>OY979696.1:110643825-111893825 GCA_963855945.1 Thereva nobilitata | reverse complement strand
ATGGGTATTAAATGAAAATTCATATCACCTGATTACTACTATTGGTTTATGGGTGCAGCATAGGCGCACCGGGTCCCAGCTAGTATTAATATAAAGTTGTAATGAATATAATATAAATGGCATTACCTGAAGAAATATTAGAATAAAACCTTATTACTTTGTTTTTTTAACATATTTAATAAAAATTTCATAAGAAAAATTGCTTTGATTCAATTGAAATCCCATATTTAATATTTCATCAATGTATGATTTTCATATTTTGTTGACTTTGAAAGTAGTGTATAAGTTTCCTTTAAGTAATACTTTAAAAGCGATCACATGATAAAATTAAATCAATTTAATATTTAAAAAACGTAAAATGAGCGTATTAACATATACCAATATTTTTCAATCCATTCAAATGCAAACCCTTAAATATCTCCATATTGTATAAAGTGGACTTACACCACTTTCAAAGAAAACGGCTCAAATATTGAATCAATATGAATGAATTTGTAATTCTGTAAAAATTTTAAATTGGTATATTTGCTTTCCGTGAATAGCAAAAAATATCCGTAGAATTGTACGGGATAAGAAATAACCGAGAATATATCCATGTCGATGAATTCGGGCCTTAATAAACGTCAAACGACTTGATCCACACGTATAAAGCACGATACGGTTGTCGATATCGTGTTGCCAAATGCCAATTTTTATTTATCGACATAAATCAGAAACCAAATACGGTCCCAACAGAGTTTATGCTACCGATGTAAGAAAATTCCAGCCTATTAAATTCCAGCGTAGTTGATAATTGGCCTGAATGCTTTGTATGACTGATTCAGTAGTTTGTTTGACAAACAATACAATTAGCCGCAAAGGTAATCGCCGTACGCTCAATTCACGTGGAGAATCCCCTGTCGTAGTCGTAGTGACATTGATCACTTTCATATACACGCACAGCACATAAATTGTTAATACTTTGCAATATTGTTAGTATTTCTCTAAGTCCCGGTTCTTTTAGCAGGTCATTCTACTGCTCAAATCCCGCAGATCCCGCGGATCCCGCATGTCTAGTCCCGCATTTCTGATCCCGCAAAAATGGTGCGGGATCCCGCATTTGCGGGATCCCGCGATCGCGGGATTGGATTCCCTAGTTGGGAGTATAAAACCGAGTTTTCGGAATCGGGAGGGGTGACGTTCGCCCCCCATCTTGTTTTGAGTGGTGAAAAATGGTTTTCCTTATTTCTCGGAAACCGTCAATCCTACAGAATTTTTGGAAAATATTTTTTTTTAGATAATCAAATTATTTACAACTTTCGTAAATAATGTTTTGCCGTAATATTAATAATAAAAAAGATATGGACGAAAAATGACAAAAATTTTTGGGGGTGATGAGCTTTAAAGCGCTTTAACTTTTTTATTATTATTGATTTTACATAAAAAGCTACCCAATTCTGCAAAAAAAAATTAGTTAACTAGGTATTTTGTGGAGAAAAAGGTGGTTTTAGTTGAAATTTTAGTTAAGAAAAACTAAATTTTGACTTTGATGACGCTTTTGTAATATCTGATTGTATTTTTGAAAATACGTTTATTATGTAATGCCGGATCCACACGTTTGTCAAGGCTTGGCAAGCGTTCGAAAATTGAAAACGCTTTTTTAAAACAAACGTGTGGACGCATCACAAACGCTTGCCGCAAACTTCCTTTGCAAGCGTTCGCAAATTGAAAACGTTTGCTTTGGTTTGCCGAGAATCCACACTCGACCGGATCGACCACAAGCGTCGGCAAGCTTACACAAGCCAAGCCAAACGCCTTATCCACACGTTTGAATTTGCGAATGCTTGCCAAGCCTTGACAAACGTGTGGAGCCGGCATAAAAGAAATTCGGTTAGATTTTGAAATAGTTAGATTGAAATAGTTGAAATAGACCGGGATAATAATAAGACCGGATATATCCATTTCACCAACCTGGATATATCTTGGTCGGATAGAAATACGACTGCGTTGAGCTGGTCGTAAAAATATCCGAAGAACATAACCTCATTTTGTATGCATGAAGTTCGAAATTTCGAAAATTATGTTTGACGTTAATAAAAAAATTGTTGACGCTGAAATGCAAATTATTGATATTGTTGCTCGGTTGGTATTGTTTAAGTTACTTTTATGCATATAATAATCAATATTTATATTTCATACGTTTATATGGCCTGGTAGTAATCTTGACGACCAGGAGCGCGTTCAAAAACCTTACTATGGTAAACCACGAGGTAAGCTGTGGTTATGCTGCATCACTTCACTTAACCACGAAAGTTTATGTTTAACCATGGAGGTTTTTGAACGCACCGTGGTTAACTACGGGTTAAAGAAGAAGAAAAAAAAATAAAAACAAAATTTTCCATAAAATAGTCCCCGCAAATTGCTTCAATTATTTCATTTATTATTTATTTGCAATAATCCCACAAATCCCACTTTAATTTGTTCATGTTTTTAACATTAAAACAACTGTCAGAGAGTTGTTTTTATTCTTCTTCTTCTTAACTATCGCTAACCATGCTCCCGAGCAGGGTTAAAATTTAACTACACCATGGTTAACCACGGGAGTTTTCGAACGCCAAAAAGTTATGCTCGTGGTTATGTTGTAGTTAACCACGGAGTTTTTGAACGACAAAAGTTTACCATAGTTAACCATGGTTAACCATAGTAAGGTTTTTGAACGCGCTCCAGAGCATTTTCCATTTTTCGGCCATTAAAACGCGGCAGAGAGTTTGGTGATTCTGTCATGCTTGGAGATTCTGGGTATGCTTGTAAAAGTTATTTATTGACGCCATCTGATGTACCCGTAGAAATTATTCCAGAAGATACTGATCCGCAAATAACGCCCTCGTCAGAAAGCAGTATCCATCGCAGTAATGATTTTGCTCAAAGACGAGATACAATAAATAGTTTCTTTACGTCGATACAAAAAAATTTTGTACTGCAACAATATAATATATTTCTATAACAAAACATACATTCATTATTTCTTTACTATGAAAAATTTCCACTCTTTCCACAATTTCCACTTTTATCTTAAACACCGAAGAAAACCAAATTTATGTGTCATAACATAACCACACTTCGCCATCTGATATCGAAAAACAATAACAGCTGACTCTATGTTCGAATTCTATGTCCGAAAAAAACAGACTTTCGAATATGGAGGCATCAATTATCCCGGTCGATGAAACGCACCAAATATCCTTCAAAATATCCAAGATATTTATTATCCATGGATATATCCGTGTCGATGAAACCGGGCCTTAGAGTCATAAGACTTAGATAGATTTTTGAAGAAGGCGGGAGTTTTAGGTTTCGAATTAGAAATTGCGAAGTGCGGTTGAATTATTGAATTTGATATATAGTATTAAGGGAGCAGTTCCCTTTGAATCGGTAAAAAATGCATTTTTTTTGCTTAATCGATAGTAATAACGTTCAAAAATAACTTGTTAAAATTTTAAACCAATACCATCACTAGAATTAAAGTTATAAGCGGCTAAAGAGGCGTGGGTCAAGCTTAGCGCTCAGCTCCGGTCTCCCGCTGCGAGCACGTAAGAGCGGCCGAGCGCTCAACAATGACATTCCATTTTTTGATTGATCGGATGAACGGGCTTGTTTGTGGACCTGGAATAGCCGATTAGCCATAGGTATGAAATTTTTTAACAAAAACCCATTTTGTTCCAGTCGAAATACTACTTTCAACAGAGAAAGTCACGAAAATGTAGTGAAAAGTTTAATCGTCGTTTACTCGAAACCTTTATTTTTCAATTTTTCTTACCTGACGGCAGGGATTACAAGAGAACCGCTTAAGATAATTCGACCAAATTTCGTACACTTGTTCATTATTATATTATCTAACGTTGCCTCGACTTTTTGTTGTTTAAAAGTTATAACAAAAAATGTAAAAAAAACACGAAAAAGTGAAATTGAAAAAGTGACTTTTTTCTTTTAAACGCCCGCCATTTTGTTAATTTTTCAAATGTTAAAAAACTGTCCCAGGCAACGTTAGCCAACAGTATGTACTTTAATAAAATTTTTGAATTTTTGATTTTGGATAAAAATTGCACCCCCAGGAGCTGCTGTGACGAAGATTTCGCGCCCGAAACACGTGATGTTTGGCTGTTCGGATAGGGGGGTTACCGAATGAGAATCGATGTGAAAAAAATAAACTTCTTTAAACATAAATAAAAGAATTAAAAAAACCCCGATCCATTTCCACTTACATTGTTAAATAAAAAAAATCAAGAAAATCTACCTTTTTTTCGGCGCGCAAAGGGAACTGCTTCCTTAAGAAGACGGAATAAATTAATTCGGTTAAGACTTTGTAGAGGATACGAAACGTGCTTGCGGTAAATAATATTGTGGAGTGACTGCGTAGTTAGTAAACGTGTGAAAATAAATAAATTGTAATAATAAAATAAAGTGTTTCCTTGGCGTAGTTAGAAAATTGGCTTTCAGCATCCCTAGCTGCTTCCTGACACATCATCGAAGGATTCGAGAAAGCAGCAGTAGGAGATAGGCAGAGGATTGAAGACAAAAGATCTTCCATGATCATTCAACACACCCAGCACATCACCTATAATTATGAATTGCAGAGGGCTAGGTTATGATAGTCCTGCTGCAATGGTCGGAAAACCCAAAGGTGTGCAGCCGAATTTGAGGTCCGCTCAAACAGTTCACTGAACCCACTCAGTAGGGAATGGAAGTACTTCTAAAAGTACTTCTAGATGTCATTGTGCAGAAGCAGTAAAGTTCTTCCACCCAGTACAAAAAGACATTACATTAACACGGCGATGGCCTAGACGGGGAAGTACTTCCTTTTTCCCTCCCATAGAATGGGTTGTAGTAGTACTTCCTATTTGCCTTCGATAGAATGTGTTGTAGAAGTTCTTACACCACATTCATTTCGAAGTACTTCTATCCAGTACAAAAAATACATTACATTAACATGGTGATGGCCTAGGCGGGGCGGGAATGATTTCCTTTTTTCCTTCCTTAGAATGTGATCTGGAAGTACTTGCACCACATTGAATTCATATACATATAAGGCGATTATATTGTAAATTTTTTTAATGTAATGCAGTTGGCTGGTAAAATAAAGCGATTTATAAATTTTACTTATAATCCTGTTTTTAAGTGCTGTACCAATTTTCAGCAACTTCCGAATTACATCGCAGTCAAATACCTATTTTGACTGGACTATGAATTTTTATATTGCTTTTTAGAGAAGTAAAACGTGACTGATATGATTAAGAAAGAAAACGACAAGCTATGAAGTTTTTGAATTGAGTTTTTGAAAACAAACATTCATTACTATTAAGCCATTAAGAAGTACCTCTTTGCTATTTAAGAAAACAATAAATAATGAAGTACTTCCAAATGTACTTCGCAGAATAAGTACTTGCGATTTTCCCTATTGGGCAGTTTACTTGCAACGCTTTTTTTCTATGTCCACACATCGATGGGAAGTTCTGATTGCTGCCACGAAACTCCCCTTTCCATACCAGTTCTATTTATTTTTTGACCCGCGGATTGTAGCACTCCTTTTAATGCTGCTTTAGGCGCGCTTTTGAATCAGTCACAACAGTGTAAAAAAGCTTTTGAACTTGTTGACGTGAATAACAACTGCTGTGTGGAAAAGTTTTATATTTTTGTTCACCTTTAGCAATTTCATTTTCTTTCTCCGAAACGCGAATGTCAACCTTCATTAATCGAACGAGAGCCGGTCTATTGAGTATAATAATGGCGTCCTTTTCTTCCTCCTGTAAAATTTGTTAAAGCTCCAATATTGATTTTTTCGGAGCATATTGGCAGAGCTCCAAATTCGCTGCCCTTATAGTCCAGTCAAATGGTACATTCCCTGAACATTTTCTGAAAACAGCAATTTTTTTTTGTAATATGTAGGGGGGTTGGTTGGGAGTATAAAACCGAGTTTTCGGGATCCGGAGGGGTGACGTTCGGCCGCCATCTTGTTTTGAAATGGTTTTCCTCATTTCTCGGAAATCGTGAGTCCTACAGAATTTTTGTGAAGATATTTTTTTAGATAATCAAATTATCTACAACTTTCGTAAATAATGTTTTCCCGTAATATTAATAATAAAAAAGATATGGACGAAAAATGACAAAAATTTTGGGGGTGATGAGCTTTAAAGCGCTATAACTTTTTTATTATTGATTTTACATAAAAAATGCCTTAGAACTTTTTTGTAGAGAATTTTCTTGCAAATAATTTGATGTGATCATCTATTGAATTCGGGTTGTTTTTGTAGATTTTAGAGCAATGCAAACGGAGAAGTTATAACAAAAGTTCTGCATTATGCTTCCAACTATACAGGGTGTATACCGTTAAGTTTACAAAGCGGCCGGCTGTGGATAGGTTTTGGATAGACGAACAAAAAATTGTATGGGAGGGGGGCGTAAATCGTAACGGTTTAGCAGCTAGGGCGTTATGTATTTTTTTGGTAGAGGTTTACATATCACCCTGTATTTTTGTAACCCTAGAGCTATTTTCATGAGAAAGATATCAGTGTACGCAGAATATTCCCAAATATCTAAAACTGTAAAAGTCAAGGTTCTACCTTATCAACTTTCAGAGCAATGAGTCATCAAAGCCTTTTTCAAAGTTTTTTTTAACTAAAATTTCAACTAAAACCACCGTTTTCTCCAACAAATACCTAGTTAACTAATGTTTTTTTTGCAGAATTGGAAAACTTGGATAATTTCTTATCAATAATGTAAAATTTTTATGCTACGGCCTTTACTTTTGAAGTTATTGGCAAGTTTGATGTTAAAATTGGCCTTATTTGGTGCTTATTTGGTACTTTTTGGCAAAGCTTAGGTGAAAAGTACGAAATAGAGCCAATTTTAGCAATAAAATTCCAGAAATAAAAGCCGTAGGATAAAAATTAACATTATTCATAGGCAATTGTCCAAGCTTTCCAATTCTGCGAAAAAAACATTAGTTAACTAGGTATTTGTTGGAGAAAAAGGTGGTTTTAGTTGAAATTTTAGTTAAAAAAAACTAAATTTTGACTTTGACTTTGACTCATTGTTCTGAAAGTTGATAAGGTAGAACCTTGACTCTTACAGTTTTAGATAGGTGGGAATATTCTGCGTACACTCATGAAAATAGCTCATAGGGTAACAAAAATACAGGGTGATATGTAAACCTCTACCAAAAAAACTACATAATGCCCTAGCTGCTAAACCGTTACGATTTACCCCCTCCCATACAATTTTTTGTTCGTCTATCCAAAACCTATCCACAGCCGGCCGCTTTGTAAACTTAACGGTATACACCCTGTATAGTTGAAAGCATAATGCAGAACTTTTGTTATAACTTCTCCGTTTGCATTGCTCTAAAATCTACAAAAACAACCCGAATTCAATAGATGATCACATCCAATTATTTGCAAGAAAATTCTCTACAAAAAAGTTCTAAGGCATTTTTTAAGTAAAATCAATAATAAAAAAGTTATAGCGCTTTAAAGCTCATCACCCCCAAAATTTTTGTCATTTTTCGTCCATATCTTTTTTATTATTAATATTACGGCAAAACATTATTTACGAAAGTTGTAGATAATTTGATTATCTAAAAAAAATATCCTCACAAAAATTCTGTAGGACTCACGGTTTCCGAGAAATAAGGAAAACAATTTTTCACCACTCAAAACAAGATGGCGGCTGAACGTCAACCCTCCGGATCCCGAAAACTCGGTTTTATACTCCCAACCAACCCCCTACATATTACAAAAAAAAATTGCTGTTTTCAGAAAATGTTCAGATGACCCTTTTTTTGCACTACATATTTTACTGGACTATTAGTAGCGTTCTGATTTTTTCGCGTTCAGCTGGTACAGGCATTAGTTTTAAGAGGATTCAGGACATACGTTGCAAATGCACGAGGCGATGTAGCAAAGATGACATGGTACCATTATAACAACATTTTGACAAGGCTAGAAAAGCTAAAAGAAAAAGACGACAGGTTGGATACGTTCACTATTTTTATGCATCTGGGAATAGGTGAAGTGAATGACGCCCAAAATAATTTGCAAACAGAGGGCCTTAGCGGAGATCAGTGTGCTCAGAATAAGCACCTTACGGACAGTAATGGCATTTCTAATGAACCTCCAAGGCGAACAGGAGGCATCACATTTTAGACGGCAGAAGTAAAGATACCGGCTTTGAGTTGCAAAACAAAAAAGAATCAACAATAATATTCTTACCTTCTTCAAGATAAACAGCTGGATGAGTAACACATCCTCCAATTGTTGGGAATTTTTTAAAGTGTCCACTTTTTACTCTTTCTGCTGGTGTTTCTGTACCCGGAAGTACATTACTAGGACCACCAATTGTTATTGGTGCAACGTCACCATTTAGCTCCATCTATATAATATTAAAATATTAACTTATTTTATAAAAATACTTAATAAGAAAATTATAATTACCGCAACTTCTGCATATGCTTGTTCTAAACCGGTTATTTCACTTTCCAAAAGACATTCATTTAGTTTGGCCGGATCTTCAAAATCAGTACACAAATTTTTTTCAGCAACTTTTCTAGCAATAACAAGTGGATCGGTTGTTGTTAGATTACCCATTAATGGTGATCCAGATTGATAAATAACATTGTGGAATAAATTATCAGCAAGCGGGCTCATTGTTAAGATACCGATTAGTCCAGCTACCTTATATTGTCCCATTACAGTAACTTTATGTGGATCACCACCAAAATCATGAATATGCTTTTGGACCCATTTTAATGCTAGAATAACATCTAAAACACCAGCATTTCCAGGTACATCATCGGTATTTGTTGATAAAAATCCTTCTGCTCCGAATCTATATTCAACATCAACTAACACAACATCTTGAGATAGAAGAACGTGACCATTTGTGCGAACAGTCGGTCTATTAACGAGATTAACACCTTGGACATATACTATTACAGGGTGGTTAGCTGTAACCTTAAATGAAAATTATGTTTTAGTTAAATTAATATTTAATATTATCACAAAACTTACATTCTTTGAATATACACTCAAACATAACCCTTCGCAACTAAAATTCTCAATAGAATATCCTTCGACGGGTTTTGGTGCCTAATAATAATAAACAAAAATACATTTTTAATAATAATAAAAATTTGTAACAAAGTACTTACCGCAAAGCGCTTATCAACAACACCATATTGAATCTTTTTGAATTCATAGAATGATTGACGATCGAATGTATAAGTTTCAGGGGTTGAATCTAAATACTCCTGAACAGTCGCACCATTCGCGGCATTAGCCACAAATAATAATAATAAAAACGCGAATAATTTCATTTTTCTGTGTCAACTGATCGGCTGACAATAATTTTTTAAATTATTGTCCCCAAAACTTCAGCTTTAAGTAAGCATTATTTATCACGAAAATGTTTATTTCCAATCTTAGAGGTTATCAAAAATATTTTTATTAAAATAAACTTTTTTCAAAAACCAGAAATTTTTTATTAAAATAAAATTATTAGAAGAAAAAAAACACATACGTATTTTTTTCTGATCCTGACATTGCTGGGTTAAAATATTTGGATAACCCCGAAAATCTGGACTAATTATGTAAGAGATAATTCATATTTTTCCTAATCAGAGTCTTGTTTAAAAATAAACATTGGTTATCGTTATTTGAACTTTTTGTTTTTAGGAGGATATGTTCAAGGTAAACTGCATTTCAGTAATCCCCAAACCGGAAAAAACGGATGAAAAACAGAAGATTCGAAGTTTTTATGATATTACACCTCAAAAATCTGATAATATTAACTTGTGTGAATATTAACACTAATCGAAAAAAATAGGCTCACATGTAATAAATTGAGAAAAATAATATATTTTTAACAGGCAAGCATATGAATGTTAAAAACCGAACATAGTGCAAACTCAGAAGGTCTACATCTCTAGCCTACACGGTAATTTTCTTTCAGCATGTCCACCTTACACGAGGCAGTACATTATTGTCCTTTGCACGATGGTAAATTGTACTGGGGCCTCAATTTTTTTAAATGTACCGTTTCAAAAATAATGTCCTACTGGTATATGAGCGTGTATCGAGATAAATGGGGCGAGGTGTGATTGTAAATACGTAGTGGAGAGACCTTTCTTATTTCTTTTGAGGCAGTGAAATTTCCAATTTTCCAAAAGATACATTTGTCGAGGCATAAGTTTCTTACTTACCCCGTGTTCTTTTAATGAACTGGGTTTCGAGAGCTTTTGAGGAGCTTTTGAGTTCCCATACAAAATCGAAGAACCAGAAGACCCAGATAAAACCTGGGTTTTCGATTTTGTATGGGAACTCAAAAGCTCTCAAAACCCAGTTCATTAAAAGAACACGGGGTTAGTCTGAGTCAGTTTAATGCATATTAGAAAAAAAAGCTCTTCATTGGTAATTATTTTCTTTCTTTCTTTAATTTACTTGTTTTTGTGAATTTGGCATTACAATGGCACCTTGCCTCATTTGAAGTATGACACTGTACCGGCTCAAAAGAAAAAAGAGGCTCCTCTTACAAACTCATTTTATAATCGTGTCCTACCCAACACTAATGTCCACACTCGATAAGGTCAAAGGTATTCGCCTCAGGGACATTTTTTGGTGCCGGTAAACCAAAGAGATAAGTCCTGAGCAACGTTATACGTTCTAAGATCTACTCCGAATCCAACCTCCTCCTCGAAGATTTTGACTTTTCATCGGTTGACCCCTGGATACTCTTGTATATATAAGAGCAACAGACGGAGGTGTTAAAAGGCTCAAAATGAAGCACAGTAGCGTAATGGATCTTAGAACTCACACGGTATTCTCCAGTGGATCACCGAGCGGAAGAAGAGAGTTCCTTGTGGTAAAAAATGAAATCTATCAGGCATATTCTGAACTCAGCTAGAATTTTCTTACAATCCTATGCTATCAATGTAAGAAAATTCCAGCGGAATCAATTCCACCGGAGTTCAGAATAGGCCTGATTAGCTGCGTTCCTTTTCTACTTTATAGTACTTGTGAGTAAAGCAGAACAGGAACGCAGAATTGGTTTATTTGAGTAAAACCTAACCTAACATTTTTGATGTTATTTCATTTCTATAAAAATAAAAAGTTAGAAGAAGGTAAAACATAATGGAAATCAATACGGTTAATTTTCAAAATAAAATGAAAGATAATTGTTTTAGATAATTCTATAACTGAAATTTTATTTTATGAAAAAGGCAAACTTAAATTTAAAGCGGTGGGAGCTAAAAAGAATAATAGAGCTCTTGACGTGACCCAGTTTGTTCAATTATCATTTAACCAGAATATGGCTAGTAGTTTATTGAAGCTGTCGGTCCTCCGGGCAGCTTTCAAAACTGCGGAGAACTTGCTGTTCGACTGTGAGGCTACAGCGAGGAGGAGATTAAGTCTCTTCCATCCCGGCTTCCCTGCTCCTCGGGAGATTTGGAATATGAACTCCAAATTAATTTTAGGCTTTATCGAAAGCGTTAACCATAAAGGGTTTTCAACGACAGCAAAATAAAATAAAATCGGCCGCAGGGCCAGCTAAGACACCCCCTCAAGGGGTTATACGCAGTCGCAGGACCAAAAAAAGTTACTTTTTTATAATTTTTTTCTTAAAAGTGATTTAATTTGACAAACTCAAAAAATATTAATACATGTAGTGGTAACTTTTTACTTTATATCGGCATGTTTCATTTTTAAACATATTGAGTTACAGTGTAGACGATTTCCTGGAGGTCCTCCAAAAAAAGGCGTCTGGCGGTGATCACGATATTTTCGGTTTGGATTATTTAAAATATAAAAACCAAAAGGATTCTATTAGTGGATAAAGAAATCTAGGTATTGAACGAAGGAATAGTCGAAATTTTGATTTTTGACAAAATGGCGGGTTCAAAAACAAAAATTTCGATTTTCGAACAAATTTTTTTCGTTAAATTGTTTAAAAAAATAGAAATAATTTTCGGAAATCTTTTTCCTTCGTTCAATTGTTTAAAAAAATAGAAATAATTTTCGGAAATCTTATTCCTTCGTTCAATATCAAGAATATATCTGAAAAGGTTGTGTTAAAATTTCAGACCGATTGGTTGAGCCGTTTTGAGAAATCATGCTCACCGACTTTGAAAACACCGTTTGGAGAAAAACTCGTTCAAAGTTTCAAAAGGCGTTTACACATAGTTAAAATTTTGTTTTTTCAACTTACATGGAGTCATCTATTCCGAGCGATAAGATGAACCTTCTGCATCATCAGCAACATTCCGAAAATGCAACAAAAATAAAATCGATTTTTTGAAATTTCTAACTGCGTATAACCCCTTAAAGAACGTGAGTTATTGATGGTTATTAAATTTTTTATAGAATGGTCAACAAATAAGGACTCGACGAAAATCCAATCCATAGTAGACTAACTGCATATAAATTTCTAATATAGCGATTAAGGAATTTTCTCCAATCGTGTTAAAATTGTCTTGACCAATCTCTTGTCCATCTAAATCCATTGGTCGGATTACTTTCTTAAATCAATTACATATTCCTAAATTCAATAAATAAACATAATTAACAAAATATATCATTTATTCATGTTTAATCTCAGGATGGCTATACAGGAATGTGTCATCAATCCATTCACAACCCTTACGATGTAGACAAGGTAAGAATGAATAATATTCATACATATAATTAACGGCAACATATGGTTCTTCGGCAATAGCTACATATGGTCCCCATGTATCATGATTCAGTGCTGGCCATTTGTATAATTCATGAGCATCTGGAACTCCAGTTGCAGCAAACGATGAAATTACTTCAGCCAAAAATTTCGCTACTTCGGTATTTGGTGGTATATGCTCCATCTCGTCATTATGAGTTGGGAAAAGATAAAATAGATCATCACCAATTGTAACGTAATTCTTCAATAGATTTCCTGGCTTTGTGAAAGCATGAACTGGATGTGGTGATGCCTTAAAAGCATACAAGTATGATTTAGCACCACCTTCAGAATTGGCCTCGAGGAACTTGAATACAGCCTTCTTGATTTCTAGACCTACTTCCTGTTAGGTGAAAATATTATTAAAAAATAATTTTAAATTTTGATTATTAAAATAATTAATAATTACGTCAAGTGCTTTTGGAAGTGCAACAGCTAACCGTCCTCTAATTGACGCCTGCATATAGTTTTGTAACAATTCGTAAAATTCGTCATCTTGCTCGGCTATCATTGACAGTATATCAGTAGTTTTGTCAGTATCTAGTTCGCCAGACAGTGCTGTTAATAGGGCTGTAATGGCAATTTCTTCGTCGAAATGTTTTACTGAGAATGGTGAATAATCGTGTTCGGTGTAAACTGTAAAGAGATGAAATAATATGATTAATTAAATTTTTTTTTACATATTATGGATTAAAAGTTAAGTCAAAGTCTATCAAAATATAAAACATGCAAAGAAGTCGCTCACTGATAATGGATCTTTTATACTTGTATACTATTTATATGGAGAGACTAAGTTTGAGGCTGTTGAGGTTTGTTCAATCGAACGAAGAGCTTGAAGAAGAGTGCAACGAAATAAATCTGGGCCCACTTCAATGGTTTGGCTTGTTGTACGAATGCTGTAGCTAGAATTTTCAATGATAAACCAAAAGGAAAAGGCAGCGTAGCACGACCATGAAATTGATGATTGAATGGCCTTGTGGAAGATATACGAAAGCTCCGATTAACGAACTGAAGAGGATTGGCAAATTGTAGGCTAGTCTTGTGCTGCACGAAAAAAGTTGCCATGTAGGCAGGAGGTTTCTAATTTGAGTAAGGAGTGGGTATGACTAAAGGGAGTCAAAACACGACATATCTACTAATCATTGTTTAGGATTTCCACATTGAGCAGATTGTCCTAACTACAGAGTTACTGATGTCTTGCTAGCACCTGTAATGGATACTACGAATTTGTCAGTTTCACCTCCTTCCGATGCGATTGATACAATTACGATACCAGAACAAACTTTTACCACATCAACAGGGTCAGGACTGTCTCGGAAACAATATTGAAAAATAGCTTTATAAATATAGATTCAAACGTGCGATTACTACACCGGAAATATTGCCGAGAAACTTTAACAAATGGAGAAAAGGGTTTCATGGCTTATTTCTCTTCTACAGCGTCTTTACGTTGCTTCTGTTGCCGTTTATTTGAGAGGGCAAACTCATCCAACGCATTGAAGTTTTCTCCTCCCGTGGATTTTGGTGGGAACTAAATCCCAAAAGTACCGTACCGTACCGTAATTTCGACAACGGTTTTACCAAGCGGTCCTCCAACTAAGTACTAATCACGTCCTATGCTGCTTGACCTTCGTTAATCGAACGGGAGCCGCTATATTGAGTATAATAATGGCGCCCTTTTCTTCGTTCTATAAAATTTCTTAAAGCTCCAATATTGCTCCTTTCGGAGCAGAGCTCCAATTTTGCTGCCCTTAGTAGCGTTCTGATTTTTTCGCGTTAGTGTAAAAACACAGTTGTAGCCGGTTTCCTGCTTGCCGAAAACCAACGCCGTTCGACGCCGGTTTCTCGCGCCTAGGTAGTACACAGTGGCGACCTAAAACATATCTTGTGCAAGCAGAAAATCACTCATCAGTTGTGCTTGTAGCGTTGGAACTATTACAAGATGTCTTCATCCGATGATGATTTGTTTGCGCTAGATTGTGTACTTGGTACAATAAAACCAAATGGGTATACATCCCCTGAATCGGGAGAGAAGAGTTCATAGGGCATTTATTTAAAAAATTAAGACACCATAATGACAGATTGTTCAATATGTCTGACTTACAATTATTAATAAATAATTGATTACTTGCCATCTTCTAACATCTCATTAAAAATATCTTTCCACAATCTATCAATTACAATTATTCTGTTACTTTATTTTTTTTTATCCTATATTGGGGTTCGTTTGCAAGCGGCAGTATCCATTTCGAGTCTGATCGAAGCAGGCAACTGCCAAGAAAAAACTAAATTTTCATTCCGGTAAATTCATCAGCACCGAGAGCCGGCGCACAGTGGGGCAAATAGGTCATTTTTTGGACAAGCGACAATTCCCAAGCCTGGAATTAATGAAACTTAAAAAATTTTTTTTTAAACTATTCGTGATAAAATTGCCTTTAATTCTATCAAGCCAGAATTTTGAAATTTGAAAATTAAAGATGGCTAATCCAATATGGCGGACATAAATTTTGTAAGAAAATTAAATTTTTGACAAAAGATTCTTTAATATTTTAATAAATTGTTACTTTGGGGATTTTTTTGGAAACCAAAAATTAATTAATATTAATTAATTTCAATAATTTTAAAGAATCTTACGAAAAAAATTTAATTTTCTTACCAAATTTATGTCCGCCATATTGGATTAACCATCTTTAATTTTCAAATTTCAAAATTCTGGCTTGATAGAATTAAAGGCAATTTTATCACGAATAGTTTAAAAAAAAATTTTTAAGTTTCATTAATTCCAGGCTTGGGAATTGTCGCTTGTCCAAAAAATGAGCTATTTGCCCCACTGTGCGGCGCCGACAAGCCTCAACCTGCCGCGACTGTGTTATGGCTCAATTAAAAACATGTGTTAATTCAAAATGCTTATAAGCGCGTATCGGCGCCGACTACCGGGAAGCGGGAAACCTGCTTCCACTGTGTTTTTACACCTAGTCTGGTACTGGCAAGAGTTTTAAGAGGGCTCAGGACATACGTTGCAAATGCACGAGGCGATGCAGCAAACATTACATGGTACCATTACAACAACATTTTGACAACGCTAGAAAAGCTAAAAGAAACAGACGACAGCTTGAATACGTTCACTATTTTTGGGCATCTGGCAACAGGTGAAGTGAATGACGTTCAAAATTATTTGCAAACAGAGGGCCTTAGCGGAGATCAGTGTGCTCAGAATAAGAACCTTACGGACAGTATTGGAAGAGAAATGAGAGAAATCCGTAGACGAGGCTCTAAAGTACGCTAAAACTTGATTTAAGAAAAGCATGCATTCTATTCTGAATCCTTTTGAAATAGTGACAGGGTACCACATACTTTTTACCGATTTTCTTGCTTAATTACGAAATTCGAATTGGCATTCGACCTGGGCTGTACAAATCCAAGATATGCCACTGCACACAAGGACTTTAGCGCTATCCAATACAAAATGATGTTGCAAAAACATTCAAACTAAGATTCAGGCTTCAACCAGCTATGATTCAGGTTATTCCTTACACGGATTTTATTGTAAAGATCATCGTTTTAATATCGACTTTAAATGGATGTTACGTAATCAATTGCTATCACACCTTATGTCATTTCTCCCAAGGTGCAAAAAATTTTTGTAATTTTTTATATTAATTACTAGAGTTCAAGAGTAAGCCCCTTACACCTAACGATTTTTTCTAGTCGAAAATTAAGCTCTATTCGAAAAGATAGTGCAAGAAGAATGGAAGAACTACCAATGACAACACGCGATTTTACTGCACCGACTTTCAGGCAATCTTACCGCAACATGGCTAATATAAGAGAGGCAGTAGACCGAACGCTTAGAAGACGGTAGGCAGGATTCAAAAAGGCAGCGCCTGCCCCTGCATAGACCATATTAACACAGAATAACAGTCTACTGAATTTCGTTCCTCCTTTACCTTGCTTTCGTAGACTATGAGAAAGCGTTCGACTCAGTTAATAGGAGCTTTATATGTCAGGCACTACGGCAACGTGGATTGCCTAACAAAATAATACAATTGATAAAAGTTCTATACAACAATAGGTTTGTTTAATAGTTTTCAGAACAGGACAGTGCAGAACAGAATAGAATAGCAAGCAATTAAACGTCAAACACTTTAGAACAACTTAGAACAGAACATCTATTGAACGCTTTTTTGTACTTTTTTGTTCTACATTTTCTGTTCTCATAATTTCATATACACATCTGTCAAAACAAAGAAAAAACAACAACAAAAAACTCTTGTCCAAAACTGTCCTGAAAAAAATCTAGAACCAAAAAGTAAAACTTAGAATACTTTAAAACAACTTAATGAACACCAAACTAGGACACTGTCGGACAAAAAATAACAAGTTTTAAAACTAATGAACGCCAAAACCTGTACTTTTCTGTTCTAGGATGATTTAGATCGTTCTAGGACTGACTAATAAACAAACCTAATTCCAAATGCGTTCTTCACAATGGAAAATTATTCGACAGCTTTGAGGTGAGCTCAGGAGTACGACAAGGATGCCTACTTTCGTCATTACTCTTTCTTATAGTAATGAACGACATTTTTTCAACGCTGTCGAAATTAGAACAGGTGGCAAACAATGGGGATTCTAGACCTTCTTAAAGATCTCAACTCCGCGAATCATATTTGCTTGCTGACCCGCAGACATCAGGATCTTAAAAATGTGTTTTACAATTTAGCAACAGAAAGTAGTTCAGCAGATAAACGCAAACACGCACAGCAGCAGATAAATTCTGTTACCTTGGTAGCATTATTTCCGAAAATGGCGGAACAGAAGAAAACGTCAGTTTCAAGAAGCGCATATGCATGCATGCCTGTTTAGCATATGGGGATCGACGGAGACCTTTACTAACACCAAATTGCGGCGAAAGTCACCCAATTCATCACAAGGCGCTTTCAAGTTTTCGTCAACAGATGCCTTCGTCTCATCCTAAAAATCCGCTGGCAAGATAGAAATAAAAATGAGAACTGAGAAAAACAGGCCCGTGACTGGGATCCACAAGTAACCCACCACTTTGGAATTAGGATAAGAAGCCTGAACAACTAAGAAATCTTGGACCGAACTGAGAGTAAAGAAGAGCGAGCAAAACAGAGTCCTCTTTCGTCCTAGAGTCCCACGAAGGATTAAATGAGCATAAGAAGACGACGATAATTTGGTAGACTACATAGGAATTAGTTGTGCATTGCAAAAAAAATGGGACGAACTTGACTCAAACTACAGATGCATTACACGTAGCATACAAAACATTCTCCTATATCTTGAGTACTTCCTTATTATACTAGTATTAAACACTATGTGGCAATCCCCAGTGCGGATCAGGAAACAAAAGTCCACAACCCATCACATATTTTCATTACGACAGGCAATTCAGAAGACGAAAGAATTTAACAATTTGATCGATTTTTAAACAACAATTCACGAAGCAATATTGCAACAGACCAATTAATAAAACTAATTAAAACTTCATTGAGTCTAGTGATAAACAGAGTAAGAAATCAGAGTAACGTATCGATGCCCTTTGAAACGATCAGGGGTTTCAGATACGGGCCCACTATCTTGCTTATTATTGTATTAGAGAGGTATGTATTGAAACCAGAGGGACAATAATTCTAAACAAGTCTGTTCACCTAATGTCATATGCAGATGACATAGTCATCATAGGCAAGATAATGACTGCAGCAAAGGAAGCCTTTTTGACGGTAGAAAAGCAGCATCGAAAGCTGGACTAATCATCAATGAAAATAAAGCGAAAAATATGTATATCCTTGTTAGAAATAGTAGAGGAGGGACAGGAAAAAATATAACAATCGACAGATATGATATAGAATTTGTAAACGAGTTCAACCACTTACGAACTCTAATTATCACATATACATCCGGCATTATTTGCACCGCCATTGCCCAAATGACGGCATTTTTTTACACTATTTGTAAAAACGATACACAAGCCAAGAATCAGGATTTAATTAGACAAGAATCAATCATTTGTCAATTCAAAAATCAATAAATTTTCGTCATTTTGGGTGTAAAATGACGAATTTTTGTCATGCGGACGGATTTGTGTTAAGAAAGTCAAAAACATAATGGGGAAAATTAAAAGAAGAATACTGCTATGGTACCCAGCAACAGATACTACAGTATGTTGAGACGTTTTAAGTCAAAGTATTCAATTTAGCTTGTACGGAACTGTAATAAAACCACTACTCATGTTCGGATCAGAACAGAAGCATGGAAACTTATGAGAAGCAGGTTCTCGAAAATTGGGAGAGAAGAATTCCTCGCAAGATTAAAGGCATAGTAAATGAAGAGGGTGTCTGGAGAAGAGGATATAACCACGAGTTGTATCAAGTACCTGACATAACCAAACCAACATAACCAAGAACCTGACATAACCAAAAGCATCAAGATCTCACGCCTACGCTGGATAGGACAAATAATGAAATTGCTTAAACAGGTGCCGCTCAAAAATCCTCTTCTTTCATACTCTAGAGGAGAGAAGGGCACAGGGAAGAACTAGGAAGAGATTTAAAGACGCGCAATTGGGACTACCAACTGGAAGAGGATGACTCAAAACCGAGAACGATGGAAGAGCATTGTTGAGGAGGCGCAGGCTCACAGAGGGCTCTAGCGCCAGTTCGAATGACAATGAATCAAGGACAAGAGAGATGAAATTGAACTTGAAATTGATGAACAAATTGAGTAAGTGCTTAAGTAAGGAAGTGCTTAAGAAACGAAACTAGAATTCCTGAAATGCAAAGTTGGCTTAACCCAAAAGCTGACTCAACAAAATACAAAATTATAATTTGCCACGAAGGATACCTAAATTTAAAAATATTAACAATATTGAATCTCATATGACAACAGTAAGTAAACAAAATAATAGTCGAAGAGATAAAACTTCATAACCGAATACAAAGCCTTAATTGACAAAACAAGGAAGCTAATATTGTTTCTGATCGAAGGGAGTCTTCCATTATAATCTATTTTAATATTTCAAAACTAAAATTCCCGATTTTAATGCTACAATCAGCTAAAATATATATAGTTTTTGTTATTCAAAAAGTAAATGGCTACAAAGCATCTAAATTGATTTTCAAAATAAACAAATAATACCCTTACCTTCTTCAAGATAAACAGCTGGATGAGTAACACATCCTCCAATTGTAGGGAATTTTCTAAAATGTCCACTTTTTACTCTTTCTGCTGGGGTTTCTGTACCCGGAAGGACATTGGAAGGGCCACCAATTGTTATTGGTGCAACGTCACCATTTAGCTCCATCTATATAAAATATTAATTAATTTTATAATAATACCTAATAATAAAATTATAATTACCGTAACTTCTTCATATGCTTTCTCTAAAACGTATTTACTAGTTGCTAAAAGGCATTCATTTAGTTTAGCCGGATCTTCAAAATCCTTACACAAACTTTTTTCAGCAACTTTTCTAGCAATAACAAGTGGATCGGTTGTTGTTAGATTACCCATTAATGGTGATCCAGATTGATAAATAACATTGTGGAATAAATTATCAGCAAGCGGGCTCATTGTTAAGATACCAATTAGTCCAGCTACCTTATATTGTCCCATTACAGTAACTTTATGTGGATCACCACCAAAATCATGAATATGCTTTTGTACCCATTTTAATGCAAGAATAACATCTAAAACACCAGCATTTCCAGGTACATCATCGGTATTTGTTGATAAAAATCCTTCTGCTCCTAACCTATATTCAACTGTAACTAGAACAACATCTTGAGATAAAAGAACGTGTCCATTTGCGCTAACATCCGGTCTATTAACGAGATTAACACCTTGAACATATACTATTACAGGGTGGTTAGCTGTTATCTTAAATTAAATTTATGGTTTAGTTCAATTATTATTTAATATTATCAAAAAACTTACATTCTTTGAATATACACTCAAACATAACCCTTCGCAACCAAAATCAATGGAAATTTCTTCAACTGGTTTTGGTGCCTAATAATAAAAAAATACATTTTTAATAATAATAAAAATTTGTACCAAAGTACTTACCCCATAGCGCTTATCAACAACACCATATTGTATCTTTTCGAATTCATAGAATTTTTGACGATCAAATGTATAAGTTCCAACATTTGCATCTAAATACTCCTTAAAAGTCGCGCCATTCGCGGCATTAGCCACAAATAATAATAACAAAAACGCGAATAATTTCATTTTTCTGTGTCAACTGATCGGCTGACAATAATTTTTTAAATTATTATCCCAAAAAATTCAGCTTTAAGTAAGCTTAATTTATCACGAAAATATTTATTTCCTATCTTAGAGGTTATCAAATAACTTTGTTAGAATAAACTTTTTTAGAAACCAGAAAGTTTTTATTGAAATAAAATTATTAGAAGTAAAAAAAACACACACGAATTTATTTCTGATCTTGACATTGCTGGGTTAAAATATTTGGATAACCTCAGGAATCTGGACTAATTATGTAAGAGATAATTCATATTTTTCTTAAACTGAGTCTTGTTTAAAAATAAATATTGGTTATCGTTATTTGAACTTTTTGGTTGTAAGAGCATATGTATATGTTCAAGGTAACTGCAGTTTAGTAATACCTAAACCGGAAAAATAGGATGAAAAACAGAAGGGTCGTAGTTTTTTTGATATTATACCTCTAGGCGGCGTTCATACTGAGGCGATATACGATAAGCGACATATGGCTCGCGACATGTCGCGGCGATATATTGCTAGGAGGGTTCACACCAGCAGGCGATATATCGGCGCGACCTGGGCGATAAAAATGTGGTGGGAGCACAATTCTCATTACTTCAGTTACAAATATGAGTTCAAGTGAGGAAGACGTTGTAGTGGCTTATTGGTTCTGGCGTAGAATGAGAAGAAAAAGAAAATACTGGGTCCATCCCTACAATCTTACCAACGTGCACCATAGCTCGGCTGTTGTTTCTCGAGAGCTGCCTCAACATGAATCAAATTTCAGGGAGCTTTATCGAATGAATCCTGAAAACTTCCATTTTCTGAAACGAACCCTTGAAAAAAAAGATACACAATTCCGACGCGCGCATCCCCAATACTCACGCCAACTGCAAATTTCTCGATCCACACGCTGGACAAGTAGCATTGGGGACAACCTTGATGCTAACGTGTGGAGCCGGCCTAAGGAGAAAAGGAACATTGCCTTACCTTACCTCTGCACTACTAGTAAGGCTGAGGTAGCCGTACTTTTCAAATTATTTATTTACTTTGGCATTACTTACTACACTGCAAACCCAAGTGTGTGATATTAAAACGCATTTCGCGTGTAAAATCATGTAGTCACTTTTTACGCGTTTAAAATGTGTTATTTTTAATACGCGAAAAGTGTGTAAATTTAACACATAAAGCGCGTGTTTAAAACACACCAAATATGTATTGCTTTGAAGCTTTTGAGTGAAGCTTTTTCAGCTTTGCGGAGAGTAAACTTAGAAAAATCGTCACAGTAAACTTAAAATTTTTGATGTAAACTGCAACGACTTGCTTCGATGCCCTTCTTTTACCGACTGACTGTAAAGAGAGGTCGTGGAGCTCTCTGGTCATTGAGTATTTAAATACTGTCATCACTTTCCTTTAAGTTATCCTCTCATGCGTGTTAATTTAGTAAAGTGTGTGAAATGACACATAATGTGTGATTTTCACACGTTTAAGACGTAAAAAGATAAAACGTTACAATTTCTTTAGCGTGTAAAAAATATTATACGCTGAACATGTGTGATTTTTACACGTATGTCTTTTTATCCGCATTATTTTAACACGGTTTATTCCTAAAACGCTTTATTTTAACACGATTAGCCGAATTTACACGCTTATGAAGTGTGTAGTGTGTTAGATTCACACGGAAAAAATATTCTGGGGTTTGCAGTGTACACAGTAGAATAGAAGCATTATAGTAACTATTTTGATATTTTGAGAGCAAGATGAATGAGGTAGTTTATTTTCACATCTTCTTTTGCCTTTTTTCAGTTTAGTGATATAGACATTCACGTCCCGTTTGAACAGTTGATCAATTATATCGTTTACATAATTCATTTCAAAAACTTCGTAAAAATACGCGTATTGTGTAAACTTAGATAAATGTATTCATGAATACCCTTAATATAAATTGTATTAATAAATTTCTATCCGTAGATATATTAATATCTGAATTGTATTTTTTTAAAATAAACTTCTAATAATACAAAATACTGCGCCAGCAACGAATCGCTGAAGCGACCGGAAAAAATTTCTCTTTCCACCACATTTTTATCGCGCCGATATATCGCCGAGGCGACCAGCAAGTCGCACTTCAAGCGATATATCGCTTACGATATGTTGCTCTATCGCGCCACTGTGAACCTTTTTTATCGCCTCCCTTTAGATTTGAAGTATTTTTTGTGCGTGTCGCGTATCGTATATCGCTCGCGACATATCGCTTATCGCATATCGCTCCAGTATGAACGGGGCCTAAGCGATATGTCGCGAGCGATATACGATACGCGACACGCACAAACAAAAATACTGGAAATCTAAAGGGAGGCGATAAAAAAGGTTCACAGTGGCGCGATAGAGCAACATATCGTAAGCGACATATCGCTTGAAGTGCGACTTGCTGGTTGTCTCGGCGATATATCGGCGCGATAAAAATGTGGTGGGAACACAATTTTATGCCGGTCGCTTCAGCGATTCGTTGCTGGCGCAGTATTTTGTATTATTACAAGTTTATTTTAAGTTGTGTAGTAAGTAATGCCAAAGTAAATAAATAATTTGAAACGTACGGCTACCTCAGCCTTACTAGTAGTGCAGAGGTAGGTAAGGTAAGGCAATGTTCTTTTTCTCCTTAGGCCGGCTCCACACGTTAGCACCAAGGTTGTCCCCAATGCTACTTGTCCAACGTGTGGATCGAGAAATTTGCAGTTGGCGTGAGTATTGGGGATTGGCCGTCTCGTGTCGGAATTGTGTAACTTTTTTTTCAAGGGTTCGTGACACCAGGCTTTTCTGAAAATGAAATTTTTCAGGATTCATTCGATAAAACTCCCTGAAATTTGATTCATGTTGAGACAGCTCTCGAGAAACAAACGCCGAGCTATGATGCACGTTGGTAAGATGGAAACAGTAGTTTCTTTTTCGTCTCATTCAACGCCAGAACCAATAAGCCACTACAACGTCTTTCTCACTTGAACTCATATTTGTAACTGAAGTAATGAGAATTGCGCTCCCACCACATTTTTATCGCCCAGGTCGCGACGATATATCGCCTGCTGGTGTGAACCCTCCTAGCAATATATCGCCACGACATATCGCGAGCGATATGTCGCTTATCGTATATCGCCTCAGTATGAACGCCGCCTAAAGTGTGATAAGGTTAACTTGCGCGATAATATTAACACCAATTTCCGAGAAAAATCGAAAAAACTAGTGTTTTTGTTTTTGATTTTTATCTCCATTAAAGAAAAAAAAATTTTCATGAAATTTTATGGAAACTTACCTTTTTATGTCCCAAACACGCTGTAATTTTTTTGAATTAAAATATTTATTTTTACGTTTTATTTTGAATTTGAACCTAAAAAGAGACCTCATTTTAAGCCGAAAATGCCCATGTTCTAAAAACATTTTTTTCAAAAAATCTAAGGAGACTATAACTACCGGTTTCGTTTATCGCAACCCAAAGGCGTTGATAGCCCAATGAGAAAAATGTAGGGTCATCGAAAAAGGGGTCGAGAGTTCGACTCGCAACGGCGCCGCTTAAACTTTTTTTATAAATATTTGACAGATTACAACAGAAGAGGTAAATAATGAGTTTGTACTTTTTTGTTGGGATCATTGACATCCACTTCCAATTATATACTAACCTTGAAAATGTCAATCAATGAACCAAATTACACGGCGTATCATTTCTTTCATCAATACTTCCAATAATTCCAATAAACCGGTTTTATAGGCAAGGGGTGCAGGGAAGTTCCTGACTTGTGCATCCCAAAATAATTTCGACTGCAGCGATCATCACACTAACCCGACCATAATTTCGTTCTCGGGGGCTGCCCAAACTATGAGAATTTTTGTTGCTTTGTACACAGCTACATAGACAATAGAATCGTTACACGAAAAAATGCAGAACAGTCAGTTTATCGGGTAATTCTTATAACATACACAAACTGGTTTGTTAAGAAGAAAAGTGTTAGCCCGTGAAATTAGACTCTATTGTTGTAAGCATATTTTCAGGGCCACAGACTAAAATAAAAACATGGGGGGCATAAAAACCTGTATAACGAATGTAATAATTAAATAAGAACGACTTGTCTAGAAAAATGTGTCTCCAAGTCCACCACAAGTACCACTTCTCGAACGTCAATAACTAAAAGAAAAATAGAGATGGTCAGTCGGTCAGTCTGTCATTTTAATATGTTAAACTAAAATTACACTTCATGTCTAGATCAATTCAGGTAGAACTAGGTGGTAAATATTATGAAATTGAAGAGAAAAATAGGGGCCATTCAAAAATAGGTATATCACCATTTCATTTAAAAAAATTTCCCACTCTTTTCACTCTAATTCAAAAACTAGGTCGTTAAGGTCCTTCCACAGAATCGTCATTTGTGGCCAGTGGCCCTACAAACCCCGATACCGATTTACAATGGAATCGGAAACCAATTGCAAAATTCATCAGCCATCTTGAAACCGCCATCTTGATTTTTGTCCAAAATTGTCAGATTGCATTGTCACGGGAACGCAATGTGTGTGCAAAATTTCATAAGAATCAGTTTAGTAGAAGTAGTTGAAAAATCTGTTGCAAGATTTGAACCAAACAAACAAACAATATGTACGAGGTGAAGCTAAATAAAACCATTAATAAATAAAACCATTAAAAACCAGTTTTTTCGATTTTTCTCTGATAATTTGAGGTTATGTGAAAAAATGGTTTGCACAAAAGTTGTAGATCTTTTTATTACCTACAACTTTTATGTTTAACTTTTTTCGATAAGAGGTCTAGTTTCGCTGAAAATCGTGAAAAACCATTTTCCCTCCTTAAAGTCCCCCCTATTTCACCCACGTAACTCGGATCGACTAATTTATTTTTCTGATTGGTTGCGCTATATTTCCCTCCCTTTCCAACATATTTCATGCTGTTAATAGTTTTTATCATTTTTGCCCTTTTAAAAGGTGTCTGCACTGGTCTACCTATTATATCAGAATATTTACTTTGAAATTGATCACACTTTTGTAATAGAGTGGCTTCATCTACGGCTATTAAAAATTTTGGAGATAGAAACCTGAATATTTGACAGACTTTACTACTGGTTAGGGTGTAGGAGTACCGTAAAAATATTTTGTAGAAGATGTTAAGGATGGAATTTTGTAAAAAAGGAGTGCAGTTCATTACTAATATTCCGGTAGAGTAAGCTAGTATACATAAATCGGTCGCATAACAGCTGATTGGTTGAAGTGGCTAAACACAAGAACAAGAACCTACACAACACAGCAGAAAGAATTTATTATATTTATGTTTTGAAGTTGGAAGAAATGTTTTGCTAGGTCACGAGGTTTGCCGGCCAGGTACGAGGGGCCTCCTGAGTGGTGAAAGGCACCGCCTAGCCCTCCGATAGCTACGCCACTGACGTATACACTCTAAGGCAAGGCGCGAACTAAGGTGATGAGAAATTGGCGTGGCGGTGGTGTGGATATTGAAATATTTTAATCACACAGAATCAAGGATGGGGTGGCGGTGGTGTGGTGTTTTGTAAGTGGACTGGTATTATTTGGTTGTAAGGGGGCGTCCATAAATTACGTGAGGTGTTTAGGGGGGGGAGGGGGTCGAGCCGAATCTCACCAAATCTCACGTGGGGGAGGGAGGGGGTCTTCGCAAATATCACGTAATTTTTTTTTCGCAAGAAACAGTGTAAAATCGCGAGAAAACTGGGTTAAATTAATACTACAGGTAAATTAAGCCGAAAAAAGCGATATAGCGGAAATAATTAGGTACAGGCTGAAAATTGGCAGAGAGCTTCTTTTTAGGCTTCTTAATAAGGGGTTATAAAGTCTGCAGATTTTCTACCCCGGGAAGCCCACTTTTTAGGGGGTTTTAGCCCTCAAAATGGGTATTTTTCGATTTTTCTGTAATTGTTTTTGCAATATTTGTTAATATCTTTTTGTTTTTTTTTATTTTAAGTACAATATCTGTAAATGAGAAAATTTTTAAAATCGTCTTTTTGAACCGCACTTAGATTTCATTCACGAAAATCTTGGTGCAGTATTAGATGAACATGGTGAAAGCTTTTATCAATACATATTGCAAATAGAGAAGGAATAATGAATCCATTACATAAAAAGTATACGTGATACTATTACTATATTTCGACTCAATAGCAATTGGGTATAAAAATTTTGCACTGCCGTTTACACTGTATTTGTTCACTGTTTTAAATACCATCCAACTGGAACATCCAAAAAAAAGTAAAGAAAATAATTTAAATATCTGGGAATGAAGAGTGTATGACGTGATGAAAAATTCCTATCTCTTTATACAATAGTCTGGGAAAAACTGCGAAAGTAATGTATCCATTGACTTATACGACCATTTTTGGACAGATTGCGACTCTACGATGAACTAGTGTGGGGGTCTAAGCTTAAACAAAACAAAAAGGCCTAGAAGCCCAATTGAAAAACCTGGAAACTAATGCCCTCCTTAGTATCTCAAGTGCATAATGTACCCAATCCTACTGCAATCGTAGAGATTATATTAAGAATCGGCTCTTTTCACATCAGTCAGAATACATGCTATCTGCGATGCATTGTCACTACAAAAAGCAGACAATTGCACCAGGCGACATAATTAGCTATCTAAGCATCTTACAGGACTCGAATTTTGAATCGACGACCATCTGCTCTGGCATACCTACTAGAGGGCAAGATAGATTTTGAAAACCTTTTGTTATCATTATCGAAAGTTGTGAAGAATGGAAGTCTAACAGATCCGCACTTCTTGAATCTGTATCCTGATGTACAGGCGGCTCAAACGTCAATTTGAGAAGCTGGCTGTGACTTCAGACTCCGCTTTTCTAAGGCCATACGAAAGTAGGAAGCAAGCGGAAGCTAGTAGCGATGCCTGATAAATCTTCGAAAAGAAATTATTTTCAGCCAACCAACTTCATTTATTAACTTAATTTGACATTTTGATGCGAACAATAAATTGTTTCAAGAATATTTTAAAACAAATAAATGCAGAGCATGCCCAATGGCTTTACTCGCGGACTGAAATCCCAGGCGGACAAATTTAATTCGAATTCGCATTGGATACCATTTTCTTATTTCCGAATTTCATGACTTTCGAATCGTATTCCAGGATAACCCCCCCGGGTCATTCAGTCACAAGTTTTTACCCCAAAGATGACATCTATAGAAGAATGCTCCGAAGTTTGTATATCTCCAGATTCATAAATGGCTCTACCATTACTATTCAAACAGTCAAGTCGTTACTCTCTAAAAACGAATCAATGGATGCCAAAGTCAACCTTCGTATGTCAATATATTGTAAAATTCTAAATTTTTTTTATATTCCATATGCTTGCTCTACAAATACACGAGTTGAGCTCAAACTAGAATTGAAATTTTTCTGTTCTCTTGTTAAGAAATCATTATCCCTGTAAGGCACCATGAGGTTGGTTTCCAAAGGATAGGCAGAATCACCAGCTAAATGGTAATTGTAGTTTATATTGGGTGCATGCCGAGTTGGTGCTGTTATGATTTTGTGGTACTGTTCTTTAACACAAATTATGTTTTTTTAAATAAATCCAACGCAATCAAGCACAGATTAAGGTATTTACACTAAAAATACGCATAATAGTGTAAATCTTACAAATTTTTTAAAATTTTAAAAATCTCACGTGAGATCGAGGGGGGGGGGTCGAGCCAAATCTCACGACATCTCACCAAGGGGGTAGGGGGGGTCGAAAAATCGCCAAAATCACCTCACGTAATTTATGGATGTCCCCTAACTAGTATCCGACAAGTTTAATTTTGAAGTGACATGCCATTTCACGCCCAACTTGGGGTTTTAATTTTTTTTTGGGAAAACACATACGAGGACATAGGTCGAAATTTTTCTAGTTAATTTACAAAATGTGGCCTTGTTCATTTCCTTCCAGGTGTAAATCACCTCTATAAACATTCTAAATGCCGTATTTTGCATTTTTTTACCACAGTGGGTGGACCCAATGCACTTTTTTCTTTATTGTTTTTTTTTTTATTTTTAAACTTAATAATTTGCACACATGCAACAGCATCTTCATCGTTCGACGACTGCATTTAGATTGAAAATATCATGTGGTAAATCGGTGTTGGAAAGTGGTGCCTGCAACTTCGGTGCGCATTAAACCACTTCGATGCCATTCCGCCGCCATTTCTCTAGCCCACCTCTTGCAACTTAATCACCATGCCAAAGCCACTTCACAGCCACCCCACTTCAGTGCAGTGATGCCAGATGTAGGGGAAAGTCTGTCAAAAAAGTTGAGCGTAGGTAGAAAGGGACAGATTTTTAATATTCTTAAAAATATAGGTACTTTCTGATAAAATGATGATTTGAGTAAGAAAAACGAAATTAATTTCAATAAAATTTGTGTAAACTTCAAAATTAATAAAACAGCATTATATTACAAGGATGGCGAACAATTGAAGAGGTACCAGTTTTCAGACCAATAAAAATTAACCTTAAAAAATTACGATATTGAAGAATTTTGGTATGCATAGCGCATATTTTCAGTTGTGACGGATGTTTTGCCAAAAAAAAGAAATAAATTAGGACATCATGTTTTGAATTCAATATGTACGATCCGTGCTTCTTTAAACTGTAGCGAACTAACTTGTATTTCATTTAAATGCACAGAAAAGCATTTCAAATTGGCGACTTCTACCATTTATGATAATTACACCAAAGAAATATATTTGGCTGATTAAATTAATTTACTAAATTAAATATGAATTCGTCGCGGCCGGCTGTGGATAGGTTTTGGATGGACGAACAAAAGAGCGAATGGAGGGGGGGGGGGGAATCGTAACGGTTTAGCGGTTAGGGCGTTTTGAGGTTTTGTTTTTAGAGTTTTGTTTCTGTACCCTTACAACCTATTTTCATAAATAAGGTATCAGTGTTCGCAGAATACTCCCACCTATGTAAAAGTGAAGGCTCTACCCTACCAGCTTCCACAGTAATGAGTTATCAAAGTCAAACTTCGTTTTTTAACAAAACTATCAACTCCCACTACCTTTTTCTCCAAAAAATACGTAGTTAACCAATATTTTTTTTCCAAAATTAGAAAGCTTGGACAATTTCCTATGAATAATTTCTGGACAATATTTATGCTACGGCCTTTACTTTTGATGTTATAAACAATTTGGATGTTAAGCATTATTTTGTTGTATGAACATATGAATTTGTTATTTTAATTATAAATTATATTAATATTGAATTAGTTATATTAATAAAAACCAGTAAAAAAGATTAAAAAAACATTTTTTTATAAATTATTTGAAGGGGAAACTGTAGGGGAAATAAATGAGCAGCGTGGGGGAAAATAGGTATTTTTGTTCATCGCTGTAGGCACTTTATGAAATTGTATCTGACATCACTGCTTCAGTGCGCGCCTTAGCTAAGTTGGCATGCAATCAGGTCAAGTGTAGTTCCGGGTTGTATACCGTTCAAAGTCGCGAATTTCGAAGTTACAAGTCTATTGCAACAAGAATATACGATCCTAAGTGGCGTTAGGAATGGAAGTCTTGAGTTCACCACTCAACAACAATCACAACCCGAATGAACCACCCGACACAAGTCACAGAGAAACGAAAATCGTCAGGTCTATGCCGTGATCACAATTGAATTACCGCAGCTTTTCGGAAGAAAAAAAAAATAGATGGTTCGCTGTAGCGGAAGCGGCGTTCGCGTTCTATTACATCATTTCGGACACTTCTAAATTTAGATAAGTGCTAATCAACTTGGACAGTGATATGCTATTGGTAGTAGTGATAGTAGGGGACCCCAGCCAACGACAAATATAATTCCTTTTAAAGAAGAATTATCGCGTCGTTGGGAGCTGGCGATTAAGGACACGGAAGATTTATTAATAATTGCACAACAGCCAGACAGTATAATGGAAGTAGTGAAACCACGAATCAGTTCTATAACAGAGGCAAGAAACGATGTCCAAGGTATAGCAACGACCCAACTCTAAACACCAGAGCCATCAAGAAAAAGATCAAAAACAACTAATGAGCATTTATCGGCAATGTTCGCCTTACTTGAAAAGCAAATAAGCAATCAACAAACGTTATGCGAAAAATTAATCAAAGTTGATATCATAGCTCAAAAAGTGAAGAAATAACACAAAACGAATTTATAGAGCCTTGGAAAAAAATAATGAAATTCAATGCAAGATGCTCAAAGTTCAAGACGAGCGACCCAAGGAAAATTGGCGGCACAATTTGCAGATGGCGAAATTAACCAGTCAAAAATTAGAAGTTAAAAAAAAATTCTGGATTTGGAAATTCTAAAAATGAATTTAGAAAAAAAATCCTGATGTGATTATCTATATGTAAATATTTATTTTAAATTAGAAAGTAAAGTGTAGTATTAAATTTTGACTTCGCCAGGGATGTAAGATAAGTTTTTTGAAAACGTTTATTTCAATTTCGCCAAGAATTAACGCGTTTTCAGTTACTTTCAGTGATTCCATTTTTTAATCTTTCGACAGCTAACCTATCCACCCATTGAACTGCGTTTTAAACTCGGGCTCAAAGTTTGTGGATTTAACCTGGATTCAAAAGAAGCCTATATACAATATGATTCAGTTTTTCAACCAGAAACCACAGAAGTTGTTCACGGAGGGCATCATGACCGTATCCGTAAAAGTGGCGGGACATTGTAGATATGAATGGAGCATATTTGGTTCACGTAAATTCATATCAACGATATACGAAAACAAGTTAAATTTTACTACTACTATTTGTCGTTTTGTAAGGTCATTTCGAAATGTCCATTATTACAGTGTGAAATCACAGTGTCTAAGATAGTTACATAATTGCTGAATGTAAATTATTTGTGAATTATTTTTCTAATTATTTTGAATGAAAAACTCTAGAAATTTAAAATGTCGCTTCTGCCTTCCTTAGCTTCAACATCGAAAGTTAGAATAATCATTGATTAAAACAAATATCCTTTCATATGTGATAGCATAAAAATAAAATTCTCCTCGTATTTTCCTAATTTTTAATCAGAAAGGTCAAAAGATTCAGAATAATATTATGATAAGAAACAATGTTTAAAAATCTCTGAAAAAGGTAATAAAAATCGTTCTGTTTAATATTTATTTTTGTTTTGAATTGTTGATAATGATAACCTTTTCTTCTAAACCGCTTCATATAATTACATAATCAAAAAACTTAAACCAAAAAAAAACATTTTCCATGTATAAAAGTTCATTTCAATGCCAATAACATCTCAAATTTGGACAAAAATTCCAAATATGAAGTTGGTTTTAGCGTTTTTTATATTGTGCATTACAAATTCGGTGTATTCCGATGATGCTCCCGATACAATCTATATTGAAGTTCCTAGTGTTGGTAAAGTGAAAGGAACAAAGCAAACAAGTACGACAAAAAGTAACTATTATAGATTTTGGGATATACCATATGGTGTTGTTGGTGATTGGTTTCAGGTCAGTTTAATTTCAAGAAACTGCTCTATTTTTGTTACATACAAATTATATATAATTTTCTTTTTGTATTAGCCAGCCACTGAAGCACCAGTAAAGGAATTAATTGATAGTACTGTCTCGATCTGTCCATCAGGTTCAATATTTTCTGCTGATGATAGAAAAGATTGTTTGGCATTGAAAATTGATTCGAAAGATGTAAGTATTTATTTAATATTTAGTCCGCTCAAATTAGGAAAAATTAAAGAAATTTTCCCCACAGCTATGACACTGGTGCCAAATGAAGGATTTCAGTCGTCTAAACATGATTTTCACAACCCGCAGTTCGAAAAAAGGGTTGTTTTTGAGAAATATACAAATACGTGATGGTTTTCGCCTTTTTTTCTATTTTGAGGAGAAACGATGCATTTTGGTGAAAATATCAATAGAGCAAAGTTGTAGGGATTAAAATTACCTACAAATTTTGTCTGCACTGTTTCTTTGAATCCCGTATAGTTTCGCCGCTAGAGGCCGTTTTGCGCCTTTTTAGATTTTGCGCCAAAATTATGATTTTGTATGAAAAATTAAATGAGATCAAAGGAGTAGTTGCAGTTTTTCAACGGCTTTTCTTTGGTCGCTTTGAATCTGAAAAAGGCGCAAAACGGTCTCTAGCGGCGAAACTATACGGAATTCAAAGAAACAGTGCAGACAAAATTTGTAGGTATAATTTTAATCCCTACAACTTTGCTCTATTGATATTTTCACCAAAATGCATCGTTTCTCCTCAAAATAGAAAAAAAGGCGAAAACCATCACGTATTTGTATATTTCTCAAAAACAACCCTTTTTTCGAACTGCGGGTTGTGAAAATCATGTTTAGACAACCCAAATCTTTCTTTTGGCACCGGTCTTATAGCTGTGGGGAAAATTTCTGAAAAACAGCGATTTTTTGACTAATTTGAACGGACTAATTTAATACACTTCAAAATTGTAGAAATCTGATATTAAAAATATATTCTGGAAAATTTACTGGCTCAATAGTTTCAAGGTTAAGTAAGAACTTGTTTTTTCGCACTTATATTGTCATTTTGTCGTATTTAATATCTCAAACTTGAACTTTTGAGAAATGCAAATTAATCTTATAATACAGGGTGTACCGTCACGGGTTGCAACTACAACGGTTAACGGTAGATTGTACCTACACAAAAAATGATCGAGAAAAACACAAAAGGGGGTCTATCTCTTCGTGTTTTAAAGATAGGGCGTTTTCAAATTTGTTGTTGGGAAAAAAGTGTAATGAGTTAGTATAAAAAGGTAATGAAAAAACGGTCTATTTCCAAGAATAGGGCATCTTTTTTATTGTAAGGAATGCGACTTTCAGTTGATTAATAAAAACAATGGTGTATGATGAGGAAAAACAAGAATGTATGTATGTATCATTTTCGTGACTGATTACCACCTACTATTCGACATAAAACTCTGACTTCAAATGACTATAACTATCTATTTAAAAAAAGACCTCAAAATTTAGCTTGTATCATAATGCATTATTAGTAAAAAATTTGTAGTAATAAAATGAACAGTAAACTCAGTAGAAAAAAAATGAACTTCTTGAAATGAAATATTAAGACCACCCCTATGAATAGTTGCAATACCATAAAAAAATTTATATCAGAAAACATGGCTAAGTATTGGGTTATCCCACTACTAAGTAATACCGAGACATCCTCTAGGCTAGAGTTTATTCGTATTACATTTGGCACCGTTAATTATGATTATTACCCTTATTTTTGGGGTGGCGCACAGTGGTCCAGAATCTAAAGTCTTTTTAGCATCTAAAAGTAGTTTTTTTTTATATTTTGTTTGTACTTGGGGGTTTTTAGGGGCGCTGATTAAGTATCCGCTCTCAATTTTCCAAAAAAACAAAATGGCGGATACAAAATGGCGGACGGTTTTGCTTAATAATCAACCAAATTTTATTAAGCTTATTATAGGGGGCTTTCGAGCGCAATGTTTGAGGATCCGCTATCAATTTTCCAAAAAACAAAAAGGCGGACGCTTTTGCTTAATGATCACCCAAATTTCATGAAACTCCTAATATGGGGGGTATCGAGGGCGCCAATCCTCAATAATACTAAATTTATCTTTTAAATTGTTATTTACGAGAAAGAAGATATCCTTTCTTTGTAAAAAGATGTCTGGCTTCAGAGTTCCTGAAAAATAAAATTACTTATTATGAGGCAGAAGAACTGACTCGGAACCTACTTCTCAAAAAATCCGGCGGTTTTCCTTTCTGATATTGAAACTTGACACTACTCTACTAATTTTGCAACTTCACACAGGACGAAGGGCGGCGGAGCATAATCATTGTAGGTGGGGAGCACGTGACCAGATAACCGTTAAAATGGTTAAAATGTAAAAAGTAGCATTTTGGGAGTGCAGATAGGGCCCTATGAGGTTCTCCCCTCATAGGGGCCCTATAAGACCCACACAGGGCATCTAACGACTTGCCTCATTCGCGCCTCGTCAAAAGGAATACCCCATTTGGCCACATAGAGCATAAATCATTGTTACCCGATCCCGAGTGGAAAAAAGAGACCGAAAAATTTGAGAAGCGGAGTGGATATGTGAGTAATAACTGCGCCGGTGTCGAAAGCTTTATATTTTTAAATTCGAGTGTCGTTTTACCAATGTAGTCCCCCAACTGCGTACTAATCACGTCCAATGCTGCTTAACCAGGGGCTGGATTCCGCAGAGTGTATGGTTTGCCTGTGCACACAAAAGAAATTAATTCACATTCACAGCGGTTTGCACTTTTTCGATTCACCTGTTTCCGCAATCGACTGTAAATTTTGTTATGCTGAATAAGTCCACTTTGAAAGCTCAGTCGCTTTTTTGCACTTTTTCGTTTCCACGGTTCACTACGTACTCACGAACGTTTCAAGTGTGAATAAATTTTCTATCCTGTGAGCACGCACTCTGTCAAAAAAACTCATGGCCACGCTTGCGGAAACAAAAACATTGCCGTGAACCGTAGGGCCGTGCACACAGTAATTTTCAAACTTGCGGAATCCGGCCTTTGGAACCAGAACCGGTCTAGTGAGTATGATAAACGACACCCTTCAATACAACAACAAAAACTAAAGCTTTGCATGAGTAAAACTAAAGTTTAAGGGTATTAAATTCAAGCTTTTTAAAAAGCTTTCCGAATGCGTAAAGGCCCGCATACACGGTCAAATTGGTTGTACGTCGACGTGCGGATGTACAACCAAAACCATCGATTGTGAGCCGGTCGGCCGATCAAAACTCGTTGCGCGCATGAGTTTGATGAAAATCTGGATGTACATCCAATTTGACCGTGTACGGGGGCCTTAAGGCGGATTTTGGGACTGCCCCATTTTATTTGTAATAAGGGCCCTTATGGAGAAAGTGATAGCGCATACCTCACTTCAGTATCGCTGGTTCTTTTTGAATGGTGTTTATGAGGAAACGAAGAGGAAATCCCTATTTCGGCATGCCCCAAATTTATCACATGGGGTCCGCATGAGGAACCTACGGCGGAATCTGCCTTTTCGGCATGCGCCTGAGGCAATCCTCTTTGCTAGTTGGGTGGGCTTTAAAAAGCTATGCAGTTATAAGTACTTAATAGCTCTAACATAATATATTTAGTTTTCGCATATAAAGCCTTGTTTGTGTGCGGCCCTTCGACCACGATTCTTCGTCGACAGTGACCGATACAGCCCTCCAACGTTCTGGGTTATTAGGTGTTCATGAAATATTTTGGGGGTGGAATTCCCCACCCAAAGCGAAAGTGCGTGTGCACTTTTCCTTCCATCCCCACGCGCTCCGCCGCCTTTGCACAGGACGGGATCTCTTGGGATCACAACAAATCCATAATGTACGATGTGATTAGAAATCAATAAAAATTACAGGGGGTTTTTATTTCCACTAAAATAAGTTGGTTGATGAGTAATTATATGAAACATACCTCCAGAAGCGCCCTCCATATTGCACACAACGATTTGTACTTTTGTAAAAATTTGCACGCACTTTTAATACAGTGTACTTTTACCGGCCTGTGGCAGATGGCTACTGTGACATGGCATTCTTTCGACTGCAGGTGTAGTCGATACATATGAGCCAGCTCTTTGCCCCTTTCTAAAACTATGCAGTGACTCCCCCTGAAGGTTATTCCGTAGTATCAACTTATTCCGACGTCTTTGAAATTTATACATTGCTGTGAAAAATGGTTAGATAATATCGATGTACGATGTTGTAATACAAGCTAAATTTTGAAGTTTTTTCTTAGATACATCTATAGTTTAAAAAGTTATAGTAATTTGAAGATAGAGTTTTATGAAAATAGTAGGTGTTCATAATATTTTAATCAGTACTATGTTACATTTTTTTTGTGGCGAGGTATTGGGTTCAAAAATACCACCGCCAATGGCTGCGCCTATTGTGCTACACTCCTATACCTCATATGCGCGCGCGGTGCCCATCGTCGTTAAACGACAGTGCAAAACCTACCCGCTTCCATGCAGCCCACGACACGATAACTTTACATCTTGGCTTGGTAGGCCCGATCATATTAGTCCATCCTTTTCAGGGAAGCTTCCAGTAGCCACCACGAATGGATATGATCGCACTTCCACCAGTCCAAGATACTTAAATGTTTAAACATACTGCATTGCCCTCTCCGTATCTCGCTTCTAACTGACCACCCATTTTGGAGTTGGATATGCATTTGTTAATATCCTTTCTTGGGAAATACATTGATCTGATAATCTTATTTTTGAACACATTCCGTAACACGTTGTTCGTTATAGCTTCATGAGGATTTTCCTTTCCAATGGTCGTATTGTGTCCCGTTGGTATTAGAATTTTGGCATTTTGATATCATATCACTATTTTGATACCCAGTGGCGGATTTAAGCTCGACTGCGCTCTAGGCCCAGTCCGATATGGCGCCTTTTTGCTTTGTAGTGATACTTTTTATAATAAAACATTTAATTTACGAATAATGAATATATTTTATTATAAGCTTTATTAATTTTGGTGAAAACTCCAAACATATCATCACAATCGATTTCTTCCACCAATTTTGCTTGGATAAACAACATTGACCATGTTTACGCGAAGATACTACATCGCTATCAGTAGTAGTTTTAAGTCAGTTCTACTGTCAAATAGAATTGGGTTTTTTGCAAATCAAATTTTAAATGTGATTTTATAAAGGCAAATATATAAAACTAATAAACAAAAAAAGATTTTCCTTAGTGATACACGTGCTTCAGTTTGTCCTGACAGAAATAAATTCAAAAAGCATCTTTTTGAAAGTACTGATTCAAATCGTTGCATTTCAATACGAATGGAGTTCCGCAATTGAGTTGCTTGAACAAAGAAAGAGCGTTGTCCCGATAGATGCCGAAAGCGGGGGATAATTATTTCTACGGGATTGTGAGAGCTGGATAAACTCATTTAAATAGGAGGGTTTTCGGTTGTTGATGATGTTACGGTAGTAGCACAAGACCCTATAATCTCGGTAGTCACTTAAAGATCATCCAAAAACTGTCACTTAAAGATCATCCAGCTGGTGAGGCGAAATGTGGTCATACCTGCGCAGTGAAAGGCAGTTTATAACTTACGGTTACAGGATGAATCTAACGAAGGGAAGACACAGAGGCCACGCAAGAGTATAGTTTTAACCAACTTCATACGATCAGCTTGTGACAAGAGACTACGATGAATACGAAGCCGCCTTAGAATACTAAATACTTTGCCCAGAATATAGCTTACGTGGTCACAACACGTCATATTCCTTTTCAAGACAATACCGAGATTTTTGACCCGGTTAACGCAGGCGACAAAGGTCCCATTTAAGGTAATTTGAGAGAGGTCGGTTGATGACGCGTTAGAATTGGAGGATATGATGTATTGAGATTTAGATGGGTTAAGTGTTAGTGAATTTAAGGAGGACCAATGACTTATGTTAAGCAAATCTTCTGAGAGTTTATTTATGCACTACTCAAGTTGATTTTTAGTATCACTAAAATACAGTTGTACGTCATCAGCAAACATATGCACGTAAGAATGCTTTACTATTAGTGGAAGATCATTTATATATATGTATACTAAACAGTAGAGGGCTTAATATAGATTCTGGGGAACGCTAGCAAAAAGCATGGCAGGGGAGGAAATTAAATGGGAAATCTTTACCTGTTGTGAACGAGCAGCTTGAAAGCTATACATGAGCGTAAGGGCAGAAGAAGAAAAACGAAATCGTGTACAGAGTTTGCGTAAAAGGACGGAGTGATTGACGTTATCAAAAACTTTGGAGAAGTCTAGCAAGAGCTGACAAGAGAAGAAGAGTAGACAAGTTTGTTTGGTTTTTAGAGTTTTACATATCACCTTGTATTTTGTGTCCTCTTTTAATGAGTAAGATATCAGTGTACACAGAATACTCCCACCTATCAAAAACTGTAAAAATCAAGGTTCTACCCTATCAACTTCCAGAGTAATGAGTCAACAAAATTTCGGTTTTTTTAACTAAAATTTCAACTAAAACCACATTTTTCTCCATAAAATACCTAAATACTTATATTTTTTTTACAAAATTGAAAAGCTTGGACAATTTCTTATCAATAATGTCTGACAATTTTTATCCTACGGCTTTTATTTTTGGAGTTATAAGCAATTTTAATGCTAAAATTGGCTCTATTCGTACTTTTTTAGTACTTTTTCACCTAAGCTTTGCCAAAAATACCAAATAAGCACAAAATAAGATTACGAACGCGATTGTATGATTTTCTAGCAATTTCACTTTTGAATTTTAAGAAACGATATAGATACTCCCTTTCGGCGATAAGTGACTTGATTTCAGTACAGTTTCGCGTCAACGCGAAAATTATAACTAACAATTAGGATGTCATGCTCCAAATAACTTGGAGGAGAGATTTGATTTTGAAAGAGAATCATACTAGGTTCGCAGCAAAGGAAGACATAGTAGAGATGGGTTCGTCGCATTAAAGTAAGTTGGCAAAGTATTCATTCGAACAAGGCCTAAGGTCTGCATTGTATGATTGAAGAATTTTTCTTGACTGGAAGATTTTAATAAGTTAACATTAAAACCCCCGGCAACAACGTATGAGAAAGATGCTCCAGGATCTCCTCCAGTTCAGGGGAATTATCAGGTCTAAATATACCGGGGGAGAGTAAACACTGACAAGTAAAACTTTTTCGGAACCATGTGAGACTTCAACACAAATAAACCCAATACCAAGGTTCATAGAGTGACCGATAATCCTTTATTTAAGGTAGTCCCTAAGGAATTTAGCAACACCACCACCAGTGCGACCTTGGCGATCATTACGAAAAATTTGAAAACCATTTATAGACACAAGGGACGACATGCACTACTTTGGATCTCTCCATATTTCAGAGTACACCTCAAAACTTAGTTAAATTGATTTTTTTAAATTTTAATCGTTCTAAAATGTTGCCGCCCCTAAAATTTTGCCGCCCTAGGCCCCAGCCTCGCTGGCCTAAGCGTAAATCCATCACTGTTGATACCATTGCAATGGGTTGTGTGGTATTCATACTCACGATTTAAATATGCCGCTTTGGCAGCTTTACCCTTTCTCTTCCATTTCTGCATGAGCGTTTTTGGGTAAAGAATTTTATTCGGAATCATATTGAACATAAATCGTTCGTTTATTAGCTTCAATTCTTTAAAGTTTTGTGTAAAGGACTTGTTTAGTAATGTTGCCGCCCCTAAAATTTTGCCGCCCTAGGCCCCAGCCTCGCTGGCCTAAGCGTAAATCCATCACTGTTGATACCATTGCAATGGGTTGTGTGGTATTCATACTCACGATTTAAATATGCCGCTTTGGCAGCTTTACCCTTTCTCTTCCATTTCTGCATGAGCGTTTTTGGGTAAAGAATTTTATTCGGAATCATATTGAACATAAATCGTTCGTTTATTAGCTTCAATTCTTTAAAGTTTTGTGTAAAGGACTTGTTTAGTATATAGGCCTTTTTCTAAATGATATTAACTTCCGCCATTGTAAAATATGCAGTAACTACCAAAATCCGTTGTTCTTTCTTCTATTCAGCTATTCACTTGTACCGAAAACTTATCATTACCTCCAGGCCCTGTGTTAGACTATCGGTTAGTTGTCCTTGAAGGTGGGAGAGGACGAGTGTACCGGTTTTGCGGTCCTACTTTAAAATATCTGTCAACATGATTCTATGGTTCTTTGAATTATAATATTTTTGACCAGTCGCAATAAACTTTGCACCTAATTTAAAAAATGACAGCGAAATCATCAGTTTGTATCAGTAGGGCTAGGTTGGTTCGAGAAGTACCAGTTTGATTTTGGTAAAGCGATTTATTTTTTAGACCTCAAAAAAGAAAAGATTTTCGATTCTTTTACGAAAACACTACCTTGTGTTTAAACTAGTCATTTAAATCCTGTATGTTTTTCTGGTATTAGAGATGTTTTGCAAAGTTTCTTCCATTCTGATGTATAGTTATACCGAAGTACAATACATCAAAATTTCATTACAATTTCTTTATTATTCAATAATTTTTTCAAGGTCAAAGGCAAAGCTCCAGTAATGGTATTCATTCCTGGCTATGATTTAGACAGCGGTAACACTGCAATGTCAGACGGATACCGGCTTATGGGCAATGACATTGTGTTTGTAACACTTCAATATCGTGTTGGCGCTTTTGGTTTCTTATCAACAAATACAGAACAAATACCTGGAAACGTTGGTGCCCTCGACATAATTCTTGCACTCAAATGGATACAAAAACATATTTCACATTTTGGTGGTGATTCCACACGCGTCACACTATTTGGAATACACAAGGCTGCTGGTCTTATTTCAGCTCTATCAGTTAGTCCATTGGCTGATGGACTTTTCCATAGAATGATCCTTCATTCAGGATCAGCTAATATGGCTGAATTAGCATCGGCTGATCCTTTAGAATTTTCACGGAAAATTGCTAAAGAACTTGGATGTGCAACAGACGATGTTACCGTAGTGACGAAATGCTTGGTCCAGGCCGATCATGAACAATTGTATGACGCATTTGAAAAACTGACGGTAAGTTTCCTTTTAATATACTCTATTTATGTTTTAAGCTATTTTAAAATGATTACACCTGTTTTAGAAAAATTTAGATGGCGCAACACATCCAATCACTCTTGGTGGACCAAGTGGTTTCCTACCAGGTGTGGCACCTCTAGATGAACGAATTCGGGAATCAAATAAAAAGTACGATATTATAGCAGGAGTTGAGGATCATCCAGCTGTTTACTTATTGGATCGTAAGAATAATAACAAATAAACAATTTAATTAAAACCGATAATTCAAGTTATAATCATGTCCTTCCAGTATATAACGAGGGTGATGAATCGTACTTCTCAATTAAATCCGTAAAAGAACTTTTTGACCACGATATTGAAAAGGTTGAAATGGACGAGGAAGCAAAAGCGTTTGTAGGTTTTCTTGGTGTGTTAATTGGAGAAGATACTGTCAAAGCCTTACTAGATACTGAAACTCCGATGCTTAAAGTTTTTGGTAGGAGTTTCTGGCCACCAGCTGTTGATGTAAGTAAAGTTTAACCGCGTTGTATCAAACTAACTTTAAAAGCGTTTTGATATATATTTTTCAGGCTGAAGGCTATAAGTTGAAAAATGGTCTACTCTTAAGTCTTATTGACTATGATTTAGACGTCTCAAATATTTACTACTATGCATTCAAATATAGCAATGGTAGACATTATTTCTCAGAAAAGAGTGGTAATTGGCTAAAGAATTATGTAACACTTGGTGATGAATTCCAGTATATATTTGGTACTACCGATTTGGAAGGTGAAGATGCTAAAGTTTCCGAGCTTCTAATTGACTTATGGACATCGTTTGCTGAAACTGGTAAGCCAGAATCTTCGATGCTCTACGAATGGCCAAAATTGGACTTAGATTTTCCATATTTAATTATTGATCGAATTCCAAGGATTGGTACGAAAATTGAAAGTGAATATTCACCACTTTTGAATTGCGCTAGAAAAATTGGATGTAAATGGTATGAGGCTGAATAAAATGTGATGTTCTTATATTTATTTTCTTTTAAATGACTTCTCTATATTTCTGAAAATTAATACATGACCATGACCACGTTCAATACTATAACAAGAGGTTTTAGGATAGTAAGGATTGACAAAAGCGTCTAACTTTAAAAGTTGTATTTGTCGAAACAATTGAGCTGAACGTACGGTATAAAATCTATACTATGAAGATTTAATCAATCAGGAATAATTTCACTACCAAAAACCACAAAATTTTGCAAAAACAAACTTGTTTTTGAACACCTAAAACCTTATGAAATTTTATCTGTGTATGATTCTTTATAGACGGGGGTGGGCATCCCGAATCAAAGCTTTTCTTAAAGTTTGCTGAAAGTTAACTAGGAGCAAAGCAGCTTACCCTGCAAACAATTTCTCGGAGGCTCGCTTTCTCGGACCACTCTCGATTCGAAAAATGCTTGCGAAGGGTAGGAGAAAAAGTCTTCATGCTGTAGAAAAATATTGAGAGCCGATTTCCCCTGAATGGGACTTCAAGTCTCCAAATTACACTAACAACATATACTACGTATACATGAGGAGTTGAATAGTTGAGTTGAGGTTGAGTTGAATTTTCGACAATCGACAAAATTCGACAAAAATCACAAACAAAACACAGAAATGCTACAGTCATATAAATTCAACTACTCAACTACTGAGATTGCGTCTATAATTTTCGTCTATAATTGAGATTGCATAATTTCAACTCAACCCAGCTAGCAGAGCTGAGTCGAGTTCAGTCGACCCTATCTCAACTCGACTCGCGTCTACATGCATTTGAACTCGGATTCAACCTGGGTTCAACTCATCATGTATACGTAATAATAACGTCATTTCACCGATTTGAAGTCCTATTGAGAGGAAATTTTGAGAGCCTTTGGTTTCTCTTCAACGATTTGTTTGGAAAGTTTGAGCTTTTTACTTGCTTTGCTCGGCGGAGTGATTTTCGGCGCAGAAGCGATTTGCTATCGATACGAGCATGCGATTCGTTAATGAGCACGGGAAAGCGATTCGATATCTTGCTCCGCTTTTATTGCCTTCGAATTCGTTTACGAGTCGTTAACGAGTCCGAGATCGAAGCAAGCTTTCGCTTTTGGCAAATCGTTCTCGAATCGTTTCCGAATCGAATGTTTGCAGGGTATCGGTACAAAGACTTTGTTTTATGTGGCGATTCTAAAGGCGATGGCCCAATGCCGACGGCGCGTTATACGTGGCAGGCGCTTCGTTCGCGTTAACGTTCGTTGAAGGTTCATTCATAGCGTCAGGACGTCAAAAATAGTGTTTTAATTTAAATTCATGTATGGATTTTTGTGTATATACTTGTTAGAGATGTGATTTTTTTAAATTTCATAGCCTGCCAACGCCAAAAAGTTGAAAGTTGCTCAACTTTCCCGAGTAAAAATAAATGATGGCCTTAGAACGGGCAAATACCGACTGTGATTGAAACATAGTCCTCGGCCATCTGGCGGTTAACAGAAGGCTCGTTGCAGGACAGTACGGCCGTACAGGGGGCGATTGACGGTGAAACAACGGCCTTACAGTTCCAATAACGGCCATACGACGGTGGTATGGCGGCCGTATGGTTGCTATTACGAGTATACAACGGTGGTACAGTGGCAGCAACGTGGATATTTGCCCTCCTATAAGAAAATGTATTTCACTGCAATTAAATGTTTGATTTTTTTTCGGTTGTGTTTTTTTTTCAAGCCGTTAAATAACAAAATTTTCGACTAAAATATAAATCAACACGCACCACACACTTCACGTACAATAAACCGACGACTGGCGAGCTCGTTTCTCTTGTGCATCGATATCTTTACGTACGATAAGTCGAAAAAACCATTGTACATAACAAAAATGATGAAGTTCCCATAAAACACATTCAACAATACATTTGGTGCAGATTCTTTTTTTGGCTCAAATTTCCCGTCGAATTCCCGTTTCTACAGTTCAGTACTTGGCCTTTTAAATCTTTTGGTCAAATTTGGCCGTCGTAAGGCCGTATGTGCTCCCATTAAAAATGGTTAAAAACTCTACGGCCATCATATGCCCATTAAAAAGCCAAGCGGCCGGTGTTCGCCCTTTATAAGGCCGTTTTTTATTTTTACTCGGGTTTGCCGTCGCTTGACGCCGCAAAGTCGTGAATGGGATAACTCGATTTGAATTACACACAACCAAATGTCGACGTCAACGCGCGTCAAAGCGTTGACGCGCGTAAACGCTGTAATGTGGTCCTTGGATTGGTTGCCCGAAGAAACCACCCTCAGATCCACATACCAAAATACAAAAATTTGAACAAAAATTCCAAGTAACCTAAACCTCGGTGGTACCCCGGGCCTCAAGAGTAGGGCCGGCTCGCCGGGGGGTCGTGGAGTGGAGAGACTCCAGGGGTACCACGTGAACTACCGCACCACCACTTACCTGCATATGAGCGCCCCCCTAATGAGCTGACGTGGGTTACTTAAGAAAACGTCGAAGGTACCTGAAAACGAAAGTTCTGCGGGCCGGAGACATCGTTAGCCGCTACGCCATCCTGTGTAGTCTTTAGCAAGACATCCTCCTACCTAAATATAAATCGCAATAAAACCCCCAAATATCCCTTACTCCCAACATAAATTCAGTTATTCGGTATACCACAATTCGTTTAATTCATTACACCAATGCAAATACATATAACATTTACCATTCACACAAATTAACTCACAGATAAATGAAATTGAATAGAATTAAGTTAATATAATAAATCAATATCCTCCAATATAATAACATTCAATATAAGTTCATCAATATTCAAATCAAAATATCCAAATCAATATAATCAATTCAATCCATTGTCCTCAAATCAATGCCAATTCCAACCTATGTTAACTCACTAAAATACCATGTGTGGAAGAAAGACCCGCCCTGGTACCATGACGTGCTTATCGCAAAAACTCGACCCACAAATGTATTTGTTCTTTGAACTGTTATTTTTTTGTTTTTGGTTTATTTACCAGTATTAGGCTAAATGTAGGTAGGCTGGAAAAATAGCATGGTTCGTAACAACTCAACAATGACTGTGTATAATACCAATTTACAAATGAACTACGGCAAAATAGAAGCAAACGGAACAACAATTAAAAAAATTCTTCCGATAAAACACTTATAGCTACAGTTAAAAAATTTTCAAAAAAATAATGTATTCCAAAACATAAAAACTTTAAAGTCACTTAGAAACGTGAACTTTTCACGCTGTCATTGGGATTCAAAATTTAAAATTAATAACTAATAAATGTCAACTTGGTGTAACGAATCTTAACATTTAACATTAAACTCTTTCCTATACGGCAAGATATTGACACAGAGAGATACCGTGCCTGGCGCTTCCTCTCTGATGGTCGTGCACGATCTGCACTGCCCTGAGCCCTTTTGGGTGGAATAGCTGACGTGGGGTTCCGGTTCTTCTTTCCTTGGTTTTTTTTTGGTTCCCCCTTCAGCACTGCAATCTCTCCTAACGCGACTATCACTATAACTATAATGTACCTGATATCCTGAGGGTTTTCTTTTTTTCTTCTTATATTTTTTTTTCTTACTGATGAACGTCACCTGAAGTTTGGAGCCCGCCCCAGTGAAGATGGTTGAGGGAAATCTCTTCCTACAGATGAACGATTAGTCTTCAATATGACCAGTCTTCTTATTGTTGAAAGATTAGTCTTCAATACGAGCAGTCTTCTGATGACAATGGTTTAGATGGGGGAATTGGTTTTCGGCCCCTAACTCCCAACCCAGGGGGGGTTTTCCACGGCACCTCCGAAAGTGAGGGCCTTTCTTGAGGGGTCCTTCTTGCCAACTTGATACCAAAGGTGGAATCGGTATGTAGCCACCGCAACGGGACCCAAAAGTTGGTCTATGCTTAATTAGTTGGTTTTATGTTTCGAGTTTAAAAAAACTACTTTCATCTGTCGTTTGTTCATCCCCAACTTCCAGCAAAAAACATTCACCCACAATCGTACTATATATTAAAATTTTTTTTCAAATCGTTTCTAACAAAATCCCAGAATCAACTGTCTATCCTATATTTTTCCTCCGAACTTTTTTTTTCATCGCCTTCCCAATTTTCAAAAAATTTAGTTTTTCCAAGTGCTCATTTTTCCCAAAGTGGTTACCCAAGGTAGTTCTCGCAATGGGATAGGCCCGCCGTTACAACGCGAATAAAGTCGTGATTGGGCCGTCGCCTTAAGTACCGGAACTACCGGTCCATCATGTCATTGTCACGTCGTGGTACAATATCTAGCAGCAAAATTAGGTCAAGATTTTTAATAGATGTTAGGTTATAAGGAGTAAAAGGAGGCTAAAGATGATGGCGATAAACACTGCGGTTGGACTCTTGGATGTTAAATAGTTCGGCAATACTGACAGCGACAGCTTGTTCCTTATAGTCGAGTTTTTCTGTTTAAGAAGGAGTTCCTAGGATGTAGCTTGCGTGACAACTGGTGCGCGTGCGGTAGGCAGAGGTAATGTGTTTCTAGTTTATCAACCAAATAAGCTCAGTATACTTAACAAGAATGACCAGAGCAAATCAAGAAAAATGCGTAGCAGAACCAAATAACAGGAAAAAGTTATTAAGGAAGAGAAAACGAGACTATGCTTCAGGAAAAGAATAAGGGCAATTACACAAAGCGAAAGTAACAAATTTGATAGAAGTTTCTACAAAGAAGTAAACATGATAAAGAAATGATGCAAACCCATCCCTATGCACCGCGATAAGAAGAGAGAATGTTACTATAGCTAGTAGTATCGATGACATACTTGGGGTATGGAAGAAATACTTTCGAGACTTGTTAAAAGAGAGCATAATCCTAATACAGTGAGAAGCAGACGACTAAAGTATAGATGACGCGGAGCCTATAATAGAAGTATTATAAGGCACCAAGTCCAGATGGTATACCCACAGAAACCTTAAAAACTGTGGCGAGAAGTTATACCATGCCTTAGATAGTCTCATTTGCAAACTATGGAGAAACAACTATTTGTCATTTTACAAGGTCATTGCGAAATGGTTATTTACAGGGTAAAGCCACCAAGTCTATGATAGTAATCGCTGAACGTAGATTATTTGAATGTTGTTTCCAGTAATTTTGAATGCGAAAACTGTCGAAAATTGCGTCTATTGGGATCTTCATCCCAAATAGCCGCTCATATCTTCTCTAGCTTCTATATTGAAACTTAGCATAAAGATTGACTTTCTGTTTAAAGCTCAGACATTGACGAATAGTTCAACTTCTTAAAACTAAAGAAATGTACCACTAGAAGAAAATATGCTTTAATATTTTGATAGCATAAAAATAATATCGTTCCAGTATTCTCCTAATTTTTAATCACAAAGGTCAAAAGATTCAACATAATATTTTGATAAGAAAAAATTTGGCAAAATCTCTGAAAAAGGCTATAAAAATCGTTCCGTTTAATACTTATTTTTGTTTTGAATTTTTGAAAACCTTTATTTCTAAACCACTTCATATAATTATATAATCAAAAAAAATGAAACCAAAAAAGACATTTTCCATATACATATAAGTTCATTTCAATGCCAATAATATCTCAAGTTTGGGCAAAAATTCCAAATATGAAGTTCGTTTTAGCGTTAACATTTTTAATATTGTTCATTATACATTCGGGATATTCCGATTATGATGACGATCCAATCTTTGTTGATGTTCCCTGTGTTGGCAAAGTGCAAGGAACAATTCATACAAGTGCAAATGGTAGCTATTATAGATTTTGAGATATTCCATACGGTATTATTGGAGATTGGTTTCAGGTGAGTTTAATTTCGTGAAACAAGTATTAATGTTTGTGTAGGCATTTTTTTTCCTTTTTGTATTAGCCAGCCACTGAAGCACCAGTACAGGAATTAATTGATCGTCCTCTCCGGTCCTGTCCAGCAGGTCTAGTACTTTCTGCTAACGAATTTAAAAACTGTTTGAATATGAAAATTTATTCAAAAGATGTAAGTATTTATTTTTTTTATATATATTGTTGTTTTTTTTATCTTGTGTTTGAACTTTTGAAAACGCAAATAAATCTCATAAGATATTAAATCAGTTTTCAAGTTATAAAATGACAACTGTTGTTAGTCGAGTGAAGAAATAAGATATTGTAAAAGAGCACAATTTTTATTTTAAGCCAATGTATCGTTTCGAAACTGAATATTTACAGCTTGTTAACACTTCTTTGTTTTTAGCGCCTTGGGTTTTAGCGCCAAAAATATCGATTTTGTGGTAAAAATTTGAAAATTCAAAATTTCGGCGCCGATATGGCGGATGAATTTTGCAAATGTGCTCTGAATCCATTAAAAATCGGTATCGGTTAGTTTTTAAGGTCACAAATGACGAATCTGTGGTAAAAATTTGAAAATTCAAAATGGCTATTTAGGGGTGTTTAAGGTCGACAATAATGAATTTGTTGTCAAAATTAGAAAATTCAAAATAGCGCTGGCAATATGGTATGCATAACAAATCACTTCACCAGAATTTTGTAAAAAGTAAAATCCAAAAATGACTGAATTAAGACTAAAAAGAATAAAATAAAAATAAGTAAAAAAACTTTTAAGTTAAATGGTTTTATTTTAAATCATAAGCTGTACCGAAAACTAGAAAATAATTAGAACACAAACATGCACCTTCTTGAGATTCTGACGTCTGGTAAGAAATCGTGCAATAGTAGCAGTGGTGTTTTCTCGTGTCGTATGCCAAGGGGCGCTACGTCAGCAGATTAAGTAATAATCTGGGACTTTTAACAGACTAAAATAAAAACATTGGGCGCATAAAAACCGGTATAACGACTGTATAATTAAATAAGAACGACTTGTCCAGAAAAATGTGTTTCCAAATCCACCAAAAATAATATTTCAAATGCGCCCCAAGATGTTGCTCAAGCTTTTACCAATGTATGACATGAAGGATTACTATATAAGCTGAGATTCCATTTTTCCAAAGAACATGCAACAATTTTGGAAACGTATCTGTCAAAAAGATACATTCGCATCAAGCAAGAGGATGCTTACTCCTAACTAAAACAAATAAGAGCTGGAGTACCTCAAGGTAGTATATTAGGTCCTATGCTATATCTACTTTTCACGAATGACCTTCCAGTCTCCTTAAATAGTATAATAGGCACTTTCGCCAACGATACAGTAATACTTGCAATCATTAAAGCATTAATTCACTTCACTTTAATTTCACCAACAAAAAAGGTCAGCAGCTTTCTATTACCATCTCTGGAATGCAAATCCCTTAATCCAACCCGACAAAATATTTAGGGATGAATTTAGATGCATAACTTAGATGGAATAGCATGAGGAACTAAACATCATCTGTCGCTTCTATTTTCCTGAGCTTCTACATTTATTATTATTATTATTTATTTCGAAAGCAGACGGTGACAAAATTATATATAAAAAAAAATATAGAAATATAAGAAAAACTAAAAAAACAAGTGAGATATATACAAGAAAAAAGAGAGAGAGAGAAAAGAATTAAAATAAAATTGTACAATATAAAAAAAAGAAAAAAGAAATAATAAAAAAAAAGAAAGTTATATAAAAAAGAAAGTTATATATTCATGCTTAAACTGTTCTATCAGAAATTAACTCGAAAAGACGCTTCTTGAAGATGTTCATTGAATCAATAAGCTGTAAATCGACTGGGAGTGAGTTCCATAACAGAGCTGCGAAGACGAAGAAAGAACGCTGTCCAATTAAAGTGCGAAAACGCGAAATAATCAAACTATTATTTCTAAGCGATTGTGAGAACTGAACGAACTCATTAAGGTATGCAGGTTTGCGCTGGTGCAGATTATCATGAAATAGACGCAAAAGCCTAAACTTGCGATAATCATTAAGGGAGCAGCCGAAAACGGAATTCAAATAGGGTGAAATATGGTCAAAGCGGCGTATCTTATAAACAAAAAGAACACAATCGTTAAAGACTACTTCGAGCTTTCGAGCGCAAGAAGAATCGAGAGAGGGGAAAATAGAAAAGTCATGCATTAGAAAAGGTAGGAGTAAGGATTTCACTAAATTCAAACGGACAGCCCTTTTAAGCAAACCACAGCGATATCTGAGTTTGGACAGGACCCATATGTTTTTCCAATAATGAAATTGATGTGGTCGCAGCAGGTCATACTACTATTCAGCACAATCCCTAGATTTTTTACTTTACAAACGCGAACGAGAGGAACCCCATTTAAAGAAATTACTGGGAGATCAGTTTGAGAGATGGGTGAGTGTGAGAAGAAAATACAATGTGACTTTGATGGGTTTAATAATAATAATAATAATTTATTGTGTAATCATTGTACAAAAGAGAAGAAAAAATCTTATAAGCGTACAATTAAAAATTATTGGGTCAAACAATAGGCAAAAATAAATTTAAAATTATAGACTAAGGCGGCGGTCACGTCTCGCGCTTGTAAGAGTGTAAGCTTGTTGCGCTTGTTCAAGCTAGTAAGCGTTTACGCTTCCTGTAGTCAGATCTCACGCTTGTCAGTGTGTAGCTAGTTGTGTTTGTGACAGGTATTAAATATTTGGTACATTACTTTCAATTATGGCTCTTTCAAGGAGAGAACTGCTTTGTGGAGAAAATAGTTAGTTTAGGGCGAAAGTATTTTTTATAAAAAATAAAAGATATTCTTTCCATCGACCAAGCTTACACTCCTACAAGCGCAGAACGTGACCGCAGCCTAAGAACTACAAGTTAACAATGTAAATTAATATTAACAAAAAGAAAAAGAAAAATTAAGAAAATAAAGTAAAAATATTCAAAAAGAAGAAAAATGAAAAGAGATAAAGAAAAAAGACAAAAATTCAAAATGTGAGTGACCCTACAAATTATTAATTACTAAATATTTCTTCAGGAGTTTGTTGAATAATCGACAAGAGGACGCGCTCAGCATACACAGGGGTAGTCTATTCCATACGCGAGGAATTTGCAACAAGTAAGAGCGTTCACCATATAATGTTCTTCTACGAGGCACCAAAAGTCTGCTGGATTGTCTGCTTAGTTGCAAGAAGGTAAGTTTTTCAAATAGATATCCAGGGCACCGGCTGTGTATAAATTTAAAGGTGAACTTTCATCGGTGATACTTTAGGTAGTTTTCAAACGTCATACCTAGCAGAGTGGAAGCATAAGGCGTGATATGATCAAAACGACGCAATTTAAAGACTAATCGAAGGGTATCGTTGAAGGCGACTTGTATTTTTCTTGAACAAACAGCATCAAGTTTTGAAAAAATTAGGCTACCATAAGTGAAATAAGGCATCACCAGGGCCTTCGCCAGTCGTATACGCAAGGGAAGAGGCAATAGATTAGAGGATACCCAGAGTTGGCGAAGGCAGGCATAAACTTTACGAAGCACAATTCCGGTTTGATTACCGCAGCTGAATTTGGAGTTGAGCTCGACTCCCAGATTTCTTACAGAGTCAACATAGGGTAAAACATTACCATTAATTTTAATGGGGAACAGATTTTGAAAATCAATAGGACTTCTGCTGACGACAAGGCAGGATGACTTCATAGAGTTCAGCAGTAATTTATACTGAACTGACCATTCATTCACGCGTATCAGACCACTGTTTAACTGCACAGTACAATCCTCGATAAATTCAGAAGGTTTGCTTAGATTGATCTGCACGTCATCGGCATATAAATGAGTAGAGGAATGTTTGACTACATTTGGAAGGCCGTTTATATAAAGGCTGAAAAGCAAGGGGCCCAGGATAGAGCCTTGAGGTACTCCGCAATGAAGGAGCGCATGTTCGGAGAAAGATTCATGTACCTTGACAATTTGAGAACGCTCCTGTAGGAAGCTTTCAAAAAGTTTGACTGCAGTAGGGCCAAGTCCAAAATTTCTGCCTAATTTTTCAAGTAACATCAAATGGTCAACTGAGTCAAATGCTTTAGAGAAATCGAGTAGGACTAAGATTGAAATTTAATTGTTATCAAGAGACTCAAAAATATCAGTTGAAACTTTTAAGAGTGCCGTTTCGCAGCTGTGCCCAGACCTGAAACCAGATTTCCATATAGAGAGAAGACCACTTTGATCTAGATAGGACATGAGTTGCTTAGAAGTAATTTTTTCAAAAACTTTTGAAAGGAAACAAAGGAGACTGATTGGACGGAAGTCAGATGGTTGCGATGGAGATACCTTTTTCGGAATGGGTACAACAAGAGCCTGTTTCCATTGTCTAGGAAACTGAGAGGCAGGCGTTGACAATATGAGTAAGAACGTTAGATACAAATGGGGCAATCAATTTCATGAACTTAGGAGATACGTTGTCAACACCCACAGCGTTTGATTTTATAGAGAACACCGCAGAAAGAAGTTCGTGGTTGTCGATACAACGAAAGGCAAAACCATCGGGTGGGCACAGATACCAGAGTAAAAATAATTATATAGAAAAATATATAATCATATATATTTATATCAAATTATATAGAATGTTATATAAAATATTTCAACAGTTGTAGACGATTTTATATAATTGTATATAATAATATATAATAATATATAATAATATAGAATTATATATTTTATCATTTACATTTCAACATGGGATGATATATAACTCTATATCATTATATAAAACTGTATATAAAGTGTACAAATGAATTTGTGCAATTATATCTGATCATATATATAACGATATAAAATAATATATAATGCCTTACAATAATTTTGATGAAATAAATATTATCAATTGGTAGATGGAGTTTTCCGGGAAAATCACATTCTCCAGTCGCACTCCCAAAGCTCAATCAAGGGTGGTATGTGGCTGAAAAATGATGGGAAAAAAGTTATTATAGGTATGTTGTCAAAAATATCTCATTATATCTGTTTTATAGTTTAGCCAGGATCACGCTCTTAAAAATAACTGGCCTTACCACGATAAAAAACATATAGAACATTCCATGTCTAAGAAAATCGGCGAAATAAAAGATATAATTGCATATATACAATTCTATACAATTGTATATGATTTTCCTTATTATATATAAAAATATATATTTCTATATAATTATATCGGGCCAAATTTCATATATAAATATATATAATTAATTTATATATAAATATTAGGGTGGGTCAAAAAAATCAATTATTTTTTTTTTTACAAGTGCCACGGAAAAATGGGTTGCTGGACACCTTACAAAAATTCTCACTCAATATGAGCTCTTAATTTTAATAGGAAGATCCTCCGCATCGCAGTTTTTTATTTTTTCCTCAGTCCAATAAAAAAAAATTCATACCTCATCATTAATTGATTGTACAGAAAAATGTTTTCGGAGAATTTTGTACGAAATTTAATGCTCTACAAAAAAGGTATATTATATTTTTTCTGTAAACCTCACCATTTGGAAGATATTGACGATTTAAGCTTGATTATTTTAAGACAAATTTCATTTTTGTTTCGGTAAATCTACAGTACACCATGACCACCTCCGATTTTGATGAAATTTTCACACAATGTACAGTTAACTATGCACAAATCAACTGCATTAACAAAAAGTGTCGCTCAAGTCCCGTTTCGCTGTAACTCTACTCCAAAGTACCGTAATTCCAATAATTGAACAGGTGATAACTCCTATGTTATTTCACCAATATTGATAAATTTCCACACATCATGTATTTTGACGTGGACAATTTATTTTTTGGAAAAAAATTGGCACTTATGCACCGTTATCTTTTTATTTAACAAAAATGAAATTTGTCTTAAAATAATCAAACTTAAATCGTCAATATCTTCCAAATGGTGAGGTTTACAGAAAAAATATAATATACCTTTTTTGTAGAGCATTAAATTTCCTACAAAATTCTCCGAAAACATTTTTCTGTACAATCAATTAATGATGAGGTATGAATTTTTTTTTATTGGACTGAGGAAAAAATAAAAAACTGCGATGCGGAGGATCTTCCTATTAAAATTAAGAGCTCATATTGAGTGAGAATTTTTGTAAGGTGTCCAGCAACCCATTTTTCCGTGGCACTTGTAAAAAAAAAAATAATTGATTTTTTTGACCCACCCTAATAAATATATCCAATTATATATCTTTCTATATAATTATTTTTACTCGGGTAGGTAGGGTTACCTTCAACAGGAGTAGAGTTACTTTCAGAGATGGATGAAAAGTACTCGTTTAAAGTATTGGGCTCTAAGAACACTTGTTGAGAATCATGGCCATATGTACCTAGATTACGAATATTGCGCCATTATTTTTTTGGAAATAGATTAGTGTCGACCTGATTTATAGCATATGATCGTTTAGCTGATCGTAGAAGAGCAACCGTTTTATTACGTTCTTTTTTATACATCTTACGAACTGCTTCATTGCGCGTCCTTTTGTATTGATGGTAAAGAAAATCGCGTTCAAGCAATGAAGAATGTATTTCAGGGACAGCGATTGGGATAGATTTTAATCGTACGGACAAATTGCTCAAAAATATCAGTTATTACCTCATAAAAATTTTGAAGTTTTTCATCAACAGTATTAAGCAGCGTTCACATTGGCGTGTGCTAGTGGGCTAGTGGTTAGTCCCTGGTTAGTAGGTACTGGCAAGGCTGAGGTTAGTTATAAGTGAGTAGATGTTCAGACGCAGTTCAGTGTAGACAGGTTAGTGTACTTAGTTGTGGGTATCAATCAAAACAAAATTTGCTTAACCAAAGTTTCCACTGCTGCCTGCCGCTTTTGAGTATTTCTGTAATCTACAGAATCATTGTCCCACAAACACTCAAAGCCCCTATATAATTCTAAAAACTTAATTGTTTCACTTTCTGCCCACTTTATTTTCAAGTAAAAAAAAACAAAACAATTTTCAAAAAATCAGAAATCACTTCACAGAAAATCGTAAATTACTTGTCAAATATTCGTTTACTAACCCACGTGTCATTGTTCGCACGAGGCGAGTTAAGTGGTTAGTTTAGAAAAGTGGAGAATAGTGGGCTAGTAAATAGCCCCCTGGGCTATCTACTAGCAAGGGCACTACTCACCAGGTTAGTGAACTAACCAAGACAGTACACTAGCATAAGTGTTCCAACGAGGCGTGTACTGGCATACCAGTCACTGGCAATAACCAGTAGCCAACACGTACTAACCCTTTGTACTCGCCAATGTGAACGAGGCTTTAGAAGTGAATACACTGTCCCACGAAGTCGCAATGCATTCATTTCCAAGTAGCTGTAAATTGATGCTCTTAAAGTCGCTAAACGAGATAGAGCGAAACTGGCGGAATGGGTTTAGTTGTAGTAAGTTCAGTGTAGACCAGCTTGAGACACTGTGCATGTCAGCCGCAATCTTCTCCACACAATTATGGATTTGATCTTTTGGCGTAGAGAATTAAAGCTGCACATAATCTGCATACATATGAATTTTAGAATGCTTTATTACTAAAGGAAGATCATTAATAAAAACGCTGAGCAACCTTGAGGAACTCCAGAGGTAAGTAAAGAATTGGTGGAACTAGACTCGCCCAGTTTAACTTTTTGTGAACGGCTCGTTAAAAAGCTATGCACAAGTTTAAGAGCAGTTGAGGAAAAAGAGACTTGCGAGGAGAGTTTTTGCAAGAGCAAAGAGTGATTGACACTATCAAAAGCTTTCAAAAAATCAAGGAGCAACAGACAACAAATGTAATGTTTATCAAGAGAATTGCGAATATCATTTGTTACTTTGAGGAGTGCAGTTTCGCAGCTGTGATGTTTGCGGAAGCCAGACTGCCTACATTTATAAATTGAAGTCGTTCACAGAACGCAAGTATTGGAGTTGCAATCAGTTTTTCAAAAACTTTTGCTAGGAAGGGAAGAATACTAATGGGCCGAAAATCAGATGGAATAGCAGGTGAGGGGCACTTGGGTCGTATGGGAGTAATCAGTGCATGCTTCCATAAGGTGGGGAACTTAGATACCATGAGGCACGAGTTAAATATGTGAGTTAGAATAAGCAGCAAACATGGGGTTATCATTTTTAGAAATCGTGGTGAAATATTATCGTAGATTTAATAGAATTTAAGGGGACTTTTCGTTTCAAAAAGTTCAAAATATTCGATTTTTTTTTTAAATAAAAGTGTTCCTTAACATCACAGAAATACTGTCCTAAAACCGTTTTAAGAAATTCGTATAGGAAAAAAAGCAAATTTATAGGTAAAAAATCAGTTATGAGCGTTTTATATGCAAAAATTATGTTACAAAAACTTAAAACGCGTTTTTCTCAAAACTACGTTTTTTGACTTTGGCTCCACACTTTTCTCGAAAACTACTCAACGGATTTCAATAATCCAAAAACCATTCGATTCGTTATAAAAAATACTAGTAACTAAACCCTTAAAAAATATTATGTTACCACCCCTATTTTTTATACAGGGGTAGTTTGCCCCCCAAAAATATGGATTTTTTTGGATTTTTCAGAAAAATGTTTATAAAAGATAAAAAAATTAAAAATTAAATTTTTTTTAGGTTTAGTTACTAGTATTTAGTCTTATGAATAAAATCCCGTTGGAATTTTTACTCTATCTGTTACAGGAAGCCCAAAAACTGTGGAGCAGTTTAAAAAGTATCTTTTGGAAGATGCTCTCTGCAGTGGTCAAGATGTACTAAAAATGCAAAAAAAAATTTATTTTTATATTCTGTTTTATAAAAATGCCCAAAAGGAATCAATTCGATAAATATAATAGTCTTTTCATAAAAAAAAAATTAAATGTGTATATTATGTCAATTATGAAACGAAAAGTCCCCTTAAAGCAGTGATAACTTCGACGTTACAAAAGCTGAAGCCATCAGATGAAGCTATAAAAGAGGTTGTAGTCACCTCAGCTGCTTGGTTTGAAATGAAATATTGATTAAGACTCTCGGGGCTTAGGTTGTGAGCAGCAGCTTCATTTTTAGATTGGACACCCAACATGCGCAGTTTTTTCTATACAGTTTTCAAGGATTGGGATGGATCAAGATTTCGGGAGTAAAACTTGTGCTTGGCTTCTTTAATTGTTGCAACAATTAAGTTACGAAGGCGTTTAAAAGATCTTTTTGCTGTGGCAGTTTTTACTTTTAAGTACCAACAATAAACGAACTCCATTTCAATAATAAGCGACTTAATTTCTGCAGTGAACCAAGGTTTGGATTTAGCTGATACTTCTTGGGGGCACAAAGTTAAGATTGACTTTTTATTTAAAGCGCAGACATTGGACAAAGAATTTATTTGAAAGTCGTTTCCCTTCTCATAACTAATGAAATGTGCCACTTGAAACAAATATCCTGTAATATTGTGATAGCATAAAAATAAAGTCTTCCTCGTATTCGCCTAATTTAATCAGAAAGGTCAAAAGATTCAACATAATATTTTGATAAGAAAAAATTTGTAAAAATCTCTGAAAATAGTAATAAAAATCGTTGTGTTTAATATTTATTTTTGTTTTGAATTCTTGATAATGATAACCTTTTCTTCTAAAACACTTCATATAATTACATAATCAAAAAACTTAAACCAAAAAAAAAACATTTTCCATGTATAAAAGTTCATTTCAATGCCAATAACATCTCAAATTTGGACAAAAATTCCAAATATGAAGTTGGTTTTAGCGTTTTTTATATTGTGCATTACAAATTCGGTGTATTCCGATGATGCTCCCGATACAATCTATATTGAAGTTCCTAGTGTTGGTATAGTGAAAGGAACAAAGCGAATAAGTATGACAAACGATCATTATTATAGATTTTGGGGTATTCCATATGGCGCTATTGGTGATTGGTTTCAGGTGATTTTTATTGCATGAAACAACATGTTTATATAAATATATATATTTTTTTCTTTCTGTATTAGCCAGCCACTGAAGCTCCAGAAAAGGAATTAATTGCTCTTCCTGGTACGGATTGTCCATCAGGTTCAATATCTTTTACTTATGGTGATAAAAAAGAATGTTTAGCATTGAAAATTGATTCAAAAGATGTAAGTATTTACTTTATATTTTAGTCCAAGAGCTAGTGACAGAATTGCAAAGTGATTTTGTAGAGGATGGGCCTTTGATATAAGGTAGATTAGGTAAAGCACAACCGATTAAAAATATTCGCCAGTTCGAGTCTACTTAAGTTTTAATTTTATGAATTTTTGAACTTGTCGATTTTTTGACCATGAAAAAAGTGATATTGTAGAGGATGGGACTTGGTATATAGGTTAATTGGGTTGCCCCCAACACATATTCCGATTCCCATCTCGTTTGGAGGTTAGGTTTGACTTTTGGGAATTTTTGAACATGTCGGTCTGATCAAGATGGACAAAGTGATATTGGAGAGGATGGGGTTTGGTATAATGGTGAGATAGGCCACCAAGAACCCTAATTCAGCTGCCCATCTCATATGCAATCACGGTTGCGATTTTGGCGGCTTTTAATTTTGTGGCCATTTTCGGTATGACCCAAGTGATTTTGTAGAACCCAAGATTTGGACCATAGGCTCGTGGCATCTGCCAAATGTTACATTTTCAATCCCATCTCCGTTCCATCAATATTTTCCGTTTAATTGAGAAAATTGGTTGATGGAAAAAAAAAACATTTTGACGATTATACAGGGTGTATACCTTTAAGCTTACAAAGCGGCCGGCTGTAGATAGGTTTTGGATAGACGAAGAAAAAATTGTATGGGGGGGGGGGGGGGGGTAAATCTTAACGGTTTAGCAGCTAGGGCGTTTTGAATTTTTTTTGTAGAGGTTTACGTATCACCCTGTATTTATGTAACCCTTTGAGCTATTTTCATGAATAGGATACCAGTGTACGTAGAATACTCCCACCTATCTAAAACTGTCAAAATCAAGGATCCAGCTAGCCAACTTCCAGAGCAATGAGTCGTCAAAGTCAAAATTTCGTTTTTTTTAACTAAAATTTCAACTAAAAACAACTTTTTCTCCAAAAAATACCTAGTTAACTGATATTTTTTTTGCAAAATTGGAAAGCTTGGACAATTCCTATCAATATTGTCTGGACAATTTTTACGCTACGGCCTTTACTTTTGAAGTTATTAGCAAGTTTGATGTTAAAATTTTCCTTATTTGGTGCTTATTTGGTACTTTTTGGCAAAGCTTAGGTGAAAAGGCACAAAAAAAGAGCCAATTTTAGCGTTAAAATTGCTTATAACTCCAAAAATAAAAGCCGTAGGATACAAATTGTCCGGACATTATTGATAAGAAATTGTCCAAGCTTTGAGTGGAGTGGATAAAAAAAACAACTGTTATAGTCAAGCAATTTATTGTCAGGGATTATATTCCAAGCGGCCGTTTTGCGCCTTTTTTAGATTTTGTGCCAAAATTATGCTTTTGTATGAGAAATGAAATAAGATCAAAGTAGTAGTTGCAGTTTTTCAACGGCTTTTCTTTGGACGCTTTGATTTATCAACAGAATCTGAAAAAGGCGCAAAACGGCCGCTAGCGGCGAAACTATGCGTAGTTCGAAAAAACAGTGAAAACAAAATTTGTAGGAATTTTTATGCTCTACAACTTTGCTCTTTTGATATTTTCACCAAAATGCATAGTTTCTCCTCAAAATAGAGAAAAGGGCGGAAAATGGGGAAAACGCCTATTAAATATAGCCTTGAACATATTTCGTAAGGCAACCCATCATCGTTACTTTGTTAGCATATTTTTTATCATAAAAAAACATTTCATTCGGTTCCTCGATCGGTGAAGGTCGTTCTTCTACGGATCCTGTACTATTACCCTGTACGCTGTACGTCGGACTATCGCCCGGCTAGAGGAAAAGTTAACTAAATCCGGCTCTACACGATGCTATGAACACTCTCCACCGTTGGACGCTTTATGGTAGGATGCATCGTGTGGCAGATGCTCGAACTACGAGTGTCCAATGTCGTAGCGTCCAACGTTCGTATTTGGACACGTTCAGGCTGTGATGGGTATCACTCCAACGTTGGAAGCCAATATTCGAATGAAACGTTCACCGCATCGTGAAGAGCAGGCTTAAGCCCGGGACACACATTTGCGCACAGCGTGACGGCCGTGTGTTGGAAAACACACGGAGAAAAAGTAAACAAGTAAAATCTTACCAGTCAGTCCCCACATTTCCGCGTCTCCATGTCCGCACCGCATCAAATTTTACTTGTTTATTTTCTCTCCGTGTGTTGTCCAACACACGGCTGTCATGCGGTGCAGACACGGTTCGGATATGTGTGTCCCGGGCTTTAAGAAGCAAACGGAGCCCGCAGCATGAGTGAAAAAGCTGCGCTTTTAAACAACCAGAGCGAATGGGAAACTCGTTTTCTTTTTATTTGGTTTTTCCTCTACATGGAACAACGGGGAATTCTCTTTAAAATTATCTTAAGGAAGATCGATTGAAGGAGCATATTCCAAATTAAAAATTTGAAATTTGAATACGTTATTTATTGATATCTCATACATTCAATAAAATTTTTTAAAAAACATTGGACGTCTTGCATTCGAGTAATTAGTATTCAATATTCAAGTAAAGGTCGAGTAAAAATGATATTAAACGTGGGAATTTATTGCACATAAAAATGGATAATTCTCCATAACTAGACGTCAAACTGCTTTAAAATTTTGTCAATAATTATAATCAGATTAGAATGTCAACTTTTATTTACAGAATAAATTTGACTTCTATCATGGGAATTTAATTTTACATTCTCTGTCCTTATATTATACTATTTTCAGAGATCGATCCTTCTTAAGTGGTTTGAACGTTTTCGGTTTATCGATTTATTTTTAAAGGAGATCAATACATGTAATTGTTATGGCATTCTAAAAAGGACCTAGGTGCAAATGATGAAAATGAGTTCGATCACGAGATTGTTGTGTTTGCCGCCCCCTGAAAGTGCCGCCCGCGTGCGGTGCACACTCTGCACGCCCGCACCCAGCGGGCCAGGTTATAATGTATGTTTGTATATACAATACACAACTACTCATAATATCTGAAATATATAACATAAATATGCCACTAGAGGGGTATATACATCCATTTTAACTCAATTTGCTATATAAAACTAGATTTTACGATTTTTCAACTTCAACTGGAGATGGCAAGGGTTTCTACAACTGGGAAAGAGATGGGCAAGTGGATATGTATTGTAGATGTTGTAACGAACCCTAATATTCAAATCCCATCTCCTACAAAATCACTTGGGTCATACCGAAAATGGCCACAAAATTAAAAGCCGCCAAAATCGCAACCGTGATTGCATATGAGATGGGCAGCTGAATTAGGGTTCTTGGTGGCCTATCTCACCATTATACCAAACCCCATCCTCTCCAATATCACTTTGTCCATCTTGATCAGACCGACATGTTCAAAAATTCCCAAAAGTCAAACCTAACCTCCAAACGAGATGGGAATCGGAATATGTGTTGGGGGCAACCCAATTAACCTATATACCAAGTCCCATCCTCTACAATATCACTTTTTTCATGGTCAAAAAATCGACAAGTTCAAAAATTCATAAAATTAAAACTTAAGTAGACTCGAACTGGCGAATATTTTTAATCGGTTGTGCTTTACCTAATCTACCTTATATCAAAGGCCCATCCTCTACAAAATCACTTTGCAATTCTGTCACTAGCTCTTGGACTATTTGATACACTTCAAAAATATAGAAAACTGATATTTAAAATATATTGGGAAAAATTTACTGGCTCAATAGTTTAAAGGTTAAGTAAGAGCTGGTTCTATTACAGCACTTATATTGTAATTTTGCCATATTTGTTATCATAGGTTTGAACTTCTGAAAGACGCTAGTAATTTTTATATTAGTTTTAACTAAAAATAACATTTGTTGTAATAATTGTGCAACAATATCGTAGCCTGTTAGAACTAAATCTATTATTTCCACTTTGATCAGTTAAAAGCATATGTTCTATAATCATCTTGAATATCTCGACAGCCCGTTATTGGCCTTGGCATCCTGCAACATTCTCCTCTATAGAACTGTCATGTCGGTACCTAGCTAGAAGTCTCTAATTTCTTGTACCTAGGGTTCGTAGATCTTCTTGTGTGTGTCCACCATTAGAATTCATTCACGCATTGACTCTTTGGATGGCACTTTGCAGTACTAATTGAAGTGTGACCAGTGGTGTAGCTACGTAACAAGGGGCCCCGGTGCGAAGAAAAAGTTGGGGCCCTTTCTAAACTGGTTAGGTTTTATTTTATCAAGTAAAAAACATAAATTCATACAGGGTTTCTGCGTTAAGTTTACAAAGCGGCCGTCTGAGGATAGGTTTAGGATAGACGAACAGAAAATCGTATGGTAGGGGGGGATCGTAACGGTTTAGCCGCTAGGGCTTTTGAATTTTTTTTGGTAGCGGTTTACAATGCACTCTGTATTTTTGTAACCCTATGACATATTTTCATGACTAAGGTAGCAATGTACGCAGAATACTCCCACTTATCTGAAACAAGTCAACATTCCACCCTGCGAACTTCCAGATTTATGAGTCAACATCTTGGTTTTTTTTCACTAAAATTTGAACTTCAATTACCTTTTACTCAAGAAAATACGTAGTTAACTAATATTGTTTTCCAAAATTGGAGAGCTTGGACTATTTCTTATGAATAATGTCTGGACTATTTTTATGCTACGGCCTTTATTTTTTTGAAGTTATAAGCAATTTTGATGTTAAAATTGGCCTTATTTGGTACTATTCGACATAAGCTTAGGTGGAAAAGTACTAAAAAAGTACGATATAAAGGCAATTTTAGCATTAAAATTGCTTATAACTTCGAAAGTAAAGACCATAGCATAAAAATTGTTTTACAGTTTTAGATAGGTGGGAGTAATCTGCGTATTTAAATTCAAAATATCCTGTGGCAATTCAGGATATCCTCTGGCACTTTGTTATAAAAACGAATGCAGTTCCCCATATATTGAGGTCGGAGTTCGGACCTTCGACGTAACTGACTGACTATTGAAAATAACAATTTAGTTTATAGTTTATAATCTTTTCCTAGCTTTAGTTTTCGCGAAAGTATCAATGACTTAGCCGAAGGCTTACTTTGCTGACGTTACTGTGACCAAGGCACGTGGTCGTGCAACTTAAGTTGTCGTACACTTGAGTATCGTATATTGCTGTCCCGTTCTAGTAGAGGAAAATTGCCATATGATAGTGAAGTAGTTGGGAAGTTAGATTTTTTTGTTTTTTTTCTTTACATACGTTAAAATAAAGCGAAAAAAAAATTTCTGCAAAATCGGTCCTGTGATGCACGAGAAAATTGCATAAATGTCCATTTTTGATGCATTTTGAGTGCATTTGCTATACTATTTTTTTAATTTCTCCAGTTCTGTTGGTCGTAGAAAAATAAAAAAATGGGAAAATATTCGTGAATGAATAGACTATCGAACTGATTCGGTATGAACATTTTAAAAATGAATCCTAACCTCAAAAAACCAAAGTGTATGAAATTTTGTTTTATTTTACTAAAAATGCAATAAATAACGGGAAAATAGACGGATTTTGATAAAAATTGGAGAAAATATGTGTTTTGATGCTATAAATATGTGGTTGAAATTTAAAAAAAAAATCGATTTTTACGGCAACAATTGGCAGTTCGAGGTTTGCTGGCCAGTGGCCGAAGGGCACCCTGAGCTTGGGGCCCCGGTGCACGGCACCGCCTAGCCCTCCAATAGCTACGCCACTGAGTGTGACCGGTGTAATTTCTGCAATTTTTGATCGATTGTTGTCTTTCAGACTTTCTAAAGTGAGTGGTTTTTTGATGTAGATCTTCTCCTTTACGTAGCCCCAGAGCAAAAAAAAAGTCTACAACCGACAGATTTGGCAATCGTGGCGGCCTTCTCAAATCGCCGTTTTTTTGAGATAATATGGTTATAGTTATGGTTCTTGCAGCAAGTTCATTATCTCACGAGCATCTTGCTGAAACCAAATGTTCTCATTATTGTCTGCTCGCACATTCATGCTCATTTTTGAATTATAACTTGATATAAAAAAGAGTTAAGATGTTTTTCACTAGATCAGTGACCGGGATCCGGTCCTGGCCTCTTGCAACTATTCTCTCCACCGGTCCCGATTCTGAGCCGATGTCATCCAGTTTGGCATCCCTAAGCTCTGAGCGTCCTGGTCTACGCCATCCTTCCAGCGGAGGTTGGGTCTTCCTCACTGTCGCACCCCATAGGTCTTACCACTGAGAACCTTCCAAACATGCTCATCTTCACTCATACGACCTAGATGTCCTGACCACCGGAGCCTGCCGAGCTTTATTCTCTTCCCAACATCTATGTCGCGATAGCGCTCGTAGACCTCGTCATTGCAGACTCTCCAGAATCGTCCATCCTTCCTCCTGTGAGACCAGTAATCTAGACCTGTGTAAATTGCACAGTGAAAAAAAGGGTATTAGTAAGCGCAACCAATTGAATATTTTGGTTGTGATTATCTAAATTCGGAGGTATCACGGATGCAGGACGCTTCCTCGGGCATAATGTAGGGCCCCAGCATAACGGACATTACCCTACCCAAGCAGGTGTTATATAAATTGTGGCCCGAGTCTGGGGACAAATTTTAAATGCCCCTATGGGTTCGAGAGAGTAAGTCTAATCACGAAAATCCAAAAAATTGCTCAGGTCAATTATAGGATGCGTTTTCTTAATTAAAAGCAGGCAATTTTTAGGACCTTAAGTAACTAAAATAAAAAATAATCAAATACATTCCTGCTTATAGCCAACTGTTCTAAGTTTACAATTGCTATTCTGAAATCAGGGTAAAAATTAAAACCAGATGTTGCACACCAAATACCCCTTTTATGATTAGGTTGAAAAGTTGAGTCGAGGTTGATTTGAAATTTCGACCAACGCATATGATGTCGAGTTGAGTTCACTTTGGATTGAAAGTGTTAGTTAGAACTGACATCAAAACATAACCTCAAATTTTTGCGTAAAATTCTCATTTATAGATACGATAGTCTCTTTTTGTTAATTCTTTTTCTATGTTTTTAAATATTTATGATTTCCTATAAAGTTTTCCATCAAAATGATGAAGGGAATTATGTTCCTGTATTATTTCTTGCATAGTTTTTGTTTTCTGATGCTCCCAATTATTTCTCTTAGTCATTGCCAAAATTAAATTTACAATGTTATTGAGGCTGATTCTGTCAGTAAAATTTTATCATTTTATGTTATGCTATGCCATAAAATAAAAGAATTCCCTAAAATCCTATTCTGTCCGACAAATTTTATTTTATTTTATGAATCATAACATAAAATATTTCCTGTTACGCTTCATAACATAAAAGAATCTAAGCAGCACATTTTACAGGTATTTTAACCCATTTTATGAAAATGGCAGACGGCAATTGACATTTGCGTGAAAGTAGTTTTAATTAACACAAAAAACCGCATTAAGATCCATCTTACTGCTCAAAAAATCCAAGGTTCAGTAGTTTTTAATGCTTTATTTCCTCGACTAATAAAATAATTTTATGGAACTATGACAGAATATGAATTTTTAAATTATTTTATTTTTATTTTATGAAGTAGAATTTTTATCACCATAACATAACATAAAATATTATTTTATGAAAAATTACAGAATAGGGCCGGATTATAAACAATCAAAACAAAAAATGTCACTTCAACCCAATTACAACTCAACCCGTGTATATGAGGCGAAAATTCAACTCGACCCAGGTAGTAAAGATGAGTTGAGTTGAGTGGGCCAGTTTCAAGTCGACCGCCGTTTTTGACTTAGTTGACTTAGTGGGTTGAAAGTGGGTTGAACCTGGTCATAAACGGGGTAAATAATGATTCCCTGTGGTGCCGGGAGTCTAATTTATTATAAAAAGGAGCAATATTATATCTATGCTTATTGGGGGTAAATGCCCGTCCACAACGCAGCCTGCCTAGCCTAGCACTGCACCTAGCAAGAACAAAATTTGACAATCGCACACTAAACTTATATGGTGTAATGTGCAGTGCTAGGCTAGGCAGGCTGCGTTGTGGACGGGCACTAAGGCTGCCGTTTAGAATGTTAAAAGTACTGAGCACTGAGGTAATGGATGTTGGTCGAAATCCCGAAAGACTAAATCTCGAAACCCAAAATCCCGAAACCCGAAAGACCAAAAAGACAAAATACCAAAAGACATAATCCCGAAAGGCTAAAACTAAAACACCGAAAAGACAAATTACCGAAAAGTCAAAATACCAAAAAGTCAAAATACCAAAAAGTTAAAATACCAAAAGGTTGAAATACCAAAAAGAAAGACTGAAAAAAACGTAAAAGTAGTTTAAAAAATCACTTTATTCAAGAAAAGTTAGTAAGTTATTAAAAAAGTTTTACAGTCATAAGTTACGTGCAAGTCTACGTAAATACACAAGAACTTCAGTGTTTGTTCTACTCTCAAATACATTAAGAACTTGATTCTCCCGATTTTGAGATTTGTTTGATATCGGAAACTCAGCACCAGTAAAAAAATCTTTCAATATCGCCTTCTATACATACAGAATTTCTTTTTGAAAAATATCAACATATTTATGTATGCTGATGTGGCAAACGTTCCCGCATAGTGTCATCAGGCAGAAACGCAAGCGCTGGAATTTTTCGAAGTTCAATTGAAAATTCAAGATCGATTCCATACCGATGAGCTAATTTTTCATCTTGTATATGTTTCCAAGCATTTTGGGAAAGATGGAAGAAGCCGCCTTTGCTGATAGCATTTGGAAACTCTTGTGTCGCTCCATTAATGGTTGCTATCTCAAAATCAGGGATGACAATTGATGGCTCAAGGTTTAAGTTCTGTTCAGCTGAAAAATCTGAGATGGATTCTAACGCTTTGGAGTAGGCTTCTTGGGATTTATGAGACATTAAAATCTATACCATGCCATGCATTATATATCTGCCATGCATTTTTATGTGACCATGAATTGTATAAAGTTGCTTGAATGCAGCTGGTACCATTTTAAATGTGCCGCGAAATAATGTGGTGTGGATAACTACACTCGGACCGTTAGGTATTATGTCTTTTCGGTCAAATGTCATTTTGGTATTTCGTCTTTTCGGTCAAATCTCTTTTCGGTATTTTGTCTTTTCGGTTTTGTGACTTTCGGTATTTTGGCTTTCGGTATTTTGGATTTCGGTAATTTGTCTTTCGGTATTGCGTCTCAACCCCCTGAGGTAATATAAGTATTTCTCCAGTCCTCACTCGAGTTTTCAAGTACATACATATGCAGTTTCTTACTAATTCCTTAGAATGTATCGAGATCAAGCCTGCCTGCTCCCATAGTTGCAATAAGTAGGTCACAATAGGGGTCATTGAATTGGTATCGAATCTTTTGGAGCAGCAATGCCTGGTTTTTTCTCTCGAGGATCTCAAGGTTGTTAGTCCATGTGGTAGATATACATAGAACCAGCAAGGAAAACCATAGGTTAATATAGGACTAATCAGTTGTGCATATACGAGGATTTTGGAGGACTTGTTCAGTTTGCTGTTAAATTTAAGGATGGGAAATAATGAGCCATTTACCTTACGAGCCTTAGCAATGGAAATTCTAACATGTTGATTTAATGTAAAAAATTGGTTAAAATGGATACCAAGAACCCTAGAGGGGTATTAAAATAATATTCAAGCTAACTTTTATTTCTTTGCAATTTATGACTGTTTTCGCCTCGCACCTTTAGATAGTATGTCGAGAGCCATTCAGTGCTTCTAAGTGTGTCAGGGTCTTAAACATAAACGATTGTGTCATTCGCGTACAGAAGCACTTTAGAGTTGAGATTTGGGACGTGATGAGGAAAATCATTCAGATAGTGGTTAAATAATTTCGGGCCCAAGACCTGAGCCTTGCGGTACTCCTTGCCGAATAGAGATAACCCTAGAAATGGAGCCCTCAACCTGTACTTGAAAAGTACTGTGAGACAAAAAGCTATTGATCGTATTGATAATATTCGAGGGAATGTTAGGCTATTGTAACTTAAGGGGTGCCACTGTAGGATTTTGAAAAAATGGAATTTTTGTTTTTTGGCTTGAAATATACTTCAGGATAACAAAAACAATGTGCAGTTGGTCCTATAACAGAAAAATAATTTTGAAGGATTTAATTTTCGATGTTCCCCCGGCGCCTCGGAGCACGCGTTGGTCCGACTTATTGCTTGTATATTGCTTTTACCTGTCGAAATAATAAGTGCTGCTATAGCAAAAAGGTTATTTGGGTTCCCCAGGTGTCCACCAGGGTGCGCTACAAAATAATAAACGTGTTTTACATTACATCGCACAGTGAAGGTAAAATACAGTTTTCAAAGATTGTAGTACTTTCAAAACTTTAAGCGCGATTATCTGGAAACCATGTTTTTCGAACTGGGTGGACGGATTACTCGGAGACTATTGCATGGATCGGTTTGAAATTTTGACATTAGCTTCACAATTGCATTCTTTACAAAAGTACGTAGCCGTTTTTTGATTCGTTGTAAAAACAATTTTTTATAAACAATTTACTGCTCATTTTTTTTGCCGAAAATCAATTTTTTTTCATAAGTGCGCCATTTTTACAAAAATCAGTTTAAAAAAAAAATCCTACGTACTTTTATGGGCAAGGTCAAATAGATTAGGAAACTATTTGGATTTTGTTCCAGGTCTTCAACTTTCGGAGAAATCCGTCCACCCGTGGAGGCCCTTAACAAAAAGGCGATTTCGAAAAACGACTGTGGCGCCACCATTTTGTAACAAAAGTCAATAAAAAAAATTTTTTTTACACTTGAATACATGTTTGATCAATCGCCTGAAAAGAATTTCGATCCCTTTTTCCATACCTTTTAAATTAATTCCCAAAATTTGGCCTTTTTTCGCACCTCTACAGTGGTGTTACCCCTTAACTAGTAGCCCTTTGCGCCAGACAGTAATGTCCTTTCGCTTAACACCTCTAATAACATCATTCTGTGAGACTAGCAGAACGTGTTCAGAGGAATTTTGTTCCTTAAACCTAAATTGCTCCTCAGGGATTCAGTTGTTTATTGAAGCGGCAGCATCTATAGTTCAGGCGCTAGAGCAGTGAGACATATAAATTTTGGTTTTGGCGTGATGTAACGGACTTTTTTGGCGGAATTGGTCAGAAATGACATCCCCGACAATATCTAGGAGGTGCGCAAACATGAAAACGCCTGGAAAATTTATAGGAGCCCAAAAACTGAAAAATTCACAGTAAATTCCCTATTTTTTGACCTCTCTTGATAAATACCTCTTAACGAAAGCTTCTAGGCGAAAAGTTTGTTGGACATTCGTTATATGATATGCTAAAACTTAGCGTAAGTTTGATTTTTGAAATTTGAATTTTTGCATTACAAAGTAGCCGAAAACTGGGAAAAACGTATCCTCACTTTAAAGTTACGCCAACAAAAGAAAATACCATTATTTTTCAATGTAATTCTGGAATTAGGTAGTTTAAGGTATGTTTAACTTATATCCAAAACCCGATCACTGCCGGTCTAATAATTTTTGCATACACTGTAAAAAATTTCTGTGGTAATTTTACAAAAAAAATACTGGAAGTTTTATTCACAAGTAGTTTTGTAAATTTGCAATATATATTATTAGGAATATTCCAATTCTACTTTACGTATTTTTACCAACTGTGTAGTAAATATACATTATTTATGGGATGTAAAAATACAATCAGTATTGGAACTTTCACTTCATAGTTTTTTAAATTTCCAAAACTTTTGTGTATGCCCTCTCCCTATACATAAAAATAGCATTCTGCTCACCATGCATGGACCGACTTGCAATGAAAGCTTCAAGCTTCAAGCGTCAAGCTGCAAGCTTCAAACTACAAGCTTGCAGCTTGAAGCTTTAATTGTGAATCGGCCCTAAGCATCAAAAATTATCAAAAATTTCTTGGCTGTTACAAGAACTGCCCAGACCCTGACCAAAGTCAAAGGTCTGACCTTAACTTTAGAACAATCGGGTATATATGCTTAATATTTCGTTATTACCTGTGAATTATATCTATGAGAGAGAAAATTTAAACCTTACATTCCAATGAACAAATTGTAATTTTACTGAAAATATAAGTTTTAAAATTACTCCTCTTACTGTAAAATTACAGTACAAAGTTCAGTACATAACATTGATAAATATACTAAGAAATATTGTAATTTTCCTACATAAACGATTTATAAAAATACACAACATTTTAAGGGAATGAAAAAAAAACGAATGAAAACCCTCGTAAATCGCGTAAACGTAGTAAACGGCGTAACTAATGTCACATTAATGTTAATCTGACATTAATTACGCGGTTTACTACGTTTACGTGATTTACGAGGGTTTTATGAATAACCCTTTTGTAAAATATAGGTCACATTCATGTAATCAACATTTACGTCATGCAGTATTGGAGATTTTCAATTTCTTTATGTGAAATTACAAAATTTATAGTAAAATTACAACAATTGTGTAGTAAATTAATATTTCATATCGCTTTTTGTAATTTTACTGTACACTTTCACTGTGAATTTACATATTTTTTTTACAGTGAATTAAATAAATTTAAAAAATTAAAATTGTTGCAGCGCCAAAAAAAAGGCCCCCTGTTGGTCCTGATTTTTTTACGTATGCTCTAAGACTCACTTTACAATATTTAATCATAAAATTCCTGTTTTTTAAATTTTTTTCTTGGTTTTTAATTTTTTGGAAAAAACCCCTTACTTGCAAAATATCACTTACTCCGGAAATACTCGGCGCGTTTCAAATTCGCTCGAAAAACGCCTCAGTTTCTATTGAACCAAATTAGCGGTTTTTTTTCAATTGGGGTAGCCTTTGTCGAGATGGGTCCACTTCGCGTAAAAAAGTCATATTATAAAAAATGCTCGAAATTACTTGAAAATTTATATACCAAGCAGCAGAAAGTTGGGACGACATGGTTTTTTCAAGCGTCATCTCCCCTACTCAAGACCTTAATTTCGAAATTTATGTGAAAAAAGTTCCAAATAAAGCCAATTTTAACATCAAAATGTGCTCAATAATATAGGCCGTAACGCAAAAATTGTCTAAACATTCTTCATAAAAAGCTCCACAGCCTGTTATTGGCCTTGGTTTCCTGCAACATCGTCCTCCAGAACTATCTGTCCCTGGCTTGTAGTCTCCAATTTCTTATACCTAGGGTTCGTAGATCTTCTTCTACGCTATCTGTATATCTCTTTTTGATGTCCCGTGCCTCTGTGTCCATCTGGTCTCTTGTTCATAATAATTTTTGTTATGCTGTCATTACTGCTACGTTCAACATGTCCTGCCCATCGAATTCTGTTAATTTTCACAAGCTTTATATTAACTTCGTTTTCTGTGAGGGACAAATCTTGCGATCGGGCACACACCTTTGGTTCTGAAGACAATGCAATATAGTATATTCAATTTTATGGTACATCCAATATGGCGGCCACAAATGGCGGATTACCGCTTTCTTTACAACCTCCCCCCAACATGAGTATCAAATGAAAGAGTATGACGATTAGAATACAGCCAAGCTATGTGACATCAATTTAAACCCAATATGACGGCTACCCCAAAATGGCGGGTTACCTTTTTCTTTACAACCTCCCGACATGGGTATCAAATGAAAGAGAATGACGAGTAGACTACAGTAAGCTATGTGACGTCATCTTAAATCCAATATGGCGGCCACCACAAAAAGGCGGATTACCTTTTTCTTTCCAATCCCCGTGATTGGTATCAAATGAAAGGGTATGACGAGTAGAATACAGTAAGGTATGTGACGTCATTTTAAATCCAATATGGCCCCACAAAATGGCTCATGAGACTAAAAAGTAAAAAATAAAAAATAAATCCCCAAGCTTTTACTTGTATTTACATACAGATGGATTAAAAAAAATTATTTTATACTTTTTAGTTCATCTTATTAACGCATATTTAAAAACTTAGATAGTTTATCTAATAAAAGTTTGTTTTTAAAAATTTTTTTAATTTTTTTTTTTTAGGTTTTATGATGTTTGGTTCTTTATACAACTGATACAGTTGGGGATTGTATCTTCTCCTCCAAACACCGTTTTCGTTCACTCCTCCATATATTGTGAGCATGATTTTTTTGTTGTACCGACTTGTTGAAAATACTGCTCGCAGTGTTAATTCATGTGTCTCTTATCACTTTTTCCATAGGTACGTTAAATAGTAACCACGATAGGGCATCACCTTGTCTTAGTCCTACTGTGTCGTTGAATAATAATTACTTTATATGCTACGTTCAATAGAGTGATACCTCTATAATTACGGCAGTTTAGCTGATCTCCTTTTTTATGTATAGGGCACAAAATTCCCTCGCTCCATTCCGATGGTGTTCGTTTCTGGGTCTATATTAGTGTTACGATTTCATGCAGGCTTGATATTACGTTTTCATATCCTTGTTTCAATAGCTCTGCTAACTGCTACGATGTTATCTTTGCCCGGAGATTTGTTGTTTTTTAGCTTTTTCACTGCGTCTTGTACGTCTTCTAATGTAGGCATGTCTCCCGCTAGTTCTTCTGCTAGTTCCATGTTTTCTGTAAGGGGTTGCTCCTCATCTCGAGCTAGCAGCTCTTGAAAGTGTTAAAGCCATCTAGTTAGAACTAATTCTTTGGTACTTAAGATCTCTCCATCCTTATTTTTGCACATTGTTATTCTGGGCTTGAAACCGACTCGTTGCTCCTTTACTTTTTTATATAGTTTCCTGACATCGTTTCGGTTGTTCGCTTCTTCTAAACATTATTCATAGGAAATTGCCAAAGCTTTCCAATTTTGCAAAAAAAATTACTTAACAAGGTATTTTATGGAGAAAAATGTGGTTTTAGTTGAAATTTTAGTTAAAAAAACAAAATTTTGACTTTGATGACTTATTGCCCTGGAAGTTGGTGGGGTAGAACCTTTACTTTTACAGTTTTAAATAGGTGGGAGTATTCTGCGTGCGTGCAGTGCTACCTTATTCAGGAATGGGACACGGTTTAGACAGACGTAAAACGAGAAAAACATTTTCACCGTTCTTTTCAAGATGCCGACGATTCCACAACCCCTTGTGTCCCGCCAATGGAGTTTTAACTTCGCTAGAACATACTTAACAAGGTTCAAAACGAATGAAGTACCTTACCAAAAATCGTTAGATTTTCGCTATTTTGCCTGTACTATGATGACTTCCAAATAGTCATTTACTTTCCCTATGACAGCTTCATCTAACTCAGTCAGGAATATGAAAGTTTCAATTGAGAGTTTTTTTCCAGCTAGGACCGCACAGGATTTCTGTTAAATCAGGTCCGTTCAACTGAACCCTTAGATCAGAAAAAATTTGCTCGATGTAATAGCTAAAATAGAGAGAGGTGCTTGCGACTTATTCCAGTTCAACCACTTGCCCTGCTCAGTCAACCAGAACAAAATTATGTACTTTATCGACGATTTGGAACTATTCGGCTGAACTACAGAGTCGCGTGACGCATTATAAACGCTTGTTTTCTACTTCTACTTCATTTATCGCTCTTTGGGAAGACCATACAAACTCTCACACTTTCTGAATAACTCTTTTAAAAACTCCTAAAATTACCTCAAAATTTCATTACAATATCGTTACTAATCAATAATTTCTTCAAGGTCAAAGGCAAAGCTCCAGTAATGGTATACATTCCGGGCTATGATTTAGACAGCGGTTCAACAGGCCTGACAGATGGCTATCGGCTAATGAGCAATGACATTGTTTTTGTAACACTTCAATATCGTGTTGGTGTTTATGGTTTCTTATCAACAAATACCGAACAAATACCTGGAAATATTGGTGCACTCGACATAATTCTTGCACTAAAATGGATACAAAAACATATTTCACATTTTGGTGGTGATCCGACACGCGTCACATTAGTTGGAATGTACAAGGCTGCTGGTCTTATTTCAGCCCTATCAGTTAGTCCATTGGCTGATGGACTTTTCCATAGAATGATCCTTCTTTCAGGATCAGCTAATATGCCTGAACTGGCATCGGCTGATCCTTTAGTATTTTCACGTAAACTGGGTAATGCACTTGGATGTCCTACAGACGATGTTGCAGTATTGACAAAATGCTTGGTCGAGATTGATAATGGAAAATTGCACGATGCATTTGAAAACCTGACGGTAAATCTGATTTTTATATATTCTATTTATGTTTTAAGCTACTTTTAAAATTATTGTGCATTGTTTAGAGAACCTTAGATGGCGCAACACATCCAATCACTATTGGTGGGCCAAGTGGTTTCCTGCCCGGTGTGGCACCTCTAGATGAACGAATTCGGGAATCAAATAAAAAGTACGATATCATAGCAGGAGTTGAGGATCATCCAGCTGTTTACTTATTGGATAGTAAGGATTATAACAAATAAACAATTTAACAAAAACCAAAAATTTAATTTATAATCATGTCTTTCCAGAATATAACGAGGGTGATGAATCTTACTTCTCAATTAAAACTTTAAAAGAACTTTTTGACCACGATATTGTAAAGGGCGAAATGGACGAAGATGCAGAAGCGTTTTTAGGTTTTCTTGGCGTGTTAATTGGAGAAGATACTGTCAAAGCCTTACTAGATACTGAAACTCCGATGCTTAAAGTTTTTGCTAGGAGTTTCTGGCCACCAGCTGTTGATGTAAGTAACATTTAACCCCTCTATATCAAAGTAATATTAAAAAAATTTTGATATATTTTTTTCAGGCTGAAGGCTACAAGTTGAAACATGGTCTACTCTTCAGTCTAATTGATTACAATTTTGACGTCTCAAATATTTATTTCTATGCATTCAAATATAGCAATGGTGACCATTATTTCCCAGCGAAAAGTGGAAATTGGTTAAAGAATTATGTAACAATTGGTGATGAATTCCAGTATATATTTGGTACTAACGATTTGGAAGGTGAAGATGCCAAAGTTTCTGAACTGTTAATTGACTTGTGGACATCATTTGCTGAAACTGGCAAGCCAGAATCTATGATGCTCTACGAATGGCCAAAATTGAACTTAGATTTTCCATATTTGATTATTGATCGAATTCCAAGAATTGGTACGAAAATTGAAAGTGAATATTCACCACTTTTGAATTGCGCTAGAAAAATTGGATGTAAATGGTATGAAGCTGAATAAAATATGATTTCTTCTATTTATTTTCTTTTGAATTTTTTATATTTATATATTTTTGACAATTAGTGCATAACGAAGACCAAGTTCAATACTTAGTCGAGGCAATGAAGCACTAAAAAGGCCAAAAGTTCCTAATTGGTTGGGCGCGGACGGATCGGAATGCGGTTTTTTGCATTCGCTTCCAAAAATTATTTGTAAAAAATGGCCCTTTTTTTCTGAACAAACCGGAAATTGCACCTGTTCACCTGTATGTATGTTTGTATGTATGAATGTATGTAGTGTAGACAAATCTTGCAATTTGATTTTGACCCACTTCCATATAACCGATCAACTTGAAATTTTGCATATATGTATAGTTCGCGTGACAATGCAATCTGACCGTTTTGTAAAAAAATCAAGATGGCGGTTCCAAGATGGCGGCCGAATTTTGCAGTTTTGCTCCTCGACCCCCGACATGGGTATCAAATGAAAGGGTATGACAAGTACAATACAATTACCTAACAACTCAAAATGGCGGATTACCTTTTTCTTAACAACGCGCTCGATATGGGTATCAAATGAAAGGAAATGACAAGTAGAATACTATTACCTCTGTGGCGTCATTCCAAATTCAGAATGGCGGCCAACACAAAATGGCGGACTACCTTTTTCTTTACAACACCCTCGGTATGGGTATCAAATGAAAGGAAATGATGATGATTTAAATCTAATATGGCGGTCACTACAAAATGGCGGAAGACATATAATAGACTAAAAAGTAGAAAATAAAAAATATAGTTTAAAAAAACTAAAAAATACGCTTTTATTTTAAAATGACTTAAAAAGTAAAAAAAAATTTCGAATGCTTTTGGAATGTTTTTGGAATATTAAAGAACTTTGTAAATAAGAGTCAGAACTGGCCCAAATCGGGTTCCCGGGGGTTTTAGAGGTCGCTGATCACGATTATGATGTTCAAATTTACCCACAGCCGACCTCGAGCTCAGGAACGCCGATGAACGTCATCTCCGCGGGACTCTCCAGAAAATCACGCGCGGAACGAGAGAAACTCGGCACTCGGGGGTTTTTTGGGACGTCATCGCCGAGAATTTTCCTGACAAGATTGTAACTATATATCAAATTCTTGATCAAGTGACATATCGGTAGTCTGCTCATTTTCTTGGTCATCGACTGACGTATTCATAAGGAGAACATCTTCCTCATCTAAGGCCTCTCTCTCTGCCGCAATAACGTGTTCAACTGAATATTTTTCAGTATTCAGGCAAGTTGAGCCTTCATAAATTTTACAGGCAAGATTGCAAGGGAGGCCGTGCTTCTTGCAACTACAGGTCATTAGATTACAATCTCCTGCGCATCCACAGAATATTAGTTCCATAATATTCTTGGGCGCAAGTTTTTGTGTCATTTCTACAGGGACCAGTGTGTCGCCTTCCTTTCTCCACCCCCATTCTGTTGGGTCCATGGTCAGCTGGTCTCCGTGCAGCCATTGTTGTACTTGAAAATAGACCCTCTTTGGGTGTTGTAAAGAAAAAGGTAGTCCGCCATTTTGTGTTGGCCGCCATTTTGAATTTGGAATGACGCCACAGAGGTAATAGTATTCTACTTGTCATTTCCTTTCATTTGATACCCATACCGAGGGTGTTGTAAGGAAAAAGGTAGTCCGCCATTTTGTGTTGGCCGCCATTTTGAATTTCGAATGACGCCACACAGCTAATAGTATTCTACTTGTCACACCCTTTCATTTGATACCCATACCGAGCGCGTTGTAAAGAAAAAGGTGATCCGCCATTTTGTGTTGGCCGCCATTCTGAGTTTGGAATGACGCCACAGAGGTAATAATATTCTACTTGTCATTTCCTTTCATTTGATACCCATATCGAACGCGTTGTAAAGAAAAAGGTAATCCGCCATTTTGAGTTGGCCGCCATTTTGAATTTGAAATGACGCCACATAGGTAATTGTATTGTACTTGTCATACCCTTTCATTTGATACCCATGTCGGGGGTCGAGGAGCAAAACTGCAAAATTCGGCCGCCATCTTGGAACCGCCATCTTGATTTTTTTACAAAATGGTCAGATTGCATTGTCACGCGAACTATACATATATGCAAAATTTCAAGTTGATCGGTTATATGGAAGTGGGTCAAAATCAAGTTGCAAGATTTGTCTACATACATACATATGTACATACAAACATACATACAGGTGAACAGGTGCAATTTCCGGTTTGTTCAGAAAAAAATGGGCCATTTTTTACAAATAATTTTTGGAAGCGATTGAAAAAACCGTATTCCGATCCGTCCGCGCCCAACCAATTAGGAACTTTTTTGCTTCATTGCCTCGACTAACTGTAAAAAGCTGTTTAAGGACGAAACGGATTGATAAAAACTTGATATAACTTTGAAAATTAGGCAAATCTCCCTTTACTCTTTGCCTCTTGGGAGCTTGCACATGTTTAGTCGGTATCAAAAAAGATGACTTCAATAACCCCGCCGACTACCACCCTATAGCAAATACTTTTATGCTCTCAAAACCATGGCGACGATAATCAATAAAAAGCCTATGGATATCTACAAATCCAACCTAATTATAAACTATAGATAAAAAAGCCTATAGATAAAGAAGTCCACCGCCGATCTTTTAGTGATTACAGAACACCTCAACCGAAGTTTGTATTTCGAAGGTCCTGTTAGCTAAACTCAAAGCCATTGGTATTGAATCAGTGCTATAGAACTGGATTGAGAGTTTCTTTTCCAGTCGTTCAATTAATTTAATACTGGATAGCGTCAAATCCAAATTCCACCCGATCTCTCCTGGAGTCTCCCAGGGGTCAATTCTGTCGCCCGCGCTATTCGCTATTTTTATAAATTATCTACTCTCCCGTTGCTAATGAGGGTACCCTGTGCTACTTTTGTGCCTTCGACAGAGCAAGACCATTGACGATCGCGAACTTATTTCAGACTCAATAAACAATGGCATTGAACTCATTCCTGATTGGGGTCCCTTATTAAAAAAAATTCGGGCAACGCAGCTCGAGGGATACGTACTTTCGGCAACTGTGGTGATCTACAAGCTGTTCTGATCGTGGAATTTTGTTGTGGCTTGCGTAAGCTCGTAAACTCAGTTCTACGTGAATGCAATAGTCTTAATTCCACATTCGTTAATTCAACTTACATGCTTACATAAACCACGTTACAATTTTAAATACAACATACTTTAATTAAACTCAAAGATCATAAGTTCATTGTAGTGCATGTCCAGTAGGCCATATTGAGTTTTAAACCGCAATTTTTTCTCTGACAGGTAAATAACACAGGCCGACAAAATTTAACAAAAGTCCAGACCCAGAGACCAGACCTAACATACCCGAAGGATTTTGATGCGCTGAATCCGAATCCGTGTTCAGAATGGCTCCTACACGTCTGGTTTTCGAGATATCCTAACCCAAAAGGGTAAAAAACGCGTTTTTTTGCAGTTTTTGAGGTTACGTGACGTAAGGAAAAAAAATATAATCAAAAAATGTATGGCAATTGAAAGTACCACCCTGTCCCTTTTAAACCTATTTGGATTTTTTGAAATATCTTTTTTTTTCACCAAAATATCGCTATTTGAAATTTTACACTTTAGCGCATTAACCCGACTACAAAAAATATCGAATCGCCATACAGATTCGGATTCAGCGCATCAAAATCCTTCGGGTACGATAGGTCTAGTCTCTGGGTTAAAAATTTGTAGGCCTGTGTAATGATCTGGAAGTAAACTTTCAGTATTCAAGTTCTAGTTCAATTTGTACGAATTTGTGCCCTAAAAGTTAAACGTTCTCTGCCTCGGTTAGGAGCTTGAAGATTTAAAGCGCAAAAAGATTGGGGTGGTGGCGGCGACGGTAACGGGAAAAGAGGTTTAAGGGGCCTATCCACTGGGTGCCTTCCATTTAGACACAGAGAGACACAGTGTTACACTGTGTCCGACACAGAAGTGTTCCATCAACGACACAGCTAGACACAGCCGGGCACAACTAAGACAATGTTACCAACCCTCGCCAATTGAAATGTGATCGTTAATTTATAATTACAACAATATTGTTTCATTTTTAAGATTCCCAGCATTTATAAGATGTCGGGTAATTAATTTAAAGAAATTATCACCATAAAATTTACGATTTACTTGCCAAACAAAAATAAAAACGAGGAAAGTGTGCCGTGGCGGATTTTTCATGAACTTATGTGTTCCATTTGGGCTTACACAGAACGACACAGAGCGACACGCTGTGTCGGACACAATTGTCTTTCTGTGTCTAAATGGAAGGCACCCAATATCAGTTTTGCGTGTCATGCAAGAATGTCATGCAAGAAGGTTATTTTCTCATCCATTATCATCCATGCTGTCAATCCTCATTTTTAAGGAAGAAGGCGTAGTGAAAAGTTGGTTTAGTAAATATCAATGCTCATTAAGGTGGAATGGAAATGTCTTTTCTTTATTTTTTTGTGTTTTGTTTTGTAGATAATAGTGGGGAAAAGTTGCCTTTTAGGTTCAAAAAGGAAAAAAAAATTTGGTTGCTATACTACAAGATGTTGAGGTGCCGCAAAGAGCTTAAGTTTGTAAAAAAGTTTTAAAAATTGAAAAATTATAAAATTTGATAAATTGTTTTTTATAGTTCATATAATGTTACAAAAGAACGTTGTAAACACATATGTATAATATTATAATATTTTAATCATTAGAATTGGAAAAATTATTGATTACAAATAATTTCATCACTCTTCACTTGCCACAGCTCTTTATGACTACGATATAACTCAATAAACTCCTTCCAAAAAATAAAATTTTATTGACGGTACTCGCCATTTCTTATTTTATTTTGCAAACTAATTTTCCTATGATTTCACCTGCTCACTGCGAAATTAACTGTCAGAATGACGAAATGATTGACAGCAACAGCATCCACCGCCCTTCATGCTGTCATTCACTTAGCCCCGCCCACGTGATTTCAAACAGTTTTGATTTTCGTCATGCATGCCCATCCATCCATCCTGCAAGCCCATCCACTGTACAGCATGCATGTCAGTCAGCCGTGAATGTCATGCATGCTCGATAGCGGATAGGCCCCTTTAAACTACACGGGCCACCATATGTGATAACACAAACGGCAGGCGGCGCGGATAAATTAAATCTACGAGGTCTGTTCAAAAAGTAAGGTGAATTTTCAAATTTCGCGGGCTACATACATTCGATTATTGATTTTTTATTTTGTTATGTTGGTATACATGCCCCTGAAGTATGATAAAATATTCAGCTGTATTCATTGTTTACTTTGTCTGTGGCAGCCGCTAAGGTTAGACGTGTTTTGCGTGCTCGGCGATTTTTTTCTGTCGAAAAAAATGGATCAAAGTTCACAATATCGAAAACAAATTCGAAAATTTGGTTTTTGCGTTACATATCGAAAAATAAAAAAAATTGCGAAAAACTAATAGCGCCACGTGAAAGAGCGGAAAATTTTACTAAAATTTATATTATAACTTATTTAAAAAAAATTGTTTTATTATTATAAAAAATTATTGAAAATAAGAAGCAAATTCGAAAAATCTAAGCGCGCCAAAAAGCTGAATTTAAATATTCTTGCGAGGGGTTCGGGGAAAAACTAAAGTATCTTTGCCTAAAATGTACGCAAAAATAAAAATGAAAAAAGTATTTTAAAGAGGAGACTCTAAACTTTCTAATGGTGTGGCCACACTACGCGGTCTTGGGTCGTACGCGCTTTTGCCTTTTTTTTTCATATAGAGTTTTATGACTTTTTTACGACTTTTTTACGACTTTGTCCATGGTAAAGGCCGTGCGGCCAAACAACGCGGACAAAGGGCTGTGGTTAAAAAGGTACATAGTGCGTCCACACACTATGAGCTTTTCAAAAGCGCGTACGCCGTTTCAAATGAGAATTGATTTTTTCTCACTCATGACTCAGAAAATTAAAAGATCACGCGCGCTTTTGGCTGGCCGTACGACCAAAAGCGCGTGGATTCTAAGTCCGCGTAGTGAGGACGGGCCTTAAGAAACCCATTAGTTTTTAATTTTTTGTTTTTTTTCTCATAGAAAACTTCAACGGAAGTTATAATTTGTAAAATTCTCACTGATGTTTATACATTTGAAGATATACATATATTAATAGAGGCGCACGAAAAAAAAAATCCTTATACATTTATCATCATTAGACATTTACTTTTGATGTAAAAATAATTAAAATGATAAACATTGTCTCTGTTTAATAAAATTTATGTTTTGAAGTATTCATTTTTTCTTACAGCATTCATTCAACGCCATTTTTTTATTTTCAAAAACAGCCGGCGCCAGACGAGAGAAGTAAAAGACTCACGGCGGCCCGGACGCGTCTTTATTCTTCATCATATTTTGTGCGCCGGCTGTTTTTGAAGTTAAAAATGGCATCGAATGAATGCTGTAAGAAAAAATGAATACTTTAAAACATAAATTTTATTAAACAGAGACAATGTTTATCATTTTAATTATTTTTACATCAAAAGTAAATGTCTAATGATGATAAATGTACAAGGATTTTTTTTTCGCACGCCTCTATTAATATATACATATCATTTTATAAACATCAGTGAGAATATTACAAATTATAAATTCGGGTCAAATTTTCGGTGAGAAAAAAAACAAAAAATTAAAAACTAATGGGTTTCTTAGAAAGTTTAGAGTCTCCTCTTTAAAATACTTTTTTCATTTTTATTTTTGCGTACATTTTAGGCAAAGATACTTTAGTTTTTCCCCGAACCCCTCGCAAGAATATTTAAATTCAGCTTTTTGGCGCGCTTAGATTTTTCGAATTTGCTTCTTATTTTCAATAATTTTTTATAATAATAAAACAATTTTTTTTAAATAAGTTATAATATAAATTTTAGTAAAATTTTCCGCTCTTTCACGTGGCGCTATTACTTTTTCGCAATTTTTTTTATTTTTCGATATATAACGCAAAAACCAAATTTTCGAATTTGTTTTCGATATTGTGAACTTAGCTGTGAACTTTAGCGCAGCAAAGATTTTTTTATCGTTTTCTACATCCAAAAAAGTACCTAAGTCCCAATTTTCAGCGCGATCACATATTGTACGAGGTCAAAGTCTCTGACAACTGGGCTAGGAGTATTAAATCGATTGGAGTTTGCAGGTAGACGGTGGAGTTACAACACCCTACCGCAATTGAAGCAAGTCCAATACTTGGCGTGATAATTGTTTTCATTATAATTATTCCCACAGCGCCTACAATTTCCTTATCAGATCCAATTTCATCTTCAACAATTACTGTCATGCGCGGCCGTTGCTTCTGGTCAATGTCATGTGCGCGACTGCTATTTCAGCTACGGTGAATTGAATCTCGCTTGTTATCCTCTAATGACGATTAATTTTTGCAGGAGCCCTATCACGGACTTTTTCATACTAAAGGCGGCCCCCATAAACGGTCAAATTGGATGTACATCTATGCTGTGTACGTATTTTCATCAAACAGATGCACGCAACGGGTTTTGATCGGCCAACCGGCAATCGATAGCGTTCGTTGTACATCGGCACTTCGATATACATGCAATTTGACCGTGTATGGGGGCCTTAAAGCGGGCTACTCACACCTGCCGCAGGGGCAATCTCAGACGCACTGTGCGCGGATGGGGCAATTTCGGGGTTGTCTCTACACACATGCCTGCCGTTCAGCGTGAGAGTGAACGTCCCGCTGAACACACGCGTTGAGAATGGCGCCAGTTTTATGGAAACCCCAAAGGATCGGTAAAGCGTTGGCTCTTTTCGGGGATTCTGGGTGAAGAAGTGGTTACAGGAACGAAGCAAGTTGTGCCACATGAACATTATGAAAGAATTGGAAGTAGATGATCTTAATAGTATATTCTGTAACAAGTTTGGAATGATGCATATTCCGCACAAGTGGAAGTTTGGCACACGAGCTGAAGGCGAGGGTGGCGGTCCACGAGTGTGGAATATGCCATTCAAAACGTGTTGCAGACTATAATTTTTCTACGCCTTTAATTAGTTTTTATTAATATTTTGTGAAGAAAAACGTACCTTCTGTAAAGCTAATGACAAAACTTTAATGTATAAGGCACAGCAAGATATTTTAACGCTAAATAACATATTAGTAGGGAGTGTTCATTCATAACAATTTTGTAATTTAATAATTTGTTAATAGATGGCCGCCGCAAAATTTATTGAAAAAATGCTATTATTTTCTGCAATTTAATAATTGAATAGTTTATTTAAAGCTAAATGTTTCTAGCGGAACATCATTGATTGTTTATTATTGAAACAATCCTTTTCTTTCTTTAATTAATAAATCTTTTTTTTCTTTAATTAATAAATCATATTTTTGGATTACGACGAACAGATGTCGCCAATAGTAGTCATTCCAAAACAAGTGATGGAATGAATATTCCACACGGGTTTGGAATGCTGCTAATTCCGTAACTAAAAGTAATATCAGAATGCCTGCATTCTAACAGAGGCGTAGAAAAAAACTTTTTGCGAACGAATATTGCTTCTTTTGAAAAGCTCCTTGCTATGGTGACACCATTAATATAAAAACAAGATACATTAATGCTGAAGGCTGTAAGTGCTAAACGTTTAAATTCTACACTGCGGTTTTTGGTTAGCGGGCAAAGCCACGAGGATTTAAAATTTAATACTATCATATCATAACAATTGATGGCCACAATGATTCCTGGGCTATTTACAAATGTCCCAAACATTATACAAAAGGTAATAGACTACAAGCCCACGCCAATTTTTGGGGGGTCATGTGAAACAGCACGAATTATATGCAGATCGATACTCCTAAATGAGACGTAAACTTCAGGCACTATGCCGTCACTTTTGCGCGGTGCATGTGACAACAGAGGTAAGTTGAATATTCCATCCGGAGGGGTGCTTTTCCGGCCAAATATTCTTGTACGGCAATTCTCATATTGATATATTATAAAAAAATAAGGTCCTAGAACCTACTGCCGTACAAAAATAATGGTATTTGAAACCAGAAGAATTTTTCAATTTCTGCAAATTTATACCCCTCACAAAGGTGATTTATTCCTGTACGGCATTTGTACATTTCGATTTCTATGCTTTCATAGAGTCATTGCGTGTCTATGCCGTACATATTTGCTGGTTAAAAGATGAGAAAACCCCGACCCATCGCGCTCCTAGATCAGTATCGTGCAAGGTCATTGAAAACTGTACGGCACCGAGACCAAAATATTAGTCAACATCTAAACTAATTTTTAACAACTGTGTACGGCAGTAGGTTCTAGGAGCTTATTTTTTTATAATATATCAATATGAGAATTGCCGTACAAGAATATTTGGCCGGAAAAGCACCCCTCCGGATGGAATATTCAACTTACCTCTGTGGTCACATGTACCGCGCAAAAGTGACGGCATAGTGCCTGAAGTTTAAGCCTCATTTAGGAGTATCGATCTGCATATAATTCGTGCTGTTTCACATGACCCCCCAAAAATTGCCGTGGGCTTGTAGTCTATAAGCACTTACTTCCTATTAGTAGAGGAGCGTTAGGCAAAAAAAGCGCATTATCTCGGAACCCGGCAGGGATGATCTAGGGAGCTAGGAAATTGTTCCTGCTTGCCTATACACATCAAAATTAAGGAGGCAATTAAAGGTCAGATTCCGTGATGGCCCCTGCGGCAGATGTACTCACACATCTTAAAGCGTGTTCCTAGTTGGACATTGCCCCTCCGAAATTGCCCCGACGGCCGTGCGCCCGAAATTGACCATGCGGCAGGTGTATGAATAGCCCGCTTAAGCAGTGCCGGATTTACATAAGGGCACTTGGGGCACGTGCCCAGGGCCCCCACGTAATTGGGGCCCCGAAATTGTGAAAAAAGTGATATACAGGGTGTACTACGAACAGTGACAAAGCGGCCGGCTGTGGATAGGTTATGGATAGACGAACAAAAAAATCGTATGGGTGGGAATCGTAACGGTTTAGCCGCTAGAGCGTTTTGAAGTTTTTTTAGAGATACGGCCTTTATTTTTGAAGTTATTAGCAAAGATGTTGAAATTGGCCTTATTTGGTGCTTATTTGGTACTTTTTAGCAAAGCTTAGGTGAAAAAGTTCTAAAAAAGTACGAAATAGATCCAATTTTAGCATTCAAATTGCTTATAACTCCAAAAATAAAAGCCGCAGGATAAACATTGCCCCGACATTATTCTTAGGAAAATGGCCAAGCTTTCCAATTTCACCAAAAAAAAAACAGTTAACTACGTATTTCATGTAGAAAACCGTGGTTTTAGTTGAAATTTTAGTTTAAAAATACCATCGTTTTAACTTTGACGACTCATTCCTCTGGAAGTTGATAGGGTAGAACCTTGATTTTGACAGTTTTAGATAGGTGGGAGTATTCTGCGTACACTGATACCTTATCCATGAAAATAGGTCATAGGGTTACAACAATACAGGGTGATATGTAAAACTCTAAAAAAACCACCCGCCCCACTCATACGATTTTTTTTTCGTCTATCCATAACCTATCTACAGCCGGCCGCTTTGTCACTGTTCGTAGTACATCCTGTATAGTCACATACGTTCAGCGTGGTGTGCGCTCGCACGAAGGAGCTGTCACAGCAAATAGCAATGACGGCATAGTTCAGGCACCTTAGCTTCGTATGAGCGAACGCCATCTGCACGCATGTGACTGTAGTATTTTCTTTCGACCTATTGGTATATATCTGCATTTCTTCTCTACGTGCAGTAACGTTTGCGCTTGTGTCACTTGAGTGTGTACAGGGCTTTAAAACTAGTAAAAGCAGTAGTAAAAGGGGTTGCTGTGAGGGTGGCTTCCGATTCACCGATAGGGTTGATTTTGGTCTCCAAAAATAGCTTACAGTAAGGGCTATTTGCGCACACAAAAATTGGCGGGGTAAATTGAAGTTTAGGTATGAAATTAATTAATTTAGTTCTCACCCCCTAATGGTGGTCAATAGAGTTTCACGAGATGCAACACTAGTGTTGCAACTCTCGCACTGTTGCTTGCGAGACAAGACCACACGCGAGACAAAAGTTTCTGGCCCCATGCGAGAGTAGCGCGACAGTAAAAAAAGTCCAGTCTCGCTGAGGCAACACTATCGAATGCGAGACTGTCGCGCTCTCGCTTGGTTTCGCGGGTGTTTCAATTTTTTCGGTAGAAAGTAGAGTTTTATATTTTCGTCGATAATTTTTTTTAAAAGATGGACAACCCCAGGCTGCCAGAGTTAAAAGATGATGGTAAATCCCCAACAGGCCGGCGGGAGCGCGAATAGCGTCCCTACCCTACTGGGATGGTTTTGACCCTTTAGGAGGATTATCTCTTATCATAAAATTTGGCTTGATATGGTATAAATCAACCACCTTTGCAAATAAATATTGAAACATTGTATTTCCTGGGATGTTTTTTGATTATTATTGAAATTATCGCGAGAACCCCTTAAAAAGGGGTGTTTTTGCATTTTCAAAGGTGACGCCCATATTTGAGGGCTGCGGGACCCATCAGCGACCCAAAAAACATATAGGGAATGAGTTTCAGAACGGTGTTATTTTGATGTCGGGTGTATCCTTGGGCAGAAAGATGATTGTGGAAAGTGGAAAGATCAAATTTCTGCCTATTTAGATTCGCCACGTGCTCATCGAGGAACCGACATTCTAGAATGGTGGCGTGATCATGAGGCACAACTAGCAAAGAATATTTTAGCAATCATGGCCAAGACGGTGAAAGAGAAAAAGTGTTGAAGTTTAATGAAAAGTTGAACGTGTAGAACCGATCGTAGAGAGATTTTTTCGAGAGCGAGGAACATAAGCACAGACCGTCGGATGCGACTAAAGGATGATGGATCTTGTTTTTACTGATCAATGCAAAATTGATTACCGTTAATCGTTATCAGTTACGAGTTGCATTTTTGGGCTCTCATCAGCCAGTTTTTTTTTATGTGGAAGACTAGAGCTCAGGGAAAGCCCTTTGTACTGTCGACAATCTATTTTCTTCGTATAGAGTGCAATGTCGAACAGCAAGTGATAGTCGATAGATAGTGAAGGGGAAGAGAGAAGTGAGAAGGATATGCCATAACCACCTAACCTCAACCATTTCTATCGCGACTCTAGCATCGGGGCAACGAGAAACAACTCGCAGGAGTGTTATGCCTCCTGAAACGAGTTGAATCCCATCAACCAACCGATGACATGCGCTTGGTGGAGCGGAGCAGTGCTAGCGGAAAGCTATGACAGGAGGAATGTAAAGAGGGAAGAAGCAAGAAGTGGCAAAGGCGAAGGACCGTGGGCTTTTGCCGGGATTCGAACCCGGAGCTCTGGGATGGTAGCCAGGCGCCTTACTCCCTAGACTACCGAGGCCCCCGTGGCACAATTTCAATTTGAATTAGAACGTTTTACGAAGCCGTCGGCTTGAACTTGATAAGTGCGTTTTAATGGTGTATTATCCCTGTGAAAGTTTAAATAAGTTTTACGATACCATATAGAAAATCAATTGGTACAACATTTCTAACCTTTCATTCATGATTAAATTCCTTTATTCTATTTTCACAGGCAAAAACGGGGGGTGGGGGACGGCGAGAATGCAACACTGACTCTCGCGAGAGTAACGCGATATTATCGCGAGACAACATTATAATATCACTGTTGCACTGGGGTGCGAGACAAGACAACAGAAGTCTCGCTCTCGCACAGCGAGATCGAGACCGCGGCCGACTGTGGTCTTGTCTCGCTCTCGTGAAACTCTAGTGGTCAAGGGGGCTAGGTTTTGTTTCTAAAAATTGTCTTATATCTAGGAGGTGTATGTTCATCAAAAATTGGCGGGGTGAATCTTTATTTTGGACTTAAAGTTGATGGGTTGCTGTGGGATTTGCTTCCGATTTACCGATAGGGTTGACTTTCGTCTCAAAAACTAGCTTACTATACAGTTATACCCGTGACAGACTGGTAGTATCGAAACCATGGTTAACGAGGAAACTATAAAACCCGTGACAGACATGTAGTATACGAACCATGGTTCCAGTACCATAGTTTACTTGTACTAGGTATAGTGACAGACAGCTTTGATAGTATTCATAGCTGTCAAAGTTAAAAGGTTTTGGCGGGATAGAAAAACGTGAAAGTAAATAAAACGCAAACTAGATTATTTTTACCATTAACAACCAATTTGCTGTCAAACTGGAAATATAAGTTTCCTTAAATTTCCGCAGCTGGAAATTGGCGCTGAAGCTACTTCCAAACGTAGTATACCATGCAGTAGATGTAGATTTCGAAACCATGATAATACCAGGGTTGTGCCTAGTACAAACGTGGTTTTTGAGTACAGACTGATAGTTTCCTTGTTAACCATGGTTTCGATACTACCAGTCTGTCATGGGTGTAAGTCTGTACTCAAAAACTACGTTTGTACTAGGCACAACCCTGGTATTATCATGGTTTCGAAATCTACATCTACTGCATGGTAGACTACGTTTGGAAGTAGCTTCAGGACCAATTTCCAGCTGCGGAAATTAAAGGAAACTTATATTTCCAGTATTTTGATAGCAAATTGGTTGTCAATGGTAAAAACAATCTAGTTTGCGTTTTATTTGCCTTCAAACTTTTAACTTTGACAGCTATGAATACTATCAAAGCTGTCTGTCACTAAACCTAGTACAAGAAAATAATGGTACAGAAACCATGGTTTCGATACTACCAGTCTGTCACGGGTATTAGGGGTATTTCTACACAAAAAATTGGCGAGATGTTTTCATAAGCAAGTGCGATACACTCAATTTTAGTAATAAGGGTTGTCCTGTTGGTAGTTTCCGATCAAGTTAGATGGTTGGTTTTACTTTTATTGAATTCGGCATACCCAAATTAGTAAAAGGTGACATTATCAGCGGGGTGTATCAACTCGCCCACAGTTAAAAAATTTTTTTATATTTCGTTCATTTGAAGGTTCAGTCCTTCAAGTACCTAGCCTTACAAGGGCCCCCCACCTGAAAAGTGCCCAGGGGCCTCTCAAACATAAATCCGGCCCTGCGCTTAAGTGTGGACTGCTCCGCAAGTTCCATATTAAGGGCCATGTGTCACAATATTTCTCGAATTTGTCTTCTAATCCAGGGAAATTAGACATTTTACTTCGGAAAAATTCCGGGAAAGCTGAATTTTGGTATGGACATTGATATTATTGCTCTAAGGAAAATGTCACGAGTCCCCATCGATTTGAGACTCGGACACGAATTTATGCTGGGTCAAAGGCCACCAAAAGCGATTTTTCACAAATATCTCAGTAATGCTGACTTTTACAGAAAAATTAAGTGAATAAAATTTGTAGCTTAGGTACAATATACTCACTAATTTTTTCTCCCTTGTAAAATTCACTGTATGTACATTCGCCCTTTACTCGCATGGCTAGAGTGCAAAACTACTTGTTTCAACTTAGAATAAAGATTTTCTTTCTACATTAAGTTCAGACATTCGACAAAGAATTAATTTATTAGAAAATCTTTACCCTAACTAATAAATTGTGCCACTTGAAACAAATATCCTTTCATATTGTGATAGCATAAAAATAAAATTCTCCTCGTATTCGCCTAATTTAATCAGAAAGGTTAAAACATTCAACATAATATTTTGATAAGAAAAAATTTGAAAAAATCTCTGAAAAAAAGTAATAAACATTGTGTTTTTTAAATATTTACTTTGGTCTTGAATTGTTGATAACCTTTCTTTCTAAACCACTTGATAATAATTATATAATCAAAAATAAAATTCCAAAAAAAAACGTTTTCCATTTTTAGACTTTGCCAAATTGCATTTGCTTAGATAATCCCATGTATAAAAGTTAATTTCAAAGCCAAGAATAATTCAGTTTTGGACAAAAATTCCAAATATGAAGTTCGTTTTAGCGTTAACATTTTTAATATTGTGCATTGTACATTCGGGCTATTCCGATGATGCTCCCGATACAATCTTTATTGAAGTTCCTAGTGTTGGTAAAGTGAAAGGAACGAAGCAAACAAGTATGACAAAGGATCACTATTATAGGTTTTGGGATATTCCATATGGCGCTTTTGGTGATTGGTTTCAGGTGAATATAATTGCATGAAACAAGTATTTATGTTTATATGTATATGTAAATATTTTTTCTTTCTTTTTGTATTAGCCAGCCACTGAAGCACCAGTCAAGGAATTGATTGATGGTCCTGTCTCGGCCTGTCCATCAGACTCAGTAGCAGATTATCATACAAAAGATTGTTTGGCATTGAAAATTGATTCAAAGGATGTAAGTATTTATTTAATTTTTCATAAACTTAAAAATTGGTGAAATCTGATATTGAAAATATATTGTGGAATATATTGTTAGAGGCTCAGTAGTTTAAAGATTATGTTAGATCTGGTTGAGTTGGCCACCATGGCAAATACAAAATTCCGGATGTTCCTATTTCATATGGTTCAAGTGGTCTAGAACCCCTATAGCCTATCTACTCATGTTGCTTAATAAGAAATGTTTACTTAAAGAGGTCAAAAAAAAGACTGGCGCATGGAAATAGAAGCTCCTGTAGGCTACTACCTCTTCTGTCGTGTCGTCAACTTTTGAATTTAGCGTCCCGAAGTATATGAATTATTTTACTCCTACGATATTGTATGTGCCATGTGTCATATTTTGGCTGTTATTCCGTCTTTTAGAAATGCACATTCGTTTTCTCCTCATAAATCGTTGGTCCGAATTTTTCTGCAGCTCTCTCTAGCGATATGAAGGCTTCTTTCATTGGTATGGTGGTTTTGGTTAGTTATTGCAATATCGACAGCGTATGCAAATAGCTGTACGGACTTACAACGGAAAATATTGCCCGCAATATTAGTTCCTGCATCTCTTATCACTTTTCCATAGCTACGTTAAATATAGTAGTAAGCATGACAGGGCATCTGTCTTGGTCCTACTGTAGTATTGAATGGCTCTCACGGCTTTCCTTCAACTTTTATTCTGCTTCTTATTTCTTTCATTGTCATGGGTTTGTGTTTTTTAAACTATCAACATATGCCAAGCTACTGGGCTTACGTTGAAACGGTCAAGTTCAAAGAATGAATGAAAATATCCCTGTATCTACTGCCAGATAGGAAAAAGCCACGGTTAAGGTGGGATGCACCAAAACTACTCAACACAGAAAATGCGGCAAGCTGCGGAGTAGGGAGATGTTGATGGAGGCCAAGGCTCTAATTGGCGGTGTAACTATCAAAGAAGAAGACGTACAAGGTGTTTAACAAATCTAATACAGTTATTTAATTTAGCACGTTTTATATTTTATCATATGCGCTTTTTGAATTCTATGAATAGCGAATGAATGTTTACATTAAATTCTTTTTCCTTCTCCCTGTGGGCCTCGGTAGTCTAGGGAGTAAGGCGCCTGGCTACCATCCCAGAGGTCCCGGGTTCGATTCCCGGCAGCACCACGGTCCTTCGCCTTTCTCACTTTCCGCACCTAGATAACTTTCCTTCTTTCTTCTGTCTTTACATTCCTGATTCCTCCTTCATAGCCTTCCGCTAGCCCTTCCCGGCTCCACTAGGACATGTCATCGGTTGGTTGGTGGGATTCAAATCGTTTCAGGCCAGAGTCGTGGCTGAGACTAGGTGGAATAAAAAATATCGCGGCTTGGTTGTGGCAGTTCGTTCCTTCCCTTCTCTCTCTCCCTTCACTATCTTCCGACTGGAGCCACCTAAAAAAACCAACTGCGCCTAAGGGTGACAATGAGGTAGGTAGGAAGTAGATTTTCCGGGAAGAAAGTGGCTTTGATCATTTTCCAAGTGGGGAACGCTATGTCCATCATGCAGACTTGATATTATGTTTTCTCCTACTTGTTTTAGTAGCTGCTACAATGTTATCCCGGAGATTTGTTTTTTAATTTTTTCACAACGTTCCCTTCTAATGTAGGCACGTCTCCTACTAGTTCTTCTCCTATTCTTCTGCTATGCTTGTGATCTGGGGCTATCATCTAGTTAGACCTAGTCCTTTAGTAGGTACTCAGGATCTCCCTCTTCTTATGCTTACACATTGTTATTCTAGGTTTGAAATCGTCTCGTTGCTCATTCACTTTTTTTTGTATGTGAAAGTCTAAGCTTAGGTGCCACCTTTTATAGGTACTACCAGTCCATCATGTCGTTCACGTCATGGTGCAATGTCTAGCAGTAAACTTAGCTCGAAAATAGAAAAAGGATATGATAGATTAAAGGTGTAGTCTGGAGCACGGTACAATAATACAAGGTAGGGTCATAAGAAAAAGCTCTGTTTCACGTCGTTACGGGACCCTTATGAGCTTACCTTGTAATTATTGTACCATGGTGTGGAGGATGCATGAGCAAGAGGCAGTAAACCAAGCGTTTGAACTCTTGGATGATGTATGCGTTCCTTTTTTTAAGCAGCCGGCTGAGCCACAACAATCGTGATTAGCAGGAAACAGCCTCGTCGGGGTGTTGTGCCTCCGTTTTGGTTATTCTCTTCTTCTATTTTTAACATTTGGTTTTCCCAATACTCCTTTTTTCTTCACTTTGTGCACACTCTTTTCTTCTGCCTTCTTTTTTCTTTGTGCATACGTTTGCATAGCATTTCTAATTATGTGTTGCGGTATCATTGCTTGATATGCTGCATTCCTCACTGCAAACACAAGTGTTTGGGGTCGTCCATTAATAACGTGAGGCGTTTAGAGGGGGGGTGAGGTCGAGCCGAATATCACTCAATCATACGTGGGTTAAAGGAAGGTTCTCGGGAAATATCACGTAATTATTTTCCCCACAAGAAACATTGTAAAATTGCGAAACATGTTTCTCCACTAATACCCTCGACACACGGGCGTTGTTACGACGAGAAATCGTTGTCACGCATATTTGCTTTGTAACGAAGCAACGTAACAAAGCTTTGTTAACAACGATAACTCAAAAAGCTCCGAGAAAGAGCCACCTATCGGTTGGTAGATTATTTAAAAAAAATCATTTTGTTGTGCTTATGTCAAATTTATTTCACATCATTTCGTTATTTTAAAATGGAAAGCGTGTTTTAAGGATATAATTGTGAAATATACCTCTTTAATAAATTGCGGAAATTTTTTTATCACGAAAGAAATAGATTCCTTTTTATTTTTATTCATAATATATTTTTGATGACCTTTTTCACGACACTTGCGCAGTTTTCACAGTTAAAAATGTAGGTAACGAAGCAATTTATAGTGTGTCACCCCCCTTTTGGGCTTTCGTCGTAACAAGGATTTTTCGTCGTAAAGCGCTGTCGTATGTCGAGGGTATAAAATATGGTTAAATCCTACTGCCTACCTAATATGGTTAAAGTACTCAAAGTAGCATAGTAGCCCCTTGATTGTTTAGCCGCCAATAGGCATGCAATGTGTATTTTTAATGTAAATACTAGAGATTTTTTAAAATTTGAAAAATCTCACGTGAGATTAGGGTGTGGGGGAGGGGGTCGAGCCAAATCTCACGACATCTCACCAAGGCGGAGGGGGTCGAAAATTCGCCATAAAAGCCTCACGTAGTTAATGGACGACTATCTTAACACTTAATGTGTTTAAACCATTGAAATCGACTTTAAGATGGTCAGCGGCGTTAAATGAAAGTAAGCATCTAAAAAATTTCACTATAGTGCAGTAAAAAAAGGCCAAAAAAATGAAAAGATAGGTATAGTTTTGTAACAGCAAAATTATGATTTAATCCTGTTTGGGATATCACCAGGAGTATATTGGTAAGTTTTGGACCTCGAAAAACTTGTGCTACTTTTGTTATAAACAATTAAAGTTTTTTTACCACGTTTTTCGAGCTTAAAATGAGAATTACTCCGGTTCTATAAGTCGGATCGGGGCAAAATAAATACCAGTCTCTTCGTAATAAAATTTCCAATAAATCCTCGTTGGTTTCAAGTTTCTGAAGTACATACATAACCTACAAAACTGAAAAAACAAGAAAAATACAGTATTTTTTTAAATTTAATGCCCAAGACAGTCAACTGCACCAATTTGCATCAAACTTTCAAAAAATATACTCTTTGATGTTACAAAAAGACTCTGAAAAATTGGTGCCAAAATACTGAACCCGTTGGCCAAAATTGCTATTGTTATCTAAAATTTGAAATGCCCGCCATTTTATGCCATTAAGTCCAAAATGAAAATTTCTTTTTTCAAAATGTAGCTCTCCATGCCACCTTTCGAATGCAATTAAAAAAAATTTTTTTAATGTAATTTTGGTAACTTTTTTTTCATTTGTTTATAACTCAAATATTAACAATTGCATTTTTCGGCCATTTTGAAAAAAAATTTAAAATTTTTTATCAGATCTGGTAGAGCATTTTGGGACCTTTAGTTTAAAAAAAACAAGGTTCATTTTGGTTAACATGAACTTGAGATATTTAATTTTTTGCATTGGCATTTTTTGGAATTTTTTGCATTGCGAAATATTATAATCACGTGTTGTTGCACTCGGCTTCGCATAGTGAAGCATTTTTCACAGATTATTTTGCTTGTAAATAAGTTATAATGCTTGTAAAAAATGTAAATAAAACTTAAATTTTTTTCGAATTGATCACATGAAATTAATAGGTTTTAAAATGATGCAGTCCAAATTGTAGCTCAAAATATGGATTTGTTAATTAACAATTGGCCAAAACGCAAAAAGTTAAATATCTCGGGTTTACGTTAACAAAAATAACCTTTCGTTTTTCTAAATTAAAGGTCCCAAGATTTTCTACCAGATCTGATAAAAAATTTTAATTTTTTTTTCAAAATGGCAGAAAAAATGCAATTGTTATTAATTGAGTTATAAACAAATAAAAAAAAAGTTACCAAAATTACATTAAAAAATTTTTTTTTTAATTGCATTCGGAAGGTGGCATGGAGAGCTACATTTTGAAAAAAGAAATTTTCATTTTGGACTTAATGGCATAAAATGGCGGGCATTTCAAATTTTAGTTAACAATAGCAATTTTGGCCAACGGGTTCAGTATTTTGGCACCAATTTTTCAGAGTCTTTTTGTAACATCAAAGAGTATATTTTTTGAAAGTTTGATGCAAATTGGTGCAGTTGACTGTCTTGGGCATTAAATTGAAAAAAATACTGTATTTTTCTTGTTTTTTCAGTTTTGTAGGTTATGTATGTACTTCAGAAACTTGAAACCAACGAGGATTTATTGGAAATTTTATTACGAAGAGACTGGTATTTATTTTGCCCCGATCCGACTTATAGAAGCGGAGTAATTCACATTTTAAGCTCGAAAAACGTGGTAAAAAAACTTTAATTGTTTATAACAAAAGTAGCACAAGTTTTTCGAGGTCCAAAACTTACCAATATACTCCTGGTGATATCCCAAATAGGATTAAATCATAATTTTGCTGTTACCAGACTGTGCAAATAAAAATGCTTTTTTTACTGCACTACTAGTAAACATCTGTAGCTTATTTTAAGTAGAAAAAAGGTTTGTATAGCCTCTAATTGATAGCGTCTGTCCTTCCTCCCTGTTATGTGAGTAATAAAACTGCGGTGTAGAAAAGCTTTTTATTATTGTATAATTTTTGCATTTGCCTTTTCGTCCTTCCAACCGTGTGTGTAGTTTTTCCAAGCGGTCCCCCCACTAAATACTAAACACGTCCAATGCTGATTGATCTCCGTGATCGAAAGAGAATGGCTCTATTAAGTATGTTAAATTTCAGCCTTTGCGGTGACCAACATAATTGCCTGAAATGTGAGGCACTCGTCGTTTTCTTCGCCCTATTCTGATATGATATCAGAAAACGTTTAAAGTGTTCATTTCTCCTTTAGTAAACACTTTAAGTGTCCAATTTCTGTTAAACACTCTAAGTGTTGAAGTATAAAACACTTTAGTGATTAGATTTTGTGCATTAATCACTTATTTAAAAGAAAAACACTTCCTACCAGTAAACACTTACCTAATGTATAGGGAAAAAACACTAGAGTATTTTATTTCTAAATAGCTATCAGACACTTATTTGCTATGTTTTCGTGATTCTTTGATGGCTGTTTTTTGTGTATTCCATTTAACTTCTATGTCATCGGCGTTGTTATTAAATTTTCTTTCCCTGGTTTTATTCTTTCCTTTAATGTTGGATATTCTGCTTCCGATGCCTTTTCGTGGCCGCTTTTCGCATTTTTATCTCCTACAACAATTTTTACATCATGTCTAGGACATTTTCTTACCTTTTTAACTAGGGTTTCATACAATTAATCTTTTTCTTCTTCTGGGGTATCTTCAATCGAGGCTTGTATATTTATTACGGAGTGGTTAAAAAATCTTCCTCTTCGTCCCACAGTCGCTACTAACGTCGTTAATTTGCTGTCTAGCGGGCAACACGGGAAGGAAACGATTTGATTTTAGCAACTGATAACATGTGTTGATACCTAGCGCATTCTCCAGGCATTGTCCTCATAGTCTGGTCAGTATATCCTTCCGAAAATTTTCTTCTTACATATGTTTGTGTGATTATGCCGGCTTCGGTAGACCAAAGATCAACGCACACGAAGACCATCTGAGAGGTTCGTGGTTCGATTCTACGCAACATCATCATTTGTATTTTCACTTCTTCAATTCCACGGTCTAGTCTTAATTCTATAGATTTTTTAAACTAAAATAGTATCACTTAAGCACTCCTTAAAATTCATTACGATATCATTAATACTAAATAATTTCTTCAAGCTCAAAGGCAAAGCTCCAGTAATGGTATACATTCCTGGCTATGATTTAGACAGCGGTACAACTGCTACAACAGACGGTTATAGGCTAATGAGCAACGATATTGTTTTTGTAACGCTTCAATTTCGTGTTGGTGTTTTTGGTTTCTTATCAACAAATACCGAACAAATACCAGGAAACGTTGGTGCACTCGACATAATTCTTGCACTCAAATGGATACAAAACCATATTTCACATTTTGGTGGGGATCCGACACGCGTCACACTAGTTGGAACATACAAGGCTGCTGGTCTTATTTCAGCTCTATCAGTAAGTCCATTGGCTGATGGACTTTTCCATAGAATGATCCTTCATTCAGGATCTGCTAATATGGCTGAATTGGCATCGGCTGATCCTTTAGAATTTTCACGTCAATTGGGTAAAGAAGTTGGATGTGCTACAGACGATGTTGCCGTATTGACGAAATGCTTGGTCGAGAGTAATTATGAAAAATTGCATGAGGCATACGAAAAACTGACGGTAATCTTGATTTTAATATATTATATTTATGTTTTAAACTTTTTCTAAAATTATTGTACGTGGTTTAGAAAACATTAGATGGCGCAACACATCCAATCACTATTGGTGGGCCAAGTGGTTTCCTGCCAGGTGTGGCAACTATAAGTGAACGTATTGACGAATCAACTAAAAAGTACGATATTATAGCAGGAGTTGAGGATCATCCAGCTGTTTACTTATTGGATAGTAAGGATAATAACAAATAAACAAATTAAAAAAAAATTAAAATTTAATTTATAATCACGTCTTTCCAGAATATAACGAGGGTGATGAATCGTACTTCTCAATTAAATCTGTAAAAGAACTTTTTGATCACGATATTGAAAAGGTTGAAATGGACGAAGAAGCAGAAGCATTTGTAGGTTTTCTTGGTGCGTTAATTGGAGAAGATACAGTCAAAGCACTACTGGATACTGAAACTCCGATGCTTAAAGTTTTTGCTAGGAGTTTCTGGCCACCAGCTGTTGATGTAAGTAAAATTTAACCTATCTATATCCAAGTAACCTTAAAAGAAATTTTGATATATTTTTTTCAGGCTGAAGGTTACAAGTTGAAAAATGGTCTACTCTTAAGTCTTATTGATTACAATATTGACGTTTCAAATATTTACTACTATGCATTCAAATATAGCAATGGTAAACATTATTTGACAGAGAAAAGTGGAAATTGGCTAAAGAATTATGTAACACTCGCTGATGAGTTCCAGTATATATTTGGTACTAACGATTTGGAAGGTGAAGATGCTAAAGTTTCTGAACTTCTAATTGACTTATGGACATCATTTGCTGAAACTGGCAAACCAGAATCTATGATGCTCTACGAATGGCCAAAATTGAACTTAGATTTTCCATATTTAATTATTGATCGTATTCCAAGAATTGGTACGAAAATTGAAAGTGAATATTCACCACTTTTGAATTGTGCTAGAAAAATTGGATGTAAATGGTATGAAGCTGAATAAAATATGATTTCTTATATATATTTTCTTTTAAATTAATAATAATCTATATATTCTTTTGAAAATTAACGCGCAAAAGGTGTTCAAGTTCAGTATTGCCCCCCCCCCCCCTCCAAAAAAAATTAAAACACGTTTTGAACGCCTAAAACGTTACCAAATATTGTGGGTGGATTATCTTTTATAGACGAGGACGTATGCAGCTCGAACTGAACCTTTTTTTAAAGTTTTACTGAAAGTTCAACGGAAGCCGACTCGTTAGAACTTTTGATAATTTTCTTAGTAAGGAAAAAATTCCAGCACGTATTGTTGAAGATTGCGCAAGAAGAACGCATATACGCTACTATGAAAATAATCTGTTTTAGGTCTATTGCACGGTTCGTTGAAACAAATATTCGTGATGAACTTATAGTGTATGAAGCGAGAAGTGGATATGATGAGAATGACCATCTCAGTTCTCCCTTCATCCAAAAGTTCGTCAGGAATGTTCGTTTCAACAAACCGTGCAATATTAGGCTTGCTAAGCAGTCGTTGGAGCTATTTTTGTTACGGTCACAAATCCAAGATACCGTGTCAGGTGAGGTGGCTAACTTTTTCAATAGCAAACTGTATAGATAAAGAATTAAGGGGTACGACTTCAATCCCATAGATACCATTGTCGAGTCCAAGCGGCTTTTTTGAACTATTTTACAAACCGGATTGAAGTTCCATTTTAAAAGAACTTTATAGGCACGTTTACTTATGCATGTACAGGAAGCTTAGATCTGCAGACATGGAATGTTAAAATATAATAAAAACTAAGCATAGCTCTTTTGTTCTGCGGAAAAGCTCAGAAACGAGGCATTTCAAAAAGTTTTTTTTCTGTTCGGTTCTTCAAATGATCATACAAAGAATTTGTTTCTTCTGCTTTGTCGAATGTGAGCTTTCGTTCATCTACTTCGAATGCGGACGTAAATATTCTCCACGGACCCTCGAAACTCTCTGCTTTCTGCTCCTCCGTACATTTTCCATGTCCGAAAGAGCTTTTTGCGCCTAGATGCATTCGTTCTCGTTGATCTATAAATTGCGGTAGTTTTATACAGTACTGATTAAAATATTAAGACCACCTACTATTCGACATAAAACTCTGACTTCAAATGACTATTGCTTTTTAAGCTATAGATGTATTTAAGAAAAAAAACACTCAAAATTTAACTTGTATCATAATGTATTATTAGTAAAAAATTTGTAGTAATAAAATGAACAGTACACTCAGTAGAAAAAAAAATAAACTTCGCTATTGATTAAAATATTAAGACCACCCCTTTGAATAGTTGTAATACTTTAAAATATTTTATATCAGAAAGTATTTCTAAATATTGAGTTATCCCATTACTAAGTAATACCGAAACATCCTCTAGGCTAGAGTTTATTCGTATTACTTGTATTACTTTTGGCATAATTAATTGTGATTATTACCCTTATTTTTGGGGTGGATTTTGATATGTTCTTCATTGTTGTGAAAAATGGGTAGATAATATCGATGTACGAGGTATTATCGATGTACGATGTTAGGATACAAGCAAAATTTTGAGGTTTTTTTTCTTAAATACATCTATAGTTTAAAAAGTTATAGTAATTTGAAGTCAGAGTTTTATGAAAATAGTAGGTGGCCTTAATATTTTAATCAGTACTGTATTATATATACCTAACCGTGCAGAATTTGGAGGCAAAGCGTTCACAATCTCTTATTCAGCTGAACAAAAAGAGATAAGCTATGTATTGAAAGTACTGACCGGTCACTGTCCCTTTGGCCCGCACGCCGAAAGATTGGGACTTCCCCACAACAAGTTATGTAGAAGTTGCGGCAATCAGGATGAGGAAGAAACTCCCATCTTCTCTGTACATGTCCAGCCCTCGCGAGAAAGAGATGGACCTTCCTTGGCTCACCTTTCCTTGGGTTACAAAAATACAGGGTGATATTCAAAACACTAAAAAAAATTATCAAAACTTTGTTCGTGTATCCAAAACCTAACGATAGACGGCCGATTTTTAACTTTATGCAATACACCCTGTTTAAAAATAAGCTCATGAAATGCTGCTCTGAATTGAATTGTGGCATGAAATTTAACTTTTTACCTGAGAAAATATGAAATTTTCTATGATCGTAGTTTTAATGACCCATATTTGATGGTGGCCTTCGCGAAGGTAACATTAACGTCGAAAAAGGTGATGCTGCTGGGGTTGTGAGACCGGACGGGAACCGTGCACCATGAGATACTCCCAGTTTGTCAGGGGATTGATTTTTAACTCTATTGTGCTGTGGACAATTAGAGAGATTACCCAAAGAAAGTTAACAAAAATGGCGCCAATTGAATAATACGAAAGTTGCTGTCCCCCATCACGAAAGTGGCCGACAGAACATTTCTTTGATGACTGGTCAAAATTTGGGAGAGTTTGGTTGGGTAGTTTTGATGGACCAACGATATAGTCCAGACATGGCACACTCCGACTATCACTTTGTTCCGTATTTGCAGAACTCCTTAAATGGAATTAATCCGGCTTCAAAAGAAGTCTGTAAAAACTACTTGATTCGGTTTTTAACCAGAAACAACAGTTCTTCACCAATGGCCAATGCCTCTACCCCAAAAAATGGAGATACATATTCACACTATAAGAAAACCAGCTGAATCAAAAACTTTTTCGGGGAACTTTTATTTGTAGTGTTATAAGGTACTTTTCGGAGTGCCCATTCTTATAGTGTAAAGGCACATAGTCGCTGATAGTTTCAAAATTACTGAAGGCAGATTATTTAACGTCGTTGCTTATTTTTAAATTGGAAAATGATCGAAATTTTCGCCTATTGACATCGTCTTCCTTAGCTTCCAACTTAGAAATAGGAAGCTTGGGATTAAGACTGACTTTCTATTTTAAGGTCATTCATTAGAGTCGTATCCCTTCTAATAAAATGTTCCACTTGAAACAAATATCCTTTCATATTGTGATAGCATAAAAATAAAATTCTCCTCGTATTCGCCTAATTTAATCAGAAAGGTCAAAAGATTCAACATAATATTTTGATAAAAAAAAAATTTGGAAAAATCTCTGAAAAAAATTATAAAAATCGTGTTTTTAAATATTTACTTTGGTCTTGAATTGCTGATAACCTTTCTTTCTAAACCACTTGATAATAATTATATAATCAAAAATAAGATTCTAAAAAAAAACATTTTCCATTTTTAGACTATGGCAAATTTTATTTCCTTAGATAATCTCATGTATAAAAGTTAATTACAATGTCAAGAATAATTCAGTTTTGGACAAAAATCCCAAACATGAAGTTCGTTTTAGCGTTAACATTTTTAGTATTGTGCAGTATACATTCGGGCTACTCCGATGATGATGAAGATACAATCTTTATTGAAGTTCCTGGTGTTGGTAAAGTACAAGGGACAAAGCAAAAAAGTATGACAAAGGATCACTATTATAGATTTTGGGATATTCCATATGGTGTTATTGATGATTGGTTTCAGGTGAGTGTCAATTTCGTAACATAACAATTTTTCTTTTACTTAGAAATTACATAATTTTTCTTTTTGTATTAGCCAGCGACTGAAGCTCCAGTAAAGGAATTAATTGATAGTATTGTTATGGGCTGTCCATCAGCTTCACTACTATCTTTTTCTCCAGATAAAAACTGTTTGGCAGTGAAAATTGATTCTAAAGATGTAAGTATTTATTTAATTTTTATTTACTCATCAAAATTGGAGAAATCCGATAATTAAAATATATTGTGGAAAATTTACTGGCTAAATAGTTTAAATTTTAAGGAAGAACTGGTTCCATTGCACTTATATTGTTATTTTCTCATATTTGTTATCTTAGGTTTGAAATTTTACAAAACGCAAATGATTCTTATATCAGTTTTTAAGACATAAAATAACATGTGTTGTAATAATTGTAAAGTCATCCAGGTTTAAGTTCAAGTTCAAATGAATCGTTTCGAAAAATCTGGATTTACCGTGAACTGCAACAAATTGACATCGTGTTAGAACTAAATCGACTATTCCCACTTTGATCATTTAAGTTCATATGTTCGGTAATCATCATCAATAGCTTCACAACCTGTTATTGGCCGTGGCTACGTGCAACATGTGTCGCTTGTATACCTAGCTTTCGTAGATCTTCTTCTACGCCATCTGCATATTTTTTTTTGGCGAACTGTGTTTCTGTGTCCTTTTGGTCTTTTGTTCATAATAATTGTTGCTAGAATGTCATTGTTGCTAGACGTTGAACATGTCCTACTTATCGATTTCTATTCATTTTTATAATTTTTATGATGTCTGTATGGAAAAGTTTCTCTTCCCTATTTAAATCTGCAATAACTTTTTAACGAAGTAATGACAACTAATAAAATAAATTACAAATGAAAGTTTATTTAATGAATTTTTTTTACATTAGTAGATAGTGAGAAATGGTGTCGGTTAAGTGTCCACCAGTAGCATTCATGCTTCCATCGACCCTTCATGGCATTTTGCATCATGCCTTGAAGTGTGACCAGTGTAATTTGCGCATATTTTCCTCGAATTTTGTCTTTTAGCTCTCCTAAAGACTGTGGTTTGTTAATCTAGACCTCTTTCATTCTGGAGCTGATCCGACGGCCATCTTGAATCGCGTTTTTCTTTAAGGCCACTCGTCACTACGCGGACTTAGGTCCCACGCGCTTTTGGCGGATTCAGAAAATAATCGTTAGTTTTGGATCCTAAAATAAGAACTAATCTGAAAGAAAATAATTATTTACTGAATATTGATTAATCTACATTGAGAAAAAAATCAATTTTCATTTAAAAATCCCGTATTGTGTGGAAGTACAATGTCCCTTTTTAAGCACGGCCTTTTGTCCGCGCTGTTTGGCCGTACTGCCTTTGCCATTAAAAACTCGATAAGGAAAAAAGGCACAAGCGCGTATGAGCTAAAGTCCGTGTAGTGTGGATATACCATTTGATGTTCTTGCAACAAGTTCGTTGTCTCACAAGCAGTGTTACAGCAGCGAGCAATAATAACTTATTGCTCGCTGGTTACAGTAGCCATATATTTTTCGTCTTCTTTCACGGCTCCACAACCGCTATCCGGTCCTGGCCTCTCCACTGTTCTCTCCACCGGTCCCGGTTCTGAGCCGATGTCGTCCACTTTGGCATCCCTAATCTCTGGGCGTCCTGGAGCCCGTTCAAAAACCTTACTATGGTAAACCACGAGGTAAGCTGTGGTTATGCTGCATCACTTCGCTTAACCTTCACTCTGTGCATTGAAAATTTTCCGGCGTCTGTGCATAGGGGTCAATCGGACCCCATATAGATTTTGATATATTTTGTAAGCAAAACAAACAAAATTTTATTTTTATTTTTACTAATTATAATAGCATAGTTATATATACTGTAAAATTAAATAAGCAAAATATAATTCGGGTTTAATACATAAAAATAACCAAAGAAAATTCAGATTTAATACAAATTTCACGATTTCTTTGCCTGTTTGACGTATTTAGTCTTCAGAAACGGGATCTTTTACGAAACGTTTTTCCATTTGTACTGAAGTTCTGATGGCTATATTTTTCAATACGCCTGATTGGACATTGTCTTTGTCGGTCGTGGATGGATGCCGAGTTTGATGTTGTCCCTCCTTGCTCCTGGGGTAGTTGTCGGCGTCGTGATGTTTGTACCGTGCCTCTTCTTTGGTCCATGTAGGTCTTTAGGGAGGTTCTTTCAACTCCCCAAACCTCTTTAGGCATGAGAGTTTACTTGGGCGAAGAAGTTCGCGAGAGTTGGCCTTATTTGCTATCTTCCCAGTGATGGTTCACCCAAATATGGTGTTTTGAGCTACTGGGATTCCAACCGCGCCTTTCTTTACGCCATCCGTGATGATTGTGGAGAAAATGTCCGCTCTCAAGAGGATGTCTATGTGGCCTGGCTTGTGGAACATTGCATCTGCCAATTCGAGTCCTCTTTGATGGACCCACTCTTTAATCGAGCATTCGATACTTGGTAATGGGTTCGTGAGTTTGTTCAACACGAGTGCCTGTGTTTGAATAATCTTTGATTGTTGGTTTCGTGCCTTCAGCAGCAACGTGACCCTATTAGTGATTGTTCCGGCTGGCATTCTACCTAGTCCTGATGCAGCAGTTTGTACTGATTCCCTTGTGAGTCGTAGATTCTGGACTACTGCTTCTAGTAAAAACGTTGATTGGGATTCAGGATCGATGAGAGCCCTACATACATATCTGTTGTAGTCCGGATGGGGATACCACGATGAATAATGCAGTGGCCAGTAACACTTTTTGGGGTTCATCAGAGAGGTATGACTGTCTTTGGGCGTTCAGTGCTTCTTTATTTAAACTTGGTGGATTCGAAGTGTCGATCCTGGCGTTGTATTGGTCTGATTCTCTGATAGATTTCTTCTCTACATTGGACACATGATGGCTAGTGACCGCCCTATAACTTCGATCCGCATTCCTTTGTAGATATTTGGCACATTTCCTCATGAAGTGTAAATTTTTGCACAAACCACAGACATTGTTTACATTTACATTTATTTAAAAAACATTATTGTACACAAGATTAAAATCTTAAATTATTACATAAAACAAACAAATATAAAAGTTTGCAACCTAAAATTGATTACTAACTTAAAATAAAATAAAATAAAAGGAAATGAAAAATAACAGATAAGAATAAAATAAAAAAATGAGATTACTAATACATACATATATATATAAAAAGAAGAAAAGGAATTTTGCAATAAAAAGAAAAAAAGGTGATACACGTGCTTCAGTTTGTCCTGCCAGATATAAATTCGTTGTACTTCAACAGGAATGGAGTTCCACAATTGAGCTGCGTGAACAAAGAAAGAGCGTTGCCCCGATAGATGCCGAAAGCGGGGGATGATCGCATTATTATTTCTGCGGGATTGTGAAAGCTGGATAAACTCGTTTAGATAGGAGGGTTTTCGGTTGTTGATGATTGTTGATGGTAATAGTACAAGACCCTAAATTCTCATTGTTGTTGGATACGTGGAATATTTGAGTCCCTCGTCTTGGGAACCTCTTTGAATTGCTCTCATAGTGTTAACTCTTGTTTGTTGGCTTGCTCACGGCCTCTAAGGTCCGGAATCTGGTATTCTCATCTTGATTTTGCGCTCTGTACTGGTTCCCATAGTTCATGTGTTTCTGAAGGTAGTTTCTAGACGAGTAAGTGAATCAGGATTGCATCCCAATTCTCTGTAGATATTTCTATTCTATTCGTTTGTTTTTAGCTCCCTGATACTTTGAAAATTCAAAATTATTAACTAAAAAGCTGATGTTATATACAAAATGCTTACAAAAAAATATGGGGTCAGCTGTAGTGTTGAGCCGGACTTACACGAGGCAGTACATTTGTCCCTTACACGATGTAAATTGTACTGAGGCCTCAGTTTTTTTTAATGTCTCGGTTCAAAAATAATGTCCTACTGGTATATAAGCGTGTATCGAGATAAATGAAGCGAGGTGTGATTGTAAATTACTTAGTGGAAAGACATTTCTTCCTTCTTTTGCCGCAGTAAATTATCCAATTTGAACAGCGGCGAGGTGAGATTGTAAACACGAACGGGAGAGACATTTTCTTACTTCTTTTGCGACAGTAAAATTTCAAATTGGAACTGCGGCGAGGTGAGATTGTAAACACGAACTGAAGAGGCATTTCTCACTTCTTTTGCGGCAGTAAAATATCCAATTTAAACTGAGCCGTGGTGAGATTGTAAATAGGAACTGGAGAGACATTTCTTACATTTTTCGAGGGAGTGAAATTTTGTATTGGAGAGACATTTCTTACATTTTTCGAGGGAGTGAAATTTTGTGCTGGAGACACATTTGTTACTTCTAGAAGAATTTCCAACTTGAAATTATGCGAGGTGGGATTGCAAAATATAAATATATGGCCACGGACAACTAATTAGAAACAGTTTCATAAAAATTGCATTTATACAGTTTTTATTTAGGAATCAAATTAAAGAATTCCCACCACCTCTCTTAATTTTTTTTAAATATATAATGATAGAAAGAAATCAATAACAATATCATAATGAATTGCTATCATGATTGCTACATAAAAACATAAAAATGTATAAATGCAATTTTTATCAAACTGTTTCTAATTAGTTGTCCGTGGCTGTACATTGTGGAGGCATAGATTTCTTATTTACTTTAAGGCAGTTTAATGAATATTAGACTTAAACTTGTAAAAATGCACTTCATTGGCATTTATTTTCTTTCTTTTTTTTTAATCTGCTTGTTCTTGTCATTATGGCATTAGAATAGAACCTCGCCTCATTTGAAGTATGACATTTACTGGTTCAAAAGAAAAAAGAGGCACCTCTTACAAACTCATTTTATAATCGTGTCCTACCCAACACTAGTCAGCTGGACCCCCGTGCACCGAAATGCGTTTACTTTATTTCAATCCATCATGACCAATTTATATAGAATAGTTTTTGATTCGGATTTTTTGTATTGTGTGTAAAAGATATTAGTTGAGGCAATCCTAATTGGCGGTTTATTTTAGTTTCCGCAATTTTTTTTAAATCGCATTTTGACCCCAATGCACAGAGTGAAGGTTAACCACCAAAGTTTATGTTTAACCATGGAGGTTTTTGAAAGCACCGTGGTTAACTACAGGTTCAAAAAGAAGAAGAAAAATAAAAACAAAATTTTCCATAAAATAGTCCCCGCTAATTGCTTCAATTATTTTTTTAATTATATATTTGCATAATCCCAGTTTATGTGTTTACCATTAAAACAACTGTCAGAGAGTTGTTTTTATTATTCTTCTTCTTCTTAACTATAGCTAACCATGCTCCCGAGCAGGGTTAAAATTTAACTACACCATGGTTAACCACGGGAGTTTTTGAACGCCAAAAAAGTTATGCTCGTGATTATGTTGTAGTTAACCACGGAGTTTTTGAGCGACAAAAGTTTACCATAGTTTACCATTTCCAGCGGAGGTTGGGTCTCCCCCGCTGTGGCACCCCATAGATCTTACCGCTCGTTGATCTCGTCGTTGTAGAGTCTCCGGAATCGTCATTCCTCACATAATAGGCCAACAATTCTCCGAAGGATTTTCCTCTCGGACACGGCTAAGAGGTTAGAGTGCTTTCTATTAAGCACCCATTTTGGTACACTTAAAAATCCTACAGATTATTTTTTTAATATTTGTAAAATCTTTGTAAAAATCTTCACTTAATTTGTTCAGGATACGCCTCAAATAATAGGTTTAAAAAGCAAAATAATTGAACATTGTATGGATAAAATAACTAAAAAATCTGATTTTTCCCAATGGTTAGCTACAGAAAATGAATGTTAGATCACCACAAAGAAATCTTAGATTATTTGATCCTCATTCTTCTTCGAAAATTTTGTTTGTGGCATTCACATCAATTTAAAGATAGCAGCTCATTTAAAAAATTTTCCAAGCAAAAAATTATGCAATCCCAAAAGGGAAAGTTGTTACGTCAAATTCTTAGGAGTAGTAGCGTGAATAGCAAATTGGAGAATTATTGCTTTTAAAAAATGTATTTTTATGTCGGATTTACTCAACGAAGATTAAATAAATAATAAGGGTTTTACCGACAATTTTTTTGTGGATTAGGATTACTGGGGAAACCACTTTAAAAAACGCGCATAATATTCTACCCCTGCCGTGGGGAGGAAAGGAGTATTTATTTTTAAGAAAATACTAGTATTAGAAGGACACCGAAACTTTCCCGCACGTTTTAAAATTGAAATGGTTTTCGATATAATTGGCCAAGTTAAAATTCACCCCTATAATAGAAAACGTAACCGCTGAAACTAGGATACTTTCCAGGATGTCAGTAGAACATCATAATAAAGGTAAAAAAAATTCGTTATTTGCATTTTTTTATAGTGCCATTAGAAAGAATTCTTATATTGGCTGCACTATTAAGGGAGAATGTCCATAAGTAACCATAAAGCAATAATTTCCACTTTTCATATTTTTAAATTTGTTCATGATATGATTGATATTTCCTTGTAAAACGCAATAATTTGCTTTTGAAAATCTGTGACCTCGCACAAAACTCACGGTTTTACTAACTTTTGCAAAGTAGTAGAAACCGAAAAGTCGGACCTGAAAAAACAAAATCGCAATTTCTAAAAATATGTACAAAATTGATTTTTGTCATTTAAACAAAAAATCAAACAATACATTTAACAACTTCCGTCTTATTTAAATTTTTTCCACCAACAAATCCCTTTAATAAAATTTACCTAGAATACAATATACACATTCGTACATATGCCGATTTTATAAATGAGAAAGCCTGTAAAAAACAAGCGCCCCAGCGGGAAAAGTTTGAAAGCCTTCCTCAAGAAGCTTTTAGGAAGGAGTTCGTATTCGTAGTTCCACAAAAGTAGGATGGAAGGGTCAAATATGGATATGTAATTAATGTACAGATTTTATTCAGTTAATACAATTTACCATTAGATTGTGTATAAAAATGTGTATCTAAAAGATTATTATAAAAGGATTAAAGCAATATCTTCCAAGGATCTCAATATATTTAGAAGGTGTAAGAAATTGTACTTCCTTGGAAGAAATAAAAGAGAACGTATCACAAACACCTTACTGGGAATGCGTGGGGAAGGTGAATGAGCTTTTCGACTCATTCCTTCTAATGACATGGCTGCACAAAAAAGATATGGAGCGGAATGCGCAAAGGAAGGAATTCTCGCCTTCCAAAAAAGGTTACCGTCATGCTTCTTGGTATGATTCTATTTCCTGCGGGGGCAAACGCGAATAGCTCTCGAAGGACCATGCTCCCATGCATCGCTATCGTTTTTCCTTCCATTTACTCTCATCAAATAAGATTTACTCAAATATCTTGACAGTGCCACCTAAAATAAATATTTAGCGGGGGCAGCTTTCGCTTGGAGGAAGCTTAAATGGAGGAAATAGGAAAGCTCTCTGAATAGGAAAGTGCACAATTTTCTTGTATGAAATGGAATATCTTTCCTTTTATTTGGCTCTGCCAGTAGTCAGACCTTTAACAACAGAAGGGACTTGAAGCCACACATGGGTTTACATGGCAGTGATTATACCACTGTTGATATGTAATTCTCATGTTCTGCTTTTGCAAAAGAATATTACCAATCCATCAGTCAGGAATATTAAAGTTTCAAATTAAGATTGTAGATTGGGCCATCAGTTCAAATCGATCGAACTTTCAGATCGACCAAAATTTGTTCGCGTTCGTCCTAAATAAGATTGCAAATACAGCATGGAGATCCAAGGCTAGAAACAATTTAGTAAGGTGAGAAAAACTCTACTTCTCTATAGGACTAGGTCGCTTTTTTCAATTTCAATAGTATCACTCACACACTCATACACTTTCGCACTAGGATTTTTAAAATCCCTTAAACTTAAAACAAAATTTCATTGCAATATCGTTACTATTCAATAATTTCTTCAAGGTCAAAGCCAAAGCTCCAGTAATGGTATACATTCCTGGCTATGATTTAGACAGCGGCACAACTGCCACAACAGACGGCTATCGGCTAATGAGCAACGACATTGTTTTTGTAACACTTCAATATCGTGTTGGTGTTTTTGGTTTCTTATCAACAAATACCGAACAAATACCTGGAAACGTTGGTGCACTCGACATAATTCTTGCACTCAAATGGATACAAAACCATATTTCACATTTTGGTGGAGATCCGACACGTGTCACATTAGTTGGAACATACAAGGCTGCTGGTCTTATTTCAGCTCTATCAGTTAGTCCATTGGCTGATGGACTTTTCCATAGAATGATCCTTCATTCAGGATCTGCTAATATGGCTGAATTGGCATCGGCTGATCCTTTAGAATTTTCACGTCAATTGGGTAAAGAAATTGGATGTGCTACAGACGATGTTGCAGTATTGACGAAATGCTTGGTCGAGGCTGATCATGAAAAATTGAATGAAGCATTTGAAAAACTGACGGTAATTTTGTTTTTAATATACATGTTCTATTTATGTTTTAAACTATTTTTAATATTATTGTACGTGGTTTAGAAAACATTAGATGGCGCAACACATCCAATCACTCTTGGTGGACCAAGTGGTTTCCTACCGGGTGTGGCAACTATAAGTGAACGTATTGACGAATCAACTAAAAAGTACGATATTATAGCAGGAGTTGAGGATCATCCAGCTGTTTACTTATTGGATAGTAAGGATAATAACAAATAAACAAATTAAAAAAATTAAAATTTAATTTATAATCATGTCTTTCCAGAATATAACGAGGGTGATGAATCGTACTTCTCAATTAAATCTGTAAAAGAACTTTTTGATCACGATATTGAAAAGGTTGAAATGGACGAAGAAGCAGAAGCATTTGTAGGTTTTCTTGGTGCGTTAATTGGAGAAGATACTGTCAAAGCCTTACTAGATAATGAAACTCCGATGCTTAAAGTTTTTGCTAGGAGTTTCTGGCCACCAGCTGTTGATGTAAGTAAAATTTAACCATTCTATATCAAAGTAACCTTAAAAGAAATTTTGATATATTTTTTTCAGGCTGAAGGTTACAAGTTGAAAAATGGTCTACTATTAAGTCTTATTGATTACAATATTGACGTCTCAAATATTTACTACTATGCATTCAAATATAGCAATGGTAAACATTATTTCTCAGAGAAAAGTGGAAATTGGCTAAAGAATTATGTAACACTCGCTGATGAGTTCCAGTATATATTTGGTACTGACGATTTGGAAGGTGAAGATGCTAAAGTTTCTGAACTTCTAATTGACTTATGGACATCATTTGCTGAAACTGGCAAACCAGAATCTATGATGCTCTACGAATGGCCAAAATTGGACTTAGATTTTCCATATTTAATTATTGATCGTATTCCAAGAATTGGTACGAAAATTGAAAGTGAATATTCACCACTTTTAAATTGTGCTAGAAAAATTGGATGTAAATGGTATGAAGCTGAATAAAATATGATTTCTTAGATTTATTTTCTTTTAAATTAATAATCTGTATAATTATTTTTTTGAAAAGTAATGAGTAAGGGTGAATAAGTTCAGTACTTATCGATAACGAATGATATAACTCCGCAACAATTTTAAAAAATAACACTTGTTTTGTTTTGGTTTATGATCCTTTATAGACGAGGATGTATGAAGTTCGAACTAAAGTTTTTTTTAAATTTTACTAAAATTTCTGGTCCCAATACACTTGATCAGAAAAAAGCTCCAAAAGCAAATTAATTGAGCAATCGCAAACGATACCAACGTTTCCCCAATCAAAATTTTCCCTACAAAATAGCTTTCATCCTAGCGAAGGCAAAAACCTTATTCTTAAACGCTGATAATGTGAAATTACAGAAGTGTGGGGGGTTAATGACAGAGGCACCCGGGGCATCATATACATATAAGCAAGCCCGCCACATAGGGGGGGGGGGGTAACTGGGACGAATTGCCCCGGGCCCCAGGCCAGAGAGGGCCCCGAGAATAGATTGAAACCCAAAAAGTGAAAACCCCATATCCCTGCGTACTAATCGCTAATCGAAACTATCTTGAAACCCAAATAGTCAAGACCGCCATATCGCTGCCTTCTAATTGTCAAGCAAACACTGATCTAGAGTCTAAAACCCAAGCATGCAGCACTCTAAACTATATATTATGTTTGCATGGATATGGATTCTTCTACTCATCATATTTACATAAGTAAACACTATTTTTCTTGCTTTAATTTCCGCGAAGTCGTCGATGACATTGTCATAGTCTATATTTTTCCAGCTCTCGTTCTATTGATATTCGATGATTTAAACGTAAGTGACCCATACATGATCTTAGATAATTTTATATCATTTTTAATTTACTGAAACCGCGTTCACCAGTTGCAACACCAATAGGTATCACAATAAAAAGACGTAAGCAAATCCATAATTGAGGAAAAACATATTGAAGACCTTTATCAAAGATTAGATTGGGAGATATAGTAAGGGCAAGCTAAAGTAGCTTTACTACCACTGAAGTCGTATAAGTTTGAATTGAGTTTAAGGAAGAAGAGAAAACTTACCCAGCGGGAAATGGAGGTAGAACGCTCCTTAAAAAGCTGGGGTGTTCCCCTTTCCCATCCCAGTTCTATATCTTTTTAACATTGCATGATCGCAGTGGGTAGTACTCCTTTTACTGCTGCAGTTTTTAGAAGCGTTTTTGAAGCTGTCACAAAAGTAGAAAAAACTTTCTAACCCTCCAATTTATTTTATATCGCCTCTGTATATAAGAAACAACTGCAGTGTCGAAAAGCTTTATATTTTTGTTCACCTTGTGCAATTACCTTTTCGTTCTTCCAAACGTGAGTGGCGACAGAGGTTTTACCAAGCGGTAACCCAACTAAGTACCAACCGTGTTCAATATGCTGCTTGACCACCGCATCGAACGAGAACGGGTCTATGTTTGCCGTTTTCTTCGTTCCATACAACTCCTTAAAGATCCAATCGGAGCATATTAACAACGCTCCGAATTCGCTTCCCTTAGTAGTGGTTCGAATTTTTCCCTCTGGGATAGCTTCTGGATTGATTCTGCCAAAAGAAAGATGAGTATTGAGCCCCAGAGCTATGCACAAGGGCCTGTCTACATAAGACATGTTACATTCTAGGTTGCACTATGTAACTTGAGGTTCATCCGACCGACCGTTCGGTATCTATATTTAATGCCCTGAATGAACGTATTCGTACGTTTCCACAAATTTTTTTGGTCAAAGATTTTTTTGGATTTTCAAAATCCTTAAACGGCCTCCAAACATTTTTTTGCCCCAGGCCCCGCAAGGTGATTTGGCGGGCCCAGGCGCGGATTTAAGGGGGGGTCACGGGGGTCATGACCCCCCCCCCAAAAGCACTCGCTGTTTAAAAAACAAAATTGACCCAACTAAAAAAACAAAAACAAAAAAATAGCGAAATGACCAAAACGGACCGAACTTTTATGCAAATTAAAAAAACGACCGTGATAGTGTAAGCTCAGGTGTCACCCTTTTGGCCTTATCATGGTTGGCGAGTTGAAAAAATGACAGCGCCCTTTATCGTTCTCTTTTTTGGTGCCATAATTGGCGAATGCAGCGACATGACAGTTTTCGACAAAACCTTATCATTGTTGTCGCTTGAAAGTTTTTATACATTTCTGATAATTAAAAAATTTATAAAATTACATTATTTATTCAATCTATTTAAAAAATATTTATTCAATCTAGTCACTTGACAGTCGTGAAAAACGCAGCTTTGTCTCTTCAAACGCCAACTGTGATACGCCTGAAGGCGTTTTACCCGACAAATGTCAGTTTTTTCGAAAGCTATGATTCCGTTTTACAGTCGCCGCGCCATTTCTCACTTCAAGCGCCAACCATGATCAGACCCTTTGTACTACTAATCCGTCATGTCATGTCGCACACGTCATAGTGCAATGTCTAGTACTAAGCTTAGCTCGAAGGATAGAGAGAGAGAGATAGGATAGATTAGGTGGAGTCGGGTGCAGTGTCTCCATATGAAAATCGAGCGTTATCGTGTACCGCGAGCAAAAATATAGTGTTTTTAGACACGGTGAATCTGCTAAAAATGAACCGTGTCATTTTTCGTCAATTTTCTACAAAAATTCCACTTTTTTTGATAAAACTAAATTTTTTTTGTCAATACAAACAAAAAGAGTTTTATCAGAAAAAAGTTTTGAAGAAAATTGACGAAAAAATACAAAAATTCATGATATTCGATTCGATTTTTTCCACTTTTTTCAAGTTTAAACATTTTTTCTTGTTCACCATCATAAAGTGCATAAAAAACCTACACTTAAATTAAAAAAGAATCTCATACGATGCAATGCACAAATGTTATTGGCCAATCAATTTTCAGATTTGAGATTAATTTTTGAGACTTGTGCTTAATATTTTGACTTAAAATTTTTACGAGTTATTGTCCACATTATAAAGTAAACGTCCAAAGTTGTAACCAAAATTTAGCAGTTTCTTCAGTTTTCAATTTTCTTTGAGGTTATGTGTGCAGATTAAAATTTCATTTTGTAACCGCTGATAGGTAATGTCATAATGAACAGCCTCAATTTTTTTGGCAATTCTTTAGACCTACACATACCGATAAATTCTCATCTATATTTAGAAAGAACGACCAAAATGGTAGATTTTTTACAAAACGGCCCATAATTTATGTAGTGGTTGCAAGAGAAAAAGTCCATTTCGAATAGTATTCGATGTAACTAACATATTGAAAAAAAATTTGAGACTGGAAACAATTCCTTTTTCACTAAAATTTGATGCTTACCTGACTCCACTATTAGTAAAATCCGTAAAAAAAATTTTTCGAATTTTTGAAAATTTGTAACCGAAAAGACCCCTTAATCCACCACAAAATTCGGCTAGTTTTGTTCGTTTTGTTAATTTTGCTTTTGTTTTTTAGGAGTAGAAATTTTTTCCGCCATTTTTAATTTCGTGACCCCCCCAAAACAAAATTCTAGATCCGCGCCTGGGCGGGCCTGCATATAAGTACACACACATAGATACACACTCATACATAGAAAGTGAGTAATAACCGGCCGTCCTTATCTACCAACTTCCCTTATGGCCCGTCCTCATGTTTAAAGGGCCTTTGACTTTGAAGAAGGGATTGCAGTTATTTTGTTTTTCGACTAGGACATAACAAATTTTTCTCATAAAATGCGCAACATATAAATTCGTAAATGTGCTGAAATTGCTTCAATAACTTTTTCACAATTCACCATAATGGAACTGATGACACAAAAACATTCTCAAATTACAAGTCAAGTCCTTCTACCAGTATTTCACCTGAGAAATTTCCGTTCAATTTCTCTTTATATCGACTACAACTATCAATTTTTCTTCGAAAAAAAAAGAAATGAAAAAGAATTTTCCCCTTTTTGATATAAACAAAAATAAGCTCATGAAAAAAAATTTCGTTTCACGTCACATTTTCTTGAAAAAAAAAAATAAATAAAATAAAATAAAACAAAAAACACGGAATCAAAAGGGAAGTTCGAAAGGATGTTCAGAATATCAAAAAAACAATGGAATCCCTACTTTGTACGTTGTTAAAGTATGAAGCCGTATAAAAGAAAGAGTTACACAGTCGAAGACTGTGTATTTTCTAAAACATGCTAACTTCCACTGGATGAACAATAAACCCCGTAGTTCTTTGACATCTAAAGAAAGGGGGAGAGACGGGAGGGAGTCTTCATACCTGTGTATTGTGTTTCATGAAATGCTGTTCTGGAATTGAATTGTGACATGAAATTTAATTTTTCACCTGAGAAAATATGAAATTTTCTGTGATCGTAATTTTAATGTTTTTTACTCGTTTTGCTCTTCTATCGTCGCTACCTTCTGTGCATTGTTTTCCCTGAAATAGAGAAGGGTGGAATGGAAACCGTCTTACGAGAATGTAAAAAAAATTTGAATTCTGCAAGGAGTTTCGAGGATTATATAATCGATGTATGTATTTCGAATAAAAAATATAATACAGGTAGGATGTCTCTTTAAGTGAATGGTTTTCAAGTTGGGAAAATAGTTTAAGACAAGCATATCTACTTTGAAAAATGGTAGATTACAATATTAATAATATTCATTGATATTAATGGCTCTGGAATCGGTTGCATTCCCTGGGCGATGTTCTGGCATCTTCTTCGACGTTATCTTGCCACCATATCCAGGTTCTATTGCTTAATCTTGTTTCTTGTGGATATATACTACTCGTATCATCTACCATGGTTTTTAGATTTGACCCAGCCAATTTAATCTGTTGGTTTTTATATTTGTGTCGATGGTCCGGATTCTTCGTATCATCTCGATTTCTTTGTCTGTTCGTCTTCTTCATGTCCCATCATCAGAACTTGGTCAAACTATTTTTCGAAGAATTTTTGTTTACAGAAAATTTCAAGTATATTTTAATTTGAGTTGTGGCTACAGCTTCCGTTCCGTACGTTACCGCAAGAATAATTGTGTTTTTGTATATCAATATCATGCTCCTCCTTCGAGCCGAATAGTGATTAAGAGAAGAGAAAATTTGCAACCAAAACGTCAATATGGGGGCATTACTAGATCAACAAAAGCGGACTCTTTCTATCTCCATCTTACTCTCACTGGCTGTCATCAATCTGTTAATACATAATAGACTTTTTAACCTCTTTTTTTGATGCCTACCCCAACACTAGGCAAAATTGGTATAGACTAAGCCAAACCAGTTTATTCTGAAGTGAACTTGAGGCGTGCAGTTGCAAAACTTGCTAACTGCATGTTAAGTAATTTTGAGAAACACAAAAAACTTATAACATCTTATCCTTCAGGATTTTCAAAAATTTTAAAAGATGTATGGATTCTTTATGGTTGCATCAGCTGAAAGCAGTCGAAACTTTAAACATACATCCTTTATGTTTGCAGAAATATCAAACACAATTTTATAAAAAGCGGGTTTTGTAACGAAATAAAGAAAATAACGTCTTTTGAAAAAATGTTGAAATAAAATAGAGTGTTTTGAAACAAAAATATTTATTCATTTTTCAAACATAACAAATTATATACTCTCCATGTGTTAGATATAGGTTAGGTTTTTTTTATAGTAGTTTAAATTAAATTTGCAAAGAAGAATCTTCTTCAAAAGAGCATTGATCTGCTTCCTGAACACAATAATAATCGCAATTATAATTGTTATTTACTATATTTTCATATATTTTTAAATTTTCGTTTTACCTCCAGCTTGCCCCAAAATGCTTTTGTAGCAATTTGTCTACATCCTTTATTTTTTCTTATTTCAAGACTATTATAGTTTCCTTTGATCTTACAACTTTTTTGATACGTCCGAATACCCTGTCTGGGGGAAGAAATGAATGTCCAACAATGGGGTATGTTATTTCGATAGATTCAATGTTACTTGGAGCAGAGTAAAAATATCTCATTATCATCCCTAGCATAGCAGTATTTTTATTTTGGGCTGGAGAACTATCTGCGTATAGCTCAATTCTTGTTGCTCCTTTCAATTTTTTTTTTTTTATGTGGAAGACTAGAGCTCAGGGAAAGCCCTTTGTACTGTCGACAATCTATTTTCTTCGTATAGAGTGCAATGTCAAACAGCAAGCTCTAGTCGATAGATAGTGAAGAGGAAGAGAGAAGTAGGAAGTAACTGCCACAACCACCTAACCCCAACCATTTCTATCGCGACTCTGGCATCGGGGCAATGAGAAACAACTCGCTGGAATGTTATGCCTCCTGAAACGAGTTGAATCCCATCAACCAACCGATGACATGCGCTTGGGGGAGCGGGGCAGTGCTAGCGGAAGGCTATGACAGGGGGAATGAGGAATGTAAGGAGGGAAGAAGAAAGAAGGTGGGAAAGGCGAAGGACCGTGGGGCTCTGCCGGGATTCGAACCCGGGACCTCCTATCGCATATAGGATGAACTGGTTTGGCCTAGGAAAAACTAATTTTATCCTAAAATCTTGTTTGGCCGCTAACATATTCACGGATGACTTTAAATCTGTCAGGTGTAGGCTCTGGAGTCTTTTCTCTTTTTTAACCCCCAAAACCATCCTGCCTAATTCTTCCCGAAAGAAAACAGCTGGAAATTTTCAAAGAGAGCCAGGAGCCAGAATAATAGTATTATCGGACAGCTAAATGGCCACCAAGACATTAGGAGTGAGCTATAAACCCAAGCTGATTGAAGCCTGTCAAAAGGAGCTATATTCCGGTAGATGATCACTCTTCAGTGGCAATTCGCTCATGATTGGTAAAGAAAAACCCGCTGCCGTTGCTGTGCGGAGGAACAAGTAAGAGAGACAAGTCAGAACCCCGACTAGAATTTAGCTGAGGAAAACCCTTAACGTATATCGCGCCCTGATAAGGCAGTGGTAAGGCGTGCCACACCAGGTTTTCCTAGTCGAGACCTAGTCGGGTTCTGATGAGGAAATCCTCATCTAATGAAAATGAGGTTTTCCTGGTCAGGACCTGGTCGGGTCCAGATCAGGGGTGGAAGCACGTAAGTCGTTTCAATTTGATTGTGACGAGTTTTTCGTAATATGGCAGCGCGCAAGTCGTTTCAATCCATTTGGCAGTTGTTTCAATTTTTTTGGTAGCATGTAAATTTTGTAACATTTGTTTTGGTTGTTGTTACGGAAAAATTTAGTCGTCGGTAAATTTGTTGTCGAGTATAAAAAGCAGGGAAACAAAAATGTAAGTAATTATTGTATATTAACAGTTATATTCTATTATTAAAACAAAATATCAATAATTATATGTAATAATATAATTTTTCTTTAAATTTTAAAATGGTGAAGGGAAAAAAATCAAAAGCAAAACCTTTCGATTAATAACGAACAACAAAAATTTATATGTGACTTCATGAAAAATCAGAGTGACCTCGCCAAAGGTTTATTAAAAACTTCGCAGGGAAGAAAAACTTCAAACAATTTATGGAGTGAAGTCACTGCGAAGTTAAATGAAAAGGGGCCTCCAGTAAAACTACTGAATGAGTGGAAAAAGGTACAATTTTTATTTAAATAATTTTTTTCTAACTCTAGTCTAATTTCAGACATGGAGTGATATGAAATATAAAACCAAAGCCAAATTAAGTTTTAACAAAAGTAATAAAAAGAAGACTAGTGGTCATTACTGATATGGATGAAAATGAAAGTATCATTCAGTGTGCTGGGATAGAAGCCTCCGTTAATGGGCTCAAAAACGTAAAAACTTTAGGATGTCCATTAGAACCGAGAGAAACAAACCACGACGGAAACATTTATGAGGATGCAAGCGCCTTAGTTTGTGACAATGCAATATCTAGCCTTTGTACAAATTTAGAAATAGAAAATCATGAAAACGAGACTCCAGAACTTGTTAATATAAACAACCAAAATAGATCAATCAATGGAAAAGATAAAACTAAAAAAAAGAAAGAATGTGTGGAAAGATACGTAAAAGCCACAGAAGAAATTAATATAAATTTAAAAAGACATAGAAAAAACCAAAGAAAATCAGAAACTTTTGAAGCGCCAAAACGAAATCCATGAAAAACTATACAAACTCAAGAAACAAAAAATGGAACATGAAAAAGAAAGGGTACACCAAAAAATGGTGTTTAAAAAGGATTTGTTAGAGATTAAAATTGAAAGAAATAATTTAACTAGATTGGAGCTTGAAAAACGGTAACCTTTTAAAGTGCAATTATTTCTATATAATTTATTTATGGATTTATTTTTATTTTATAGATCTTAAGCATTTTTTGTTTTTCTTACTCATGGAGAGAATTTTTGTTAATGCAATTGAAGAATTTTTTGTTATGTTGCTGCTAATAGAGACTAGCTATCTTCCTGAAAAGAATTATTTATTTTTTGTTAAAAAGAACTACTTCTATATTTAAAAAGTAAACAGTTATATGTATTGTTTTTATATTAAATTTATTAAAAAACAATATTTGTTTTTTTACGCATTTCTCCACTTCCGTCTATAGCCCTTCTATAAGGGGTTAACAGCCAAGGCAAAAGTGGATAGCCGCTATCGCCTGCAAAGAAATGAAACTATGTAATATTTATGAACACATACTGCATCTATTTTATACACATACCTAAAATCTTATGAGAAATAAAATCTATGAGTTTTTCCTAGTCGGGACCTAATCAGGTCCAGATCAGGATATCCATCTTATGAAAAATAAAATACATAAAGTTTTCGTAGTCGGGAACAGATCAGGAAATCCTCTTCTTATGAAAATGAGGTTTCCCTAGTCAGGACCTAGTCGGGTCCTGATCAGGAAAGCATCATCTTATGAAAAATAAAATCTAGTCCAAAATGGAAATGTATTGAAAGTTTTTGGAGATGGAACTTTTGTAAACCAAGAAAGAAGAAGACTTAAATTCCATTTGTTTGTTAAAAATGACAAGTGACAATCACGAGTTTTCCTTGTTCTGAAAAGGTGTGAACAATTTGTGTAAAACATTGGATTTTATGTTTTTTTAATAAGGTTTGTGAAAAAATGGAGTGTTCAGTGTTTAATACAGTTTGTGGAAAACATTGGTGTTTTTTAATTAGTGGAAAATGCCGAAAATGTCAAAGAGTACAACTTAATCGGCAAAGAGTGCGTCGACATCGTGCACTTAATAGCAAAAATTTACGAAAATTAGGAAATTTCAGTTTTTTGCGCTTATTACTGAAACCTTGAGTTTTTCGAAGCAGGTGGTTAGGACCAAAATCGCGATTATCTCGGAAATCGAATTAAATATCGCGATATTTCCCATTAAATGGCATTAAACTTTTTTACGTAGCGCTATCGTTGCGGAAAATCAACGAAGCCCTTAAAAGTATACTTACACCTAAACTAATATGCAAACTCCATCAAGAATTGGAACCCAGACTAAATCCCCTGATCAGTCCTGATCATGTTCAGAAAAAAATTTCTAGTCTGTATTTTCCTTTAAATTTCCTGGCTCTGGCTAGGCTCTCTTCCTACAAGACTTAGGACAGGTTTCGAAGCTTAAAATAGGCAGAGATGTGATTTATTTGAAATACATATATTTGAAATGCAAATACAAAATGCAAAATGCCTATTTTTATTTTGCATTTGAAATACTTTTTTTCAAAATGTATTTTCTATTTTATTTGAAATACTTTATATAAATATTTAGTATTTGTAAAATGCAAAATGGTTTTGTTAAATTTTTTAATTCATATTTCATATTTTCATTCCTAAATTCGAAATTGCTTTATTGAATGCTGCTCTTCAGTAGTTTTTCACCTATGTCGAAAAGTACCAAATAAAGCCAATTTTAACATCAAAATTGCTTACAACTTCAAAAGTAGAGTCCCTAGCATAAAAAATGTTCGGACATTATTCATAGGAAATACTACAAGCTTTTTAATTTTGAAAAAAAAGAATAGGTTAACTAGTTATTTTTTGGAGAAAAAGGTAGTTGAACTTAAAATTTTAGTTAAAAAAACCAAAATTTTGTCTTTGACGACTTATAACTCTGGAAGTTGGTAGGGTGGAACCGTCCCTTTTACAATTTTAATTCTGCGTACACTGCGTATTTATGAAAATAGGTTATAGGGTTACAAAACCATAGGGTGATATGCAAAACTCTACCAAAAAAATTCAAATCGCCCTAGCGGCTAAACCGTTATAATGAAATCTTTGAACAAATACTGGTGTTAAAAGGTATTTTATTTGAAAAAGCTATTTTGAAAATACGTATTTTGCATTTTGTATTTAAATACTTTGATTTAAAACCATTTTGTATTTATATTTGAAATAAAAACATAACCAAGCATTTGCATTTTGTATTTAAATACTTTTAATAAACTATTTTGCACATCTCTAAAAATAGGTGATATGATAGATTGGGGTACTTCAGTGAAATACACAAGATTTTACAAAAACCGGTTGAAGACGAGAATTTACAATGGATCGCTAGACCCGAACGAATTATGTCTATATTATTATATTAATTACCTGTTAGCCGTGTTCGAATGGAAAGTCCTTCGGTGAATTGTAGCCCCTTATGTAAGGAAGGACGACTTCGGAGACTCTTCAACGACGAGATCTGCAAGCGCTATCGCGAATAGATGTTATGAAGAAAATAAAGTTCGGTATGCTCCAGTGGGCAGGGCCGAGTAGGAACCGGTTTATAGAACAATTATTGGGATATGGCTGGTTGCACACTGCAGCAGATTCGGCCGAATTTTCTACGGCCGTATTCGGCCGAATTTTTCAAACAATTATTTTGCTATTCTCATTCGCACATTACAGCCGTTGTTTTCGGCCGTTGACGTCCCTAGGTTTACTCCGATCAGATTTGTTTAATTATTCGGCCGTATACGGCCGTAAAAAATTCGGCCGAATCTGCTGCAGTGTGCGACCAGCCTATGTCAGGACTGGATTCCGGTTGTAGAGACGCTAAAGAAGAAGAGCTCTAGTCCGTGTGAGCATCGAGATTCATTGTCGATTACTAGTACCTACTTCCCCTTGAAAGATACTGGCATTCGCTTGAAGATGTAAGGAGAGTGAGCTGTTGTTGGTCTCTAAATTTGACCCTACTGAATCCTTGTTTTTTGGCCGATGTCGGTGAATATACCGCAGCTAGCCGGCATCAGGTACGCACTAGCACGCACGGCGCCACAACTAGCACGCATAGCGAACAAATGCGCACGGAACATTTTTACTACGACATCATTGGCTTAAGGCACCATCTCTTGCCGAAGGTCTTTTTACCGGAGTAGAAATCTATGCAGTGCAGGCTTTCTTTACTCTTTCCTCGATATTCGACTTCCAGCAAGATAAAACAAGATTTATTCTGTCAATTTATAGATTGAAGCGCTTCTATATGTATAGTCTCCATGAAATTACTTGCACATTTTACTCATATAAAACGCAATAACCAGTAGGGTTCGTTTTGGCCGTGGACCAACCGTTGTTTCCCACAAACTAGTTTTGCTAGTTATTTCCAATTACATTCCGAAAACCCGTATTTAAAATATAAATAAAAAAATTAAAACGAAATTTCCCTAATATTTAATCAAAGGCTTTCAAAAAAGAGAGTACCGGAAATTCTTTTTAATTAATCAAAAACAAAACTCATCGGGAGCTTGCTTTCTATGTACACACTGCCCTGATAGCGTACATAAAACAATATTATCCTTTCGTATGCCTTAATTAATTGCAACCTCATTAAAAATTTCCACGATGGTAGTCTGCCTGTATGTGCCCGCCCGCAGGCACAAAATGAACATGTCACCACCGCCAACATCTAGAAATAGATGTAGTCTAAAGGATGTAGTATTATATTTATACATGTAGATGTCGTAAGTTTTGTGGGTTATTTGCCTAACCCATTTAGCGCCCCTAGCATCTCGCATGGCATAGTAGTTGAAAGTGCTGTTTTATGTAAAGAAGTTCTCCTGGAAGATGTTTTATTTCATTTTGGTAATAAGCAGGAGGAGACACAGAGGGAAAAAACACAATTTCGTATAAAGGATACTGAAGGATGTCGCACAGGAAACACTGAAATCAATTCTTCGAATTTTAAGCTTAATTAATTAACTACTATCAGTTAACGAATGGTATAGATTTCGTAGAACAAAAATTTAAGTGATTTGTGTTAATTAAGAATTTAAGATTATCTGCTGGAGAAGATGAATTAATTTTAGTTTTTGTTCGTTATAGGAAATTAGGATTTTCTGAAAATTATATCAGTTAACTACATTTCCTTCATTCCATGCTGTTTGCATTAATTTTAAATCTTTTAAAGTACATGGTTTTAACAGAATACACAGGCAATTTTGGTCATAGTTCAAATAAATGAATTTTGAATCTAATGACTCCAACTTTTATAGGTATAGTTGGTGTTTCGTTAATGGTTAAGAAGAGTTCATTTTTGAAGGTTTGGATTGATTTTAAATGTTTAAACGTTGGGTGCAGCGAGGCGCACCGGGTCCCAGCTATCCAAAATACAGAAAATAGCGGTTCATTGAGACACTTCATCTGTGTATGAAAATTCATATCTCGAAAAATGACATGTCAATGGATGGTTTTTATTGTCTCGATCAAAATATCATATCCCTAATAGTTTCACATTTTGTAATTTGAAATCAAAAATACCCAAAAATTGCCTTTTTCAAACTCTCCTACTGTATATTAAAATTCATATCACCTGATAACTACTATTGGCTTATGGGAGCTGCATTGGCGCACCGGGTCCCAGCTAGTGTATGCATGTAGGAATAGTTTTGCATTGATTAGAACGTAAAAATAATTTGTGACAAAAAATCTAGCCTATATTGTTTAAAGGAAACATTTAACGCAATAGCCTACAAAAGAACAAATTTCAATTGAAATAGCAAAACTCAAAAATCATAAGGCTCCAGGTCCAGAAGGTACACCCACATACATCTTACAATATACCATGTATTTCAAACCGTGGAAAAAGAGTGGAATAGTGACTTCTAGGCACAATTGCCCCAGTCCAAAATCATGGTGAATTGATGACTAGCAAAAATTACAGATCAATCTCACTATTAAACACAGCCTACAAGTACTATCATATATCTTGTTAAGTGAACTGAACCATATATGGAAGCCAAAGTATGAGATTACCAAAAGAATTTAGAAAGAATTGATCGATCACAGACCAGATCTTTTTAACGCCAGGTAAAAATATAGGGTTCTTTTTTTATAGATTACTGAAAGGCTTCTGAACTGCTTTGTAAATCATGCAATAGAGTTAACCCTTCTAATTCAGAAGGTACATAGGAGAGATAGGCTCAACTAAAGCATGCAACATATAAATTGAATACCCAATCCCGAAAAGGTCACACCTCGCACATTTTTATATGCGAGATTAAAACAGAAAGAAATGCAATACACAAAGAAGCGTGCAAGAAAAGTCAGTCAAGTGAGATTGAAAAGACTCCTTTTAAGGACGTCTTTACTAATGCTCACGCTAAAAACATCAATATTTCTATTCACATTAATGAACATGCGATTAACAGGCTCGAATCTGCCGTAATTGGTGTTAGAGGAGTTGTTGTGTAAGAGAGGTGGCCCTCTCAAATTGTTTCCACTCTCTCTAAACGACGCACGGCGACTCAGAAAACCTGAGTCGACCTTTCTATTAAGGAGCTGATGGACAAATACAAAATCGGCCACCTCACGACGCGACGCCTGCAAAGAGAGCTTAAGTTGAGTAACTTCAGCCGGGATTCATATGGTGGAAGAACTAATGGGTTATCCCAAGGAAGATGATTCAGAGCAAATCGAAGGAACCTTCTTTGAACCGACTCAATTCTTCCAACGTGCGAAGAGTAGTGAGGAGACCAAACTTGAGTAATGGTCTGACTCGAGTAATGGTCTGACAAGAGAGATATAAAGGTGTTTAGTAATCAAGGGGTTATTGAATTCTTTAGACCACCTTGAGCAGAACAGTCGAGTTTACTATCAAATCTAATCCCGACATCTTTTACAAAATTAACACGACGGACATTCTCGTTAGAAAAGGTGTAGTTAAAAATTATAGGACTACGACTTCTCCCAAAAGTCATGGTTTCACATTTACTAATATTGAGAACCAGGTTGTTCACACAGTAAGAGTAAAAGGTGTCACGATTCAATTTGATGTCATCAGCGTAAATGTCATCAATTAATATAATAAAGAGCAGGGGACCAAGATGAGTTCCTTGAGGGACACCGGATGACGCTTCAATGGTTACTGATTTTGATCCACGAAAAAGAACTTAGTAGGTCCTTTCAGCTAAGTAAGACTGGAACCATGCTAGAATGGCTCGTGGAAAGCCTAACATCCTTAATTTAAGAAGTATAATAGAGTGGGAGAGCTTGTCAAATGCCTTACTAAAATCAGTGTAAACACATCAGTCTGGCAACTGGAAACGAAGCCCTGGACAGCATGAAAAGTGAACTAAAGAAGATTGGTGGTAGGGGAACGAGCTGCAAGAAAGCCATGTTGGTTTGTTGATACCAACCTCTTGCAGATAGGCGCGATTGCAGAATAGATAATCGATTCAAAGAGTTTCTGAATGAATAGGGATTATGAACGAATTCTTCCAAAGAGTAGGGAAGTACCCTTTGTCAAGGGATTTTTGCAAGAGGATTTTCAGAGGAGACTGGAGAACCTCTGCACAGGACTTAAGGACAGCAGGAGGAATACCATCGCGGCCAGAGGTGAAGTCAAATGGGAGTTCGTTTATATGTTTGACGATATCAGCACTGGTAATTGAGAGAGTTAAAATATTAGCCTCACGGTTAGTAAATATGTGACGGTAATTATTGTCATTAGGCTGAAAGTCAGAAGGTGAGAAAGATTGACGAAAGAATGAGGCAAACATGTTGCAAATCGCAGGCGACTCACTACTAGGCAAGTTCGTGTGCTGCTTGGCATTAGGGTAGTTATCAACCTTTTTCTTAGAGTTAATTTAAAGAAATTTCTAGGATCTGTCAAAGCGAGCTGTACATCGGTATGAGAGAAACAAAGCTGAAAGAAATTTGCAAAATAGGGGCAAAAATCTTATATACGAAGTTGTAGATCAATCAATAAACATAATCTCAAGAATGGTGGTTGCGGCAAATTAAACCAATTTCGCACTAGGCCCAATTCTAAAGAACCAAGAAGGCTCGAGGCAATGTCAAGTGAGAATACAAAAAACATTCTAAGTTGGCAAAAAAGGCGAAGGCAGCGCCACCTACCGCAAATTCCGGTTATTAATTTTTGTATTAGATGGCACACACTTTTGTACAAAAGGTCTCTAAATTTAGAATAATTTGGAATTCTGTAACACTTTTCTTGTCTAACTTAGAGCGCGATTTCATTCACATATAAGATGTCTTGTGAGCAAGGTTGGCAATTTGCAAAAATGTAAGTTTAAACAATTTTTAAAGTTCAAATTGTTATTGATTCTATAGAAAATCACCCGGAATTAGCAAAAAATCGTTTAAATACAAGCGAAGGAAAAACCCGGTCGAAGGAATATTTGTCTTCAGCAAAAAGAAATCAAGAAGAAATATTAACAACGTTAAAAAAATTTAATAATATATATAAGGACATCTGTGAATTTAATAAAAATTATAAAACCAAAAAACTACAATTATTAGAAATAAGTAATAAGTATTTAGAATTAATATTGAGAAAGTGAAAATACATTATAAATGTTATAAATTCTAAAGAAAAATACCTTATTTTGGGTTAAACATTTTAAATGTAAATAGTTTAAATTAAATTGTAGATAAAGGGGATCAAAAATTTCAAATAATTAATTTCTTCATACTTATTTACATTTTTGATGTGAAAACGTACTATCTTTTCTAAAAATCTAGTGCATCACTCTAAATCGTTTACGGAATACCAACCCACTCTAGGTTGGAAAACTTTTCTTTTTTAGGAAAGCTCTAAATCCTAAATTCTAAATCGTTACAGAATCCCACTGCAGGATTTACCAACTCAAACACAGAAAGATTTTAAATAAATGCTTATATGATATTGAGGAAACTGTCATGGCATTAGATGGACGTGCTATCAAGGAATATGGCTAGCCACAAGTATGCAGACCCCAAGATTAAGGGAACACACAGTATCTGAAGGAGACTAACTATGATCTACAGGTTTGGGAAGAGTTCGTGACTGAAAATAAGGGTACAGTTACCCCAGAACAAAAGTCAACGTCCAGTGTACAGACAAATGCTGGTAGACTTTTTCTTTCCTTTAGATGCCTCAGGTGGCCAAAGTGAGGAGCACTCACAGCATTAGCTATAGTCCCTTCCGGAATCGCCGCCACATTGCTAGAAAGTGGTCGAACTGAACATGCAACTTTAAAATTGCAGCTCGACCTAACACGTGTAGAAACTTCTGTATGCCGTGGTGCGACAGAGCTGTTGGCAGTAGTGTTGGGTAGGACACGATTATAAAATGAGTTTGTAAGAGGTGCCTCTTTTTTCTTTTGAGCAAGTACAATGTCATACTTCAAATGAGGCGAGGTGCTATTGTAATGACAAAAACAAACAGATTAAAAGAGAAAGAAAGAAAATAAATACCATGAAGTGAATTTTTACAAGTTTAATTCTATTATTCATTAAACTGCCTTAGAGTAAGTAAGAAATCTATGCCTCCACGGAAATCTATGTACATCCACGGACAACTAATTAGAAACAGTTTCATAAAAATTGCATTTATACATTTTTTTATGTTTTTATGTAGAAATGCGGTTAGAAATTCATTATGATATTGTTATTGATTTCCTCATTTAAAAAAAATTAAGAGGAGGTGGTGGGAATTCTTTAATTTGATCCTTACATAAAAACTGTATCAATGCAATTTTTAAGAAATTGTTTCTAATTAGTTGTCGGTGGCCATATATTTATACTTTGCAATCCCACCTCGCCTAATTTAAAGTTGGAAATTCTTCTAGGAGCCGGTTTAGACGGTGCGCTCCAGCGCATGTGCCTCACGAACTTTGTGGATAAAGGGGGGAAGTGGGTTGGTACCTCTCATCATCCCACTTCTCCCTTCATCACCAAATGTTCGTGAGGCACATGCGCTGGAGCGCACCGTCTAAAACGGCTCTAGAAGTAAGAAATGTCTCTCCAGCACAAAGTTTCACTCCCTCAAAAAATGTAAGAATTGTATCTTCAGGACAAAACCTCACTCCCTCGAAAAATGTAAGAAATGTCTCTCCATCCAGTTCGTATCCAGCGGGAAAAGTTTGAAGGCCTTCCTCAAGAAGCTTTTAGGAAGGAGTTCGTATTCGTAGTTCCACAAAAGTGGGATGGAAGGGCGAAATATTGATAAGTATGTTTTTTGCGCTTTAATAAAATTTCCATACTAATAGGGCAGTGTTTCTTCCGTATGTGCTTGCGCAATTAAACCAATATATCTTCTAAGGATCTCACCGGAAATATATTTAGAAGGTGTAAGATGACTTATCAAAAACACCTTACCGGGAATGCGTGGGGAAGGTGAATGAGCTTTTAGAGCTTTTCGACTCGTTCCTTCTAATGACATGGCTGCACAAAAAAGATATGGAGCGGAATGGGAAAAGGAAGGAACTTTCGCCTTCCAAAAAAGACTACCGTCATATTTTACGGCCGCAAAAGAAGTGAGAAATGTCTCTCCAGTTCGTGTTTACAATCTCACCTCGACGCAGTTCAAATTGGATATTTTACTCCTGCAAAAGGAGGAAGAAATGTCTCTCCACTAAGTAATTTACAATCACACCTCGCTTCATTTATCTCGATACACGCTCATATACCAGTAAGACATTATTTTTGAACCGGAACATTTAAAAAAACTGAGGCCTCAGTACAATTTACATCGTGTAAGGGACAAATCTACTGCCTCGTGTAAGTCCGGCTCAACACTAGTTGGCAGGAGATTTTCCCCAAACTTTACTTGTGTATCTAGACCTGGAGGAAGCCGAGCCTGTCCGAAAAGATCTGTTTCGTGGTATTCCTTCAATATAAATTCTCAAACTTACCAGAAATATAAGAGTTCATCACTGAAAGGCGAGGTATCAACAGCTCGATTTTCAGATATTTTAATGAAATATCCAATATCCATCAACAAATAATATAATTCCAGGTTCCGTCCAGAAACTATAGATCACATTTATCCAGACGCTCTATACGCGTCTCAATTTGTGCCTTGCCTAATACCCAATCCCCTTTGACTTCAGGAGCCTAAAATTTTCTCTCAAATTTTTCCTTTACCATGACGATAAATAAGTCCGTAGGTTCGACGCAAATTTCATACATACACATATATTTCCGAAAAAATCCGAAAAATCCCGGTACATTAAAATATAGTTTTGCCAAGACTTTATAGGTTTTGTAGACTGAGGAATGGGTATAACGCCTGTAAATCTTTGATGACGCAGAGAACGCCCGAGAACACACGTCCCAGTCTTTACCATAGTGTCAGACGGTTATGAGAATGAGAAACTAGCTTTGATTTCGCAGTGGTCTATGTGCAGAGTACCTTGTTGGATATAAGAAAAGTACCGTGCAAAATATGGTATTAATCCGAAGCAAGAAATAGGCCAGGAAGGAGACCTGTTTACGAGATTAAGGACTTCAGAAAATTGATATTTGAGTAACATTATGAACGTTTAAATCACCCCCAACAATGATTTTACACTCACGCTGGGAGGATAGGAATTCGAATATATGTATGTTCGGGAAGCATCAAATGCTAAGGGAGAGGCTTAAAAGATGTACATATAAGTCTCTATAGTGTTTCATGACCGTTTCTAAACGACTTGGCAGATATACTATCCAAACCTGAGACAATTTTCTTTTGAGTCATATTATTTCTCTACTTCCTCAAAAGTTGCCAATCTTGCCGAGGTCCGAATAAAGCAATCAAATTCATGCATATTGCCGTCGTAATTTTTATTTAATAAGTCACGCGCCCATACAGCACCAGATCTCAATTCAAGATTTCAAGTATTAAGTATCAAAAGTTTTTATTCCTTAAAAAGTCCATTTTTATTAGTAATAAATTAATCTACATTACTCACATATAGCAAAGACCAACCAAAGTTCTCACGTGATTTTTTATATCACTTTTATTAGGGCGTAATAAAGGAGTTTAGCACTAATAAAAGTAGCCGACATAATAATTTAAGCAATAAAAACTACAATTTGTACAGCATTACGAGGAGCACAAAGGCAGTTTCTCTCTAGACTTGGTCAAAGTCAACATTTAAAAAAATTTATTTATTTAAATCGGCAGTCAAAGGATATTAAGCTTTTGTATTCCCCTGATCCAGGAAGAGAACTAACAAAACCGCCGCTTGTATGTTTATTCAAAACAAAATCATAATCATCTTAATGGAAATTTTTATTATCAGTGCTGCCTCCACCCTCAACAAGCCACGCCATCCTATCCATGATTCCTGCTGGGCTAAAAAAAAGCTCTCATTCACCTCTAATAAAGTTTTTTTTATCCTTTTTTTTATTTCCAAACTCAGGGCTTTTTTATGACGCCATTGTAATGCGTCTGTGTTTACTTTTCCATAAAAAAAATCCTTCAGTGTTAAAAAAAGTTGAACAAAAAAAAATGCAAAAAGTTACCCTTATTCAAAGTCATTTTCCACTCCGAGATCAACTGATTTTTATTTACCGGACACCCTGTGTATAACCAACCACCCACACTACCATATCTCTATTCCAACACGCTAGCGCAATCACGGGGTGAAAATGATGGCGCTATACCATCCAGGGGCACACCGACTGAAGGGTATAGGGTCACGTTCTGATGGTTTATGAGTTATTTTCACAGGTTAATTGAAGAAGCTAAGGATTACACACAAGGGATGAAAGGCTTTAATAAACACAAGCATAGATGAGATAATAATTGTTATAATATTCACTTTGATATGCATAGTAAATGTGGTTATAAATAATTTTTGTTTTGGGGTTAACTGGGATATTTTAGTGGCTGTTGATAAGGAATTTAACATCTGTAATTTATTACGGTTGTTGGTGGGGGCCGGCATTAAAATATTTATGCGTAATATCCTTCCAATTGACTGCTTGCCTTATTGTTGTCGCATAATAAATGAAAGTTAATTATGGGTAGAGAGATTTCCTTTTGGATCTTAAAATTTTGTAATTAAAAGATAAGGATGTATTTGGACCCCTGCTGTACAAAAAAAGTTATGAGGAAGTGAAAAATTAGTATAAACGGTTTTTAGATAAGACGTACAAAGTAATTGTTTTGTTTTAGGAAAAGAATTAATGATATATGGATAAAATGGATAAAAGAAAAATTACAATAGATTATAAATAGCGAAACTTAATTACAGAAAAGTCAACAGTCCAAGTATCTTAAATTCAAAGTAGCTTAGTGGGTGCATTTGATGGAGCAGAGTCGATTAAAATCTATAATTAGTTTTTTGTTTCGTATTTAATTCAGGTAAAATACTGATATATCTCTAAATATAAGGTCAATTTATTAGCATCTCTGTTCTAGTGGTGGGCGAAATCGCTCTTTTCAGTGACCTGGTTCGTTTGGTTCCGCTCACTAAAAAGAACCATTCAAAAGATCCGTTTATTCGGTTCATTTGGCTCATTTCCCGTAAATTTGGTGAAAACTTCAAAACATGGAGTGCCCTTAAATACAATTACAAACACACATACATAAAAAACTAGACAAGCCATGCACCCACGTTTGAAAAAATTTGCTACTGATAAGAATTAATGAATTTCCTAATAAAATCAAACCAGTTCGAAGTAATTGACTCCCCTTAAGATATACTATATTCTATTCTAATAAATTAAAAACAATCTCCTCTTAAAATCTCTTTTCCGTTACATTTTATAAATAATCCTCCTACACTCGAATAATACGATTGAAATTCTAATTAGAACTCTTCCTAAATCTTAAATGTTCTTCATAAAACTTTTTTAACTCTCATCTATTTCAAAATGTCTATTTCCAATTGGAATTGCTTAGAGAGAAGTTGCAACTCACATCTTACATATTATCAATACAACCAAAACAAGTTCTCTGAGAAAGATATCTCACTCCTTATGTATTCATTGTGATTCATTCATTCGCTCTTTTTTCAAATCATTCAAAATTCAGGTCATTTCATTAAAGACCCGTACATTTGGTTCTTCGTTCATCGTTCATAACACAGTTCAGTATCACTGAACCAGTGCAGTACCATTGAACGAGTGAACGGAACATGTACTACTTAATGAACCAGTTCATTTGGCTCAGTACACTGTTCCGTTCAGTACGAACGGATCATTCGCGAACGACGCAGCACTACTCTGTTCGCCTTGCACTCTTCTTTAGCCAACACTGCTTGGCCATCCCGGTTTTAATAGACGATTTTTTTTCAGGCCTCGTGAAGTCTTTAGGTGTTTCAAAGAGATTCACCTCGATAAATTCACTGGTCCTGACAATATTCTACCTCCTATGGTCCTTAAGGAATGTGCCTCAATTTTTTCCCCTCTCTTAGAAAAGCTTAGGTTCAGCACAAAAAATATGACTCTAAAAACCTTTCTAACTTCTACCTCCATTCTTCCATCGATCCAATGGCACAACAGCCCAAATGGAGCCTTTTTGCCTCCGGTATAGTGTTGAACCGGACTTACACGAGGCAGTACATTTGTCCTTTATACGATGTAAATTGTACTGAGGCCTCAGTTTTTTTAAATGTCCCGGTTAAAAAATAATGTTCTACTGGTATAATGAGCGTGTATCGAGATAAATGAAGCGAGGTGATTTGTAAATTACTTACTTAGTGGAGAGACATTTCCTCCTTTCGCGGCAGTAATGATGGTTATCCTCGTTGGCGAGTGACGTGACTATGAGGGATGCGGTGGAATGAAACCGTCGATACCTACAAACATATCGAGGGAAATGCCACTTCACACACTACCTTGCGACAATTAGAATGCGACCCTTTGTAGATCTAGTCGCCAGGAGTCTCTTAGATTGACAATTAGAATACCAATTTAAGGTCGAAGTGACATCTGTCACGTCACTCGACAACGAGAATAAGGCTGAATATATCCAATTTGAACTGCGGCGAGGTGAGATTGTACACACGAACGGGAGAGACACTTTCTTACTTCTTTTGCGACGACAGTCAAATTTCAAATTGGAACTGCCTCGAGGTGAGATTGTAAACATTTCTCACTTTTTTTGCGGCATTAAAATATCCAATTTAAACTGAGCCGTGGTGAGATTGTAAATACGAACTGGATGGAGAGACATTTCTTACTTTTTTCGAGGGAGTGAGGTTTTGTCATGAAGAGGCAATTCTTACATTTTTCGAGGGAGTGAGGTTTTGTCCTGAAGAGAGAAATCTTACATTTTTCGAGGGAGTGAGGTTTTGTCATGAAGAGACAATTCTTACATTTTTCGAGGGAGCGAAGTTTTGTCATGAAGAGATAATTCTTACATTTTTTGAGGGAGTGGAATTTTGTGCTGAAGGCACATTTCTTACTTCTAGCAGAATTTCTAACTTGAAATTAGGCGAGGTGGGATTGCAAAATATAAATATATGGCCACGGGCAACTAATTAGAAACAGTTTCATAACAATTGCATTTATACAGTTTTTATGTAGGAATCAAATTAAAGAATTCCCACCACCTCCTCTTAATTTTTTTTAAATATATAATGATAGAACGAAATTAATAACAATACAATAATGAATTCCGAACAGGATTGCTACATAAAAACATAAAAAATGTATAAATGCAATTTTTATGAAACTGTTTCTAATTAGTTGTCCGTGGCTGTACATTGTGGGGGTATATATTTCTTACTTACTTAATGACTATTACTTACAGTTTAATGAGTATTAGAATTAAACTTGTAAAAATTCACTTCATTGGTATTTATTTTCTTTCTTTCCTTTAATCTGCTTGTTTTTGTCATTTTGGCATTACAATAGCGCCTCGCCTCATTTGAAGTATGACATTGTACTGGCTCAAAAGAAAAAAGAGGCACCTCTTACAAACTCATTTTATAATCGTGTCCTTCCCAACACTACTCCGGTAGAACATTTCTCCAAGTTTGGTGCTACTTTGCAGCATGCCTCCAGTTAAGAATGTTACGGAGCCATCACAAAGTCTCTCCATCTCCCCCTGGGTCTGCCAACTGCCATATTCCCCGATGTTTCTGCTACCATGAGCTGTTTGTGAATACGGTTGAGCTCCATCCTGGTTAGGTGGGCGGTTTAAAGTTTTTGGGTTGTCAAAAATTTCATATAACTCGCGTTTCTATTTCCTTCGCCATATCCTCTCGTTGAACCTATTACGTACCTGAGAGCTTTTCGCGCAAACCTGACCTGTTGACTCTTTCCTCTGTAGAGTGAGAGTTTCGTTTTTCTGTGCACAAACCTATTTGCCCACAGAATTTGACCCAAGGTAGAATATTTCATCGACTATTTCTAGGCTGTGTCCGTCGATAGATTGTTTTCTCTTCGTTGATGTTTAGGCCTATGGAAAAATGGAAGCGTACAGCCACGGGCGATGCAAATTACCATATATTTTAGATTAAGTATGAAAGATGGGGGCGAACGGCTAACAAAGACCTCGGAAGGTGGTGGCACCCGATTTGTCACTTCTGCCAAAACCCGAGAAGAGTCACTGCAGACGAACACCTAGCAGCTCTGTTAGCAATTACTAATACCACCTCCCCGCGGTGGCCCTGGGGTACTCCTTCGGAAGGAGCTAACGAGAGACTCCTTCGGAAGGAGCTAACGGAGTTCTAAGTCGGTTGGGCTGAGGGTTAGCAACCCGCTCCCATAAAACGCATAATTGCTACGAATCGGCAAACAATGCTTCGAAACCGGATGGACAACACGACGACGACCTTTGCTTTTCGAACCAGGACACGAATCGGATCATGGAATGTGAGAACGCTGTTTGCTGATGGACGGCTGGATGAAGTCCTCAACGAGATGAACCGCTATAAAATCAAGGTCACGGGACTCAGCGAGACCAGATGGCCCGATGCGGGGGAGCATATCTGCCCAAACGGTGAGTCCTTCTTATATTCTGGGAGAAACGAAACTGAAAATCGTAGGAATGGCGTTGGGTAATACTCACCAAGGAAGCCAGGTCCAGCCTCATTAGCTGGTCACCAGTTTCTGAGAGGATTATTACCGTGCGCCTACGTACCAGGCTAAGAAGTACTACGATAGTCCAATGCTACGCTCCAACTGAAGACGCAGACGATGACATCAAAGACGAGTTGATGGGTGACTTAAACTCACAAATCGGCCCCAACAACAGCGGCCACTTTATTTAAACCTTTTTTTTGTAAAATTTGTAGTTTTTTTAAAAACGCGAAAATCTGTTTTTGGGCCTCTTTTGACGCCATTTTGGAAACTTTCCCAAAGGCCTACGAGTGCCAAAAGTAGTTCATCGAATTCTACGGAATTTTTCATATTTTACACATATTTTACTTTTCGGATGGCTCGGTCGGCAAAAAAACGAGGTTTTTTCGATAATTTGACTGGCCTATAAAAAACATGCCGTAAAGAGTGCGGATGGAAGGCTGCTGTGCAGCGACGAGGAGCAACTCCAAAGATGAAGAGACTACTTCTTCGCCGCCCTGAATGGTTCCTTTTCGCAGGAACCTGAAGAAAATAACAACAATGCACAGCCAATAAGAATCGCCACTCGTGCACCATCCAAGACAGAAATAGTAACCGCAATTCATGCAATGGCCAATGATAAAGCAGCTGGAAAAGATGGCATCCCGCCAGAATTGTTGAAAGCCGACTCAAGCCTCATAGCAGATGCGCTACAGCCAAACCTGGAAATACCATGGAACACCTGTACCTTCCCGGAGGATTGGACGGAAGGTATCATAGGCAAAATACCAAAAAAGGGGACCTAACAATATGTGACAACTGGAGAGGCATCTGTCTCTTATATACGGTGGGAAAAATCTTGTCCCACATATTATCTCCAAGGATAAGCATAAGAGAGGCAGAGAGAGAGAGACACCTTGAGAATCATATTGGAGCAGTCGACTGAATTCCGATCCCCCTTTACCTTGTTTTCGTAGACAAAGAGAAAGCGTTCGATCGGTTAATAGGAGTTTATATGGCGAGCTCTACGGAAACGTGGACTGCCGAATAAAATAATAGAATTGATAAAAGCTCTTTACAACAATTCCAGATGCAGAGTTCGCCATAATGGAAAATTATCCGACAGCTTTGAGGTGAGCTCAGGAGTACGACAAGGATGCTTACTTTCACCATTACTATTTCTTATAGTAATAAACGACATTCTTGTCAGCGCTCTAAATACTAGAACAGGTGGCATACAATGGGGATTGTTAGACCGCCTTAAGGATCTCGACTACGCGGATGATATCTCTTTGCTGGCCCACAGACACCAGAACCTTCAAAACATGTTAAACAGTTTGGCAACAGAAAGTAGTTCAGCAGGATTAAGGTTAAATCCGACTAAAACAAAAGAAATGCGAATAAATGCAAACACCCTTGAACGGACAGCGCTAAATAACCGTGACGTGGAACTGGTAGACAAATTCTGTTACCTCGGTAGTAGGGTAATTGTGGGTGAGATGCCGCACATTTTGGTTAAACTCTATTGTAAAAAAACCTAATAGTGCATATAAATAAAAACAGTTTTAATCAAAAGGAATGATATTAATCTTCTAAATTACACAAAAAAAAATTAATTTTTAATCATTATAAAAATAAAAAACCAAAATTGAATCGCGTCTATCCCACAATCTGTGGGATAGTTGCCGCACCATATGGGAGATATGCCTTATTGGCCTATTTCTTTTTATTTAAATTTTTTTTTCTTATTTCATCCCGGCCACATATATTGCACATATTTTTATAAAGCGGGCATGTTTCATGCAGCCATTTGCGGCATTCTGGACATTTAATCTGGTCTGTTTTGCTCTCTGTGTGGAAATAATTTTTCCACACTCAACACAATTATTGGAGTCATCTTCTATAGAATCAGGTGCATATTATTTTTCTTTCTTCCCTTCTTGCACACCTTCTGCCTTCTCTTTGTTTCCTTCTTTTTTCTTCTCTGCTTTCTTTTCTACTTTCTTCTCTGATCTGGCCGCCTTAATATTTGAGAACCTTTGATCAGAGATGAATTTTTGGTATTCTTAAAATCTATATTTTCAGGAGACATTAAATCGCTTGCCGTTTGTTTCCTTTTAGCAGTTGAGGCCGGTAGTTAAGGTATTGGTACTATGTGTTCCAAAAGTTTAGTTGGAGTATCTTCTAATGGATTTATGCTTTCTGAGTTGGGGTTTGTATTTTCTGAAAATTTCGTAGGAGTCTCTTGTATAGGGGTTACATTTTCCAAAGTTTTTGTGGGATCAGAAGTGAGAATTAAAGGTGATGTCGGAAGTCCTGCAAGAGGTGTTGTCGACCGACATATATAACTATTGCATATACATATAGAACTATTTAAGTACCCATATATATCACAAATTAGTATATATAAGTATACAAGTAACGTATACAACATGAAGTGCGGCATCTCTCCATTTTTTGTGGGATAGACGCCGCACTGTAGTGCCCTGGGTACAAATAAAAAATCATATCAAAATATTCTAAAAACATGAAGAAAAATAGCATCCTCGACTATAAAAATGGTTCTTACCTTGATTATCGTGTGTACCAATAGCCAATTTTCATATATAAACAAGTTCATCGACAGTTTCGAGCAAATTTTTTCGTTTTTTTTCACTTAAGCAGTCAACACCGCAGGCGACAGCCGCACGGGCACTTGCGTTTAGAACATGTGACGGAAGGGGCATCGAATGTGCCAGAATAGTTCGCTCTGCCTATTGAATGAACATAAAATATTACTAGTGCGGCATCTCTCCCCACGCGGCATCTCACCCACAATTACCCTATTATTACCGAAAACGGCGGTACAGAAAAAGACGTCAGTTCCGGAATAAATAAAGCAAGAAGATATGGAGATCAACAGAGATCTCAATTAACACCAAATTGCGGCTGTTCAACTCCAACGTTAAGGCAGTTCTTTTGTACGGTTGCGAAACATGGAAAGTCACCCAATTCATCACGGGACGCCTACAAGTTTTCATCGACAGATGCCTACGTCGTATCCTAAAAATCCGCTGGCAAGATAGAATTTCAAATGAAGAACTATTGCGCGGTGCCGGCCAAGAAAGGATAGACGACCAAATCAGACGAAGGAAATGGAATTGGGTTGGCCACACCTTGCGACGCCAAGACCATAATCTAGCCAAACAGGCCCTCGACTGGAATCCGCAAGACCTAGAACAACGTGGAGGAGAACCCTATTAGCAGAGGTCGCAACAACCGGGAGATCCTGGTCAGAGCTGAAAGTTGTCGCGCAGAACAGAGCCCGCTGGAGGGCAACTGTTTCCGCCCTATGTCCTATGAGGGATTAAAGGAGAAATTAGTTAGTTTAGTATCAGAACAAAAGAATCGTAGGACCACCAAGAAATAGGTTCATGGATGATGTGCTAAAACATATACGATATAAAATTTTGAATACCCGGATCATGATCTGGTTTCTAAGAGCATGGTATACTACGACGAAATAAGATGAGACAACGAGTTTTCCAGCCCGTTTAGACAATGGTCAGGTTCAGGGCTGAGGTTATATTATCAGATCAGTACAAGTGGATTTTTTTTGGCGTTGAGTCCTTTGAGGCAGCTATACACCTGGGTTCTGAAGAGTAAACAATACAATTGGAAATATAAGTTTATATGTTTGATGATAAACTGTTGCTGCTTCTATTTTAGAAAAAAATATGCAAATACTGTTTTAAGGCAATAATTTTACTTTAACAAGTTAAATAACAGATAAATTTCACTACCAATCAATCCCAAAAAAGTACCTATTAGAAAACATCAACATATAAAAAAAAAACATTTCGCAGTATATTATGTATATCCAATTTTCTTCCAAATATTTTCCAATAAAATATTTAAAATAAACATATTCCGTTGACGTTTATCACTTCCTTTTATTTATATATTCATCACCAATAAAAATATTTGCTTTACTCAAGTGCTTCCTGCACCGAGGGAAATTCAAACATATTCACTTTTGCATCATGCTATTTTCCTGTTTTTTGGTGTAACAATATTTTTACTTCCTACAAAAATAAATTTTATCGATTCAATACCGAAAATCCATTGTTGAAAATGGCATACATTAAAATATTCTGTATTATATTCAAAAAAGAGCGAGAGTAAGAGAGAAAGAGAGTCAGAAGGATATATGTATAACCAAAAAAGGATTCATTATGAATTCTATAGAATTTTACTACTGTTGAATACTGAACAGATATACCATAGGGCCCCATCCATATACCCCTCCACCTACCAATCTCTTGGTTCAGCCATCAATTCGCATACAATCATAAAATTCAACTATAATACATTCACTCTTTCTCTGCAATTTCGTCTAGTGTTGTGCTCCGCTGATTTTCTGTTTCTCATAATACTTGCAAATTAATAAAATTTGCAAATTTAATTAACCAGAAACTGAATTAAATCTAATTGAAAATAATTAACAGAAAATTTATTCAGTTTTCCCAGATTGGAGGGCGTGTAAACAAAGTGGAAATCGGTTTACAGATAATTGCTATTTTGATGAATATATACCATTATTCTTATCATTGTTATATGATATCAGTTTAGCGTTTTATATATAATTTTTATTTTAATTAAGTGAATTTCAAATTTTGTTTAAAATGGGATGAATTCATGTTTCAAGTTGTCATGGTAAAATACCAGGCCTGAGTTGTTATTGTGGTAATATGGTTTGTCCATTCAAATTAGGAATGGTATTTAAGGGTTATGATATATTTTTGGTAACTATGTGCAAGATAACTTTATATAAATCAGAAATATTTTAAAATTTCCTAGGATATCGATCCCACCAAACTGGTTTAAAAAATAGTGAAAGAGCGGAGCTGATCAACACAAAAGTAATGTGAACTGAATTGAAGAAAATGGTTGCCCCATCTCTAATGACGTATTACAAACATACGAATAGTGCTTAATGGCAGACTTGAATTATATACTACGTATACATGATAAAAAGCAATAAACGAAAGGCTATGTACCCTTCGTGTGCGAGGCAAATTTAAGAACATCAGCCTTATAAACGTTCACGCACCTACAGAAGAGTCCCCGGACGATGAAAAAGAAGAATTCTTCGAAGTAGTTGAACGGGAACTTAATGCCTGCCCCAGATATGATGTAAAAATCATATTGGGAGACCTGAACGCCAAAGTAGGCCGGGAGCCCGTATACAGGCAATATGTCGGCATCCACAGCTTGCATGAGAACACTAATGACAATGGGCAGCGAGTTATAGAGATGGCAGCAAGTAAGAACTTGGTCGTTGCAAGTACCAGATTTGCGCGTAAAGATATCCATAAAGCCACCTGGATATCTCCTGATGGGGCAACTCGCAATCAAATAGACCATGTGTTGATAGACCGCCGCCACCTTTCGGGTCTGATGACCGTACGAACGTACCGAGGTGCCAACTTCGACTCAGATCACTATCTTGTTGGTATGGTGCTCCGAGAGCGCATTACAACGCTGAAAAGCTTTGTATCCGCTGATCAGGCTCGAATCAACACAGCTGCACTCCGCAACGAAATGGCCAGAAATAGTTACGGTCAAGCGTTAGAACTCGCGCTCAGAAGAGCAAGTCCTGGGGATGAGATGCCGGGCGTCGAAGAGAGCTGGACCCGCCTTAAAAATACTGTCATTAGTACTGCTGATTCCATCTTAGGCAGAAGTCGTAGAGATCGGAACGACTGGTTCGATAATGAATGCAAGCTGGCAACTGAACGTAAGAATGCTGCGTATCGATATCGAGCAATGCAGCAGTCTCAGAGAACACGAGCACGCGAAGAGAAATATAAAGAGCTCAGAAAAGAAGAAAAGAGAATTCACAAACGAAAAAAGGAAGCCTGGGAGAAAAATATCGTTTGTGAACTAGAACGCTACAGAGAGCGACGGCCGCACCAGGCGCGGGAGTTCTACCGAAGAGTACCCGGTATGACGCAATTCACACCTCGTTGCACATACTGCAAGGACAAAGAAGGGAATCTGATCACCGATCCTCAAGGCATCTTGGAGCGATGGGAAGAGCACTTTCATGAATTGCTAAATGGCGAGCTAACTGAGGATTTGGAGGCTCCACCAATATCTGACGATAATGCTATGCTGTCACCACCAAGCTTAGCAGAAGTTAGCAGTGCCATCACCCAGCTCAAAAACAACAAGGCCTCGGGTGCAGACGGCATCCCTGCGGAGCTGGTTAAATATGGAAGGCCTACATTACACCAAGCGATTCATGAATTAATTGTGCAAGTATGGGAGCAGGAAGCGATGCCAGAAGACTGGAGAAAAGGCATCCTCTACCCGGTACATAAAAAAGGAGATATCACAACGTGCAGCAATTATCGTGGTATAACGTTGTTGAGTACCGCGTATAAGATATTCTCCGCCATCCTACAAAACAGGATGGCCCCATACGCTAGAAACATCATAGGCCAATACCAGTGTGGCTTCAGCCCAAGCAAATCAACAACCGATCAGATTTTCACTTTAAGGCAGGCTATGGAAAAATGTCTAGAGTTTCAAAACTCAATCCAACACCTCTTCATAGACTTTAAAGCCGCCTATGATAGCATAGCCAGAGTAGAACTCTACAAAGCCATGAGAGAATTCGACATTCCCAATAAGCTGACAAGACTATGTAGGTTGACCATGACCAATGTGACAAGCCAAGTAAAGGTATCCGGAACACTGTCCAGACCAATCAACATCTATAATGGACTCCGACAAGGGGACGGTCTGGCCTGCCTCCTTTTCAACCTGGCGTTGGAGAAAGTGATCCGAGATTCGGGCGTGACATCAAGGGGCACAATCCTCCACAAGTCCACCCAATTACTGGCTTACGCAGACGACATCGACATCATTGGAAGACCATCAACAGCTGTACAAGAAGCTTTCATCCAGATTGAGCGGGCGGCAGGAAATCTAGGACTACACATCAACGAAAGCAAAACAAAGTACATGGTGGCCTCGTCTGCAAGAACACCTAACATTGGTCCCACAATCAAGGTAGAGGAACACGAGTTTGATGTGGTAAAATCATTTACCTACCTTGGGTCAATAGTAGCAGCCGACAATAGCATGGAACCTGAAATACGCGCACGACTGCTAAAAGCCAACAAAGCCTACTATAGCCTGTCAAGGCTCTTCAAATCCAAGCATCTAACCATAACGTCTAAACTTTTACTATATAAGACGATGGTCTTGCCGGTCCTCACATATGCATCCGAAACGTGGGTGCTTAGCAAAAAGCACTCTAACCTCTTGGCGGTGTTCGAGAGGAAAATACTTCGGAGGATTGTTGGCCCCGTATGTGAGGAAGGACGATTCCGGAGACTCTACAATGACGAGATCTACAAGCGCTATCGCGACATAGATGTTGTGAGGAAAATAAAGCTCGGTAGACTCCGGTGGGCAGGACATCTAGCTCGTATGAGTGAAGATGAGCCTGCTCGGAAAGTTCTCTGCGGTAAGACTTATGGGGTGCGTCAGAGAGGGAGACCCAACCTCCGCTGGAAGGATGGCGTAGACCAGGACGCTCAGAGCCAGAGGGATGCCAAACTGGATGACATCGGCTCAGAATCGGGACCGATGGAGAGAACAGTTGCGAGAGGCCAGGACCGGATCCCGGTTGTAGAGCCGTTAAAGAAGAAGAACATACATGATGAGTTGAATAGTTGAGTTGAGGTTGAGTTGAATTTTCGACAATCGACAAAATTCGGCAAAAATCACAAACAAAACATAGAGATGCTGCTGTCAACTAAATTCAACTACTGAACTCACGTCTATAAGCATAATTTCAACTCAACCCAGGTAGCAGAGCTGACTCGAGTTCGGTCGACCCTGACTCAAGTCGACTCGCGTCTACATGTAATTGGACCTGGGTTCAACCTGAGTTCAACTCATCATGTATACGTACTAATAGTTGGCAATACCAAGGGTGGGCAACCTTTTTTACAGCATGGGCCAGAACCAGAATAAATTTTATGTTTTTTCGCGGGCTGCCGTATCTTGATATTGATATCTTATTATTGTCTAAAAATTTTTAGTCTGCATTTGAAGTGAGATGCTTTAAGGAGTAGTATCACCTTGTGAACAATAAATTTCACGTGATTTTCTGAGACGAACCACAAACGATAGGAAGGATGTAGAGATATGAGGCTTTGTGCATATGAAAGTGATAGTCCTTAACTACAACGAGCATGTTTTATTTTAATTCTACGATACATAATGGCGTCGTACGCGAGGGAAAAAAATCTCGGACGTTTGACATGGGCGTACCGCTATAGGTCACAATGTTTAATCTGGAACAAAAAACGAAAAAGTTTCTTAAAATATAGTCCAAAATCGAGCGAACGTCGCACAGTGGGGCTCGTCCATAGAAGATTCTGCTCAAAACTCAATTTTCACAATGTGGATTTTTGCAAAAAAAAATTTTATCAGCGTGGTTGTAATAATGTATCAGATCACGTGTACAAATATTGAGTCGCTGACGGTTGTAAGTCATCGAGTGCATCAGCTTAAAGTTTACGGTTTAGGCAAAATAAAAATTATCCGATAACGTATGACAGTTTATGCGCGATATTAAAACATTTTATTTCTAACGTTTAACGCTAAAATCTATTGAAATGTATTATGTCAGTGTTCAAGCAAGGTATGTGGATTCTTATATCATTTTTTATTATATTATAAGTTCATGGGTTTCTTATATAGGACTTAAATTTTGTGATAGTGTGTATTTTTTGTAGGGGATTTTTTAAACGACATTTTCACGAAAATGCGCAAAGTTCTATTGCTAATTTTTTCGGTTAATTAATATATAAAGTCTTCCGGTTATAATAAAAAAAGAGTCAAAAATAGAACTTTGCGCATTTTGGAAAAAATGTCATTTAAAAATTCCCCTACAAAAAAATACACACTACCACAAAATTTAAGTGTAAATTTAAGTATAAAGATATGTGAAAGCTCTTTGTAGGCTATGTTCAACAAAGATATTGGTCTGTAGTTTTTGCAGCTCATCAATTCACCTTTTTTATGGACTATTGTGGGGACTATTTTAGGGACTATTGTGCCTAAAAGCCATTCTTCTAGCATCTTGCTGCTTCTCCATAGTTTTACGATGAGGCTATGTAAGGGTGAGTGCAGTACGAAGCATAGATGGTAGAGTAGAGCATAGCTGCGCATACTCGCTTATAGAACTCTCATTGGGTTTTAAATGGGTGTGTGCATAACGCAGCTCGCTTTCCGCTCGCAGAAAAAGCGAGCTGCGTTATGCACACAACCATTTAAAATGCATTGAGAGTTCTAAAAGCGAGTATGCGCAGCTATGCTCTACTCTACCATCTACGCTGCGTCCTGCACTCACCCTAAGGCATGGTATAACTTCTCCCCGCCATTTTTTAAGACTTCCGGGGGTATGCCATCTGGACCTGGAGCCTTATGATTTTTCAGTTTCGCTATGGCATTTGCAACTTCTTCTATTGTGGGATCTGACGTATCGGTTTCTGGGTCATCTGTACTACGCAGTGGCGGACTAAGCCCGTCAGAGGCCCGGGCGGCAAAGCTGAATGAGGCCCTCAGTCTAAGAAGTTGATGTAATTTTAGAAGCCTTTTATTCAGTTTTCATTTGTATGTAAAAGTGTTTGTATGTAGGGAAAGCATTTAATTACCCATCGATTCCGAAAGTAGTTCTAAAGCCAAGTGTCCACTATAAAGTTTTTTTGGTAGAGTGTAAAGCTCTACCTGTAGCGCGTATCTACCACTCTACCACCCCACCCCCCCTAGAATTGCTCTAGAGAAATTTTGAGTAGAGCTCTACCACGTGCTCTACAGACTGTACACTGCAGATGCGTTTTCTCTACTGTAGAGTCGGCCATCAACTTTTGCATGTCATTTATTTACTCAGTTATTCACAGATGCGTGCGTACACATATTGCGTAAAAAATTTAAAGGAAATTAATAGAAAACAAAGAAATAACAAAATGAGTTCTCGCCAAAAACAAGCTGCTGCCGTTTTATTTTTGCCCGAAGAAGAGAAAAAGAAGGAAAGGAAATGTTGGGCGCGAGATTGGATTGCGAAAAGAGAATAAAACGCTGGAATGTATCGAGAATTATTGAATGAGCTCACGGAAGAAGACACATTTTCTGCGTATGTCGTATTCGAATTTCGTTGTTATTTCACAGGCCGATGTATAACAATTCGAAGCGCAGTCGAAATGCAAATAAGAATGAATACAGTAGAGAGAAAAACTCTATCAAACATGCTTGATAGAGCGTAGAGTAGATGTAGAGCTCTACACAACACAAAAAAATTACTTATACACTATAGAGTTTTTTGGCAGAGAAAACATTCGCGTAGAGTGGGTTTAGAGCGCATGTGTACAGCTCGAGAGGGTGTATACACTTCTCTACGCGTCTCTACGCGAGAGTTTTCTCTAGCTCTATGCAAAAAGCTCTATAGTGGACACTAGCGGCCCGATTCCGCAACGGTGAGTTTTTCGCCCGTGAACACCGAAGAAAAAACTCACTCACAGCCTCGGTGTTCACTTTTATTTAAAATGCGATTCCGTAAGTGCCAGCGAGTTTTAAAGTGCTGAATGATTTTTAAAGTGGTTGAATGATGCGCTGAGTTGGTACTGCCTTGACCTTTCCATTTTAAAAATTCTAATTAAATAAAATCTTTAAGAACAATAAAAAACAACATTTTATTTTTACATACCAAACAAATCTCTCAAAAAAATTATTTTTAAAAAAAATTAAAAAACTTATTCAAAAATCATCGCACGAAATTACAAAACAGCTTTACTCGTCAAAATTCAAACTCACCGTAAATTCACAGCCTTTTTCTCAGTGAGAAATTTTTTACGGCGGTGTTCACCGCAAATGTCAAAAAAACTCATTCTCACTCTTGCGGACGCGCAAATAAGCAGTGTTCACTGAAATTGGTGAAGACCGTAAGACTCACCGTTGCCGAATCGGGCCCCAGGCTTAAGTTTAGAAAAACTTATATTGCATGTTGCAACCGAGTAGAAAATGGTCAAGAAGCAGTGAAGAATAAGCGATGTACAGGATAACGATTCAATAAAGTCCCATTTTAATAATTACATGCTGTACTTATTTGTGTCTACGGGAACATTGTATGGGACCTCCGATTCCAAAGTACCACTTAGGTAGGCACTGACTATATTTTAAAAGCCTTGTTTAGGATTTGATCAAGGGAACTTGTAGACATTTGGAGGCCCCCAGGAACCAGAGGCCCGGGGCGGACCGCCCCTTCCGCCCCACCCTTAGTCCGCCACTGGTACTACGGTTGTCTGCGTCTCCCTGTTAGGTTTATGTTTTCTTTGAAGAAGTCTCTAAAGTATTTCTCCCACACCTCCAGTATGTCCTCGATACTACTAGCTATAGTACCATCTTATCTTCTTACCATGGTGCAGGTGGGTTTATATCTTTTCTTAATCATGCAGCTTTGCTTAAGGGGTAACACCACTGTAGAGGTGCGAAAAAAGGCCAAATTTTGGGAATTAATTTAAAAAGTATGGAAAAGGGATCGAAATTCTTTTCAGGCGATTTATCAAACATGTATTCAAGTGTAAAAAAAATTTTTTTTTATTGACTTTTTGTTACAAAATGGTGGCGCCACAGTCGTTTTTCGAAATCGCCTTTTTGTTAAGGGCCTCCTCGGGTGGACGGATTTCTCCGAAAGTTGAAGACCTGGAACAAAATCCAAATAGTTTCCTAATCTATTTGACCTTGCCTATAAAAGTACGTAGGATTTTTTTTTTAAACTGATTTTTGTAAAAATGGCGCACTTATGAAAAAAAATTGATTTTCGGCAAAAAAATGAGCAGTAAATTGTTTATAAAAAATTTTTTTTACAACGAATCAAAAAACGGCTACAACGGCTTGTAAAGAATGCAATTGTGAAGCTAATGTCAAAATTTCAAACCGATCCATGCAATAGTCTCCGAGTAATCCGTCCACCCAGTTCGAAAAACATGGTTTCCAGATAATCGCGCTTAAAGTTTTGAAAGTACTCTAATCTTTGAAAATTGTATTTTACCTTCACTGTGCGATGTAATGTAAAGCACGTTTATTATTTTGTAGCGTACCCTGGTGGACACCTGGGGAACCCAAATAACCTTTTTGCTATAGCAGCACTTATTATTTCGGCAGGTAAAAACAATATACAAGCAATAAGTCGGACCAACGCGTGCTCCGAGGCGCCGGGGGAAAATCGAAAATTAAATCCTTCAAAATTATTTTTCTGTTACACGACCAACTGCACATTATTTTTGTTATCCTGAAGTATATTTCAAGCCAAAAAACAAAAATTCCATTTTTTCAAAATCCTACAGTGGTGTTACCCCTTAATCGCACTTATTCTGTTTCTGAAGTAGTCACGTTTTTTCTTCCTTAATAACTTTTTCGTGTCTCTTCGTGCTGCTACATATTTTTCATGATTTCCTCTGGCCATTCTTGCTAGGTACACCTGTAATTTGCCTCTGTAATTTTTCCTTTTATCGAGCTCCACATATGGTTCAGATCATTTTCCATTTTCAGACTCCTTGTTATTTCCTCTAGCTTTCCTGTTAACATTTTTTAAACTGTTGTTTTGTTTCTGCATTCAATATTTTTTCTATGTTCCACTTTCTTTGTCTATCATTATTTCTTCTATGTCTTGTCGCCAGCAGTGAGTACCTATATCAAGTCACTATAACTACAAAAAATTTCATAATTCGTCAAAACAAAGGAATAAAATCAATATATCTTTCCCAAATTATAATAAATCTCACCCTCAACTCCAATGGCCACTATTACCAGAGTCACGCATTATAATCCTTTAGTGATTCATTAGCCATAATCAGGGCAAGCTAAAAAATTATAGAAACGATTCCATTTGAGCCCTTAACCAGCCAGAAAACTATGCAAGCTCAAAGCCTCACCCATCTTTCATCTTATACTTTTATAATCATTTCGCATGATGGAGTCAATCAATTCGGTCTAGCATACAGCATACTCTCCTCGACTTATAAGAAATTGAGCTACCCTTAAGCCATTTATTAAAATGAAGACACACCCTTGCATTATACACAAACAGACAAACGATCTTTAGCCATCATATAGATCCTTCTGCTTCCCTCTCTCTTACACATCTAGATGGGGTCCTAAAAATGGAAACCGACAGATAAATAAATAAACAGGCCCTCGTAATTTTATGGGTCGATTCTCATCATTAACACTTAAGGCGGGTGGGTGAAGCCCGAAGGGATAGTCCCTAAGAAAAAAAAATAAAAAAATATATATAAGAAGCAAAAAAAATATATAAAAGGGAATCCTCAGGAGCGACCACTTTTGGTGAAAAATTATGCAGGCAAAAGCTTTGCTCCCAGTCCTTCTCTAAGGACATTTTTGTATATGCCAGTGTGATGGGGGTCAAAATCCGGAAGAAGGAAACAAAACAAAAAAATGAAAAAAATGGTCGAAATAAATGTTTTTCATTTATTTCATTCACAATCCTTTATTTGGGGAATTTTTTTACTGCTGTACGAGATATAATAACGTTAAGTATATTTTTGTTATGAACATGGCAATTTGCTAGCATAGTTTAAGTCTTTTATAAGCTAAAGATTAACTGTTATTTTTCAAGTTAATTACATACAATTATTCTTCTTCTTGAATGGCGCTACAGTCCTTGCAGGACTCGGGCCTCTCGAAGTCTCCTCTTCCAGTCGTCTCTACGTCTTGCTAGCTCTCTCCAATTTGCTATACGAAATTTCCGTATATCTGCTAGCACGTCATCCATCCACCTATTTCTTGGTCGCCCTACTCCTTACATACAATTATTACTGCGGCGATTTTTTCACCGACGTTAATTCTTTTTGTTGGTACTTGAGTCGAAAAATTAGTTTGTCAAACGAACCATTCAAAACTCAACGTGATACTCAATCGCAGTCGACTAATCTCTTGGTAATTTGGACCACTGCCTAATTAGGGCTAACTTCCCATACCCAGTACGGAATTTACGAATTCACGAAATTGGATTGCAGGATATCTTGGTAGAAATTGGAAGCCTTCGTATTGGAATGTATGGTAACGCAAAAAATAGCTCTTATACCTTCATATTGGAATGAATTGTATTGCAAAATGTGGTCGTTATGCCTTCTAGGACATCGCAATGTTAATCGAAGGGATGATTCGATCTAGAAAGTAGACGTTACGCATTCGAAGGAAAGTGTACAGAATCGACTCTGGAAGGCTTCCATTCCCTACTGGGAATGAATTTCCAACCTCAACAATAGCAGTTAAGAGAACGGTCTGGCGCTTTGAGAAGGCCAACTGGCTGGCGATTACTCGTATTTTCCAATCCGCTGATTGAGATATGTGTTTCCGAAACAAAAACGTCAACGCTGCTGCTATCCCTTGTCACAACCTTTAAAGCTAAAGAGGCTTCCTTTAGAGCATACAAAAGGGGAGCTGTTAACAGGCAGCAAAAAATAGGCCGATTTATTAGCATCTTCGTTGGCCTCGAATTCCCTTCTTTCCGGCACTGCTATGCCACCTCCTGCCCCAAGTGCTCCCACACTCAATGGACAGGATTTTATTCAGGACTCTTGAGGTACATAAAAGAACTTGATGTTAACAAATCCACTGGCGCAAACAATGTAGCCCTATCGTCCTAAAGACATGCGCCTCACCTTTGGCTAACTCTCTGCGCAAATTCTTTGCCGTATCCTACTCCTTCAGAGTTTATCCAGCCTATTGGAATCTTTCTAATATTCAACCCGTTCCGAAATAAGGTAACTCAAGCAATCCCTCCAACTACCACCCAATATCAATTTCCTATATTCTCTCCAAAACCATGAAGACGATTATCAACAATAACGCTTATGGAGTATCTAGAGTCTAAACAAATCCAAGACCAAGATAACAAACAGTACGCCTGCAGGCCAAATAGGTCCACCCTGCTCTGTTAGCTTAACTCAAACCTATTGATATTACTGACACACTTCTGCAGAACTGGTTTGAGAGTTTCCTTTTTGGCCATCCAATCAAAGTCAAATTTATCACCCGCTCTATTTTTAATCTTAATAAATGACCTACTCTCCTTCCCTTGCAACCCATTTTACATCTTCGGATATGACGGTACTCTGCGTTACTCATACGCCTTCGATAATGCAAGACAAGTACGTGCCAGATCCGGTCGACGACCGCGGACTCATATCGGACTCAATCAACAGGGCCATTGCACACATTTAGTCCAATCAATCTACAATAGCTCCTTGTAAATTTACCGTTAATTGCCAACAGGAAACAAAAAATATATAGGAAAAAAAATTCTAAAAAAGATAGCGTTTTTTGTTTTTGAATTTGGCATGGCGAACCTAACCTAAAAAAATCCGAAAAGTGAAAAACGCTTTTTTGCGAATAACAAAAAAACTAGAGCTCGGATCGAAAAAAATCAAATTATAAAGTTTTAGGTATTCAAATTATCTTTTGATTGATATATATAACGTTATAGGTTAGAGCACAACACATAGAGATAACTGCAAAAAACTGTTAAAATTCACGTTTTTTTAATTTTTTTAATTGTATGTGTTAAGTTTTCTAGCCGAAATTTTCTGGTAAACATGTTACTACAGTACCCTCTTGTCCTTTCCATACCTGTCTCGTAAAAAGCCGGTTTTGCTGCTGCTGAAGGAATACTAGTGTAGATTGGGCCAATAGATCCAAAAGTATAATAAAGCGCCCATATCGGATGTATTTTACGTTTTTTCAAACCTAAGCTTTGTTTACCTCCTGTGCACATCCGGCATTATGTCTTGTATTGTGGAGGCGTTATCATCTAAAAACTAAATAAATGAACACATTACTGGATCTCTGCGGTAGTGGCGGTCGCCTGGTTCGCCCACCCGTAAAGCCGGAGGTAAAGTTGCACGACTGCCAACCATTCCAGAGGTCCGTGGTTCGAATTAACTACTTTCTAGATAACATATTCTTTTTTGTATTCCCTCCAAATTCAAGAATTATCTTCTGTTATCGCCTATAAGCATACTAAGTAAGTAACAACAGTGCAACAGTGACGATGGTAATTTCATCATCGCGTTTTGTTCCTTCACGATAACACGAATTCGTTTAGACACTCTAGGCATTTCTTAAGGGTAATCCGGCTGGCAGGCTTGACCCCGTTTGATTGATTGTTATTTTCAAAATCAAAGTTTAATATCGCTGAACACCCCAGTTTAGGTAATTCAGTGCGAAGAACGCTGATGTTTAAAGGTAGGATAGAATTAGAAATTGCGGCAATGGATGCGGTGGCATGATCAACTCCCACAGGTTTTTGTTCCTGTTTCGTCTCGCCGCCTCCGTTGCCCAAGTTGATGATTGCTGTTTTTTCGTTTAGTTTTAGTTGGGAAAATTATGTTTTGAGCATGTTCTTTAATACCAACTAAATTAATGTTCCGGCAGCCATGGAGGAAAGTGCCCAGGTGCATTTATTACTCATATCTAAGTGAAAATTTCATGTCATTATCAGCCTTTAATAAAATGACATTATTACCTCTTATCACCTATTACTTACAAGCAATTGTCACCTATCAATTTATAATCATCACATGTAATTATCACTTTTTATTCCGCCCACTACCACGCCCCCCGCCCCCCACCGCTTCCCAGGCCCAAGTGCCCTATTACCTATTGAAGACATCACTGCAGTATTATATTCATCATTGTACGATCTTTTTTATTTTAGATAGATTGGAGGGTCCTAATGCTATAAGCTTTACCTCGAGGAGGATGAGTCTACCTTTCACATTCTATGTAACAGCCTAGAATAGCTTACTCAATTAGCGTACATATTTAAGGTATATAGACTTTCAAGAGTACTATAAGATCAAGAGCAAGGCGCGCTACTTGTAAACGCAATACCTGATTTTTCTCGTACTAAAGGAAATGAAGCACGATAGTGGTATAAAACTCAATAGCGCCATATGTAAGTATTATTGGCAGAATACTAAACTTTACCTACCTGCTGTTAAATTGAACAAATGTGAAAGATGTTGATATTAAAAGAAACATTTGCAGCAATCTGGTGACAATTTTTCGAAACAGTTCCTGTGCAGTTTTGGAATATTCAGTCTTCAATATTAGTACAGGTAAAAAGTAAAAATAGCGGAAATGATTGGGTACACGCTGAAATTTGGCAAAGAGCTTCCCTTTAGGGTTCTTAATAAGGGGTTATAAAGTCTTCCGATTTTCTACCCCGGGAAACCCACTTTTTATGGGGTTTTAGGGTCAAAATGTAAGTTTTTCGCAAAAACATCTTAAACGGTAAGTGTTATCGTAAAATAGGGTTTACAAAGTTTGTAGATTATGCGATTATCTACAAAAAAGGATATTACACATTTTCCCGTACGATTTGCCATTCATGAGATATCGCCGTTTTAAGATTTAAAATACTCATATACTCATTCGTGACTTGTATATGTTCAATAAATCCGTTGTTGGACTACGTGGCTAATATTTTCAGGGGTGATTCCTGGATATATTTGGAGAAAAAAATTGTTCGAGAGAGGGGGTTTACCCCCACTATCCACTTCGGTACAGGGTATTACGAAAAACTTGTATCTTTTTAAAATTTACTTATCTGCTAGACCAAATATCGTACAGCAACATAATTAGGTTCATCTTTTAGGTAAATGTGTATTCTTTTATCTGGTATAAAAAACAGAAACTTCAGCGACTCCATAAAGAAGATATGTAGGTTCAAAGCATGAGCAAAATCGAGTGTATATGAGTATTTTAAATCTTAAAACGGCGATATCTCATGAATGGGAAATCGTACGGGAAAATGTGTAATATCCTTTTTTGTAGATAATCGCATAATCTACAAACCTTGTAAACACTATTTTATAAAAAGACTTACCGTTTAAGATGTATTTGCGAAAAACATACATTTTGACCCTAAAACCCCCTAAAAAGTGGGTTTCCCGGGGTAGAAAATCGGGAGACTTTATAACGCCTTATTAATAACCCTAAAGGGAAGCTCTTTGCCAAATTTCAGCCTGTACCCAATCATTTCCGCTATTTCGCTTTTTTCGGCTTAATTTACCTGTACTATATGGGATCTTGTTTGAACCGTTATTTTCATTTCGGTCAACCTTCTAATAAAAATATATTCTATACAGGGTGTATCACGAGGAGGGTCAAAGCGGCCGGCTGTGGATAGGTTGTGGATAGACGAACAAAAAATCGCATTGGCGGTGGGTGAGGGGGAAATCGTAACGTTTTAGCAGCTAGGGCGTTTGAAGTTTTTTTTATAGTTTCACATATCACCCTGTATTTTTGTAAACCTATGACCTATTTTTATGAATAAGGTATCAGTGAAAGCAGAATACTCCTACCTATCTTCAAAATCAAGGTTCTACCTTATCAACTTCCAGAGCAATGAGTCGTCAAAGTCAAAACTTTGGTTTTTTTCACTAAATTTTAACTAAAACCACCTTTTTCTCCAAAAAATACATAGTTAACTGATTTTTTTTCGCAATATTGGAAAGCTTGGACAATTTCCTATGAATAATGTCCAGACAATTTTTATCCTAAGGCTTTTATTTTTGGAGTTATAAGCAATTTTAATGCTAAAATTGGCTCTATTTTTTACCTAAGATTTGCCAAAAAGTAGGTACCCAATAAGCACCAAATAAGGCCATTTTTAACATCAAACTTGCTAATAACTTCAAAAGTAAAGACCGTAGCATAAAATTGTCCAAACATAATTGATAGGAAATTGTTCAAGCTTTCCAATTTTGCAAGAAAAAATATCAGTTAACTACGTATTTTTTGGAGAAAAAGGTGGTTTTAGTTGAAATTTTAGTAAAAAAAAACCAAATTTTTGACTTTGACGACTCATTACTCTGGAAGTTGTTAGGGTAGAAAATTGATTTTGACAGTTTTAGATAGGTGGGAGTATTCTGCGTACACTGATACTTCATAAGTGAGGGTGCTGTTGTTATTTGTCATTCTAAACTACCAGTATTGTCATTGATCGTGTTTTGCTTGCAATATCTAGTATAATTAGAGTTTGTGAAGTCTCGAGTTTTTTAAAGTCTCGGGTCCCGAGACGTCTCGAGCTAAGTATCCCGGGAATTTCGAGACATTCGAGACATTTTAGATTTTCAAAGGGAATTTAAAGAAAATCATAATTTGGAGCATAAATTTTGTAATTAAACAAAATTATTTTTCCTGGGTAATTATTAAGCAAAAAAATTCAAAATTATAACTAGGTAAGGTTCGTAAACGAAACTGTAGTCACTTTGTTATGTTCGGAACTGTTTAAATAATTAATAAGTGATATAAGATGTCTGTTTCGACGGTCTGCGATCTTGAGTTCAAGAGTGTTAAGTAGTGTCTGACCCAAAGTGTCGTTCATACTCGGCAAATTTTTTAGCAGTATGTTGACTATCGTCTTTCCTGTTAAAAAATTGGCATCCTGCCTGCTCAATGATTCCACCGCGAGTTTTGTGGGTTTCAAAAATGTTGCTGCAATGTTTTCCTCTTTCCACTCGCTGCGTAATTCCAAATCAATGAGCGCTTTTTTGATAGATTTTTTTAGCTTCAAAAAACGCTCGATCATGGTCAACATAGAGTTCCCTCTGGTTTTAACATCATAAAGTAGGGTTTCAGCTCTCGTATCATTTCCTTTGTTTTTGGCTGAAAAATTCCAAAATTAAATTCATGACTGTGTTTTGGTCTCTAGATTTCTTGTACCCTTTTGCGGCTAAAGATTCCCGTATCAAATCACTGTTGGTAATGGCTCTTATAGTTAGTCCATCCTTGGCTGCAAGCGTAGCAACAACTTTACCCAAACATTTTCACGGCTGGATTTCAAAATTTAATTTTTGTTGAGTGTCAACTTTAATTTCCTTTGGGACTTCAGATGTTTCCGTTTCAGTTGGTGATAGTACTGCTACTGGTTCATCAAAATGTATGCACTGTAAATGCCTCAAAATCCCTGTTGTATATGTATTTGATCCTTTGCATTGCGCATCAGAAGAGTCTTTATTTTTTTTGTAATATTTCCAGAGCTTTGAACTTGGTCCATCCATTTCGAATCTAGCCTCTAGCCACGATTCTTTTCTTTTAAAATACATACAGGTATCGAAACAAACGTCATACCCACAGTCAGAAATAGGGCTATTACACGCGTGATATATTTTGTTTGATGGCGACAGGGAAGTTGACTACTGCGAAATCGTTTAGTTAACTACAATGAAATGTTGAGTGGGGTTGACTACATCGGGTTCTACTGTATCGAACGACCTCTACGTACGAATCACGCGCGCGACATACATCATAGAGAAATGTGACTACCCGTCTCGATGTCTCGAATTTCTCGAGCTATATTTCCCGACATCGAGACAAGCTGAAGTCGCGGGATTTCCCGGAACGGGAATTCCAGGGACACAAACTCTAAGTATAATCCTTATTTTCAAGGAGTAAGTTGGTGCCAGATTAGATTAGCTTACTTTCTAGTAAGGTTTTCTGTTTTTGTGTTGCATTTTTAATGAAGGAATTATTTGAGTAAAGTTTTGAGAGCAGTGGAGCTACTGATGGAGATCTTATGTCGACCGAATCAAGTTGCGGAAATTACATTAGTATGTAAGCAGGTGAGCCGAATCTATGGCAGCGATGAATTAGTCTTATCACTGTTGATAAATTTCTACACAGATTCCATGACTCGATTATGGAACAAATGCGTAAATCCCGATTAGTTAAATTATTAAAGGCGATATGTTGGTTGCTCAGTAATTCGCTTATATTATAAATAATACGTTAATTTATAAGAGGAGAGGCGGATTAACTCCTTGACAAAACTCAACAAAACTACTAACACAATTTTTAAAAGAAACTACTGAATACTCTTCATAAAACTCTTCTACACATGATCTTAATTAATCTTTGTCATTAAACACACAAAATATTCCAAAATTAAACTAATTAAATTTTTCTCAAAAAAGGAAATCAACAAAATCAAAGAAGGAGGCGAGAAATCTTAACGATCCTGAAATAGTGCCGACAAAAATTTCTCTTTATCACTTAGAACCTTTAAATCAGTGTAATTCCAATGTTTACTACTTCGCCAGGATTTTCGTAGCAGCATGGTTTCCCTTAACATTTTCACCAGTAAAAGAAAAATTTATGGCTTGAAAAAGAGGATTAGCTTTTCAGGCATCTCGCCATCGTATACACCTCTACTATATACGCTCGCGATAGGTGCGAGCATTACCTTCTTCATTTACCCTAGCATCGTTCTGTCCGTATAAATGTATAGTCGTATAGTAGTGAAAGGACGAAAAAATATTCCAGACATGCAACATCCCACCCCGCACCCCCAAAATCCCTGGTATACCTTTACCTTATACCTATACCGGGGAGTAGGACGAGAAAAGCAAACGTTGGAGAAATTTTCTATTTTTTTTTTCGGTATAGATTGTGTATGTTTGGTGGATGGGGAGGGGAGATTTTGGAAAGGAAAAAAAAGGATATCAGTCGGTATAGAAGTTGAAAACGAGAAAGACTTGAAAAAAAGGTTTTTTTTTTCCTTTTTGGGGAGGAAAACTCATAAAAAAGTCGCTGACCTATATTGAGCTCTAATTTCCTCCGGACTTACAGAATGGAAAAGGAAACTGGAATGCCAGGAAAATTGCTTTTGGTGGTATAAATTACTCCTCTTGGTCTCTTGGTTAAATACGAGGTCAGATGGGAATGGGATAATCTGGTTATTGATTTCCTGCTTAAGTGGGCCCGCATTTATGTCACATTGCCTGAGTATAATTTTGCAGATTTAACAATTTATTGATAGTGTGTTTGCTTTTTCTGTAAGATTTTACGACAGTCGGGCTAAGGGGGAAGAAAATTTATTATTATAAAGAGGGGCAAATTTATAATTTCCTTTGCAGATGATCAAATTGAGAAATTTTATTTTGCAGTTTTTTTTTTGTATATTATTTTTTTAATTGAATCAGATCTTAAGGACTATAATTCCATATAGGTCATAGAGATTATAATTTTAGAAATAATTTGGATTACTACTCAGCCAGAGCTGATTACTGGACCAACATTGGCTTAAGGTTAGGTTGCTGAGCTCGGCTTCCTAACTCTGACGAGACTTGTAGACTTGTCGCACAAACGCCCAGACTTATCCCAACAATATATAATCAAGTCTTAATCAAAGATAAATATTAAGGACTCGGTCTCAGGCCCATACCGTTCGCGGAACCTTGGGGTTCAAACGCCCAACTACCATCCCAGAGGTCCGTTGTTCCAGTTCATTACGCAGCATGGCTTTTCGTCTCTCCACTTCATCCAGATAATATTCCTTCTTTATTTTCTACCCTCTTTACATTAATTCCCTTCCAATTATCCTGCAATCGCCATATAAGCAGCATCTGCTAGGAACCCATCTACTGTTAGCTCACCAAAGTCAGAGCTTTGTCGCGGTAGTATTGGAATGGAGCCGTTGGAATAAAACCGCATTGCCAGTACTTTAATGCTTCCCTCTACTATCTTTATTGTTGTTCCACAGTACAGAGGGGTGTACCTCTGAGCGCTAATCTTCCACATAAAAAAATGTGTCAAAGTAACACACGAACTGTCACCTTTCAAACGGGCATTAAGTGGTATTGCTGCGATCAGTGGTTCGTGACTTTTTCAATTGACACCATCTATCTATCAAACCTTTTCTGCATTTCTCTTATTTATGTTTTTTAAAAATTAATTTTTTTCATTTTCGTTTCACCGTATGGTATTGAAGAAATCAGTGCATAAGATAATTCGGTGGTTTGGGCATAGGTCAAAAAATTATTACTTTCCAAAAAAGTTCCAGACTACTAAAAAATTAATAAAATATAGATTTAGAAGACTTCAAACAATAGTAATGATAATGATATAAATGTTATTTCATCAATTACCAATAATAAATGTATAACATTACTTCGAAGTCAATGCCGTGACTAGGCTAGCAAGGGATTCCTTGCTGGTAGGACATTCCACTGTGGTCAAACGAGGGAGTAAGTTAGTACAGGACAATTTGCGGAGTCTCCAAAGGCTCCAACTTAAGCTCCTCCTATTGAACCTCATGAAGTACTGAGGCTATGCCTTCTGCGAGAAGAGCCCGCTATCGGGTTCGCCGGTAACATCGGGGTCTCGGTAGTAGTAAGGCGACTCAATGAAATCAAAATATTCGCGACGGAACCGATACGGGAGGTAAAGTCGAGGCTCGATTACGCTAGTATAATACCAGTTGACCACCTGGTATAATACTAGTTCTGAGAAAAATGCTTAAAAACGAAGAAGTTTGGATGGTTCAAAAGCAAATTATCGATTTTAAACCTATATAGCTCCTAAGCGGAGCCACTTATGTCTCTGTCCTTTAAACCGAATTGAATAATACACAATTACCTTAAAACAAGCTCAAAATGCGTTGCGTAGGAGTTATTAAAGTGTAAGTACATTAAAAACTTATCAAAACCTATTTTCGTAAACACTCTGTATCTCAGTGGGTAGCGCCGATAGGTCTCCAAAAAACGAGGACATTTTTCGTTCGGCAAGAAAATTGCAAATGAGGAATCTCGTCACCGCAGTTTTTTCACGTCAAGGCCGGATTTTTGTTCAGTTGGATAATAATCAACGACCTCAAATATTTAGGTCAGTCCTTGACCTGAACGAAGCCGTTTCCACCAAGCCCTAGCTCTGGAAAACCATCACGGATTTTGGAGCATCCTATTTACCACCGGGAACATTATTTAAGCGCACATCTACATTATTTTATTTTATATAATTTTTGGTTTTGCTTTTACTATACATATATAATTTGTTTGTTCTACTTTAATTTCATTTATATTGTTATTTTATGTTTCCTTTTTCTTTTTTTTTTATGCTAGCTTTAAGAATTTCGCCTTATCTTCTTCTAATGTTTCACCTTTTTGTTTACTGTCTTTATTTTCTTTTTGCATATGCGATTCGGCTTCTGTGGCTCTGTTGCTCATTGTATGTTGTGGCTCTGTTGCTCATTGTATATAAAGATCGGAAAGTTGAGTGACTCCGATTAGAAGATATGTAGGTTTAAAGTATGGGCAAAATGCAAAAAAACGAAGAATATTGGGATTTTGCTCACACTTTAAACCTACATATCTTCTAAACGGAGTCACTCAACTTTTTGATCTTTATACCAAATTAAAGATATACATTTACCTAAAAGATGAGCCTAATTACGTTGCTCTACGATAATTAGTCTAGGAGTAATTAAAGTTTAAGTAAATTTTAAAAAAATACATTTTTTTTTCGTAAACACCCTGTATTTTAGTGGATAGTGGCGATAGCCCCTCTCTAGAACAATTTTTTTCTCCAAATACATCCAGGAATCACCCCTGAAAATATTAGCCACGTAGTCCTACAAAGGATTTATTTAACGTCTGATGACCTATACAAGTCGCAAACGAGTATTTTAAATCTTTAAAACGGCGATATCTCCTTAATGGCAATTTGTAAGGGAAAATGTATAATATATTTTTTTGTAGATAATCGCATAATCTACAAACTTTGTAAACACTATTTTATGATAATACTTACCGTTTAAGAGATATTAGTCAAAAACGGAATTTTTTTTAGGGGGTCGTTTTTTAGGGGGTTCCCCCAACCCGGCGAGTGATAACTTTTCATAAGGTTAAAGTACGCTATATAATGAACAAATTCAAAAAAAAATCAGTGTCAGGATTTTTTTTGAACTAAATATCTCAATTAACTGGCCTATTTAGTTTTTCCGAGAACGCCTCGCTAGAATATTTAAATTCAGCTTTTTGGCGCGCTTAGATTTTTGGAATTTGCTTCTTATTTTTAATATTTTTTTATAATAATAAAACAATTTTTTTTAAAATAAGTTATAATATATAAACTTTAGTAAATTTTTCCGCTCTTTCACGTGGCGCTATTAGTTTTTCGAAATTTTTTTTATTTTTCGATATATAACGCAAAACCAAATTTTCGAATTTGTTTTCGATATTGTGAACTTAGCATACACTTTAGAGCAACAAAGATTTTTTTTATCGTTTTTTACACCCAATGAAGTACCTAAGTCTCAATTTTCAGCGTGATCACATATTGTGCGAGGTCAAAGTCTCTGACAACTGGGCTATTATTCACATTTCCAAAGGCGTCCATGCATATTCTTTATTAAAAAGTTTTTTGTAATGCTCCTAAAACGCTTTTGAAGAAGCATAAGAGGTATGCTACCTTGCAATGACATGCATTGTTAAAAAGTATACGGGACAGGTATGGGAACCGGAGCGCTGTAAGCTTTTTAAAGAGTACTCAAACATGGCTATTGTAGCACTCCATACTGATCCGGTGGATTGAACACCAGGATTCGGGAGAGTGTGTGACAAAGTAGGATCGACAACTTCATAAACAAGTTGATTCGAAAACATGTTGCTTGATAGGCGGAAGCTTGGGAACGCGAATTGATGCATCAAGAGACTTTTACATAACTGCACTCAAAAAAGTTGGTACAGGGCATATCGAGGTTGCATCGAGGTTATTTTCAATTTCAGCTAAGAACGTAGGGATGTTCAGGATCTTCTATGAAATACACGACAGCTACTTGTCCTGGGGTTCGAGGTTACCCAATAGTTGAGTGTCTGCGAAAACCAGTGTCCGTAAGGGTCTTGGTAGGACAGCAAATCATTCATTTACTACCCGCCCATATCTGGAAGTAATAATCGAACGGAGGCTTAATTTTGAAGCACACCTTGACGGCATGACGATAAAACCTCCGCTATTTGTGTTGGTCTTGCAAGAATGATGTCCCACGTGGGTGGCCCTAGACCGAGTCGTCCACTCCTGATGGCTAGGTTAGGATTTTACATTGGCATCATTATTAGCGAGTCATCTGTGTGTCTGCAGGTTCAGTCCGAAATGGAGTGGTCAGATTTTCAACAAGGATCGATGGATGCCCGTCACCTAGATTGGAGGTATCCAAGATAACCCCACGTACGTTACCTTCCACTCAGATATCTCATTACTTATTATCTAAAACTTGAGTTCTAGTAGTAAGATAATTTCTGAGATAGTTAGTAGTTTAGGTTAATATGGTTTTAATTCTTATTTTATAATAAATCTAGCATCTAGTTTTTTTTAAATTAGTTATCTACATATGTTCGGAATTAAGCGCCAGCAGTAACCTGGTATTTAAGACCAATGAATGCCTATACTATTTTCATAGCAAGCCTTAGGAGTTGTGAAAGGTATTGGTGTAAGGAATAGCTTTCCCCTCGGAACTTTCCTAGGGTACTGTATAGGACTTTGTCACTCGGTGTCACCAATTTGTGTGATAGTGTATCAACGAACAGATGTCCTTTTGAGACGTATTTTTTAAAATTCCGTTGTTTGATTGAACTTAATTACAAAATCATATGAAAAGACGATATAACACATAATAGGCGACTCTGTGACCAAATTCATAACTGCCTTTGGCTATAAAATTAATCCTTGAATGATGTAATCGGTAAATGTAACCTTAATAAAAAAATAAACTGAAAACTCTCGTAATATATTCTCAAATAAAATAATCTGATACGAGCTCGAATGTAACATATAACATTCCTTGTCTAAGACGTACAAGCAACAACAAACAGGACCAACATCGCCACGGCAAGGCAAAAAAAACCAACATTTGTGAAATCTTCTTACTTAAAATTCACCAAGCGTTCATAGTCTCACAGATTTTACCTCGTTCCTTATTCTTTAAAAATATGTTGTAACATGAGACAAGGCCAAGGATGGAAAGGAAACATTAGAGCTCCAAGTTCCATATAGAGCCTCCTCCTCTGTCCCCGTAACAGCCCGATGTGTATCCGTCCTTATGACTACTACACTTGCTGTATATATAGTATATGCATCAGGAAGCACAGTTGAATGCCGGATGTATGCATAACACAATACAGAAATTTATGTCTTATCATAAAATATTTTTGTAGCTCTTTTCAACTTATTTTTATGCTGGAATAAATTTGTTTATATTCACATAATTTGCTTCCTTCGTGTGCTCTCCAACTGTGGGATTTTATTTCGATGTATCCAGATGTATCCTTGAGGAATCTTAAACCGATTTCAAAATCAACGTGAAAAATATATTTATCTACGTATATATTTTTTCAATTCTTTTTTTTACAGAACTTTTACAATACACATGGTAATTGTACAGTGTTTCCTTTTTTTTAAAATTGGTGCTATCTTATCCGGATGTAAATCGTCGTCAATGAAGTTTAGTCTACAGTCGGTACTATGTACATAGTTATTTTATAGTTTAATTTACAAGTTCAGGGTCACAACACAACAGGATGTTATATTCCGACGTTAAAATTATGTAGATGTATGTCTTTGGTATACATATTAGAACAACGTTTCCCAAAAAAAATTTGCATACTAGGATAAAACGAAAAAGCTTCAGGCCTGCAAAGAAGAAACATATTTTGGGATGAAAAATGATTTTGTTTTTTCGACGTGGTTTCTTCCTTCAACCTCCAATATACCTACTAAATTTTATCAAAATATTCAGGCAATATTAAGTTGGAAACGTTTTTCTTTTGTATATTACAATTTTGTTGCAATGTTGGGTCGATTTGTACTAAAATTTAGTATGTTATGTTACAGTGAGTTCGAGAGGAGCACAATTTGCAACTAAACATAAAAGCATTTTTACAACATAAAATAAAATAACTCGACAAACGCAAATAAAACTGGTGAAATTTAAATATTCTGTTTCTATGTGATACACATGTGTGTGTACAGTTGTATGAACCTTGTTTTCTTCCCAGTTTGAGACCCTTCTGGAATGGGCGCTGTTGCTGTTCCTTACTTAACATGCACTTAGTGCTTCCGGCGCAGTCTTTGACGATATGCCTCTTTTCTCAGCATTGCAAGCATAATTTCTTATCATTGGTGCTGGTGCAGTTCTTTCCCATATGTCCCAACTCCCAACACTTGTAGCATCTCCGCTACTTTATTCGGCAGACAACCCGGACCCTTTCCGCTTCTAGCGCTTTTTTCGAGAGTTTTGGCGGCATATTTTGAACTTGCAGTTGGCTTAGCTGATTCTGCAATGCCTTGCACACCTCCTCTTTGGAAGTGATCTCTTCCACTTCCTCTATTTCGATCGCTACCTGATTGGTGCCACGCCACGCTTTAATCTTCTGCTGAAGGTTCGCCGTTCACACTAAAAGGTCTCCCTTTTGTGTCTGCCAGATGCGCGTGACCTTTTCCCCAAAGTTCGTTAAGCAAGTCTCCAATCTGAACTACCTCATTATCTCCGCGGAGTATATCTTTCTTGCCACATATCGCAATTAAGGACATCTCGTCTTTTCACTTTTTGCGGCTTCATGCTATTCCCAGATGCTTCTTTTGCTGCTTTTTTCGCCTTTTCAGCTTCTTCTTCCGCTCCTCTTTAGCCTATGCAGGCAGATCCTCTTTTTCTCTCTCCGAGGGACCGGGTACACCTTTACTGGGCGCTCCTGTGGGCTCCTTCGACCGCTTTGCAGCCGCCTAACGTTCTTTCTAGGACTCTTGTCATCGGGCACTCACTTTTCGGCCAAAAAATCACTATCAATTGATTTTTGCAAAATTTTTCGAAAAGTTTTCGAAAAAATGACAAGGGTGTCATTAGGGTAGGCAATAATCTTTTGTATAAATAGAACAAAAAAAATTTCTCAAAAATCAGTTTCTGGGTCATTTTTTGACCAAAAAGTGATTTTTGGAAACTTTGACTTTGAATAACTTTGAAAGGGTTAAGTTTTCGAAAAAAATGACAGGAGGGCTTTTTGTAGGCAATAACGTTTCGTATTGACTGATCAAAAAAAAATTTCGAAAAAACCAGTTTTTAAGTGATGTTTTGTCGAAAAAGTGATTTTTGGAAACTTTGACCTTGAATAACTTTGAAAGGGCTAATCGGGTCAACATCTTTGTAAGGATTAAAGCTGTAGAGAATTTCATTATCAACATTTAGGGCCTTTAGACCTATAGAAACCGAGATACAAGGAAAACACCGGAAAACCGCTATAATTCCGGCGGCCATGTTTTTTTGTGATTCCGAAATTGTTTTCTTAAAAAGTCCCAAAGAAGCTGTGTACCAATTTTCAGCCATTTCCAAATTTTGTCTCCTTTAAATGCTAATTTCCCCGGACTATATTACAATTGATACTTTCCGAATTACAATTGATACTTTCCGAATTACAATTGACTAATCTGAATTACAATTGAGTCTTTCCGAATTACAATTGACTAATCTGAGTTACAATTGATACTTTCTGATTTATAATTGATACTTTCTGAATTACAATTGGAAAAGGTGTAGAGTTTTCAGGAGAGCTTTTGATCTAGAATTATGCTTAGATATGTAGCCTCCTTTGAGAAAGTAATTACAATGCCATCTAGAGAGGGCACTTTTAAATGTAGTTTTCTTCTATTAGTAAATGAGGCGATAACAGTTTTTTTGTGATTTAATAATTATATTCTTGCTCCGACCCCAGCTGAGCACATATGAAAGAGCGGCTTGCGTGAGATTCGAATTGGTCCCATCGTGACCGCCGGCAAGAAGTTCGGCGATTTTAATTGACCAAAGCAGAGACGATAGGACGCCTCCTTGAAGACAGCCTTTTGCAGCTATTATCGTTTTGCATCCTCAATATCTGCGAAAACAACGAGAGATTTCCTTGGCCCGACATCTTCATATCCCTCAATAGCACATGGCCAAAAGGCAAAATGCAAACTGTGGAGTGGGTTCGCTGTAAGACCCTCCCTAATATGTTTGTCTAATACCTTCCCTATAAGTTTGAGGAGAAACAATGGGTCTTTAGGACTTTGCTTCTTTGACTTCTCCGCGCTTTAGGAAGACCATCCTAGCTTCTTTCCAGCAACTCTGAATGTGGGCCAGCGCAAAACTGTCCCGCAATAGTGGCAGGAGGATTGGTAAGATCTTTTCCAAACCCTCTGAAAAAAAAATAGCGCGTGTACCCAGTGCACGCGAAAGATGTGAAACATCTTTGGCGATCTTTACCTTTCTTTAAATTGAATAATTAGTAAGAATAAGTGCTAGTGGTACTTTATTTTCTCTGTTACCAATAGTAGCACCACCTACATTACTATATACTAGTAATGAGCGATGTATAAAATATGCAATGTCGTTGAGCTTTCGATTAACAGATATATATATAGCTACAATGAAAATTATTTTCCCATTCAGAGTTTTACACTCAGTAATAAAAAATCACCAACAGGTGTCGTCACTGACTTTTGCAGTTGAGTCATCTCGGTTGATTATGATAGATTCCCACTCCTGCTCGAACGTTCGGTCGTTTATATTTAACAACACAATTGAAGTTACGTACACTAATATCCTGGACTTCATTTATTCAAGTCTCAGTAAGAATAACGATATTCGACTTTTTTATAACAATAACCGTAAGATCCTGGGAATGACTTCGAAACTCTGGCAATTGAGAGTGTATATCGATAATCCATTTCTCTGACGTCTAAAATTAGCATTTGTTTGTCAATAGTTTCCAAACCATTTGTGGAGAGTCTTCGGGATTCGTCTCGTAAATGTACCATTGCCATTCGGCAATAATGAAAGGTCAGATCATTACTACGTGTAGTAATCCATAGTCCTTGGATACTTGTTACACGTGACAAAGCCACATAAACTAATGATAGCGAACGTGCTTCCTTGAGACTTGTGTATCGTGGTAGCAAACTGTCTTTTCAAAATTTTAATTTATTCATACTATCGCTTAGATGAGGCTTATAAATCCAGCCAGAAGACTATAATTATCGACTTTGTTATTTCCGCTCAATAGGCTTTGGTAGCCGAACGGATAAAATGTAGGATCAGCGCCAAGAGTCGGGTCATGTTGGAATCGCCTTCGAAATATATATTACCCTTGTCCAAAAGTCAAAACTTCGTAATTATTTCAAAATTTTGAATTTAGGAAAGACTTAAGTAACATTGCATACAAATTTCAAAAGATTTAAGAACATATTTTCAATTATTTAAGAAAACACTGTTACTTCATCCATTTAGTTAATATGCCGTATTTTACTAAAAAAATTAGTAATTTTTCAATTTTGACAAGAAATTTTGTTCTGTGTAGGGAATATTTGTTTTGAAATTGCAATATTTGCAGGGAATTTTAAGAAATATTTCTTTGAAATCAAAAGTATTATGGCTTACAATTTAAATAGCATCGGATTTATTTTAAATATTTGAAATAACAATTTCATATAAAATATTTTTATAGGACCTACATGAATATTTTTAGGTGCTCACTATAGCAGCGAATGAAAATTAGTTGCGATAACTAATATTTTTAAATTTTTAGCTGTCGCTATATACTTACAATTAAAACAATAGATTGACTTTTGCGCTTTATTATGCTAAAAAATACATATATATGTATGTACATGAGTTCATAAGTCCATAACTAAATTTAAATTAAAAAATTTTAAATTAAATTTTTAGATAAAAAGTAATTTAAGTCCGCCCATTAACCATTTTTATAGAAAATCAAGTAAATTAAGCTAAATAATCATTTTCATTAATCGGTAGTAACTTCCTGGCATTCTGCCCTTCTACAGACAGAATCCGAAATTTTTGTAAGTTATTGTAGTTTTAGGAAATTTACTATCTCAGTAATATTTTGTACAATTAACATTAGTAAGAGCCCTTTTACCTCCTTTTAAACTCTTATGCACCCTTTGCTTTATTATACCTTTTTGGAAATAATTTTAAATTAAAGCTTTGAAATATAAAGAAAAAATTCAAATGCCTCGATCAAGAATTGAACCTGCGACTTTTGCGGAATATCAACGTCAAATATCATACACTCAACCAACTCGTCCATTCTAGGATTTTTGGTTTGCTATTCTGGCTCGTCGCATATAAACACTTTTCTTTGGTGTTACACTTTCCTTAATATCTCCATCTTATTCTGTCTTCCTCTATACAGATCTTCCGTCGTTTTCGAATCGTTGCAAATCACAACAACAATTGCATTTAGCCAAGCGTTGCAACCTTGAAAAATTACTCTCAACGCGCGCAAAGATGTTTCACATCAAAAATCCGGGAACTCTTGAACTTTCCTTGAAAAGCTTGAAGTTGTCAATGGCCAATTCTATCTTGCCTGAAGTGAAAAGCCTGTTTGTCAGACCTTTGTTCCTATTATAGGAGGGGGCAGAAAGAACCTACCTCCAATCCGATGTTAGATTATAAGGCCATTTTTGGTTCAATTACTACAGAACGCGGAAAATGGGGGCTTATTGGTTGCTCCTGTTATTCTCCGTAAAGAAGTCTTGAGAGACTCATTACTCTTATTACTAATGTGGCTGGCTTCTGACCTGAGGGCTGTGCGATAAGTGGTGTCAATTACTGTAAGTCAAACCTTAAATATCTATGTTGCGATGCAACATATAACATCGCCGCATAACTACGCCTAGTAAGTGATCCGCCAGTACGAAAGTGATGTAGAAAGATTTTTGTTGTGCGATGCGAGCCTTAGGCCGCTTGTTGACCGCAACGGTCCGTTTTTTATAATGAACCATTGTCCGTTGGCCAGTGTTCTTTAGATAGGTATGAATGTTTGTTCACGAACCGGATATCCACCCGTGAACAAACATTCATACTTCTCCAAAGAACATGAGCGACGGGCAACGGCCCTGGAACTCCTCCACCTAAGCTGGTCGAAATTGTTGCAGCTTCGCAAACAATCTACATCGGTACCGTGGCCATGAAACTGGACTTGCTGGGAATGGATTTAGGTGGCCGTGACGCCGCCCACAATAATGACAATCTCCTCAGGCCCAACTATCCCAATACCTACTTGCGTTGGTGTCACAACCGATCACAACTCTAAAGGTCTGGTTACACGCAACGATCTGCTTGTGCCAATTGGCTTGCGCAATTCAATTTGCGCAAGTGAATCGTTGCGTGTAAACTCAAATTTTTGGCAGGCGCAAGCCAAAAAGGTTGCCTTGTGCAAAATATGTGTTCTTAGAAAATCGGCTTGAGGTTGGTGTTTTGGCATGAGCGTTTAAATGATGTTCAAGCCGCAGCTACAACCCTCAGCATGCCCTTGGGTGAATGGTGAAATTTTATGACCTTTTTGACACTCCTCCGACCTTATCATAATCAATATAATATAATAGTCGTGTCAAATTAGCGTCATTTAGTGTCATTTTTCCTCATTTTATTTGCACCAATTGACTTGCGCCAGTCAATTTGCACAAGCAGATCGTTGCGTGTAACCGGACCTTAACCGGACCTTAATATTCCTTCTAGCGCAGTCCTCTACAAGTCTCATGGCTGCTGATGGCGGCGGGGATAGCTAGGAACGTTGGCCGAGGTTATGGCAAACCTGGCAAACCTACGTCTTCAGGCAGCTCTACGAGGTCTCTGGAGACGAACTGCGAAAGAGGAAGACAAGTTAATCTTTCCCCCAAGAGCAGTGCTCCTGTATGGCAGTGATGCTCGCTGGAGTAGATCACCATGCCTGCATTGGTACCGGGGCCATATATTTTTCCTCGTTACACCCGTGGTTCATGGGGTAGCCCCTGGCCCAGATACACTGCGCTGATGGAAACTCTGAGGACAAAGGGCATGGTAAAAGTTAACCAAACAACTAAACTTAAAATATCAAGCTAAGATTGAACGTGATGGGTATTTGGTGCAGTGTAGTGGTGTGTTGTCTCATGAGGGTCGAAGACTTTAAAAATTATGGTGCAGCAGAGGAGACACAGAGAAAAAACAATGGAAAAGAAACTATTGGAAGGGAGGTAAAGAAATAGAATTGATTTGAGTTAGTGTGGCAAAGAATTACATTAAAAAACATAGATAGCACGAGAGCGAAGAAAGATTATAGATAGACCTGCCAAGGGAATAGCATTTTTAGCTCCTTAGAACTTTATGAAATGAAATTTAATCCTCATTCATTACTATTTAAAAGTCCACAGCTAAGTAAAAAGAGATTCAACGTTGTACAATTTATAAAATATTATCTTTTTTGATTACATTTTTTCCTTATGCTTTTTGACAGATTAATATCTATCACGGTTAAGCAAGACAAAAATTCGTATGGATATCCTCCTGTGGAGAGTTGTACAATATGCAATAGAAAAATATTTTTCCCTTGTGGATTTATATTTCTTTCATCATTTTCCTATTCTTTCTAGTTTTGTTGCTGCTGCTGCTGCTGTGTCCTTTCTACATAAAAACGAAAAGAAAATACACCATCTACCAGCAAAAGTCTTTCTGTTATATCTAGGGGGTTGATTAATGAATTTACTGTTATCTCTGACAGCTATGAAAGCTCTTCTGTCTTCCGTTCTTTCCTATATATACATATATATTTTTTTGTTGTTGTTGTTTTGTGTGCATCAGACTTTAGTCGTTACGTTTGTATGTCATCACCTCCCTATAACTCACTTTATGGAGCCATATCTGTACTTCAACGATATTTTTTGTTGTTGTTGTTGCTTTTTGCTCATTTTCCTTACTTAAGTTTTGTATTTTTGCTCAATTCAAGCTTGAATAAAATGTTTGTCCACACTTTACTAGTCATACATTATCTTGGGTTTTCCCTTTTAATCTGGTAAGACTGTACATCTTTCTAGATGTCATCCAGCTGTTATATTATTCTGAAGCAAAGTTTTCACTCTCACCGTTAGTTCACCCTCTTGTGCGGGGGTGGTTAGTAAGTACTATATCGTCCATACCTTACTTTTGTCTTCTTATATGGTTTCTAGTTCTTAATGACTTCCAGATGTCTCGGTATTAGTGTGATTAATTGTTGTCAGAGAGCGTGTAATTCTTTTCGATGACAGCTTTCTTTTGAGCCACGATTTATGGTACCCGACGAAATAGAACAAGTTTAAGGCTTATCCAGACGATTTTATACTTGTTTCACTTTTTTTGCGAATGCATATAACAAGAATGATTTAAAGATTGTGGCAAATAGGGGATGAAATTCAAATTTTTTGGTGGTTTTTTCATCTTGAAAAAGTTTCAAACTCTTATGTAAGGTGAAATCCAAGATAGAAGGTATTCGAAAGTTTTTTGTGAAATCGTCAGAGGGTGTATCAAGGTTTTCTCATTCGGATGTGGTTTCTGGTTGAATAAAATGAATTAGTTTAGCGTTTTTCGTAAAGCGTGCATAACATTGAATATTGCACAGAATAACTCTTTCCACTGAACAAAATGATCTCAGATCATTCATTATTGAAACGTGTTAATTGCATTAAACTACCGTTGTTTAATTTAGTAGAAATTGTTGAATATTGAAAATGTTATACATGGTCTTTCAACAAAAGGTGTCGTTTTAAATCAACAGAAAAGGTCAATACTTTCGTAAAAAGTGATGATATCTTTATTGTAATCTAAAGTACAAACTCTGAGATTAATACTGGACCACACACAATATCTGCCAAATATCAGTCTCAGTTCTTCTTCCAAACGGTTTTCTTTTGACGAAATTTTTTATCAACAGCGGCTGAATTTCACCAAAAACAGCTCTACTGTTGGCTTTGCCTTTGAGTCCTTGATTCCTTGCTGGAGTATTGGTGTAAATTCTATCTTTGACGTACACCATAAGGAAAAAGTATAAAAGTGGTGTTAGATCGCACAATCTTTGCAGCCAATTGAAGTTACTGATTCAAGAAATCACACGTCCATGAAATTATCACGCAATAGAGTCATTGTTTTACGAGTTGTGTGGCAGCTGGTGCCGTCCTGCTGAAAATAAACATCGTTCACATCAATAACACCGGTTAACAGGAGTTTTGCGCATGGGATATTATGTTCATATCTGGTTTTTATTGTTTTTATAGCTGGAAATAAGACAAAATCAAAAAAAATCTGAATTTTATTTTGTGTCTAAAAATTGATATAACACTAAATAAAAAAAATTATAATAAAATAAGGCATCTTAATTGAATCTAGAGCTTATATACATAGCTTGGCTATCTATTTTTACGAGCGAGTCCTGAGAATCTTACGTGGGATTTGTGAGAATGTGTCGCCTGTAAGGCCCACGCCACGGGACCATGACTAATACAGGAAACACCGCTGAGGGTCGGCAATTACACGGTAGTGTCAGATTCCTACTGACTAAACTCACAAACTCTTCTGCATGATTTTTGATTCCAGAATGGAAGGAGCCGTAAAGGCATTACTTTGGCTTGGCGTCACCACCGGGACCCTTTTAAGGGTCCCTCGAAGATGCCAACCCGACCCCGTAGAAGGTGGACAGCATTCTACCGAGAAGTTCCTGCCTCTCGGGTGTTTGGATCTTTAGCCCAGCCTAAAAAGGCTTCTCTAGCCCAGCCACTTTCTTAACTCTGATTCTCCTCGCTTTACCGGTCCATGCCATCCACCATTCTTCACACATCCTCCGAACTCATCATTTGGTCTAGGATCTTCTCCGATTTTAGCTGCACCGCGTCCGCTATTTCCAGGACAGCCTTGTGATCCGCCAACCTCAGGCATTTAAATAGGACATTCTCCACCGCCTCTTTACCATCGTCGAAAAACGTGGAATCGTCCTAGTTGAAGCGGTGAAGGTATGCCCTATAACCTCCATGGCCACTCAGGAATTCCTGGAGGTAGTAACGAGCTTTCCCATGTTCTTTCATACCCCACCTCTCCACATTTGGTATGAGTCTATGGGTCCATCGGCCCATAGTAGACTCGTTCCACCTTCTCTGCAAAGTATGCTTGAGGGGCACTTACCCGTTACGCAGACTTTTTTTCCTCCTATGGCCCGCTCTGTCCAAAGTTGCTGCCTTCACTGGCGCTGCATACAATAGGACAGAAATAACCATTCTCCTCGGGTTGGCCGGGGGTTCTCTATATTAGGAAGCATCTTCGCGAGTGCTGTGCTGATAGCGGAAGCGTTCTCCCCGATCCCCGACAAGATGCTGCCCCTCTCTCACTTCTCTTTCTCGGCGACAACACGCAATAATCGTCTTATCAATTTGGTGCGAAAGCAAAATGGTAAATTCGCTATAACTTGTTATCCCATGCGCAAGAATTTTTTTTTGTTGACCAGTGTAATTACATAAACGCTAAGCTTGATGATACACGAGTCAATTCATTCTCTCAATCCCTACGTCAAAATTGTCAGTTTATTGAGCATAGGTGATACACGTTGCAATTCGTTTCACGCAATTTTTGTGTAACAACACAGTTTTATATGTGTAGGTAATATTTAAAAAGTAGACATTCGTGTTTTATTTATCATATTTTCCATGCAATTGGCAGAATAATAGAAACCGATTCCATTTTCGCTCAACCGCGCAAACTTCACCCCGATCCCTCTCTCGGCTTACTAACTGCCAGGTGACAGTTCGAATTGATTGGTTCATTGCCTCGTGTATCACGGGCCTAAAGGCCTGAGGGGTGGACATTAAGAAAATACATCGATGTTTTTTTCTGTGGCATCGATGTCACGACGATGTATCGCAAAATACATCGATGTCTTGTACCCACAAACTTCATTCAAAATTACAATAAATTTTATGTCTAAAATATACGCAAATATAAAAGTTTATGCAGTTACAGGTCTTAAGGTGCGATTCTTATGCTACGACTATAGCGACTGCAGCCGCGTGATCAGAGCCGCGTGATCCGAGTCGCTCGGTAAAATTCTTATGCCGCGACTAGTGCAGTTCCAGAAAAATTGGCACTCAAGATTTCCCCTTAATGGGATTTCAAATCGGTGAAGTGACGTTATGTTGTTAGTGTAATTTGGCGATTTGAAGTCCTATTAAGGGGAAATTGGTTCTCAATATTTTTCTACAGCATGGCTTGTAAATATAGAAGGCTTTGATCACACATAAAATACTTGAACACAGTGAAAATAAATTTTCCAGCCGCCACGACTGTTACGACTATACTGCTCATGTCAGCAGTTGAGCCGTACGGATGAAGCCGCCTCACCAGAGTCGCTTCAGTCGTGCGGCGCCAGACGCTCCTTAGGAAATGGTTCCATTTACTTCCATTACAACGAGTCAATTTTTCCAGCCCCACGGCTGGAGCCACGCGGCTGTAGTCGTTACAGTCGTAGCATAGGAATCGCACGTTTACAGTTAAACTAACTTACGACAACGAACATGTTCATGCATGGTTACGGCAATGACTGTGACAAGAAATCCGTGAGTGTATTTGAAATACAGTTCCCACGCACCTTCCAACTTAAACTGGAAACAGAATTGGGCGGTCATGTAAGTACACCAGCGCTGATAAACGTCAAAATTAATAAGATTACACACAACCTGATTATTCTGAACAGAATGCAAGCTTTACCATTTTGTATCATTTGGCATTTATCGGTGCTTATGACCGCTCAATTCTGTATTCAGTTTTATGTGTGATACTCTAGCAGTTACCACGTGGACCTTGAAAAGTTGAGTTGAGATTGAGTTGAATTTTCGATTCGCGTATAAGAATACTGAACAAAGGCAAAGCATATTTCCAATTCGATGCATCGGATAAAAAACATCGATGCATCGAATATATCGAAGCATTAATAAAACATCGGTTCAGTTCGATGCATCGGGTTTATACATCGAATGTTTCCGAAACATCGATGCATATCGTCCATCCCTAGCCTGAACATGTTGCCGTAGCGAACCGAAACCGAAACGGAACCGAAACGAATTCCAATATCATAGCGATTATATAGCAATCGGACCGAATCGGTTTTTGACATTTCTTGACAATTTTTATGCTCAATGAAGGAGCGACTGAACAGTTTTTAATTTAGATAAAAATGTTATAAGAAAATTAAATACAAATTATAAAATAATATGCCAGATGCTAAAATGATTTTTCTGTTAATTAAAAATCTACAATAGAAAAAGAAAATCTGACTTTGAATCCTGACAATCAGCTGATCAGTACTATCCAGTACTGACTAGCTGAAACGAAAGCCAAAATGAAATGAATTTATATCCTCCGCTCCGTTTCGGTTTCGGTTGCTACATAATTGAGTTCATACATTTTCATACAATTTATTTCTTTCATTTCGGTTCGGTTTCGTTTCGGTTCGGTTACATGTTCAGGCCTTTAATGCATCATGAACTTTTGGATGTTGTAAGAAAAATTTAGCCAAACAAGGCACACTTAAATAAAAATACATAGCAGTACAACAGTTCTTATAATAAAAAATAATACTCCCTCTGTCCCAAATTATGGTATACATTTCTTTAAAATTCCTTGATTATTGAAATTTAATAAATTTAACGGGTTTTAATCATTTCATCTTGAAAAGCAATGCTGTACCTAAATTAACAAAAATCAGTTCGGTATAATTTAATGACTATTGAAAACTACTGAAAAGTTACGCTACTATTGTCAAGAAAGGTGGGAGTTATGTTAGTAGGGATCTGATTCACCTGTGCCTTAACGCACAGCACTAATATTCGAACATAAATTGTTTAGTCTGGTAGGTAGGTAGGTATAGGGCTGCCTCCAGTGCGACCGGAGGCCCAATTAGCCCTTGGCGCGCCATTTTGTTGCCACAACTCGTGTACCTTGTGTTGAGTGGTTGTTTGGTCGGGTGTATTGGATGCCTAAAGCCATCCTGTGGAATTTAAGAAGCTTAAAAGTGATCTGATCTCCAGTCTGGAAATCTCTTTTAAGTCTTCCAAAACGTAACTGCCTAGTGTGCGCTGCCTGGCTTAAGCTAAAGCCGGGCAATTACACAGGAAGTGAACAATTGTTTCTCTCTCGTTCGTCTCCCCGCAGCTACGACAACATACCTTGAACGGGATGCCCAACTTGGCAACTTGGTCTCCTATGGGCCAATGTCCCGTGATGATTGCCGTGATTCTGGAAATATCTCGTCGAGGTCTGTTTTGGAGATAGTGCAGCTCTCCAGTGCTTTCCACTTTTGGCTGGCTAGCAGCAGATCGTAGTCAAAAATAGCGTTTTTGACTCCACCTATTGTGCTTCCGACCATCTCGGTCTCCGAGCCCCGGAAAGAGCCTCCTTGCTTGGAGATAGTCGGCTTTCTTGTTCCCCTCTATGTTCCTATGACCGGGAACCCAGACGAGAGTCACGTTGTGCTTTCTACCTAGCCTATCTAGCTCAGCTCTGCATCGGTCCATTAGCTTGGAATGCATTCTTACTAAATCCAAAGCTTTTATAGAGGCTTGGCTGTCTATGAAAATTCCTACACGACATCCTTGTGTAGGTTCTGAGTTCATTGCTTTGTCTGGCAGGCCTTCAGGATCGCCAGCACTTCAGCTTGAAAGACACCAGCGTACATCGGCAGGTGCCAGGACAATGTACTGTTAGTGGTCTCTAGATAAACCCCTGCTCCGACGCCCTCTGACGACTTGGAGCTATCGGTGAATAATCGTACATCGAACTTCCTCAGGACGTCTCCGTTTGACTCTATTCTTGAGGTTATTTCGACGGAGAAGTCCTTGCTGAAGGTCACTCTAGGGGGAAGTTAGTCTGTGGTTGTAGCGACCATACCCTGGGGTAGCAGATTCAAGATATTACTATGTCCGCAGGGTTTTGAGGTCCAGGGCCCGGATTCCCTCAGTCTAAGGGCACTACACGAGTCTAGATGTTTGATGTGCCGGTCGAGGGAGAGCGGAGTAGGGGCAAGAGAACGTCGGGAGCTTTCGAGCGGCATGTCCTCATGGCCCCTGTTGTCCCTACTATTTCCGTTCTTTGGACCATTCCCAACTTTATGACGTTATAGGTCCTGCTCAGCACTGGCCACCATATTAGCGACCCATACGTGAGAATTGGGCGTACCACAGCTGTGTACATCCACAGGACCATCTTTGACCTAAGACCTGTGACGGTCGCCGTCTAGCCAATATATTCAAAATAACTTCACAGTTACAACCGCCTCCGAAACTTACACATCCCAACTCTAGGCACCCTTCACTGCTAAGGAAAATGACAACGTTAATGCCACAAGTGCCACCTCATCACTCGCCAAAGGGCACTGGCCCGTTGGATATTCAATTAGCTGAACATGCTTTTCAACCAGCCAGTTGGAATAATAATACAAATAGAATACAAAAGGCAACTGATCCGCGGCAAACTGCCACAAAGAAATTAGTTCCTGGAGATAAGGGGACAGTAAAAATGTTAAATATGCCGTTTCAACTAATGATATTAGTGATTCCCTTAATCAGACTACTCCCGCCATAACTTCCCACGCTTGGAATCAAACAAGGTTATATGAAGGAAACACTACGAATTATCGAAGTTTGATCGAATGGATGAAAAGAAACCTGTGCATTACAAATGCTGGGTTAAATCCGCCTGAGAAAAAAAAAATCTTTTTTCATCCTTACTTTCATCCCATCTACCGTTGAAGCCGAGTACTCAAACTTTTGCGAAACCACATTCGTCATTAGCAAATTTCGGTCCGTATTTAATGGTAAGGATACTATCAGAAAATAGCTGTGCAGAACATTGGAATGTATTCATTCTTTTACTCGACGCGTCCATGTACCGTAACGTTGTGTACAACATTGGCATTAACGGCGCGACAGAAACATCTATTTTTGTAAACAATGAGAATGAATCATTTTATCGACTGGACGATCTACCACATTCTACTCTATCAAAAAAAAAATTATATCCAGTCCTGATATAAATCCTAAACAGCTTACGGAGTTTCTTGAATTTTCCAATAAACAGCTCGGATACCATTTTCCTCCCACAGTCATTACAACAAACGGAGAGAAAAATTTTAAGTTTAAGATGCATTTCCGAAGCGTCATAAAAGTGGTAGCTAGTCGGCAAATTGCATCACAACAGGAAATGAAGTTACAAAAAATAATTGACGTAGAATGCGAGTTTCAGAACTGACCGGGGAATTCCAATTGGTCGTCACCGAAGCCCCTGCGCAAGTAGCCGGAGTGAAACAAAAGAAAAATTTACCGCTCATCGCGCCGGAGATCGAAAAATTGCTCAAGTGGCGTGATCGAGGCCTTTTCTGAAAAAAAAATTGATATGAATAAACGTGGAAATATGATTCCAATATAAATAATAGAAATAAAATCGAAATGTAATATTAACATAAATAATAAACCTAAACAAACAAATGGAAATGTAATAATAAAATGGGTAATAAAAATAAAGTTGAAGTATGAAACAAATCTAAGATAAATAATTATAGTGAAATTGAAATAATAGTATGATCCCATAATTACTTCGTTAACTTGCTTATCGTGTCGGGGGGAATAGGAAAAAGAACTAAAAGGTAAGGTAAGCGTTGAACCTGAATATTAAAATAGTAACTTATATGTAGCTAATATAAATAGATAATAATAGTTAAATAACACAAATAATAGAATGAAATTTGATATATAGAATTAAGTAAATACACGGAAACTGAATTCATAAATGAAATTTAAACCAATCGAGTAAATAGATAGAACGAACTTTATCCTACATCTTAAATAAATATACGGAACGTAATTTAATAAATGAATTTAAACCAATGGAGAAGTAAATAGCACGAACCGTAACTTATGAATTTAATGAATACACCTCACGAACCCAGCAATTTGATTAAATATCGTATCGTCAGGAAGAACATGAAGGCCTAAAACTTCATCGGTGTGGCCCACGGCATGAGGATGCCCTAACCAGGTAGGTGACTCCCATATTTTTGTTTGATATCATGTAGCCATTACAATGACTAGTAACCAGTGACCAACCTCTCTCTTTTCTTCCCCCTTTGTTTTGCCCCTCTCGTTGGCCCTGGACGTTGTTCCACCCCCTTATCGCCCTTACTTAATTTTTTTGTTGTATAGGCACGAATCTTCTTGTTTTTTTTAAACTGTCACCCCTTCAGCACCCATGTACCGCGGACCCCACCCCATCCGGCGAGCTAGCTAGCGCATCGCTAGTCGTGCCGACAACCGGTGCATTGGATGCTTTTCTTCTGCGATATTTCCCAGGCGGTAGAACCGTCCGAGCCACGTTCTTCGATCCCCTTTCCCAATAATTTTTGTAATGGTAGTCTTTTGGCCTTTATGGCAACTTCCCTTCGTCGTGCCCCGGCACAAAAGCTCCCCGACAGTTACAAACCCCATCTTTGCCAAAAGTCTTTTTACAGGCGTAGAAGGCTATACAGGATTTCTTTACCCTTTCGTCGATGTTCGTCTTCCAGTTGACTTTGGGATTCAGTATTAGACCCAGAAATTCACACTGGAGGATGAGGTGAGAGTATGCCCCTCCAGCCTGGGAGATTGAAGGTGGGAATTTTCATTTTCCCTGTATTCAATTCAGCCATCTGCCCAGCTGCCAACTTTATTTAGGCATCCTTGCATGACTTCACTAATCACTGTAGGAAACATTCCGGACACCATAATCACAAGGTCATCTGCGTATGCTACTACTTTAGTTCCGCTTTTGTCTAGTTTTTGTAGTATGTTATTCATGGTTACTAACCACACTAAAGGTGAAATTACCCCTCCTGGTGGTGTACCTCTGTTAGCGTATTTGATTCCCGTCTCGATTCCCAAATCCGCTTGAATTATTCTTGAGCTCAGCATAGCTGCTAGCCATTGCCTGAGACTTGCTTCTACGTTTAGGGCTATGAGAGCCTCACTAGGGAATCCAATCCCGCGAACGCGGGATCCCGCAAATGCGGGATCCCGCACTATTTTTGCGGGTTCAATAATGCGGGACTAGACATGCGGGATCCGCGGGATCTGCGGGATTTGAGCAGTAGAATGAACTGTTAAAAGAACCGCGACTTAGAGAAATACTAACAATATTGCAAAGTATTAACAATTTAATAGAGGGATATTAAACAAAAAAAGCGAAGTTATGATGTAGTTGGGAAGTTGGATTTTTTTGTTTTTTTTTCTTTACATATGTTAAGATAAAGCGAAAAAAAAATTCTGCAAAATTGCATAAATGTCCATTTTTGATGCATTTTGAGTGCATTGCTACACTATTTTTTTTAATTTCTCCAGTTTTGTTGGTTGTAGAAAAATAAAAAATATTGTAAAATACTCGCGAATGAATAGACTATCGAACTGATTCGGTATAAATACTTTAAAAATGAATCCTAACCTCAAAAAACCAAAATGTATGAAATTTTGTTTTATTTTACTAACAACGCAATAAATAACGGGGAAAAGGTCGGATTTTGATAAAAATTGGCACTTTTCGAAAAAATTTAAAATTCCCGCCAATTTATGCAAAATCAACGTACGGTAAAATTATTTTTTTTAAATTGTAGGTTTTTTTATGTACTTTCTTGTGAGCATACGCAATACTTCATTACTTTATTTAAAATGCCCATTTTAAGACTTTGATAAAACTAAAAAATTTCAATTTTTCAATTTTTTGCCTCCTTTTCTTTTTTATAGTTGGCAAAGGCAAAAAATTGAAAATTGAAATTTTTTAAGTGTACGACTTATCTGTCGATTCGGTCGTAATGCCAAATATAAAACTTAGAGAAAATCCACAAGCTTTTTTTGTCGAGTCGATTCATCGACTCGAGAAACCAAATACGGCCCCTGTAACGGAGAGAAATTTTGAAATTGCAATTTATGCTACTATGGGCCTGTGCTAAGTTACAATTCAAATGGAAAACGCATTTCGATTTTACAATTCAATTTTCGGAGGTTTGTGTCTTTGAAATTGTAAGGAAATTTTTGAATTGTAGGAAAATATTAGCCAAACATTCATTTGACAGTTTGTTGGATTTACTATTTGGTGGTTGAATCTCCATATTTTCAATTATTGGAGAACAATATCGCGAGGTCTTTCAATTTTCAGTGCATAATTGTCCTCACCGTATAGTATGACATATTAAAGGCTGATCATGCTTACACGTTGCAAGCGTAAACCAAAATAAAAACATGAACAGAATAAATTCCGCATAAAATTTGAACCAGTTTTTAAAACTCTTTCAAATATGTACAATGCTTCTTGCATTCCACCCCCACTGGATGATGTTGGTGAAACAATTCCATTTCCATTATTTTAAAAACATAGCCCTGTGGTTCTTTACCAAAATTATTAAAAATTTTATAAATTACAAAATTTCGTTGTCATCCATGTTGTCAAATGAAATGCGTGAATTGTATTTTGGTACACTTTGTAATTTCGAAGTGTCCGTGGAGAAGGTAGCAAATTCGGAATTGTAACTTGGCACCCACCCATTGTAGGAAAATTCCATCGGAATCGATTCCAACATAGTTCATTCAGAATTGGCCTGAATACTTTGTTTGACTGACTAAAGTAGCTTGTTTGACATACAATACATTCTTATTTCATATAACACTTCATAAATTCAAGAACATAACTACTTAGAACAAAATCTATGATTTTTTTTGCAGTCCCGCAAATCCCGCGGATCCGCGGGATTGATGACCTCGATCCCGCGGGCTTGCGGGATTGAGATTTTAGTGCGGGATTGGATTCCCTAAGCCTCACGAACCGATTCCGTACGTAAGTTGTTAATGGCGCCTTTTAAATTAAAAAGGCTGAAAAAGTATATTGCTTGTAATACAGGGTCTTTTCGATAGTTCCCACCACCCCGTGCAGAGCTGTCTCGGTGGATCTACCACTGAGATAGGCACGTTGAGTTGGTTACAGTAAAGTCACATCAACCGATTGGCGGATTTGGCAGTGGATGAGCCTTTCTAGTGTCTTAAGCACGAAGTGGTAGTCTTATTCGAATCCCGCAAAGGATTATTAACAGAACCCAGATAATTAAAATTACAAATTTTAAAATGGGTATTTTAAAAATAGTCCATTTTCTTAATAAGTTTCGTTAACTACTAATATGCCCAACACCAAACTACCAGGAAGATCACAAACATCGATGGAGCCATCCCCAATGCCTCACAAAAATCAAAATTTAGCGAAGGTTGAATTCCTTACTTTTTGGTACACGTACGGTAAGTTGGTAAGTATTTTTCTAGTAAAATTCTGCTAGACATATTCTAGTGAATTTTTTTACTAGATTCTTAGTGGTTTTATGATTAATACTTTGAAATCTAGTTAGTTACACTAGAAGTTTTAAATATTTTAATTATTGAGCGTATTCCGCTAGACAGTAAACGCTAAAGGGAAATGCCCATTTCTGGCACTGGGTGCCCACATATAAAAGTATATGGAAACGATAATATCGCACCCCCGCGAGAAAAGTGACCTAAGTCCAAAAAGCGACATTTTGAGTTAGTAACATCACTGATCGTGAGAGTTTGCTTGCTTTCGACAGAAAAAATTTCACAAATAAATTTCCAATATTTGACAAATGGCGGCGTTTGTGTCGGTTTGTTGTGGACTAGAATCAATAACTTCGTATTCTTGAATAGTGACACTTCTGACTTGAGTGCGTGCAGTTCGATTTGTTTGTTCCTGAAAAACGACACATATCCAAAAGTGACACTTTTCTTGGTAGAGGTAGTTCATTTTATTTACTTTTTTATCTTCCATATTGTCACGATTGAAGTTGTGTCATTCTTCTAATTTGTAAACTGTATTTTTTCTTGATAAAACAAAACCATTTTGAATTGTAACAGTTTCCTCTGAACAAATCTTGTAAATCCGATGCCTGAGCGTTTATTTCATTTTAATTATCGGGTTGACTTTTTTTTCAGAAAAAAATTGTAGGGCCATGGGTTCAAGAGCAAAGCGTATGGTACTTGCAGCGTTGTAGAATTTGCGTGAAAAGGCAGGGGAACAAATAACAGCGAAATCTTTAGAAAACACTCAGTACCAAGAACATTTTGAAGAAGCAGAGAAGCACAATTAATGACTTTATTGATCTTAAAGATTTGTGTGAACAATATGGCAATATCTTTGCTAAATATATAAGCGATGATAAACTAGGTGATATGAAAATTATTCGTGTAGAAAAGGAGAATCCTTTCAAATTTTTGTATCAGTCGCCTTATGCAGACAGTGTGTATAAAACGATTGACCTAAAACAAACGCGACGTTCTCTCCATTGCACAGATTCTATAATATTAAAGCAAGCATATCAAAACAGTGTAGCTATATCTGCAAGAAAAAAGCAGATCTCTTGGATTTATTAAATTCTCATCATATTCCGAGTTACTATTCCGAATTTTATAATTCTGTCCGTAAGTAATTAATAAATAGCCTGTTAATAAAAAATTTAACTAGTAAACTATTGATTTGCAATGTATATATTTTACGAATATTTGAATTGTTATGTATAGTATTTATTTTATAAGAATATTTGATTTGTTATGTATTTATTTTTTAAACACTGAATTATTAAGTATTTTTTTATAAAATGTGATTCAATAAAATGAATATTTCAACTATTATTGTATTATTCAGTATGACATAACTCTAAAAACGGTTTAGCATAAAACAATTTCAAAGTGACACAACTCAAAAAAAGGGTGAAAATATAACCCTGGTGAGGTTAAGGTATAGTGCAGTTTGTAGAGCACAAGTTTTAACACCATGTATAAAAAAATTATGAAAATCAATACCTAGTTAATTAATATTGTTTCATGGCAATTGACTATGCAAAACTTTAACATCCGTTTTCTGACAATGCCATTTTTTGAGTTGGGTCTTTTTTCTCGCGGGGGTGCGATATGCAATTAAGAGAGTGAAATGGTTAAGGAATTGGTTTAAAAAAAGTCCGGATTTTTAAGAAATACAGGGTGCGGCAAAAGTCCAGGAAGGGTCCGATATTTCCTGAAGGGTAGGTGATTGTGAAAAAAGTTTCGAGGGAAAGTTTCTCAATTTGGGGGGTGGAATCCTTTGCACACAAATCTCACCCCCACACACTCACCCCCTAGCAGGGGGTGGGGGTGAAACTAAAATTTCAAATGGCAACCCCCATTTTTTTCACAGATTCTGATTCTCCGCAGGGAAATATGAAACTTTTGCCGTAACAATTTTTTTATCCGAAGCCCCTGCAATCCCAAAAACCATCAAAATTATCCCCAAAAATTATTCATTGGGGGGTTCGGGAAGCTTCGGATAAAAAAATATTTCTAACAAAAGTTTAATATTTCTCTTCGGAGAATCATAATCCTTGAGAAAAATTGTGGTTTGACGTTATTCACCCCCACCTCCTCACCCCCTCGCAGGAGGATTTGTCTTATGGATTCTTTTATCACAGGAAATATTTTTGAGAGGCTTGTGCTGTAAGAACTATTTTTATTAACTTCCCAGTAGGAAGTTATTGTAATCGGTCCGAAAATCGGATTCGAAATTCTCAATGTATTTACACGTTTCAAGGTCCCAATAGCATTTCAAGCAAAAATTTGAGAAGAAATATGTGTGTACGTATGTGGTCATTTTTTCCTGCACGATTCCGCGCGAACCGAAAAAGATATCGACTTCGTTCAGGTGCCGTTCGAAGCGTATTAAAGGACATATGAATTGAAAAGATTTTCATAAAAATCGGTCGAGCCGTTTTTTTTGTTTGAACGACGTAAGTGATTTTTGTACCAGCACGATTTCGCGCGAACCAAAAAAGATACCGACTTCGTTAAGATGCCGTTCAAAGCGTGTTAAAGGAAGTATGATCTGAAAAGATTTTGATAAAAATTGTTCGAGCCGTTTTTTTGTTTGAACGACTTAAGTGATTTTTGTACCAGCACGATTTCGCGCGAACCAAAAAAGATATCGTCTTCGTTAAGGTGCCGTTCGAAGCGTATTAAAGGACATATGAATTGAAAAGATTTTCATAAAAATCGGTCGAGCCGTTTGAACGACGTAAGTGATTTTTGTACCAGCACGATTTCGCGCGAACCAAAAAAGATACCGACTTCGTTAAGATGCCGTTCAAAGCGTGTTAGAGGAAGTATGATCTGAAAAGATTTTCATAAAAATCGTTCGAGTCGTTTTTTTGTTTGAACGAATACTGGGAAGTTAATCTTGTGGACCGAAAGGGTCAAAAGCCACATCCCAACTAGTTTCATTTTTTGATATAACAACAAGCCTAACTCTCTCAAGCCTACTATTTTTTGTCTTATTAGAAAAGTGCGACTATAAACCTTTTCCATTGTTACTATTAAAAAACTGCAACGAATGCAACTGATATTTTAAAACTGATTATAATAAATTTGCACTCAATAATATTTATAGTAAGATTACATGTCCGCTCGAAATATTTTAGATTTTGTAGGACTTTATTGTCCTGTCGTCCTTCTAGAGGTTTTATCAGCATCACCTGCGTCGAAGTTTTGATTGTTAAAATGCAGTTTTCTTAGTATTCTAGAACAGTTTCTAATATACATATATCCGCATAGCTGGATGTCCAAAAAAATTTTGTTACACTATGCTTTTATAGGACAAGCCAGAAGTTCCTTAAAAAAAATATATAGATTTAAATTTTCTATATCTTTCATCTAGTAGTATAAACTTTCACTCTTGTCAGTCATAACATTGAATATCTGTATTTATATAATATATCCATGTATTCTCTTCTCTGTAAACAAGTATATTAACATTACTAAAAAAAAAATAAAAATCACTCAACGTTCTACACAATTCCACAATCAACATATGTGGAGGATGCCCTTATTTAATGCAAAACCAGCCCTCATTTACATTGGCATCAATATTCCGAGTATCAGGGCTTGAAATCCTGAGTTTGCCTAGCAAACACTTCGTTAGTTCAAAGATATCGAAGAGTATGCTAGACATGAAGGCAATACACACATATACTGGCAATCTAATCAACTAGAATAAAAGCAAATAAACTGTATTCTAAAGGACACAACACAACACCTTCTGAATTTCTTATATATATATTCTCTTTCAAAAAAATTGAACGTGACCATGAGAAACTTCACAAGTGCTTGGTTATGTGATATTTGAGATTATTTTAAGAAAAAAAGAAAAGAAAATAAAATAACAAAAAAAAATAGGAAGGAGGAAAATAGTTGCAGAAACAAGATATTTTATTTAAACCAACTTTCTTTAGATAAAGACGAAATTCGTTAAAACATCCCCACCCCCACTTCTACAAGCTGGGGGTTAATCATAAAACCGAATCAAAGTATATCAGGATACAATTTTAAGCATTCCTCACCACACGAAAAGCTTCTACAGTTTTGTGGATTGGGAAAGTAGTTATATGTGGCTTTCAACTTTGAAGATCCCCTCAACGCCCTCTAAAACAACTTAAATTCATACTATGGATATAGTATAGGATTGTGTACAAAGAAGGATATAAAAGGGTTAAGCGCAAGTTTTAAGTTTTTGGAGAAAGACAACCAACCAACAAACAAATAGAATTTCCCACAACGAAAATCTTATGCAAATCCTGAGCATCCTTATGCCATACTACTTTTGTCTTGACTGGAATAGAAATTAAATGAAGGAAGCAATTTAGTGCCCAGTCCTTCAACTTGTGTCGTCCTTGTGTCCTTCCTCAAGGTTTGTTAAACAATTCAGCACACCTCATCCCAGCCGCCGCCACCATCCTTTCATTTCAATTTCTCCTCCATCCATCCATTGGTCCGTCGGGCCCAGCCACTTGACTCCTAAATTGTTTGAAAATTCACCGACGACGGTAGAAACCCTTTTCCCTGGACCACTTTTAATTACTTTATTTGATTTTGTCATTTCTTCAATTTGAAAAGGATACTAAAAACAGAAGTGTAGTAAATCTTGAAAGGATGCTCTGCCATTTTATGGACATCTAAATTGCTTTTCTAGTCATTTTACGAAAATTTGTTGCTCATGCATAAGAAGGGTTACAACTGATGACTTTGCATATTAAGCAGAGACTTAGCTTTGAATTTATTATGTGGTTTACGGGTTTTTTTGCGGCGCGGTGGGGTAGTTGGGGACAGGAAGGAAGAATTTTTGTTTAATTAATTTGTTTAAAATATTTATTTGTTTTTTGCGAAGAGAATTTAATTAACTTTCCTCCAAAAAGGGTATAAGGATCCTAAACAACGTAATCGTAAGTTCAACGTAGAACCAAGAATCCCTTTTATATGTGTTATCGTATGTAGACTGTTCACGGGAGAAGTGTGCACACAATATAACGGCAACTGAAAACAATAAGTGACATAATACGATGGAGCATGATTAATATAGAACACTATAATTCCTTAAACTTGAATTTATTCTCCTTCTACCAGATACTGTCATAAGCATAAACTAGTATAATGCAATCCCAACTGGTACCAACAACTATTTTAAATTCGATCACAGGGCTCGGCTTCGATGGACGGGTTACAGGATCCGCCTGCCATCTTAAAGGCTAAGGTTCGACCCCTTCGCAGAGATATAATCCGTTGGTGTTCCTATTATCCAGCCTTACTATAATTCCCTTCTTTACATGTGTAGCAGCTTCTTTACCGAAATTCCGTTTTCTTATTTCTTCTGCCATCGCCTCTTAGAATAACCAGGAAACATGGTTCAACAATCGAAGTCAGTGCTTTCTAATGGTAGTATTGAAGGGGAATATATAAAACCGAATGTTGACAGTTCTATCATTCTTCTCTCTATTGAATTTTTGACTAGAGTTTGCTGTCAAACTTTATAATAATGGCCCGCTTACAGTACAACGGAATTTTACCCATGAGCATAGTCTTCCACATAAAAAACACAGTCTTTCAAAGAAATGGAATACAACGCACTTTGAACCCAACGCGTATTGATAATGTTACAGGGCTTGCACAACTTTATATACAGGGTGTTGTACACCTTTAACCATAACCAAAGCATGGCATAAGCGCATATGTCAAAACGTCAAAAAATATCGAAAGTCAGTATTATGTCAATCAAAACATATTACCGCCTATGCATAACATAAGCGACATGTTGATGTAAAATCTGCGCTTGGAAAGTGAAATTTAATTTTGATTTATATATGTAGATGAAAAAAATCACTTACTCTGGCAATAAACAGCAATAAACATAACCTTGCGTTTCCTAATGTCATGTCAAGTTCGACCCAAGTCGAATTCATTATGTTTAACGAATGTTTAACGAAAGCTTTTATGCCGTGTTTGTTATGTCAAGCGTAGCCACCTTCATAACAAGTTCTGTTTCCGAACTTGACATATGCACTTGGCATATGCACTTATGCCATGCATAGTTGGGTCTTTACAAAGCGGCCGGCTGTGGATAGGTTTTGGACAGACGCAAAAAAAATCGTAAGGGTATATCTTTACGGTTTAGCAGCTAGGGCGCTGTGAAGTTTTTTTTGGTAGAGGTTTACATATCACCCTGTATAAAAAGCCGTAGGATAAAAATTGTCCAGACACTATTGATAGGAAACTGTCCAAGCTTTCCAATTTTGCAAAAAAAATATCAGTTAATTATGTATTTTTTCGACAAAAAGGTGGTTTTAGCTGAAATTTTAGTGAAAAAAAACCAAAGTTTTGACTTTGACGACTCATTTCTCTAGAAGTTGATAGAGTAGAACCTCGATTTTGACAGTTTTAGATAGGTGGGAGTATTCTGCGTACACTGATATCTTATTCATTAAAATAGCTCAAAGGGCTACAAAAATACAAGGTGATATATAAACCTCCACCAAAAACATTTCACAACGCCCTAGCTGCTAAACCGTTAAGATTTACGCCCCCTCCCTTACGATTTTTTGTTCGTCTATTCAAAACCTATCCACAGCCGGCCGCTTTGTAAGGTTAAAGGTGTACCTAGGGTGGGTCAAAATATTTTATTTTAAATAATGGATTCTAATAGCGATAAAATATAGTCATTTGGGACTGATACGACGTGTTTCAAATATTATTGTAATCGGTATAGTATAACTGCCTCCGGATCAGGTTTAAAATTTCGAAATTTTTAATAAATTAACGCATTTTTCATTTCAATGTAGCTGTGTTAATTCCCGTTAATTTTCGCAGAACCCGAACCAATTTATGGTTGGGTTAGTGTGATGGATTTGAGAGCAGAAAGACAAATGAAGAAATAACACATTCTTCCTTGCGAACCCTTGCCTTAAAAAAACGTTTTACTAGAAGTATTGGAAGTGATGAAAGCAAAAATGATGGATCGTGTAATTTATGATAAACGCAAATGTATGTAAATGTATGCATGTTTTTAGGAAAACAATTGTATGGAATCATCTCATACAATTATAATCCGGAGTAAGGGTGCTAGTCTGTCTAGGGTATTAACTTAACTTGGAGGTAACTCCAATGCAAACACGGTTCTATTTAGGTTACGTTTCCAATGCTGGCGTGGAGCACAGTGAATATAAGCTTCTTCTCGTGCTCTTTTTGTTATTCCTCTCTCCCACAGTACAACGCTTATTGCAGGCAGAATGAAGTAAAAGCTCCCACCAACTGTATTTTCACAGAATAGTATCATAGATGAATATCGTGAAGATTTAAGGTCCTTTTACATCCCAAGCGCAAAGTAGAAACGCATATTGGAGCTCTTTTATCGCACAGCAATTTGTATGTATTTCTCTCTGGTTGCACGAACGTGGATTCCAGATAGAGAGAAAAGCATACAAATTTCTGTGCGATAAAAGAGCTCCAATTTGCGTTTCCACTTTGCGTTTGGGATGTAAAAGGGCCTTTAGTTCACAAATCGCCTGGGAAAATGTCCCATGCCAGATGACTCACGGCAGTTATATATTTAGGATTTAAAGCGATTTAACACCAGAGAATATAGCACCAAAATAAAACACTTTAATTCAAAATTACAATCAAAATAAATCTTTATTGACAATATAAAAAACGCCTATACCAATTAAAGATATGCGACAGAGTAAATTATAATTTAAATTAAAGTACCTACATGATGGTACCTCTTGCTAATTAAGCATTTTTTATCTTATAAATCTGATACCTTTTCAAGGCTGAGAATATTCTGAAGGGCTTTTCTCATTACCAAGCCATTGGTCTTGGCTTTAATGGAATATTGGGGGTATCGGGTTGATCCGGCGGCGCCGCGACTTCCTCTAAGTCACGTTGCACTGTCAGATATATAACTCGCGTGCCAACAGAATTCTTCGTCTCTACATTGCAAAGTCAGATCCATCTGATAAGCTTATTAGTTTAGCAACTTATGTTGTCAAAGTATACGCTCCAACATGGTTCGACATTAAAAGCCACCCAAGTTGCAAAGATGGAGGAAGACATTTGTGGCAATTAATCTCGAGGTTTCGTTACTTATCAACAGAGCTGAAGGCTGCTATTGATCTGGTAGTCCAACGCAACAGTTACTGCGCCCATTTTGAAAATCTCCTCCTAGCAATGTTATCAGACTCTGAAAAGCATATAAGAGAATTGGTTCTGCGCCGTATTCTAAAAGCACGCAGTGAAAAACCACAAAAGTTAAGGCTATTTCAGGTATATGTGTCAGTAATATAATTTTCAATACTTTAATCTACAAATTTGTTAAATATCTTATCTACCTTAAAGAAGGATATACATAGCAAAGGCCCTTTTAAATATTTGTTAGGATTTCATTTCTGAAATGCTTTTACGATAGAGAGAAAATATTTCCGGGATAACGACAGGCGCGTATCCTAGCGACCCAGAATGATTGAATGCCCTGAATATAAAGGTAAACAAAAAATTTACTTTTTTCAACAAACTTGTAAGTGGATTTTCATTCTAAGGCCTCCATTTTTTTTGGGTCATGCTCTGTGATTTATAACTGTCCATGTATTCAAGAGTGATTCAAATATTTTACTTAAAACACGACAGAGCTTTTCTACTAATCTAATATTTATATAGATATATGTAACATAATAAAGTGATATTTTTTAAAAGGAAGGCTAGAGTAGATAAGCTATGAGAGTTCGAGCGCAAAATCCCATAAGGTTTATACAGGGGGTCTAAATTCACATTTTCCGCCATCTTGGATTTTCTTTGCTGTGCCAATTGGTTGTGACGTCACAAACAGTAGTGCAATGATGATGATGACGTCATCACGGTTGTTGTTGTATGGCTGAATGGGTACGAGGTACGGGGTACGGGTATGGGTACTGAGTACGGTGTGGAGTACGGGTACTGAGTACGGGTGCGGGGTACGGGTACGGGTACGGAGTACGGGTGTGGGGCCAGACGCCACATGATAAGACGTCACCTGTCGCGAGAATTTGATAATGCTGCAAGTGTTGCGAATTAAATTATGATGACGTCATCGGTTGTTGTAAGGGTACGGAGTAAATGGGTTTTGTCGGCCGGTTAGCCCGACACCACGTGATAAGACGTCACCTGCCGCGAGAATTTGTTAATGCTGCAAGTGTTGCGAAATTAAAAAGTCAAAGTTGTGCTGCTTGGGCTTTGCTGGGATTTGAACCTGGGGCATCGGTAGATTAAGAGACCTGTATCGCAGCCTCGAGGCTATCGAGGCTTCTGTGGGTTCTTATTCAATTTGTGTATACAAGCGCTGGGCAATCTAAAAATAGAATTTTTATTTTCCTTCGACCATGCTGCCCGTGGCTCTGATAAAAATTTTACCTAGCCGAATGTCTTAACAGATAAACAACAACAAGACTCGGTCCAGCCTCAACATCTGTTTTCGTTCTTTACAACAACAACAACAGCAAAAGCTTTTTTCATACAAACAACTCAGGCCTTCGCAAATGACTGGTGATTAATTTGGGTCTGCTGATAAGAACAGTGTTTGAAAAATAATACATACCTTGGTGTCGCTGAGGCCTTTTTGTTTTGTTTGTATGATAAATTTATGCACAAGGTTTATGCAATTGCAGCATATGCATTATAAATATAGAATTATTAGATTGATAAATTATCAAGTTTCAAATAAATTCCTATTGCATAACAACAACAAGATTCCCAATTTCGTCAGACTTATGACGTAATTATTCTGTGCGGAACGTACTGGATAAATCATATTTTTAAATACGTATTAAAATTGAACACTTTAAACACATATTAGACCCAATGCACGAATTTTAATTGCGGATTATGTTTTTAAAATATCCAAAGACAATTTTGATCTGGCGCAACCTTCAAATGGATTCCTTATCTAATATACATTAGACATATGTATGTAGGTGCAAATTCGAAAGTCTTCCATGCCGCGAAAGTTTATTGAGATAAACAAAGGGAAGTTTGCTCCATATATTGAAATTGATATGCAGCGAATTTAGCGGGCCAGTTTCATAAAAATAAATATAGCCAAATTTTAATCAGGTGCAAGTCTTTGACACCGGCAAGGTCGTTCCTTATCTAATATATTAAACATAGGTGGCGTTATTTCATCATTTGCCGTTATTCTGATTTTTTGTTTAGCTAACTGATATTGCACAACAACGTACGAGGAGTATGAGTGAACTTTTATGATGTTTCTATATTTGTCGGTTTTCCTTAAAATCTGTGGGCGTATGTCATTTGCAATTGTTTAATAATTGTTTAGGCCTTTAGGATGCACCTGTGTAAACACAGTGATAAAAAATTGAAACATGATTGAACTTGTCACGGGGTGGTGGGTTGGCAAAATTTTTGCTGTTACTTTTGAGCTTATTCTCAATTTTTATGTGAGGATCACAAAAACAATTGTAAAGAATATAAAGAGGGTTCAATTAGCGAGTAGGAAGAATATCATAAATAGTATTTTAAGAAAATAAAAGAATATTTGTAATGTTTTAAAAAATCTGTTTTATTTAAAAACCACTTATTATAATAAATCGACTTTTTGGAGTATTATAAGCTAATCCATGTTATTGTTGTTGTTAGATTCAGGCATCCGTCCTCTTCTAGATCTTTATTAATGCTCTTCATCAAGTATGTTCACTGAGCTGTCTGATTTGATACTGGGCTGGTTGATTTTGTTTGTTTATTCAATAATCCCATGCTCTCGTAACTCCTCAATAATTGACACTATTTCATTAGTATGACTATCATTTCCGGCTTGTTGTGATCCTACCAATATGCGGAGACGATCAACTAGTTCATTGGGGTCATCCCAATAGATGTAATCAATATTGTCGTTTAGAATTCGCATTATACCCTTACCGGTATGCGGAGTGCGAATCAAGTTTTTTATTATCTTTTTATATTTATAGCTTTTTGTTCCTTTTACTTGCTGGTTTTCCTTAAAATCACGTTTGTGCGCGCATGTGTCGTTTAGGATTGTTCGATAATTGTCCAAGTCTTGTTTTGAGTAACCCTTGGGACGTTTCATAAAAATTAATGCAGCTAAGCCTTCAGTTATCTTATATTGCTTGCCGTTTATAAGAAAGATTTCTTTATCAACTTTTAATCTCGAATTACCAATATTCCATGCATTGTTATAATAGTACACTCCATAAGTTTTATCAAGTTCTGTAGTGTCATTTTCAAGTAGTTCTTTATATTTGCTTAGTATCTGGTCTGGAGACTCTAATATCGGCGAATTATGTTCTCTCAATGTTGATGGATGCATAGGTGTGGCAAATTCATCATCATCAGCTTCTCCATCATTATCATCTCTCAATAGAGAATAATCCCTAAGAGGGGTGCTAGTTGGTTCCAGCTTTAAATATTTACGAGCAGGTGGTGTATATGTTTCATCATTCTGAGGTATTTCATCTTCTATCTCTTCTTCTTTTGGCTCAACTTTGACTGCATCTTTTGATTCCAATTTTGCATCTGTTACTAATTGTTTAAGAGGTTTTGTGATTGGTTTAAAGGTTTCCTCCAGATATGTTGCTTGTTGAAGTCTTCCAGCTTTTAAAGCTTTATATTTCTTTCTAATTGAATTTTTGATTTTTACAATGTTCTCAAGCAATTGAATATCCTTTTCATAGCCCATTTTAGCCAAAGGTCCCTTTAACTGATTTATTAACGGTCTGTTCACTGAGCTGTTTGATTTGGTACTGAGCTGTTTGATTTCGCTACAAGTTCATTTATTCAATAATCTCATGCTCTCGTAACTGTTTAAGTATCCAAAATATTTCTTTTCCTTCTCTAGTTGGCACTAAGCATCTCAATCGATCAACTAGCTCATTGGGGTTGTATAAGTTTGAATTTTCATCATCATCATCATAATCTTCATCTTCAATGTTTAATTGTGGGTGTTTGTAGCGGTACTGACGAAAGTTGTCAGTATATTTATTTGAATCTTCAACCATCTTGACTCGTTTTCCTGTGACTTCGTTAATTGATTCTAAATCCGAACTTTGCAAATTTTCATCATCATTTTCTTCAGAAGTATACGATTGTGACTCATCATCTTGGCTTTTACAAGGGTATTGACAAATTTTACCATAGTTTTCACTATTTTTATTTACATCTTCAACAAACTTTGCTCGTTTTGTAAATGGCTCTAAATCTGAGCTCTGATCTGTTCCAAGAAACGAATTTTTGTTATTATATAGTTCCGCATGATTCTTTTCATATTTATCCATCTGCACCCCCCTAGAGAAAATATTACTAGAACTGCTCTCGCTGTTACCATGTTCGGAAACTGTTTTTGGTGTTTGAATTTGTAAATATTCCCGACCTTTTCTTATTTTCAACATTTTATTTCTAATGTTTTCTGTGGGACTATGTCTATTATCATCCTCATACTCCATAGCATTATAGATATCTTCATCAGTATGAATTAGTGATCTATCATTATCTTCATATTCTCTGCTTCTGGAAGCATGCGTTGATCCTTTTTTATGCCTAGCAAGACTCTCTCGACGAGTGAATGTCTTGTTACATTCCGTGCACTCATACATAGTGATCACAAGTTACTGCACTATATCGAGCGAGGTAAGTATTTATATACTGGCGTCGGTGCACCGGTGTTGGTGTTTGGTGCACCGGTGGGTGCACCGGTGTTGGTGCACCAACATTGGTGCACCGGTGCACCGGTGTTGGTGTTTGGTGCACCGGTAGGTGCACCGGTGGTGGTGCACCGACAATGGTGCACCGGTGCACCGGTGTTGGTGTTTGGTGCACCGGTGGGTGCACCGGTGGTGGTGCACCAACATTGGTGCACCGGTGCACCGGTGTTGGTGTTTGGTGCACCGGTGGGTGCACCGGTGGTGTTGGTGTTTGGTGCACCGGTGGGTGCACCGGTGGTGGTGCACCAACATTGGTGCACCGGTGCGCCAAACACCTACACCGGTGCACCAACATTGGTGCACCGGTGCGCCAAACACCTACACCGGTGCACCGGTGCACCACCACCGGTGCACCCACCGGTGCACCAAACACCAACACCGGTGCACCCACCGGTGCACCAAACACCAACACCGGTGCACCGACGCCAGTATATAAATACTTACCTCGCTCGATATAGTGCAGTAACTTGTGATCACTATGTATGAGTGCACGGAATGTAACAAGACATTCACTCGTCGAGAGAGTCTTGCTAGGCATAAAAAAGGATCAACGCATGCTTCCAGAAGCAGAGAATATGAAGATAATGATAGATCACTAATTCATACTGATGAAGATATCTATAATGCTATGGAGTATGAGGATGATAATAGACATAGTCCCACAGAAAACATTAGAAATAAAATGTTGAAAATAAGAAAAGGTCGGGAATATTTACAAATTCAAACACCAAAAACAGTTTCCGAACATGGTAACAGCGAGAGCAGTTCTAGTAATATTTTCTCTAGGGGGGTGCAGATGGATAAATATGAAAAGAATCATGCGGAACTATATAATAACAAAAATTCGTTTCTTGGAACAGATCAGAGCTCAGATTTAGAGCCATTTACAAAACGAGCAAAGTTTGTTGAAGATGTAAATAAAAATAGTGAAAACTATGGTAAAATTTGTCAATACCCTTGTAAAAGCCAAGATGATGAGTCACAATCGTATACTTCTGAAGAAAATGATGATGAAAATTTGCAAAGTTCGGATTTAGAATCAATTAACGAAGTCACAGGAAAACGAGTCAAGATGGTTGAAGATTCAAATAAATATACTGACAACTTTCGTCAGTACCGCTACAAACACCCACAATTAAACATTGAAGATGAAGATTATGATGATGATGATGAAAATTCAAACTTATACAACCCCAATGAGCTAGTTGATCGATTGAGATGCTTAGTGCCAACTAGAGAAGGAAAAGAAATATTTTGGATACTTAAACAGTTACGAGAGCATGAGATTATTGAATAAATGAACTTGTAGCGAAATCAAACAGCTCAGTACCAAATCAAACAGCTCAGTGAACAGACCGTTAATAAATCAGTTAAAGGGACCTTTGGCTAAAATGGGCTATGAAAAGGATATTCAATTGCTTGAGAACATTGTAAAAATCAAAAATTCAATTAGAAAGAAATATAAAGCTTTAAAAGCTGGAAGACTTCAACAAGCAACATATCTGGAGGAAACCATTAAACCAATCACAAAACCTCTTAAACAATTAGTAACAGATGCAAAATTGGAATCAAAAGATGCAGTCAAAGTTGAGCCAAAAGAAGAAGAGATAGAAGATGAAATACCTCAGAATGATGAAACATATACACCACCTGCTCGTAAATATTTAAAGCTGGAACCAACTAGCACCCCTCTTAGGGATTATTCTCTATTGAGAGATGATGATGATGGAGAAGCTGATGATGATGAATTTGCCACACCTATACATCCATCAACATTGAGAGAACATAATTCGCCGATATTAGAGTCTCCAGACCAGATACTAAGCAAATATAAAGAACTACTTGAAAATGACACTACAGAACTTGATAAAACTTATGGAGTGTACTATTATAACAATGCATGGAATATTGGTAATTCGAGATTAAAAGTTGATAAAGAAATCTTTCTTATAAACGGCAAGCAATATAAGATAACTGAAGGCTTAGCTGCATTAATTTTTATGAAACGTCCCAAGGGTTACTCAAAACAAGACTTGGACAATTATCGAACAATCCTAAACGACACATGCGCGCACAAACGTGATTTTAAGGAAAACCAGCAAGTAAAAGGAACAAAAAGCTATAAATATAAAAAGATAATAAAAAACTTGATTCGCACTCCGCATACCGGTAAGGGTATAATGCGAATTCTAAACGACAATATTGATTACATCTATTGGGATGACCCCAATGAACTAGTTGATCGTCTCCGCATATTGGTAGGATCACAACAAGCCGGAAATGATAGTCATACTAATGAAATAGTGTCAATTATTGAGGAGTTACGAGAGCATGGGATTATTGAATAAACAAACAAAATCAACCAGCCCAGTATCAAATCAGACAGCTCAGTGAACATACTTGATGAAGAGCATTAATAAAGATCTAGAAGAGGACGGATGCCTGAATCTAACAACAACAATAACATGGATTAGCTTATAATACTCCAAAAAGTCGATTTATTATAATAAGTGGTTTTTAAATAAAACAGATTTTTTAAAACATTACAAATATTCTTTTATTTTCTTAAAATACTATTTATGATATTCTTCCTACTCGCTAATTGAACCCTCTTTATATTCTTTACAATTGTTTTTGTGATCCTCACATAAAAATTGAGAATAAGCTCAAAAGTAACAGCAAAAATTTTGCCAACCCACCACCCCGTGACAAGTTCAATCATGTTTCAATTTTTTATCACTGTGTTTACACAGGTGCATCCTAAAGGCCTAAACAATTATTAAACAATTGCAAATGACATACGCCCACAGATTTTAAGGAAAACCGACAAATATAGAAACATCATAAAAGTTCACTCATACTCCTCGTACGTTGTTGTGCAATATCAGTTAGCTAAACAAAAAATCAGAATAACGGCAAATGATGAAATAACGCCACCTATGTTTAATATATTAGATAAGGAACGACCTTGCCGGTGTCAAAGACTTGCACCTGATTAAAATTTGGCTATATTTATTTTTATGAAACTGGCCCGCTAAATTCGCTGCATATCAATTTCAATATATGGAGCAAACTTCCCTTTGTTTATCTCAATAAACTTTCGCGGCATGGAAGACTTTCGAATTTGCACCTACATACATATGTCTAATGTATATTAGATAAGGAATCCATTTGAAGGTTGCGCCAGATCAAAATTGTCTTTGGATATTTTAAAAACATAATCCGCAATTAAAATTCGTGCATTGGGTCTAATATGTGTTTAAAGTGTTCAATTTTAATACGTATTTAAAAATATGATTTATCCAGTACGTTCCGCACAGAATAATTACGTCATAAGTCTGACGAAATTGGGAATCTTGTTGTTGTTATGCAATAGGAATTTATTTGAAACTTGATAATTTATCAATCTAATAATTCTATATTTATAATGCATATGCTGCAATTGCATAAACCTTGTGCATAAATTTATCATACAAACAAAACAAAAAGGCCTCAGCGACACCAAGGTATGTATTATTTTTCAAACACTGTTCTTATCAGCAGACCCAAATTAATCACCAGTCATTTGCGAAGGCCTGAGTTGTTTGTATGAAAAAAGCTTTTGCTGTTGTTGTTGTTGTAAAGAACGAAAACAGATGTTGAGGCTGGACCGAGTCTTGTTGTTGTTTATCTGTTAAGACATTCGGCTAGGTAAAATTTTTATCAGAGCCACGGGCAGCATGGTCGAAGGAAAATAAAAATTCTATTTTTAGATTGCCCAGCGCTTGTATACACAAATTGAATAAGAACCCACAGAAGCCTCGATAGCCTCGAGGCTGCGATACAGGTCTCTTAATCTACCGATGCCCCAGGTTCAAATCCCAGCAAAGCCCAAGCAGCACAACTTTGACTTTTTAATTTCGCAACACTTGCAGCATTAACAAATTCTCGCGGCAGGTGACGTCTTATCACGTGGTGTCGGGCTAACCGGCCGACAAAACCCATTTACTCCGTACCCTTACAACAACCGATGACGTCATCATAATTTAATTCGCAACACTTGCAGCATTATCAAATTCTCGCGACAGGTGACGTCTTATCATGTGGCGTCTGGCCCCACACCCGTACTCCGTACCCGTACCCGTACCCCGCACCCGTACTCAGTACCCGTACTCCACACCGTACTCAGTACCCATACCCGTACCCCGTACCTCGTACCCATTCAGCCATACAACAACAACCGTGATGACGTCATCATCATCATTGCACTACTGTTTGTGACGTCACAACCAATTGGCACAGCAAAGAAAATCCAAGATGGCGGAAAATGTGAATTTAGACCCCCTGTATAAACCTTATGGGATTTTGCGCTCGAACTCTCATAGCTTATCTACTGGCTAGAGCTCAGAGGTACACCCCTTTAGCAGTGCGGCGTTTCAAACATAAGGGATGTTTTTTTAATCTGTTCCAGGATAGAACAGAACAGCTTCCATACAAAAGTCTTGTCTCTGATAATTATCAAGAACACTATCCAGCACAAAGGGAAATTTTAAATTTCAATTTTCTCACATACCTTTTTTAACTTAACAGTTGACAAATAAAGTAAAATGTTTTGTTTACTGAATGAAAAACGAGAAAAATTAATGAAGAGATAAATATTTATGTAATATTAGAAAAAATTAAAATGCCCAAAGCCGTAATTTATGTAAATAAAAATGAAAATTTCCCTTTCCGTTTTTTTAATGTTCCAGGACAAAACAGAATAGAACAGATTAAAAAAACACGGCAATAGAAACCAATGTGGTATAGCTCCATCCGACAAAAATGAAAAATGCCAATCCCAAGACTCGGTTTTACTTTGACAATTCCCGCAATATCACAGTGACTGCTGCGATGTAACATCAGATGGCTTCAGAATTTATCAAAAAAGTGTAGTTGCTATAAAAAGGTATAATAAAGACGAAAGGAATGTTATCTAGCCGAGAAAATTTGAAAGATAAAGAAGTATTTCATTAGTACAATTGTGCTCATACTTAATTTCTATCCAAGAACTTTCGCTCTGTCAGCTGACAGGATTTCCCTCGATGTACTGCCGGCTGACGATTGTTTTTATTCAATTATGTCAACTCTCATCTGATCAATTTTCAGCCGGAATGAAATCACTGAAACCATTCATTTTTTACGTGTTTGGGGGGCTGCCTTTGCCCTACCCACCAACGGTGCGCCAGCTGACGTTTATGATGCTTTATAGTAGACCTGAATTGAGCGTTCCACGAAGTTTCAGCCGAAATGAAATTGGTCGTCACTGGATCCCGGAATATAGCTTTAAAGCGTTTTTTGCACTACAAGGTATTCATGTACTCGGACAAGGACTGTAGCGCGACTTAAGGAGAAGAAGAAAACCACATTGAGTATATCTTTCCAAATGGAGATCGGGCCTCTATAGCCTACTTATTAAGTTCCGCTTATATCTACAGACATCGAGCGTACCAGACACATGTCGTGGCGGACACCATTAGACGCCGTTTATTCACATCTGTCGTGCCGTGCCAGACGACAGATACTAGTTATATTTTTGTTGAAAATGTTCTCCATTTCGCAAAGAAAAGAAAAAATATCTGCACGGTTCCGATGTTCTATTCATACTGCCCGGCAGACACCCACAGACACGTACAGGCATGAACCGCGCAGACAAAATTTCACGGTGTCACGGTAGATGTAAATACGTTCATACACACTGTATAGAAGAATATTATTTTGACTACCACCCCAGAGGTTGCGGCTTGATTTGTCGTCCTGGCAAAGTCTTTCCACTTTTTTCTACTTATATAATCAGGCCTATTCTGAATTCCGCTGGAATCGATTCATCTGGAATTTTCATATATTGGTAGCATACGATTGTAAGAAAATTCCAGCGGAATCGATTCCAGCGGAGTTCAGAATAGGCCTGGGTATTCCTCCTTACTAATATTTTATTCTTAAAAGCAAGAATAAAACCGCGTATTGGTATTCATATTCCTTGACTCCTTTCCGACTAGAACTAGAGCTTGTTGTTCCACATTGAATTTTATAACAGAATCGTCGGCATTTAAAATGGATTCTAACTCTGCGTTCTAGTCTTTCATTTGTTTTTTAAAATAATGAATATCAAAAATGTAAGCATCAAGTCCTTCCTGGAATGCAAGCTTAGTAGTCACCCTTTGTACCATCAATCCGTCATAGATAGTAATAATGTTTAGGTAAATCCATTGTAATATTGTTAATATATGTTAAAATTGTTTCAAAAATCTAATTTACCCTTGCAAAACGGATATTTGGCGCTTCCGTACATCTGTTTTAAGGCTCCTGACTACCATCCCAGGGGTTTGGGTTTCGAATCCACGCTTCGTCTTTCGAGTTCTCTCACCCTAATCATACATTTCTTTGTTCTTGCCATCTTTACTATCATCTGTCATAGTAATCTTCCCTATCATCTGTCACAGTATGCAAGAGCAATAAGGAAGGAAGCCACCTGCTCTTCGAGCACGAAAATCATCCGATCTGTTCGGCTACCTGTTCCAACTCAACGAAGCACAACAATGATGATACAGGGCTCAATGCATTGACAAAAATCTTTCGCAAACTTCACTCTGATCTATCTCTCTTCGCCTATCAACGACGTAGGAACTGAGGCAATGCATTGAGCCAGCTCATCGTCCTTATGGCAGCAGGTGGAATAAAACCGCAAGTTACCGTAGACATTTTTTTCATTAGTTTAGGCAGTCTAATTCTCTGTTCGACATTACACTCTAGATAAAACCGTCGTCCGTATAAAGGGTATAACCTCTGAACTCTATATAACATAAAAATTATCTAAAAATTTTTTTTCTAAAGCCATTTTCAAATAAAACTTCCGCAAAATAAAATCTAAGCATGTCTAGCGAAATAACATAGCAAACGAACTTTTTCCCCACCCATTAGTATTTTTAACCCCAAGGCTCTATGTCAATGATGTTTGCCATAAGATCCTCATCAGAGAGTTTTGTGCCTCTATATAGCCAACCACTTCTGAAGAGCATGAACAACCCTCACGTCTAAGAGGATTACGGCCGTGTACAATGGGATTAGACGACAAAAACTATAACAATCAATTAAAGGATTTTCTTTCTCTTCTATTATGCGCACACGCATTACGTATTTATTATTGGCTAGACTATATCCTTGCTACAGTTTGGGTATACCTGAAAAGTTGTTTTGTATTCAAACGAAAAAAACACTTAAGACGACAAGAGACTTGCCCTAAATTTCGTTGGAATTGTCCTTGTGCCAAAATTCTCATTTTCATATACATATATATGTATATATATTTTTTTATATTTCGTTTGCTTTCTTGAAGTAGTCCTTTCTCTACCCGAAAAGTGTTTCTTCATTTGATTCTGAAATCCCGCGGGAAATTAAGCAAAAAGTCATAATTCAAAAATTTAGGCAACCGTGAATTATAATAAGTCGCTAAACGAGATCATTATCCATCACTTAAGTGTAGAAAACTCTTCCAGGAAAGACGAGGACTAAAGGACTATATTTGCTAAAAAGGAAGAGATAATCGTGATTACGTCCTGTAGCTTTTTCTAGCGCGCTTATTATTCAACTCAACGCTTTAAATATACTTGGAAGATTACAATTTAATCCTGCACACAAAACGGCGGACAAAAGGGTCGAGGTTCTCCTCTAGTTCTCTACTGCTATACTGCTGCTGCTGCTGCTCTCTATCTGACACTTGACTCTCCCATCGTCGTTTGCCTAAAAAAAAAGATGCGGGGTCGGTAGAGGTAGAACGGGGATAGTACAGACGATGACATCCTTTGAGATAAAGTACCACCCTACAGCAGCCCAACATCATCGGTGGTACTACTCGCTTTTATCTCAAAGAATATACAGGCTAGATACACTTGCATGGATGTTAATGAGGACATACTAAAAATGTGTGCATCTCATTAACGAGGAAAAATAGTGTTCTTTATCCTTTGGGGGAAAGGATTTTTTTTATATTTCGTGTACAGTAGGAAGAAATTCTCTATTGAGTTTAATTATGTTCTTCCCGTTTTGACGTCTTCTATCCTCTGAGGGAGTTTTTCTAAGCAAATATTTTTATAGGACTTCCATTTTTAGATAAAAAAAAAGAAATTCAGATAAATGGAATTAAAAATGAATGAAAGGGTTTCATTTTCTTTTCTTTTTTGTGTGTTGGTTAATATTTTTAAGTAGTTTCTTAATTAAAATTTTATGTTTAAAATAATCTGGTTAAAAATGTGAAAAAAATTACAAAAAAAACAGCTTTGGTATTGCACACTTGCAAAATTCGTTGATCGACCATCGTTTCGATCCATTTACCCAAAAATTTGTTATGAAACAAACCGATAAACGAAAATATAGTGACCCTGTATCAGCTTAAACTTAATGGACGATAACTGTGGCTTGATCCCGTTGAGCCTTCTTTGCATTCTCTTTCTTATCCAGCATTACTCCCAGCTATTAGACTGAATCTGAGTAATCAACTGCCGTACCCTGGATAATAAAAAGTCTAGGTCCAATATGTAACATTTGGAAAAAGGCGCCAGGGGAACCTTATTTGAGTTGATTGATAGGCCCTCCGTGATACACCAACTTTAATCTTCTCGGAGTGCTGTTCACATGACCTCGGTAATTTAGAGCATCACGTCACGAAACCGAGACAAGACGAGATTTTTAAGACTCTCATATCGACATCGGTAAGTCTCGACCATTTTGAGTCTCGTCTCGACTCTCGGCGGATCTTGCTCACTGCCTGTTCCCAATGACCCCGTCACCGATAGTTTCCATATAAATTGTTGTTGTTCTGTCGTTGGCGGTAAATTCGATTTAATTTTTTAAATCTGCCGGTATAACCCCTCCATGAGCAAATGCTCTCTCATTTTTTCGCTGAATTTTCTACATACCTGCCACTGCCACCTAGTTGTCGGTTATAATAGAGTTACATGTGCTTTCTTATGTTTTTTGTAGTTTTCTGTGCTTTTTTATGCTTTCGTATTTATTTTATTTTAATTGTTTCTGTTGTACTATATTATTGGTATTTTACGGCAACAGCTCTCCAATTTTTATTTAAATAGTAAAATATATAACATAATTTTCTTGCACAGAAAATGACCTCTGTCAATAATAATTTACGGTGACGGTGTCGGTATCACTGGGAATGGTCTCACAGTGCGTTGAGGGGAAATTATCGTTGACGGCCTCATTGGGAACTAATCTCGGCTCGTCTCGTCACATCTTTTCTCGCAGTAAGTACAATGTGCAGAGTGTCTGTGTACCGTTAGCCTCTTGGAGCCCAAGAGCTACTGCAGTTGTAAGCTCCTTCCGATCCCCACTCCAATAGCGAGAAAGTCTCTAAATGGCTCCTTCGGGGTGCGTTGTGTTTCGCCAATTACCCACAAGAGGGGGAGACGTAAACTCTCGGAGCGAATATAAATTTATGAGCCCATCACGGCTCATAGACTCAACCCATACGTAACCGGCGAGAGAAAACAAGAGGCAAAAATGTGTTTATAGTGCATGAGAACCAAATCACAGCTTCGAAAACAACGGCGCTTGCCGACGAGATCTCGAGCGAAAAATCTCGTCTCGACGAGAATATGTTTGTCGAGACCGAACTTTACTCTCGTCTCGATTTTCCAGTCAAGACCAAGACGAGACTTTCGAGTTTGTCGACATCTCGTGATGCTCTACTGAAATTGTCAAGTAAAACTTCCCGGAGTTTGGTTAAAATTTTATTGACAACCAGTGACCAGTGAGTAACTGGGACAGAACTCCACCTTGAAAGCATCCCTCGATAGCGTAACGTCACCCAGCGCCGAAGAAATGTCACGCCCTATAAGCATTGTATTTATTCACACAATTGTATGCGGATCCACGTTTTCAGGAGCCCGTGTTCTAGAATTAGTATTATAGCAAGCGTTATCGAAAGCACCCTCGATGTCAAGGAACGCCCATAAGGCAGTTTCCTTAGCAGGGAAGGCTTCGTCGTTTTTGCTGACTAGGTGGTGTAACACTTGGGTAAGCGAACTAAGAGCTGTGTAGTGGAAGGAAGAGCTCCACCTTGCAACTGATGTGAAGGTCTAGCAGCCTTTCCATCTTTTTAAAAGAAAAGAGGTTAAGCTGATAAGTCGAAACGAGTTAGGCAGCTCCTAAGGCCTGTTACCTTGTTTAGGTGTTAAAAAACACCGCGACTTTCCTATGGCTGCAATGTATCCCCAATTGAAGCTGGCTCTAAAGAGACATATCAGTTTGTCGACAATCAGATCGAGGCACTTCTGAATTCCATCTCCTCCTGGAATTTTTGGGTAGCCACTGCCACTTTACCCTTATCCCGGCCGAAAATGGTCCCAGAGGGACCTTGGAAGTATCGGCCTGGAATGGTCCTGTGACTATACCCAGCATCCGGGATAAGCGGTCTGAAGAATTGACCCTGGAAAGTGCTCACTGAGCAGGCACCTCAAGATTGCGTGTATGAGCCATCCTCCTTTTCAAGAGGGCCCATTCCGTTGGCGGAGTCCGTGGAGAGGAGCTTTTGGAGTATAGTTTCCTCGCGCTGGCGAGAAGAGGACTGCTATCATCGGACCTTATTGTTTGTAGAACATGAGACGGGTTCCTTTTTAGAGCGGTGGTGCAATCCTCTACAATGGTAGAGGGTCAAAAATGATTTGAAAATACTTATATCTATGAGGAAAGAAAGGTAGTGGCATATTATTGAATTTGAATTTTGGGGTTCTCCCTCGCGAAGGACCAATTGTTTTGTAACATTCAATAGGTATCTGATTAGTTCATGGAAATGGTACTTTAACATTGCAAAACTGCAGGACAAGATTCGTTTTTGGGTTGTGTAGGGGCGTGGGGGGGTCCGTGTTAGTTTAAATTTGAGTTTTCGAGTTCGTCGTCCCCCTCATTTGGCCGCCATCTTGGAAAATGTGTGCAAATGGTTTTTCCACTATATCTCTGTAACAGTACATCTTACAGAAAATTTGTAAAGAGGTTTAGGTTTAGAATTAAATTATCTACAATTTATTATACAAGGTTTTTTTTGTCGTAAATTGAATAATTAAGAAGTGTAAAGCCTTAGAACACAAAAATTAGTCACAATATTTTCTTTTAAAGGCTATAACTTTTTTTCCTTCAATTTTAACAAAAAATAACAAGTTTTTTTTAGAACATAATTTTCATTCATCCCTTTTTTAATTTCATTCACTGCGAAGTGTTTTGCAGCGCCAAATTTTCTGAATAATTTTTTTACGAATTTACCTCCTCCTCTCCCTAGAAATTTTCAAGAACAGGTAGCAAGTAATAATACCTAATGAATGACTTTACGTTCTAAGAAATGCCGACGTTTGAGCAATGAAACCTGACCCATTCGGCTCACTCCCAGCCCTTTTTCGCGCACATTAACGTCTAAAAGTTCGTTTATAAATAGTACAATTTGGCTGTGGAATAATCTCCCGCAATCAGTTTTCCCGAACTCGTACAACGCCCAAGAGTTCAAACGTAAGGTTCATCTCCTCCTCCTCCAACACCTCCAGACCCCCCCCCGAATCTGTCATATCCTCTTCTATCTTTCAAACCAAGCTTGATATTAGACATTGCACCATGGCACGAACGACATGACAGACTGGTAGTACAAAGGGTGATTCCTAAGCTTGCTTTTCCCACATAAAAAAAAATTGTTTACCAATTTATTGCGGTTTTTTACTATTATTATGGTATGTTTTACAAGGTACGATGGTTTAAAATGAAATTCTTTGAATAATAACATGTATTAGTTACTTCAATTTTTTAAAATCTCAAAGAAAAAATTTTGTCCTGCATTTTTGCACTGTTAAAGTACCATTTCCATGGACTAATAAAGGTTTCCAAAAATTCGATTGCAAAATTAAACATTAAATTTTTTGACTTTTTCCTAGTACTCCCCAACCCAACCTAGTTGTTTATGAACCTACTTCAGACTCGCCCAACTTTTTGGACGCTCTATTGACTTCTCTATGTACAGTAGGGTGGAACTAAAAGACGAATTTTCGAATTTAATATTGTAATAGTGAAAACTTGTTTTCTTTTTTACTCCATATAACGAAAATATTTTACTTTTAAATTTAAAATGATGTTTACCGGTTCCTCAAAGCCTGTGGATTTCTAGAAAAATTAGTAAAACGCGAAAAAACTGCATTACGCCTTTTAAGCCTATCAATAAATTTATATGATGCGAAACAAAATGAAGAAGGTTTTTTAGTTTCGTAATTAATGTTTAGTTTAGTTTGGATTGGCGCTCATAGTGTTTGACCGTGGCTTTCATAGTGTCTTTTACTTAAGTGAGAGTAAAGTGGCCCATAGACGACTATCAATAATATTGTGCAGTTATATTGAGCAAAATATTGACGGTTTCCTTCTTTTCCCCAGACATTCTTTCAATATCACGAACAAATCAATATATTGCACAATATTATTGATAGTCTAGGGCCCCATAAAACTCATGATAGATTAGTTCGAGTTAACGTAAAGTGGTGTTTGTGGGTCTATTGGGTGCGACGAAACCGCTGTCATTACGGACGTAAAGCTGGAGTTACAAGGATATTGGAAACTAAATTAAAAAAACCTTTACAATGCATAATAATATGCTTACTACATACGTATGAGCTCCCCTTCAGGTACTTATTTTAACGACTCGATGGGAAAACTACGCGACCTAAGAGATTTTCTGGGCTAATAGGAAAACAACTTGAAAAATGCGAAGATATGGAAATTCAGGATTATAAAAAAATTGAAACATGTGAATATGAATTTTGAGGACTTAAGTACGGACCAAACGTATTGTTTTAAATTTGACATGCAGTATCAAGCGGAATATTTCCAAAAGACTTAGCGAAAAGGAACCTTGGAAAACTCTCCCACTCAACAGACTTTTGCATTTATATGTGTCGTGTAAAATACCATCTTACAATTTAAAGGTTCTTTCCGAATATATCATTAAAATTTACAGTCATATGTGGTTTAACATTAAAGTAAAACCTTTTTATAAGGATGGCTCTACTCATTTGTGGGAAATAATTAATTGTTCCAGATTAATGATGAACAAACGCAAGAACAAGGCAGGACTAATATAATCTTCGCCTTGTTCTTGTTCAGTTGGTCTTGGTCTTGCGAGTGTAGCTAAGGCTTGGTGTTGTCTTGGTCTTTCGAGCCCAGCTAAGTCTTGGTCCTGTTCTTGCGAGATCGGTTCTTGTTTTTGCAAGACTTATCGTAACAGTTTAGAAAAATTAAAAAATAGATGTGATACTTATTGTACTTTAGTTTTATTTTATAAAAATTAATTCAATTGTTTATTATACATTCCTTCATGTAATAAGAATGCTAATAATAATAATAATAACAATAATAATGTCGAGCTTGAAGAAATCAAAGTGGAATCTTTATTCCGCAATGGCGTTTTGTATGTTAAGAGTAACATTGGGTTACGTTCGTAAATACATATTTAAACGGAATCATAGTGGTACTCTCTTTTGTGTTCCGTGTCATTTATTTTTACGCGAAGACCAAACAACAGAATCTGATGATGATAGTGTTGTTGAGAATTTTGCGAGACTCCTGCTAAAGTCTTGCTTTTGGTCTGCGTCTTGCTCACTTAAGGCCCAGTTACATAGCAGCGTTGCGTTGCGTTGCGTAGCTGGTGTCAAAATTAAAACTATGTAATTTATATGGGTTTAGCTACATTGCGCGCAACGCAACGCAACGCAAAGCATGAGTTGTTCAAAGTTCAACTTTTTATGCGAGCATACGTTGGCTATTTAAAAAGTGTCAGTTGGAAATTTTGAAAGTGTCGAAAGTACGAGGTTTCAATAAGGTAAATAACGCAACGCTAAGCTGCTATGTAACTAGGTTGCGAAAAGTCATGCTCAGCTAAGCTACGCAACGCAACGCAACGCTGCTATGTAATTGGGCCTTTAGTCTTGCTGTTGCGAGCAGAGTTAAGTCTTGGGCTAAATGTGCAAGACCAAGACAAGACCGCAAGACCAAGACCATTTTTGCTCATCACTATTCCAGATACCTTAAAAAACAGTATAAAGACATCATCGATCCAGTTACCCAAAGAAATGCCTTCTGTGGTAATCATGAAAATATCCTTTTAACAATGTTAACTGATGCCCGGAAAGATATCAGAGACCTTGCGGTTAGAAGGATTATTGCAACTAAACCTAAGAAAAGTCTGAATACATATTTCGATTTAATAAACTGGAATGATTTCAAGCTGACGGAACCTCCTGTCTTGTCACTTTTCTGACGAACAATTGAAAAAAAATGGAACAAACAATGGAACCTGATTTTCTATGTTTTCCTTGTCATACTGTCATGGAAGCCGCTTAAAGCGTGGGTGGATCAGGAGCTAGAGATGATTTTATCTTGGGAAAGTTGAAGTCCCGCAATATTATGCCAAATTTTGGAATTAAAAAGGATTATAAGCCACACTAGGTTGAATAACTAAATTAACAAAGGGAAGAGGGTGGAAGTCGACACACAGCCACCACAGATGGTAGCAAAAAACGCAGCTCTTACCTCATATATGCTTAAATTAAGCAAATATTACGCTTAATTAAAGCAGATATGAGGTAAGGAGCTGCGTTTTTAACTTCAAATTACTTTTTGTTTAAATTGGTAAAACTTTGATCATCGTGAGGAACCGGAAGACGAAGTAATTACCTTAAATTTGTTTTACCGGTAGTTTAGGCATTCGAAAAGGAAAAAAAATATCACTATTAGATATCAAAACAAAAAAGTTTTTTTTTTACCATATACTTAAGTTTCACCCTAATGTACAGATGGCAGATTAAGGATTTGAAATTCGAACGTTGCGTTGAAACAATCGTACAAGAAAATTCGCGTCAGTCCGTGCGTAAGAGAGAATCACATTTTGCACCCAATTTTAAGCCTGGAGTCATATCCAACTACACCGTTTTAATATCTAAGGCTCTTAAAGCAGATAACAACAGATTCCGTAACAAGTTCTGTGAAAACATCTTAAGCTGTAACTGTAACTGTCACTATTCATAGTGATTCTTACCGTAGCATAATAATCGAATATCTTGTGCCGAGACTTCTAAGCCTAAAACAGACCCGCACAGCGTCAAAACGCCTGCATGGCACCTGAAACAGACCCGCCTGCACTTCTCATGAAACAGGCATGGTCCGCATGAATAAAAATTCTACTTTTGCAAATGCAGGCCACTATAGGCACGTATTAATAAAAGACGCACGGAATTAAACGAAGCTCGGTACGCTAGCTTTTTCAAGACTTAAGCTTCTCTTCTACACTGCAGCTTTTAAAAATTGTATAGGACCAAGAAAACGGGTAGTTATCTTGGTGACCATAAAGGGCGCCATTAGCATACTCAGTAAACACGTTTTCATTCGATTGCGTAAGTCAAGCAACTTTTGACGACGTTAGTACTTAGTTGGGGGACCGCTTGGAAAAACGCCACTCGCGTTTGGAATGGTCGATTACGAAGACATTCATATCTGTAACAGAGGCGTGCACACATCTGGTGGGTGCATTTTTAGATTCGCATGCCTGTAGTGGGAGTGTGCATCGCTCCGAGAAGGGAATTGCAATAAAAACGAAGGCAAGAAAAAGGAAATGTTATCTATCTGGGTGGGAAAAGTGAATATACGAAGAAATATGCCATTCCGTAGGATTAAACTACTAACCTCTGGGGTGGTAGTCCAGCTTCTTAACCACTGGGCTATTCTATCCGGCATATTATAATCAATAAACATATACAATACTATACAAAAAACTACGAAATATTAAAGCTAAAATATTTTTTAAAAAAAAACTTTTCTAATTTTTACAAAAGGAACTAATTTCCTGAACAGTATTACAAGGAAATCATAAATAAAGTCCAAGAATATTTAATATTCTCCATAATTTATAGATTCTTAACATCCTGTCAAGTGCAACTAATCCATTTTGACAACGGAATCTTATTCCTAAACTTTATTAACAAAATGTCAAAGACCGGATATCAATTCACATCGATTTTGTGTTTAGTTCTTGTTATTAAGCAGACACCATTCTCACACCTCGGCAAAAACCCCCCAATCTAAGCCCCATCAAACCCCGTCAACCTATACATACAACAACAACAACAGCAACAAAAAATGCGAAGAAAGAAATGAAACGAAATGGTCAGGTCACATTAATTTTGTATCCGAATGAATATCGAAAAAAAAATTTTTGGAAATCAGTTGACAGGTAACGGAAATTCATAGAAATACGTCAAACTTTTGAATTTCCGAGCGAATAAACCTCCATCGAAGTTCATATAAAAATTTCTAATATAGCAATCGGAAATGTCCTCCTCCATCATCTGGCAGAATGACGATGGGCTCCCTTTTTTACGGGGGTCTGTTTTTTTTGTTATTGTATATATTTTGCCCTCCCTCAATGGATTCACCTTTGTTGTAGGGAGCAGGGATTTGAAAAGATACATTTATATATTGAACAATGGTCGGTTCGAAGAATCACTAAAGAACAACTTCCTATTGACCCCGCAAATATTGGATTTGGAGCATTGTTGGCACTTTAAAAAGGGAAACCAAGTAAACCGGATGCTGCCGTCCGACCCATCCCCATGGCCATTTCGTCCTTTTAGTTATTCTTGTCATGTTTTTCGACTATTACACATATAAAAGGTAGGTATCCTGCTCGGTGGATCGGTATGGACGCGCGTATATCCTGCGGAGCATCTCTAGAGATATAGAAGGAGAATGCCTTACGTCAAACTTATAAGTGCAGGGATATAATAAGGAATTGTAAGTCCTTTAGCAATAGAATCAAAAAAAATCCTCTACGTGTGCTATGGGAGTGGAATAAATTGAGGTCCCGAAAAGGAAATTGGTTTCGTTCCTGTTGAAATATGATGGCGGGTAACCCATTACAAATTTTAATCCGTCAAGTGACATATCTCAACAATTTTGTTTTTAAGGACCCTTGTCTGCCAAGGACATCTCCGGGTCCTTGGACTACAATCTTTTTTTATTTTTTTTTATTTTAACTTCAGGTCACTTAGAAGCCGATTCATCTTAACTGGAAAATGCTCCTTCGGGGATTTCTTAACGTGGTCCTGGATTCTTCATTTTTTGTTTTTTTCTGTATTCCACTCCGAAAAAAAGGAGAATGAAAACCTCATGGCTGTAAAATTAAAATTCTAGAAATGTTTTGAAGTTGGCTGCTCAGATTGCCTCCTGTTTCGATTATCCTTTCTCTGGATACGATTTCAGTGAAATCTATGAAGTTTTTTTTTATACTTTTTTTTTATTTCTGCAATCCTTTGAGATTTTTGTCTTAATCAAACGCTCGCCTGAACTCCTTGGTCGTAAATCACTTTTAGGATGGCTACAGAATCATGTTTCAAGTCCCACTGGTGGTGGCCATTTATGTGATTGGGATTATGCTATGCGATTTTTGGTCCTACTGGGCTAGGATAACACTGTAGAATTATGGTGGGTGGTTTTATGCTTGTAAATATGCAGACAACATTCTTCTTTGTGGCATGAATTTATTAATAAAATGTATTCTTAAAAGGATTTAGCTTTAAAAATATTTTGCTGGTGGATTTAATGTTTCTGAGAATAGACACTGTTTTACTTTAATACGGAAATAATGTTGAATTTGTTTTAAAGATTTTAAAGTTTCATTCTGCCCCTTCTAGGCACAGCAATTTAACAGTGGATTTATGGACTGAAGATAAATGACTTGAGAGAACTTAAATACGCTTTTATATAGTATTAAAGAAAAATGAGCCTTTCAATTTCCATCTTCTAATTGTGTTTCCTTCTCAGCACAAATTGTTTGGAGAGCTCATATTATAAACTACAACCCGTTTGGAAATTTGAGAGACGAAAAATGTGTTAGTCCTTTATTTTGCGAACTTTGACCTTTTCAAGTTTAGCGTTGATGATCTTGATTTTAGCTCTCATTGGTATCTAGGGATTATTTATATATCACGGAGACTAAATAAAACTCTCTAGAGAAATACCTCTATGAAAAAACTGTCCAAGGGCGTAAAACTCGAGAAAGAACGGTGGATGAGGCATCGAGCTAGTAGAGGCCATTCAAATTAGCTTTTTTCGTACCAAGCGAGCAATCCGCAAGGTCAAATATGGTGCTGTTAGACCTTTGGTAACGTGCTGTTAGACCTTTGGGAACTGTTAGACCTTTTGGTGCTGTTAGACCTTTGGGAACGTTTCCAAGATAACAAGTTTTTCGAGTTAAAAAAAATAAATTTTAACTATATAAACAAACAAAGGAATTATTGCAAAATATCATATCAAATCACGCTTTTTAAATGCTCATAACTAAGGCCCGGATTTTTATGTATTTACATATTTTCTCCTAGGTTTTCTGATAGTCTGAAATGGTTTTTAAAAGAGGTTTTAGTGGGTTTTCAACCCAATAAACCCATTTTTATTTTACATATTTGTACATATTTTAAGTAAATTACATATTTTTACATATTTCGCTTGTTTTTACATAATTTTTGTCAATATTTCACAGTTTTCGACCATATAATTTAATTTGACTTTAAAACCCATTCCATTCTATGCGACTCTCCTTTGCCATAGTCAAATTCTAAGAAACGCTCAAACGTAAAATGTGTTCCGTGTTAGTTTATATTTCTATGGTGTAATCTCTCCACAGATTCTTAGAATCTGCCGGCCCTTTGCTTACTACAAAATTTCTTGAAATCTCCCTCCAATGTGTATTCCCTACTTCCCTTCTAGATTTTCTTTTCTCAGTTTGCCTCGAAATATCAAGGAATAAACATGCCTAAAGTGAAGTCAACACCAAAAGATCTCGTGTCTAGGTACTTAAGCGAGTTTCCTAATGAACATTTTCGGGGTGATTCCAGTGTTTTGTACTGCACTTGCTGTGATCGACCTGTATCGATGTCTCAACGATTTCAAATTGTTCAACATATTGCAACAGCAAAGCATCAAGCGAATAAACAAAAAAAGAACACTTTAAAACAAGTTTTATTGACAGCACCTACATCAATTGCATCTTCTTCAACAGGTAACGAGTTATTTACAGATTTAAGCCGTGCCTTTATTCAGGCCGATATTCCTTTCCATAAATTAAATAATATCGGTTTAAGAAACTTTTTAGAAAAATATATTGGTAAAAAAATGCCGGATGAAAGTACCATAAGAAAAAACTATCTTCCTAGCATATATAATGAAACCATATCTAAAATACGCGAAATCATTGGTGAAGGACCAATATGGATCTCCATAGATGAGACGACAGATGTTGATGGACGGTACATAGCAAATATCATTGTGGGGAAACTACCACAGCACGACAGTAAACCATATCTTTTAAATATAGCCGTGTTAGAACATTGTAACCATGAAGAAATTGCCAGATTTTTGAACAACTCGATGGCAATACTTTGGCCTGGTGGTATTTTGCACAACAATGTTTATTTATTTTTGACAGATGCAGCACCTTACATGGTTAAGGCGGGACAATCAATTAAGGTTTTTTACCCTAAAATGATTCATGTAACATGTCTGGCCCATGGGTTTCACCGAGTTGCGGAATTTGTAAGATCGGAATTCCCTTCTGTTGATCTCATCATTTCCACAGTAAAAAAAATCTTTATAAAAGCACCAAGTCGTGTGAAGATTTTGAAAGAAAGCTACCCCGATTTAAGTTTGCCACCACAACCAATCATCACTAGATGGGGGACATGGCTGGAGGCTGCCGAGTATTACAGTAAGAATTTTGAAAAAATCAGGAACGTATTATCAAAACTAGACAGTGACACGGCAGTGTCTATAAGTAAGGCTAAAACTGTAATGGAGGATATGACACTACAAAATAATTTGGCATTTATATCTGCGAATTTAATTTTTATTGTCCATTCTATAAAAAAACTAGAAACGCAAAACATGAGTTTGTCCGAAAGCTTGGCAATTGTACATGAGGGCACCAACAATTTAAAAAAAATTCCAGGTGCTATCGGAAAAAAAATTATACAAAAATTCGAAAACGTTCTATGCAAAAATAAAGGGTTAAATGAACTTCGAGATATTTCGGCTATCTTAGAAGGGAAAATGTCCGACAACATCACCTCTTTTTTGCCACAAGAATTAGCATCATTCAAATACGCTCCAATCACATCTGTGGACGTCGAAAGATCGTTCAGTCGATACAAAAATATTTTGCGACCAGATCGCAGAAGCTTTAGTTTTGAGCATTTAAAAATGTATGTGGTGTCGAATAATTTTAATGATTAGATCTTTATATAATCGAAATATTGGCATTGTTCCTCAATTTTTTTGTCAAATATTTTTGTATTTTTTCCTAAATTACCTATTTTTGTATTTTTTCCTAAATTACCTATTTTTGTATTTTTTTCCTAACAGCATTTTTTCTCAAAATTATGTAATTTTGTTATGTTTTACACAATATATATCTATATTTGTTAATAATTAATAAATAATAAATATCACTTTTTGTTACATATTTTCAAATTTTTATTACATGTTTTCCCAAAAATAAGTACATATATATGTACATATTTTGACTTTTATATTACATACTAATCCGGGCCTTACTCATAACTTTTACAAATAAAACGATTTTGTTATGAGACTCGCTTTGTTATGAGACTATGAGACTGTTATGAGACTCGCGTACATAGTCCTTGGGGAGTGTAATAAAAGCATTTATGAAAATTTGCAAAATAATAAATAGGTTTTTTCAAAATACGATTTTTTGGAAAAAAATATCTTTGTTGTCGAAATCGATTAGCTCATATCCATTTGCACCTACTGAATCGTTTTTGGGCTTAAAATGTTTTCGAAGAGTAGTGCTAATAGTTTTTTTTTATTGCGCCCATTGCTACTTCATTGGAAATATACGAAAAAATGGCTGAAAAATCGAAAAAAAACATTTTTTCCCACAAAATTTCGATTAACTGCTTATTTAGTTTTACCGGACTTTGGGACGAACTTTTTTCCAACCCTCGAAACATTTTTAAAATTCGGGTTTCGATATGATCATAGTAGCTCGTTTCTATAACTCGGAATAGAGAAGTTCTCTACCAAAAATTCTCTATTTGACGTCATTCTGACGTCATTCTACACCACTGTACCCACATTTCACCGCATCGTTCTTTACAGGCACTGTGCGCCTGACGTCTTGGGATAGAGATTTTTCTCCACTGAAGTTACAGAAACCAGATGCCGCAGCTGTTAAAAACGGATTTAACTGTGCCAAGACCTTGGAAATGTTAAAGAAGTACTTCGGGAACTATACTCTATCGAAAACAAATGTTTATGTTTAGAACGAATGCATCAGAAGATGAGATTGCAAGTCCGACAAAAACATCGATCAAAGCAAATTGACCATCAGAAAGCTGGGAGAGAACTTGAACCTCACTTACGGATCCGTTCAAGAAATTTTGGTTAAATATTTGGTGTCGAAAGACCTGAATATCATACAAAAAAATAAATTTTTAAAACCTACTTCAAAAAAAAAACCAATACCGTGATGCACAAAAAAGGATGAAATAATTGTTCGTAGTTCTTTACAATACTAATACAATCAGAATGGATCTAGAAAGAAGAATCACTTTTGAAGAAGGTACCAGGTTGACTTGCTTCGAAAATTGTTTTCATTTCTTTGTTAACCTTATGCACTTAATACATCGCCCCGAAAACAGGTGTTAGCACCGTCTTCAAAAGTGATTCTTCTTCCTAGATCCATTCTGATTGGATTAATGTTGTAAAGAATTACAAAAATATTTTTTCAAAAGTGATTCTTCTTTCTAAATCCATTCTGATTGGATTAGTGTTGTAAAGAGCTACCAAAAATTCGAAATCCAAAAATTCAAAAATCAAAATTACAATATTTCTTATATATTTATCAAAGTTATGTACTGGAAAAATCCTAACACTTTGTACTGTAATTTTACTAAAGAGGCGTAATTTTAGAACATAAATTTTCAGTAAAATTACAAATCGGTTATTGGAATGTAAGGTTTAAATTTTTCCTCTCGTGGATATAATTCACAGGTAACAATGGAATACTAAGCATATAACCCCAATTGCTTTTAAGTTAACCCTTTGAATACCGGGGAGCGCGATCGCGCTCCTTCATGCATATGCGAAAAAACCCGGAAGCGCTATCGCGCTCCTCTTAAATTTTTCTCAATAAACTGCGAAAATAACCATTTTTGCGCAGTAAGAATAATTCGGGCTGTGTTCCTAAATTAAATAGAACCCAGTTTACTTACTGACTAGTGCTAATGACGTATTAAATCACACGAATTATAAGTTAACTACGTATGTTAAAAAGGTTGTTGAAGGTGAAATTTTAGCTTAAAAAAACAAAATTTTGATTTTCACGACTCATAACTCTGTAAATTGGTAGGGTAGAACCGTCCCTTTTACAATTGTAAATAGGTGGGAGTATTCTGCGTACACTGCTACCTTATTCATGTAAATAAGTTATACGGTTTCAAAACTGTGATATGATATGTAAAACTCGAACAAAAAAAATTGAAAACGCCCTAGCGGCTAAATAGTTGCGACTCCGCCCACCCACCCATACGATTTTTTGTTCGTCTAATCAAACCCTATCAGCAGCCGTCCACTTTGATTTTCACATTAAAAAAAAAACCCCCGGTATTTTTCGCATATGCATGGAAAAAACCTCCGGTACTCAAAGGGTTAAGGCCAGACCTTTGACTTTGTCAGGGTCTGGGCAGTTCTTGTAACAGCCAAGAAATTTTGATAGGCATTGCCTCACGTACATGCTTAACAAGGCATTGTGAGCAAAATGCTAATTTTCTATGTATAAGGAGTGGGCATTAACTAAGAATAAAATTTGGCGCTTGGAAATATTTCAGGCAGGGCCAAGCACATTGGCACAGGGCGGTAATCTTCAGCTTTGGGTTTTTCCCTTTTCGTCTCTCTCTGGTAAAAAGTTGCAACAAGAGTTTTGGAAATTTACAAAACTATGAAGAGAAAGCTCCAATACTGATTGTATTTATACATTCCACAAATAATTTATATTTACTTCACAGTTGCTACAAATACGTAAAGTAGATTAGGAATATTCCTAATAATATATATTGCAAATTTACAAAACTGCTTGTGAATAAAACTTCCAGTATTTTTTTTGTAAAATTACCACAGAAATTTTTTACAGTGTGTACTGAACTTTGTACTGTAATTTTACAGTAAGAGGCGTAATTTTAAAACTTATATTTTCAGTAAAATTACAAATTGTTCATTGGAATGTAAGGTTTAAATTTTCCCTCTCATAGATATAATTCACAGGTAACAATGGAATACTAAGCATATATACCCGATTGTTCTTAAGTTAAGGTCAGACCTTTGACTTTGGTCAGGGTCTGGGCAGTTCTTGTAACAGCCAAGAAATGTTTGAAAATTTTTGATGCTTAGGGCCGATGCACAATTAAAGCTTCAAGCTTCAAAAATTAGGATAAAAGGGTTTGTACGATGATTCACATTCACAGCTTCAAGCTTCAGTGCTCAAATAAAGCAAAACTCAAATGAAGCTTGTACTTTGAAGCTTGCAGCTTGACGCTTGCAGCTTGACGCTTGCAGCTTGAAGCTTTCATTGCGAATCGGTCCTTGCATGGTGAACAAAATGCTATTTTTATGTGTAGGGAGAGGGCATACACAAAAGTTTTTGAAATTTACAAAACTATGAAGTGAAAGCTCAAATACTGATTGTATTCTTACATCCCACAAATAATGTATATTTACTACACAGTTGGTAAAAATACGTAAAGTAGAATTGGAGTATTCCTAATAATATATATATTGCAAATTTACAAAACTGTTTGTGAATAAAACTTCCAGTATTTTCTTTGTAAAATTACCACAGAAATTTTTTACAGTGCAGGCATTGAGCGACACTAATTATGGCCGAGGCAATTTTTACATTTAGGGTGGGTGAAGGATTTCGAACAGAATACCACCGTATACAAATGGAACAACACAAAAATTTTGGGACTACCAAACTAGCGTATCTCATGCATCCTGGTGGCCAGAAACGAAGGAAAAAAATAAGAGTTCTTAAACCCAATAGATAAGGGCTATCCACCCCTACATACTCTTCATTTGGATCATCTGGGGCCCTTAACCTCAACATCTAAGTACTATAAATATCTACTATTAGCTAGCTTTCCCTAAATTTTGTTGTATTTACCCAGTCAAAAACACCACCTTGGACAAAGTCAATAAGAAGTCGGTGCAAAGTCAGACGTTTGGGATCCCCCACGGTATACAACCGACAGAGGAACTGCCTTCACAGGAGAACGCTTTAAGGATTTTTGTGAATCAAGAATGATCGAATACATCCTAATTACACCTTGAGTTCCTCGAAGAAACGGCCAAGTCGAATGTATGAATCGGACCATAGTTGATGTTTTGGCACGATGAAACTGTTCAGGTCCGTTTCCCTAGTACAAAACGTTCTAAATTCGACCGTTTGTCTCAGCACGAAAAGGACTCCATTTAAACTAATATTCGGAACAGAGATGCGGTGGGCCGGAGACTTAAAGGCCGCACTGGATGAGCAGACTCGACAACTGGATCTCACTTAAACTTTTTTAGTATTTATACATATTTTTGTATGAAAATATGTTTTAAGCCTACAAATATGAGATTGGCGTTCTTCTAGGACTAACTCTCTATTTTATTTATGGAATTGCAATTTGTACAATTGCAAGTATTAAAAAACAAACGCCCGACCTTAAAATATTGAGATAAATACTGTACTAAATCACCAAAAACATATGTTAGCAAAAGACACTAACTGCACAAAAATGCTTGTTTTATGAAAATAAATTATTCTTAAAAGTAAACTTATGATAAAAAAAGGAACGAAAAGTATAAAAGATAAAAACAACTTTTCACAGTAAATTTCACTTAAAACAACATCAGCATACCAATCTTTTTGAATAAAATACGTGGATACGAAACTTCCAGTTGAACAACTAATTTTTGCGGATGACAAGTTTCAAGAACTGTATGGGGGGAGGTTGGAGCAGCTAGTAGCGCACAAAAAAAAGTATATATGACACATAAGGGAGGAAAAGTTTGCCATAGTGTTGAAAGTTTTTCTTCTTCAATGACGACAGCACACCGACAACTTTGCCTAAAAATGGAGGACGACGATAGCAGCAAATGCAGTTCAGTTTTTGGGGGTAAAACTTTTACTGTGGCAAAAGAAAGTTAACGTCTTCTGTGCCTTTTCAATTTTCAGTTTAGTTTTAATGGGACATGAAATGTTTGGGATCAGTTTGCAGTTAACAGCACATATGGACCATTAGTTTGTAACAGTGGACAGAAGGATATTTTGTTTAAACGAACATTGTTGATGATTAAAATTTGTATTGACTATACAATTTTTTGAAGAATTGATGTTTTTGGAATTTATAAAATGGTATATTATAATGTATGTTGGTGCAAGTTGACGTTCCAAAGTTCTAACAAATTGTGATCATTACGTAAAATGAACAAACATCGGGAAAACATGTTAAAGTTTGATTGAGGTTGAAGGTGTATATCATTTGGCGTCTTAGGAGGGTGATGTGTAACCTGATGGTAGATTCTCGGATATGACTTCTCCCAATCTTTAAGTGGTGACGATTTTAACTCTTAATGGATGCTATGCAACCCCCACGGAAAGGACGAGAACGAATGCACCAAGTGAAAGGAAGCACACCTTTCCTTCAAACTCTACCAAGCCAAGTTATCGTTCTAGTTATCTAGGATCTGTCAGGATGTTCGACTTCCCTTTGCTTCCATACTCATGCTACTTTTCTGGGCCCATTACTTGTATTCATCGGCTCGGAATGGCCAATGGGGCGCACACACAACTTTGGTGAAGAGTATCCTTGCCGATTGGACCTGGATGAAGAACACCCAACACTGGAGGTCCATGCCTGAATTCGTCAACTAAAAGCTGTTCCGCCCTGTGCCGTATCTTAATGCCGCTAAGGAATTATTGGAGAGCGGTAGAAGGGATGGCAGAAAACTTGTTGGTTGATGTCAGGACGCCTGTTAGCTACAATTGCTGGCTTGACTACCGGACACTGGGCCCTGAATTCAGTGATGGATTTACGCTTAGGCCCGTGAGGCCCGAGCCTAGGGCGGCAAAATTTTAGGGGCGGCAAAATTTTAGAGGCTGCAAAATATAAAGAGCCATTGAATTTTTAAAAATCGAATTAACTTGTTTGCTGTTCTGGAGAGAGATCCTTTGCTACTCCAAAAAGAGTGAAAAGCTATTTGCGTCAAGTATGGGCCAAGACAATCTCAACTTGCATTATTGTCTATTGGAGCAAAATTTCAAAAAATGTGATGTTTTCGCCCAAGCTTAAGAAATAAAAAAGTTTATTTGATATGTGATAAGTCAATTTTCAATATTTTTCACCGACCAACAGAACTGGAGAAATTAAAAAAATAGTGTAGCAATGCACATTTATAAAATTTTCTCGTGCAGCACAGGCCCGATTTTGTAGAATTTTTTTTTTCGCTTTATATTAACATATGTAAAGAAAACAATAAAAAAATCCAACTTCGCAACTATACGAGTATCACTGTCATATGACAATTTTCATCTACTATCAGGAAATTTAATAAGATTTTATTTAGCATTTGAGTGGGGAAGTGTGAGTGCAAAGAGAAAATCGAAACAAAATGTATGCATTCTCTTCAAATATGTATTCTTTTTTCTTTTAATTTGATGTATAGCGCATGCACAGTTTATCAGTGCACATGTGAAGAGAAAAATGTTCATTATAGTAAAAACTCTACCTGGCTTTCAAACCTTTCCCTATGGACGTACCTGAATAAAATATATATTCTGACCATCTATGAAAAAATACCTTTCGTTTGATATATACCTATGTTTCATTATGATACGTGCACCGGAAATAGGTTAAAATGGGAACAGAATTTTTGGAAATAGGTTAAAAAGGGATCACAAAGTTTGGCTTTGCCTATTAATATATAGATGCTAACAAGGTATGTTGTCTACTCTTGCTAGACTACTCCAAAGCTTTTGACAACGTCAATCACTCCGTCCTTTTACGCAAACTCTGTACACAATTTCGTTTTCCTTCTTCTGCCCTTACGCTCATGTATAGCTTTTTAGCTGCTCGTTCACAACAAGTGAAGATTTCCCATTTAATTTCCTCTCCTGCCATCCTTTTTGCTGGCGTTCCCCAAGGATCTATCTTAGGCCCTCTACTGTTTAGTATATATACAGGGTGTATCCGTTAAGTTTACAAAGCGGCCGGCTGTGTATAGGTTTTGGATAGACGAACAAAAAATCGTATGGGAGGGGGAAATCGTAACGGTTTAGCCGCTAGGGCGTTGTGAAGTTTTTTTTAGAGTTTTTCATATCACTCTGTATTTTTGTAACCCTATGACCTATATTCATGAATAAGGTATCAGTGTACGTATGGGGGACGAATGGCTAACAAAGACCTCGGAAGGTGGTGGCACCCGATTTGTCACTTCTGCCAAAACCCGAGAAGAGTCACTGCAGACGAACATCTAGCAGCTCTGTTAGCAAGTCCTAATCCCACCTCCCCGCGGTGCCCTCTGGGGTACTTCTTCGGAAGGAGCTAACGGGAGACGGTCGAATGGCGAGTTCTCTGCGCCACAAAACAGAGTTCTAAGTCGGTTGGGCTGAGGGTTAGCAACCCGCTCCCATAAAACACACAATTGCTACGAATCGGCAAACATTGCCTCGGAACCGGACGGACAACACGACGACGTAGCTTTTCGAAACAGGACACGAATCGGATCATGGAATGTGAGAACTCTGCTTGCTGATGGACGGCTGGATGAAGTCCTCAACGAGATGAACCGCTATAAAATCAAGGTCATGGGACTCAGCGAGACCAGATGGCCCGATGCGGGGGAACATATCTGCCCAAACGGTGAGTCCTTCTTATATTCTGGGAGAAACGAAAATGAAAATCGTAGGAATGGCGTTGGGGTAATACTCACCAAGGAAGCCAAGTCCAGCCTCATTAGCTGGTCACCAGTTTCTGAGAGGATTATTACCGTGCGCCTGCGTACCAGACTAAGAAGTATTACGGTAGTCCAATGCTACGCTCCGACTGAAGACGCAGAAGATGACATCAAAGACGAGTTCTACATGCGACTGAATGAGGTTTTTCGCTCTATTCCAAGTGGAGAAATCATTGTTTTGATGGGCGACTTAAACGCACAGATCGGCCCCAACAACACCGGCCTTGAACACACTATTGGAAATCAAGGCCTAAGCCAAGGTGCCAATAACAATGGTGAGCTTTTCGTTGAGTTCTGTAGTTCCCGCCAACTCATGGTAGGTGGAACTTACTTTTGTCACAAGAAGATACACAAGGAGACCTGGGTATCGCCTGATGGTAGAACGAGAAATCAGATAGATCACGTGGCCGTTAGCCGCAGATGGAGAACTATTCTTGAGGATGTCAGGAGCTTTAAGAGAACAGACACTGGAAGTGACCACCATTTGGTAGTAGCAACTATTCGCCTAAAAATCGCTGCAATCAGAAACGTCCAACGAGATGCCATAAACCGTAGACGGTTTAACGTAGACCTTCTGCGTGAGAGCACCAAAAAGCGAGAATTTGCTGGCAAACTGCAAGAAATATTAAACCAGCAAACCGTTTCTGACGACGCAAATATTGAAGAGCTGTGGAGCACAACAAAGGGCGCTATAATAACAGCAGCGGAAACAAGCATTGGTTATGTCCAAAGAAACCAGAAACACTGGATCTCGGACACAACCTGGCAAAAAATTGAACGCAGAAGGGCCCTCAAAAATAACGCGAACTCTACAAGCGACCCGGAAAAACGACAACAACTTGAACGGGAATACTCCCAATTGCACCGGGAGGTAAAGAGAAGTGTCCGGCGTGATAAAAGGCGGCAGATAAATGAGCTCGCAGAGAAAGCGGAAAACGCGGCAAACACAGGCAACAGTAAAGTGCTGTACCAAATCACTAAACAGCTCTCGGGAAAGCACTCTACTAAAAAACACGCCATAAAGAGTGCGGATGGAAGGCTGCTGTGCAGCGACGAGGAGCAACTCCAAAGATGGAGAGATTACTTCTTCGCCGCCCTGAATGGTTCATTTACACAGGAACCTCAGGAAAACAACAACAACAATGCACAGCTAATAAGAATCACCACTCGTGCCCCATCCAAGACTGAAATAGTAACCGCAATTCATGCAATGGCCAATGGTAAAGCAGCTGGAAAAGATGGCATCCCGCCAGAATTGTTGAAAGCCGACTCAAGCCTCATAGCAGATGCGCTACAGCCAATCCTGGAAATAGCATGGAACACCTGTACCTTTCCGGAGGATTGGACGGAAGGTATCATAGTCAAAATACCAAAAAAGGGGGACCTAACAATATGTGACAACTGGAGAGGCATCTGTCTATTATCTACGGTGGGCAAAATCTTGTCCCACATATTACTATCAAGGATAAGAGAGGCAGTAGATCGAACGCTTAGAAGACAGCAGGCTGGATTCAGAAAAGGCCGCTCCTGCATAGACCACATTAACACCTTGAGAATCATAGTGGAGCAGTCTACTGAATTCCGATCCCGCCTTTACCTTGCTTTCGTAGACTATGAGAAAGCGTTCGACTCGGTTAATAGGAGCTTTATATGGCGAGCTCTACGGCAACGTGGACTGCCGGATAAAATAATAGAATTGATAAAAGCTCTATACAACAATTCCAAATGCAGAGTTCTTCACAATGGAAAACTATCCGACAGCTTTGAAGTGAGCTCAGGAGTACGGCAATGCCTACTTTCGCCATTACTATTTCTTATAGTAATAAACGACATCCTTGTCAGCGCTCTAGATACTAGAACAGGTGGCATACAATGGGGATTGTTAGACCGCCTTAAGGACCTCGACTACGCGGATGATATCTGTTTGCTGGCGCACAGACAGCAGGACCTCAGAAACATGTTAAACAATTTGGCAACAGAAAGTAGTTCAGCAGGCTTAAGGTTAAATCCGACTAAAACCAAAGAAATGCGGATAAATGCAAACACCCTTGAACCAACAGCGCTAAATAACCGTGACGTGGAACTGGTAGACAAATTCTGTTACCTCGGTAGTATTATTACCGAAAACGGCGGTACAGAAGAAGACGTTAGTTCCAGAATAAATAAAGCAAGAAGCGCATATGCATGCCTGTTTCACATATGGAGATCGACGGAGATCTCAATTAACACCAAATTGCGGCTGTTCAACTCCAACGTTAAGGCAGTTCTTTTGTACGGTTGCGAAACATGGAAAGTCACCCAATTCATCACAGGGCGCCTACAAGTTTTCATCAACAGATGCCTACGTCGTATCCTAAAAATCCGCTGGCAAGATAGAATTTCAAATGAAGAACTATGGCGCCGTGCCGGCCAAGAAAGGATAGACGACCAAATCAGGCGAAGGAAATGGAATTGGATTGGCCACACCTTACGACGCGAAAACGAGAATCTAGCCAAACAGGCCCTCGACTGGAATCTGCAAGGAACCCGTCGAGTCGGACGACCTAGAACAACGTGGAGGAGAACTCTATTAGCAGAGGCCGCAACAACCGGGAGATCCTGGTCAGAGCTGAGAGCTGTCGCGCAAAACAGAGTCCGCTGGAGGGCAACTGTTTCCGCCCTATGTCCCATGAGGGATTAAAGGAGCAATTAGTTAGTACGCAGAATACTCTCACCTATCTAAAACTGTAAAAGCGAAGGTGAAAAATATCACTACAAAGCAAAAAGGGCGCCATATCGGACGGGGCCTAGGGCGCAGTCGAGCTTAAATCCGCCACTGCCTGAATTACCATTTATGGGGGATAGGAAAGGCGGAGGACCCAACCTGCAGCCTCGCTTTGAGGATTATGAGTCTGCCCTTCATGTCGTTTGTGAGTGCCGCGCGATAGCTCGAATAGTCAAGTTTAAGTGGCAAGACACTAGGCAGACAGATAATCCTGGTCAAGTTGTCTGGCCTAAAAATATGAGGATTATGGGTACAGAGCAATAGGCTAAGTAAAGTGGGTTTTGTACTATTTTAGTACTTTTGAACCCAACACCTCACTAAAGAAGAAGAAGGTTCATTTACATTCTTATTTCAATTCCTTCTCGACTGCATGCACGAAAGGTTTCTTCACATACTTTATTATCTGGGTGGTCTTGAATTGATGATTGTCCAGTATAATTTGATCCAGTACTGATAATTGCTATCATAATATCAAAGATAGGCGCAGTTTTTGAAAAACGGTAGTATTGGATGGGAGCCAGTGGAAAGAAAGTGAATATTGCCGTTGGCGATTCTTTCATTCTTCGCTCCACTCTTTTCCAATTCATTTGATGTGTTATTGCGAGTGTTTGTGAATATGTATTGATCTTTGATTCCAGAAATGGAAAATGCACATTCGAAGAAAATAGCAATGAAGGAAATTGAAAATATTATAGAGAGTTGGAGCGATGACGAAAATCTCGTTCAATCTGTCAATAGGTAGACGAACAATCGGACAAAGAATTAATCGACGAGAATTTTATTGCAATTAATCCAAGCAATCGATTTGCATGCAGCCCAGAAAAACACCGATTTTCATTTGGACGTGGTTTATTGAAGAGATTCTTGGGGATTTTACTGTTATTCGACTACCACACTTTGCCTTCTGTTGAGGATTATTGGTCTTCGAAGCTGTCAATGGGAACCCCAATGGTAAAGCAGTAAATGTCGAAATTTATGTTCTCGCATATCAAGAGATACATCCATTTTGCCAATAATGATTAATCGTAACCATAATATGGGCAAAGTGCTATAATTTCCATTACGTTTTTGTGATTCAAGCTCCCTAATTTGTATTTCATTTATTTTAGCTTCGTTTATTCTTCATTATAAACATGCAGTTTGGCATTTGGGCAAAGTTTTTGTCCATAAACGAGCAGATGGTGGCCTATTACAGCCATCATAGTTGCAAAATGTTTAATCTGAGAAAGCCGATCCGTTTTGAAAATAGACTTTGGTGCCTTTGTGTGTCAGCCGGCTATTTGTTCATTTTCATCTATTACTATGGATAATCCGATCAATACAGGTTGGTCTAGGTGCTAAATTTGTTCTCTATTTACTCAGCAACGTCGAGGCACCCTGGCATGGCGTCACGGGATTCTGTGCCACAGGAACTCTTCAATATAATCGTGTAGGTACATGGTGGTGCTACTAATATAAAGGCCGGAAAAGAATTGCCTCGCGGCGCACATGATCACTGTCACTGTCAAGATATAAAGGAGGTCAACATTGTTACAAATTACGACTAGAGTCTCCCACTCAATCTTGTTCGGCGTTGGGAAAAGCCTAGGGCTTCTAAGAAAGGCCGAGAGATGAAGGCCAATTTGTCAGGGTCGGTCAGCCTGCTGCACAGTGGTCGAAAATGCCAAAAAGCTGGCCAAAAGTCGAAAAATGAAAGTCTTATTTAGGAACTGTTTTTATTTTAACTTGTTAGATTAGGGTACCTAGGATAGCAAAAGGCAAATGGAACCAATGAAATAGCGTTTCTTGCATTGTAAAATCATTCTGAAAGTGGCCGTTGAATGCTTTAGTTGAAATAGCATCATTAACCCCGGCGGCAGCCAATTATTTAAACATTCATAGGAAGTGTTGTGTCGCATATTTTTAAATGTTATAAAATGGATTATTCTCAGGAAAGTAAGTATAATTAAATAATATTAACAAGAATACTCATTTGTTCACATATTTTTAACACGGTGAAGATTTCTTGACCTATTTTTTTTTGTCGAAAAAGTAAATTTTTTTTATATTAATAGACCTACAAAAGAAGTCCCGCTATATTCCGCTCTGATTTTTGTCTTCTATTGTTTATTGACCCTTTGACAAAAACTTATTCCAAAAACTATTGCCCGAAGTTGCCCCTTTTTGTTTAATTCCACTTTTTGTACAAAATTCTGTGTAATCAATGTTTTGTTTTTTTTAACTTATGAAAGTAGTTCTTAGCTTAAATTGAACCGTTTTATCTTTGGTAATCAACTTTCGAAGTCAAATTAACATAAGTATTGGAGTTATAAGCAATTTTAATGCTAAAATTGGCTCCTTTCGTACTTTTTTAGTACCTTTTCACCTAAGCTTTGCCAAAAAGTACCAAATAAGGTCAATTTTAACCCTTACCCTGGTAAGGTGTGTCCATAGGACTCATTTCAAAATTAAAATTCTTTAAACTGATTTTTTGCAACAAACAAACCTTAAGATCTTTTTTGTATTTTATTGTTATAGTATTGTTTACATAAATTTGTATGTTTCTATAAACAAATTATGGCCTAATTTATGTTTAACTATTGCAAATAGTAATATTCTTCCATATGTGTAAATTGGACACTCTATTACAGGTTAAGTTGCTTACCAGGTGAAGGGTTAACATTAAACTTGCTAATAACTTCGAAAGTAAAGGTCGTAGCATAAAGATTGTCCAAACATTATTGATAGGAAATTGTCCCAGCTTTCCAATTTTGCAAAAAAAAAATTAGTTAAGTAGGTATTTTATGGAGAAAAAGGTAGTTAAACAAAAATACAGGGTGATATGTAAAACTCTAAAAAAACAACTTCAAAACGCCCTAGCGGCTAAACCGTTAACATATCCAATAAAATAAAATATAATACCAAATTCGTGATCAGCGACCTGGACAACACAATCCTAATTTCATTGAAAAATAGTGTTCAATATTGATGGTCGCCATTTTGAGCCGCCATTTTGTTTTTTTAATTTAAGAAATAATAACAAATTCGTGATCAGCTACCCCAAAAACTCTTATAACTTTATTTTCAAACAATTATGTCAGTTTTTTCGATCTTTTTGCCGATTTCGACCACTGTGTGCTGTGCTTATATAGTCCAGTCAAAATAGACGAAAAACAGCTAAAGAGTGAAGACAATTCGGAAGTTGATGAAAATTGGTACACACCTTAAAAACATCATTATAAATAAAATGTCGAGACTGACACGCGATTGGCCGCCGGGAAAACTTTTTATTCAAGGTCAAAGGGTCAAAATATCAGTTTTTTGCAAATATCTCTTAAACGGTAAGTCCTATCATAAAATGGTGTTCACAAAGTTTGTAGATTATGCGATTATCTACAAAAAAAGTTATTATTCATTTTCCCGTACGAATTGCCATTCATGAGATATCGCCGTTTTAAAGATTTAAAATACTCATATGCACTCATTCGCGGCTTGTATAAGGACATCAGACGCTCAATAAATCTTTTGTGGGCCTACGCGGCTAATATTTTCAGGAGTGATTCCTGGATGTGTTTGGAGAAAAAAATTGTTCTAGGCTATTCCCACTATCCACTAAAATACAAGGTGTTTAAGAAGAAAAAAATAATTTTTTTTTAAATTTACTTAAATTTCAATTACTCCTAGACTAATTATCGTAAAACAACAAAATGAGGCTCATTTTTTAGGTAAATGTGCATTCTTTAATTTGGTATAAAGATCAAAAAGTTGAGTGACTCCTTTTAGAATATATGTAGGTACAAAATGTGAGCAAAATCCCATAGTTTTTTCGTTTTTTTGCATTTTGCCCATACTTTAAACCTACATATATTCTAAACGGAGTCACTCAATGAGTGCATATGAGTATTTTAAATCTTTAAAACGGCGATATCTCGTGAATGGCAATTCGTACGGGAAAATTTATAATAACTTTTTTTGTAGATAATCGCATAATCTACAAACTTTGTGAACACTATTTTATGATAGGACTTACCGTTGAAGAGATATTTGCAAAAAACTGATATTTTGACCCTTTGACCTTGAATAAAAAGTTTTCCCGGCGGCCAATCGCGTGTCAGTCTCGACATTTTATTTATAATGATGTTTTTAAGGTGTGTACCAATTTTCATCAACTTCCGAATTGTCTTCACTCAAAAATCTATTTTGACTGGACTATATAACTATTTAAGCTATAGCAAAGGGGTGGGTGGCGTTTATCTTCACGATAACGCCATTCAAAATTATCGAGTCAATCGATCCGTGGAAAGAAATCTTACTGACCTAAACACCCTGAATTATTGTGTTGTGAACGCTTGGAAACTGCATTGTTTGGTTGCGAAATATAAAAATTAGAAACCAATGAGCCAGAAACATTTCAAGTTGTCCGTCACTGAGTCTCTTCTGTTCACCGATGATAAAGAAGGAATGGACTCGGATGTTGACCTGGAGTTTTCAATGAAAGTTCATTTTTTATTTTCCTAATGCTTTTATTTGTGAGATTTTATGGTATGGGATAAACGCCAACATTAATCGAACACTACCTTTCACTCATACCTGTGCTATCCAGGTGTTGATTTTTTAATGCAAAATATAGCTTGGTCCTTTGGCTATAAGACCCCAATTATTTTTTTTTAATTATATACTTTTAATATAATTCACAAGAAAGTTCTATCGGCAGGGTATTTTTCAACCAGTCCCACCCAAAATTTGTTTGGGGTCGGTGGCGGTAGCTATTAATTTCGAATAGCCCAAAGATCAGATTAATATATGATACTAACTATCTTCCTGATATCAGTTATCTTCTTTATTGAAAATGGACAAGTTATTGAAAATCGTACGATTTTGATGAAATTTTGAAATGTGTGCCCGGGCGACCATAAAAGTTGATAGATGTGACATGGGTATTTAAATACCCAAAAGGCATTGGTGTTTTCTCTCACATTCTTTCGATTAATGAACAAACTACTACCGCCGGCATTCGTGCAAATGTTCATCAAGGGAAAACCAATTCGTTTCGGGTACAAGTATTGGTGTTGGGCGTCGGAAAAACTTGTATCACCTCATTCCATAAGCTGGTTTATAGGAACAGAAGGACCCAGGTTTGGGGCTGGGAAAACGGGTTGTCCTATTGCTTCTTTCACATCTGTAGGCCGGCGCCAAGCACACTGTTACGTTTGACAACTCGTTTGTCGAACCACGGACTCTTCGCTTTTGGAACTATTTGTGATAAGGAAAATGGTTACCAATACATGGAATGTGTGGACCTTTTTGAAAACGCAATCAACAATTACTTCGGATCCGGGGCAAGAAGTGGTATTGGCCATTAATAACAAATGCGTTCGACGGGGCTATGATAAATGCGTGGAAGTTACATTGCTGTCGCAAGTATGGCAATAAGTCACCGATGCCTCAATACGAATTCCTAGTGAAGGTGAAGTGAAGCGAATCGATTATGATCAAGTCCAATTATCATCATCCGCTGGCAATGCTTTACGATGGCATCGATCATTTCATCGAATAACTCAATACTCGTCATCGTTGTCCGCAATGTGGTGTCAAAACTGAATATGGTTGTTTAAAGTCATTCCTGGATTACGAGAACTGTGTGATAAGCTGAATATTGCTAGAGCTAAATGACCTATTACTTATAAACATCATGTTTCCTCAATAAAATAACAAAAATTCCGATTTAACTACGTTTTTTATTCACTCCAAACGAAATTTTTCCATCTTAGCAAAAAATAGGTATTTTGGGTAAACACCACCAGACTGTCGGATATTAAAATACCTATTTTCATTAGACCTGGTGTGTTGTACGTTCTAAGCAAACTTCGAATTTTAACTTTAACAGCTTAGCGGATCAGAACGATGCGGATGTATTGGGATCCAGGTCCAGGCTTAAGGAAGTTGACATTGCTGGGTTTACTAATTCTAGTTCTAATTTCATCTACGACTGATAGCTATGACCTTTCATATTATTACATATTTTAGTAATGGCATTAACAAAGCGATAACGGAAAATTTAAAAAGAAATTATTATAGAAAAATTCTTTAAATTCTTCGAAATTTTATTTATATTTAATGTGAGAAGTTAATGTGTAAATAAATGATTTCATAAATGAAAGAAATTTTTTTAATCAAGAATTTATAAATTAAAAAATTACTTCAACGATTTTTAATTTTTGATCTGCCATATATATTTTGCATATCTGCATATATTAAATATTAAAAAATTTCCAAAATCGTAATAAAAATGCTTTTCAATTTCCAGAATTGCATAATTGGTAAAAAAAATGAATAAAATACTCAATAAAGCGCAATAAATTAATGTACACATACTTCTGTAGCCATTCAGGGTAATTTACTTACTCTAAATAAAAGTAATGAAAGACAGCTCAATTAATGCAATAATAATCATAACAAAAAAAAATATTAAAAAATTTCTCAATTAAAATGAAATTCATTTCATAAAAACGCTCTGCACTCCACCAATTACAGTCATTTATTCCAAAAATTTCATTCATGTAATAATATCTCCACTCTGATAATATTTGAAGTATTGTTCATTAATTGAAGCTGGACAGTATATTTTCTGCAATTGATATTCATGTAACAGAAACATATTCTCTCATTTTCCTTTATTTTAACCCCACGATTATAATTCCTTTTTTTTAAAACCCTTTTTCCCTATGGATGTTATACGAGCAGCTGCAATGCCACACCAATTCACTGCCGTATATATAGTTAAAAATTTAAATAGCGTCATTGCTTATAAATCATTTCCCCATTGTTTCAATTCATGGCCATAAACTCACGAGTTCATATGACAAAAGGTGGAGCAGAAGCAATTCAACGAACATAAAAAAAAATTCATCATTTAATATCCATTCCACTCTTGTGTATTTATTTATCCATATATATATCCAGAAACGTATGATCGTGATAGTGTTAGAATGGAAGTGAATTCTGTCCCATTCATAATTCAGTGGCAAACAAAAATCCAATTAAATTCCCATACGATACCGACGGAGATTTAATTGTTCTCATAATTATCATCAGACATATATAGAACGTTCGTAAAGAGAGATATGTCCTTATGCAACCTCGATATATGAATTGTTGATGCTAAAACCAGAAATGCGCTATCTTATTAATTGCAATTTTGTGTAGATAAACAAAATCAATGCGGCAGTGATTGGTGTTAACTGCAAATGCATATGGCTGCGAGAAAATTAGATAATGACAACTTGTGAATCAATTCCGTATCCATTAGACTTCGTAAAATCACATATATCTGGATAAGAATCTCCCAACCACTCCACTCTACAGCTTTGCTGATGACGGTAATCGGCCTTCTATGCCTCCGTTAATTCAAGTGAAAGAACATGTTCGAACTCGTGCAAACTTTTAGACTTTAAACGTAAGGTTCGTCAAGCGCTCTCCAGACCCGTAATTTATTTGATCCTCTTCTATCCTTCAAGAGAAGCTTACGACTAGACATTGCAGTATGACCTGAACAATATGCTATATTGGTAGTACAAAGCGTTATTCCTTAGCTTTTTTTTTCTCATAAAATATAAAACCACGAACATGCCAGGCTTTATCTTCATGATTGATAGCAGGGACTTCGAAATGATTCTTGATTAGAACTGGGTCGGATTCAACCCCTCCAAAACGATGTACTGTTTCATCTCTACATAAAACCTCCAAGCACCTGTCTTCTATCTCAGTGAATGGTTTGAATCTAACAGCTAATCCATCTCTAAACGTCCTAAGAATAACTTTAACCAAGATCTGTGATTGAATGACCAAAATCTAAAACCAAGCTTCACAATGTCTGGGATTCCGTAGAAGATACAAGTTTCTCCTTCAGTCAAAACCCTAGGCTACCATATACAAGGCCTAGGCCCAGAGACCGCGGAAGTGGGGTTGCAAGGATTGCGGCCGCAGCCCCTGATAATTTCGTGGGGTGGCGCCGCAACCCCTGTGGTTTTGAAAACAAAAAAGCAAAAATTATTTTATTTAAAAATTGTAAGACCGGTTCTACACTTTCAATTTTCTGTTCAAGTTTGCGATGTTCAACACTTCCTTATCTTTAGCTCGTATACAAAATTAGAAGAGCCATTTTTTCAACATAGCATGGAAAGCAAGAAAAAGTTGAACACAAATTTCTATTCAACTTTTTTATGAACGCATAGCTGTGACAGCTAAACAAAATCTTCTTCACATCAATCACATTTGATATAAATTTGACATTAGCGTAGACACAACTTCGCTTCATCTCTGGTATCTACACCAGTTGTTCAATTCAAGACGAAATTTCTAGCTAAAAAAAGTTTTGAACATCGCAAACTTGAACCGAAAATTTAATGTGTAGAACCGGTCTAAGAAAAGTATATACATTTTTAAATTCGATAGTTGTAAAAAAACATTCAAATTTAATTAACTAAGGCTGGTCGCACACTGCAGCCGATGCGGCGGAATTTTTTACGGCCGCATTTGGCCGAATTTTTTACGGCCGTATTGAACCGAATTTCAATTTTAAGTTCGGCCGAACTTTGGGTTAGTTTCCATCTTAAATACTAGTTGTTTCATTTTAAATGATCACACATATAAATATATCCTAAATAAAATAAAAGGAAGATTAATAAACATTTCTATGGGAGCGCACTTCCATTATCAACTTCAAATCTGATCGGATAAAACCTACGGACGTCAACGGCCGAAAAACCGGTGTAATGTGCGAATGAGAATAGGAAAATTATTGTTTGTAAAATTCGGCCGACTACGGACGTAAAAAATTCGGCCGAATCGGCTGCAGTGTGCGACCAGCCTAAGCCACCGTAGGAATGTAGCAGCTCTAGCAAAATTTTACCGTTTTTACCACAATGACTGCTCCACTGAAATAAGTAACCTTATGCCTCCACGTCAAAGTTTCTCTCCCACAATACAAGGCTTGCCCGCTCGGCTCACTGTCACAGTTTACAGCCCTCATCTTCGGTTTAGAAATTCGTTTATAACAAGAACAACTCGACTGTAGAAAAACCTTCCATAGTCAGCATTCAAACACAAGGTTCACCGCCATCTCCTCCAACACCCACCCCCAAGTAAAAATAAAAAACGGCCTTACAAAGGGCGAACACCGGCCGCTTGGCTTTTTAATGCTGTTAAGACACTTACTTTTTTTCAGTGTCGAATTTTTAGGTATGAAAAGACAAGGACATCTTGATGTGAGCGAGAAGGCGGCTTTGCATTTTCGTGCAGTTTCGATTGTATAATTATCCAATTTCAAATAATAAATACTTTTTCGTATTCGCATATTTATTTCAATTTCACTGTATGAACACGGTAATTAATCACTAACTTTCAAGACTATCAACAATGAAGTCTGAAATGTCAAAAATTAAGATTAAGATCCCGAAAAAGTATGAAAAGTTCATAGCAAAGTTCTGAAGCTAATCTAAGCGAAAAAGCTCAGCTAACTCGAAAAGTGCCAAAAAAAGTATGAACTTTTCATACTTTTTCGGGATCTTCATCTTAATTTTTGACATCCCGAGTAAAAATAAATGATGGCCTTAGAACGGGCAAATGCCGACTGTGATTGACACATAGTCCTCGGCCATCTGGCGGTTAACAGACGGCTCGTTGCAGGACAGTACGGCCGTACAGGGGGCGATTGACGGTGATACAACGGCCTTACAGTTCCAATAACGGCCATACGACGGTGGTACGGCAGCCGTATGGTTGCTATTACGGGTATACGACGGTGGTACAGTGGCAGCAACGTGGATATTCGCCCTGCTATAAGAAAATATATTTCACTGCAATTAAACGTTTGATTTTTTTTTGGTTGTGTTTTTTTTTCAAGCCGTTAAATAACAAAATTTCCCACTAAAATATAACTCAACACGCACCACACACTTCACGTACGACAAACCGACGACTGACGAGCTCGTTTCTCTTGTGCATCGATATCTTTAAGTAGGATAAATCTAAAGAACCATTGTACATAACGAAAAGTTCCCATAAAACACATTCAACAATACATTTGGTGCAGATTCTTTTTTTTGGCCGTCGAATGCCCGTTTCTACACCTCAGTACTTGGCCTTTTAAATCTTTTGGTCAAATTTGGCCGTCGTAAGGCCGTATGTGCTCCTATTAAAAATGGTTAAAAACTACGGCCATCATACGCTCCTTAAAAAGCCAAGCGGCCGGTGCTCGCCCTTTATAAGGCCGTTTTTTTATTTTTACTCGGGATTTCACACTTTTTTTTGGCAAAATTAAAAGTTCGTGGTTATTAAGTAAAATTGAAAAGAAAACTTGTAAGTAAGTGCGGTGAATATGATAATATTATGTTTTTGCTAACTATGAAAAAGCATTTATTAAATATGAGTGCAAATTTAATATGTTCAAAACTGAAACTGCACGAAAATGCAAAGCCGCCATCTCGTTCATACCAAGATGTCCTTGTCTTATCATACTTAAAAAGTAAATGCTGAAAAAAAGTAAGTGTCTTAAGGGGCATATGATGGACGTAGAGTTTTTAACTATTTTAATGGACATTCGGATTCGGCCTCACGAATGGGTCAAATTTGGCCGTCGTAAGGCCGTATGTGCTACCATTAAAAATGGTTAAAAACTCTACCGCCATCATATGCCCCTTAAAAAGCCAAGCGGCCGGTGTTCGCCCTATATAAGGCGGTTTTTTTATTTTTACTCGGGTATGCGCCTGCGTTGATCGATCCGGCAGTCAAGCTTCAGCCACTTTGGAGACTCCAGTCGCTCCTACCGCCAAAACATCAAATAAAGCGAAAGTTGTGGAGTCCGCGGGAAAATGGCAAACGTTCTTTAGGGATTCCAAGGGGGTGTTGTGAGGTGTTGCTGCACGCTGTTGTGAAGTGTTGCAACAACTCAGAAAGGCGATCCAAAACAAAAGGAGATTAAGTTGACAAAAAAACTTTTCCGCAACCCCACTTAAAATAAGGTTCCGCGGTCGCCTCAAGTGAAACTCTTCCCAAAACTGAAATTGACACCTGGAAACATTTTTCAAGCAATACAAGACAAGTCCACTCGGCTAACTCCTGTACTCTGCAGTTCTCCTTTTCACACAACTCTACTGTTGCACAATATTCGGCAATAAATATTTCCGAACTTGTCCAATACCCTGGAGTTCAAACGTAAGGTTCAACGCCATCCATTCCAGCACCCCGGACCTCCTAACCTATCCTATTCTCCTCTATCCTCCAATCTCAGCTTTCTTCTAGAACTTGCACCAACTGCCGGTGTAATAGGTATTTCTTAAGCTTGGTTTCTTCACATAAAATAATACAAAGGCCACATTTTTTTTATACTTCAACAAACTTTCGCCTTTATATTTCTAATTCTGTAAAGCTTTATAATAGGTACAATCTATGCTTCCATACTCCCCCGGATATACCTGTAAAGGAATCGTAGCCTAAACAGCTTAATTTTATATTTACAAACCATATTCCAAAGAGCTCATGAACTTTATTATTGCAGTGCAGCACCTTCTTTATCTGTATCAATCTACAGCCTCTTGGATCAATGGTATTTTGGATATAATATTTTGTATACAGATGGCTCAAAAACCGCTTTGGAAGTTAGATGCCGCATTTAAGGCTAGCGACATACGATTAGGTTTTCCCGGTACGGCTAACCGTCTCCGGTTTTGTTTCTCTCCGGTTTGTTCTGAAACCGTTCCGGTTTTAACCTTAACGTATGTCACAGCTAACCCAATTGCTTGAGTTCCATTTTGGGACGAAAAAACAGGTCCGGGAAAAAACTAATCGTATGTCGCTAGCCTAAAAGGTACTGTATGATTCACCGATAGGTTTTCAAGCCGAAGTGAAGGCCATTGATGGATGCACCAAAGTCTGTATCTCCAGAGGCATTAGTTCCTTTACCATTGATTTACGATAGAATCAATTGTACATACACATATGTGTTCAACAAAGTCCTCGCTAAAAATTACCCTGTTAATCTACAATGAAAATGGGAGCATGCATAACGTATAAATGCTCCTGCCACACGGGTATGAATGCTCCCACTACAGGCATTAAAATCTAAAAATGCTACTGCTATAGAGGCATGCACGCCCTGTTGCAGATACATATGAATTTATTTGTAATCGACCATTCCAAAGGCGAGTGTCGGTTTACCACACGATCCCCCAACTTAATACTAACCACATCCATTAAGTATGCTATTTATTAGCACCTTTATGGTCACAAAAATAAAAAAGTGCCGGCAGCGGGTTGCATTTGAAAAAGTAGAATTTTTACTGAGGCAAGTGTTGTACTGCGTACTGTGTCTGTTTCGAGTACAATACAGGTGTTTTGACGTTGTGTGTGGCTGTTTTAGGCTAAGAACGGGAGAGTCTTATTTTTACTCGGCGACACATCAGTTAAGGTCAAAACAGAATTGCGACTGCGACGGCCGACGGCAACTGCGATTTATGTCAAAGTTGGACGGCGCAGTTAATGTACATATAACGAAACTGCAACCGCAACTTCTATTGAGACGTGACGTTTTGCATATACAAAAATTGTACTTGAAAAAAATTATGTTTTGTATACCGAGTTCGACTTCGCGGCGCAGTGCCGCTGCAGTTATAATTTCGTTATACAACGTTGTTTTACCTTTGCCCTAAACGACCGACTTCGCCGTCGGCCTTCGCAGTAGCAATTCTGTTTCGACCTTTAGAAGCAAAAAGTGGGCCTAACTTTGAACTCTATTCTTCTACGTACAGTAAAACCATGAATTGGCTCACATTAAAACATTTATCGATCAACATTAGGGTATCGTTCAAGAATCAAGATTCCGTCCCAGCGAAAAGGATGAATTTATATTTCAAGACAATTGCTAATGTAACATATTTAGTACTCACTTTTTGTTCTTTCTTGTTTATTTAAACAGCACTTGCGATTTTAACAATAAATAGTAGCGTGTGTGAGTCGGACGAACATGTAAATATTTTGAGCCGGAACAAGAGTACCACTCCGCCCCCCCCCCCCCCCGTTTTCGAGGATGCTGAACACGATGGCGTTGTTAGAATTTTTCTTTGGATTTGCGCAACCACCTTAAACGGCAAAAACCAACCCCAAGAGGGGTTAAACGCGCTTTACACGGTTTCACTATAAAAAAGAAAAACACTTACCCCCTTTTTCGGGCGTGCTGAACACGGCGGTGGTGTTGGATATCGCTTCCGACGCCCACCAACACCTCCACCGGCCAATACTCTCCACCAAAAGGGGTGATTTTTTTGTAGCATTTCCCCCCGTTATCGAGGATGCTGAGCATGGCGGTGGTGAATAAATATTTTTAAACCCCTCCAATCATCTCGTCTCCGTTTTGTTTCATTTACGGGAACAAGTCTTGCCTACGCTTAGAGCATTTTATCGAAAAGGAGTAAGTGCCAAAATCTCTCTTCTCAACACACAGCTTCTGTACATTCTCCACTGGTGTGTCTTCAAGATTTGTTCCTAGTCTGACGAATTCATCTGCCTTTTCGTTCCTGTTATCCGTACCTACTGAAGGGTGATCTTATATCTCCTATACAGGAAGAAAGCCCCTTTTGTCAGATATCGACCAGCTTGTCTATAATATTATATAAAGAGAAAAGATTTGATTGTTTCTTCTTCCGGATAAACTCAAAAACTACCGAACCGATTTTAAAAATTCATTCGCCAATAGAAAGCTCTATTATCAGCGAGTAACATGGGATATATTTTATTTTTCAGAACATGAACAATTTTGATAAATGCTGTGAAAACTGGTGAAAGCACAGCAACGACATCTAAATTATTTTTTCCTAATTTTTTTTTAATCTCGATCAAGAAGGCTAGAAAAAAATAATTTCGATGTCGTTGCTGTGCTTTTCTACAATGTTTCAGTAGTTTTCACAGCACATGTCAAAAATGTTGATGTCAAAAATTTTCATGTTCTGAAAAATAAAAAAATCAAATCAAATATTTTCTCTACATAATGTTAAGTAAGTATAATATTGTATAATATTAGTATAGACTCCAATTCCAAAACTGCTTCCTTCCATTTCGAAAAATCAGTAAAGCAATGACGGTTTCTCAACCTCTAACAAATTTGGTTAACTTTTTTTCAGTTTTACAGCTTGGTAAACTTTTATTGAACATTAGAAAACTACCGAGGCGATTTTCAATATTCTTTCGCCAATAGAAAGCTCTATTGTTAGCGAGTAAAGGCTGGATTACAATGCTGTCGCTGTCGCGCTCGCTGCCGCTTGTCGTAGACGCTGACGCTCCAGTGGTTGCTTTCGCAGTTACAATGAAGTCGCACTGAAGATCAAGTTATCTGTCATTTAGAAAATTAAATTTCAAGTTAGGTGTATTTTTTGTATTAAAATAAACAGTAAAATTAATGAATGAATGAAAAAAGTGGCTTTAATAAAATTAAAAAATATATTACACAAATATTAACTTCCAAAAAGTTCACCGTTGCTAGTGTCGCGCGACCAAAGTTGAAATGTTTCGAACTTTCCGCGACGCGACACGCGACAGCGACACCTTAGCGACAAATTGTATTTTCGATAAGAGAATTTCATACATTTTAACTTTTGACAGTTGGTGCGACAGCGACAATGACCTCGACAGCGACAGCATTGTAATCCAGCCTTAACATGGGGTATTTTATTTTCCAGAACAGCGAAATTCGAAATGGCCGCCGAAATATGACCGAAATTCAAAATGGAAGCAGAAATATGGTTGAGTTTGCCAATTTTATACCGATTCCAATAATAGTGGGTATCTAGAGGTTTTTAAGGTCGCAACTAATGAATTAGCAATCAAAAATTCTAAATTCAAAATGGCCGACGAATTTGCAAATTGTGTTCCGATTCTAATGAAAATCGTTCTCTAGGATTTTTTAAGGTAACAAATAACGAATTTATGATCAGAAATTATAAATTCAAAATGTCGGTGCAAATTTTTGTTAATTTTGTTCCGATTCCAATTAAAGTGGTTATCTAGGGGTTTATTGGGTCGCAAATAACGAATTTTTGGTCAAAACTTATAAATTCAAAATGGCCGTGCCAATATGGCCGACCAATTTGCACATTGTGTTCCGATCCCAATGAAAATCGGTACCTGGGGTTTTTTTAATTTAGCAAATAGCGAATTTATGATCAAAACTTAAATTCAAAATGGCCGCACCAATATGGCCGACGAGTTTGCCAATTGTATTCCGATTCCAATGAAAGTCGGTATATGGGAGTTTTTAAGGTAGCAAATAAGCATAGGTTTTAATAGGTAGTGTATCAATTATTAGTAAAAATTAAAGAAGGTTTTTATAATTAATTATTTATTTAAAATAAAACGCATAACCTAACTCGCAGTGAGACCGTTGGACCCTGGAGTGCCAGTTAGTGCTCACTGTGAGTTCTAGTTTATAACTGAATTAATGTACTCTAGGCACAACTATTTATACTAGTTGGTTACCAGGGTAACCAGGGCTGGACTGAGAATGAATTTAGGACCGGGAAATTCAAAAATTTCGGCCCATTTCAATACATTTGGTTTTAACAATCAAGTAAAGTTCTTTTTTGCTTTCAAAAGTTTTTCTTTAAGCATAATTATGAGAAGAACTATGTGTGTATGTGTAGGTGTGTTTGTGCGTACGTCCGTAGTAATTTTTTCCTGCACGATATTGGGCGAACCAAAAAAGATATCGTCTTCGATGAAGTGCCGATCGAAGCGTATTAACTAAAGCATGATCTAAAATGATTTTCATAAAATTCGGTCTCATAAAATTCGGAATTACATAACATTCGGTCAAGCCCTTTTTTGAAAAGACTTCGGCCAAGATCCACAAGCACCATCTAATAAACTCAATGGAATGAAACCGGTTCTAAATGAAATTAAGTTTTCTGGATTCAGCTTCCGATAGCTTCCCCATAAAACATCACTTGTCAGCAAAATCCGAGCATTCTTTAAAACCCGTGCAAAAATTACGTTAGCCTTTTCCAACATCATTATTTTTTTCAAACCTCTTTTTGGACAGGGAATTGTTTTCCACGTCCTACATTTAATGAAAAAGAAATTGGCCTTTTCGGTCAAGTCTGACGAGTTCTTTACCGTTATTTGAACTAGCTTCTCTCAGAATTACTTAAGGACCAGTTTTGGTACTACCAACCCTACCAACTTCCAGAGTTATGAGTCGTCAAAGTCAACATTTTGGTTTTTTTAACTGCAATTTCAACTTTCACTACTTTTTTCTCCAAAAATTACGTAGTTAACCTATACCTTTTTTTCCAAAATTAGAAAGTTTGGAATATTTCCTATGAATAATGTCCGAACAATTTTTATACTACGCATTTAAAAGTTCTTGTTTTTTAATTTTTTGTTTCCCCCAACCTCTTCGTCGTGTCGCTGACATTTTGAATTTTTTAGTTTTTTTTTAAATTGCACACAATCCTTATTAAGTAACAGTCTTCAACAAACTAATTGGCAATTTCGTAGGAGACCGCGAGATTTGGGTTCTTTAAAGGAATTGTGATACGCTTGAAATTTTTTTATTTTTTCAAAAAAAAATTATTAAGAGGAAACATTTTTGATTTAACATTCGGCACGGCCCACCGGGAAACTCTCGGTAGCTTAGTAGGCCAGTCCAGCTCTGAGGGTAACCAATAAACAAGGAACCTTAAACTATACAATAATTTAAATGTCAAATAACTACAGTGGAAAAGTTCCAACAAGTGTTTACAGCTAACAAGTGTTTTGCAACTAAAACCGTCAAATCCTTATGTTACAGTAGCAAATAAATATGATCAAAACTTATAAATTAAAAATTATGGGACCAATATGGCGGACGATTTTTGCTAAATAAGTGTCATTTCCCGACTAGCTGTATGTAGGTTATTCAAGAGTTGGAAAATCGGAAAATCTTGACATTCTAGCTACAAATGGAAAAACATTGAACATAGTGTATCCTGAAACTCTCTAATCATTCGGTTCAGAATTGATCAACAATGTTTTTTTGGTAAGATGGTAAGGAGAAGCGGAAATGTGGGTTTTATACGGGTTCCAGCTAGTATGTTATATAGACCCAACTAAGGCCGGCCGTATACCAAAGCTTCATATACAGCTTTTCGTCACTTTTGCTTGGAGATAAATGTAGCAAAGCGGCATGTGACGATTCAATTAGAGCAGTTCATTCATATCTGGTGGGGATCTGAAAACAAAGCCAGAATAATATACTGATGTGAGTCAGATGGCTCATTTACCATGCCCAGAGATAGAGAGCGCAGTATAAAGCTGGGTCAATAGATCTTCTTCACCCAACAACCTACTTTTCGTAGCCGGGCCTGTCTGATTCCTATTGCTTGATATATAGATCAAGTGGGAGTTGGTGCGGAAACGAATGCGGAAACGAATGCGAATGCGTAATGTCCGAGTTTTCTCAGCTCTTTTTGTCGAAAACTGTTTGTTCTACGTAAATGTTTTATTACACCTTTTTTATGCAGATTTATCTCAGGAACAAGTTTTATAAAAACAAAAATTAACGTAAAGATAATTTACGAGATATTTGAGAAAAATTGATTTTCGTGGCCTTTGACCTTCTGTAACTTTTGTAATAAAAAGAATCCCGCTGGAAAAAATTCGGTTACAGTTACAAATGTTCAAGTATAAAGTGACGGCTAGTACAAATATACACAATTGTGTATTCAAAATTTGATTTGACTATCCAGATCATAAAATACCACCAAAAAATTGTAGTAAACCCAGCTGAAACCAAATTCTTTCCAATCGATTGTAAAATATCCTGAAGTCTTTAAATAAAAAATATTTAGCAAAATTTTATAACTGCAACGACCAAACTTAAAATACAATTAACAATTCAAAGAAGGAAGTTAATGTGATTAACAACTGCTGCTCTAATTGAATCCAACTGTTACAGCCTTAAGCCCTTTCTATCAATATTCCTCAAGACGTCCTACCAAAAAGGGGGTTACATCCCCCGCCACCAGCCCCACAAAAGGAGAAGCCCTTAAACTTCAACGGATAAATAAATACACAGGTAGAGAAACTCCTTTACATTACTGACTCTTTCATGATGGCGATAAAATTGAACAATAAAAGACCCTGAAAGGAACTTTTCCTATTGGAGCAGTTATGGCAAAAAGGGGGTGGCTTTGGGGCCCTTAACACTGGAAGGTCCATGCGAATGATGATGATGATTACTGCGTTTAAAGCTGGCTACAGCAGGAAGGGAATAACGGAACACAGAATCATGAGCAGGTCCGACGTGCTGGCGTCCAGCTGCTAGAAAGACGTGATGCTATTGTGGTCCAGTTTTCATTCAATTACGTGGTCGTCGATTGAACAAGTATTCTGGCTGGCCATCACAACTATAGGAATCGAAACATACGGAATACGGTGGTGGTTGGTTGGTGCGGGTGGTGGATACACACGTCGATTGGTATTTTGGCGAAAAATTTTCTCATCGTATAAAATGAAAATGGAGGGGCCAGTCCGTAGCCGACAATTTGCGGTCATTACGGTTTGACTATTTTCACTCAATTACAGGAGAGTTGGGCAAAAGACGTCGGATAAAATTCAGTCTGGTCTTGTAATTAGGTGAAGGCAATTTGCGGTCCATAAATAGAATTACAGTGGATAGGCTGCCTTTAGTGAAAATTTATTGTCAAATCCATGGTGGTTAGAATGATGAATTAGGCCTTACATGATTGATAGGCATTGATTAAACGTAGAATGAAAATTATTGGCAAATTAAGCGATTTTAGTACTTATCATTGGTGGTTAATTATGGATAACATGGAGATTTATTGATTAAGTAACCATTTATTAAATTACAGATCAAAATTCAGAATGTTTTGTTGATATAACTATTTTAGTGGCCCAGATTGGGTTTAATTAGATAATATACAAGATAGATTCGGTAATTATTCAGTTTAACCCTCCCCTTCTGATTGTTAATATTCGTCATCCTGAACAAGAATATGAGGATATGTACGAAAATTCAACCCTTAGACGGTTTCAAAATTTCAAAATTTAAATATAGGTGCAGGCACTTCAAATTTTTTTTGTTCTTTATCATGTAAAAAATGAGAAAAAAATATGGTACAAAAACAAATGTTTTGGCACATACTTTTTTTAAGGAAATAATAATCTTTTTTGAGCTAAATTTGATGTTTTTTTTCTTAAACACCTCGTATTTAGTGGTTAGTGGGGATAGCCCCCTCTCTAGAACAATTTTTTCTCCAAATATATCCAGGAATCTCCCCTGAAAATATTAGCCATGTAGTCCAACAAACGATCTATGATGAGCAAATGAGTATTTCAAATCTTTCAAACGGCAATATCATGAATGGCAATTCGTGCGGGAAAATGTATAATATCTATCGCTATTTTATTTCATAGTTTTATTATTTGTAAACTGATTTTTATGATTTTGATCATTATAAAAAGGTTATAACCTGTAGAATTTATAAAAAATATTTATTGACTATTTCAGGGCTTTAAAAAAAACATCAAATTTGACTTAAAAAATATTATTATTTCCTTAAAAAAAATATGTGCCAAAAAATTTTTTTGGACCATATTTTTTTCTCACTTTTTACATGATAAAGAACAGAAAAAAAATTTCAAGTGCGTGCACCTATATTTAAATTTTGTAATTTTGAAACCGTCTAAGGGCTGAATTTTCATACATATTCTTATATATATATATGTACATATATATATGTGGGGCGCGGAAAACACAACTAAGCATAGTTTTTTAATGTTTGAAAATGACAATAATTGGCTCAATTTTTAATAGACGATTTCTTGACAATTTATAAATTGTGGCAGGAAAAGCGGGGGGGTGGGCTGGAATCCTGTAACTCAAGTCGTTTTGAGACCAACCTCCTAGGCACATGAGTGAGAGTTGTAATAACTCTTTGTAGTCTTCTCTTGGATAACTTCCGTCTTTTAGGGCATTTTGGATGTGGTTAGGCATTTTCACTCGTTATTCTTCTGGAAAATCTTGAACAGGACTTTCTTCATCCAGCATTGTCGTATATGACTTCTGTTGTGGCGCAGCCCGACACCATGAAACTTTTATCGAAACTGACAGGGAAAAAATACTAAATAATTAGTAGAACTGTCAGCAATAACAAATGTCACATTTGTTCTAAAAAACAAGGAACAAAAACTACATATGGCAGTTCATAAACGAAAAGTAAGTCAAAAGCTCGCCTACTCCCCCGTGTTCTTTTAATGAACTGGGTTTTGAGAGCTTTTGAGGAGCTTTTGAGTTCCCATACAAAATCGAAGAACCAGAAGACCCAGATAAAACCTGGGTTTTCGATTTTGTATGGGAACTCAAAAGCTCTCAAAACCCAGTTCATTAAAAGAACACCGGGTACGATAGCCACAAAAGTATCGAGCTTTCGACGACAGGAAATGGAATAAAAGGCGGAGCATCTGGACGGAACTTGGCAGTCGCTCAACAAGAGTTCAGAGGTACACATTATTAGGGTTTAGCCGCAAGTTGGGATTTACCAAATTGCGAATTCATGTTTAGCACACATACACAATCATTTTAAACTGCCAAGTGTCGTTTCGTATTGTTCAAATAAATAATTGTTGATTATATTGAATCATTCGTTACTGTTAATGTTCTCCGTTCTTTTTATTGATATATAATAAATGGAAAAAAATTGAATTACTTGTATTTTATTTCAAAAAAGCGTTTCAAGCTTACGCGTTCAGCAATTTCTCTGAATATTGGTTTAGATATAGAACAACTTCTTATCAAATGAAGATCACAGACTTTGAAACTTCCGAAAAATTTGGATGTCAGATTTACTTGATGGTGTGCCACGCACAACACTCCTCAAACACTCCTTTTAATATTAGTTCGTGCAAGTCAACCACCGTTCGTCCGAATTCCCTTTCAATTCTGGTAAATGCCCCTTGGATCAGTCCTGTATTAGATGCTGCAGTATCAAAAGACATAACCGATGATGTTGTCACGTAGCCCAAATCGGTCCACTTCTTGACTAACTACTTCAGCCATGTACTCACCAGTGCTCAAAATCATTGCCAGTCTCTAGGACATATGCAAATCACATCTTTGGGAAAATTAAACACCCTGGGCCACCTGCATGATTCGTTTCCTTTCCAGTTTGGCTACGACTCCACTCCAGTTAGAATCTTCCCCGGGCGAATCAGGGTATGTGTTTCCAGAAATTCCCGTCCTCATACTTCACGCACGGACGACCTCGGATCGCACCGCACAAGCTCGCATCGCACTTTTAGCTGGCTTCCCACGATGCGCGATTTTGCGGAGAGACGCGGACGGCGCACCATGGGAAGAGTGTTGTCCGTGAAGGCACAGGCAAGTCTGTAGCGGTGCGAAGTATCCGCCGCTGGTCGATAAATTCAGGTGCAGTGCGAGCTTGTGCGGTGCGGTCCGAGTTAGTCCGTATAAACACAGACGAGCATGTGAAAACCATAGTCATCTTCATACAAAATCAGAGGACAGTACCACATACACTTGAACACAATGGAGTAGCAGAAAGGATGAATCGTACCATTATGGAAAAGGTGCGATGCATGCTCATAGACAGCGGTTTGAGTCGACAATTTTTTGGGCAAAGGCAGCAATGACAGCGGTGTATCCCGTGGCATGAGGAACATCACACCATGAAATACAAATCCGAATCTGTCGTCTCTACTTGTGTTTGGTGCGGTCCGAGGTCGTCCGTGGACGATAATCCGCAAAATCACGCACCGTGTGAAGCCGAAGTAACCGACTCACGGCTGATCCTACGCACCGCCACAGACTTGCCTGCGACTTCACGGACGACACTCCACCCACGTTGCGCCGTCCGCGTCTGTCCGCAATATCGTGCACGGTGGAAGCCAGCTTAATAAATCCTTTACTTAACAAAACTGAAGTAGGCAACGCCAAAACTAATTTATATATATAATTTATATATAATGTGCGATCCCAAATTTTTTTAGGTACTTTATTAACAGAATATTTGTTGGACGTTTTCAAACATATGGTGTCTGAAAATGTTCCACAAAAATTTAACAAAATTAATCAGCAGCAACTTTGACAAGAGTTCAGCAGCAGGTTCCCCAGAAAGATGTAGTCAGTGGAATTTTTTTCAGCAAAAACCTAACCACAGTGGCCCTTATTCTGCATAGCATATAATTACTTCCTTTAGATTGAGGTTAAGGCTAAGCTTAGTGGTACGGGGCCTCAATACAGACCATCCTAGTTTTGGTCTACCATTATTTCCTGTTCTTATGAATCTCGGAGATCTAATTTAACCCGCGATAGCTTCCTCGAGGGCCTTGATAGCCTAAGAGTAAGGCGCCCAGCTACCATCCCAGAGGTCTTTGGTTCGAATCCACCCAGCGTCATACGTTCTTCGCATTTCGACTTCTTTCAGTCCGATAATATTCCGTTTGTCCAGTCCTCCCTATTCACAGAAACTCCCTTTAGAATCCATTAAGGCATAAACGCAAAATAAAATAGTTTTGCATAAATAAATTAAACAAAAAATCACCACTTACAGAAGGTAACTTTGATATTCATTTTAAAAGCAAATGGATCTCGAAGAACTCTTATATCTTATTTATGTTAAAATTTCTTCCTGTTTGCTTAAGTTAAATTTCTCCTTTTCATAACTTAAACAAAAAATGTTTTTTTTAATAAATTATTTTTGTGGCACGTCCTTTCGGATGATCCTTTTCGTATTCTGCAATTACCAGAGTGCTAAAGTCAAATGAAAAACTTGAAACCCATTCCTACCACTACCGGCCAGAAGAAAGCAGAGTACCTGTACCTAGGTAAAGTATAGAAGAAGCATTAGGAAGTAGCATTCTTGAAAATTCTGAAAGGTTTGATATGAAAACCGAAGGTAACTTTATGAAAATTCATTGGAAAAGTTTCGTTGGAAATGGACTCTTGTATCTTATACAAGATTATACGATGTTGATGATACTTATACCGGAAACAGGCGTTAAATAGAGAAAGAATATTCTAATAAAATATGAAAGAGAAAACGAGATAGATAGCTTTGAAAACTTCATGAATTCTAAAGTATATTCGGAAAAGGACTAATTACTTCCTTCTACCTAATACCTTTCATTTTCTCGTTTCTCTGCTTTACTGCAGATGGGATTCAAGAATAATACGCTGATTGTGCGGAAATAAAATCTCGGCAAAATTGGGTCTGAGAAGACCAAGTCAAAGTTTTTGTTTATGTCCGGGGTGGATTTAGCACGGGAGGTGGAGGCATGAATCCGATATCGTCTCAATGCTTTTAAGGGAATATTTACTCTATTTTTCTGCTTTAGAAACGACAGACCTTCGGACGTGAAAAGATTTCTTACTGGAGGTGGTGTTTTTTTTTTCGTTCGTTTCGAAGCTTTAACTTTTCATTTAACTTCCTGCTGAAATCCTGAAAATTTTATTTGAAGAGTCTCCTTCGTATTCTATTTTTAAATTCCGGAATATATGCTCTTTGGAGAATAACGAATAAAGATATCGGACATTGATATCCTTAAGGACTTACGATTGAATTTAAGTTTTCTCTTTGTTTTTCTTTGAAAGTTTTCCCTTTTTTGTATTAGAAGCAAACAAATTTACTAGAATGTTTGAATAGACATTGCATATTGCATTTACAGATGAATTTCGTTTTAACGGGGAAAATACCAATAAAAACAAGATGAAAGACATACAAGTAGTAGTAACTATTAATTTGTTAATTTCTATCGGCACTATGTATGTACATAATTTTCTGGGTTAAGTGTAAGATGCTCTATCCACCGTAACAGGTTGTGGAAGCGATTCCCCCTAGATACATTGTCTTTAACCATCTTTCCTTCAGACCATGTTTTCGCTACGAACAGGCAAATTTTGAGTTTTTGGTGATCAACTAATTCGATGACCAAACTGTCGGGTGGACTGAATCTAGAGCACACGCCATATATAACTGCAGCTAAGGGAAACAGTCACTTCTCAAATCGATGCAGTTTCAAACAGTGTTCTTGAATGGTGATCGTGAACTCAAACTAGTAACGTGAAGAAATCAGAGAAATTCCGTTGACGAAGACGTTTTTTCCTTGTTTGACGCCTATGATGATTTTGGTTTCAATTAAGTTTTTGTACAAAGTTTTAACACATTTTGGGGGTTAAGATTAGGCATCATCCTGATTTGCGCATCAATTTTGTTAGCATAAACTTAAGTTAGTATTAGCAGAAGTCATATCAATTTAAAGTAAGATAGGAGGATTTGTGCGCACGCCGCAGGTTTCCTTCGATAATCCTAACTTCTCCAAAACTCACTTGACAATTTCTCCAGGTACTTGAAATTCCAGGCTAATTCAGCTTATTTCAGTAAATGGGAATGCATCAGAGGACTCAGTGCGTCAAACCCATTGAAAGGCGTACTGGAAATCTCTAAAATAGTGGGTATTTCCCGATATTGTCCAATCTCCTAGAGCGGAGACTCTCTTAAATTTAATCAGTATAAATAGTGGTGGCAGTACCTTTATTTTCTTTAAAACGTTTCGAGGAGTGATAGCAGGAAGTAAATACCGTGCCGAAGTTAGGATAGCCGCTGGAGTCCTAGCAGAGTGATTTATTGTTATCATTTTATTAATTATTATATTATAATGTTGTAGTGGTCATATTATTGAAGTAAAACTTATTTACGCGCGCTTTAGCCTAAAATTTTTACATGGGAGTGAATTGCTTTCATTGTGGGTATCTAAACTAGTATTGATTCAGCAGCAGCGAAACCGCTTTTGGAAGGTAATCTAGTCTACACTGGAATTTTTTCATCGCTAGTAATTTTCTTGTTTTTACACGGAGATATCTGTGCGCGTGTCTATAATTATACTTGCTACTCGCGATTAAGAAAAGTAGGCGAAGGCGAATTGGGTATGTGTTAAGTTTTCACGCCAATACTGCCACACACTTTCCGTCGGCAGTAACTTTTTAATGGGGCCTTTTATAGATAGAGGCGTTGGGGTGTAAAAAGGGGTTAAAATTGAAAAAGGGCTAAATAACCGGTAAATACCTACTAGCGGCAGAAATATTTGACCATTTGCACCCTCCCTAAGCCACCTCCAGCTGAAGTTGCCCCCCACACCGCAACAAATGGTCAAAAATTTTTGTCGCTATGAATAAAGAAACCTTTGAATATATTCTAAGCACCATACGATCCAATCTGACAAAATACAGTAACTTCTGCAAGACCCTATCTCCTGAAGAGCGACTAGTTTTAACCTTGAATAAACGTAATAGTTTAACTTACCAGGTATTTTTATTTCTTTTGATATTTCTCGCCATGCTTGCGTTGCCGAATCACTTTGATCCCATAAACTTTGTGTCCACACACCAAATTAATAAATTTTTCTATATCCATATTGTATTTTTAAGGTACGAACGCATAAAAAATCCGAACATGCTGGGATTGATTTCCCAGTAGGACTTGTAAGCTTACAGAAGTACTGACATGAGCCCTCACTAGTAAGGGGTAGGCCTTACCATACCCCTTACAGAGGTACTTATTTTTACACACGATGTCATAGGAGGTAAGGCCTTACTTTTTACTACATCGATGAGCCCTTATACAAGGCATTACAAGAGAAGGCAGATGGTAAGGGGTAATCTAGAATTCGACCCAACGAAGTTAGAAATTTACCCGATGACTCATTTGTTTTCGTATTTTTGGAATGGTATTTGAGTCATCGGGCAATTTTCTAACTTCTTTGGGTCTAATTCTGGATTACCCCTTACCATCTGCCTTCTCTTGTAAAGCGTTATATAAGGGCTCTTCTAACACCTAAGAAAATAGGAGTACCCCTTACCAGATGACTACTTATATCAGTGCTCCATCGGTAAGTGCTACCTAGAATTCCTACTGGGTTCGGACATCGGAAGTATACGCACGTACACGTACGACTAGCTCGCACCTAGTGTGCGAGGTTCCATAGTACTCGGAGTATCGGGATTGTTCGTACGTGTTCGTACCAGGCAAATTCGTTCGAAAACGCATCCAATGTGCGGCCAGCCTTAAGGTGAAACCCCAATGTAGGCTTGGCTTGCTTTAGTGCTTTGCTTTGCTTTGGCTTATCAAATAAACCAGTGCTTTGTTATGGGCAAAAACCATATGACAAAGCGGCAAAGCCAAAGCAAAGCCAAAGCAAAGCAAAGCAAAGCTCGAAATGACCAATGTTCAATTTTTTGATGCTTTGTATGCTTTCGCGTTCGTTTAATATTTATTTTGCTTAGAGAAATAAATGTATATAGAGGTTTGAGAAAATTTATTTCATAAAGAAATTATTTTTTTGGGAATAACATTAACTATAAATATTTAAAGCTCAAAATTACCACTATTTCTATATCCCATTTTAACAAATTTCTCGTAAATGTCTGAACAGTTAATGCCATAAACCATTTGTGCTTCTTTATCACTCTACACCACAATAGATATTTACATTCGATCCTTTGTTCTCTTTATGAAACAATAATGTCCATTCCAAAGGAAAAATTCCGCAAAATTCATACCTCTTACCTCTTTCGTGTACTATTTCTATTTCCTGTGCTCATGAAAAGCAAACTGTAAAGTAACTAAAGCAAAGCGTGTATTTGGGTTTGTTTTGCTTTGGCTTGTTGGGCTTGATTTGCTTTGGCACGTGGTACCTGAAAAGCTCACCAAGTTCAAGCAAGCCAAGCCTACATTGGGGTTTCACCTTTAGGCTACTATGACAACTCTAATGCTTTATATGATGTTATAAGATTTGAGGCAGGCGGCATTTACGAGACTTGGGTGAGATATTTTAAATGGGTGAGAAGTTTGGCATGTATTGTTACCCGTAAGTTCTTGGCTTATCATTATCCGTTCCCTTCTAAATGGTACCAGAACCGTACACTAGCTTACTAGCTAGAGACCTGGTCAAGTGCTTGTTGCATTCGTTTTGACGTGGTGCTACTTACTTCAACAGTAACCACAATGACGACATTATCTGCGAAACCTTGGGTGTTTTTTCCTAACAGGTCGCGGACTTGTGCCCTTTTCAAAATATATGGCAAGTGACAGATGACCATATCCCTGTAACTATACGCTGGAGTAGTGGTGTTTTCGGTGAAAACCTGCGGGGACCATAGATAGACACTTGCTCATACTTAACTCAGTTTTGGTAGTTTGAGTGACTTATGCCCTTTTCAAAATAACCGATTCACTTACACTCCATGCTACCATCAAGGGAATTAATTCAAAACTCGTCACTGTTATTTGTATTATATTTTAGAGGTCAGTCAGTTAACTTTGAATTTGGCTTGTGGAAACATTTCCGTTTTTCATTGGTTTATTTATTCTGAAATGGCATTGACTGACATACTCTCACTGGTACTTCACGACCTTTGTTGCACCAAAGAAAAAAAACACCATCAAAAAGACCATGTTTTCCATCCGAAAACAAATACCTTTCAACTTTTCTCATAACCATAAATTATAATTGCATTTTTTTTATCATAGCAAAAATATTTTCAAATGCGTCTCCATCATGTCATTAAAAACCTTTCAAAACAAGTAAAACAAAAAAAAATACACAAACCTCTCCAGTCAAACCTTAGTGCTATAAAAGCTGGCGAAGGATGTCATAAAAAGGACCCTCTAACAGCTAATTGGCTAAATGGATTAATTGTTTCCTGAGCTTTTAGTGCTGCTCTTGTTTGCCATACTCAACATTTACCCTGTGATAAAATACGACTTTATATGCGCTTCCCATGTCCTGGCTTACGAGCGTCAAAGTGAAAAGCGTCGCAAAGGTCCTGTAAAAGGTGAGGTGTTCTACAGGAAAAAAAATTTACACCCAACCACCCTTCATTTTCTACCCCACAACCCTCTGTGCACATACATACATATACACATGCCCGAAAGTGAGCGAAAACAAGAACTTTTCCATTTCATCGCCAAGCTGATGTCTAGCATTTAACTTTGTTACTTGTATACGTGGATGTCCCCTTAGTCCTACACCATCGGCAAATGGCGGTACTTTTCCAGGATGAGGGCATAGTAAAACGCGGCTAAATTTCTGTCGAAGCAGTCAACCTATTAGTATTAAAAGGGTTTCTAGGTGTATAACGGTTCCTGTTATATTGTTGACATTCTAAAAATGCTCCTTTCCTTCCGCTAAGGTTTCGCGTATGTGTTATCCTTTTTTCTATTATGGCCATGTCGCTTGTAATTTTACACGTTTTCGTTTCCTTTTTCGCTTAGTTAAGAATGCACAAAAAACACTTCCTTTCCTTTTTAATATGGTGCTAATTGCTGTTTAAAAGAGCGGAAAATCCACATTAAACGAACTTTTCGTTCTTGTGTGTGTGGAGAAATGTTTTTTTTGCATCCTTTTGCTGGCTGCAGGCTAATGAGAGCACCTTGCACTAATTTCGCTACCTTTGCCTATTATAGAAATTTCATGGTGGTTCTTTTGTGCTTTTATTGAGTTAATACTGTGTTAGGAAGGAAAGCCCTAATAAGGCTCTATGGAGGTGCAATGTAGTGATGGAACTGGTTTCTAAGAGTGTGATTGTGGGTATATGTTTTCTGAATATTTTTTGGCAAGAGCACCAAAGAATTGTAATGAAAAAAATGGTCTGTTGATCATGCATACATATATGTATGTTTGAATTGAGAACACAATGGTAATCTGTAGAATTGGATTTCAATAGCCTAGCCTAGAGTATACCCTGAATACGGAATACAGAATGGCAGGCCCATTAAATACGCCTTGAAGCAATGAAGAGTTAATCAATCGTTGTCAGCCAAAGAGATCGTTTTTAAATCAGTTATAAACAAAAATTCTGGAAACTCTACCATAACTGCTTAAGACAGTGCAAAGACTCCATGAAACAAACATGGAGGGAGCATCGCCAATATATATAAGGTCTGGACGAATCGGCCGGCAGGTCAGGTGAAGAGACGGTGTATGAACACGGTTTCTGTTGAGGCCTTGAATATTCTCCTTAATATACTCTTCCGGGAAGTGGTCCCAGACACGGGACCTAAGATTGCAGATCTAAATAGCAAAGAGAAGACGGCTGCCAAACCATCACCATGGAAAAGGTAGCATGGCGCAGTAAACAGTTTCTCTCCGTACAAATCACCAGGCATGGATTACATAATGCCAATCATGCTCTTCTAGAAGACGGTTGATATTATTGGTGCATGGCTGTTGTCAATCCACAAGAACTGCTGGCAATACAATTTCGTACCCCAGTCCAGAAGGCTGGCCAAAGCTAACTTGAAACTTGATTCTGAAAGGAGGTATGCGGACACGCAAAGTCAAAGAATTATAGACCAATGCGCATTTCATCAATTAAACTGAAGATCCTAGAAAGCCTTCTAGACCTACACGTCCGAACATCAGGTTGACATCGCTCTGATCAAAATAGCGCGAGCCGTAGAATACTTCATAGTATTTATTAACACAGATTACGTTAGTAAGTTTCCTAGACATAGAAGGCGCAATGAGTCTGGGGACAAGCTCTGGGTTCTGAACTGCTGGTCCGGCGCGGCGAATATTTCTGTGGTATGTCATGGTCCACTTCCAAATACTTGATAGAGGACTGGGTTAAGGGACTGAATTTGACTTATTGAGAATCGGCCATGTGTTGGGGTGCCACCTCCACCTAGGGCTGTCTCAGGAGACAGAATCCCGACTCTGCATGGAAGGCGACGAGACTTCCACACATGTTCAGAGAGCTCAGGTTCGGTGTTCTTTAATTAAAGGCCGACGGTCTTTTAATTTTTGGGGTATGTGCACAATAGGAACAAAATGGGCTGCGGAGCCCAGCATTTACCCCTATACTTAAAAGAAACAGCTTTAGTACGTAGATCTTCCGCGATTATTCTAAAATCGCTAGAGACTGTCAGGACAAACGCAGTCCTTTAAGGGAGCAGCTAAATTGTGACGATGCAAGAGTTGTAAGCTATCCATTAATCCGCACTACAATAAAACATAAATCCCCGTTTTCAGCAAACCTACAATTAATGGTAGCACACTGACACTTTTTTTTATTTTATTAATATTCTAAGCTTAGTGTATAAAAACCTTACGCTAACAGCCATTAATAATTTTTTAGGAACGCGGGTGTGTTAGTAGTTGAAGGCGTTAGAGGCTGTTGGGTTACTGTCTAGGGTTAGTAGGCCTGTGCTTAGTTGTAGTTACTTCTAAGTTGATAGTAAAAGTATCTGGTCAGTATTTTATTACCTAGAGTTGGTGGGCTCTGTACTTCAAAAAGTCAACTTCTGTGGTGGTTACCCGAGTAAAAATAAATGATGGCCTGTGATTGAAACATAGTCCTCGGCCATCTGGCGGTTAACAGAAAGCTCGTTGCAGGATAGTACGGCCGTACGGGGGGCGATTGACGGTGAAACAACGGCCTTACAGTTCCAATAACGGCCATACGACGGTGGTACGGCGGCCGTATGGTTGCTATAAGAAAATATATTTCACTGCAATTAAATGTTTGATTTTTTTTCGGATGTGTTTTTTTTTCAAGCCGTTAAATAACAAAATTTCCCACTAAAATATAAATCAACACGCACCACATACTTCACGTACTACAAACCGACGACTGGCGAGCTCGTTTCTCTTGTGCATCGATATCTTTAAGTAGGATAAGTCGAAAGAACCATTGTACATAACGAAAATGATGAAGTTCCCATAAAACACAATCAACAATACATTTGGTGCAAATTCTTTTTTTGGCTCAAATTTCCCGTCGAATGCCCGTTTCTACAGCTCAGTACTTGGCCTTTTAAATCTTTTGGTCAAATTTGGTTGTCGTAAAGCCGTATGTGCTCCCATTAAAAATGGTTAAAAACTCTACGGCCATCATATGCCCTTAAAAAGCCAAGCGGCGGTGTTCGCCCTTTATAAGACCGTTTTTTATTTTTACTCGGGTAGTGGTTTTAGGATCTGTCTGTCTAGTCCCTGTGTGTGGTCTGAGGTCCATTAATAAGCCATGGGCGTTTAGCAGTGGGAAAAGAGTCTGGGTCGGGACCGATTGAAATTTCAACCACATACTTATAGCACAAAAATAAATATTTTCTCCAATTTTTATCAAAATCCGACTATTTATCCGTTATTTATTGCATCAATACCATCAATAAACAACTCGAGTTACATTGAAGTCTGGTGGTTTTCATTGAGTATTTTTGGCTACTTTGTCATTGTTTGAGACTATTTACAATTGAGAGGTGATTGTGTCTTACAGAACACAAGAGTTTTTAAATTGCGTTTGTTTGAAAAGTGCGCTTTAAACCATCAAAATAGCATACAGAGGATAAAAAATTATGAAGCAAAAGTCAGTGAATTATTTTTTGGCCCATTTTATATATATTTCGCGTGAAAATAGAGCCAAAATCATTCTTTTATATTTGTCCCCAACTACAGCTGAAAGCCCCCAATCTTAATTGTGGTATTTTTTTTTCTCTTTTTCTTTGTATATATTTCATTTTCCCGTAAACTCTCTCTGTAAATATAATAATTATGCACGAGTGCAGTGAGTGCTCCGTGGAACTCCCCTCCGAAGGGGATTTTGTGACATGACATCGGTGTGATCGCAAAATGCCCTTTGGATGTACTACGATCTCGGAGAGGTCATACAGGAAGTTGAACGCGGCAAAGAAAGAAGAGTGGAGATGTCCTGCTTGCAGAAAGGAACTGCAAAACATTGTGGCTGATGTTGCACTGAAATCTGTATCGGCGGCGGGTGCCCCAAATCAACCACCACCAAAGAGAACGAGAAGCGCTAGCTCCCCTGATAATAATGAAAATCCAAAACCAGCAAGCACCAATAGCGAATCACTCTTTGAGGAAATGAAGATAATGAGGAGGGAAATGTCGGAAATCAAAACCAGCTGTGAATTTGTGGCGAGCAAATACGAGCAAATTAACCAGCATATGACACTGAATAATGACATCCTTCAAAAACTATCGAACGAAATCAAAGAATTAAAGGAAAACAACCAAAAAAAAGATCAACAAATCATTTTATTGGAAACAAAAATTAACACACTAGAGCAACAGATACTAAAAAACAATATAGAAATAAAGAATATCCCACCCACGATTAACGAAAACTTAACCGACGTGCTCAAAGCAGTTGGAAAAACAATAAATTATAAAATAAACACTTCCGATGTAGCTGACATTTACAGAACAAGTAAACGAAACCCAAAAAAATCATCGATAATAGTTTCTTTTACTAACTACGCGTGCAAAACTAATGTAATAAAAAATGCGAAATCTACTCGCAAGATCGAATTAAAGAAGATCAGAGAAAACACCAACAACAGCCAAAACGGAGAGCCACTGAATGACACAATCGTATTTGTTAACAACCCAGCAAACCAAATTTTAAGATATCTTACCGAATTCGTTACGGAACTTCGTATATTTCTCCCGAATTCGCAATCGATTTCTGAACAAATTCGGAACGAAAAATATATGAAGGGGTTGACACGACATCGTTACAAAAATTCTTTTCGAATTCGTTACGAAATTTAGTAAAGATTTAGCAAAGCTTTTTTTTATTAGGGGTAAAAAGCTTTGCTAAATCTTTACTAAATTTCGTAACGATTTCGAAAAGAATTTTTGTAACGATGTCGTGTCAACCCTTCATATATTTTTCGTTCCGAATTTGTTCAGAAATCGATTGCGAATTCGGGAGAAATATACGAATTTCCGTAACGAATTCGGTAAAATATCTTAAAATTTGGTTTGCTGGGAAATTGAATTAGAAAATAAATTCACAAAAAGGCCACTCGCGCACTTCACTCAAAGACTCAAGATTTCACAATAAAGTTTAACAGGAATGTTCCGATTTCTTTCGTACTTCTTTAAGAAAATTTGTTATCGACTTCTTTGTGACATTGTTGCGAAATTGTTTTCCGAATTCTTTTTGAACTAGTTTCGACTAATCGCCACATACAAAGCTTTAGTTTTTGTTGTTGTATTACTTCCGAAAACCTTTCGACTTGTAGGAATTCGGAAAGTTTGGTTTGCTGGGAATCATCTGACTCCTACAAACAAACACTTACTTTGGCTGGCTAAAAACAAAGCCAGAGAGTGCAATTGGAGATTTGTGTGGGAGGCATCGGGCAAAATACTTGTAAAAAACTGAAAACAGTGAATCAATACACATAGGCTCTGTTAACGATATCAGTAAAAATTTCCAAATAACTAATATATTGATAACAAGAAAGACTTAGAAAAACAAAGAAAATCAAAAAATGATGAAAAACCAGTATAGTGACACTGACAGTGATATCGAGTTTAGGGTAATGCATGGTTTTACCGGCATCGATCCAGATTTTATAAAAAATATGAATTTCTGTTGTGTATGTTTTAATATAAGATCAGTGCGGAAGAATTGGAGTGCTTTTTTAGTAGAAATTGAATGCTTTTTGGATTATATAGATGTTATTGTTTTGAATGAAATCAACATAAAAGAAGAAGAGAATGATTTTTATCTTATAAATGGCTATAATACGGAATTCCTTAACAGAAATAAATGCAAAGGCGGTGGAATAGCAGTCTATATTAAAAACAATATTCGATACACAAGAATTAATGATGATACGGAATACTACGAAAATGTCCAAATAGAAATCGATGGCGTCAAAGGAAAAAGGTATATTCACGCTATCTATAGGCCACCTAAGTTAAGCATCGCAAAATTTATCGAAGAACTGGACAATCATATAAAAACAGAAAAAGAACTTATTGTCTTAGGCGATGCCAATATTAACTTAAAAAACTCAAATGACCATCAAGTTAACAAGTACCTAGAAATAATGGCATCAAAAAGATTAACCAACGTTATTAATCAACCCACTCGGGTTAATATAACGGCAAATACTTCGACAATGATTGATCACATTTTCGTTAGCATTACCAAACAAGACATTGTATCGGCCGTTATTGAAACAGATATTTCGGATCACTACGCAACACTGTACGCCACAAAAAACTGTACAGAACAACAATTTATAGAAGAAAGGCCTATTAAAATAAGGCAGTACCAAGTTAACCAACTAATTGAGCAGACGAACTGGCAAAGCTTATGCGAGGAACCTGATGTTGAGCGAATGTACAATAATTTTGAAAGAAAGATGAATGATATATACATAAAATCATCAAAAGAAACAAGCATAAAAAATCGCAAGCATAAAACATGGATGGCACATGACATAGCTAGAATGTGCAAGAGGAGAGATCTGCTTTATAGGAAATGGAAAAACAACCCACTAAACCAAGGCTGCGAACATGAGTACAAACTGTATCGAAATACAGTAAATAAAAATATTATGATTGCTAAAACCTTGTAATATTTGGTTTTGGGAAAGTTTCACAAATGCCAAAAATGATCCGAGGAAAACATGGAGTGTTTGAAATGAACTTCTGGGGCGAAAGAAAAGATCTATCGATGAGGTTGTTATTAACAATTTTCCGGCAAGCACTAACCTACCAGACTTGGTAGAAAAGTTTGCAGAGAAATTTTCTAGTCAAGCATCAAAAATAGTCCATAGATGCTGTCATAAAACCTCTAGTCATGAAGGAATACGTCTCGCACAATCAATTTATATAGAGGAAGCTAGCGAGGAAGAAGTGTATAGAATGTTGTGCTGCTTAAAAACAGACAAGGGACCAGGATCAGACTACATTAGGCCGATTGACCTTAAGCTAAACGCTTTACACCTAACTTCAATAATTAAAACAATAATCAATCGAAGTATAAGAAAAAGTTGTGTTCCCAGTCTATTAAACACGTCGATGATCCGACCAATATTCAAAGGAGGAGTGAAAAATCAAATTGAAAACTACAGGCCTATCCGCCTATTGCAATATTGCCAGTAGTAGAGAAGTGCCTGGAGGAAATTATAGTACGAAGAATAACTAACTTCATACAAAAACACAGAGTCCTACAACCAAACCAATATGGTTTCCAGAAAAATAAAAGCACTGGGCTACTTTTGGGAGAACTCGCGAGTGTGGTAAACACAGGTCTAAACAAAAAACCACCACGTTCTTGTCATGTTTTTAGACTTTAGCAAGGCCTTCGACACCTTGAGTCACAAGAAGATCATCGAAAGCCTCAACCAGATTGGAATAAGAGGGATCCTAGCAAAGTGGATAGAAAATTACTTGTCAGAAAGAACGATAAAGGTAAAATTAAAAAACACACTTAGCGAAGAAAAGCCGAGTATGCATGGTGTACCACAAGGTTCAAAGCTGGGACCGATACTCTTCATACTGTTCACAAACGAACTTCTGCGACTATTAAAAATAAGTACAGTCTTTGCATACGCAGATGACTTAGCAATTATTGTTAAGCACAAATGCATTAATACAGCGACTTCGATAATGCAGGACGAATTCAATTGCGTTTCTAGATGGTGTCACGACCAAGGACTGGTGATAAATGCTGTAAAAACGAAACTGATGCACATACGCATGTCACGCCAACCCGCAGTTCCAATCAGCATACATCATCAGAATGAAGGCTGCCCAACAACAACGAAAAGTGATGCAATTGAAGTAGTCAAGACTATGAAGTATCTAGGAATTATAATTGATGAACACTTCCTATGGCAGGACCATGTTAATAAGATGCGGAGGCAGCTTAAGTGTGCTGTTTTTGCGATGGTATACCTCAAAAGATACACTAGCTTTGAGGTGCAGAAGCAAGTGTACGTTTCAATAGCAGACTCCCGTTTAAGATACGGAATATTAGCATGGGGAAATGCGTCGAAAACACACATCGACAAGATATTACATCTTCAGCATCGATTATTCAAAATTATAAATACTAATCATTCTAATTTAAAGGTCCTAGATGTTAACGGTATCTCTAAGATGACGCTACTCTTGCATTATTATGATGACCAACGCTTCCAACAAAGAATACGCCATAATCAGAACACTAGGAGACGAGCTCGAGGACTGCTGGAGATGCTAGAAACTTACAATATCTATGGGAGAAGACATCCAAGCTATGCCTTGCCAGAATTGATGAATGAGCTACCAGCAGAACTGAAAAATATAGTTAATTTTAAAAAACGAAAAAAATATATAAAACTCTATTTTCTCAACTTACACTATGTCGCTTAATATCAAAACTAGTCATTGTTAAATAAGTTAAAGTTTCCTAAATTCCTAAAGTCAATGCCAATTGAATTAAAATGTATAATAAGATTTGTAAATAATTAGAAAAAGTCTCACAACCGAAAAACCTCTCAAACTATTATAAAATACTTAATCACCTGCAGATAAGCATACGCTTCGCAGGTAACTTAATTTTTTGTAACGTTTCATAAGAAAAAAATAAAAATAAATCAATAAATCAAAAAAAAAAAAAATTTAGTAAAATAAAACAAAATTTCATACATTTTGTTTTTTTGAGGTTAGGATCAATTTTTGAAGTATTTATACCGAATCATTTCGATAGTCTGTTCATTCACGAGTATTTTTCAATTTTTTTATTTTTCTGCGAGCAACAGAACTGGAGAAATTAAAAAAATAGTGTAGCAATGCCCTCAAAATGCATCAATGCAATGCGTTTATGCAATTTTTTCGTGCAGCACAAAACCGATTTTGCAGAAATTTTTTTCTTCGCTTTATCTTAACATACGTAAAGAAAAAAAAACAAAAAAATCCAACTTCCCAACTACATCATAACTTCGCTTTTTTGTGTTTAATTTCCCTCTACTAATTGTATAGGCGTTTTAACTTTCTCAAGATGATCGATTAACACATTTCTTTTATTAGTATCCAGAAAAATTGTCGCCATCACGGTCGATGCAACCGTCTTGGCCTTTTTCGGCAACGCCATGTTGAGGGTTAAAACTTTTCAGATTATCTTGGCTAATTTTGTAACAGTTAAAATGGTCTCTACGTATCCACCAAAAATAAAATAGAATTACTAAATTATTTTTCAGTACTCGCAAAGCATGTTAACTAGGTAATTTAAACTTCTTCTCCACCTAGAACTACTAGAATTATTCTGAAGAGGTTGCGAATGTAGGAACCAATATACAATAAATCTGATTTATGGATGATTTCCGATGATTAAAAAGACTCTATCCAAAAGTGGACATCTCTCAATTAGTTATGATTATTTGAATAAGATCGACTTTCCCCTAATGCCAAGCTTGGTACAAGTAAGTACCATCACCGTAAGAATAAATTAAATTCCTTCGATGCACTTCCTTCCTTATTTACTTGTACAAAACTAACTATTTTCAGACACTTCAAACGATTCAGTTTCCGGAATTATACTATGCTGAAATCACACACAACCAAACCTGTACCTCAAATGATAACAATCAAATCAGGATCCCAACAATGAAGCTGTTGTCAGAATTCTACAGAAGGAACTGTGACATCCTTCTACCTAACGAATTTCTAGATTTCGGTATTATTGTGTTTATTTAAACGATTTTGTGGAAATAGTTACGAAGTGGATGAATAGAGGAGAGGTATGGCAGCAGGCAAACTACTTAAATTTGAGTTAATATTTGCTGATGAAACGGACGAACGTCGCCTCTAGCTATATTACATTTGCAATGAGGAGGGTAGATATCTGGTCCAAATAAAATAGTGATGGATTTGAGAAAAAAATCGAGAAGGTAAGAGATTAAAATAAAATAATTGAAAGTGAAAATGTTTGTGATATGATAAAGTCAATTTGGGGAAAAAATTTAAGTGATCTAAAAGTTAAAGAATTGAACAATATTTTCATCACTAAACAATAACTTTAAAAGCATTAAGTTACCGTTACTGGGTTGTGCCACACAGGAGACTAAAGGCCCAACTATGCATGGCATAAGCGCATATGCCAAGTGCATATGTCAAGTTCGGAAACAGAACTTGTTATGAAGGTGGCTACGCTTGACATAACACGGCATAAAAGCTTTCGTTAAACATTCGTTAAACATAGTGAATTCGACTTGGGTCGAACTTTGACATTAGGAAAAGCAAGGTTATGTTTATTGCTGTTTATTGTTAGAGTAAGTGATTTTTGTTCATCTACATATATACATATATTTAAATCAAAATTAAACCCAAGAATTTTCAAACTTCTATCTGCAGTTGCTTTCCTGTAAATAAACAGTGAAAATAAAGTGTTTTAAAAACTTTGGAAGCTATTTGCATGATCGCCCTTGCTCCTAGCGAACTCTAACAGGGCTTATTTTTTAGGGAATTTCATAACGAAGAGCTTAACGAGAGCTGTTATACCAAAAGTTAGCAGGAACGGAGCTATTGAAAGAAATATAAAAAAGTGCCTATTTTATTCACATTACAGAAAATGATAATAACAATTTTAAGTGTATACGTAGACTTTTGTTATTTGTGAATTCTGTATATTTTACTTTTTTGTTATTTTTTTTGTAGAAATAAATTATTATGGAATTTCAATAAAATGTTTTGGTACTTATATTGTGATATCACAATTTTTTACAATTTTTAAAAATAAAATAAAAATACGAATTTTTGCTATTTTATATGGTGTACATATGGTGTACGTTGACTTCTGTTCGCCACTGTATGTATATCTTACTATATTATTTTTTATTATATCAAAATAAAAACAAAATAGATTGGTAATACGGTTTTCTACTTTTTGCGTGGGGTTAATTACTTAATTCGTTTTCATATTTGTTATTTTTCAGTTTTTTTAATTAAAGTCGCCGATACCTTTACTTTTATCGTTCGCGGCGTACCTTACCCTGCGTCTCGACGTGCAATTTTTCCTTGCTTAAAATATTTTTGGATGACGTCATTTCTGTCAAACAAATATTTTAGTGTGCAAATTAAATATTGCAGCAAAGATAGCATGCAAAAATGGCATGCAATCTCACTGCAATATTTCATGCAAGTTAATTCTTGCTGCCATCTGTGGTCTAGATTAAGCAATTTCGTTGCAATAACATATTTCATCCAAGGAAGAATTTCACGTCGAGACGCAGGGTTAGCTTTGACGCCCTACGCATTGCTTCCCTTATCATGGACCTTACGATCCGCCACTGGCTTACCGTGCCCCTGTCCACGGTCCTTGATCGGTCGTGTTGACTGTGACTCTAGGTTTCTACCAAGTATGTATGTCATCATTTTCTCGGGCAAGTTTGACTTGACCCATTACAGAGATTACGAAAACTGGGCACTGGCCTATCAACCAACCCAAGCAAGGCCTTCCTGGTCCTGTTACAAGTGGTCGTAGGTCATATTTATATCCAGTGTTTGAGGATTGAGCATTGCAATATGTGGGAGTAATGCTGGATAAGAGACTGAACTGGAATGTTCAGCTGGATTACGCCATTAGCCATGAGGGCTATATTGGACTGTAAAAGGCTTTTGGGCAGAGTTCGGAAAAGAACACACCCGTCCACACACGAACGACTCGAAACTCATTTTTCGACTCATGTGCGCACACGAAATAATTCAATTACTCGCAGCTCAAGTGCGTGAGTAATAAGAACAAGTAAAACGCACACAGCTCATGAGTATGTGCGTTTTGGCGTACACAACATTTATCGCACACGAGCGTGTGCGCACACAAGTGTGCGTGTACTCTGCTTCAGGGTAAGACATGGAGACCTGTCTCACAGCTGATACGGAGACAATTATTAGACTGGTGCCATTGCACATCTGCATATGGAGATCCGCCGCCATAAGTGCCTTGAGACTTCAGATCTCATCGAACAATCAAAGGATATATGGATATCCTCAAGGGTATCTTGTTGGTGGAATACCTGACTAGCCTTATGAGGGTGGGGTACCACCTCCACACCCTAGGACTGCCTCAGGAACCCCGCTCAGGTTCGGTCTATTTCAATGAAGGACTTATTCTGCCTTGTCTGTAGGGCCCACGGTCTTTTCCGTTAGTGCGGTATGTGCACAAAATGACAAATAGATTTATTTTTAAAAAAATGGAAAAATTATTAGCTTTTTTTTACATTTTGGTGATTCACCTACCGAAACTCAATCGATTATAAATAAACAACATTACTGGGTATTGTAAAAGTGTAATGGACAACACTATACTGCAATATTTCATAAGGATCCGAAAACACTATGTAATGAAATATATACACAAATTTGTAAAAAGGACAACCTTGCAAATCGCCTGATATAAGTCATATTTATGAGCACACTTACTATGAACCAATGCTTAAAAATCCATCATCCCCAAAGAAAAAGGTGGGTGCGGATGGGGATGTGAAATAACGTAAAGCATTTTCCCTTTTTTTTCTATTTTGATACAAGACACACTCGAGCCGGTCCCACACATTAAACAAATCCATAAACCGTAAGAGATGATGCCAATAAATCAATTACGCAGTAATGTCGTATGTTTGTCATGGACCATTATCGTTCGAACGGACACGACATATGCTTTGATTTATGAAAATGCTGTTCATCTATATCCAATCCTCCTGGAATATATGGTCATTTTGGCACCCTTCCTTCCTCCACTTGGCTTATATCCCTTTATGGTGGTTGTCCCTCTGATTGTATTGTATATTCCTTCATCGGTTATATCAACTGTTTTCAGGGCGGGGGTGGTTGTCTACGAGGAGACTTTGTATAGAAACAATTGGGCTTGAATGGCATTTGCTGTAGTGTGTTGAGTTTGGAGCTCCATATTCTGCAGGATCGCAGTTGTTGTTATTGTTATTTAGGACTATTCTATATTTATGTTTATATTTGTGTGTATTTAGCATTGGCGGCAGACTTTATGTAGAGATATGCACATGTCAGACTCCGGGTGCTGTTGTTATCCGATGTAAACGATTTAATTCAATTTATGGTATTGATAGACAAATTTATTGCTATCAGCCATTAATCCTGTAAGTGTTGGAGCTGGCAGGAAGAAAATGTTAAGCATCCTCGTGCTTTGGGTGTTTTGTTATAGCAAAGAGGGCTTTTATATATTTTTTTTTGTGTTTGTTTTCTTTTAAATGGATTCGAATTCGAAGTAATGTACGGATTTAATTATCATGAAATAAATTGTTTGTTTTTTTATGTTAATTAAAATTAAATACTTTTTTTTATTAAATTGAAAATATCAATCCTACACAAATGGAAACATAATATAAACTGAATTTTTAACCATTTTTGTTAATTTTTTTGTTGTTTTTGAAATTCAGTGTAATCCACCTTTTGATTGCCCATAGTTAGAAGTCCAAAATGTGATATACTCCTTCTTTCTTAGTTCCCTACGTGCAAAGTATTCAGGATATCGAGCCTTTTCCAATGGATGCCAGAAATCTAAAACCCAATCAGGTGGTGTTACAACGCGCTCATAATCACATCCTTTTGCACTTTGCGGAACTAGAAAAATAAATAATAACTTGTACATAAAAATATTGAATTTAAATAAAAATCTATTTGGCAATATTTTTCCTACACTTTACTGGTTGATAATGATTTTTTCTAAATAGTTCATCTTCTCCGTCAGCAATGGCCTTTTCCCATTCCTCTCTATCGGTAATATTTTTTTTATCATCGAAACGTTTTCGCATTTGCGTTGCGTGTAATCGAAAAATGTGCCTAAAATTAAATATAATTAAGAATGGATAGTTTTTTTTGAATTGAGATATCTTTAATATCACTTACCTTCGATCGTACCAAGATTCCAAATTCCGAATTGCTCTTTTATAGAGGCTGCACACTTTTTGTTTATGTGTCACTAAAGGTGAAGGAAAGGACATTTTTAGCTTCAAAATGTTGAAGAACCTTTACAAATAAATTATTTGAATTTTATTGTTTTTTTTATAGGAGGCGCTGAAAAATATAATTATAACGAAGAAAAGTAGTTTTAAGTTGAAAAATTTTGTATCTTTTTGTCGTATTTTGACAAACTAGGCTCAGTTTTTCTCATAATATATTTTTGCAAAATTATGATAGATAGTGTGAACACTTTGGGGATAGACTGTACTTATGTATTAGGAGTACAAATGGAAAACAAAATATGGCGCCAGAAGTAAAATGCTGGGCACAAAGCTCTGATCACAGATGTCGAATAATAAACTAGGCATCTGTAAAAACTTATGGTGAGGCTTCTATTAGTGAAAGAAAGTGTCGCGAAAAGTTTCAACGCTACAAAATAGAAAAAACAATTAAAATATACGGAAGGCAGGTGGATAAGTTACAAGAGTGCATTGAACGACCCTCGAGCACTGAAACTGCGACTTATGCGACCGTTACAAAACGAAAGGCCAATGACCCTTCGCAAAATCAGCAAAATTACCGCACAACCACTCCACAAGGAACTATTGTAAAACCTAAGGGGGCGTCCATAAATTACGTGAGGTGTTTAGGGGGGGAGGGGTCGAGCCGAATCTCACCAAATCTCACGTGGGGGAGGGGGAGGGTCTCCGCAAATCTCACGTAATTTTTTTCCGCAAGAAACTGTGTAAAATCGCGAGAAAACTGGGTTAAATTAATAGTACAGGTAAATTAAGCCGAAAAAAGCGATATAGCGGAAATAATTAGGTACATGCTGAAAATTGGCAGAGCGCTTCTTTTTATGCTTTTTAATAAGGGGTTATAAAGTCTTATCTACCGATTTTCTACTCCGAGAAACCCACTTTTTAGGGGGTTTTAGCCCTCAAAATGGGTATTTTTCGATTTTTCTGTAATTTTTTTGCAATATTTCTTAATATCTTTTTGTTTTTTTCAATTTTAAGTACAATATCTGTAAATGAGAAAATCTTTAAAATCGTCTTTTCGGACCCGCAATTAGATTTCATTCACGAAAATCTTGGTGCAGTATCAGATGAACATGGTGAAAGGTTTTATCAAAACATATTGCAAATAGAGAAGGAATAATGAATCAAAAGTATACGTGATACTATTACTATATTTCGACTCAATAGCAATTGGGTATAAAAATTTTGCACTGCCGTTTACACTGTATTTGTTCACTGTTTCAAATACCGTCCAACTGGAACATCCAAAAAAAAGTAAAGAAAATAATTTAAATATCTGGGAATGAAGACGTGATGAAAAATTCTTATCTTTTTATACAATGGTCTGGGAAAAACTGCGAAAGTAATGTATGCATTGACTTATACCACCATTTTTGGACAGATTGCGACCCTACGATGAACTAGTGTGGGGGTCTAAGCCTAAACAAAACAAAAAGGCCTAGAAGCCCAATTGAAAAACCAGGAACCTAATGCCCTCCTAAGTATCTCAAGTGCATAATGTACCCAATCCTACTGCAATCATAGAGATTATATTAAGAATCGGCTCTTTTCACATCAGTCAGAACACATGCTATCTGCGGTGCAGACATTTGCACCAGGCGACATAATTAGTCATCTAAGCAACTTACAGGATTCGAATTTTGAATCGACGACCATCTGCTCTGACATACTTACTAGAGGCCAAGATAGATTTTGAAAACCTTTTGTTATCATTATCGAGAGTTGTGAAAAATGGAAGTCTAACAGATCCGCACTTCTTGAATCTGTATCCTGATGTGCAGGCGGCTCAAACGTCAATTTGAGAAGCTGGCTGTGACTTCAGACTCCGCTTTTCTAAGGCGATACGAAAGTAGGAAGCAAACGGAAGCTAGTAGCGATGCCTGATAAATCTTCGAAAAGAAATTATTTTCAGCCAACCAACTTCATTTATTAACTTAATTTGACATTTTGATGCGAACAATAAATTGTTTCAAGAATATTTAAAGAGTTTTTAGAATATTTTAAAACAAACAAATAAAAGCAGCGCATCCGGCAATGGCTTTACTCGCGGACTGAAATCCGATAACAGGCGGACAAATTTATTTCGAATTCGCATTGGTGGAAGATACCATTTTCTTATTTCCGAATTTCATGACTTTCGAATCGGATTCCAGGATAACCCCCCCGGGTCTTTCAGTCACAGGTTTTTTACCTAACGATGACATATATAGAAGAATGCTCCGAAGTTTGTATATCTCCATAGTCATAAATGGCTCTACCATTACTATTCAAACAGTCAAGTCGTTACTCTCTAAAAACGAATCAGTGGATGCCAAAGCCAACTTTCGTATGTCAATATATTGTAAAATTCTAAATTTTTTTTATATTCCATATGCTTGCTCTACAAATACACGAGTTTTCTGTTCTCTTGTTAAGAAATCATTATCCCTGTAAGGCACCCTGAGGTTGGTTTCCAAAGGGTAGGCAGAATCACCTGCTAAATGGTAATCCACAGGTATTGTAGTTTATATTGGGTGCATGCCGAGTTGGTGCTGTTATGATTTTGTGGTACTCTTCTTCAACACAAATTATGTTTTTTTAAATAAATCCAACGAAATCAAGTACCGATTAAGGTATTTACACTAAAAATACGCATAATAATGTAAATCCTACAAATTTTTTAAAATTTTAAAAATCTCACGTGAGATTGAGGGAGGGGGAGGGGGTCGAGCCAAATCTCACGACATCTCACCAAGGGGGGAGGGGGGTTCGAAAAATCGCCAAAATCACTTCACGTAATTTATGGATGTCCCCTAAGAAAGAACAGAATAGTGATGAAACTAAGGAATTAATAAAGAAAAATGTGATGCCGAGCAAGATTGGTGCTCCTATAATACCAATGAGGAACATAAATAAAGGTGTAGTGCTAATCAAGTCCGACTCACAGGAGAACAATGAAAAAATCTCGACATCCATAAAAAATAAATTAGGAAATGACTATGATGTACATATATATTACTAAAAAAAGAAATCCGAAGATCTTTATTAATAACTTGGAAAGAAATTATTCCACAACGGAATTCCTTCACGAGTTGAAACAACTAAATCACTTCATAACTGACGAAGACAATGTCAAAGTCGTGCATACCAGAAAAAATCCAAACGAAAGATGGACTTTATTTTTTGAAGTCACTGGGGTAACCTATAATAAAATGGTAAATAGGTATATCAGCATCGATTGGAATACCCATTTTGTCAGGGAAGATTTCGGTATCAAAAGATGCTTCAACTGCCACAGGTATAACCACACAACAAAAGACTGCACGAATAAAACGGTTTGTGGAAAATGCGCAGGCGATCACCAAACAGCGCAGTGCAACTCGGAAATCTCGTATGTGCAAACTGTCAAAGAAGCAAAGCAAATAAAACCTATAGGAGTCACACAGCTGATAGTGGGGTTTGTCCAGTATTTATAAGGCAAATTGATTTCGTTTGCGGCAGAACCAGTTATACAGTAAAGGACATATAAATAGTTATACAGTAGAGGAAATATAAATATGTCAGAAGAGGGCAATCATATAAATTTGTTATTCCTAAATATTCGAAGCTTGCGAAACAAACTCCATGAGCTACAAGCATTTTCAGCTAAACATAAAGAGGTCCAGATAAATGAGACTTGGCTTTATTCAGACGAAACTCGCTACTTTAACTTGCAGGGTTTTTCGGCTGAATTCAATTGTAGAGATAGCTCTAGAGGTGGTGGTTCTGTTATTTACATTAAAAACGGCCTAGATTACAGGGTAGTTTTCAACGGCGATGGTGATAAGTATAATACTATTGTAATCGAAATAAAAACTCGACGGAAAAACGCTAAATATTATGACTATGTACAGACCACCTAATGTAAATACTATGGACTTCATTCAATCCTTGGAAGCCAAACTTGACTATTACAAGGAACTAATGTTTATAGGTGATATAAACATTGATTTACTTAGAAATGATAACATGGCAAATATATTATGTAACATGACTTCTGCAAACAACTACAGAATAATAAATAAAACTGAAACTGATCACTATACCAGACAAGATAAAAATACACGTTCAATCATTGATCACTGTATTACAGACTTACCTCACTGTTATAAAATTCATACTTTCTTACAAACAACTGCGATATCTGACCATCGGTACATGATAATTCACATCTCCAAAAACAATGTAGTCAAAAAACCTATGACCACATTGAAAATTACATTAAAAATGAAAGGAAAGTATCGATTCTATGTCAAAAAATTGCTTGCTGAAATAGAAAACCCTAAAATTGATAATCTTATAGAAGTGTTAAAGAAAGCTAAATCGCTAGCTCCATCCATAAAAGAATCAGAACAAGATCTAATAACTGGATAACGAGCGAAATTATTATGGGGATAAAAGAGAGAGATTCCTTATACTCTCAAATGAAAAAGAACTCAAATGACCACCTTCTGTGCGCCGAATACAAGAGAATACGCAACGAGGTTACAAGGGCAGTAAGGGTAGCCAAGGAGAAATATATAAATGATAGAATATCACATGCGGGGAGGGACACCAGAAAGATATGGAAAGTTATAAATAAGGACATATGAAACAAGCACGAGACAAAATCGAAAAGTGATCTACAGAAAATCATAGTAAACGGCAAGCCAATTGAGCGTGCAGGAGACATAGCAACCTGCTTCAACACCTTCTTCAACGGAATTGGTAAGTCTATCCAGACGGATATACCAAGCAGGCTACCTGTAGATACACCAATGGCGAGTAACTCAATATTCGGGGGGTAAAATCGAACCGTCACCTCCTCGTGGGGCCCCCTGGATAACCAACTAACGACGGTAGTCTACCAAGCCAAGATGTAAATGCATCGTGTCGAGGGCTGCATGGCAGTGGGTAGTGTTTCACTGTCTCAAACGATCTCCTCTGGTACCGGGCGCACCCAGTTGTATATAGCCTTATCCTGATAAGGAGGCTCTGTCAGGATGGACCTCCCTTTCCTGCCGTACTCGTGGGACTTTTTATGGACCAAAATTTTAAAAAAACAGACGAAGATGGAGGTTGTGGGTCTGATGCTATAAGCATCAGCTCAGAGCTGGAGAGGGAACTCCTAGGAGGTACCTCGTCCAGCACAGAAGCTTCGGCTTCTCAATCATCAACAACAATGCCCCAGGCAGCTGGCGGCAATGCTGTTGAAGAAATAACTGCCAAGGTTGTCGGTATGACCGTGCAGCCTAGCAGGAAGAAATCTGGCGCTGCCAAAAGGAAGAGGGCCAAGGCAAGTAAGGCTGCAAGGGAATCAGGGAGCTCCACGGAGCACACCAGAGTCCCGCATTTGCAACTTTCTTCCCAACAAACCGAAGGCAGGACAGTGGTACCGGGGGGCTCCAAGGAGCGGACCCAGACAACCACTGCACTACCAAAAGTTTGTGGACCCACCAAATTGGCAGCACCAGCTCCCACATCTTCTGGAGGGCAATGTCGCATGTCGGACCCAACTGATGCACTGCCGAAACGGCAGCGATCAGAGGAGTCTCCGGCTGGGCAGGGACCCCAGAAGAAAAAAAGGAGGGAACAACAGGAACCTTCATACCGGGACAAGTTGGCTGGGATCACCATGGCAGTGGTCCTGGAAAACTATCCCGAAGGCAAACTGACGGAGGAGCAATCCTCCTCTATTTGCGACTCCATCTTGACTGAGGTGGACAAAAGCCTTAAAGGCGATTGCTCACCTCAGTTTTTGGGTGTAAAGGCGGCAGGGGGTCTTATTAAGATCACCTGCGCCAACGATGCTACCAGCCAATGGCTGACGAAAGCTGTCGCCAGACTGCAGGTTTGGGAAGGGTGCAATCTCAAAGTACTCGAGGAGAAGGACCTTCCCAAATTTAAAAGGATCGCATTCTGGGTTCCTAACGATGTTAGGGAACCGGAACAGGTGCTTAGCAGGATGGCGATACAGAACCAGCCAATTGAGGTGACCTTCTGGCAGGTGATGGGCAGGAAGGTTGACCAGAACGGCCAAACTCTTGCCCTTAGCATTGACGAGAGGTCGCTCATGCAGCTAAAAGAGCAGGGCATGTCCCTATTCTACGGCTTCGGCCGAATAAAAGTCAAAGAAATTGGCATAAAAAAGGAGGCTCCTGCTGGCTCACAGCAGCAAGAACAACCACAGGATGCGGGTGGTACAGTGCAACCTGCAACATAGTAGGGCTGCCTCGGCAGTCCTTTGCAGGGTGCTTGCCACCCAAGCTGTAGACGTGGCTCTTGTACAAGAGCCATGGGTTAACAACGGTGCTATACAGGGCCTGCGGGCATCCGGCTACATCATTGCATGCAGTGATGTGGACGGAGACCCTCGGACCTGTATAGTTTACAATAAAAACACCAACTGCTTCCCTCTCACAGATAAATCGTCGAGAGACCTGGCAGTGGTGAAGATACAGATAACCAGGGGGGGTAGCAAGAGCATGATTATTTTATGCTCAGCTTATCTCCCCTACGACTCAAGGGACCCACCACCATCCAAAGAACTCAAGGATATCGTGGGTCACTCGAACAGGAGCGGTCTGCAGATCATCGTAGGATGTGATGCGAACGCCCATCATGATGCCTGGGGCAGTAGCGGAGTGAACAAGAGGGGCGAGTACCTTTTTGACTACCTCTTAACTACTAACCTGGATATATTAAATCGCGGCACGGATCCTACCTTCGACAACGGTAGGAGACGTGAAGTTATAGACATCACGCTGGCCACTCAACACGTTGCTACTTACGTGAGTGACTGGCGGGTGTCAGATGAGCCATCGTGCTCAGACCACAAACACATTCACTTTATGGTGGGTGAGTCTTTGGAAAGAGTGAGTGCATATAGGAATCCCAGATATACAAACTGGGCAGACTTTCGGGGCGAACTCAGTAGCGTACTGAAGGGTTCCATGCACTCAATCAAATCTACGATGGATGTGGAACTATCCGCGGACTTCCTTACGGAGGCGGTTACTGCTGCTTACAACAATAACTGCCCCCTTCTGATGAGGACGCGTAACAGGAAAACTCCATGGTGGAATAATGAGCTCTCCAAGTTGAGATCCGCTACGAGGAAGCTATTCAACGCAGCCAAAAAGAGCGGCAACTGGGAGAGCTATAAAAGCTCGCTAACCACCTATAACAGGGCGATCAGAAGAGCAAAAAGAAACAGCTGGAAGAATTTCTGCGAGAGTATCGAAGACATTCGAGACTCAGCAAAAATCCACAAAGCTTTATTAAATGGCATATCGGGAGATCTCGGATCTATTAAGAGAACCGATGGCTCTTTTACACAGTCTAGGGAAGAAACTTTGATAACATTGCTCCAGGCACACTTCCCAGGCACAACCATTTATTCAAATGGGAATACAGCTTCCTCTGGGCAACTAACAGGTCCACTTTCTAAAGTGACCAAAGCTGCCTGGACAGAAGCAAACGCCGTGTTTAATCACGAAGCAATTAGGGAGGCGATTGGATCGTTCAAACCATACAAGTCCCCTGGAGCAGACCGGATCTATCCCATTATGTTACAGAAGGGCTGCGACCTAGTCACTCCCTTTTTATGCAAAATATTCAGGGCTTCCTTCGCACATGGTTATATCCCATCTGTCTGGAGGAACGTCAACATTACATTTATACCCAAGCCAGGGCGTTCGGATTACACCTCGGCTAAGGCCTTCAGGCCGATAAGTCTCTCGTCTTTTGCCTTGAAGACAATGGAGAAAATTGTCGACAGGGTGATAAGGGAAACTTGTCTTCAACGCCAACCACTAAGCTCCTATCAGCATGCGTACCAGGCGGGCAAGTCCACTGAGACAGCACTGCACAATCTGGTGCTCAGGCTGGAAGGCGCAGCACTAAACAAAGGAGTTGCGCTGGCGGCTTTCCTCGATATCGAAGGAGCCTTCGACAATACATCCTTTGATACTATAGCTAGGGCTCTAAGTAGAAGAAGTCTAAGTAGCACTTTCTGCGACTGGATCGACTCTATGCTGAGAACTCGCAAACTAATGATTTCTCATGTTGAGGGGTCTCTGGAGGGCACTATAGCAAAAGGTTGTCCGCAGGGAGGAGTTTTATCCCCACTTCTGTGGTGCCTTGTTGTAGATGAACTCCTGGAACTACTCAACGGCCACAACTTTTTCGCCCAAGGCTACGCAGACGATGTCGTCATCGTAGTAACGGACGAAACTGAAGAAGCCATGTCAAGACGTCTGCAGCAGGCACTAGATCTAGTATCTAGTTGGTGCGACAGCGTAGGACTAAAAGTCAATCCCGACAAAACTATTCTGGTTCCTTTTACCAGGAAACGATCACTACCGGGGCTTTCGGAACCGACACTCGCAGGTAGAACTATAGGCTTTTCACAACAAGCCAAATATTTAGGAGTGACGCTAGATGCCAAGCTCAACTGGAACCAGCACATGGATACTCTGATGAGCAGAACGCGCAGATCCCTGTGGGCTTGCCGCAGAGCTTGTGGCTCCACATGGGGTTTGCAGCCGAAAACCATGTACTGGATATACACCACCATCGTCAGGCCCATGGTAACTTATGGAGCCTTAGTATGGTGGCACAGAACGGCGCTTAAGGGTTTCATAACCAATTTGTGCAAAATTCAAAGAATGGCCTGCCTTTCCATCACTGGAGCCATCCGCACTTCCCCGACGGCAGCACTGGAGACTCTCCTCAATCTGGTACCACTCCACCTTGAGGTAGAGAAATCTGCGATAAACGCGGCGCTGCGGCTGAAAGCGAATGGCTATCTGGGCGCTGGTCTCGAGCTAGGACATTCTACAATTATCAACATTATAGAAGGGATTTCGGAAGCGGGGATGCTCTCCGATTGCATGCCTTTCAAAATCTCAAAATTCAAGCAACCCTCTGTGCACATACAAGACAGGCTAACCTGGACCTTTCCTAAGGTATCGCCGGGTGGACTAGTATGGTACACGGATGGCTCCAAAACAGAGACAGGTGTGGGCGCCGGAATCTGGAGTGAAAGCCCCAGATTCAGCAGAGCGATAAGCTTAGGCACCCTAGCAACTGTCTTCCAAGCAGAGGTGTACGCTATATTGGCATGTACTCATGAGAACTTAAGAAGGGCCTACCAAAATAAACGGATTTTTATCTTCTCTGATAGCCAAGCGGCAATTAGGGCGATAAGGTCCCGTAGAACCAAGTCTAAATTAGTTTGGGACTGCCAACGTGCTCTAGGTGAGCTGGGCGTTCTCAATCAAGTTACCCTTGTCTGGGTCCCGGGGCACCGGGGCTTTAAAGGCAATGAAAAAGCGGATGCCCTAGCTAAACAGGGCTCTGACACTGCATTCATCGGTCCAGAGCCGGCTATCGGAGCACCTACCAGCTTGCTGCGAAGGGCCCTAGCCGATCGGACTTTGATGAAACATACTGAACGCTGGAGGTTCGCGCCTGGACTGGCCAACTCTAAGCGGTTCCTTCCTGGGCCGTCTCCTAACACGGCCAAAGAATTGTTAGGGCGCAGTAGAAACGATGTCAGGACACTTGTTGGCTTGATCACCGGACACTGCGCCCTAAATTACCACTTATGGAGGATAGGGAAAGCGGAGGACCCCACCTGCAGGCTATGCCTGGAGGAGGATGAGTCTGCTCTCCACGTCCTCTGTGAATGCCCCGCAATAGCGAGGAGCAGGGTTTCTTTATTCGAGGAGTCCCTGCTCGATTATTCAAGTCTAAGCGACAAGCCACTAGGCAGACTGCTGAACTTGTTCAAGCGGTCTGGCCTAAAAATATGAGGTATAGGGGTGTAGTACAATAGGCCAAATGAATGGCCGCAGTACCTATGGACCCAGTACCTCCCACGGAAAAAAAAAAAAAAAAAAAAAAAAACTCAATATTCATGATTCCTACCAGCATGGAAGAGGTAGAACGTGTTGCCCTGAGTTTAAGAAAGAATACAGCTCCTGGAAAGGATGGAATATCCACTGAAGACATAGCTGATGTTATAGACATTATTAAGAAACCGCTCTCGAAATTTATAAATGAGGCAATGAGTAGTGGCACATTTCCTACCTGTCTCAAGGATACAATTGTAATACCTGTTCTGAAAGGAGGAGACTCGGCTGACATGAATAATTACAGGCCCATAGCCCTACTAAGCAACGTGGGAAAAATTTATGAAAAAATCATTGAGAAAAGAATAAGGAATTTTATTGCTAGAAATGGAGGTCTGGACAGTAAGCAGTTTGGCTTCCAAGAATGCAGCAGCGCTGAACTGGCCACCTCAGAAACTCTAAACCTTATAAATGACTATCTTGATATGGGTTACTATGTAGGGGCAGTATTTATAGACTTAAAAAAGGCTTTTGACACAGTGCATCATGATGTCCTACTAAGCACCCTCTACAACCTTGGAATAAGGGGCTCGGCGAATGATCTGCTGAGGAGCTATCTCAATGGGAGGCAGGTGGCATCTAGAGTTAATGGTATCTCGAGTGACCAACTAGTGCTCACAACTGGAGTTCCTCAAGGTTCCATACTAGGTCCACTTCTATACTTGCTCTACATCAATAATATCAAATATTCAAGGCTCAGTGGAGAATATCATATATTTGCCGATGACACTAACTTAATATATCGAGCTAGAACTGTGGACGAACTAGAAAATAGCATGAACGGTGACCTGAACATTTTCGAGGAGTGGACGGATGGAAATAAACTAAAAATAAATGGAAAAAAGACTAAGTACATGATATTCCATCAGAAAAACAAGGCAGGTATCAGAATATCGATCAAGATAGGCGATGAGAAAATATCTAGGGCAACCGAAGTTGCCTACCTAGGACTATTAATTGACGATAAGCTGAACTGGAGGAAACATATAGAAAAAATAGGGAAAACCCTAACCCCTCTAATAGGAGTTCTCAAAAGAAACCCCAAGCTCCATGAGAAAATAGCGCTTCAGGTCTATAATGCGCATATCCTATCTCGGATTAGATATAGTATCCTAAACTGGTCGCAGTGCTATCAACAAGTGAGGACAGTCGTAAATGTACTGTTAAATAGGGCGCTGAAGGCACTATATGGACTTCCATGGAGTACAGCCACTCAAGTAGTTTACAGACTCACGAGACAATTGACACTGGACCAGGTCATCCGAATGGAAAAAGCAAAGTTCATATATAAGCTGAAGAAAAATCAACTGAGGTCAAACCTAGTAATTTTGCAAAACTCAAGTGTACACAACTACGTTACAAGAAACAGAGACAACTTAACCCTCCGTCGGGCGCGGCTGGCCTGAGAGGCCAGCAAAACACTTTTTTAGACGCGCCCCCTACCCCTGGCATCAGAGCGGAGTGGCCTTCCCAATAGTTTCTAGACTCGGGACGGTGAGTAGGAATCCCCACCCCAGCCCGCCGTCCCCTTTCACCCGGCTCGCCTAGGCCTCCCTTGGCTTGTGAGGCCGGGTGCGCCCGATTGCGTCATAACTTTCTAAGATGAATTTTTCAAGATATTTTTATTGCAATCGCTCGTTGTACTCAAAGTAGGCCTGCTCTATGTAAAGTTCGTCTATATATTGAGAAATAAGTGGTATTCTGACCCTGGCCTCTCAGGCCGAGTGCGCCTGATGACGATCAAGAGCCATCTATCGACGGCAAAATGGCGAATCGTGCTTGATTCCACGAATGTATGGTTTTTGTGTGCGTGCATACATACATGTTTTGACTTAAAATTGATTAGGGGGTGATGCGGGGCTAAAATATATGTGGCCTCTCAGGCCGGGTGCGCCTGATTTTGTTTGGCTCAGAGGCGCACCACGTAAATTCGCTATGCCAGACCTCTTATTCAGCTTCTGCTTTGGAAAACTAAACGTTGGTTTCTACACACGACTTTGGCGAAAAATGATGGTCTCACGTCAGAAGTATACTATGTATTATTTTTTTGGGGTTTTTTATTTTTACGGTGCTTGGTTCGTCGAATTTTGAAAACGTTTTTGTGTGAAATTAGTAATTTTGCTTGGTTTAGATAAAGCTTCATTCCATTCAATAAACTCGTTCTATTCCGTTCAATTCGGAATATTTGCTTTCGTTAGATCATACCGAAGGATTCCCTTCCGGTGTTTTGAGTTAAAATTGATTAGGGGGAGGGCGGGGGGAGCTAAAATATATGTGGCCTCTCAGGCCGGGTGCGCCTGATTTTGTTCCGCTTAGGAGCGCGCCCGACGAAGGGTTCAGAACAACGCAACCTAGAACGGAGAGGAGAATCTTCAACACTCTACCGGACTACATCAAATCGGCCCCGTCTTTGGTAACTTTTACGAGAAGACTAAAGAGTTATCTGTTAGAGGAGTACAGCGTCGTTAATTGATAAATTTAAATTGTTAAATCTGTATTGTACTTTTTCATTTTAGTTTTTATTTATTCCTTTTTATTTTATTTTTTTTTTTCTTTTTTCTTTTTTCTTTTTGTTCTTTAAACACTTAAAACTTTTGCTCAAAACATACAAGTAGTGGTAGTAGCTTTTAAATTGCAAAATAAATTGATGAATTAGGGCTCCCCAACTCTCATACCAGCTTCGCTGACTGAGTGGGGATGTTGATATTAGAAATCTCAGAAATAATGAATATGTAAAAAAAATGTATCTTAATGATAAATTTAATAATAAATAAATAAATAAAAAAAAAAAAGTGGTGATTTTGACGTGGAAGATAAGATGCGTCCCGGGCAGGTGAAAAAGTTTAAAGTAGCTGAACAGGAAAATCCATGTCGAACCCAACAAATTTTTAACAGGTTCATTGGGCGTGACTAGGGGCGGATCGTGAATTTGTGGGGCCCTGGGCTAATATTACTGAGGGGCCTACCTAATTACTCAACTAATTGCCATTTTGCCAAAAAACACTGTATGTGATGTAGGTATACGGTATAGTGTAACGGTCGGATAATTTAGCGGTTAATTCTCCCTCTGGATTATCCCCCCCATCTCTCGGAAATTTCAGAAAGTTGCTATCAAAATCACTTCCTGAACTAAATAATCAAAAAATTTATAAGTCAGGTAGGCTAGGGAAAAACAAAATTTTGTTGGTTGGATGAAAAAAAACTGAAAAGGGAGAGTTCTGAAATATACACCGGACGAAAAGGTCGGTCTCTTGTAAAAAGATGTTGGTGATAAGTCGGCAAGTAACGATTAACAGTAGGGTGGGTCACTCTAGTAATGAAGAATATGTTGTTATTCCAAAATTTCCCAGTTGTGAAAACTGAACTGATTCCAGAAGAATCAGTTCAGAATTAATAGCTAAGTAAGAAATTGATTCCTTTTTTAATTACTGGTAATGCAGAAAAGAATCAAATATGATTTCTTGTGTTTCAGAAAGATTAAAATGCAACCTAAAAACATGACATGTAATCGCTTTTGAATTGATTACAAGTTATGCAGGGGGTAATAAATTTATTACTGCCTATGGCATGCCCGTGTAAAAGTAATTCATTCTTTACGTGTATGGTAATCCGAAGTGGAATCGATTTAGAATCGATATAATTAATTCTGAATTAATCCTGAATCAATTCCAGTTACAACTGGGTATGTATATTAAAAAGAATTTTTTTAATCGCATTAGGTATATATGTATGTATACAAGCAACTGGAGAATAATATTAAGCGTATATTCGTCGGTGTGTGAGTGTGGTGTACGGCCGTACTGTCCTGCAACCAGCCTTCTGATAACCGCCAAATGGCCGAGGACTATGGGTTAATCACGGTCGATGTTCGCCCGTTGTAAGGCCATCTTTTATTTTTACTCGGGTAAGTGTAATAATTTACACTATTAGTACGAAGAACGAATTCATTTTGTAGATAGAGCAGATAATACCCTCTGAACTTCTCCAATTATTTTTTTCAACTCACACTCATTTACGAATTTTCTAAATCTCCCATTAGAATCCCCTCCATACATAACTAATCCCATCTAGGAGAAAATTTCTTTATGTTACTTAAATATTTATAAATGTATGTATTGTGCTTGAGCATATACAATTCCGTAAATAAATGATAAATTTTAGTATATTTTCATTTTTTTTTCAAAGCATCAAGTGAAATCACAAATAAAATCATCAAAATGAAATTATTGAAGAATCTTCTTAACAGAAAATAAAATGAAAAGAAACATGCATGGGGCAAAGCAAATAGATAGAACAAAACGTAGAATCAAGCACTTAAACACTGTAAGTCAATTTTCAACAATTTAAAGATGTTTGTAATTTATTGCCGTCGAATCCTGTTAAAAAAATCTTTCTTCTTCTTAAGTGACACTTTCCAAACATCCAAACAAGACAGTTTATCACATTTTCCCCCTAACAAACATACGAATTCCACACATCATTCCATATACAGAAGGCACAGAAAAAAAAACAGCATTCAGTTTGAAGAAGGTCGTTTGTGAAATTGAAGGAGAAATTTTCATTCGATTTAACTTTAAAGCGAACGTTTTTTTTCAGCGTTTTACTTCCGAACATATGGTCCAACTGAAGGGAGCGTAATTGAAAAAAGCTAGTCCAACACACACACACATAAACATATATATCCCCAAAAATAAAATAACAAAAAAAAACGACGAACAGAGAAATACATCGTTTCATCCCCCACGAATCCCATTTGGCGTCTAATGAAAATAGCCAACAACACTGAAGGAGCCAAGGGTGGCTGCTAAGGGTGACTAGTGGTGCCTTAAGAATCACTCAGTTGTAACAATCGATACCAGAATTTGAAGCGGAGAAATCAAGTTTCCTGGTCGGTAACACACAGCGCGGCAGCAGTATCAAGGATAATATCTCTGAGAATGATATTAATTTCAAGGATTTATTAGGAATATAAATTTTTCGCAGTTCATTTTATGGTATCAAGGTCGCTCTCCCTTAATTCATTGCGAATAAATTATCGTAAACTGTAGAATTTATCTTGTTTTTTACTATAGTGGTCCACCCCCGACCCCCGCTTCGGTCCCTATTAGAAATCAATAGATATATTCCCAATTTGCTTTCCTTCAGCCGAGCTTCACGTATTTGCTTTTCAGGATTGCAAGAAATCGAACTGGAAGCAGGACGAACAGGAACACAAAAAAAACATGAAATGAGGAAAAAAAGTGGAAAGAAAAATTTCAGACTATTTCCTACGGTTTTTGTGCAGTGACATGTTTGCCAAAGCAAATTGGATTTTTCTGTTCCACTGACCATCTGTTACTAAATTATTCCCAGTTGGATGGAAAGTCGTTTTAGGACTTCACTTTTCCTCATGCTCGTTTCTTCACAACTACTACTAATACTACTACTACTGCTGTTATTCCAGAGGGATGGAAACATTTTCTTAGACCCTATGTATGGAAAGAGTTCGTGATCCAATATTGTTCTTAGGTGATATTTTATGGTCAGTCCTTTAAGGAACTAAATACTAAACGATTCCATAGGGATGAATAAAAATCTTTAGTTTATTCGAAGGAAATAACTGAACTGGGAAAATCCTAGGGTGGAAAGTGCACTGGAACTGCTTGAATCGACTATTAATTGGAAGTAATTGGAACGTGACAGAAGAATTCAGTTTTAGTAGAGGCGTGATCGCACTTTTAAAGATTCGTAGAGTTAAACTTACCTGTGTAACCACTCTTTACAAAAGAGGAGAGGATTTCGTAACATTAATACCCATAAAGGATTTTTTTTTTGAATAGTCCTTCCGAAATAAAATGACCGTCAACAAAACCTTCAAAAAGGCACAAAAAATCCTAATACCATGTTCGCACTGAGCCGAAAATACGTGATTTCGACTATTTTCGTGATTTCGCCCAAACTGAAATTCAAAATCATGTGATTTCCCATGTATTCTGGTGATTTAAAAATCATCTCAAACCTTGTAATTTTGGCAAAATTACGAACCAAATTATGTCCAAAGCCAATGCTGAAAGCTGAACATCAAATTCAGCGCAATTCAGCACGTCACTCTTGATGCTAAAACTGACAGTTCATCATCATCAGGAGCTACACAGCCTATTGGTTTCCTCCAGCGTTCGCCTCCATGATTCTCGATCTCTGGCCCGACTCTTCCAGTTTCTTGTCCCCAACAGTGTCAAGTCTTCCTCGACGTCATCTATATATATCTTTTCTTAGGCCGACCTAGTCTCCGTTTTCCTGACGGTAATTTCCGCAGCACTATCTTTGTCGGGTTCCGTTCCGCACCTCGTTGGACGCAGGCGCGGATCTAGAATTTTGTTTTGGGGGGTCACGGAATTAAAAATGGCGGGAAAAAATGTATACTCCTAAAAAACAAAAAAAAACACCCCCGGAAATCTTAAAAAATGGTGGGGAGAAGTTATGCCATGTCTTACATAGCCTCATCGTAAAACTATGGAGAAGCTGCAAGTTGCCAGAAGAATGGCTTTTAGGCACAATGGACCCAGTCTATAAAAAAGGTGAATTGATGAGCTGCAAAAACTACAGACCAAAATCTTTGTTGAACACAGCCTACAAAGTGCTTTCACATATTTTATTTAATAGACTGAAACCACATTTGGAAGATAAAGTAGGTGATTACCAAGGAGGATTTAGAACGAATAGATCGACAACAGACCAGATTTTCATAATGAGACAAATACTTGAAAAATGCTGGGAAGAAAGCATTGATATACATGTTCTTTTTGTTGACTATAGAAATGCTTACGACCTGCTGAATAAAAGAGACTTGTGGAAGAAGATGACTGAAATGGGTTTCCCGAAAAAAATAATAGAACTATGCAGAATGACGACCAAAGATTGTAAAACACAACTAAGAATACGAGGATGTAACTCGTTCAACTTTCCTCCAGAGTCGGGTCTGCGACAAGGAGATGCGATCTCACCAATACTTTTTAACATTGCTCTGGAAGCAATAATGAGGGAAACACAACTTAATGGAGCAAATAGCATCTTCACAAGAAACATTCAGGTACTAGCCTTCGCAGATGACATAGTCATAATTGGACGCAAAGCGCAAGATGTAAAGGAAACCTTTTCCAAAATTGTCCAAAGTTCAGCAAAGTTCAATCTACGAGTAAATGACACAAAAACAAAGTATATGATCGTATCAAAACGAGGACAACGATTAGGGCGAAGTATCAGCCTTGACGATCATAGTGTGGAAATTGTAGAAAACTTTATCTATTTAGGGACAATGCTTACTACAGAAAATAAGATAAAGGACGACATCCATAGACGCATCGTAGCCGCAAATAAAACCTATTTCGCACTAGTCCCGGTCCTAAAAAACAAAGAAATTTCAAGACAGTGCAAGGTCAGACTATATAAATCATTAATCCGCCCAGTTCTATGCTATGGGTCTGAGGCTTGGACATTGACCCAACAAACAGAAAATCAACTTAAAATCTTCGAAATGAAGATCTTAAGAAGAATATTTGGTCCTGTAAGGGTTAACCAGAACGAATGGCGCATTAGGACAAACGAAGAACTTCAAGAAATGTATGACGAAATAAATATAGCTACATACATAAGACTGAATAGACTGCGATGGCTCGGACACGTTTTACGGCAACAATTGTCACTTTCGAAAAATATTAAAATTGCCGCCATTTTATGCCAAATCATCGAACGGTAAAAAATTTTTTTTAAATTGTCGGTTTTTGTATGTACTTTCTTGTGAGCATACGCAATACTTCGTTACTTTATTTAAAATGCCCATTTTAGGACTTTGAAAAAACTAAAAAATTTCAATTTTCAATTTTTAACTATGAAAAGCTACTTGCCTACGAAAAAAAGGCAAAAAATTGAAAAATTAAAATTATTTAGTTTTTTCAAAGTCCTAAAATGGACATTTTAAATGTGTTTATCCCGAATCAGTTCGATAGTCACGAGTATTTTTCAATTTTTTTTTGTTTTCTACGACCAACAGAAGTTTAGAAATTAAAAAAATAGTGTAGCAACGCAACTAGCACAGATGCATCACTTTACAACTAAATTGTTTTATACATGTTTTTTAATTGCATGTGTAAATACTTCTTGGCTGAAATCATATTTATAAATTGTATTTTGCACTCAAATGCAATTTAGCTTATAAATAAAGTTGTGAGAATACTTTTACGACAAAATTATAAAACTAGTTTATTAAATATTGTATAATGATTATATAAATGTTGCCTTGAAACCATTTATGAAACTTAAAGGTATCCGGATTCATTTTTACATTAATAATTTTTTTATAAATGCTTTAACAAACAATCTATAAAGTAATTATAAAACAAGTGTTTTCTGTATTAAAGCTGAATATAATATCAATTTAAAGGTTTACACAACTACGTTATAAAACATTATTGCTTTTTTAGCTTAAAGGCTGCTTTATAAGCTTATATAGAGATACTTTATTGAAGCTCTTTTAAGTAAATAAAGTTAGCATTTAAACAACTCTCCTTCAACAAAATAGTGTAATATGCATCTATAACACTCTCTTACAACAATTTTGTGATTACACATTTTGGTACAAATAATAAATATGTTCATGGGTAGCTCTTGCTCTGCTTTTCAGTCAAGTGCATCAGTACAGTATTTATAAGCGACTTATTCTTGCTGTTTTCTTGAGCTTGATTGGTATATAGTACAATTTAGTGAATTACATGAGATTTTATAATGGATATTTTGAAATGGAAAAATATGAACCGCAGTTTGCGAAGGAAAATGAAGCAGAAACTTGAGCAACTCCTGTCATTGTCCCAAAATGGACGGTAGCTTGGAAAAATTTAGAAGCAAAAATAGAACCGATTCATAATGAAGACGTGAACTTTAATTCTGCCATAACAAATTCTGTAACAGAAGCATGTACGATTTTACAACACTGTCCCGCAGATGATAAAACTTGCAGTGAGAACACGTTGTTTTAAAGGATATATGGGCAACAATGGTTCCTACTGGCAACATGGCTTATCGATTTGCCTTAGGAAGTACTTGTTGAATGAAGAAATAAATCCCCAAACCATTTCTCTAAATATTAATGTAGATGGATTACCAGTAGGTACACAAGAGTTTTAGCCCGTCTTATGTAACATATGTTTTGTAGAATTAAAGAAATGGTTTCTAGAATTGCGTCTACCCGAGTAAAAATAAAAAACGGCCTTATAAAGGGCGAACACCGGCCGCTTGGCTTTTTAAGGGGCATATGATGGCCGTAGAGTTTTTAACCATTTTTAATGGGAGCACATACGGCCTTACGACGGCCAAATTTGACCAAAAGATTTAAAAGGCCAAGTACTGAGCTGTAGAAACGGGCATTCGACGGGAAATTTGAGCCAAAAAAAGAATCTGCACCAAATGTATTGTTGAATGTGTTTTATGGGAACTTCATCATTTTCGTTATGTACAATGGTTCTTTCGATTTATCCTACTTAAAGATATCGATGCACAAGAGAAACGAGCTCGCCAGTCGTCGGTTTGTTGTACGTGAAGTGTGTGGTGCGTGTTGATTTATATTTTAGTGCGAAATTTTGTTATTTAACGGCTTGAAAAAAAACACAACCGAAAAAAAATCAAACATTCAATTGCAGTGAAATATATTTTCTTATAGGAGGGCGAATATCCACGTTGCTGCCACTGTACCACCGTCGTATACCCGTAATAGCAACCATACGGCCGCCGTACCACCGTCGTATGGCCGTTATTGGAAGTGTAAGGCCGTTGTATCACCGTCAATCGCCCCCTGTACGGCCGTACTGTCCTGCAACGAGCCTTCTGTTAACCGCCAGATGGCCGAGGACTATGTTTCAATCACAGTCGGCATTTGCCCGTTGTAAGGCCATCATTTGTTTTTACTCGGGTAGTCTATGGTAAAAAGTATATTTGTTTCTAAATTATGCGCATGCGTATTAAAAATCTTGCAAGTCGCTCTTTAATAAAACCATTATATAGCAATAAATAATAAAAACTGCTGTAATATGAGCAAAAATGTGTTATAAAGGTAATTGAAAGAGCTGGTTATACATCTAATGAATAATCCTCGGAACAAAAATATCACGCAAAATACTTACACAGCCCATTGTTCTATAATTCTATTATTGATACTTATTTTATCCCTAATTTACTTCTTATAAAAGATTATTATCTTCTAAGTATCTAAATTACTTTTTAATAGTTTCAATAAAAGTAAAATAGCCTTACTGCAAGAGAAGTCATTTTGGTTTTGAAAATGGTAAGCAAAGGGAAGCCGCCATATTAGAAAAACCGGTTATAAAGTAAAACAAAATTTTTTTTTTCTTTTCCACTTCTACAAATGATTTCAAAAATGTACGCAGTAGATACCATATTTTCATAGATTCGAAAAAAAGTGGTACGTTTTGATAATATCATAAAATAATTAAAATTCAAAAATTAGTTTAATATTAACATTTGTTAAATTTGAATTATTACCAAGACTTTCAACAGTAAAGTGAACTTTGCAAGTAATTTTTACTCCGCCAAAGCCAATATTAGAATTTAAAATTGTCATATTATTATAAGATGCCTATAGTGATGTCATCATAATATGCAGAAAGTTAACATGGCGTAAAATATTAAAATTAAACGAATGACAAGTGAGTAAGTAAATAGCAATTATGTTACCATAATGTTTTTTAATAATATCTAATGAAAATAGATATACAACAAAATGGGTACAATAATCCTCTAAAATTTACGGATATAAGGTTGTATAAAAATGTTTTTTAAAAGTTATATAGCTATTTATACAGACAAATAGTTCTGTATAATATCTTATTATACAGTTTTAAAACAGCTTTATCAGTTACTGTGTAAAAGTGATATAATTTGCTGGACAAGCGATTAAACAACCTTTATGTACGACACGTACAAAGCAATTTTGCTGTATAAATCTGCGCCTATTTGGGGTAAATATGTAAATGTTGTTTTAATGTTGGCAAAACGTTTCCAACACTAAATTATAAAACTACTACACTTATTAAAAGGTTGTGTAAAGATTCTTACAACATTTTTAAAACTTTTTGTGTTAGTTGGGAGTGCACTCAAAAGGCATTAAAAATGGACATTTATGCAATTTTCTCGTTCAGCTTACTGATTTCATACAACTCTGAGTTGTATCTTCTAATCCAAATGCCATCAACTTGTATTCCTTTGTAGATCAAACGAAGAATTCTTCTTTCAAATCTTTCTACTAATGTTTCGTCTGCGTTTTTCAATGTCCAAACTTCCGAACCATACAGTACGACAGGCCTTATTAGAGTTGTGTAAAGTGCAAGTTTTGTCTTCCTTGATATATTTGTAGACGCCAGGTGCCTGTGTAGACCAAAGTAGCATTTATTAGCCAATGCTATTCGTCTTCTGATTTCGGCCGTTGTATCGTTATCTTTTGTTATAATCGTTCCGAGGTACACAAACTCATTTACTGCATTGATACTCTCCTAATACTCTTTCTACGTATGGTCATAGTCTATTATTATAGAGTACACGTGAAAATACTTGTTGTGTTCAATAGCATTTTTCCTCTATAGTTGTTGCAAGATAGAGGGTCCCCTTTTTTGTGTAAGGGACACACTATGCCCTCGTTCCACTCATCAGGCATTTCTTTCCGTCTCCAGATTTCCACTGCTACTTAATGTAGTTTTTGGATAGTTTCCTCTGCGCTTGGCTTAATGAGTCCTGCAGGTATGCTGTCAGACCCTGATTCCTTATTATTTTTTAATGCGCGCAATGCCTGGCGTACTTCCTCTATGGTAGGGGCAGCTGTGCTGTCATTCTCATCGTCCGCATTCATGTTCTGCACATTTCGGGTACCTATGTGCTCTTGCTCTGGGTTCATTAGTAGTAGTTCCTCGAAATGCTCTGCCCATCTAGCCAATACTTAGTCCTTATTACTTAATATCTCCCCACTTTTATCCTTGCACATTGTCATTCCAGGCTTAAATTCTTTCCGTTGTTGGTTTACCTGTTTCTTGCATCATTTGAGTCGCTCAGAAGCCAATGCGATTAAAGGCCCAAACATATAGCAGAAACGAAAACGATCCGAAACGAAAAGAATGAAATAAATCGTATGAAAATGTATGAACTCGGTTATATAAATGAACAGAACCGAATCGGAGCGAATGATATAAATTTATTTCATTTCGGTATTCGTTTCAGCTATTCAGCCCGTTACTTTGACAGTTCGACAGACAGTTTGTTTTCGCATTTAAAGTAGTTGAAAGAACGAAAAAGAAGTTATTTTAAAAGAATGCAGTCATTACGAGGTGAAGAAAATTAAATTATGATTTCTCTTGTGATTTCTCGACATCCGCCATAAATTATATCAATTGTATAATATATGTATTTATTGAAAATAAAAAACTCTTCTACTCAATGCAAAACCTGTCAACAAATGTCAAGAACCGATTCGCTCAGGCACCTATATAATCGCTATCATTTTCAAGTTCATTTCGTTTTCGTTTCGGTTTCTTTTCGTTTCTGCTATATGTTTGGGCCTTAAGTCCATTTTTTGCTATTTCCTGATTTTTGGGAACTTTAAGGCTATAAATAATATTCTTCTTTGTTATAAAAGGATTTCCTTGTTACTACCTTTTTTCAGTGTCAGGCACCCCATTCTTTTATAGCTTCTGAATATGTAAAAAATAATTTCAGAAGCCATTGTGTATAAGTCCACTTTTTATGCTACGAGAGATTTTAATTAAGAATGTGTTCCGTAATGAATCGCTAAGATTTCCTTTCCACAAATGCATTGGAAGATTTCATTGCCAACAGAAAAAAACCACAAGTGGAGAAATAGTCAATTGGCTTAATATGCGGTGGATAAAACTAGAAAGATCTGCGATCTAGAAAGCAGTATTAAATTCAAATATAATTTTGACGAGGATGATGCCTTAACATAAAAAAAATAGGTAGCCCAGCATTCTTAAAAAATATAAATCAACCATTATTGTATCATAATTGTAGAACAATTTCAAAAGAAAAAAAAAGATATGATGAATGTATTTATTAAAGTATACAGGGAGCGGCAAAAGCCCGGCAACGGTCTGATATTTCCTAAAGGGTAGGTTTTCGTGAAAAAAGTTTTGAACGAAAGTTGCTCAACTTGGAGGGTGGAATCGTTTGCACACAAATCTCAACCCGAGCCACTCCACTAGGGGGGGGGGGGGGTGAATCTAAAATTGGCAACCCCAATTTTTTTTACGGATTCTTATTCATTCATTTGGGAGTGTAGGGTAGCTTCGGATAAAAAAATGTTTCTAACAAAAGTTTGATATTTATTTTCGGAGAATCAGAACTCGTGAAAAAAAGGGGGCTTACCATTATTCAACCCCACTCCTGCGACGGGGTGAAGAGGTGGACGTGAATAATGGCAACCCACATTTTTTCTCACGGATTTTCCCAGCGGGGAAGAAGAGCGCTTCCACATGGCAGTTAATGCGCTTCTTTGGAAGCATGGAGTCCTTGCCTGTTCCATTCCACTTCATTGCCATTTTACATGGGGATGTCATCAGAAAGATGCGCTTCCCCTTTCTTTCCTTAAACGCGCTTCTGAAGCTTGTTAAATGGATGCAGCGGGAAGCACTTGCGATTATGGTTCTGTTTGGATATGCAAAGCTTTTAAGCTTTTTTTTAATTGAAGAGGAAGGAAAAGAGCTGAAGAGAGAGTAAATATTTCATACTTAAAAACAGAGCATTTTTGAGCATTAGACATAAGAACATTTTGATATTCACACAAAAATTTCCATTTATGCTCCTTCACAAATCTCTACTCATTAGTTGCCCAGACCTATGAAAACTGAAATCAAAGCAAATCCACAGGGAATTGTCATGTACAAAGAGCATTCGCAGCTTGCATCAAACCTACTTCCGATACGAAATACTCTAGAAGCGCATCACTAAAGCTTCCAGTGGAAGCACTTGCTTTATTTCCCGCTGGGATGATTCTCCGAAGAGAAATATTAAACTTCTGTTCTAAAATTTTGTTATCCGAAGTTTCCCTGTACCCCCCCAAAAGAATGATTTTTGGGGATAACTGGGTGTGCAGTGGGGCTTCGGATAAACAAAATATTTTAGACAAAAGTTTCATATTCCCCTGCGTGGAAGAGAATTCGTGAAAAAAATGGGGGTTGCCATTCGAAATTTTGGATTCACCCTCACCCCTGCGAGCGGGTGAGTGGGTGGGGTGAGATTTGTGTGCAAACGATTCCACCCTCCAAGTTGAGCAACTTTCGTTCAAAACTTTTTCCACGAAAACATACCCTTTCGGAAATATCGGACCGTTGCCGGACCTTTACCGCACCCTGTATACCTCCAGTAAAACATGACCTTTACTGGACATTAAGAACAACACTTGAATGCGAAAAGATGGCCGGAAAAATGAAAAAAACTATTTTGCTCACGAAATTCTATTAATTGCCTATCGATAGGGGTTAGTTTTCTATGATGGTCGTAAAATATATATTTTTGTTTTGCCTATCGATAGGCAATTAATCGAATTTCGTGAGCAAATAATCGAATTTTGTGGGCAAGATTGTTTTTATCGTTTTTCCGGCCATCTGCGCACAGAACACAACTATTAGCACAACTCTTCTAGAACATTTTGAGCGCAAAAACATTTCTGTAGGTGTTGATGGCTATGAGCTAATCGAATTCGACAACAAAGGTCTTTTTTTCGAAAAACCCGTATTTTGCAAAAATTATTTATTATTTTGCAAATTTACAAAAACGTTTTATTGCACTCCCCAAGGGCTACACTTTCCAAGAGTTTCATTACAAAATCGTTTTTTTGGTAAAAGATATGAGCATTTAAAAAAAACGTGTTTTTTAGCGGTTTTTTTGCAATAACTCCTTTATTTTTTTGTGTATTGACATCAAACTGGTGTCATTTTATTAGCATGAAAAATATCTACAAACTTTATTTAAACCTTTCTTTTGTACCATGTGTAGTTTTTTTTTAAAACGCGAAAATCTGTTTTTGGCCCTCTTTTGACGCCATTTTGGAAACTTTCCCAAAGTCCTACGAGTGCCACAAGTAGTTCATCAAATTCTATGGAATTTTTCATATTTTACCCATATTTTACTTTTCGGATGGCTCGGTTGGCACGAAAAAATCTAATTTGACTGGCCTATTAAGTTTTAAGATGCTTCCATTTGCTCTACTAAAACATTACTTTTTTATTTACATATCTTGTTTTGTTTGCAGAGTATACCCTTACGAAAAAGACTATACACTTTTCTGATCAAATGAATTAACCAACAATTTTAAAAATGAATGTATTCAAAAACATGAATTTTCTCAATTCTGTGTATTTGGACTTAACCACATTGGCTTCTGAGCGACTCATTTAAGTTTGCTGATTCTTCTATTTTTTTCATTTGTTCTTCCCAATTCTGCACTTTTTTTCCCTTTGTAAATTCTCTTCTCAGCTTTGAAATGCAACAACCCAAGTAATATAAACTAAAGAAGCTATGGGCTATTTGAAATTTGGGCCGAAAAAATTGAAGACTTCCGTGGTGCCAGAAAAAACAACCAAACGAAATCATTTCAATTCAGTGCGAACGGTTCTACATAACTTTCCAAAATCACGTAATTTCAGCTCAGTGCGAACATGGTAGAAAACAAATCATAAAATTCTTAAAATATTTCTGCACCCAAAGCTGAATTGAAGGCTCAATATCAAAGAAAGTGCAAGGAAGGCCAATATAGCATTTAATACATGTAAGCAAACCTTCGGAGAGAAATGGGGTATGAAGCGGCACAGGGTCGTTGGCTATAGGTACACAGCACGGCACATGGCTCCGTCCTATGGTAGCCCGATATTCTCAAAGAATATAAGTCCAAAGAATGTATAAAACCCCGACGGAAACGCCATAGAAGGTCATTTACGAACTAGGATTCCACCAAGATATTTGAATCTAATGCTAGCTCGAATACCCTACTTCTGGACCCAGTTGCCTCGCTTAGCCTGACCGAAATGAGAGTACTAGAAAACGAAGCCGGAATAGACGTAAGCACACTAGCCCAAATCACGGCAAATGTATCCTTACGAAAAGAATGGTTTGCAAACATGGCTCTTAAAAGTCAATCCTTAACACACGCCTTCCACGTAGTTCCCCTTAGTTCCCAATAACTGCCGATAGGATCCTAGGCATAAGTTGTTCTTGATCGAAATTGGACTATAAGGCTGACATTTAGTTTCCATCATTCGGGGAATCTACATGTCTCTAAATTCTCGAACACTCCGAAATGGCCAACAACACCCGCAAGATGTAAAAAACTTGGTAGATGAAGTTATATGTCACCCACTAGAGATACTACCTCAAATGTTTGCATCCGGGTTTGTAACGGGTTTTTAAGAGTAACTGTTTTAAATACTACCGAAACTAGTTTGTTGGCGGGAACTCTTACTAGTAAGTTTAGTAAGCTGCATGAATCCCAATTCTTCCAAATAAGTAGCTGTACTTTCTTTGTTGACAATTTGGACATTGTCACCGTTTGCCAAACTTCCTTCCTCTTCGATCACATTATTACATAGTTATCTCATGCCATCCCATTTTTATTTTTCATTATCTTGTCCGCCTTTAAAATCTTTTACAGGTAAAAATGCAAAAGAAACTTCTGTAATTACATTTCCTTACCAATAACAATTATTAGCTTATATTGTGCTATTTAACCTCGCAAGATTTTATTACATACCTTTTCCAGAAAGCATTCGTTAAACGTAATAATGTAAAAGTGTTTATACAATTTATTTATTAGCCCGATAAACGAAAATTACAAAGTGCAAAGTTTTCTTGACTTTCGCTGAAGCGATGTTAAATAAAACAAAAAGTAATAAATATAAATGAAGAAAAAAAACAGCAACTAACTTAATCAAGTCTTCTCATAAAATGTCTTCCAAGAAAAAAGAAACGATATAAATGATGACAGTTCCACCTAATTCCCCATACTTCGTCATTTAGCTATTCAACCCCCATAATTCTAAATAATCTCCTTATTGTAATTTGTAAAAAGACAAATTGTTTGCAATTGTACGGATAATTTGAAATCCTTTCCTTGCAGAGTGCGTACTCACTCATAATCCTTGCACAGTTATACGGGTGAAAAGTTCATCAAACTTCTTTAATGGAACAAATTTCTCTGCAATTAGGGGAGGAAAACAACATTCCGTCGACAGGGTACAGAAAACTGAAGGATTAAGTATTGCCAGGCTACCCTAGAAGTAGTATAGGCTCTCCCCCTATGTATACACTGAATATTATAGAAGAAGCAAGGATTAACCATCAGGCATATAGCATAGAGTGAACCACCCTCTCCGAAAGCTAATTTTCTAACTGACTGAAGACATGCAAACACGTCATATACACATGCCCCCATTGCACCCCCAAAATGACTCCAAAGACAGGCTTATCTTTCAAATCTTACTGCTATACACATGTACGACATGGCGGGGCTAGAAGGGGGTAGTATAGAGGCACGAATGAATGAATGGCTGGAGTATTAAAGCAAACATAAGAAAGCATAAGACGAAGTCAAGACGCTACTTGAAGATAATTCATCCTTAAACTTAAGCGGTTAATTTTGGGCGATGCGATGTGATGAGTGTATATACTTATAGTACAAGAAAGGGGGGAGAATGTCACCCCCTTAAGGCAGACACATCTTCTTATTGCTTGCTTGCTTGGAACTGTACTTAGGTTATACATGGATAGGTTTCGGGTGAAACAATTTATGATGAACGCATGACAAGCAAAACAAATTGGCATCAGGCCAGCTTAAGCTTCAAAACTTAAGCTGTAGTTTAGTTGAGGCTTAGTTTAAAACTTAGTCGCAGCAGCATGTCAAATTACGGATTAGGCAAAATTTAATCATATATGTGAGGAGTTGTTAAGAAATTAAATTGTTAACTTTATAAAATAATTTAAATAAAATTAAAATTAGTGTCATTTGAGTTTTTATTTAAAGAAGCTTAGTAGTGTCAGTTTTGAAATTAAGTTAGATTCACCGTTGCACATTCTATCGCTGCAATAAGATTATTTCCAAAGTCATGAAATATTATTAGTAAAAATTAAATAAATCGAGGAATTGCATAATGGAAGTTCACCCTGCAGAGACGTTGCAGTATTTGATGAAATTTAAGAATAATTTTCCTACAGAGATCAAATGCAGAGCTTCTTACTTAACCAATGAAATAAGATTGCTTAAGTGTCGTCTAGAAAAATTTCAAAGTTCTACTATAAAATTTTACTCGTTTTGATTACGGTGTAGCTTTTTTAATTCTGAGAATTTTCGTATGAAACTATAGAACTATGACCCTTATCATATAGGCCAAACATTTACACTAAGATTTGAAACCATTTATTTTCCCTTTTATACTACCCTGCAAACATTTTCTCTACTCACCGCTTAAACGACTCGTTTACGAGTCAAGAATTGATCGCCAAAAAATTGATTCTCGACTCGTCGCTTTAACGATTCGAGAATCACTCGCCAAAATCTTGGTTCTCGTCTCGTCCATTTAATCATAAACGCTAACCTTTACCGCAAAAACAGGATAAAAAATGTATCTGATTTGAATAAACTTTTTTACATACGTTCAACGATCGGAATTTTCTTATATTTCATTTAATGACGTTTTTTCAGGTCTGAACGAATTTTAAGGGATCAGGGATTTTCCGCGAGCTGCGTAGTCCGGTTTTATGGAGTTAAAAATAGAAAGGATTCTAGGAAAATGAAAGGTTAGGATTCTAGAATGGGGGTGTTCTCACTCGCTTCCGTAACCAGTATCATGCCGAAAATAAGTGGACAGATTTTTTAACGCCAATTGTCTCGCCTTTACTAATGCCTGAGAACAATTGATACTCTGGAAGTTAGTCGGATAGAACCTTCGCTTTTACAGTTTTAGGTAGGTGAGAGTATTCTGCGTATACTGCTGCCTTATTCATAAAATTATGTCATAGGGTTACAAGCATACAGGGTGATATGTAAACCTCTACAAAAAAAATTCCAAAGCGCCCTAGCGGCTAAACCGTTACGATTTCCCTCCCCCTCCCATACGATTTTTTGTTCGTCTATCTAAAACCGGCCGCTTCGTAACTTTAGGTGGGACACCCTGGGTAAAGAAAACAATATAAATTCGAAATAATTTTTCATAACTTTTTTCTTTACCCTCCATTTTCCGATCGAACGTGAGGTTTTCCAGACTTTTTTGTCGAGAATTTTCTTCGCTTTATTTTTGTTCTCTTGACATTTTTGCAATTTCGACGTTTGTCCCGAGTTACGGCCGTGAAAGCGTCGGACAATCCGTTCAATTTAATTTTCTCTTGATTTTCACAAAGTATGGCCCGGAACTCAACGGTTACCTTTTCTCCTATTGCTAAACTCCCACCATTTCAAATTTCATTAACTTACAAGTGACTTAGAGACTATTAGAGTTTTGAAGGTAAAGTCCTTCGGACCGAATTTCGTTTTCACATTTCCTCCTATTATACTATTGACAGTAAATATACTCCAGATTTCTTGGCTACACCACCACCACCACAACCACGCAGGAGTGAATCGAATGTATTCCCAGTTCGTTGCTAAGCGTAAAAAAATGTCCAATCAATTCTAAAGGTGCGTTTAAACTATACGAGTTTTCGCTGGCAGTCGCGGCCAGTACACTGGCACACTGTTTACATATGCAGAGAATACTGGCAAATATTTATCTGACAGAGGGATTGCCAGTGCTTCACTGACATTTTTTTTCCAGAGCACTGGTAATAGAAATTGATGGTGTTTACATTGGGAATCCAGTTCACTGGAAAAGATATTTCGTACGGAATTGCAGAAAAATGCAATTTCACACAACAAAATCACGATGTACAAAATATTTTATTTCAATATGATCCCAATGTCATGTACCTTAAGAGTGTATGCACAAAATATATTTTTTTCAAAACAATAAAAAAATCTGTTTTTGAGTTTTTTCAAAAAAAAAATTTTGAAAATACTGGAAAAAGTTTTATTCCAATTCTCGATTTTTTTAAAATTAATAACTAAAAAATTAGAAGCCCGAAAAATCTGAAAATTTATATTTTTCTTAGTTTTCACCAGAAGAACAAATATAAAAAAATTATAACTCCCTGAAGTGGTGAGATCCAGAGAATTGATTGATTTGATGTGGCGTTGACGACCCTGTATAGCAACTATTTACCAGTGAATTTTTCGGTTAGGGGGCGTCCATAAATTACGTGAGGTGTTTAGGGGGGGAGGGGGTCGAGCCGAATCTCACCAAATCTCACGTGGGGGAGGGGGAGGGTCTCCGCAAATATCACGTAATTTTTTTCCGCAAGAAACAGTGTAAAATCGCGAGAAAACTGGGTTAAATTAATAGTACAAGTAAATTAAGCCGAAAAAAGCGATATAGCGGAAATAATTAGGTACAGGCTGAAAATTGGCAGAACGCTTCTTTTTAGGCTTCTTAATAAGGGGTTGTAAAGTCTACCGATTTTCTACCCCTAAAAAGTGGGCTTTTAGGGGGTTTTATACCTCAAAATGTGTATTTTTCGATTTTTCTGTAAATTTTTTTGCAATATTTCTAAATATCTTTTTGCTTTTTTCAATTTTAAGTACAATATCTGTAAATGAGAAAATCTTTAAAATCGTTTTTTTGGATCCGCACTTAGATATCATTCACGAAAATCTTGGTGCAGTCTCAGATGATCATGATGAAAGGTTTATTCAATACATATTGCACATAGGGAAGGAATAATGAATCCATTACATAAAAAGTATACGTTATACTATTACTATATTTCGACTCAATAGCAATTGGGTATAAAAATTTTGCACTGCCGTTTACACTGTATTTGCTCACTGTTTTAAATACCATCCAACTGGAACATCCAAAAAAAAGGTAAAGAAAATAATTTAAATATCTGGGAATGATGAGTGTATGACGTGATGAAAAATTCTTATCATTTTATACAATGTCTGGGAAAAACTGCGAAAGTAATAGCCGTGTTTTTTTAATGAACTATATAGGTCTTCGATCCAGTGCATTAAAAAAACGACAAGGGAAATTTCACTAAGCGCCATCTTCAGTGCTTTAAATATATTAAAATTAATCCGAAGTTGCGTGTCAGTAAACAACTGTTACACGAATTCCACCCTAGAAAATAATGAATAAGTTTCTAAAAAATAAATTATTTGTTTCCTCATGCCTTCAAATTTGCTCTCGTCACTTCTATGTTGTTTTTATTTTAAATGACGTTTTTCCGACAGCCGGTAAGTATGCTACATTCCGAAAAGAAAAGGAAATTTTGAAATGTCCCAAGACCTGGATAAAAACCTCGATAAAACCTGGGTTTTCAGATTTGTATGGGGAAGAACTATATAGTTCATTAAAAAAACACGGCTAATGTATGCATTGACTTATACGACCATTTTTGGAAAGATTGCGACCCTACGATGAACTAGTGTGGGGGTCTAAGCTTAAACAAAACAAAAAGGCCTAGAAGCCCAATTGAAAAACCTGGAACCTAATGCCCTCCTAAGTATCTCAAGTGCATAATGTACCTAATCCTACTGCAATCATAGAGATTATATTAAGAATCGGCTCTTTTCACATCAGTCAGAATACATGCTATATGCGGTGCATTGTCACTACAAAAAGCAGACATTTGCACCAGGCGACATAAGCATGTTACAGGACTCGAATTTTGAATTGACGACCATCTGCTCTGACATACCTCCTACAGGCCAAGATAGATTTTGAAAACCTTTTGTTATCATTATCGAGAGTTGTGAAGAATGGAAGTCTAACAGATCCGCACTTCTTGAATCTATATCCTGATGTACAGACGGCTCAAACGTCAATTTGAGAAGCTGGCTGTAACTTCAGACTCCGCTTTTCTAAGGCCATACAAAAGTACCTACGAAGCAAACGAAAGCTAGTAGCGATGCCTGATAAATCTTCGAAAAGAAATTATTTTCAGCCAACCAACTTCATTTATTAACTTAATTTGACATTTTGATGCGAACAATAAATTGTTTCAAGAATATTTATAGAGTTTTTAGAATATTTTAAAACAAACAAATAAATGCAGCGCATGCGGCAATGGCTTTACTCGCGGACTGAAATCCGATAACAGGCGGACAAAATTCGAATTCGCATTGGTGGAGGATACCATTTTCTTATTTCAGAATTTCATGACTTTCGAATCGCATTCCAGGATAACCCCCCTGGGTCATTCAGTCACAAGTTTTTTACCCAACGATGACATCTATAGAAGAATGCTCCGAAGTTTGTATATCTCCAGAGTCATAAATGGCACTACCATTACTATTCAAACAGTCAAGTCGTTACTCTCTGAAAACGAATCAGGGGATCCCAAAGTCAACCTTCGTATGTCAATATATTGTAAAATTCTAAATTTTTTTTATATTCCATACGCTTGCTCTACAAATACACGAGTTGAGCTCAAACTAGAATTGAAATTTTTCTGTTCTCTTGTTAAGAAATCATTATCCCTGTAAGGCATCATGAGGTTGGTTTCCAAAGGATAGGCAGAATCACCTGCTAAATGGTAATCCACAGGTATTGTAGTTTATATTGGGTGCATGCCGAGTTGGTGCTGTTATGATTTTGTGGTACTGTTCTTCAACACAAATTATGTTTTTTTAAATAAATCCAAAGCAATCAAGCACAGATTAAGGTATTTACACTAAAAATACGCCGAATAGTGTAAATCCTACAAATTTTTTAAAATTTTAAAAATCTCACGTGAGATTGAAGGGGGGAGGGGGTCGAGCCAAATCTCACGACATATCACCAAGGGGGAGGGGGGTCGAAAAATCACCTCACGTAATTTATGGATGCCCCCTTAAATGACGACAGAAAAAGTAAATATTGCTGCAGCAATTGTTGCATACTTGTTATTTCATGATGAAGAAGAAAAGAAACCAAAAAGAAGGCGTTTGTGATCTTATATTTTGCCATTTAACAACAACTGTTTTATCTTTGTTTAGAGATATACATATTATATCCTGTAGAGATTTTGTTTTTAAATATCTATTTCAATATGTCCCAATTGAAACATCCACAGTTCTGGACAATTCTCGTACAACGGTTTTAAAATTTAAATCTCTTCTTTTGTCCAATAACCGCCCGTTGCTCTAGAACTTCGCTTGTTTTAATAGTTTTCCTATTTCAAACCATTTTTCGTCAACGATTCTGAATAAAAAAACTCGTACAACTTAACTAACAAGTTTGTAAAGTTGCCAGTGCTCACGAGAAAGACGTCAGTACACGTTTTTGAGTGTTTAGACTGCACGAGAAAAATCGTGTCAGTGTTTATGCCAGTGCTTTGCCAGTGCCCCAACCAGTGCACTGACATGATGTTTACATGGCACTGTCTGCATCACTGGCAATAGCCAGTGCAATAACTGGCAAAAAACTCTTATAGTTTAAACGCACCTTAAGGAATCAATTTCGAACCGATTCTAGGGAATGCAGATAGGAATGAATTGGTTCCGTCCTATAACATCCCAATGCAAAAAGAATCGGTTCTCTACATCTCTTTGTAGTCCAATAAATAGGTACTTTTTCTTTGCGAAAAATACCGCACGCGATTTTTTTTTACCAAATGATTTTATATATTTTTATAAGCTTAAATTCAAAATGGCGTCATCCCCAACCTCTTGCTAAACTTACAGTGAAGAAAAACGCGTTTAATTCTATATCTATATAATATACATTTTTGTCGTAAAATGCATAGTTTCTGAGATATGAGAGCAAGAGGTTGGGGATGACGCCATTTTGAATTTAAGCTTATAAAAAAATATAAAATCATTTGGTATATAAAATCGCGTGCAGTATTGTTCGCATTACTAAGGCCTTTTTTTCGACCTATTGTAGCGGCACAATGGCGCTTATATTCTGAAGTATCAGTTTTGTGCGCCAGTATGCTTGTTCATGCCTCCATAATCAGAAGCCCTGAAGAACCTGACTATGGAAGCAATCACAGACATAAAGAAATTCTCAAACTCACCCTCCCTAATCCGCCTAAATAACCGTTAGGGGGGTGTTAAGCCGGTCACACAGTTAACGCCAGCTCGCCGGAAGGGGTCTTGGGGTGTGGGACCTAACGTTTACAACTTCATTACATACATATATTGACAGTATTGGGTTCATACCAGTACAAGTAAACAATATAACAAACTTACTTCGACAAAAGTGGTCTGTGTCGTATCTGTATATATGTCGGGTTGGTATAAACACAAGACTCTACTCTGTAACCAACGAAATTACTCTTGAAAAAAAACCAGAGAGGTGTTATCTGACAATCCCTTGTTAAATTTTACAGAAAAACAAACGCCCAGCTGGGCACGATTACCGTACAATCCGGACAATCGCCCAATAAAAAAAAATACCAACTGAAAGGGTTTCAAACGGAAAGAGTACTTGTTCGCAACCAAAATGTATATAGTATCTAATATAATATGTATATTCAAAATTTAAAATTGTTAAAATAATTGTTTTTGTTATCAACTGTTATAGTCAATAGGTGAATACATTAACATTAGTTAAATGAATAAAATTTTAAATATAGTATGCTAAACAATATAATAATAAAATGGTAAAAAATTATTTAATAGTAACATTTTACCCGGCAAGTTTTAATTAAAGCAATGTAAAATTAAAGCAACAAAATTGTTGACTTCCTCCACACTCCGCTCTTGCGTTCGTAATGCCTACCGTTACCATACACAGATGATGAACTAACTTTAGCCGTGTTTTTTTAATGAACTATATAGTTCTTCCCCATACAAATCTGAAAACCCAGGTTTTATCGAGGTTTTTATCCAGGTCTTGGGACATTTCAAAATTTCCCTTTCTTTTCGGAATGTAGCATACTTACCGGCTGTCGGAAAAACGTCATTTAAAATAAAAACAACATAGAAGTGCGAGAGCAAATTTGAAGGCATGAGGAAACAAATAATTTATTTTTTAGAAACTTATTCATTATTTTCTAGAGGGGAATTCGTGTAACAGTTGTTTACTGACACGCAACTTCGGATTAATTTTAATATATTTAAAGCACTGAAGATGGCGCTTAGTGAAATTTCCCTTGTCGTTTTTTTAATGAACTGGATCGAAGACCTACATATATAGCTCATTAAAAAAACACGGCTTTTATGATCTGTAATTGGATTGGATATAGTTTTCTTGTTCTGATGTCCCAGCACCTAACAGTGGGATCTTTGGGAGCCAGATACTGCACTCCTCCGTCCTGCAGCGGCAGTTATGAAAGAACTTGTGTTTCTTGCGAACGATGACGAATGTTTATCTTCTTATTAAGCTTTCAGAAACTTTCGTGTATACCAAGTCAAATTTCAAACTTTTTGCTTCACAAAAAGCAATGCAAATTTAAGTATTTTTTTAGGCTTACGAAAAGGTTGACCAAATAGGTGGTTATCAACAATATTCCACACAGCTTCACCTTTCACTTCAAAATGAAAAATTCTTTCCAGTTTCAAAACTGACACAAGCAAACTGGATGAGGTGTAACTCTGCTTCTTCTTCGGCACACAAGAAAAATTCCTTTATCTCTCGTACAGCGGCTAAGTAATCAATACGTAGCCCAACGGTATCACTGAGCTTACACAATTATTCCTATACAACACGAATCACAATTGAGCCTCATAGTTTTCGTAGAACAGGGTCTCTTCAAAATCTCGTCATTGCCGCATCACTGCAGAATTCAGCAATTTGGAGTCTGAAGCTGAATTCTGCAGTGATGAGTTTTTGAAGTTACCCACACTTAATCCACCGAAAATTCAGCCAATTTCCAATGAAATCTCTCAGTTTTTCCTTCGAGTTCTTCAGTCGCAAAAGATTCCTCCTCGATAAAAATATTTGGACTCACAATACGGATGTCTTTCAAAAACGCGTCAACTTCCCTCAGCTAAATTCTAATAACTCTCTGCAAAAATTTCCATTGTTTTCCTTCAAAAATTCAAAAAAAAAATCTCTTTTGTTCACGTTCATGACCGAATCCAAGTTTTTCCGCTAGTTCGTCAATGGTTACCATGAGGTTTTGTTCCACCAGGGTTTTCAAGACTTAAGGCCCGTCCTCACTACGCGGACTTAGAATCCACGCGCTTTTGGTCGTACGGCCAGCCAAAAGCGCGCGTGATCTTTTAATTTTCTGAGTCATGAGTGAGAAAAAATCAATTCTCATTTGAAACGGCGTACGCGCTTTTGAAAAGCTCATAGTGTGTGGACGCACAATGTACCTTTTTAACCACAGCCTTTTGTCCGCGTTGTTTGGCCGCACGGCCTTTACCATGAACAAAGTCGTAAAACAGTCGTAAAAAAGTCATAAAACTCTATATGAAAAAAAAAGGCAAAAGCGCGTACGACCCAAGACCGCGTAGTGTGGCCACACCATTAAGGCCCGTCCTCACTACGCGGACTTAGAATCCACGCGCTTTTGGTCGTACGGCCAGCCAAAAGCGCGCGTGATCTTTTAATTTTCTGAATCATGAGTGAGAAAAAATCAATTCTCATTTGAAACGGCGTACGCGCTTTTGAAAAGCTCATAGTGTGTGGACGCACAATGTACCTTTTTAAGCACAGCCTTTTGTCCGCGTTGTTGTGCCTCACGACCTTTACCATGGACAAAGTCGTAAAAAAGTCGTAAAAAAGTAGTAAAACTCTATATGAAAAAAAAGGCAAAAGCGCGTACGACCCAAGTCCGCGTAGTGTGGTCCCACCATTACCCCACAAGCAAGACCTAATCGTCACACTTCTTCCAGGACAAGGCTCATCTTGTTTCCGGCTCGGAATTTTTTGAACCCACATTGGCACTGGCTTACGCTTAATTTTCCTTCTCCATCCACTGCATTGACATTTCTTGCATTTTTTTAGCTAGTAAAGTGAATAATGCCAAATATGCTCTTTTGTCGGTTTCATTGTATCGTTAAAACAAACTACAGTGAGAACTGCACTACACTAGCACTAAGTAGCACTAAGAATAAGAAAAACCGCATTATCTATGGAATGAACCTATAAATATGGCATAATGTCAATTTTTATATTATATTTATTTAACTTATGTTGAAATAATGTTTTGACAAATCGAAGTAGCCTTAAGTATTTTAATTAATTTTACGATTTGACAATAAAGGAATTTTCACTCCACTAAAACATTCATAACAGAAAGGACGTGTTTTTCTTTATATCTCGGATAAACCTTAATAACTTACAAAACCTTGTTAAATTGTGTTACTGACACCGGAAACTGCTTTGTTTATTTCTTCAAACTGGAATGTAATATCCTCATTACTATAATCCTATCAACATTGTCCTGTTCAACAGAATTGGGATCGGTCCTTAAGCTATTCCTGTTTAAAAACAATTTCTTAAACATTTTACAAAATATCACAACACAATTTCCTGATTGAATTAAAATTTGAAATTCTTGAAATAAATCAAAAACAATTCCACTTAGTGTTTAGATATAAAAAAAGGATACTCTTAAAGCAACCCCAACCCCTTTCGACTAGCAAGAATATATTATCTATTATCCTTTTCGTCGCTGACATTTTTCTTAAATATTAATTACATTTGGCAAGTCCTTGCTTGTTTATATTTAAAGGAAGAAACTGCATAAACACTGCACAGCAGGACAAATATAATGCAAAATGTATACTCAGTTTGAATCTCACTCAAAAAGGACGAAATACATTAATATACGTGTGTAGATGTTTATGTATATATCCTATACCAAACAAACGACGATAGAGCACAAAAGCTTTTACTGACAGACGAAAAAGGATGTTTTAGACAATTGCTTGGATAAAAATTGTAAACAACTTCAAAGGCGGAAGATTATAATATTTAAAGACTTTGAAAAAGGCTGTCCGTTAAAGAAAAACAAACCTAAATAGACAAGGGACTAGGGCCATCAACAAGGAAGGATAATGGAAATGACGTAGAGAGATCGGTATGCTCTCTCTGTGTGAGGCGCTGAGGGTGTATTTTGAATTAGATGAGCATCAGCAGTTTCTTGTCCTTTTTTCTGCTGTTTTTTTTGTTGTCTTATTTTTTTTTCTTTATTTAAAAAAAATGCCTTTGAAGATCGCGCGTAACGAGAAAAATATGAAAAATTCAGGATAAATGTTATAGAAAATAGGAAAATGGGAACAGAAACACGGTGTAGAAGAAGGAAACTGAACGAATCAACTTTTGGATACATTAAAATTAATGCCTTGAAGCTAGATAGAAACCAGCGAAAACGCGAGTCCTTTCTCTAAGGATTCTGTTCGTTTTCGAATATATTTATAGGGAGACAGAGAAGGATGAGAAGGAAGATTTTGAGGGTGTATTTAACAATTCCCAAATACCATAAGAATTATGTATACGGTAAATATGTCTGTACTAGAGGCTATATATAGATGATCCAGCAGAATTGTTTTGTGTAGATAGAACCTTATGAAAAAGAGGGCCATAGTCTTGGATAAAAGTTATCTAAAAATATTCCAACTTTAAATTTCTGGAACGTGCTTAAGAACAAGGATATGCATATATATATGTATATATAAAAATTTGTGTACAAGTACACTCTCTTTTATTTATCTTTTGCTGCACATGAAATTTAAAATAGACACGAAGTGGGATGATTGCTTGGCAATTTTGTTCTTGTGCAGTTTCTATCTCCTTCGTATATTTTTCTTCCTAATACTTCAAAGAGAAGAAAAAACACGACTTGTAATAATAATAAAAAAAAAAAAATATAATTTGTCTGCACAAGACTTTATCTTATCTCTCCTTATACATGTATATTTTTTTTCTTCTTTTTTCTTGCGTAATATAAAGAAATTGAAATTTTACAGGTGAATAGATATTAATTATTGAAAATTGCCCTTAAGGAATGTTCTGTTATTTTCAGCATGAATTCCCTTCAGGGAAAAAGTAAGAAGAAAGCTTCCAACGAAAAATTAATTTAATTTATATAGAAAAGGATTCGTTTTTTTTCATTCTTCTTCTCCATTTTTGTAAGAGAGATTGTTTTAAAAAATATATGTATATACATTTAAAGCGCTTTAAAATATATTTAAAATGTGCTTGGGGATATAAAAAACAGACTGCTCTTTCTACAAGTGGTAGAGATACGTATTTAAAAGTAAACATGAGTATTTACAAAAATAACAAAAATATTTTGTTTGAAATTGAATCCACAGACGAAGAAAAACAAACGCTTTCAAGTACACGTACGTGTGGAATATTCGATAAAGATGTTCAAAAATATGGAAAGTAACATATTTTTGTAGAAGATATTTTTTTTATGTTCAAAGTAACCTTTCAACACAATACATTTCATTAAACAATTTTCCATTTTCGTTTTCAGGTCAATAATTAAACAATTTTTTCTCTCCAAAAATTAAAATGTTTGTTTCGTTTTATTTAGTATTTTCCCGCGTAAAAATAAAAAACGGCTTTATAAAGGGCGAACGCCGGCCGCTTGGCTTTTGAAGGGGCATATGATGGCCGTAGAGTTTTTAACCATTTTTAATGGGAGCACATACGGCCTTACGACGGCCAAATTTGACCAAAAGATTTAAAAGGCCAAGTACTGAGCTGTAGAAACGGGCATTCGACGGGAATTTTGAGCCAAAAAAAGAATAAAAGAATCTGCACCAAATGTATTGTTGAATGTGTTTTATGGGAACTTCATCATTTTCGTTATGTACACAGGGCCGTCCTAAGATATTCGGCGCCCGTGGGCTACTAAAAATAATGCGCCCTCTTCGTAAGAAAATACACGTGAATGGCAAAGTATACAAAAGTGTCAGAACTATAAAAAGTTAATTTATTACCCTTCCACTGAATACAACATAAAATTCATACAAAATTAAAGAAACTATATTAGTGCAGTCAATGACCGTTTTCCCTCATAATTTTGCGAGACAGCCAATGTTCCCTCTAATTTTTTCACTTACTGCGCGGTACAAAATTTAAGCGAGCAAAAATATTCAAGACATCGGTAAAAGAGTGCAAAGGGCGGGAAGGTCCTGCGCCTGTGTTTGAAATGAATTTTTTTTAATAATACCTTTGAAAATTACATTTTAAAGCATTTTAATAACCCACAAACAAAAACAGGATTTTTACATTACTGTTCATATCTTTGTTTATATTCTTTCTTTCACTGCAAATCCAAGTGTTTAGCAGGTGTTTGGAAATAAAATACTCTAGTGTTTTATTTCTAAACGATAAAGCGTTTCAATGGTGGGAAGTGTTTACTTTTAAAACAACAGAAGCGGTTAATGCACAAAATCTAAACGCCTAAGAGTTTTATTCTTCAATACATAAAGCGTTTAAGAGAAATTAAACGCGAAAGGAGTTTACCAAAAAATTCTAACCTAAGCACAAGGGTTTAAAAGTTATTCGCCAATTAAACACTTGGGAAGGTAAACACTTAGTTATGATAAAACACATATGGGGAACTAAACGCTCTAGCGTTTTATTTTTAAACGGTAAAGTGTTTGGGGGTTGGGAAGTGTCTCTCTAAAAATCAAATACTGAGTGCTCCACTTAGAGGTACTTTTTTCAGAAATAAAAAAAATAAATACCTTTAATTTTATCGCGTAATTTTTATTATCATACAAAAGACCTAGAATTTTAAGAAACAAGGAAGTTATTGAATTTTGGCATTAAGCTTTATGAAAAAACCAAAAAAATCACTCAATTAACAATACTTACACTATAATGCTTGAAAATAAGCTTCTATAAAAATTAAATTTATTTTGAATTTATCACATGAAATGAATAGCTTTCAACATGACACAGTCCAAATTATAGCTCAAAATATGTATTTGTTAATTAACAATTGGCCAAAATACAAAAAGTTTTAGATCTCGAGCTCATGTTAACAAAAATGAACTTTATTTTTTTTAAATTAAAGGTCCCAAAAATCTTTACGAGATTTGATAAACAATTTCAAATTCTTTTTTCAAAATGGCCAAAAAAATGCAATTGCTGTTATTTGAGTAATAAACAAAAGTAAAAAAAAGTAACCAAAATTACATCCAAAATTATTTTAGAATATACCTATTCTTCATTTTTTGGCCTTTTTTACTTCATTTGTTGTTTTCATTTATTTAACTTAGTTTATCCTGAAAGTTTTATGCCTTTGTTGAAAGGTATTTTTTTAATATGAAAATAAAACCATAAAGCTGCTAAAAAAATATTACGAATTTAAAATTATCAGTATCACTGCATTCTGAGGTTTTAGAAGTGTTTTATTTCAAAACCCATAAAACTTTTTATTTTAACGTCTCCCATTTGATTAACATTGTCGACACTATTAAAACACTTAAGTGTTAATCAAATGGGTGACGTCAAAATAAAACGCTTTAAGCATTTTGAAATAAAACACTTTCAAAAGCTGAGATTTGCAGTGATAAGACGAGAAAAAATATGAGCGACCCATATTTCACGCAATTATGCTAACGCCCGCCAAGGGTACCATTTGGCATATTCAGTAAAACGCATCTCGTCCTATCACGGAAGTCAAGCAATATTGGAAGTGGTTTTACTTAGTCGGGGGACCGCTTGGAAAAACGGCACCCGGGTTGAATTTTTTTTTGTTTTTTTTATTTTTTATTTTTTTTTCACTTTTTGCAATGATAGTATTATGTTTTAATATAATATTGATTAATAGTTCTATCGACAAAATTTTTATTATTCATAACCAAAAACACGCTACAGACGTTTACTAAGTAAACACTTAAGTGTTTACTCATTAAACGCCGCTAAGTGTTTAAAATTCGTCTACAACGGTTTAAACGCTTTAAGTGTTTAGAAAGTAAATACTTGAGTTTACAGTGTTTTTAGAGCAAGATCTACTATGATTGAACGACGAACAAGAGAAGTATAAAAACAGGGGCTAGTCATATGTTACGCTCGGTGACTTTACCAACTACGTGACTGCAAAAGCTTTCCTCAAGAGACCACTAGATTCGAATTTTAAAACCACAAGAAATATTTTCCTCCTTACCAAAAATAACTAGATATTTAACCAAAGACGCTATTTAAGCGGAAATAAGCAAACCAATTCAAATAAAAAATAATGACTCCACTAAATGCTATAAAATATCAATATTTTAATAATAGAATCAGCATTATTGCTTTGACCAGTTATTATTAGTCGGCACTCTACGGGTATACACGGCTCTCATAAGGCATCTTGTCGGCTGGTTAATCGGAGTACCAAAGTTCTCCTAAGGTCTTTACCAAGCGGACGGCACACCTCCTTATAGCCTGGTTAGCGGGATTCACCATTTTCAGGAGGCGTAAGACTCTAACGAAGCTATCTCCCGCTAACCGCGACGGTTGCCTTTGAACTCATACAACATCCAAGAGTTCAAAAGCCAGATTACCGCCACCTCCTTATGCATCCCTAGACTTCCTTTAAACTTATCCTATCTTTTTTCTATTCTTTGAACTAGGCTTCCTCCTAGGCATTGCGCCATAACGTGAACGACGTTAATAGAAAGGGTGGAGCCTGAGCTTAGACTTTAACTTATTCTTGACAATGTTCATGGTGCTAAAGTCTTTCAACGTCGGTGTGCGAATGTGGCAAAATTAGTAATGAAATAGCAAAAGTGGCTGGCCAATTATTCAAATCAAGATACTCCTTATGCGTCTTTAAACTGCAGGGCTTCAGACGAAAATTTGTTGGTATTTTTGGTTTCATTCCACTTCAGAAGACATTGTGATCTTGGTTTTTATTTAAGTGAATCATTGGGTCAGTAGGAATTGATGTCTTGTTATGGCTTAGTGCATGGCCAACACTAATTTTGTATTCTTGTACACTTTCCTCTTACCACAAAAAAAACCCACTACCCACCCCCACAATTTTTTCCCACTAAAGGCAAGTCTAAACCACCAGTTCTAGTGATAAAACCACTAAGATGGTAACGCTGGACTGCAAACACGGACGCTATGCAGTATGCAAAACTTACACAACAACGAACTACCCTCTCTTAACATAAAGCAAACCAAGAAAATTTTACTTTTTTTCGTTAAAATAGGAATTTTGTCATTTTTAGCTGCAAATCTTCTATAAAAAGAAATAAAAAAAATGGTGCGCAGAATTCAAAAACGGCTGCGCAACTCTCGAAAAATTAGTGCGCGATCGCGCACCTGCGCAGCTTAGAGGGAACATTGGAGACAGCACCTATTTGGACAAAAATTTGGATTTAGGTTCTACTTACCCTCTACTTCAAAATTGGCCTTGTGCGGGGGTTGCTTTTACCCTGGAAGTGGATGCCACCCCTTCTCGGGGGTGAATTTTTTTTTAGATTGGCTAATTCTAAGCAGCATTTGTTCTATAAAGTTTTTTCTGAAAGTCAATACTTTTCGACTCATTCGCGAGTGAAAATGTCAATTTTTCAACCAAAAACCACGTTTTTAGACTTTTCTTACTTCTGCTTAAATGTAAAAACGCGTGGGGCGCTAACAAAAAGTTTCAGTATTAATAAAATAAGAATATAAGGCAAACAGCGCCCCACGGTTTTTTACATTTAAGCAAGTTATATTTATAATTTTTACCAATAACCTCATTAGTGCTTTATTCTGAGCTTGATTTTCAAAGGTAGGTTGTTCCCATATACTGGCTGAAGCAAAAGACTACATTCAAAATTATTTTTTACTTATTCGTTCATTTTAAAATAAAAGGGTATCGTTTGGTGTTTTAAACTATTTTTTAAATAATAGCATAATATGTATTTATGTGGAATTCGTAATTGGCATCAAATTTAAGTTCTTCTGACGTATTTTCGTCGTCTGTACTCATCATAATTTCATATCTTCAGATTTGTAAAGGATAAATGACTCTGTATTTAGTTTCGACTGTACAAACTTTTCTAAAGAACCGTACAATTCAACAAGGTGGCCACTTCCTTGACTTTTCCAGGTTCTCCAGACAATATTTAAATTTTTTCTAGACATTACGTTGTATCATAAAACTAGAGATAAATTGAATATACTGAATGGCAGAGGGCTCAGTTGACTACCCTGAGGAAAGGAATGCTTGGAATCTGATAACATGTGATCTTTGCGTAGCGATATGATCTTATCCATTCAAGGGCCGAACCTTATATTCCAAATTTTAAGCTTTTAGTATGATGGTCTACCTCTACATTATCAAAGGCCTTGCTGAAGTCAGTATAAATAGCATCAATTTGATGGCCGCTGTCCATACCACAAAGCAATTCGGAAATTAGGACCATGGGGTGTGAGGTGGTCGATTAAAGGGGATATCTTATCATACACGTGTTTTTTGAATAGTTTGGGAATAGTTAGTTATCAACTAACTGCTTATCAGATCCCATATGGATCGGTGTGAGGTAGAATTTTATCTACAACGTAGGAATCTTTCCTAACGATAATTATTTTATTTCTTCAAAAAATGTCTACTTAGTTGACATTTAATCCGTCCTTTCCAATTTGTAGTAGATTTGAAAGAGCATGATATTTTCATGCTTCAAAGAAGGATCTAATCAAGTTAGCTGCGGTCGAATAGTAAAAGACGGAAGTGATAATCTAGTGCAGTCTTAATTATTTTTAGAATTTCAGAAACGTAATAATATATTAAGCAATTTCTTATTATTCTACATTTTTATTGACTAATTTCCAGTGCAATGGAATTTCGATAATTTCGACAGGTAACTTTAATAATTGCGCTAGGTAACTTTTCGCCTTTTCGCAAAATTTCCTCGAAATATCAGATGCGTTGAAAAAAATCAGATTTACTACATGTTTCATCAGAAAATAATTTGTATATTATGGATGAAAGAATTCCATGATTTGGATGAAAATATCCTGACTTTTCCATATTTCTTAAATTCCCTGACTTTTCCAGGTTTTCCAGAAAGTGGCCACCCTGTTCAACAATACTTTCAATTGTAGAGTCCGTACTAAAAGAGACCAGGTATCTTCGGGCATGTGGGGAAATGAAAACTCCATACAAATTGCGCACATGGATAAGACATGTTGCGACGCAACTACAACCCCCATAGCATGTGACCACGACGACGGAAACTGCCACTTTTGAGATACCTCATCTCTTTTGGTAAGGACTCTAGTAGCTACTTATTGGAGTGATATACATATTAGTTTTATCTATATCTCTAATAGTTTGTTCCAAAAGCAGTTTTCAGTGAGTTGAACTCATTTAACAACCCCTCAGTTTCAACTTTTGTTGCAGGCTTTTGAAAGTAGTCTTGGTAAATTTTTAAAAGCACTAATAACCAAACATTAGAACAGGATATTTGGTTATTTTTGTTATAAAAAGATTTTAAATAAAAATAACTAATAACTAAAAATAACAAAAAAAATATAAAAACAAACAAAAATTGCCGCCCCGAAAAGGCTTGCGCCCCAGGGCTACAGCCCATTTAGCCCTGTGGTTAGGGTGGCCCTGTACAAAGGTTTTTTCGATTTATCCTACTTAAAGATATCGATTGAAAAAAAAGCACATCCGAAGAAATATCAAACATTTAATTGCAGTGAAATATATTTTCTTATAGGAGGGCGAATAACCACGTTGCTGCCACCGTACCACCGTCGTATACCCGTAATCGCAACCATACGGCCGCCGTACCACCGTCGTATGGCCGTTATTGGAACTGTAAAGCCGTTGTTTCACCGTCAATCGCCCCCTGCACGGCCGTACTGTCCTGTAACGAGCCTTCTGTTAACCGCCAGATGGCCGAGGCTATGTTTCAATCACAGTCGGCATTTGCCCGTTCTAAGGCCCTCATTTATTTTTACTCGGGTTACTTTGCTTTACAAGAAAAAACAAAAAATGGAAAATTAAATTAAAACAAATTTATAAAGTATTTTATTATTTTCTTTTAAGTTAGAGTAGGTATTGCGTTCAAGATACACATTAACAATTTTAACTCAAAGCTTCCATCAGTGAAGTCGTGTTTTTTATCTATACATTATGGAAGACTATCCAAAGCAGTGGCTCCCAATCGTTCTTTGACCAGGGAAAACTAGGACTCCTTAGTGCAGGGAACCCAAAGTACCATCAAATAAACATTCTGAGAATTTTAAAATACATTTCAGTCATAACTTTTAGTTAACATTAAACTTAGAATAATATTTGAATATACATATGTATGTATAACTCCGGAACTAGTAGACCTACAGACTCGAAATTTGGCAGTCATATCTCTTTTGTTTAGTAAAGACTCACAAGGGAGGTTGCGGGTGCGTTACACACTCCGCGCCACTTGATTAGGTTCAACTAGTATTTGTATGAAAACCCCAAATTACCTTAACCTACTTCAGAAAAATGTAATTAACAAAAACGGAGGTCATACCTATTACTGAAAATAAAAATAACAAAGAATTGTATTTATGCAAATATTTTATTTAATTTAAGCTGAACCTGATCAAGTGTCCCCTCTACTACCCCTCAAGTAAAAATAGGAATATTATTTAGATATCGGTTCATTTAAATATCAAGAAATGGATTTATTCCCCGCTAAATGCAAGCTTAAAGACTTGGAACATTCTCTGAAATAGGCTAAGGCAAGACCCTCGTAAGTACAGGCCTGGAAGCAGCCAGGCCAACTAATACTAACATAGCTGAAAACAGGCCAAAAATATTTATTTATTTACCAGTCTACAGAGTAAATCTCCCACAGACAATGCAAAAATTAATATAACAATAAAATTAATTACAATACGTAATAAAAATAACATAAATAAAAATTAAAAATTTATAAAAACAAATTAAATTAAAGCAGACGACAAGACAATATCATTATCTAATTAGATGGCATAAGTCCGACTTGAATGCTATTCTCTCGGCAGATACATCAATCATGGCATAAATTTCATTAAACAGGCGAGAGCAATACGTTATTGGTTCATGCTGGCCATAAACGGTCCTATGCGGAGAAACAAACAATAGAGGTCTAGATCTCAAGGATACGCCAGGCGCATAAATGTTAAAGAGAGTAAGTAATGAAGCAGATTTAATTCGAAAACATAACACATCTCTGACAAACATAATACTTGCAATATTTCTTCGTGCCTCTAATTTCTGAAGTCCTAGAAGCAAACATCTGGAATTGTAAGAAGGGATAAAATTTTGCCAATTGATTTTACGAAGAGAAAAACGAGTAAAGGATTTCTGAACGGATTCAATACGAGAACAGTGGAGAGAGGTATAAGGATTCCACACAACAGATGCGTACTCTAAGTGAGATCGAACAAGAGCCATGTAAAGGAGTTTTAATGTAAATGGATCCCGAAAGTCAGTAGAATTTCGCTTGATGAAACCAAGCATTGTAAAAGCTTTAGAGCATGCAGTATCAACCTGGCAAGATGAGTTGAACGTATGATCAAAGGTAACCCCTATTCTGACAGTTGTGGAATTAACATGGCCGAAGCCATACGAAGCAATTTTTTAAGTTTGTTTTTGCACTAAAAAGTGGTAAAATAATGTATATTATCACTTTTTGGTGCACATGGATTATCAGTGATTAGTGCTTTAGTGATTTAATAAAAAAATTAAAATGAAGTGAGTGGTTAAGTGTATTTTAAGAGTGTTAATTGATTAGGTGACCATTTTTGTTTACAATCGCGGTGGTTTTTTCGTGTTAATTTAGGGAAAAAATGTTGAATTTGTGTAGTAATATAATAAAAAGTGATTAAGTTTTAAGTGATTAAAGATTATTATAGAATATTTATTAAAAACATAAGTGCAGAAAAATGTGAAGGAAAAGTGAAAAAGTTATTATTATTCATGTTGTGTGGTAGTACTTGCACTTATGTTTTTAATAACTCTTCTATAATAATTTTTAATTACTTTAAATTCACTTTTAATTCCATTATCTACTACACAAATTCAACACTTTTTCCCTAAATTAACACGAAAAAACCACCGCCATTGTAAACAAAAATGGTCACCTAATCAATTAACACTCTTAAAATACACTTAACCACTAATTTTTTTTTAATTTATGGACTCAGATCACTAAATAACTTATCACTGATAATCCCTGTGCACTAAAAAGTGATAAAATACAATATTTTACCACTTTTTATTCCAAAACCAAAGTTAAAAAATTGCTTCGTACGGCTTCGGCCATGTTAATTCCACAACTGTCAGACGATTTTGGCCTCGCACAGACACAACCAAAAAGTCTGCTTCCAGGCCTGTACTTACGAGGGTCTTGGCTAAGGTAATTTGGAGTTTTCATACAAATACTAGTTTGAACCTAATCAAGTGGCGCGGAGTTTAGATAAAAAATTCAAGTTTTTGAACTATAACTTCTACAGACCTATAATTTGGTAGGAATGTTTATTTTGTTGAGTAGAGATCCGTTAAGAACGAGTTTTGCAGAAATCGGCTTCTAAGGGCGGTTTTAGAGGTTCAACGGAGAAAGAGAAAATGTCAGTCAAGTATGTCTGTCTACGGTAGTAGTAAAGCCGGAACTATAATTTACGTGAAAGAACGTACGTCAATCCCTGCGTTCCAAGGGCTCCTATGTGAAAATAAATGATTGACTATAATAAACGTACATCACATGTACTTGTTTTTATTAATGTTTCGTTAAACGTAGTATAACGCCGTCTTAAGCTGGCTTCCCACGGTGCGGGATATTGCGGACGGACGCGGACCGCGCACCTTGGAAAGAGTGTCGTCCGTGAAGGCACAGGCTCTGAGATACGCGGCTACACGCGACAGGGGTCGTCCACTACAAGCTTTTCGTGCTGTTCAGTTTTAAGTGAACTGTAATGCTTCAATATGGGATTCGCAGGGTTTGACTCGAGGATTTAAATAAAACAGTTATTTTAATTGGAGACCGTTTATTTTATTAATTGTTCCTCAGCGACAGAGCGTAGAGCTAAAGCCCATTTAGCGCCCTGTAGTCGTTGAGTATTGAACAGTGACTGTAATTTTCATACAAAGTTCCCTTGTATTTATAGTAGGGATTCTTATATACTATCCTTATATACTACTTATTACATATTATCATAACTAGGCCTACTGACTCATATCTATATACATGACTACAATCTAGTTTTCTATATAAACTACCTTAAATTACTATAGTGTGAATCAAAGTGCATGTATAGTTATTTTCTATGAGGTTATACGGGCACCTCACCCCCAACGGTTCACGAGAAAAATTTTCCCTTACCTTTTAAGGTAAAATTTTTCATATTACATATTCATTCTTCATCTTCTTTATCATTTTCCTTGGTTTATATTTTTACGTCCTCTTTATTGTATTCTTGTGTATTTCTTCAATTTGATTATCTTTTATTGTAATTTTTATGCATCTTGCTATATATTCTCATTAATTATTCTATACTTATTTTCTCTCATTATTTCTTCATTATTTATTTTTTTTTTAAAATTCTCATCATTTGGGAGTTCAAATTTTATAGCATTAGCTTCTCCAGAAGTAACTCGCAGTTTGCTTGCGGATTTTCACTAAGCTCTTTTCTTTACTCGACCTCATAATTAGGTGTTCATCTTTTCCATTAGTAGCATTATCTTTCTTCTCTTTCTTTTCTTTTGTTTCCATCTCTTTCTTCTCTTTTGGCTCCTTCTATTTCTTCTCTTTTGGCCCCTTCTCTTTCTTCTCTTTTGATGCCTTCTCTTTCTTCTCTTTTGGTTCCTTCTCTTTCTGGTCTTTCTTACCTTTCTCTTTTCCCTTGGGTCTATAATATTGTAATTTCTTAACGGCAATATTTTCATCTCTGGTAATTTAATATTAACTTCTTTCTCGTGTACGTTAAGTAGTTTTAGATGTGCTATCTCTTTTGAAGGAATCAATGAATTAGCAATGAAGACTCCATCCTGAATTTGTTGGCTTGCTGATTGACAGCTTGTAGGATTTGAGATCTTGCTGGAATCGTTATGGTGTCCTGTCGAGGTACATAAGTGGTAATTGGCACTATGATATTCCGATCCTTTACTACAATTGTTAGTGTGAATATCTCAAAATCAAGTTTGCACTTATTTTCGTACAAAAAGTCTCTTCCTAATATTGCATCCGTACCAATAGCTAAGTCATCAGATACTACGTGCAGTCTCTGCTTAATTTCTTCTCCTTCAATCAAAATTTTCGTTTCAAGCACTCCTATTGTGTACGTATCACTTTCTGTAATGCCTATTAATTTGCATATATCGTACCTATCAATTTGATTATTGTTTATCAAGTTTCTTTTGATTATTGATATGTCTGCTCCTGAATCTATCAAAAATTTTACCGGCTTATCCATGCCTATTATTTTAGCAGTTATATAGTTATTGACACGCTGAAAGTTATATGAAAACATCTTTGCATTTCTGGACCTCGTATTCTCATCTAATATTCTTCGTCCCTCGAACGATGAGCTTCGGGGGCGGTTTGTTCGTTTCCCGAATCGAGTATATTGATTCTTCTTGGGTAATTGTTTGAGTTATAACCTCTGTTATACCGTTGTTGCGCATAGTGTCCTTGTACATTGCCCTGCCTTTCTCGCTTGTCATTGGGATTATTTCTTGCTGGTTCCGCAGAATTCCTTTTATTGAAGTTTGCAGTTCCTCTATAACTATAATTTTGACTATCATCTTCCCTGTTCCTATTGAATCTCTGATTTCCTAAAGATCCACTTTGAAACTTATTATTGCGATTGCTCTGCCAGTTGTTTCTGTAAAATTCTTCGTTCGCGCTTCTCCTTCTTGGAGCGCTACCATGATAGAACTGTTTGTTAGTATCATTCACTGCTTCTATTTCAGTAGCTATTTTCACAGCCTTACCTAAAGTTTCTGGCATCGCTGCAAATACTGCTGTCTTATAGGGTTCATTTAGACCTGCCTGAAAAGCATTCAGTCCCGATTTGTCGTTAAGAGCATTAATCAGCTTTCGACTATCTTCGCCATGTTCCGTTATTTGTACGTCATTCAGCTGTGCTATTAGATTTTGTACCCTTGTCGCAAAGCTTTGAACTGCTTGATCTCCTTGTTGAATCCTTGACAACTTATTTTGTATACTTAAGGGATTGCGTTTCACCTTAAAATGCGTCTCGAACAATTTTTTGAAACCATCTATGCCTTGCGGAGTACTTGCTCCAATCTTTATTCTAACCTTTTCTGTGATACGTGCTTTCAGCACCAATTGCACCAATTTCTCTCTCTCCGGATCATCTTTTAATGTCTCTCCTATAATTTCAACGATATTGATGAAGTTGGTCAGCTCCTTCTCTTCACCGTCAAAAGTAGGTAACAATTTTAAAATTTGGAATGGATCTAGAGTTCCCATATTGCTGGTTTCCTGTCTATTCAAATCGATAATTGAGTTGGAAGCCTCTAAAGCTCTATTACTCAAACTATCTTGCTCTTCTTCCGAGCTTGTTTCCTTCTCCTCAGTCGATACCTCGCTCAACTGGAACTTTATTATTTCACCTACTTCCTCGTACACTGCTCTAAATTCTGTCAGTGTATCCTCACTGCTTTCTACAACGTTAATTCGTAGTTCTAGTTCATTTAACTCAACTCTTCTTCTTAATAATCTCTCCGCCGTTCTTAGTTTATATGGCGCCTTTTTTACCTTCGCTTTTATTTTATGGAGTTCTTTCAAAATTTCTACCGCCTCATGCTCTGGCATCTCTCCTTGACTTAATACTGTTGTGCTCTTACTATTGCACTATCTTATCCCATATGTGTATCTATATTTTAGTTTGTTGTTGTTTTTTTTGACTATTACAAGAAAAAACGCGCATCTTTTTTTGCTGTAAACATTATTTATTTTGCATATCCTTTATCGTATGCTTGGTTCAGTCTTCGGATCTTTAAATTTTTCCTCCAGGTTTTTGTCGTGCAGGGTCGCCATGTAATGCTTCAATATGGGATTCGCAGGGTTTGACTCGAGGATTTAAATAAAACAGTTATTTTAATTGGAGACCGTTTATTTTATTAATTGTTCCTCAGCGACAGAGCGTAGAGCTAAAGCCCATTTAGCGCCCTGTAGTCGTTGAGTATTGAACAGTGACTGTAATTTTCATACAAAGTTCCCTTGTATTTATAGTAGGGATTCTTATATACTATCCTTATATACTACTTATTACATATTATCATAACTAGGCCTACTGACTCATATCTATATACATGACTACAATCTAGTTTTCTATATAAACTACCTTAAATTACTATAGTGTGAATCAAAGTGCATGTATAGTTATTTTCTATGAGGTTATACGGGCACCTCAGAACTTTGAAGTAATAATATAGTGATGGAAGAAGAGGATACGTATTTTTTGGAAAATTCCACGTTGATGAGACGTAGGATTAATAAAAAAAGACGTATTGGGTTAACCCAATTTTGGAAAAGATGATGTGTCTGGGGGAATTCCATCATCTACACAGCGAATTAGAAGGAAATCCCCTTAAATTCTTCGATTATTATCATATGAGCCTCAACACATTCCAATATATTTTGGATGCCATAGAGCCTATTGAATCTAATTAATATTGCTTTTTATTTACCATCGCCTGCCACTTAAACTGCAATTTTTCCCCAGGAGTGATAATTTTTATTTTTCATATCCCACAAAGGGAAATATAACCGCACGATATTAATAAATTTTTCCGTGACTTCAGCATTCATTTTGCTAGACTATTAAAACCATTTATACAATGAGATGATATAGTCCATGGAAAATATAGTCCAAATAAAATTAGATTCGCGCGGCACACACGAATACGTTTATAGCCGCCTGTTCAAAGTCGCCTGCAGTGGACGATGTTTATATGAAATTCTTTATGTTGGATCTGTCGCGCATAGCCGAGTGTAGCCGCTCATGTAGCCGAAGCGCGTAGCCGCTCGAATACGCTTCCAGTGAACGACCAGCCTCAATAGGCTGGTACAGACTATGCCAGTATTTTAGTCGAGTGGCGAGTAATTCACTTACCACTAAACGTCTTAAAACGTTTTAGTAGCTAAAAAGTGTCCGAACACAGTGCATTAGTAAGTAAAGTGTCAAAATGAACAGACGACAAGATAACAAAGTAAAAATTTATAAATTAATAAATTTGCATGACATTTTCATATCAAGTAATTAGTAAGTCATGGCATCCTGCCGCTACTCGACCGAAAAAGTAGAACAGGAATGGATTGACTGGACTAAATGATTTTAGTAAATTACTCGACTAGATTTGTTTGTCCATACTGGTTTACTTACTCACTCGACTAAAATACTGGCATAGTCTGTACCAGCCTTATGGGCCCTGGATCCCAGTTGACGGCGTTGTAATGTCAAAATCGTAGCATATTTGTTGTATTCAGACTCAAATTCAAACAATGTTTACTGCGATTATTATGGGCGATTGTACGTTTAGGTCTACGGTGAGAGATACGACCGTGAATGTTCGTTAAAATCGTACGTCCATCTACGTCTATAATAGTTCAGGCTTATGCCTGGTACCCTAGTAGGACTTGTAAGCTTACAGACGTACTGCAATGAGCATTAGCCCTCACTAGTAAGGGGTAGGCCTTACCATACCCCTTACAAAAGTACTTATTTTTACACACGATGTCATAGGAGGTAAGGCCTTACTTTTTACTACATCGATGAGCCCTTATATAACGCATTACAAGAGAAGGCAGATGGTAAGGGGTAATCCAGAATTCGACCCAACGAAGTTTGAAATTTACCCGATGACTCATTTGAAGGATACAGGGGAAAAACAACGTAAGTCCATTTTTTTTCGAAGTCGAGTTAGTGCTGCTATCTACCTCAGGAAAATAGCAACAATGCACAGCCAATAAGAATCACCACTCATGCCCCATCCAAGACTGAATTAGTAACCGCAATTCATTCAATGGCCAATGGTAAAGCATCTGGAAAGGATGGCATCCCGCCAGAGTTGTTGAAAGCCGACTCAAGCCTCATAGCAGATGCGCTACAGCCAATCCTGGAAATAGCATGGAACACCTGTACCTTTCCGGAGGATTGGACGGAAGGTATCATAGTCAAAATACCAAAGAAGGGGGACCTAACAATATGTGACAACTGGAGAGGCATCTGTCTATTATCTACTGTGGGAAAAATCTTGTCCCACATATTACTATCAAGGATAAGAGAGGCAGTAGATCGAACGCTTAGAAGACAGCAGGCTGGATTCAGAAAAGGCCGCTCCTGCATAGACCACATTAACACCTTGAGAATCATAGTGGAGCAGTCTACTGAATTCCGTTCCCCCCTTTATCTGGCTTTCGTGGACTACGAGAAAGCGTTCGACTCGGTTAATAGGAGCTTTATATGGCGAGCTCTACGGCAACGTGGACTGCCGGACAAAATAATAGAATTGATAAAAGCTCTATACAACAATTCCAAATGCAGAGTTCTTCACAATGGAAAACTATCCGACAGCTTTGGAGTGAGCTCAGGAGTACGGCAAGGATGCCTACTTTCACTATTACTATTTCTTATAGTAATAAACGATATCCTTGTCAGCGCTCTAGATACTAGAACAGGTGGCATACACTGGGGATTGTTAGACCGCCTTAAGGACCTAGACTACGCGGATGATATCTGTTTGCTGGCCCACAGACACCAGGACCTCAAAATCATGATAAACAATTTGGCAACAGAAAGTAGCTCGGCAGGCTTAAAGTTAAATCCGACTAAAACCAAAGAAATGCGGATAAATGCAAACACCCTTGAACGAACAGCGCTAAATAACCGCGACGTGGAACTGGTAGATAAATTCTGTTACCTCGGTAGTATTATTACCGAAAACGGTGGTACAGAAGAAGACGTCAGTTCCAGAAAAAATAAAGCAAGAAGCGCATATGCATGCCTGTTTCACATATGGAGATCGACGGAGATCTCAATTAACACCAAATTGCGGCTGTTCAACTCCAACGTTAAGGCAGTTCTTTTATTTGGTTGCGAAAAATGGAAAGTCACCCAATTCATCACAGGGCGCCTACAAGTTTTCATCAACAGATGCCTACTAGTGCAGTAAAAAAAGGCCAAAAAAATGAAAAGATAGGTATAGTTTTGTAACAGCAAAATTATGATTTAATCCTGTTTGGGATATCACCAGGAGTATATTGGTAAGTTTTGGACCTCGAAAAACTTGTGCTACTTTTGTTATAAACAATTAAAGTTTTTTTACCACGTTTTTCGAGCTTAAATTGTGAATTACTCCGGTTCTATAAGTCGGATCGGGGCAAAATAAATACCAGTCTCTTCGTAATAAAATTTCCAATAAATCCTCGTTGGTTTCAAGTTTCTGAAGTACATACATAACCTACAAAACGGAAAAAAACAAGAAAAATACAGTATTTTTTTCAATTTAATGCCCAAGACAGTCAACTGCACCAATTTGCATCAAACTTTCAAAAAATATACTTTTTGATGTTACAAAAAGACTCTGAAAAATTGGTGCCAAAATACTGAACCCGTTGGCCAAAATTGCTATTGTTATCTAAAATTTGAAATGCCCGCCATTTTATGCCATTAAGTCCAAAATGAAAATTTCTTTTTTCAAAATGTAGCTCTCCATGCCACCTTTCGAATGCAATTATTATATAATTAGCATTTTTTTCATTTGTTTATAACTCAAATATTAACAATGGCATTTTTCTGCCATTTTGAAAAAAAATTTAAAATTTTTTATCAGATCTGGTAGAGCATTTTGGGACCTTTAGTTTAAAAAAAACAAGGTTCATTTTGGTTAACATGAACTTGAGATATTTAATTTTTTGCATTGGCATTTTTTGGAATTTTTTGCATTGCGAAATATTATAATCACGTGTTGTAGTCCAAGAGCTAGTGACAGAATTTCAAAGTGATTTTGTAGAGGATGGGCCTTTGATATAAGGTAGATTAGGTAAAGCACAACCGATTAAAAATATTCGCCAGTTCGAGTCTACTTAAGTTTTAATTTTATGAATTTTTGAACTTGTCGATTTTTTGACCATGAAAAAAGTGATATTGCAGAGGATGGGACTTGGTATATAGGCTAATTGGGTTGCCCCCAACACATATTCCGATTCCCATCTCGTTTGGAGGTTAGGTTTGACTTTTGGGAATTTTTGAACATGTCGGTCTGATCAAGATGGACAAAGTGATATTGGAGAGGATGGGGTTTGGTATAATGGTGAGATAGGCCACCAAGAACCCTAATTCAGCTGCCCATCTCATATGCAATTACGGTTGCGATTTTGGCGGCTTTTAATTTTGTGGCCATTTTCGGTATGACCCAAGTGATTTTGTAGAACCCAAGATTTGGACCATAGGCTCGTGGCATCTGCCAAATGTTACATTTTCAATCCCATCTCCGTTCCATCAATATTTTCCGTTTAATTGAGAAAAATTGGTTGATGAAAAAAAAAACATTTTGATGATTATACAGGGTGTATACCTTTAAGCTTACAAAGCGGCCGGCTGTAGATAGGTTTTGGATAGACGAAGAAAAAATCGTATGGGTGGGGGGGGGTAAATCTTAACGGTTTAGCAGCTAGGGCGTTTTGAATTTTTTTTGTAGAGGTTTACATATCACCCTGTATTTATGTAACCCTTTGAGCTATTTTCATTAATAGGATACCAGTGTACGTAGAATACTCCCACCTATCTAAAACTGTCAAATCCAGCTAGCCAACTTCCAGAGCAATGAGTCGTCAAAGTCAAAATTTCGTTTTTTTTAACTAAAATTTCAACTAAAAACAACTTTTTCTCCAAAAAATACCTAGTTAACTGATATTTTTTTTGCAAAATTGGAAAGCTTGGACAATTCCTATCAATATTGTCTGGACAATTTTTACGCTACGGCCTTTACTTTTGAAGTTATTAGCAAGTTTGATGTTAAAATTTGCCTTATTTGGTGCTTATTTGGTACTTTTTGGCAAAGCTTAGGTGAAAAGGCACAAAAAAAGAGCCAATTTTAGCGTTAAAATTGCTTATAACTCCAAAAATAAAAGCCGCAGGATACAAATTGTCCGGACATTATTGATAAGAAATTGTCCAAGCTTTGAGTGGAGTAGATAAAAAAAAACTGTTATAGTCAAGCAATTTATTGTCAGGGATTATATTCTAAGCGGCCGTTTTGCGCCTTTTTTTGATTTTGTGCCAAAATTATGCTTTTGTATGAGAAATGAAATAAGATCAAAGTAGTAGTTGCAGTTTTTCAACGGCTTTTCTTTGGACGCTTTGATTTATTAACAGAATCTGAAAAAGGCGCAAAACGGCCGCTAGCGGCGAAACTATGCGGAGTTCGAAAAAACAGTGAAAACAAAATTTGTAGGAATTTTTATGCTCTACAACTTTGCTCTTTTGATATTTTCACCAAAATGCATAGTTTCTCCTCAAAATAGAGAAAAGGGCGGAAAATGGGGAAAACGCCTATTAAATATAGCCTTGAACATATTTCGTAAGGCAACCCATCATCGTTACTTTGTTAGCATATTTTTTATCATAAAAAAGCATTTCATTCGGTTACTCGATCGGTGAAGGTCGTTCTTCTACGGATCCTGTACTATTACCCTGTACGCTGTACGTCGGACTATCGCCCGGCTAGAGGAAAAGTTAACTAAAGCCGGCTCTACACGATGCTATGAACACTCTCCAACGTTGGACGCTTGATGGTAGGATGCATCGTGTGGCAGATGCTCGAACTACGAGTGTCCAATGTCGTAGCGTCCAACGTTCGTATTTGGACACGTTCAGGCTGTGATGGGTATCACTCCAACGTTGGAAGCCAATATTCGTATGAAACGTTCACCGCATCGTGAAGAGCCGGCTTAAGCCCGGGACACACATTTGCGCACAGCGTGACGGCCGTGTGTTGGAAAACACACGGAGAAAAAGTAAACAAGTAAAATCTTACCAGACAGTCCCCACATTTCCGCGTCTCCATGTCCGCACCGCATCAAATTTTACGGCTGTCATGCGGTGCAGACACGGTTCGGATATGTTTGTCCCGGGCTTTAAAGGTCCGGTTACACGCAACGATCTGCTTGTGCAAATTGACTGGCGCAAGTCAATTGGTGCAAATAAACTGAGTGAACATGAATCGGTTTACAGGCAACGATTTATTTGTACAAATTGACTGGCGCAAGTCAATTGGTGCAAATAAAAAGAGTGAAAATGACACTAAATTATGCTAATTTGACACGATTATTATATTATATTGATTATGATAAGGTCGGAGGAGCGTCATAAAATTTCACCATTCACCCAAGGGCATGCTGAGGGTTGTAGCTTGTCTTGAACATCGTTTAAACGCTCATGCCAAAACATCAACCTCAAGCCGATTTTCTAAGAACACATATTTTGCACAAGGCAACCTTTTTGGCTTGCGCCAACCAAAAATTTGCGTTTACACGCAACGATTCACTTGCGCAAATTGACTTGCGCAAGCCAATTGGCACCAGCAGATCGTTGCGTGTAACTGGACCTTAAGAAGCAAACGGAGCCCGCAGCATGAGTGAAAAAGCTGCGCTTTTAAACAACCAGAGCGAATGGGAAACTCGTTTTCTTTTTATTTGGTTTTTCCTCTACATGGAACAACGGGGAATTCTCTTTAAAATTATCTTAAGGAAGATCGATTGAAGGAGCATATTCCAAATTAAAAATCTGAAATTTGAATACGTTATTTATTGATATCTCATACATTCAATAAAATTTTTTAAAAAACATTGGACGTCTTGCATTCGAGTAATTAGTATTCAATATTCAAGTAAAGGTCGAGTAAAAATGATATTAAACGTGGGAATTTATTGCACATAAAAATGGATAATTCTCCATAACTAGACGTCAAACTGCTTTAAAATTTTGTCAATAATTATAATCAGATTAGAATGTCAACTTTTATTTACAGAATAAATTTGACTTCTATCATGGGAATTTAATTTTACATTCTCTGTCCTTATATTATACTATTTTCAGAGATCGATCCTTCTTAAGTGGTTTGAACGTTTTCGGTTTATCGGTTTATTTTTAAAGGAGATCAATACATGTAATTGTTATGGCATTCTAAAAAGAACCTAGGTGCAAATGATGAAAATGAGTTCGATCACGAGATTGTTGTGTTTGCCGACCCCCGAAAGTGCCGCCCGCGTGCGGTGCACACTCTGCACGCCCGCACCCAGCGGGCCGGGTTATAATGTATGTTTGTATATACAATACACAACTACTCATAATATCTGAAATATATAACATAAATATGCCACTAGAGGGGTATATACATACATTTTAACTCAATTTGCTATATAAAACTAGATTTTACGATTTTTCAACTTCAACTGGAGATGGCAAGGGTTTCTACAACTGGGAAAGAGATGGGCAAGTGGATATGTATTGTAGATGTTGTAACGAACCCTAATATTCAAATCCCATCTCCTACAAAATCACTTGGGTCATACCGAAAATGGCCACAAAATTAAAAGCCGCCAAAATCGCAACCGTGATTGCATATGAGATGGGCAGCTGAATTAGGGTTCTTGGTGGCCTATCTCACCATTATACCAAACCCCATCCTCTCCAATATCACTTTGTCCATCTTGATCAGACCGACATGTTCAAAAATTCCCAAAAGTCAAACCTAACCTCCAAACGAGATGGGAATCGGAATATGTGTTGGGGGCAACCCAATTAACCTATATACCAAGTCCCATCCTCTGCAATATCACTTTTTTCATGGTCAAAAAATCGACAAGTTCAAAAATTCATAAAATTAAAACTTAAGTAGACTCGAACTGGCGAATATTTTTAATCGGTTGTGCTTTACCTAATCTACCTTATATCAAAGGCCCATCCTCTACAAAATCACTTTGCAATTCTGTCACTAGCTCTTGGACTATTGTTGCACTCGGCTTCGCATAGTGAAGCATTTTTCACAGATTATTTTGCTTGTAAATAAGTTATAATGCTTGTAAAAAATGTAAATAAAACTTAAATTTTTTTCGAATTGATCACATGAAATTAATAGGTTTTAAAATGATGCAGTCCAAATTGTAGCTCAAAATATGGATTTGTTAATTAACAATTGGCCAAAACGCAAAAAGTTAAATATCTCGGGTTTACGTTAACAAAAATAACCTTTCGTTTTTCTAAATTAAAGGTCCCAAGATTTTCTACCAGATCTGATAAAAAATTTTAATTTTTTTTCAAAATGGCAGAAAAAATGCAATTGTTATTAATTGAGTTATAAACAAATAAAAAAACAGTTACCAAAATTACATTAAAAAATTTTTTTTTTAATTGCATTCGAAAGGTGGCATGGAGAGCTACATGTTGAAAAAAGAAATTTTCATTTTGGACTTAATGGCATAAAATGGCGGGCATTTCAAATTTTAGATAACAATAGCAATTTTGGCCAACGGGTTCAGTATTTTGACACCAATTTTTCAGAGTCTTTTTGTAACATCAAAAAGTATATTTTTTGAAAGTTTGATGCAAATTGTTGCAGTTGACTGTCTTGGGCATTAAATTGAAAAAAATACTGTATTTTTCTTTTTTTTTCAGTTTTGTAGGTTATGTATGTACTTCAGAAACTTGAAACCAACGAGGATTAATTGGAAATTTTATTACGAAGAGACTGGTATTTATTTTGCCCCGATCCGACTTATAGAACCGGAGTAATTCACATTTTAAGCTCGAAAAACGTGGTAAAAAAATTTAATTGTTTATAACAAAAGTAGCACAAGTTTTTCGAGGTCCAAAACTTACCAATGTACTCCTGGTGATATCCCAAACAGGATTAAATCATAATTTTGCTGTTACCAGACTGTGCAAATAAAAATGCTTTTTTTACTGCACTATACGTCGTATCCTAAAAATCCGCTGGCAAGATAGAATTTCAAATGAAGAACTATGGCGCCGTGCCGGCCAAGAAAGGATAGACGACCAAATCAGGCGAAGGAAATGGAATTGGATTGGCCACACCTTGCGACGCGAAAACGAGAATCTAGCCAAACAGGCCCTCGACTGGAATCCGCAAGGAACCCGTCGAGTCGGAAGACCTAGAACAACGTGGAGGAGAACCCTATTAGCAGAGGCCGCAACAACCGGGAGATCCTGGTCAGAGCTGAGAGCTGTCGCGCAAAACAGAGTCCGCTGGAGGGCAACTGTTTCCGCCCTATGTCCCATGAGGGATTAAAGGAGCAATTAGTAGCTGCTATCTATTGAAGAAATACAGAAGCGTTCAGCTGGTATATTCAATTTTGATGAGTATCAAACGCCGACCATATAAATCAATTGAACAGAATTCGCGTACAGGCGAAAAACAACAAGACTTCAAACGCAAAATTTCAATTTTCTCGAAATTTGATTTTATGGACTTACGTTGTTTTTCCCCTGTACCCTTCATTTGTTTTCGTATTTTTGTAATGGTATTTGAGTCATCGGGCTTGGTTCTTGGTTCTGTTACAACAGAAAAAATTACTTCATTCTGCTGGTACCGGAAAAGAGAGAAGAAATTCTCACATTTTTTTGCGGAACATGCAGATTTCGTCTATTGCAAAGATATTCCCGGATTAGGGAAGATGTCATAAAATACGATGTGAATGACTGCAGACTCTTTATTGATTCGTCAAAAAGAAGTTTAAAGGCAGTTTTACTTCATAATGGAAACCCATTGTACATTCTGTCAATTTGAACATTTTGTACATTTTCATAAATGTGTATTGTGAAAAACTCTACGCAATAGAAAAAAACCGATTTCAGATTCGTGATTAGGAGGTCCCAAAACCCACAAAATCAGTGCTGAAGTCAAAGAAGGAAAAAAAATGTTTAATTTGTAGGTCTGTGTTACTTTTTGTTTTTGTTTTTTTAGTTTGGTCAATTTTGTTTTTTAAACAGCGAGCGCTCATGACCCCTCGTGACCCCCCCCCTTAAATCCGCGGCTGCGTACGGTAGCTACGTAAGGGTGTGAAGCATGGAGAATCTCCCAAAAATCCGCCGACAAGATGGATATATTTGCGAAGAAGGTTCTCCGAAGGATATACGGCCCAATCAATGAAGACAATGCATGGAGAATACGCTACAACCACGAATTTTACGACCTATACTAAGAGTGTAAACTTTCAACACATGCCAAGCTACTGCGTTTACGGTGGGCCGGCCATGTCCAAAGAAATTGAAATTACACACCTCTATAAGCTTACCAGACGCACCTGAACATAGTAACAGTAGTATTAAAAACAGTGCTAGGACTTGATGCACATAGCTTCTAAAGCTGTAACTATCCATTTAGATCATCGTCCACAAAATAAATTGAACTGTCGAAGTGGCGGCCACCAATGCCATTTATAAAATAGAAACTTAGTGATTGTCATTCACATCTAACAACTTAAAGAAAATACACCATTCTAATCATTTCATTACTCAAAAAAAAACACCAGCCCCTAAGCAAAAATTCCATTAAAAGAAGGCCCACATAACCACCCCTCTGGCCCCGTCTCTCAAGGGACACCAGCTCCACCGGATATAAATTACGCTGGATCGACATTTTAATTAACTGATAAAAGTTTTAATCATACATCTGGAAATATATCACATTTCTAAAAAGTGGGGAGGGATGAAATTTAATTTTCAATTTGAAATTCGACAAGGGAGCAAAGGCATTCTCCCCTGGACCAAGAGGGTGGCGGTGCTGAGTGGGATAGCGGATATTGAGCAACGATAAATTTTCACACTTTTTGTCTTGAAGTGGCTCCGTGGAGAGTTGGAGACTGTTTTGTCAGAAATTGTGGCTTTTATAGTATATAGTGAAACGTACTGCTGCAGCCACCCCCAGACACATCCCTGCTTAGATATATAAATAGATAATGCATATTATATAAGGACATACGATAGAATTTTATCCCGTCTCGGGGTATAAGGGAGTTGAAAAGTTTTTGAAGTTGATATTCTAAAAATTGCTCCTCCTTCTTCGCCATAACAAAAATTTTCATGCATTACCCACAAAATGTTAAAGCAGAATGCTGTAGGTGCAACACGTATAATGATATTGAGGCAGAGAAGATTTTCCAGAAAGTTTTTGGTAATACCTACTAGCATCCCGGGATATGTGAGATCCTCCTGAATAGGGTAGCGATTTTAGAGGTAACTTCATGCTCCACTGGGACTGGTCAGGATCAGGGGAGAAAATTAAATTGGTTGCATGTGAAAAACTGAAATTGTTTGCAAAGTAGAAGTAGGGGTGTTCGATAATGATTGATGAAAATAATAAAATTAAAGTGTTGGTGTAAGCCTGCGGTTATGGGCAAACTTTTCCACCAAGCCGAGCATGTGAGAGGAATATTTTTAGGATGAGATTTTCGAATGTGTTTTAATTATGTCGTAAATAATGAATAGCTTTTGAATTATGTAGTTTCAAGAGTTTTAAGGATTATTAAAACGTGAATATGTCTTTTATGTCTTAAAAAGAAGTTGATTGCGGTTGGGATAAACAATCCATATAATAAACAGTCTACAGAATCCATACAGTCGTTTATTTTAAAAAATCATCAAATGTTTGTTTTTTTTCATTAAAAAAATCTAGAGACTCTGTTCCAAATAAGTAATAAGTAGCCTAGAATTTACAACTTTAAAAACATATGAACTATTTTCCTAGACTGTCGAATGCGATTTAGATGGATTTAAGGGGTTCAACCACCCTGAAAATTTCAAAAAATCATTGTTCGATTTATTAATCTTTTTTTGAGAATATGTTATGAGTTAAACCGTCTCAATATTCCAAATATTAGGTGAGTTATAGCAATTACATAAGTTTTATGAAATGTTGGTAGTAAACATTGACAAAGGCATACAAAGTTTTGCTCGTTTCGGTTTAATGAAAATTTCACGCTGAAGAATCAGTTTGTTTAAGTGACTTAGGGTGAGTTGGACCATATCATTGGTTAACGTAATTGTTAAAATTAACTTTAACAATAACAAGGTTGTTAAAGTTCCGGTTAGTAAAATTGAGTTGCACCACACTATTGTTTGTTAAAGCTTTCATTAAAAGCTTTGTCGTAAAATATCCCTTAATTTCCTCTCGGATTTGCTTCACACACAAATTTATAGCACTTACCTCACCTCAAAAATTTTAAAAACACAAAATTTATTTATAAATAACACAAAAAAGCAAATAAATTTCAAATTCTACATCACAAAATAAATTTGACAACTGTCATAAGTTAACAATAACACTAACCGGCCGACTTTACTTGGTTAAAGTTAACGTTAAAATGTTACGTCATGTTAACAATGGTTAAACGGTGCAACTCTCTTTTTGTCTAACCGGAGATTTGACAGCCGATTCAGCTTTTGTTGCCGTTAAAGTTAGTTGGTGCAACTCACCCTTAGTGACTTTTGTTGATGAAAAAGTATGCCCCAATTACTTTTAATGGAATTTTTGTAATCAACATTAGTCCAGGCAGTCAAAAATAAAACTAGTTTAAGTTTGTTGAATATTGCATGTTGATAAATGCGTTTGCTTTGTGACGCAGTGGTGTACACTATCATTACGTGTGTTAATAAAGTATTTGGTTTTTAAATCATTTAACTAAAAATAATATGTGAAAATGCAGAATGAGGTGATTTAAAAAGGATGTAGAATATCAACAGGACATGTCAGAGTACGAAGAATTATAGAGCAGTGAAAACATTGATTTCATAGTTAACACATTTTTTGAATAACAACGTTTGTATCAGATTTTTCAGCCGTCAGTGAAATGTGTAAATTTTACTGGAACGAATCTTCGTGATCTTGGCTCAAACTGATATTGAATTACGAGTCATATGAAAGGAGCGTTAAAAAACTCATTAGTGGCGTGTGTGAGTCGGACGAACATGTAATTACTTTGAGGCGGAACAAAACTACCTCTCCCCCGTTTTCGAGGATGCTGAGCACGCGGTGGTGTTGGATATCGGTTCCGACCCCCACCAACCCCTCCACCGGCCAATACTCTCCCCAAAAATGGGTAAATTTTTTTTGTAATATCAAAAGGAAACTGGAGAGGTATTAAAATACAAAATATGGTAGCAAAAATACTGGCCTCCATAATACTTGAAGACAAAATAGACTGCCAGCTAAGAGACCAACAAGTAGGATTTAGGAAATGTCGAGGATGTATAGACAACTCAAACACCTTAAGATTAATAGTCGAGCAATCTTTAGAATGGAAGTCACCATTATACATTACCTTCGTAGATTTCGAGCGAGCATTTGACACAATCCATAGGGAAGCAGCAAGTGGCGGAACGCACCCACTCTCAATCACCACGGCGGCGGCGATAAAGGAAAAAGTTTCCCCCCACCAAATATCCGGTTTTTAGAGATGAGTTATCACTAGTCAGTCGTGATCGGTGTGGTGACTCAGAAACATAGAATAGTGAATTCAAAGCAACACGTAGAATTTATAACGTAAAATTTGTAAAATATAAATTAAAGAAAATAAAGATAATTGTTATCCGAACAAAGTCTCTTTTGGAGTTTAAGAATAAATATAAAGTGATCTCGTGGGAAAGTAACCCCCACGAGGTATCCGCAGGAAGCTTTGAAAAAGAAGGCAGTACCAAAAAAATTAGTCCAAATAATCATGATGCTATACGACGAAGCAGAACTAAGAATCCGTCATAATGGACTACTAAGTGACACAATCACAACGACAACTGGAGTGAAACAAGGTTGCCTCCTTTCGTCATTACTCTTCATTACTGTACTTGACGAAATAATGAAGAAAGCCAGCAGAGAATCAAGAGGAATTCGTTGGATTTGGTAGAACGGCTAGAAGATCTCGAATACGCAGATGATATCGCAATTCTAGCTCATACAAGACAAGACAACGCTTCTCGATTTTCCCTAAGTTTCATATTTGGCATTTCGACCAAATCGACAGATAAACGCTGCCATACAAAACCATCAAATTGTGTGATATTACTCCAAGTGCAGCAAACCACGTATATTTCATTAAAATAAAAATTGTTAAAAGTTTATTGTATGCATAAATTGAGCCTTTTAATAAACGTCAAAGGTCTTTATCGAGACGAGAAAGTTGTCGATATCGTGTTGCCAAATGCCAATTTTTATTTATCGACAGAAGTCGATATCGACTCGAGAAACCAAATACTGCCCCAGGCTCATAAACCCAGCTGATATAAACAAAATACAAGTTTTCGTCAATAAATCTCTACGCATCATATGTTAAATTTTCTGGCCCAGACAAATATCAAACTTAGAATTATGGAATTTGACAAAACAAGAACTTCTTATCAAACAGATAAAGAAATGAAAATGGACGTGGGAAAAGCCGTCGGGCAAACACTAGTAGGTAAATTAAATTTTTTTAAGCATATATTTATTCCTATTTCTTGTAAGGAAATGTTTATGTTAGGGTACAAATCTTGGTCGCATGCTTCAATGAGATGAGCTACCGCCTCTGGTATGGCAGAATTGTTTTCACATTCTCTTTTCCATTTAGCAATCCAGAGTCGGTATTCATTTATTACAGTTTATTCACTATCGTTATGGAATAGCCGGTACATCTGGACCACTTTTTTCACTGGCACGATATCGATATTCCAGAAAAATCCCCAACTGAAATATGTCGAGTACCTCCGGAGACAATCTCTGCCCCAAATTATTAATAACGGAATCTAATAGAGGTACGTAAATTGATTTCCGAAAGAACTCTTTTGCCGATTTCATTCTGCCGGAATTCATACATGACAATCTCCACTTCTGAAGGTTCAATTTTACCACGTCAAAACTTCAACGAAATCCCCATGATTTTGAGTGGCGATTTCAATATCATTTTTTCATTAGATACTAGGTCCGAGCTTTGTGGATGAAGTGGATTTGTGGAAAGTATGGATGATGAGAGGTACCACACCACTTCTCCCTTCATCCACAAAGTTCGTGAGGAACGTTCTTGGGAGCGAAGCGTATAAACAGACCCAATATTGACAATATTGCCTTACTTTTCTGAAAGAGGATAGCTCAAAACAGAGTCCGATGGAGAAGCTTTGTTGAAGCCCTATGCTCCCGATAGGGGTAAAAAAGGATAATAATAATAATAATAAGAAATCAGCAGTCAGGTCTGCGACAAAGAGATGCATCTAAACAACACTTTGGAAGCAGTAAGGAGAAAAGCAGAAATCAATGAAGCAAATAACACCTTTACAAGAAAAAGAACAGAAGAGTTCGAAATGCGACAAGGTCTTAGACAAGGGGATGGACTGGCCCCCATGCACACAATTCGGAAATGGCTGAAAATTGGTCCACAGCTTTCTTGGGACTTTTTAATAAAACAATTTTGCAATCACAAAAAAAACATGGCCGCCGGAAATATAGCGGTTTTCCGGTGTTTTCCTTATAGCTCGGTTTCTATAGGTCGTACAACCCCGTACAAAGGCCCTAAATGTTGACAATGAAATTCTCTACAACTTTAGTTCTCACAAAGATGTTGACCCGATTAACTCTTAACAAGTTATCAAAAATCACTTTTTGAATTTTTTTGATCAGTCAATACGAAACGTTATTGCCTACAAAAAGCCCTCCTGTCATTTTTTTGAAAACTTAACCCTCGTATTGACTTATCAATAAATTTTTTTCGAAAAAACCAGTTTTTGAGTGATGTTTTGGCCAAAAAGTGATTTTTGAAAACTTTGACCTTGAATAACTTTGAAAGGGTTAATCGAGTCAACATCTTTGTGAGAACTAAAGTTATAGAGAATTTCATTGTCAACATTTAGGGCCTTTGTACGGGGTTGTACGACCCATAGAAACCGGGATACAAGGAAACACCGGAAAACCGCTATATTTCCGGCGGCCATGTTTTTTTTGTGACTCCGAAATTGTTTTCTTAAAAAGTCCCAAGGAAGCTGTGGACCAATTTTCAGCCATTTCCGAATTTTGTCTCCTTGCGTTTTTTTGCCTTCCTATAGGGCGGACTATAGGGCGACTTGGCCCACTTACTTTCAAAGAAAAAACAACCCGGGTGAAAATAAGAGGCCGAAAAATAAGAGAACTTCGGCGTATTTTAGGCTCAAAAATTGAATGGTACAAAGAGCCGAAAATACACCGAAAAATAGCCGAGATAGTGAACATAAGGCCGATAAAACGCCGAAATGACACCGAATATACGCCGACATGTGAATGACCATAAACCGAAAAACGGCCGAAAAGACGCCGAAATATTTACCGAAAACAGGCCGAATAAACGCCTTCATTTATCGAAATGTTCTTAAGTCCAGACGTTAAAGAAATTTATTTTAAAGAAAGTTATTTTAAAAAATAATTCAAAATATTATTTGACACCGAAAACAAGCCGAATTTTCTACGAAAATAAAAATAAATTTTCTGGTAATGTATGCTGAAGTTTTATTCTGCTACTGCCAAAAATATCGGTGTATTTTCGGCCTGTTTTCGGTGTCGATCCATCTAAGCAACAATATATCGGCGTCTTTTCGGCTTGTTTTTGGCCTCTAATAATATTTCGGTGTTTATTCGGTGTCTTTTCGGCTTTAAATGTACTTTTAGGCTGTTTTTCGGCGTCTTTTCGGCCTTTTATTTTCACCCGGGAATGGGCCTCCTAAACAGACCCCGACGAAATATTGCCAGAATCTCAGCATTAGTCCATAGGATACCACGCTGCTAAGCTGAATGCCCAACTGTTGCCGTAGTAATGTGGAGACGAACGAGAGGGAAAAACTTGTTCACTTCCTGTGTAAATTCCCGGCTTTAGCTAAATCCGGGCTGTGCAGTTAACTAGTAAGGGTTAACCAAACGGAATAGCGTATTAGAACAAACGAAGAGCTTGAAGAAATGTATGACGAAATAAAATTGAGTAAACTACGATAGCATTTACACGTTGTAAAAGCCTCTAAAGAAAGAATACTAGCCAGGATTTTCAATGATAGACCATCAGGTTCGTAGGTTCGTTCGTATAACAATATGGGCAGAACTAGCAAGACGTAGAGACAACTGGAAAAAGACACTTCAAGAGGCTCGACTCCTACAAGAACTGAGGCGCCATTTATAAAGAAGAAAGAAGAATTTTATTTAAGAAAAAAATTTATTTCATCGAATCTAAAAACTCAATCAATATCAATCCATTTACAATCCGGCTTTTCTGAACAATTTTCTGTACTATGAACAACAACCTCTTTCAGTTCTTCAATATTAACAACTTTTGGCTCTAGATCAATTATGAGACCAGTTCCATTAATGACTGGCTTCCAATCATCAACAAATTTCGATACAGGTACACCATTGGTTGCAAATGAAGTCCACAGCTCAACCATAATTTTACAAATTTTATCGTCATCACCCTCGAAACTATCATCACTTAATAGATAACGATAGTCATCAAGTAAAGTCGCATAATGTCTAAGCATATTTTCATATTTTGGTGAGAGAAAATGAATATCACTTTTGTAATTGAAAACATACTCGTAGGAATTTCGAGGAAGTTCTTCTTTTCCACTACTAAATATTGCTTTTAGGTGGTCTGATTGTTCGTAGTATAGTGCAGCATTCATTTTCTGTAATAAATTTAATTAAATTTCTTTTTTATTAATTGTTAAAATTTAATGCAATTACATCAATTTTTTGAGGCCAGTATCGTTTTGCTAATTCTTTTAAAGTGGGCTCTTCTATATTTTTTAGAGTTTGATTTTCTGGAGTTGATAGGATATCCAGGGTAAGATCTGTACTTTCAGAGGTAATTGACTCTGATAGTCCTCTTAGTGAGAATTTTGAGTAGTTATTTTTATTAAAATAATCTGTAAAATAAATTATTATTAGTTTTTCTGAACAATAAATGTTTTATGGAAATATTTACGATCTATATAATAAATTCCTCCATTTGCTACGACACCAGTTAAGCACGGAACACCATTTAGTTGTGAAAGCTCAAAGTTTGATGGTACAAGAACTTGTGGTAGTAATTTATTTTGAAGCTAGAATTTAAAAATAAAATTCTGTATACCCTTCACTTTTATGTAACCCACAAATACTTACTACAAGTTCTCCATAAATATTAACAAAATCACCAAATTTAGTACGATGAAAACAATCATTTAGTTGATCCGATGTATCAAATTTCTCGCATCCTAATCCTTTAGCAAAAATTTTTGCTGTTTCTAAAATTTTTACATCAGTAACCGCAAAATCATCAATAGTACCCGGCGAATGATAAATGGCACGATGGAACAAGCTATTGGACACATTTGTTGCCAATAATGCTGATATTAATTCGGCTGCTTTATATTGACCGAATAAAGTGACACGATTTGGATCACCGCCAAAATGTGAAATGTGTTTGTTTATCCATTCTAAGGAAAGGATAATATCATGTAATGCCATATTTCCTGGAATTTCATCGGTTATTGTTGAAAGGAATCCAAATGCACCAACACGATATTGTACTGTAACAAGGACAACTTCTTGAGTCATCAAGTGTCGTCCATTTGTTGTTCCTGTTGATCCAGATACAAGATCAAATCCCGGGATGTAGACCATTACGGGGGATTTTGTTTTTATCTAAAAAATGATAAATTGTTTGATTATATTTTAAAGTTACCATTTGACGGGACTTTTAAATGCTTTTACTTTTTACTTTTCAACCCCATCATTGAAAATTATGATGTAGTAGGTTTAAGGAGGCCAGAAGGCAAAACACTTGTATGTACATACTAATTGAGAGTTAGTCAATAAATGATATTTGAACAAGCAACATTCGCTTTCCGACTATTTATTTTTCCCGTCACATTTTCATCATTCTACAGTTCAGAAGTGGGATAACCGAATATTGGAATATCATATCCGGGCATTTTTTTAAAAAGGAAAAAAGGAAATTCTGCGCCGAGAAATAGGTTTCTGGATTAAAGGCTTGGGCATAGGTGTTAATCGGTTGACACGTGTGGAAAAGTTATCCATCGTTATCTTGCGCATCGGTCGTCGCAGATCTAATCCAATTTAATAGAAAATGGCCTCTGTAGGGGTTGCAGATTTTATTGAGAAGGCGACGGTGAATGAGTTGAAAGTTAAATTAGCCCAGTTAGGTTTGGAGACCAGAGGGCTGAAATCGGCATTAAAACTAAGGCTTCAAGAAGCGGTCAGTAATATGTCCGAAATGGATGTTGCAAATAATTTCAACGAAAGCTGGACGGAGGAACAACACGGGGACGCGGATGACCACCACACACTATTAAATACTCAACACTCCACATCATACTTACAGATCTAGTATCAATTTTTAACACCAAACAAGACCGATATGGAGCATCATCATCCTCATCAATAAACGTATCAACACCCGGACATTCCGGCTGAACTTCTTCATTAACAAATCCCCTTGTTGATGGAGCTGGCTTTGCTGGCTATTGTAAAAAATAAAAATATCACAAAACACTATAATCATCTCAATCCCAATTATTTCCCATATCAATATATTAACCACAAACCATCCATTCTCCTCGATAATACCATATGGAACATCAAAAAATCTTATATACGAACTTTCTGGATCATAGACCATCAATTCTCCAACGACATTTCCATAATCTGGAACGTCAACTGTCACTTTGTTATCATCATCTTGTGCCGCACAGAAAATTGAGAGTTCAATCAACAGAATCAACACTGGGAACTGCATTTTATGAAAGTTGAAAGTGGACTGGCTTGTAAAGTGATGGTTTTATGATGATTCTTTACAATGGAATTGTCTTATCAAAATGTTTGGAGAGAGATGACATGACATTTTCAAGAATTCTCTTCTGGGGTTATCAGTTAAAGAATTTTTTTGTTTGTTTTCATTTTTTCAATTGTAATTGGAAAATATCGAAAGGAAAAAGAATATTGTGCTTTATTCAATTTATTGAACTGGTTTTTCAAGGACCGTACAACATTAGCTTGATTTGTTAAAAAATAGGCTTTTTTTTATAATCACGAATAAAAATCGACATTTCCAAAAAAAAGTTCAATTGATATTAAAAATCTTTTTACTTTTTCTGTCTAATTCTATATAATCTTTACTTTTCCTATTGCAGTACAGTTTCTACTATTTTAGTCTCTTCATTACCCATCACATATGACGGTTCGTTACTAAGATGCAATAGTAGGTCTATGAACTTCCAAGTACTTTAGAAAATTGTTGATGAAAGTAATTTTTGGCTGAATATAGTAAGTATTGTGTAAGTTAAGATAATCGTTGAACACGCTCCTCCTAATTCGGTCAAAGGGATACAGAAGTTCTTAGGGTTAATGAATGTCACTGGTCAGGTCATAGCGCAATGTCTAGTAGTAAGCTTAGCTTAGATGAGGTGTCATGTTACGAGGAATCTCGAGTGTGTTGAAGGATATAGCGATGAAACCTTAGTAAGAGCTGGTGGATGTTAAAGGAGTTGATTCTAGGAAGAGATTTGATGCAATCTAGTACTTCTTTAGTTGAACGACCGGAAAGAAAACTCTCGATCCAATGCTTTAGAACTGAGTCAATACCAATAGAGGGGAGTATAGCACCATCTCATTTAATATCTGGTCAGACTGTAGGTACCAGGTAAACCTTCTGTTGATAAACATATCCATAAGAATAGAAGTAATTGATATTAGGCTGTGAGGGATTGGTTGAGCCACCTTCTTGCGGTATGGGTTGAACATGAGAAAGTCCTCAACTATTTGGATAAACTCCGGAGAATTGGGATATGGCAAATAGTTTGCGCAGCAGTTTAGTTAAAGGTGATGCCGGTGACAACAGGGATTCATGGCTAGTAGATTTGTTAACATCAAACTCTTTGAGGCCCCTTACATACCTCGCGAGTTCTGAAGAAAACCCTATCCATTAAGTGAGAGGAATACTTGGGGGACAGGGGGTGGCATAGCTGTGGGGGAAGAGAAGAATTCAAGGCTAACAGAGATACAAATAAGTCGTCCTATAGTCCAGGAGAGATAGCGGAAAAGTATTCAAAAGTGTAAATAAATCTACCCTGCGATTTTTGGACGCTATAATTAAGAGAAAAATCGTAGGAATTCAATGAATGCGTTTTGGAAAAAATCGGTCCAGGAGAACAGGTGGAAAAAAGCTTATAATGGTAGCGAATAATGGTTTGTTTTTGGAAAACAAAAAATAGTACGTAATAGCGCTTAAAAAGCCGAAAATTATGAGTTTTGGACAATTGAAATCGGTCAACAGGTTTTTGCAAAAAAAAATAAAAACCGCGAAATATGGAAATTTTTTGACATTTAATTACAGGGACTGTAATTATCGTAGAATCTTGTTTCAGGGCTGAAATTGTGGCTTCTGTTAGTGCCTACCTACAATAAAAATTTCATGCAAAAATAATTATAACTTTTCGCGTTAATCTCAAAAATGTAAAAACAGCCGTTTCAGGAAAAAAGTTTGAACAAGGCCCACAGTGGTGCTAGAGTTATTTTGAAAACCCTATTTATTCTCGAAGAGTTACTCTACCAACCCATTTTCATGAAAAGTTGGTGAGGTTCGATTTAATACCTCTTAAACGCGTTTGAAAACAGGCACTTTCCTTGATTTTCAGGAAAAAACACCTTTAGGCGAAGGGGAAGTGAAATATGGTGTGGGCAAGCTTTCTGCCGGCCGAGCTTCCTGGGATGGAAATTTTCGAGCGTTTTCATATATGCCTGACAGGAAAAAATGTCGAAATGTAAAACCTTTGAGGCATTTTGAAATTTTAGTAGTACAGAAGTGTTTTGTTACGAAAAGCGTAACATTAAAAAATAAAATAATTAAAAAATTAAAAAACACGACGCCCCTGTGACAAAAAAATGAACTAAAAAGCCAAAAACAAGTTTTAAGCACTAATGTAAGACAGAAACAAGATATAGAAGACATGGTTCTCTTAGTATAGTCAATGGGTGGTGTGAATAAAAACTGAGTGCAAGTGTTCACTTCATTTTTTGGAGTGAACACTTATTTTGGCGTGAATAAAAATCACCTTCGTTAGGTTTCGTTAAGTACTTCACTCTGTCATTTCTCCATATAGAGTGAACACTTCATTTTGGTGTGAATAAAAGAAAGTTTTAACGTTTGCCTGTGAGTGAACACTTGTAAAATTTGAGGCTGGTTGCGAGGACCTTTTTCATTCTTCTTAATAAAATAAATTAAAAAAACTTTTAAAATAAATAAATTTTATAAATGAAATGCCCTACAAAGTAAAAAAATATTATTTCTTTGGCAGTGATAGGTATACACACGAAAATTTTCATTGCAAAATAAGAAGTTTAATGGGTGGTGTGAATAAAAACTGAGTGCAAGTGTTCACTCCATTTTTTGGAGTGAACACTTATTTTGGCGTGAATAAAAATAACCTTCGTTAGGTTTCGTTCAGTACTTCACTCTGTCATTTCTCCATCTAGAGTGAACACTTCATTTTGATGTGAATAAAACAAAGTTTTAACGTTTGCCTGTGAGTGAACACTTGTAAAATTTAAGGGTGGTTGCGAGGACCTTTTTCAATCATATTAATAAAATAAATTAAAACAACTTTTAAAATAAATAACTTGTATAAATGAAATGCACTGAAAAGTAAAAACTTATTTTTTCTTTGGCAGTGATAGGTATACACACGAAAAGTTTCATTGCAAAATAAGAAGTTTAATGTGTATTAACAATTTTAAAATTATATTCTCGTTTGACTTTAAATGTTTGAACTCTTATCAATGGGCCTGATTGTTGGATCCGGCGGATTTGGGATTCCCGCCGCTAAAGAGTTTCACTTTCACTTGTCGCTTCGATTGTTCAATCCGCAGGGCGCAACTGCCATATGAAGTGACATATTCCATTTTCGAAATTCAAATGACAATCGAGTGGACAGTTTGCATTGGATACACAACTCTAAACAATTGGTTTTTTAGTTTAACTTCCACTTTCGACTGTGAAATTCTCATTCACTTTCCCGCCGGAGAATTCAACAATCAGAACTTGTAAAATTCGCAATCACCTCCCTGCCGGCGGATTCAACAATAAGGCCCAGTGAATTGGGTAAATTTACAGCATTTCAAGTGCATTATTAAAAGTTTGGGCATGAGTTGCAGTTAGACAATTGTGATTATAGTAATGGATGTCCAAACTTTTATTAATGCATTTGAAAAGCTGTAAATTTACACAATTCATTGATAGAAGTTCAAACATTTAAAGTCAAACGAGAATATAATTTTAAAATTGTTAATACACATTAAACTTCTTATTTTGCAATGAAACTTTTCGTGTGTATACCTATCACTGCCAAAGAAAAAATATTTTTTTACTTTTTAGTCACAACTATAAATAACTAAGAAATTTTTAAATTAATCCATTTTAAAAAGCAGCAGGTAAGTTTCTCATGCGCTCCATTTCCTCATTTCAATTGTACTGGTTTCAATCCGTTTAAAGATCTTAATCTTCTCAGCATTTGATAAATGCTTGACCGCGCAACAACACCACCTTTTGCCCAAACTAAATCCCGCAAAGGTAAATTTTTCCCACAAAACCTCATTTAGCCGTAAATAAATTTTCCCAAAGTAAAACTTCATATAAATACATCCAAGTTTACTAGCCTACTAATTTCACAAAAATGACGTTTCCCTTTAATCCCAAAATTTTCCATGAGTGAACTAAAATTTCCCATGAGTGAATAGTATTTGAATGAGAGAATTTTTATTCACACCAATTCGAGTGTTCACTTTAACGAATCACTCCACTCAGGAGTGTTCCCTTTAAGTGTACACTTAGTTTTTATTCACTCCACCCAATGTGTATTAACAATTTTAAAATTATATTCTCGTTTGGCTTAAACTCTTATCAACGAATTGTGTAAATTTGAGTTGCATGAGTTGCAGTTAGACAATTGTGATTATAGTTATGGAAGTCCAAACAATTGCAAAATTTGAAAAGCTGTTAATTTACCCAATTCATTGATAAGAGTTCAAACATTTAAGATTTGAGAATATAATTTTAAAATTGTTAATAAAATTAAACTTTAAGATAAGCCTGAGTTCTAGAATTTCTTATTTTGCAAGGAAACTTTTCTTGTGTATACCATACCTATCACTGCCAAAGAAAAAATTATTTTTTACTATTTAGTCGCAACTATAAATAACTAAGAAATTTTTAAATTGATCCATCTTAAAAAGCAGCAGGTAAGTTTCTCATGCACTCCATTTCCTTAAGAGCATCAGCATTTCATGGTTTTTAGCCTGTTAATTGTACTGGTTTTATATTTTCAATTTTCAATCCGTTTAAAGATCTTAATCTACTCAGCATTACATAAATGCTTGACCTCGCAACAAAACCCCATTTGGCCAAACTAAAAACCCCAAAAGGCAAATTTTTCCCTTGTGCCCTAACTAAACCACCAAAGCGGATTCGGCAGCAAAACCATTTTTTGCCCAAACTAAATCCCGCAAAGGTGAATTTTTCCCACAGGAACTCATTTAGCCCTAAATAAATTTTCTCAAAGTAAAACTCCATATAAATCCGTCCACGTTTACTAGCCTACTAATTTCAAAGAAAATGACATTTCGCTTTAATCGCGAAATTTCCCATGAGTGAACTAAAATTTCCCATGAGTGAATAGTATTTGAATGATAGAATTTTTATTCACACCAAATCGAGTGTTCACTTTTATCGAAACACTCCACTCAGGAGTGTTCCCTTTAAGTGTACACTTAGTTTTTATTCACTCCACCCAATGTGTGTATAATAAATATATAAGACTACTGGGGCCCCTGTTTAAACACAAAACGTAAAATAGCAAAAAAATCAAACACAAAACGAAGTTCTCTTCTGTAAAACATTCTCTTCCGATCAAATAAAACAACAGAAAATAAAAAAAAATCTCTCCTGAGAAAAATTCTAGTTCGATTTCTTGGAAAAATGTTGAAAGTGGCACAAGTAGAATATTATTATAGATATTGTCTAACTACTGTAGGAAATATTAACTTTAAATAGTCATTTTTTTAAGTATTACACAACTATAGTATAGGTATAATCTGTATTTTTGCACCTGTATTTTGGTACCGTTTTAATTCGTGATTCTGTAACATTTGTACCCCGACTGCAAAAATACAGATTATACCTATACTATAGTTGGGTTGTTGGGTAGTTTCATTTACGGGCCCTTATTTAACACATATCTATTAAGTGTTATACATATTTGAAATCGTCTCAATTTCACCTTTCGTTTGATACCCATATTGACCCAATCAGAAAAAAAACAGAATTGAGTGTGACGTAAATTGCGTCTGACGGCCGCCATATTGTTTTTTTAAAAATATGTTACTCAGACTCATTAAGCGATTCTAACGGTACCCCATCCATCTAAATCCGTTCAGGTGTTTAGAAGTTATGGTGGTACAAAACAACGTACATACACACAACAAACCTAAACACATTACACTCCTTTTTTTGGGGCAGTCGTGTAATTAACTAACTTTTAAGATCACAAGAAAAGGATTCATAGCTTTAGCGAAAAATCTAAAACAACTTTTCTTAGTGTCGTCTTTGAAAGGAGAAAAGATATCAAAGGATCTAAACTTGTTCTCATATTTGAAGCCACAGAAGTTTTCGATACCGGTGTTATCTATCCTCAAACTATAGTAAATATGGTAATCGGGAACATAAAATGTTATACGGTTTTTACCAGCGCCTCGTTAGCCGCTAATTGCGTTTCCAGCTCCTACGGCGAGGACGAGGGGTTGGATTTTAGGAGCCACATTATTGTTAGCATTTCTTTAACTCACTACACTTATTTAAAAAGTGTTTCAAGTAAGTGAAATGCTAACAATAAAATTTAACAAAATAAATATTTTTCAAATAATTCAAAATCAAAGACTATTTATAACAGGGATGTTATGGAGCTCCCATAACCGTAACCGTAGCTGAAACTATCGGATATCCGAAATAAAAATTTATCCGAAACCGTAACCGAATCTGATATAAAAGTTTCGAATAATTCCGGATAGGGCGGAGTCTAACTGAGACACGTTATGACAGGTTTTCGCCCGGCCGAACCGACACAGTAGCCGCGCGCATCCTTGCGTTGTTTAGATAGCTTTCTCTGTGATTGTTGTACCAAATGAGAACCTAGAAATAAAATCAAATCATTACCTATTTGTATTTTCCTTTTACAATTCCTTAAAAATCTAATATCCGTAACTGAAACTATCCGAAACTATCGGATAATCCGAAATAATTTCATATCCGTAACCGTATCTGAAACCTTCCAATATTCGTATCCATATCCAGATTTGAAATTTCATATCCATAACATCCCTGATTTATAACATTGGTAAAACTCGAACTACTTGGGGTAAATAAAAAAAGCTTATTAGTTTCACTTACGTACTTCCACATTTAAATAAGGGGTAACGAACAGCTTGAAGAAATGTATGACGAAATAAATATAGTTACGCATAACAAATTAAGTAAACTTCAATATACACGCTATAAAACTCTCTGAAGAAAGAATACTAGCCCGGATTTTCAATGGTAGACCATCAGAAAAAAAAGGGTATTACCGAAGTTACTATCTGAAAAGATTTTCATAATATTCTATCGAGCGGTTTCTTTGTTTAGACGACGTAAGTGATTTTTGTACCTGCACGATTTCGCGCGAACCAAAAAAGATATCCACTTCGTTAGGGTGCTGTTCGAAGCGTGTTAAAGGAAATATGATCTGAAAAGATTTTCATAAAAATCGGCCGAATCGTTTTTTTTTGTTTGAACGAAGTTCGTGATTTTTGTACCTGCCCAATATCGCGCGAACCAAATATGGTACCGACTTCTTTGAGGTGTCGAAGTATATTAACGAAGATATGATCTGAAAAATTATCATAATATTCGGTCAAGGTTTTTGTGTTTAAATGAAGAGACTTTGGCAAGTGTGCCAAGTAACTTAAATTAATTAGTTTTGCTACTGTCTAATATACTCGTTGGAATGAAACCCCTTCCAAATGAGATTGACTTTTATGGATTCAGCCGAGCAACAGCTTCCCACGAAATTTTCTCACTTTAGATCAGAACTTTTTGGGGATTGCTTTCCACTTTCTACAGTTTCTGGAAATTGAATTTCGTCCGGCCTTTTTGGTCAAGTTTGACAAATCCTTTGCATTGTTTAATTTTGGTACTATCTCCTGATATCGTTCGAGTTTCCAAATGAAGTTATTACCTTCCCTGTTTATCAGCGGCGCTTCAACATACTCAAAACGAATTCGACCACGTGTTATAGTGTAAGCGAACGAAGTACAAAGGACAAGTTCGTTTGGTACCGTTCAGCAAAACCAAATTCTCTATAAAAGCGTTGCGGATTTACCACTGCTATCGTTATTTCAAATAGCTTCTCTCAGGATTACTTTGGCTGATACTAGCCAATTTCCACCACTGCTAAAACTATTACTATTTTCTAAGTAGACATTTTATTAATGTTATATTATTTAATATTACAAGATTTTTGCTATTAGGTATAGGAGTTGTGTTAGTTTGAAGAAAAAACGGTAAATTATTTACGATGCAATTAATTATTACATTTATACAAAATTCAAAATTTTGTATATGGAAACCGACGAAATTCCATTTTAATAAATTTGGCGCCTTCACCATAACCTCAAAATTTTTGAATAAAATCTGTAAAAAATAATTCTGACTTAAGGTAAAGACGCTAAACGCACAATTACTCCACTTTAACCACTTCCCTACTTAATTTTAAAATAAGAATTATCCTTTTTGAAATAAACAAAAACTATAAAAACCATTTTCACTAAACTGAACAACAATTTCAGATTTTTACATAAAAACAGGAATTTCCGTAACACTTTCACTATTTAACTTTATTATAAGAATTTACCACTATTTATCTTCATTATTTCACGTTTATTTTATATTATTAATTCCAAAATATCGTTTAATTTCTTTTACTAAATATAAAAACTGCCCGAATCGCGCACTTTTCATATAAATCTGACAGTTCTTCAACCAAATTTCAGACTACGTCACACATAAGCAAAAATTTATAGCATGACCTGTAGTTGAGAGGGCCTTGGCTATACGCAATTAAACATGCCAGCGGACTTCGAGAAGCAGAATTTGAATTGCTTCCCTTGACTGTCCGTTGGAATGCACTTCGGTGCGAACTTGTGGATGAAGAGGGAAGAGGAGATGGGGAGACACAACGAGTGTTTGTTCCTGTGACCTGTGCCAAGGGAAGCAATTCAGATTCTGCATCCATAGGGCCTATTCACACAGTGCATATTCATGGCGCCTAAAACCGGTTTTATAGATGAGAGAGGGAAGGGAGCGGAAGAACTTAACGAAACATTTTTAACGCAAAACCAAACGCGTGAAAACTAGCACACATATAAAAAGTTACTTCTATCTCTTGCATTCTTTAGCTCTGTTTTTCTCTAACAAGTAAATTTCATCTGCAATACATTTAAACGTTCCTGTATAGCATTCAAATTTGCTAAACATAATTACCCCTCGTGTGAATTCCGGGGAGTTGAATAAAACCGGTTTTACTCACCACACTTATGGCAACGTGTGAATATGCCCATACGAAAAGTTTTGTTGAGAGTATATTTTTTGTTGGGTGAGAGCGGAGAGAAGTTTTCCAATAAGACTGGAGGGGATTCATTTCTATGAGCAATCTAATTCGAAATGAATTTGTACAATGTGGTTTGAAATTAATGACTTATTTGTAGAAATAGTAAAAAGCAGTATTTATAAAATATTGTTTTAAAAGTTAAAAAATGTATTTATGAAATATTGTTCTAAGTCTTAAAAACTTGTTTTGGCTGCAATTTAGTTGGTGCGATTTGTTTTGTGAGTTAAAAATAGTGCAAGTAGTTTTAAAAAGTAAGTTTGAAAAGAAAATTGGATAAATTGAAAAATATTTATATATTATTTATGTTTTTTTAGTTTGTTTTTGCTTTATTAATGTTGATGGTAAGCATTTTTGCCAGCAATCCTTTGGCTCGCGTTCATTTACGGAAAAGGAATCCATAATTGAAAATGGTAGACCGAAACCAATATTACATATTTTAAATGAAAATAATACATGCACTAGGCATTTTTCTCTTCAATTATACAATAGCGCGAATTGGCTTACCTGTTGTCAAAATAAGCAAAAAAATTTTTGTTGGCCTTGCATTTTATTTTCAACTGAAAAGAACGTTTGGCGGTCTTCGGGATTTAATGATGGAAATAATTTTTAAAAAACCGTTGATAGGCATGGTCAAAAATCACCCGAGCATTAAAATCGGTTTCTAAATTCGGTACAGGTCAAAAGATTGAAAATAAAGTAGACACTCATCATAAATCCTCAATTATGAGAGCAATGAGTTAGTTAAAAAGAACCGGAAAATTATTAAAATTTGTATAGATGTTGTTTGCCACTTGGCATGTCAGGAGCAAGCCTTTCGCGGACACCGCGAGGGTCAAGATTCTATTAATCGGGAAAATTATGTTAAATTAATTTCACTTTTGGCCAAACATAATCCAGAACTTAAAAATCAGCTTCAGTATTTTCTGGATTATCAAACAATATTCAAAATGATTTAATAATGGCTATTTCCTGCACTCTTACTAAAAATTAAAATTACTTCTGAAATCCAAAATTTTGAGTTTGTTGCAATTATTTGTGATGAAACCACGGACATTTCCTGTCGATCTATGTTGTCAACCACTCTGAGATACGTTTCTTCCTCCGGTGACACGAAAGAAACATTCATTAGTTTTAAAAATATTTCCGATGATAGAAGAGCAGCTCGTTTGCATGAACATGTAGCTCATATTATACAGAATTTCGCATGTGGTTCCAAGTTACAATTGCTATGACGTAGCTTCAGTTAAGGCGGGTGAAGTTGGAGTTAAAGAAACTTACAAATGCTCTTTTTGTACACTGCTTTGCCCATAGCTTAAATATTGTTTTATCGAAATCATGTGACAAGATTCGTGAGTGGCGAATCTTCTTTCAGTCAATCACAGGTTTTTCAAATTTCTTTAGTCACTCAACTAAACAAACCGCTATTCTCGACTTTTTTTTAAAGCAAAAACTTCCAAAAGTAGCTCACACTCGCTGCAATTTCAATGGAAGATTTATTTTATCTATTCATGATAATATAGATAATCTTAATACTCCTTTTGAATATATAACGTGCATCCGCGAAACGGAGGTTTTCACGAAAATTTTACCAGATTGCATCCCCTACAATTCAAAGCACGCCACGCCACTGATGTGTCACCACATATTAATATTGAAATAATAACACCACTGTTTTAGTTATACGTTACAGCTTTATTTCTAAGATGAATTTCCTTGGGGATTTGAGGAGAAGTCACGGCCTTCGTCTAATCGCTAATCTAGCTTCAGTGAAAGAGACTTTTAGGAAGTCGTGACAAGTGTTCAAAATCTCTCGTTCCGGAACGTGGGAACCGAAACGGATGCCGACATTTTGGTTTTATAATTATTTTAAAATGATATTTTATGTGGGTGGTGGCTATAGTTAGTATGCTCTGAAAAATGGGATGGTTCAAAGGTTCCATTTCCAACTTAGAACCGGCTTAATGGTAACCGAGTGCAATACCGATTGAAGCGAGGAATTACCCTCCATCCTACTAGGACATAAGGAATCAAAACTTTCTTGTATTGCTCAGCTTTGCTTGCTTACCTACAGCTAGAATCTGAGACTTCCCAACTAAATTTCCATTCCATCAAATTATACTCCAATAAAACAGTTAGAAATCCTTGCTCATCTTCTTTTGACGTCTTCGACAGAAACTCAAGACCTTAGCAACAAGTTCAAAATATAATTACCTACCTGCCTACCGCCCTGAAGGACGCCAGAAAGATTTTGTACGAATCGATATTCACAAAGCCATTCCTAGCCTCCATAACAGGACCCATATCAGTAATCAAACATTTAAGTATCAGTAATCAAGAAATTCCTAATCAACCATAACGACGATATCAATTCCATATGAACCAAACACATACTAGATTTTGTCTTTATGACAAGCTCTGCTTATACCCAACTCTTCTAATGGATACACCTAATTCGTTCATCACTGGGCACATCAGCATCGTGCACCGGCCATAGTTCTATTTTAGTGGAGAGTATGGACCTTACCAAGGATCTGGAATGGAATGGCCATAAATTCACAAACAAACGTCACAATGCCTAAGGTTTCTTAAGAGATACAAGGACTTCCTTCAGCCAGCAGCCCAGGCTGGAATCTATAGGTTCTTACATTCGACTCTGCTTCGAATACAACTCGTTTGTCTTAGCTGGAGCCTCAAAAATTACGTTTGTGTGGCTTGACAAGGCGGTATACTTACAATTAGACATTATCCCATGTTTAATTTCAAATTTTAATCTGGTTTTAATTTTTAAACAAAAAAAAAGCTAAATACTCATTAAACAAAATTATTGTGCAATACTAAGAAATACCCAAAGAAATTGTCTGCAGATGTTATCATTTTGTCCCAGAAAATCGCATTTAACCACAAGCGCCATAGTGTAGAGTTACCCAGAAATTTCATTAATCTAGGAGATCATCTTCAAAGCCCACAGAACAACTATCTCGATTACATTCGAATTCAATTAAGATATTCGGTTACCGTGTACCTTTGGATATAACCTCTTAGGCCTTAGCAGTTCGAACGAATTACGGTTGTGTTGCTACTCAGGATGCTCCTCCACTCTACATTCTATGACTCAATTGCAATATCCACTGGCCATACTCCAGAACATAGACTAAATGGCCACTTTCAAGCATTATCAGTGAGCTCATGGTGTAATGCATTTGTAATTGGATTTAATTTTAGTTTAAGTTCTGACATTAACAAAGTAAGGGCTTCAATTCGATATGCTTGCTTGTTTGATGCTGTATTTGATGTTGTAGTATTTGACTATGCTGGGGCACTATCATGTTACAGATAATTTTGTTGATTACATAGAAATTAGTTTTGTAAATGATGATCATAAATCATTTAGGTAATTTACCTTTTTTTGGGTAGTTTTTACTCATAGTTAGGGATTTCTTACTATTAGCCAAAAAGCCTTTAATTTTTTTGTAAGAATTTCCTAAGGCAAAGAAATTTTCTATCCTTACAAAAAATAAGTCGGACATCTGCTTTCAGAGTGGAAATGCCAATCATTGATGATTGGTTGTGGATGATTAACAATTTCTATGTTTGACTTTACTTTGACTTTCGACACATTCAATTAAAATACGTTCATTATTGCCGTCAACACATCAAGACTTCACATACATAGTGTTATGAACGCAATTATAGACTAAAACACAAATTTTCATTTTTCTTGGAATTAGTAATAATTATTTACGGTTGATTAATATTCAATATCATTGGTTAATATTCAATAATATTAAATATCAATTCAGGGAAATCACTTTAATGATGTATGAGTAATTCCTTTTTTATCGGGAATGATAGGAACAGAAAAAACTTAAATTTGACCTGCGAAAAAATAAAAACTCAAGCGTTTTGGTTACTCATTTTTTAATAGTTTGATTTGTAGTCAGAGCAACCTAATACAGGGGCGTTTCCAGCCAACTGGCTTTTGGGGGGGTAATTTAAAAAAAAGAAAAAACTTGATTCCATTAATATAATTTGTACCCTCCCAAGCCACATCTAGCTGAAGTTGCCATTCCACCCTCCACACCCCAGCAAATAGTCAATAGTCATTTCTGCCACTATAGTCGAGGAAATAAAGCACTAAAAAGTGCCAAACCTAGGATTTTTTGAACAGTAAGATGGATCTTAATGCGGTTTTTTGTGTTCGATTCGTGAGAGCGTCTACAAACTTTGTGACCGGTAGTGATGAATTCATTTTGAAAAAATGCATTTCCTGCAATAAAAATGTGCATTTTAGAAGTGCATCTCAAAGAGATATTGTACGACTCTGTAAATATTGATGGAAATGAGTCGACTTTTGCTACTCGGGGGTTTTTAGGGTCGCTGAGCACGAAAATAATGACGGGAACCGTCTCCGAGGTACCTGGTACCCAGGGCGGACTGAAACACCCCTTTTAAGGGTTTTTCGCGATAAATTCAATAATAATGAAAAATAATCCAATGAAATACACTTTTTTCAATATTTATTTGCGAAGGTGGTTGATTTATACCCTTAAGGTGTTAAAACTACCCCTACAATTTGAAAAATCAACTTTAAATAAAAGAAATTGCAAAAAAAAAATTTTTTACTATTTGCTTGAAATTTGGTTGAATAGGTATTATCATCCAAGAATATATTATTATCAACCCTTGAGGGGGTAAAACTACCCCTAGATTAAAGTTATATTTGAAAAAAGATTGAAATTTTTTTTGCATTTAAATTTTATTTCTATCTACGAAAACAAATTTTTCTTTAATGTATTTTTTATTCTGTTTCGATTTAGGGGTGGTTTGGAGGGGTTAGAATAAATTTCCCAAATTTTTTAATAATATTTCATCAAAAATAAAAATTATATGCAAAAAAATGAATTTAATCTTTTTTCAAATTTAACTTTAATCTAGGGGTAGTTTTACCCCCTCAAGGGTTGACAATAATATATTCTTGGCTGATAATAACTATTGAACCAAATTTGAAGCAAAGAGTAAAAAAAAATTTTTTTTGCTATTTTTTTTTCAAATTGTAGGGGTAGTTTTAACCCCTTAAGAGTTAAAAATAAATTTATTTTTGCCTGAAAATACGCATACAATGGAATTTAAAGCATAAACTTGAAAAAAAAATGTTTACACATTTTTTTATTTTCAGTCGATTTAGGGGTGGTTTCAACCCTTAAAAATTATCCCTTATCATAAAATTTGGCTTGATTTAGTATAAATCAACCACCTTGCCAAATAAATATGGAAAAAAGTGTATTTCATTGGATTATTTTTCATTATTATTGAATTTATCGCAAAAAAACCTTAAAAAGGGGTGCTGCAGTCCCCCCTGGGTACCAGGTACCTCGGAGACGGTTCCCGTCATTATTTTCGTGCTCAGCGACCCTAAAAACCCCCGAGTAGCAAAAGTCGACTCATTTCCATCAATATTTACAGAGTGGTACAATATCTCTTTGAGATGCACTTCTAAAATGCACATTTTTATTGCAGGAAATGCATTTTTTCAAAATGAATTCATCACTACCGGTCACAAAGTTTGTAGACGCTCTCACGAATCGAACACAAAAAACCGCATTAAGATCCATCTTACTGTTCAAAAAATCCTAGGTTCAGTGCTTTATTTCCTCGACTACTAGTTTTTAAAGGTTATTTAGCCCTAATAGAACCTACATACGCAGCGGCAGATTTTTTTTGATTTCTAGCCCGCGCATTATGGGAAGTTGCTTTAAGGGATATAATAATGTTCTTCTAACTTCGTCTCATTTATTTAAGATTTAACGTATTCTTTTAAATTAGAAATAAGAGTTAGTCATTTCACTTGTAAATTCATAATTAATGTCTGAAAAACTCTCCATTATTTCTTTTAAAATATTGACTACTGGTTTCCGTATATAATCACGAGTCCAGAAACGTCACATAAAACTTGAAGCTGCTTTGGGCTGTTACACACGAGACGACGGCCAACCAACAAAATCTGCGGTCATCGTCCATTCTGTTTTGAAATTTGACGAAAAATCGTACGGGCTTTCACACGGGCCAATTTTTCCAACCAACTGTACGTCAGAATGCTTTAGCTTATTGTTGTTGTTTATAATCTTAATTCTCCCTTCTGCTATTTCTCTCCCTTTTCTCCCAGAAAGAAACAACAACAACCACACCGCTCTCAAAAAGTCGTATCGAAAATCGTGTGAGAAAGTTGGATGGGAAAATCTTCCCTCCCCATCGTCCTCTCTCACTCTCTTCTCTAAAAATAATGTTTCCGTACGATTTCTGTTGGTTAGTCGTCGTCCCGTGTGAAACAAGCATTTGCCGCTGCACTTACATGACTCGAACTGAGTTTCCGAATTCACTGCAAGTTTATTTGCAGTAGGACTGCATAGCTGCTGCAGTTTTTGACGTTTCCGAACTCACACATTCTCTTTGCGAGCAAAAGGGAACTTCAGAAAAAAACAACAACAATGCAGGAGCTGTCAAAGTGTTCGATCAAAAATTTGCTGAAAATATCGTTCAAATTTGTGTGCCCTCCCCATCGTCTTCTCTCACCCTCTTCTTCATAAACCACTTTGCAGCCGACTCTTGTCGTGTCGTGTGTACGCTCGTGTGAAATCAGCCATAGCGTACCATATTAACGGGAGTCTCGGGTATCGGTCTCTTCCACGAATCTCTAGCAGTTTTGGAAAAATTCACCGTCATGGATCGCAGACTAGATTCACCATAACTTAACTTGCTTGTTTGAAATATTGGTATTTTTTAAGAATAAAAATAAATAAGCGAACGAAAATTCTTAGGGGGGTAATTACCCAATTACCCCCGTCTGAAACCGCCCCTGACCTAATATTATTAGCACACTCGACAACTAGCTTCAAAATTTGGAAAAACAATTACCAGCGGAATAGGTAGATTAACCAAGAGCTTCAGAGAACACGTTCAGTCACTTAGCATTCAACAACAATCTTTTTCAAATTTTTAAAATTATAAAGTCTACTCGAAAGATTAAGGTCCATTTTTCGACACGTCCATTAGAACTGGCTTGAGTAGAATTCAAACTTGCTGCCTTTTGTAACTATGGTTAGGGTTTCTTCTCAAAGCATGGGTTGCCTTTCCATCCACTGATTGGTTCTCCTGAAGTAGAGCAATCAGCTATAAACCCTGCACTAAGCCTGAAATCGAAAGTACACCTCGGCGATTTTCTTCATCATTTTACATTTTTTACCATTAAGAAAGAGATACCAAAAGCTATGAGATTTCATATCTTCCTCCTTGAATATTAGTTGAGTATTCTCAATTGGGTCACCTTTTTTTAAGCCCCGGCTGTGATGAAATATATTCAAAGTATCCGTAGAATTGTTGGGACATAATTGGAAATATTTCAGGACTTTAATATTATGGGACACTGTGCTCGTAACCCAAACTGTAGGCTTTTCGCCAAAGAGAATGAGTTTTCTTTTCAGGGTATCTTTATTTGGTACAACCATGCTCGGGCGGACTAGTCTAGATACCAAATGTTTGTAGGCCTCCAACAGGCAATCTATATAAATATAATTGGAGTGTCTGTCTGTGATTTCAAAATAATTGTAATTTTCTAAGCTCACACGGTTATTTACATGATATTAAAACAAAATCCAGTATTTTTAAAATTTTTGTCTGGCTGTATGTCTGTATGTCTGTATGTTTCTCCGGGCTAATCTCGGAAGCGGCTCATCCGATTGCGATGAGACTTTCACTGTAAGATTCAGTATTTTCTTGGGCATGTTTTAGGCTATTTTTTTAATGTATATATATATAATATGTATGTATGCATGTGTATGTATGCATGTATATGTATGTATGTATGTATGTAGACAAATCTTGCAACTTGATTTTTACCCACTTCCAAATAACCGATCAACTTCAAGTTTGCGTGGCAATGCAATCTGACCATTTTGTAACAAAATCAAGATGGCGGTTACTACAAAATGGCGAAAGACATATAATAGACTAAAAAGGAGAAAAGACAAAAAATTGTTTAAAAAACTAGAAAATAAGCTTTTATTTTAAAATGAACTAAAAAATTAAAAAATATTTTTGAACGTAGTTTTTATTGCTCCAGCCAGTATATAAAAGCAATTTACAAAAACGTATATAAAAACATTTTACCTTTCGAAATGTAAAAAAGCGTGTTTGTTCGGACTAATCTTGGAAACGGCTAATCCGATTGCGATGGGAGTTTCACGGGAAGATTCAGTATTTTCTTGGGCATGTTTTAGGCTGCAGTCGGTTTCGGTTCCGACTATTGGTTCAGACAAAGAACTTGATCCGATAGTCGGAGAAAAGCGAGTGGTAACTTTTTTTATCATTCTAATTGTAAATCTCAAAGCTCGGAACGGTTAATCCGATTTTAGAACTTTCACGGGATTATTCAGTATCTTCTTAGGGGTTTAGCCTACTTTTCACTCTGATCCGACCATCGGGTCAGACCGAAAACATGACTCGATAATCGAAGGAATGCGAATGAAATGCTGTCACGGCGAGATATTTTTTTTCAATTTGCGGAAATACTCTTAAGAGTGTGGCTTAAGGCCACCTCTGCCAATGATCGATGAGTCTGATGATAATTTGAACAGAGAATATCTCGAACACAATAAACAAGGGGTATAAAATGCTGGGGACGACATGGGGCAAGTTCTACACACGGTGAGAGACGTATTCTGAATGTGATTGGTGTGCATGTAGCACAAAATTTTTCCGATAGGTGGCGCTCAACATGGAATTTAAAAAAGTAGTAACTCATTTTTATACGCTTTATATTAGCTTCACCTGTATGTATGTATGTATTGTATGTAGATAAATCTTGCAACTTGATTTTGACCTACTTCCACATAACCGATCAACTTCAAATTTTGCACATATGTATAGTTCGCGTGACAATGCAATCTGACCAAGATCAAGATGGCGGTTCCAAGATGGCGGCCGAATTTTTCAATTGAGCTCACCGACCAGCGACATGGGTATCAAATGAAAGGGTATGACAAGTACAATACAATTAGCTATGTGGCGTCATTCAAAATTCAAAATGGCGGCCAACACAAAATGGCGGATTACGTTTTTCTTTACAACGCGCTCGATATGGCTATCAAATGAAAGGATATGGAAAGTAGAATACTATTAGCTGTGTGGAGTCATTCCAAATTCAAATGACGGTCAAAACAAAATGGCGGATTACCTTTTTCGTTATAAGGCGCTCGGTATGGGTATCAAATGAAAGGGTGTGACAATTAGAATACTATTAACTATGTGGCGTGATTCCAAATTCAAAATGGCGGCCAACACAAAATGGCGGTTTCCCTTTTTTACAATACCCTCGGTATAGGTGTCGTACAGTATAGTACAGTAAGCTGTGTGACGTCATTTTAAACCTTATATGGCGGTCAGTATAAAATGGCGGAAGGCATATAATAGACTAAAAAGTAGAAAATAAAAAATATAGTTTAAAAAAACTAAAAAATACGATTTTATTTTAAAATGAACTAAAAAGTAAAAAATAATTTTGAATGTAAAGTTTTTATTGGTCCAGCCAGTATATAAGAACAACCTACCTTCCGAAATGTAGAAAAGCGTGGGGCGCTAGCGAAAAGTTTCGGTGTTAATAAAATAAGAATATAGGTAAAGATTCCCACGCTGTTTTACATTTCGAAAGGTAGGTTGTTTCCATATTCTGGCTGGAGCAATAAAAACCTCACATTCACAATTATTTTTTACTTTTTAGTTAATTTTAAAATAAAAGCATATTTTTTAGTTTTTTTAAACTATATTTTTTTTAAGTAAATCTAAATTTCTTTAATTTTTTTTATGTAGCAGTGCTAAGCTCGGGAATCACCCTTTGTACTACCAGTCCGTTATGTCGTTTGTCACGCCATAGTGCAAAGTCTAGCAGTGAGCTTAGTAAGGGGAGAATAGGTTAAAGGTTATGGGGTGTTGAAGAAGGTGGCGATGAACCCTGCTTTTGAACTCTTGGATGTTGTAGGGGTTCGGAAACACTGACTGCGAGATATCATTCTACAGTCGAGTTATGTGCCCAAAATTATGTTTTGCAGATTTGTTTTTTTGCATTATACGTTTTTCCTATCTTCTGTGCACACATAAGTTTTTAACGCACGCAGGTTTTTGCTAGTATGTAAATAAAGGGGGGTGATACCGTACAGTCACCTCCTCGCTGGTGCCTCCTGGATAACCAACCGACGACGGACGTACCTAGTGCCCGGCGGTATAGCTGGGCCACCCTACCCGATGGGGTAAAATTCACGGATCCGGTCCTCCTGGGCTGGGTTGGGTTGGGCGTTGGGATAACTACATAAAAATACACCAGTTAAGAAAGATTTAATTTATATACAAAATAAAAAATTTTGTGAACATTTGGAAACCTCTAAAATAATAGCATACATATGTACATTCTTTACAAACCACCGAAAAATGCGCAAAAGTTTCGTTTCTGGCGGGCGTCCCGCGACACCCCTACTATTTTTTTAACTAGTTTACGATCGGAAGCAAATACCTCTATAATTGTCCACCGAATACTTATTACATGTTTTATGAAATAATGTGGGGTAGTATATCTTCTTGTTATATCCTTTATTGGGTTCTGGAGAACGGTGTACGATTTTGTGGTATTTTATATACGATTTGTTGTGGCATATCTCTTTGGTCCTAGATTAATTTACATCATGCATTAAAAATATTTAAAAAAAGCTCATTATTTTGCTTAATTTATGAAATTCAACGAAAAATTTATGTTCTTCTTTGCTAGTAACCAAGAAAATAATATAGCAAACAACATCAAAATCATCCAACTTCTACTAGGCAGACAGAATGACAGCTTCCATTCTGGGCACAATAATAAAGTTTACCCTCACAAAATAAATTTAATATAAAAATCTATCAACAGTTCCCCCGTAACAAGACACTACAAGGCAGCGACGGCTTTAGTTCCATACTGAAGAAAAATGGGAAATCAGTAAGGGAAAAAAACCAATTTTACCACCTTCAAAGCATCTCAAGTTCGATTTTCCATACAATACTAAGCTATACCCCTCCTCAGCCCCCATCGCTCAAAACAAATTTTTTTTTATATAGATGTATATCCTTATTCGTTTCAGAATATCCTAACACGTCTGTAAGTTCTTGAATGTTTTCGGTAGCGAGGAAGAAATATCCACCTCCCGAAACCATTTCAGTTTGTATATGTCGTCAAGCACTTTGGATATCAAATTTCACTTCTCGCATATCTCAATCGTTGGATAGCTAGAAGGTGTTTATACGTTTCTTAAGAAGAGACGGGAGAAGAAAATATATGTATTTATTTTTATATATGTATATAAAGCTGAAGAGGTTGAAATTGAACGTCACATCCACAACCTGTTCGCTAAACTTTTATCGAAAGTCCTTGCCAAAAAAAAAAAATAAAAAAATAAAATAAAAACAACAACAACAACAAGAATCCTCGAATCGGGTAGATCTGAAAAGAAATTTCTCTTATAACCTTTAAGATCGACTTGTGTCGAGGAGGGTACTTGCGATATAAGCCCAGACGCTGCACCCTGCTCATACTGACACACAGAGGGAGCAATTTACTTCTTTTATCGTAAATCAACTTCTTCAAGAGTTCTGCCATGGAGTACATATCACAAAGTTTTGTGGGTAACACAGTACACAGTTAGCGTTTTCAACTGTGCGCTTAGATATTTTTCCTGTAAAGTCCTTTTTATGACATAAACGAAAAAGGAAGTCCGCGCTCTCTTTCTCTGTCTCACTGTCGTCCGACCTTCCTTCCATCCGGGCCACAGCAGATCTCTCCCCCATACTCTACCATCAGGACGAAAAGCAGGAGTGCACCACGTGGTAAATGAGCTTTTTATTTGTTATCGTCCTTTAACAGGAGAGTTTTTCACACTTTATCCACATACATCACACTTTTAGTCCATGCTTTTCTCTATACTGGATGCCGCTGCTGTCCTTCTAAATGTATTTGTGTGCAAGGACGAAAAATATGTTTTAAGGGAGGTTGCACAGTAAACACTGCTTTATGACGTAAAACTGTATTTGCACGAACGTAACATATGGCCAAGCTACCAAAAAAGGACCAAGATCCAGTCAACAACAACTACATACACACAAAACCAAACAAAAAAAAAACAAGCACACAGTAACACCAAGGACTTCAACGAATTTCTTTTTGTGCAAGACAGATGGCAGTTGCGATTTCCTGTATGGTCGTTGCAAGTAAAGTGGAAACCATACGTGTAATTGGATAAATGAAGACCGAGTTTTGAACATGACTCGGGCTCTTGTATCTAAAGTTGTTATGGGGGCCAAACTTGCTTTTAGGGTGTTTATCTTGTGCTTTTTATTTCTCTCTCACAATTTTATCATCATTCTGTGATTTCGAGTATAGTGGGGCAATTCCTTCGTATTTTTTTTCTTGTCGAGATTTTTATGAGTCTGAAGTGGAGGAATGTTATTGTAGCATTTCTTTTTTTTTGCGGGGGAAATATAATAAAAAGGACACATATTGGGACTTTTATTTTTTGGTGAATTATATTTTGTGGATCGTTTAAAAGTAAATTTAAGAGACAATAAGAATATGTTGAATGGGCGTAGTTTAGTCAAATTGATATACTTATATTTTATTAGCCTTGTATGTCCATCGCGATCTTATCAAGTTGAAATCGGTAATATTTTTTCCACTGTTAAGAATAATATGAACATTACTAGTTAGATAATCAATTTCTCTCTTCAGCTATCGGTAACCCCGTTGTGGTATATTAAGACTGCAACACCAGCGAAAGGTGCATGGTAGCTTACAGAGCTTTAGTGTGGTGGCAGAGAACGGCGCTTAAAACTTCCATAACTAAATTAAGCAAAATTCAAAAAATGGCCAGCCTTACCATCACAGGGACCATCGCCCCTTTCCCGAGGGCAGTGCTTCAGACTCACCTCAATTTTGAACTACTCCACTTTGAGGTAGAGAAATCCGCCATAAATTCGGCGCTTAAGCCTTGTACAGACTCTGCCAGTATTTTAGTCGAGCAAGGCCCGGTCTAGAAGGGGGGGGGGGGCTACCCGGACATTCGCCCGGGCGCCAAAATTTGGGGTCCGCATTTTCACTGTAAGTGTGAAAAAATATTGATGTAATAGAAAATTTCACATATCAATTTCTTCTTTCTCTTAAAATTTACATTTATAATTTCGAAAAAGAAACATTTGTCTCATTTGTAAAGGGCGCTGTTTGAACTTGTTTGAACATATGCATATAGAGTCGCGTGGGGTTACTGTACGGATATTTCAGAGTTATATTTACCATTGAGTGGCACCAGGAGCGGGTTCAAAAACCATACTATGGTAAATCACGAGGTAAGCTGTGGTTATGCTGCATCACTTCACTTAACCACGAAAGTTTATGTTTAACCATGCAGGTTTTTAAAGAAAGTGAAAGAAAATGAAATTTTGTTTCTCCATAAAATAGCCTCCACTATTTGTTTCAATTATTTCGCATGTGTCCATTAAGTATTTATTTGCAATAATCTAACAAATCCCCCTTTCATTTTTTCATATGTTTACCATTAAAACAACTGTCAGAGAGTTGTTTTTATTTTTCTTCTTAACTATCGCTAACCATGCTCCGGAGCAGGGTTAAAATTTAACTGCAACATGGTTAACCACGGGAGTTTTTGAACGCCAAAAAGTTATGCTCGTGGTTATGTTGTAGTTAACCACGGAGTTTTTGAACGACAAAAGTTTACCATAGTTAACCATGGTTAATAATAGTAAGGTTTTTGAACGCGCTCCAGATGGGAGAGAGCTAGATGCTAGTAGGAATTTAGCAGCACTGACAAAATTATATCGCTACTATCATAGCGACTGTTCCTTTGAAATAAAGGCTCTCCTGCCTCCACCGTAACACCAAATTATCCCACTCGTCTCATTCTCTCCACCTGCAACTCCCCCTTTGCGCACTCTACAAACTGGTAATTCGTTTCTAAATAGAACAACTCGACTGTGGAACAACCTCTCACAGTCAGTATTTCCGAACTCCTACAACATCCAAGAGGTCAAACGCAGGGTTCATCGCCACCTTCTTCAACACCCTCCCGAACCCTAATAACCCTTAGCCTATTACCGCCCCTACTAAGCTTACTGCTAGAAATTTCACCATGACGTGATAAACGACATAACTGACTGGAGGTACAAAGGGTGACTCCTGAGCTTAGAATTGCCACAAAAAAAATATTAACATTGGGGTTCACCTGTTCCCCAAACGAGTCACTTCGGCGTGAGTATATCAAATCGAGAAACTCCTGTAATTCCACCATCAGGAAGATCAAATCATAACTTGGTGAGAAGCTGAGAAGTAGGTAAGATCCTCAACACGCGCGTAGGCAACAAAAACTTCTGCTCCTTAGTAGCCTCCATCAAGAAAAATTTTACCTCTTCCTCAACCCCTCCATTTATTAATGGGTGGGAGGTGATAACAGAAAGCAAACCCAAGGCCGATTTATTAGCATCTCTGTTCGCCTCAAATTCTTCTTTACCTGAAACTGATACGCCACCCCTGGTTCTCGAGCGCAACGCCCATTCAATGGATGGAATTTTCTTCAGAACTCGAGAGGTGTATAAATGTCTCAAAGAGCTCGACGTCAGTAAATCCACTGGCCCTGACAATATTCCCCCTATGGTACTCAAGAAATGTGCCTCACCTTTGGCTAAACCCCTGCGAAAACTTTTTGCCCTGTCTTACTTCTCCGGAGTGTATCCCGACTCTTGGAAACTAGCTCATGTTCAGCCCATTCCGAAAAAGGGTGAAGCCAGCGACCCTTTAAACTACCGCCCAATAGCAATTACTTCTGTTCTCTCCAAAATCATGGAGACAATAATCAACCGAAAGCTGATGAAATATCTAGAATCCAAACAAATTATACACGACAGGCAGTACGGCTTTAGACCTAAAAGATCTACTGGCGATCTTCTTGTGTGTCTGACTGAGGATCTCAACCAAAGCATCCATCGTTTAGGTGAGTCTGGTCTGGTTGCTCTGGATATTTCCAAGGCTTTCGACAGAGTATGGCATCCCGCTCTGCTGTCTAAACTCCAGGCTATTGGTATCGACTCAGTTCTAAGGAACTGGATTGAGAGCTTCCTTTCTGGCCGTTCCATCAAGGTAGTGTTGGATGGCGTAGAATCTGACCCTCATTCCATCTCGGCCGCCGTCCCCCAAGGCTCGATCCTCTCTCCTGCTCTCTTTCTTATATTCATTAATGATCTGCTCTCAATCCCCTCCAACCCACTTCACAGTTTTGCCGATGACGGTACTTTGCGTTGCGTGCCAGACCTTGTCTCCTAGACCGCGAACTCATGTCCAACTCTATTAAGAGGAACATTGAATTCATTCTTGCTTGGGGCCTCAAGAATCGTGTCGAATTCAACGCAACAAAAACAAAGTACTGCCTTTTCTCTACAAAAACCTGTACCGACCGTCCCTCTATCTCAGTGGGCGAAAAGAATGTAATGGCTGACCCATCTCTTAACATCCTACGTGTAACCTTATCTTCGAATCTGCGATGGAATAATCACATATTTCAAATCACCAAACAAGCTTACCAATGCCTGGGATTCTTCAAGAGATGCAAGTTCCTCCTTCAGCCATCTGCTTTGGCTACAATCTACAAGTCCTACATTCGGCCCAGCCTTGAATACAACTCGTACATTTGAGCGGGCGCCTCAAAAACCATCTTGGCTTGGCTGGACAAGGTGCAAAACCGCGCCATTAAACTCATTGGCGATAGGACCATTTGCTCCTCCATCGACTCTTTAAGCCACCGTAGGAATGTAGCAGCCCTCAGCAAGTTTTACCGCTACTACTATAGCGACTGCTCCACTGAAATTAGAAACCTCATGCCTACACGGCAACTTTTTTCCCGCAACACAAGACTAGCCAACTCGGCTCACCCCCACCCCCTCTTCGCGCACATTATGTTTTAGAAGTTCGTTTATAAATAGAACAACTCGATTGTGGAACTGTCTTCCGCAGCCGATGTTTCCGAACTTATAACACCTCAGAGTTCAAACGCAAGGTCCACCGACATCTACTCACGCACCCTCCAGACCTCTAACCTATCCTTTCCACCTCTATCCTTCACATCAACCTTACTACTAGACATTGCACCATGACTTGAACGACATGACGGACTAGTAGTACAAAGGGTGATTCCTGAGCTTGACGTTTTCACATAAAAAAAAAATTCCGGATTTTGAGCATTGCCGTTACAGAGTCCATCCATCTCCTCCTGGACCTGCCTACTGGTCTATTTCCCGAAATTTCTGCTACCAAGCTGTTTTGGGATACGATTGTCCTCCATCGTGATTACGAGACCGGCTAGTCTCTTCGAGTTATATGGATTCGAAAAATTTTGATTTAATTCTACCTAATAGAAGAGGGATCCGGACCGCCAAATATGGGGGGGTCCGGACCCCTGGATCCCCCGGTTGTTACGCCCCTGTATAGAGCCGTGATAGCTATGTTGAATTTTTTAAGTCATGAAAGAAGCGAACGCAGCCCGAGCAAAAATAAGACTCGCTCGTTTGTAACGAACCACGATTTGTTACTAGAATCCCTCTTATACCCCGGCTTCACCAGTTTAATCAAGTTCAATTCAATCCGCATAAGTGGCTTCACCGGCTAAAGTCTAGTTCAGTGCTGGAAACTGTTGTTGCTTTTTCGCCAGAAGCGAGAAATGCAAAAGCTCCATGGAAGAGCATTCCACTATTCCAGTTGATTACTCTATTTTGAGCGAACTTTTACTTTCAAGCTTGATTTCATGTTCTGTTGGGCGAAATCAGGTTTTATTTTTCCTGACTTCAAAATGAGAAAATGTATGGGAACTCAGGCCAAAATTGAAGCTCAGTAGACGAATTTTCTCGAACTTGCGCATTTCGGCCGGTGAAGCCGGGGCATTAAAGAAATTCAGGCAGCAAATATTAAAGCGCCAGACCCACGGTATACAGAACCAAGGTAAGGTAAAAGAGACTGACAGCCTCGAATATCGTAGAAAAAGGTGACGTCACCCGGTAACTTAATGCAGAAACAACAACAATTTCGATTTTATATGGGAAGAGTTGCCGAGTGACGTCCAACTAAAACGATATTCAGTCTTACATTACCTTCTATCTGTATACCGTGCGCCAGACCCATGGTACAAATACTAAAAGGTATGCTCTTACGGAGAGCTCTTTCGCCATGGTTTGTTGTTGTGACGTCACTCGTAGCCAGCGTTTTTGCTGTTTACCTTTTTTCCATATGAAAACCGTGAGTGAATTTAAATTTTTTGGAAAATTTGAATATTTCGGAGGAAATAGTGGAACAATCAATGAATTCCACTTTTCAGGACATTTCCAGTGTTCAATTAGAGGAAATGCAGGGAGATCCACTGGAAAATTTAACTGGATATATTATTAAATGCTTAAGTAAGTTAAATTCGCAAGGACCAACACTAGGGTTGCTGGAATTTTTTATTGTAGGTAAATGAATTATCCAAATGTGGTTTGGTAAAACCATCAAGGATAAAAACAAAACAATTGGAGAATATTTTCCAAAAAAAATATAGTGGGGATAGTATATTAATAAAAGAGAATTTGTTAAAATACATTCTTGAAGCTGCAGAAAATATTACACTTCCTGTAAAAAGCAAGGAATTGTTTTTCCGATGCCGTATTTATTTTAGAATTAAAAGTTTTAAATGTTCTTGCAAATAAAGAAAAATATTGTAAAAGCAAAAAAAGAAAATTAAAGAAGATTTTAACATCAGAAACTTTTCACTTTTTATTTAATTAAATACCATTTTACCTCTTGAATGCTTTGAACCCTTAAAATTATTGATATCATATATTCTTACATATTATTCTACTTATAAATTTCATTAGGAAATAAATTGTTTTTAATTTTTAACATAAAGACTACTACACCAATTCCATTGTAATTTTGCATGGAGCTAGATAGTAGACCGATCTAACACCACGCAAAATTGCAATGAAATCGGTGCAGTAGTTTTTACGTTAAAAATTAAAAACCATTTATTTCCTAATGAATTTTCATAAATCGGCTACGAGTGACGTCACACCATAAAAGCTCTCCGTAAGAGCAGTATTTAGTACCATGCGCCAGACCTAAGAGAAAGTTTTCTCTCTTTGAAATCTTCATGTCGCATCCCAGCGGGAAAAGTTTGAAGGCCTTCCTCAAGAAGCTTTTAGGAAGGAGTTCGTATTCGCAGTTCCACAAAAGTAGGATGGAAGGGTCAAATATGGATATGTAATTAATGTACAGTTTTTATTTAGTTAATACAATTTACCATTGAATTGTGTATAAAAATGTGTATCTAAAAGATTATTATAGAAGGATTAAATCAAGAAGGTGTAAGAAATTGTACTTCTTTGGAAGAAATAAAAGAGAACGTATCACAAACACCTTACCGGGAATGCGTGGGGAAGGTGAATGAGCTTTTAGAGCTTTCCGACTCATTACTTCTAATGACATGACTGCACAAAAAAGATATGGAGCGGAATGCGAAAAGGAAGGAATTCTCGCCTTCCGAAAAAGGCTACCGTCATGCTTCTTGGTATGATTCCATTTCCCGCTGGGATCTTCGCAGCTAAAGCTTCCTGCTCAGAAAAGCTTTCCGGCACGGCTATAAAATAAGCCGATCCACCAGTAATTAATTTAGTTCTTTCCCGGACTCGTTCCAAAGAAGATGACATATCCGTGTCGAGGTGTAGACCCGACAATATCTCCGACCATGTTACCCAAACCGTACCGACAATATTCCTTAAGATTTACTAAGCGTGCCGAGGTGTAGACCCGACAATATATCCTAGTGTACCATATCGAAGCGAATATTTCCTAAACAGTTTCGAGGTGCAGACCCGACCATATACCTGCAAATTTTCCTGAATCATGTCAAGGTACCGGGCACATTTGTTCGCTATGCGTGCAAGTTACTGGCGCATATGTTTCTAAAAATATAAGTACTTGGTTTTTGCTCGTGAATATATGTAGGTTCTGACGTTTAATTCAAATTCCATATTCCATTGCCTGGATCGTTGACGTTGAGTCCGGCCTGTCCGTGTCCGAGGCATGCTTGAGGACTCTAGACAAGGGCTATTAATTTAATTTAGTGGTGTGGCATCTATTTTTAAATAGTTTTTGCTAGTTTTTAAGCTTACTTATTATTCTGTCATAACCTTCCTAAGTTTGGTTCGTTCACATTTAATACCCTAATTAGCATGTCAATCATATTTTTTTCGTTAATTTGATATTGTAATAATAACATTACAACCCAGGTTTAAATCTCTCACCATAAAAATTTCACTTACACTCCGTCGACACATCAAACAAACCCCCACCCAGCAAAGATAAAAAAACCAAAAAAAAAACCAAAATTAACCATTCCTAAAATACGTCACAACAAATTTCCCTAATTTAAAGGAGACCAAAACAGCAAGGAAAAAACGCCATCAGAAGGTTAAAAGAATTTTTCGAAGAAAAAAAGAATCCTTCTGCATAAATTGATAAAAACAGGAGTCATCACACCCACACGTATCACTTTCCCATGATCCGCTTTTCCAAATATACCTATATGAATTCGTGCAGAAGGAATCCTTGATTTCTCCACTCCGCCTTTCGTTTTCCCCTCGTTTTCAGTTGTATTACGTCAAGCAAAAAAGGGTCTGATTTTTGGTATTTTCGCATGTCATTTCAGATTTTATCAAAATTCACACAGGAACGAAAAAAATCCCCAAATGTTTTCCTGCTGTAGGTACACATTTGTCTAATCAGAACGTTGGCATATTTTATCACAAGTAGTAAAAGGGCTTCGGCTGTCGCTCTTGCTCTCTCGCTCTTCATTTCGTTTTTTTTTGTTTTTTTTTTTTTGAAAGGATCAGGATACAATATTTTTTGGGTGCTAGGGGAGTCCCCGATTTATTTGAGTTTAAGCATGGCTCCTTTTTGATCGTTTGAGCGCTCATGTTTGGTACGAATTTCATCCCCAAGGTAATCAACCATAAAAGGCAAACAGCCAAACGAAGAGGGTGAAAGGGTCTCTCAAGGGTTTTTGCCTCTTGTTTTAGAGATGCCCCGACCCTAAATATAAGGCAAGAGTATCTCTTAGCACAAAAACTCCTTATGATGGCCATTTTTTGTGATCAAACAAGAATGAAAGGGGCCCCCAAAAGTGGACGACAATCCTGATGATGTTCGGTCTTAGATGTTTTTTCCCCATTTCGTAGAGTTTCTAATGTTACAGGGTGGACATTAAGGCAAGGGTTAATGCACATGGTGTTTATGTGTGTACCAAGTACTATAAAAAAAACGCAAGTTTTCAATTAGTTTGATGGAGAGTCCTTCATTTTTAATGAAGTCCTCTTTTTTTCTTGTGTACCCTGCAGTATGTATAAAATCATTTCGCAACATCCACTCTGCTACAATTCTGATTCGCTGTTTAAAATGTTTGCACACTTTCAACGGGTATCATATGCCCTATAATTTATCCACAGAGAAAAGAAATTTTTATGTGCTTTATTCTTGATAGTCCTTTCGGTTTGTATACTTAATCAAAAGGACTAACTAACAATTTCACATTCCTATATACATATGCATAAACCCCCCATCATACATATATATATGTTACCACCACACACTTTTTCGGAAAAGGGCATTTGCATTTGAAATTCTACGTGTCTCCGGGTTTTTCTCTCCATAGGATATATCCTTAGCACAAGAGTGTTGTAGGAAGGACTTCATTAAGTTAAGTAAACATACCAAACCGTTAGGACTCTTATTTTTCATGCATGTTTTATGGTTTTTGTGTTTAAAAAAAAAGTTGGTTTTTGTATGTGAAAATGTGCAAAATGGGAAAATCTAACGTGTACCGGGCACAGCAGAAAAAACAATTTTCTTCTACTTTTTAGATTTTTCATTCGGTGTTCAAGTTTGCTAGTTGAAATTTTTTCTTCCTTTTTAGATGTTTTTTTTTTGTGGGAATAAATTATAAAGGAAAATTTTTTCAGCTTTTTTAGTTTTGCGGAAGTTGCATTCAGGGATCCTTTTTAAACGCATAAAATTAAATAGAGTAAAGAGGGCTCGTTTCAAACTGAAATCCTGAAAAATTAATAAAAAAAAATAACTACACATAATCTAGATTAAAATCGCCTTTTACCCTAATACCCTAGATTTTCCATTGCTCATATGCTTAAAGGAAACGTGACTAAGCATTTCGTAAGATATTCTAGAATTAAGAAACCAAATCTGTCACGTTTCCCTTGCAATTGACCTATATTAAAGGCAGGAGATTTAAACTGATAGACAGGATATATCCACACACTCGTAGCAAGGAAAACACGTCATAAAGCAGGTGTGCTGCAATATTGCAAGTATCTGGTGTCCTCATTTTCCCACCCTAAAACCGCCCCAGGAGTGATTCAAAATTTGTCATATAGGGATTAAAATAGTTTTTTTTAGCTTTTCATTGCAGTGAAGGAAAATACATTTTCTTTCACATATAGTGAAGGTGAACGTTGAAATTTTCTTAAAAGACGATGAAGACGAGACGACGAAAGAAACATTTTATATAGACGAAAGGAAGTTGAGTTCTATTTGTCTCACTTTTAGTATACCATAAGTTACCATAAATACCCTGAAATTTTTATTTGTTGTAAAATGGATCATTATTGTAGCTAGTCGTTTTGTATAAATTGCATCTTTTAGAAAAAATCACTAAAAATTACTTACGGACTTTTAATTATCCAACCCAAATACGTTTTTTTCTGTTTTAGAATTCAATACAAATGTATGTAAATAATTTTTTTCCTACTTTCAGTGAGGCATTAGCTAGAACGATTCCTACAAGCAGAATAAGGGAAGAAGATATCTCTTGTTCGAAAGCCTTTCTGTCGCCTTCCTTAGCATTAGATGGGAAAAGGTGGGAAATCCTCTTATTGGAGTGGAGTGGAGCAGTTCTTTCATTCTATTCTATATTATACCTTTCGAACTCGAAAGCTTGGTAAGGACGCCAGTAGGCCAGAAACCAGGGTCTAAGAGTATCTCGGCAAAAACAAGCAGTGCAGAAAAAATAAAAGAAGCAACAGGCTTGAAAGCATTGCTGACTCTTCTGCAAAAAACAGTTCCAGGGTTTACTGATGTCTTCCTTAAATATTCACAGATAATCTCCGCTTTAGTTTCAGGAGACAATCGAGAGATGAAGATATTTAAAGGTCTCGGCACCGTAATCATTGGGTTGCAAGGTCCCAGAGGATCTGTAACTTCAGGGACCGGGGTGACCACCCACTATTGGAGGCTGAAGAGGGTGATACCGAGATCGGCTTAGTGGACGACCCTGTCTCTGGAACGCGGGCCGAGGAACTCAAGGTGACACCATCATGAATGGCGGCTTGGCGATTGGGACTATACCTTCGACTTTTGCGGCGCGCCTTAAGACCTGGCGCGATTGGAGATAACATTCTCCATAAGATAAGCAGCCGTGGAGCAGGGTGAAGAAAGAAGGTGCTAACCCACCTGCAGGGCGCCATCAGATATTGCCGCCGCTGTGGGGGAGCTTTTCCTATCGTAGACGCTTTCAAATTTTAAAGACAGAGAACTCAGGGCATTATGATTTTGTGCCACTGCTATTGACAGCGATTCGTCCGATTGTCGTCCCATCTTATATTGGACGGAGTAGCCAAGGAGTGAAAAGTGCAGGAAGAGGTGGCGACAGGATTCAGGATCGCCGAATGTATGCCGTCAATCGAGTCTAAAGTTGTTTCAACCCGGGAAGAAATTTCCTGGAATTTATTCATCAAGGAACCCGAGTTGATCGCCATAGAAGCCAGGGTGCCACACAACGTGTTAAGCCGGACTTTGATGGAGTGGACGTCATCGGCTAACATCTGAAAATGGGAGATGTTGCGAAGAAGGAGTTAAGACGACCCATAACATTTTCATGACCATCGAGAAAAACGTCAGAGATGTCGCTCATCAGTCTAAGGACAAGGCAGGGTTTAATATCAGAGCATTCGTTACAAAAGTAGAAGATTTGCAACTGACTTGAGCGTTGAGGCAAGTAGGTTGAAAAGCGCCTCCACATACATTATCGCAAGAAATCCCATCTCGGACAATTTCCGAAGAGCACAGTTTTTTATTTATGGGACATTCTTTTACAAACCGTACAGATTTTGGCAAAAATTGATAGACATTTTTGATTTGGCTGAAACCTTTTTTACGGGTTCTATATTGAAAAAAAAGAGACACGTATTTTTTTTTATTTTTTTTCACAATATTTTGGACACTAGAAAAGATTGAAATTTCGCGATTTTGGTGATTTTGGGCTTGAGGAGTAATTTTCAAAAATTCACTACTGCGGTTCTATTTCTGCTACAGACTGCTTTTTTAGTTATCATTTTAAAGATAAAAGAACAAGCTTTAAGAAAAAAATACTTACTTAAACAATGATGTATTTTATTTATGAACATATTATTGATATTATTTTTTCAATTTGTTATAAAGCCTTCTCGATGAGCAAATAAAAGTATTTAACTAAAAATATATAATATTAATGTATATTCCAAAGAAAACCGATGAGAGACAAGAAAGAAGAGAGCGCAGTGGAACCCGTGCGCCGATGCGACGTAGCGCGCTAAGTTAATTAATTTTTTCCCGATAGTAATAATAATTTGTCCATCGATTAAAATAGTATATTCTGTAACAAGTTTGGAATCATGCATATTCCGCACAAGTGGAAGTTTGGCGGTCCACGAGTGCGGAATATGCCATTCAAAACGTGTTGCAGACTATACTTTTTCTACGCCTCTAATTAGTTTTTATGAATATTTTGTAAAGAAAAACATACCTAATGTAAAGCTACTGTCAAAAATATAATGTATAATGCACAGCAACACAACATAACATATTAGTAGGGAGTGTTCATAACAATTTTGTAATTTAATAATTTGTTAATAGATGGCCGCCGCAAAATTTAATAATAAAATGCTATTATTTTCTGCAAATTAATAATTGAATAGTTTATTTAAAGCAAAAATATTCTAGCAGAACATCATTGATTGTTTATTTATTGAAACAATCCTTTTTTCTTTAATTAATAAATCTTTTTTTTTTCTTTAATTATTAAATCATATTCTTGGATTACGAGGAACAGATGTCGCCACTAGTAGTCATTCGATAACAAGTGATGGAATGAATATTCCACACGGGTGCAAGTAATTTCAGAATTCCTGTATTCTAACAGAGGCGTAGAAAAAAGTGTTTTTGAAAGGAAATTTGACGTAGTATACGATGGTAATACTTAAAACTCGCTACGAGGTGGGGGCAATGGTTAAAAACCAATTTAAACATTTCCAGTGTTAATAACAATCTTAAATTGTTAATAATTTTTTTCGAAAGTATTTTTTTATTTAAAATGACAAAAAAAGCAGTCTGTAGCACAAATAGAACCGAAGTTGTGAATTTTTGAAAATTACTCCTCCAGCCCAAAATCACCAAAATCGCGAAATTTCAATCCTTTCTAGCGTCCAAAATATTGTGAAAAAAAAATTAAAAAAATACGTGTCTCTTTTTTTCAATATAGAACCCGTAAAAAAAGGTTTCAGCCAAATCAAAAATGTGTCGGTCAGAAAGGTGTTCGGTTTGTAAAAGAACGTTCCACATTCCTTATGTGAAAGAGTCTAAGCTTAGGTGTCACGAGCCGGCTGTTATGCCTTCTGAAACAAGAAAATCTCGCTAACCAACCGACAAAGGCTGTGACGCAGGCAATACCAGACTACCAGGTGAACAAAGAGGTGCACCGTCCGCTAGGTGAAGACCAGACCTAAGCGGAACTTTGGTACCCTATTATTAAGCGTTTAAACCGGTGGGATGCCTTATTAGGGCCACCAATTGCTTGCAGAACTGGTAACGCGCCATGAGAGGAAGACAGTTAATATCGGGTCAAAATAATTACCTAAAGTGAGAAAACGATTAACACCGGTTGAGCTGCAAAAACAAATCCCCCAACTGATATTAAAACTTATTTACAGATTGAGAACCAGTTCTTGGGTTTAAAATCGTTGCATACCCTCAGGTGTATATTTCTAACGAAAGCAAAGAGGAAATTAACCAAGAATATGAAAAATTATTAATGAGAGACTCTTAGACGAGGCAATGGAAATCTATTTATTTAGAAGTGATTTGATTAAAAAAGGTGACGTAATGGTGGATAATCTTAAATTTTTGATTATAAAACAAATAATGCTAGAGAAGTGCGAGTTCGTAAACGCAGGACTGCAGTCATTCTGCTACAGACTTCCAGTTGCTGAATTCTGCAGAATGACTGCAGTCCTGCGTTTACGAACTCGCAAACACGATTACCAGTCAATCAACCGGCTAACAACATAAACACACAAATACAACGACAATAATCGAAATACACTTCAAAAATAATTGTTAGAACACCATTTCACAATATGCAATACTTCACAATACGTGCTACAACATGGAGACTTGTCAGTAGCATTCACAGCTATCCCTCATGGGACATAGGGCGAAAACAGTTGTCCTCCAGCGAATCAGCACCTTACCTTTGCCTGTGTATGCCGCGTTTTTCGCTTTTTTGCGAGCTTGTTTTTCTGCCGCCTTTTATCACGACGGACGCTACTCTTTAGCTCCCGGTGCGATTGGTAGTATTCCCGTTCAAGTTGATGACGTTTTTCCGGGTCGCTTGTAGAGCTCACATTTAAGGCCCTCCTGCGTTCTTTTTTTCGCCAAGTTGTGTCAGAGATCCAATGTTGCTGGTTTCATTGGACATAACTGATGCTAGTTTCCACCGCTGCCAATAGAGCGCAAGTTCGATGAGGTGTTTTCCAGATTGAAAGGAGTAGATTGAAGAGGATTGAAGCTAAACAAGTTAGAAATTGGATCTACCAAGCGACAAAGCGAGTCTAAAAATCAACTAAAGAGCTTTTTACACCACATGATTTTGTCACAAGCTTTCGCCCATGATTTTAGCCGTGATTTTGTCACTGACAAAATTTATCCTAAGACAGCTCCGATTCTTGCTTACATTGCTGTGATTTTGTCAGTGACTTAACTACAGAGTCAGAGAGACATAAATTATTTAAAATTAAAATGGGCATCGAATAGTGGAATAATATTCTGATTTTATTACACATTTTGTCAGTTTTGAAACTCAAAATAAAAAAAGGCGAAAAAACTGAGAAACGTGGGCTAGAAAATGGCTTCTGAAAACATAAGCTGCTAGTCCATTCGAGCGGGGTTGGGGAAGGGGGTGTCGAAACATAACTTGCCCCTACATGTTTAGGGTCGCTGATCACGAAAATTGGGGTCCCGCAGCTCTAAAATATGGTCGGCACCCTTAAAAATGCCAAAAACATCCCTTTTAATGGTTTTTCGCGATAATTTCAATAATACATACTCAAAAACAATCCAATGAAATACACTTTTTTGCAATATTTTTTGCGGAGGTGGTTGATTTATACCAAAACAAGCCAAATTTTATGATAAGGAACAATCCTAAAGGGTTAAAACCACCCCTAAATCGACTGAAAATAAAAAAAAATTTAAAAAATTGTTTTTCCAACTTTACGCTTCAAATTCGATTGAATGCGTATTGTCAGGCACAAATAAATTAATGGGTTAAAACTACCCATTGAATTTGAAAAATCAACAAATAAAGAAAATTTGCAAACAAATTGTAAAATATTTTTTCTGCTTTTTGCGGTTTCTTAGGTATTATCAGCATAAAATAAATTATTTTCATTCCTTGAGGGGTAAAACTACCCCCAAGTTCAAGTTGACTTTGAAAAAAGAATGAAATTTTGTTTTGCATGTATATTTTATTTTTGATGAAATATTATTAAAATATTTGGGAAATTTATTATGACCCCGTTTTTGAGGGGGTTAAACAGACCCTAAATAGAAATAAAATAAAAAATAAATAAAATTTAAATGAAAAAAAATTTAAATTTTTATTCAAACTCAACTTTAATAACTTAGGGGTAGCTTTACCCCCTTAGGGGTTGAAAATAATTTGGTACAGCTTGATTTAAAATAAAACCATTTAACTTAAAAGTTTTTTAACCTCTTTTTATTCTTTTCTTTTTAGCATTAGTTCAGCCATTTTTGGATTTTACTTTTTCCCAAATTGTGGTGAAGTGATTGGTTATGCATACCATATTGCCAGCGCCATTTTGAATTGTCTAATTTTGGCAACAAATTCATTATTTCCGACCTTAAACACCCCCAAACAGCGATTTTCAGTGAAATCGAATGATATCTAATTGCCAAAATCGTACCGCCATATTGGCGTCGCCATTTTGAAATTTCAAATTTTAACCACAGACTCGTCATTTATGACCTTAAAAACCGCCCAATACCGATTTTCAATGGAATCAGAACACAATTACAAAATTTGTCCGCCATCTTGATTTGTTTACAAAATTGTCAGATTGCATTGTCACGGGAACTCAATGTGTGTGCAAAGTTTCAGAAGAATCGGTTTAGTAGAAGTAGTTGAACAAGCTGTTGCAAGATTTGCCGCAAAGATATAAACAAACAAACAAATATACGAGGTCAAGCTAAACAAAACCATTTAAAACAACAAAATTATTTTTAAGCAACACGGTAATTAAAAAAAAACTAACAAAATTATTTTTCACAACCCGGAAAATAAAACAAACTTTCTCCCCTACAAAACTACTTTTCCCACGACGAAACCCTATGATTGATCATAATAAAATAGAACATGTTCTATCTTCCGAAAACTCATGTGAGTTTGACATAAGCGAACTCACAAGGAAAATCATGTGGTGTGAATTGCTGAATATCGAACCCATGACTTGTCCTGTGTCAGATTCAGATCATATGACAAAATCATGTGGTGTAAACTGCTCTTAAGCGAAATTCCGACTAAGAGGTGTGAGCCAGTAGCTGATCGGGATAAAAAATTGACTCAGCGGGAATTAAGCCTAAACCAGCAAGAAGCTAAATTGGAAGAATATGAAAAATACTTGCAACGAATTAAATCAACGAGGAATAAAGCTGAACAAGACCCAAATAGAATTGGACAAACTAGTAGCTGAAGATGAAGTTCGTTACATTCAACAGATGAATCAACTGAAGGAACAAGATGCTGGACTGAATTGAGTGAGCAAGAAGTAAAAATTCGCGGTCAACATCTGACTTCGAATAAGTTAGAAGAAATTATGAATCAACTATACGCTAAATTGAACAGTAAGAAATATCGATTGAAAGAGCATGAAACTTATCTAAAGGATGACGAAGATAAATAGAACGAGGAGAAGAGCAGAATTAGGAGGGAATGTGGCTAGATCAGAAGGACGACTGAGTCATATGGAGTTGGAAGCTACGCGTAATGATCATGAGAATAAATTAAAGGAGGAATGGACTAAATTGGAATGGCACGAACTGAGATTAAATTAATTAATTAATGATGGATCTGAAGATGAAATTTTTATATTTTTTTTAACTTAATTTTATTGTAATATTTAATACAAAAAAATAAAACTTTGTCATCTTATTCGAATCAGAAACTGTTTTAAAAATATTTATTGTAAATAAATTTTAAGTATCTAATAATAAAAATTAGATTCGTTTTTACATTCAATTTTTATCTCATCACTTTTCAAATTACACTTAAGTCACTTACAAAATATATAGTTGGAATTCATTAAAGTAAATTAATCAAATATGTTTAATTAAAACAGATACCTTCAGAAATCAGATGGCGGATCATGTAATCTATTACACGTTGTCCAAAATACACGAGTACGCATAAAGCAAATACCTACAGAAAGCTAAAAAGACATGACTTAGTCGAGATCCTTTGAGTGAAAAAGCTTTCTACGTCAGCAAGATGCTTCCTTGTGCGTTTGAACATTTGCTGAACATCTAACTTAGAGCGTTTATTTTTAATTGAACCTCTGCAATTAAATGAATAATAGATATATAATTTTGGCCCAAAAAATCAATATGAATAATAATTCAAATAATAAAATATTCAGAAATTTCTAATTTTTCATTTTGAAGAAATAAAATGAAAATTCAAAGTTTTCATTTATCTTTTTCCAAAAAAGCCATCCACAGATGAAACAACAAACTAAAAACACATACACAAAAAAATAAACATTAAGAAAAACTTTTATCAGCTAAAACTGATTTTATTTATTGAAGTTTAAAAACTGAAAAATATCAAACCATTAATTCTATTCGCAATTATTTTCGAATTTGGCTGAAAGTTTACTCCTGAGAATCCGTCCTTAAAATTCAGCCAGGAAATGAGATGCTCCCTGTATAATACATACATATACGAATATATATGTATATATTTTTTTGTTGTGAGTTTTGTTTATCTTCTAGAAATTGGAACCGATTCAAGTTGATTGTTCATCCTGATAACAGCCAGAAAACGGACATTAAATAAGATGAATGAGTCTATAAAGTTTGCGTTTTTGGACCTAAACAGGAGGAACAAAAGAGAGAACACAAAAAAAATCTCCTTTACTTCCTTTTATATTAAGGAAATTTTTCTAATTTACGTCATTATTCATTTGGTGTATTTATTGTACATATACATATATATTTTTTTAACATTTTGTGGATCTAAGCACTTTTTTGTCCTTTCTTATTGTAAATAATCCTTAAATCGGTTTCAGTTGTTAATAATATGAATTTAATTGCTGCTTATCATGTAAAAATAACGAAAATTTATAATTTTATCTTTAAAATCACTTCATTTTATCCAATTTGTAATAACAATTTCCGGGGTTAATTTTGTGTGTAAAAAGATTCAACGTTTCGCAATTTACAAACAACTTCCAACAATTATCCTTGCTGCAATGTGCTATAAGAATGTGGGTAACATCGTAATCAAATGGATATAAAATTGGAACTAAATTAGAAGTTAATTATTTTTTATGTCCTTTATGGTAGCATCCACTGCATATGGTGGCGCTTACTGTTTAACTACTTCCAGACAGCTTTTATCCTTTCAGCAGTCCTTTCACCGCAACGATATGAGAAGCTTATTGGAATTTTTATGTTGATTATCAGAAAGGGAGCAAAAGAAATTAAAGATTTTTATCCTTAACGAGTTTCATGTGAAGTTAAAATAAAATTTTATATGTTTTTAATTGGATGAAGTATTATTTATATTATAGGTTAATTGGCATTTGAAATTGGCAAAATATGAAAAAAAAAACTAAATTTTTTAATAGACGGAAACAGAATGAGATTATAAACAAAACTATTGTGGTTGAGTAGAACATTTCCAGTTTTTCAGAACTACAACTGATCATTAACAAAATTTAGCAATACTACAAAGCACAGTTCCCTTGTAATTTTAGTTAAAAAAAATAACAGCACAGGATTATTCGGAAAAATTGTGGTACATGTTTTGTCAAAAAAGCAATTATTATTAACATGAAAACTCTAAAAATCACTTCCATACGAAATTGAAGTAGAAATACATAATGAAGTTTCTTTAAATATATGTAGCTTCTAGGATTGTCCCCAAAAGTAATAATCGCTTTCATACCCAATGGCACGTCCACATGACACAAACTTTGTTCGCGCAACCATTTTTCTCATAGAATTTTATCTTTGAAACAATGGAAAGCTGCTGCTAAGGCGCTGGAGAAAGTACGCCAGACATTCCGTCGGGTATTTCATTCAAACTTCACAGTCTGTACAGAAGTCGACACGAAAAGCCGACGGACAAAAGCCCATGTCACGTGGACCCACTCTCGGCATTACAGGGTGAATTTTATGTTCCAAGTCGACGTACGTACAACATCGCCCACCGTAGCATGAGCTGTGTGTGATGTGGAAACGTTCTGTTGGAGTCACATGTGCTGTAGTAGGCTATTGAGAATGGGCCTATTCACACAGTGCATATTCAGGGCGCCTAAACCCGGTTTTATAGATGAGAGAGGGAAGGGAGCGGAAGACCTTAACGAAACATTTTTCACGCAAAACCAAACGCGTGAAAACTAGCACACCTACATTTAAAAAGTTACTTCTATCTCTTGCATTCTTCAGCTCTGGATTTCTCTAACAAGAAAATTTCATCTGCAATACATTTAAATGTTCCTGTATAGGGCTGTTTCACACGAGACGACGGCCAACCAACAAAATCTGCTGTAATCGTTCATTCCCTTTTGAAATTTCACGAAAAATCGTACGGGCTTTCACACGGGCCAACCAACTGCACGTCAAAACGCTTTAGCTTATTGTTGTTGCTTTTATTTTAATACTCTTTTTCGTACTTTCCTAGTGAAACAAGAGTCATTTCTCTTTCTTTTCTTCTCCCAGCCAAAGGAACAAAAAACAACAACAACCACACCGCTGTCAAAAAGTCGTATCGAAAATCGTGTGAGAAAATTGGATGGGAAAATCTTCCCTCCGCATCGTCCTCTCTCACCCTCTTCTCTAAAAAAATGAATATCGTAAGATTTCTGTTGGTTTGCCGTCGTCTCGTGTGAAGCAGCCCATAGCATTCAAATTTACTATCCATAATTTACGCCCCGTGGTGAGTTGCTAGAAGTTGAATAAAACCGGTTTTACTCACCACACTTATGGCAACGTGTGAATATGCCCACTTAGACCAGTCAAATGAGACATTCGCTGAACATTTTATGTAAACAGCAATTTTTTTTTGAATGTCTAGGGGGGTTGGTTGGGAGTATAAAACCGAGTTTTCGGGATCCGGAGACGTGACGTTCGACCGCCATCTTGTTTTGAGTGGTGAAAAATGGTTTTGCTTATTGCTCGGAAACCGTGAGTCCTACAGAATTTTTGTGAAGATGTTTTTTTTAGATAATCAAATTATCTACAACTTTCCTAAATAACGTTTTGCCGTAATATTAATAATAAAAAAGATATGGACGAAAAATGACTAAAATTTTGGGGGTGGTGAATTTTAAAGCGCTATAACTTTTTTATTATTGATTCTACATAAAAAATGCCTTAGAGATTATTTGTAGAGAATTTTCTTGCGAATAATTTTATGTGGTCATTTATTGAATTTGGGTTGTTCTTGTTGATTTTATAGCAATTCAAACGGAGAAATTATAACAAAAGTTCTGCATTATGCTTCCATTTTATAATATAATACTTTATATTATTGTAGGATGTTTTATCAAATTATTTTAAATTGAATATTTTGCGCCAACGGTCTAATGTTCTTAATATCTAAGACTTTAATAGCGGTCAGTCCAGATCCTTTCCGCTTGCAGTACGATGCAAAGGGTATCATACCAATATTTCCTCTTACGGAAGCTGGTAGTTTTTTTAAACGACGGACAAATCTAGTGTCTTTCGTAATACCGCTCTGGGGAGTGACACACTGAATCCCGCCCATAGCGTGGAATGTATTTCGCCCATCGATTGTATTCACATTAAAATCGGCATTGTCGAATACAAACTGACAAAATGCATGTGGCAAAATATTTCGTGGAGGACGAATTGCACAAGAATTTTCAAATTGTGAGACAGAAGCGTACGAGGCAGAAAAACCTAACGAAGATAGCACATATATGAGATTTTTTGAACCGAACTTTTTATAAAGGTAAGTACCTATCCCAATCAGTAAAGGAGAATTAAATGAGGAAGGTCGCGTAGCCGCGATAACTGCATGAGCTATAGATGTACACTTTTTTGGCAATTTTCAGATAATCTTCGTTTCGATTTACAGATTATGCCGGTAAGCAGTGTTGTTAAAGTTTCAGGTATTCCGGTTTCAATATTTTCGAGAAAATCGTCACCCGATGGATAATGCTCCGTGTCATACACCTCAGAACGAATATCCTCGAGAATAATTGCAGCAGCTTTACGAACTATTCTCAGCCTTTCTTCACGAAGATCGGACTTCTTGCTTTGGTACCAAGATTTCGATAAAACCTCGTAACCTGTACCACGAAAACAGACCATTGTCTCCCGTCTTGGTTGGTCAATAATTAAAATGTCACTGCCATATTTCTGGAATAATCGGTCTTTCACTGTTCTTTTGTCTGGAACATAATCTCCTTCAATTGCCTTTATCAAGTCTGATAACTTAAATTGACATTCGAATGAATTTTCGTGCAGATATGAGAATATGCATTCCATAGCTCTATCAATTTTATTGAATCTGTCACTACTTACGTCTTCAATTCTTTTTTATTTTAAATATAGGCGACTAAAGCAATGGCGGTGATACTTCGCACCAGCCACAATCAAATCTGGAACATCCTTTATACGATTAGAAATTTGTATCGCAGTATCATCGGAGCGATTACTTAACAAATTCAAAACTGTATTTTTTAAACTGGAGTTTGATACCCTCGATAACTGCTATTTTTGTTTTTTTGACAAATTTATTAAATCTGAACAAATAAAACAACCCTTTTCAAAATCAAAATCGGGTAACGTTATTTCGTGCAAAGATGACGATATCCCTGGTACTCCGACGACGAGTTACACCGTCATTTCTAATATCAGAATAATATTTATAACAATATAGGTGAATTTGTGTTTCACGTACCTTTCGCAAATATTCCTCATGCTCCTTTTGTCCTTTTGCATTACTCCTATGAAGCAATGACTCTAATCCTTTCGTCTTCACTTTAATAGAGGTGCCCTCACTAAGGGATTTTTTACAAATAAAACACTCACTCATTCTCACAATCACAAAATTAGTAGGAGTGTACGCAATAAAATGAAAACAAAAAACCAAGAAAAAAACCAAAAAGTTGAATAACAAATTTTCACATTCACAAAAACTAGTAGCAGTCTACTGTTGCTGAAAAACACAATAACATAAAAAAATCAAAACACCAAGAAACAAACAAAAAAAACAAAAAAAACCCAAAACACCAAGAAACAAACAAAAAAGCCAAAACAAAATTTTCACAATCGCAAAAACTGTACACTCTTGTAAACTCTTCGAAAAACTTCGAAAAACTGAACATGTCTCTAAAAAAAATTATGAATGGGCGACTTACGATACAGTTTGTTTTACAAATATAGTCATTTATTGATGACTTACATGTAAAAAGACCAACTCATTCACCTTCATATTTTACAAATGAGTAAAAATATGTACTCCAATACGCTATGCAGAAAAAAGCCATAAAATACCGTCATCAAATATTGTCGAAACATATACCTCTTTTTTATACCTGTGCACCCCACGTATCTTCGACTTACCTGCGTTTGCACTACAATAAAATCAACAAGAACAACCCGAATTCAATAAATGACCACATCAAATTATTCGCAAGGAAATGCTCTACAAATAATCTCTAAGGCATTTTTTATGTAGAATCAATAATAAAAAAGTTATAGCGCTTTAAAGTTCACCACGCCCAAAATTTTAGTCATTTTTCGTCCATATCTTTTTATTATTAATATTACGGCAAAACGTTATTTAGGAAAGTTGTAGATAATTTGATTATCTAAAAAAAAATCTTCACAAAAATTCTGTAGGATTCACGGTTTTCGAGCAATAAGCAAAACCATTTTTCACACTCAAAACAAGATGGCGGCCGAAGGACACGCCTCCGGATCCCGAAAACTCGGTTTTATACTCCCTACCAATCCCCTACACATTACAAAAAAAAATTGCTGTTTACATAAAATGTTCAGATGGCCCTTATTTTTGCACCATTTTACTGGACTAACTGTCTTTCGCTGCGGCCCAATTGCGTTCAAGGTTTTTTATGGTTTAATATGTTAGTTTGGCACCTAAATATGATAAGATCACAAAGTGCCACCTTTGTGAGGGGTGCGTTTTTGAGAGCCGGCCGAAAGTACCCCTTTTTCATTTGTTTCAAAATAACTCGAAAACAAAGCAATATTCGAGATTTGTAGAGGAATACTTTTTTGTAGAAAATTAAATTTCCCATCGAAATAAGTTTTTAAAATTGTTTTTCACCATTTTTAATACTAAAAATATTCGAAAAAGAAAACTAAAAAATTTCAAAAAATATACATTTTTTTTATTTTTCAAAAAATCTGTTCATAACTTTTTTTGCGGTGTCGATATACATATACTAGGTAAAAATGTTCAGCGAAAAGTAAGATCTTGAAAAAATGAAGAAATTTTTTTTTTTAAATGTTCGAACGATCAACGGTGACCAAGGTATCGCCAAGGCCACCCTAACCACAGGGCTAAATGGAACTGTAGCCCCCCGGGCGCAGGCCTTTTCGGGGCGGCAATTTTAGTTGGTGTTATAATTTTTTTTTTTTTCCTAGTTATTAGTTATTGTTAGTTAAAATCTTTTCATGACAAAAACTCCACTTCTTTACAAGACTTTATTTAACACAAAAATGATTCTCGACTAAATGCGTCTTTCTAATGACTGTATCTCTTTCTAGGACTCACTTTTTAGATTACTTCAATAGAATGGAGAGTGTTCGGAAAGCTCGCAGTTTGAATGTTCGTTTTATGTTCAGATAGGTTCAGATCCAACATTTGGCCATTCTGACGTATCATTCGCCTCGAATGATTAGCTCCATTCTTTAAGGCCATCCGCCGCAGCTGTAGTTATCCTGGGCCCCTCGTAGTCACCAATATTTTCTAATTTATAACGGTCGTGATTCTCGTCCTAAAAACTGGGCTAAATTGTGTTCTCTTCACTGCAACCAAGGCGCCCTCCTTATAGACACTTACGCTTCTTATTGCTTTGGCTCCTATTCTCCTGTTGAATCTTAGTAATATTTTGTTTGGCTTCTCGTCGTACCATTTCCTGCACGTTCTGTAGTTCATTTAAAAGATCGTCACTTATAAAGGCTTTAAAGTCTGGCAATGCTTCTACTTTTATCTTCATTTCCATGCCAGACGAAAGGGTGAAAACTACATACTTTTTGTTGGGGTATTATTTATCATTTGTTGAAGTCGATCTTACTTCCGCTTGTACCACGCGTTTGGATCCGCGATTGATAATTTGTTTAGGATCGGTATTAGGTTGCGATTTATCCTTTCTACCTGGCGGTTTCTCCTCAGGACGGAGGTGGTATGCCTTCTTCTATGCAGTCATTTTGAAACAAATTGGCTGTAAAATCTGTTCTTCTGTCCGATATTATCCTTCTTGAATTACCAAAACTAGCTGTCAGTTTCCTCAGCCAGTCGACAACCTCCACGGTTGACGTACCCTTAGTGGGGTACAACCAAACAAATTTAGAAAACGCATGCACTATTACTACTATGGTGGTATCTTTTCTTAGCCATTTTATGGGACCTATAGATCATTGCAATTTCTGAAGAGGATGATCCTGGGTGTTATTAGGCTTTCCCTTTTCCCGGCCTTGCTTTCTGCCATTATGCATGCTATGCATCTTTAGACTAACTGGAATACCTTAGTCTTCATTTCACTTTAATAAAAATTGACGGACTAAAACTTGCCGGCCAACTAATGAGGATGGAGGATAGATAATCGTACACTGTAAAAAAAATATGTAAATTCACAGTCCAAATGTATAGTAAAATTACAAATCGCGGAATGAAATACTAATTTACTACACAATTATTGTAATTTTACTATAAATTTTGTAATTTCACATAAAGAAATTGAGAATCTCCAATATTGCATGACGTAAATGTTGATTACATGAATGTGACGTAATTTTACACAATGTTGTGTATTTTTCTAAATCGTTTATGTAGGAAAATTACAATATTTCTTAGTATTATTTATCAATGTTATGTACTGAACTTTGTACTGTAATTTTACAGTAAGAGGCGTAATTTTAGAACTTATATTTTCAGTAAAATTACAAATTGTTCATTGGAATGCAAGGTTTAAATTTTCCCTCTCATAGATATAATTCACAGGTAACAATGGAATACTACACTGTAAAAAATTTCTGTGGTAATTTTACAAAAAAAATACTGGAAGTTTTATTCACAAGCAGTTTTGTAAATTTGCAATATATATTATTAGCAATATTCCAATTCTACTTTACGTATTTTTACCAACTGTGTAGTAAATATACATTGTGGGACATAAAAATACAATCAGTATTGGAGCTTTCACTTAATAGTTTTGTAAATTTCCAAAACTTTTGTGTATGCCCTCTCCCTATACATAAAGATAGCATAGCAAGGACCGATTCACTATGAAAGCTTCAAGCTTCAAGCTGCAAGCTTCAAGCTGCAAGCTTCAAACTACAAGCTTCAGCTAAGTTTTGCTTTACTTGAGCCCTGCAGCTTGAAGCTGTGAATGTGACTGCAGGAACAGAATGTGTCGCTTGTCGCAGCCGCGGTCGCTGTCGCCGTCGCCGTGAAATATTAAAAGCATTCCACATCTATTACGTGAACAGAATTTGTCGCTGTCGCTAACCCTGCCGCAGTCGCGGTCGCCAGGTTTTCGGAAATTTGAAATTTTACGGGCGACAAATGACAGCTCGTGTGGATTGCTACGATTCAAGTATATAGAGCTGAAATTCTAGTATATAAATTTTAAGTTCGAGAACGTGTGCAGTCGTGTTCTTGGATTGCGTTGAAGGAAAGTAGTGAAATGCCAAAACAAGCACTCCGAACAAAAATTACGACTTGAATGCTGCACTCTGCTATATCATTCTGTTCAACAAAGCGACAAGTATAGCGACAGCAACGGCGACAGCGACGGCGACAGAGGCAGGGCAGCGACAAGCGACACATTCTGTTCCTGCAGTGAATCATTTTACAACCCTTTTAACCTAATTTTTGAAGCTTGAAGCTTGCAGCTTGAAGCTTTAGTTGTGAATCGGCCCTAAGCATAAAAATTATCAAAAAAGCTCTTGGCTGTTACAAGAACTGCCCGTGCCCAGACCCTGACCAAAGTCAAAGGTCTGACCTTAACCTAAGAACAATCGGATATATATATGCTTAGTATTCCATTGTTACCTGTGAATTATATCCATGAGAGGAAAAATTTAAACCTTACATTCCAATAACCAATTTGTAATTTTACTGAAAATTTATGTTCTAAAATTACGCCTCTTACTGTAAAATTACAGTATAAATTGTATAAAGTATAAAGATTTTTTTAGTACATAACATTAATAAATATACGAAGAAATATTGTAATTTTCCTACATAAACGATTTAGAAAAATACACAACATTGTGTAAAATATACGTCACATTCATGTAATCTACATTTACGTTATGCTGTATTGGAGATTCTCAATTTCTTTATGTGAAATTACAAAATTTATAGTAAAATTACAACAATTGTGTAGTAAATTAGTATTTCATATCGCGATTTGTAATTTTACTGTACATTTGCACTGTGAATTTACATATTTTTTTTACAGTGTAAGCATATAACCCGATTGTTCTTAAGTTAAGGTCAGACCTTTGACTTTGGTCAGGGTCTGGGCGGTTCTTGTAACAGCCAAGAAATTTTTGATAATTTTTTATGCTTAGGGCCGATGTACAATTAAAGCTTCAAGCTGCAAGCTTCAAGCTTCAATAATTAGGATAAAAGGGTTTTTTACGATTCACATTCACAGCTTCAAGCTGCAGTGCTCAAATAAAGCAAAACTCAAATGAAGCTTCTAGTTTGAAGCTTGCAGCTTGACGCTTGCAGCTTGAAGCTTGCAGCTTGAAGCTTGAAGCTTTCATTAGGGAGAGGGCATACACAAAAGTTTTGGAAATTTACAAAACTATGAAGTGACAGCTCCAATACTGATTGTATTTTTACATCCCACAAATAATGTATATTTACTACACAGTTGGTAAAAATACAAAGTAGAATTGGAATATTCCTAATAAAATATATTGCAAATTTACAAAACTGGTTGTGAATAAAACTTCCAGTATTTTTTTTGTAAAATTACCACAGAAATTTTTTACAGTGTATCCCAAAACGGCTTATGGGATCAGAAATTTCGGGAAATATACCAGTAGGTAGATCCAGAAAGAAATGGATAGATTCTGTGGCGGCAGAGGCAATGCTTAACACCCGAAACTGGAGACATGCTACATCTGAGACCTCAAACTTGCAGAAATGTCTGAAGGAAGCCAAAGCCCGATTTGGACTGTAGCGCCATTGAATGGATGAAGTTTTCACTTCAGGAATAAAGTAGGTTTTCTTGATTAAGGCTTCGGTCTTATAGTCGGGGAGCTGAGCGGCCAAAAAATGCAACTGTTTTAGAAAAGCTGAAATTTTGGTATTATGTAGTAATAAGGTTGTATAGCAATAGCCCGCCGTCAGTCAGCTGGTTTCCCTAACATTTGGCGTCAGAGTGGCTTCAAAGTTGTCAAAGAAGCAAGAATGCTTTATAATATCAGAAAATTGGTTTGTGAATACTAAAATAACTGAAAAACTTTGTGGATATGGTCAGCCTTCATAATTTGTAACGGGACGCGCCAGTGACCCGTCAGCAGCGCGTGAAATACAAAAAAAATTAGTTGATGAAAGTGAAAAAGTCTACAAGTTGTTTATTTGATTTTTAATAATAGCTTTGTTTCTTTACGCAAGTTTGGGATCCTTCGGGATCAAGAATTCGCACGAACGTACAGTTTTTTGTTTCTTTACTTTCGTGAAATGCCAAAATGAGGGGAAATTACGTCATAACATCGCTTCCCCTATTGCAATAATTTTCACGAAGTATTTTGCTTGTGTACGTAGGCCATTTTTTCTTGGATGTTTTACCGAATGTCAAATGTGGCTGGCATTTCAGTTGTGAATTTGAAAAACGTAAAACTACGCATGCTACCTTCCTTTTTCTTTCACTAATGTTCATTTTTTAGCTTTTATCTCTGAATAATTAAATCTTTTATTTTTAGTTTATATCACTGAATTAAATCTTTTCTAATGATATAAACAAAAAATAAAATGACATTTTATTCTTCTTAATTTTATAAAGAATTTGCACGAATGTGTTTCTTTACTTTTTCTTTCTTGCTTGAAATTTCTCCCACCACACGAGCAAGTTTTTTCACGAACATTTTTTGCATGAAAAGTAAAGAAACAGAGCTAATATTAACTACTTGTAGACCAAATTTTACATTTTATAAAACAGTTTCATTAACTAAATTTTTTGTGGTTGACGCGCTGCTGACGCGTTGCCGACGCGCCGCTGACGCGTCCCGTTACAAATTATGAAGGCTGACCATATACACAAAGTTTTTCAGTTATTTTAGTATTCACAAACCAATTTTCTGATATTATAAAGCATTCTTGCTTCTTTGACAACTTTGAAGCCACTCTGACGCCAAATGATAGGGAAACCAGCTGACTGACGGCGGGCTATTGCTATACACCCTTATTACTACATAATACCAAAATTTCAGCTTTTCTAAAACAGTTGCATTTTTTGGCCGCTCAGCTCCAACTATAAGAGCATACAGACCCTTAACTAAATTTATTGAAAGGTGACGTCACTGAGAAATTAGTAGGCTAGTAAACATGGGTGGATTTACATAATGTAGTTTTACTTTTTTCCCTTTGACTACAAGGCGACTATGTTTTATTTTCAAAGTCTTTTCTTGAAGTCAAATAATATGGGAATAGTACGACGATGACCCTAAGGACACGATTTCAGGGTCTACAGTGACCATAAACCACTGGTTCGTACCCTCCGCCTCCACACAAAGACCGGATCATCCCCTAGTCTGATCAGGCAATTGGATCTGTTTTCACAGTTTTCCACACACAAACAGCATAAGTCCATATCCTTCAATTTCAAACACAACTAAAGCTGATGACATATCCAAGCGTACATGCGTTGCATTCGTTGACAGATAATATAGAAGTGTGTGTATTCAAATGCGACCTAACGAAATATTCCGTGAATGTTCCGCATGCCAAGCAAATGTCGGGCTACTTTCAACTTTTTCTGCGTTGCCGCATTCGACATAGGACACACAAGCATACACAACAAACACAGGCGACTAGTTACTCAGATTTTTGGGCTATCTGTGAGAGCCGGGACGGAACGCAACCATGCAATTATGTGTCAGTGGAAAATCTCAGCATATCAGGGAGCCGCTGAATGCAATGCATGTACGCTTGTATATGTCACCAGCTTAAGGGTTAAGCCGCCCGACTACCATCCGGAGGTTCGAATCCACTTCGCTGTATGGTCTTTCCATTTTTTCCCAACTAGATTACTTCTTTTTATTCTTGTCTTCGGTCTTTACACAAAATGATCTACCCTTTCTCTTTCCGTCGTCTGTAATCATAGTAAGCGAGAAAGACATCTTCTGTTCGATTACCGAAGCCAACGTTCTGTCGCATAGTATTGGATGGGAATCGGTGGAATAAAACCGCGTGTTTGAGTTGCCAGTTATTTTACTTTGATGTCTACTATCTTTTCGATTAGAAGCTTGCTTTCCGTCATTGCACTCAATGGGCTGCCGTACACGGCTCCTCAATCAACAATCAACACAGTGGATTTGTAGGAGAGAGGGTAAAAGGGAAGGGACGAGGTGTTGTAACATCTTCAACAACTATTTTTGGCGTGAAAACTAACACATACACAATGTGCTTCTTCTTACTAACATTAACTTTACACACATATTTATACCTCCATGTAAAGACAAGAAAACTGCTCGCTGTTGACGATGAGCCATGAACGGCAAGAGAATCATCAAAAACTGTTGTATTGTGGCGTAGATAGGGGGGGGATCAAGGGGATCAATCCCCCCCCCATGAGCCTACAAAATTTATAATAGAATTGAATAAAACTCTTCGTATCTACGTATTTAAGTATACATGAAACTTCTTAAGCACCAGCACCTCTTTTGGCATTATGTAATGAGCAATTTTGTTTTTGCGCAATTATAGTTTAGTTTTTAGTTTTTGTGACGGCTGTGCATTTAACTGTTGTATAATTTCCGCGCTTCGAGCAGGCCGACCAATCAAGAGCCACGAAAAGGCTTACTATAATTGTTGACACATCTTGAGCACATCTAAAGTAAATACAATAAGCCAAGAGTGGCACCTCGGTTCCTAAATACTCAAAATTTTAACGTTATAATAAATCAAGAAATTTAATCATTTTTGGTGAAATAACTAGTAGCTATGATCATATTTTATTCAATATTTAATATTTCGAATATTTTTTAATGTAGTAGAGTATCAAAATGTGAGCTTCCTAAAAAAATAGGACTAACTTTTGGCTTTGATTGTCAATTTAATTCCTTCTAAATAATTTGAAGTTTATAAAAATTTACGTGTCAGTAACAATATTAAAGTTCAAGAAAATATTCTACGGGCAAAATTATGATAAACTTTAAGTTATAAGTTCGGGGAAGCTTTGACTTCATAGGTTGTTCTAACTCGATACAATTTTATCGAGCACAATACACAGTACACTCAATGTCTCTGGCGAATCAACAATTCGAAGACGTTCCTTGGAGCTAATTTACTCTAGTTTATAATTGACGAATGTCTGTTCAAAAGGGCGTATTTCCGTTTTCAACTTTTTTTTATTTTAAAATTATTTTGAAAATATGGCATAAAAGTCCATCGAATGAGCCTAAAAACTTAATCAAATGGAGCGTACTTTCCATATAAAAAATTCCAAAAAATTAGGAATCCAATCAAAAAGTAAAGTACGGTAATCCGCCATTTTTTTGGTGGCCATATTGGATATATTGAGTATACTATATTATTATCGGATAACCGGAACCCCCTCAGCAAAAGAAGGTTTACTTCAAAATACGATCTGAATTTTCGTTTTATATAATTGTGACTGTAAGCGAAAGGAAGACCCAATTATAACACTGCTTAACAGTGTGACTGTTACATGGAATATTTTACATCACTCTAAACTAATTTTTGACGCTGATTTCAAATATATTATCAGTTTTTTTATATCAGCTTTAGTTAATGAATTACAAGGAAGTGTGTTTTTTTAGAAAAAATACTCTCACCGTACTAAAATATTTTATTTAAAAAAAAACTATAAACTCCTATCCTATCTAAAAATGTAAAAGTGAAGGTTCTACCCTACCACCTTCCAGAGTAATGAGTCATCAAATTCAAAATTTTTTGTTTTTTAATAAAACTATCAACTTCAACTACCTTTTCCCCCAAAAATACGTAGTTAGTCAATATTTTTTTTCCAAAATTGGAAAGCACGGACAATTTCCTATAAATAATATCCAACAATTTTTGTGTTGCGGCCTTTATTTTTGAAGATATGTATTAGCAAATTTTGATCTTAAAGTTGGCTTTATTTGGTAGTTTGGTACTTTGGTATTAGAGCCCTAACACAATAGAACATTTAATTTTAGCTCAGAGTTATACTAAGAGTGGATAGGTGGACATAAAAATCTTGCTAAAAGGATTTTTGCTTTTGACAGAACCCCAAAAAACTTCACTGCAAGTATTTCAAAAAATTCTATTCAAAAAGGCTTATTTCTTGAAGTGTCTAATCAAAAGGTCGTATTTCTCACAATCCCGATCAAAAAGGCCTATTTCTAAATAAATTAAAAAAAATATAGTTTGAATGTGTATTTTTTTAAATAAAAAATCCATTATTGTAGTCTTAACCTTCACATGAATGTGCATTTAAATATATTTTAGCATTTTATTTATAGAAACCGGATTTTTTTTTCGATTTCTGTAAAGTTTGTTTATGATGGAAATACGCCCTTTTGAACAGAGACTCCTCAATTCTCAAATTTAATCCAGTTTATAATTGCAAAGGTGTGTTAAAATTGTTTTATTTATTATCTCGGAATGAAGAAATTTTTACTGCTAATAAAACCATTCGGCAAGTCTTGAGACGGTAAAAACCATAGAAATGCAGAATCATCTGCAGAAACACCCCGTTCGGATGCATTAAATTCTGAAAATCCTATCAATCAAAATATACTAAGTCATATCCCCTCCCATCGCAAAAAGCTACCTACGCCACTGTTGACAGTTGATTGAGGAGCCATGTACGGCAGCCCATTCATAGAACCGTCGACAGTAAAAAAGGGGGTTTACCTCTTAGCGCTAGTCTTTCACAACAAAAAAAACTGCGAACGGCGAAACATCCAATTCTTCGGTTGTTTGGAATGGGGATAATAATAAAAATTCAAATAAACCATAAATAAGATTATAAAACACGGTTTTAATTAAAAAATTCCCCTTTCCTGTTTCGAAAATATAAAAAAACGACAATTTTTTTCTGTGTATGAACCACCACGAATAAAAGTATAACAAGGAGGAAATTACATTATACCCCAACGTACTTTGACCCCGACTTATTATCCCCTCTTCACTTTTCAGGATATATCCCTTAAATACATGATATCCAGTACCAGCAATTCTTTCCATCTAACACTCGAGAGGCAAGAGTGCCAGGATATTTCGTTTTCGGATCAACCTTAACCCCATGGCTTACCTCGAGAAAGAAATTCGAGCCAAATGTTAATTTAGTGCTGCCGCCCTGTTGTTTTATTCCTTGAAGGATTACGAAACATAATCAGCAATCTACTTAAGGATTAGCTCAAATACTGGCCGTAGCACAAGTACAGTCCTTTCCTTATACTATACTATCCGACTCTTGATCCTATTTCAAAAGGATATTCGCCACCACCCCCAGAATGAAGCTAGAGATCTGCTTATACTCTCTAGCTTCGCTTATATGTATGTGTGTCGTTAAGCTTTAATTCCTGCCACTTTGAGCTTTTCTATTAAAGGCGACATAAGAGTGGCAAAATATATACTTGTATGTGTGCCCGCTCGTGTACCTTAACTGAAAATGCATGGTAAAATGTAGAAGACAAGGAGGACAAAACGGCAGCGGAAATAATTCCACCCCCATACCATTTGCCACCTTATAGTGGGTTTTGTTCTTCTGGTAATTTCGTGTTAGTAGCCTTGAATGGCGCGCTTCCATGCAACAATATCCTTCGAGCTACGCTTTTGGTTTTTATGATGTTGTTGGGCTCTCTTCTACAAAATACCTTAACACTTCGGAATGGATTAGGAATTCTTTTGGGACTCGACGATTTTCCCCGGAGGGATATTATTTAATTAACGGATAATTTCTGAAAGTGGGATCCGATTTCCGTTTCCTTTTCATAACATATTTTGTCTTGTCTTTGATAGGAATTGCTGCTATGGTTTATTACTATCAACGACAGCGTTGATCCTATTCAATGGAACATATTCAACTTTGATAAGTATGGATGTGATTTAGGGCGATACGGGATGAGAATTGGTTTAATAGTCAGGCTAAAAGCTTTAAGCAATATAGAAGCAAGTTTATTGTATAGAAGTTATCACGTTGCTGGGGTCATGTTGGTATCTTGTTTTGACCTTGAATAAGGGAAGTTGTTTGTTGTTTTCTCTTAGCTATTTTTAGGTCTTTGATAGTGATAAGATTTAATAGGAGAATTTTCATAAGAGAACATAGTGAATCATATCTGGTTAATAGTCATCCCATAAGAAGCTCTGGCCGATATTATGGAATAAGTCCATAAGTTATCTGACCCGAGTAAAAATTAAACTCACGCGCACCTAGAGTGCAGCAGGCACGCACTAGCCTGCACGACACCCGCAACTAGCACGTACGCTTGAGTAAAAATAAGACTCGCCGCACCTAACAGTCTTAGGCAGTGGGGGTGAGCCGTGAACTGTCATTGTGGTAGATGCGGTAGAGTTTCACCAGAGCCGCCACATTCCTGCGGTGGCTTAAGGAGTCACTTGAAGAGCTAATGGCGCCATCAGGGCGCGATTTTGCACCTTGTCTAGCCACGCTAATGCGGTTCTCGGGGTCCTGGCCCAGATATACATATGAGTTGAATTCAAGGCGGGGACGAATGTAGGATTCGTAGATTATATCCCTAGCTGATGGCTGGAGGAGGAAATCCCAAGCATTGTGAAGCTTGTTTTACAATTTGGAATATATGATTACTTGTAGATACTTACATTTAGTTTTTTTAATTTCCGTTTAATTCCAGTTTTAAAAAATCGGGATGATCTATTTTCCACAGATTTTCTTTGCTTTCAATGCATGAAATTAATTTTTCGCCATCTCTTTTTAGTATAACCTTACAGACGCACGCCTTTTGTTTATCTGAAAAATTCAGACTCATCTGACATGGCGCGATAAAAAAACATGTTAAGAGAGCGAATTTATATTTCAATTCTGAAAAATTCAGACTACATTTTCAGACTGAGTAGTCTGAATTTTTTCAGACAGTTTGGAATTTCTGATTCATGTGACATGGCACAATTCATTTTAGAGTCTGAATTCAGACTCATGTGACATTAGTAGTCTTATTTTTAATCAAGCGTGCTTGCTAGTTGCGCTCGCCGTGCAGGATAGTGCGTGCCTGTTGCATGCAACGGCAGGGTACGTTCACACTTTTTCTAGACTAAAGGGAGCAAAGAAAAATGGGGGTTTTAAAAAATTGTAAAGGACAAAGAAAACGGGCAATTATCTTGGTGACCGTAAAGGTTGCCAATAGCATACTCACAAGGGAACTCCCTTTGGTGTCAAACGCGCAGAGCTGGCTTACATTTTTTTTCTGGTTCTTCTTATCAAAACAAAGCTAAAAATGCATATCACAACCCCTACCTTGTTGATATTTTTTTTATACCGATTTTTTAATTGTTTACTTTTACAATAAATTGCCATTTTAAAGTAAAAATTCAAACTGTTCCAATTTTTCCAACTTCTTCCAAACCTGCCGAGTTACAGATCAAATTGAAGCTTGAGATTTGGACTTATCAGGACCAGGAACGGCATAATTTGAAAACAAAACTTTGCACTCTTTCCGCGAAAAACAAAGTGCTCGTACGCGAGGAAGTCCGAATGTTATGATTTCATCTCGATTGATTGTTACATATTTGCTTTTTGACAAGACAGCGCCCTCTGGTAAGCAACAAAAAATTTATTTATGTCAGATTTGATAAGTCCAAATATCGAGCTTCAATTTGATCTGTAACTCGGCAGGTTTGGAAGAAGTTGGAAAAATTGGAACAGTTTGAATTTTTACTTTAAAATGGCAATTTATTGTAAAAGTAAACAATTAAAAAATCGGTATAAAAAAAATATCAACAAGGTAGGGGTTGTGATATGCATTTTTAGCTTTGTTTTGATAAGAAGAACCAGAAAAAAAATGTAAGCCAGCTCTGCGCGTTTGACACCAAAGGGAGTTCCCTTAAAACGGTTCTCGTTCGATTGCGTTGGTTAAGCAGCTTTGGACATTGTTAGTGCTTAGCTGGGAGAATGCTTGGAATGGGCACACCATCACTTTATCGTCCAGCGCTGAGCAGGACCTATAATGACATAAAGTTAGGAAACGACGAAAGGACGGAAACAATAAGGGCAACGAGGGCAATAAAACATACCACACGAATGCTTTTGCTCCTTTCTTGCATCTGCTCCCTCCCAACCGCCACATTACCCACCTGGCCTCGTGTATTCCCTTAGGCTGAAGGAATCCAAAAAAATCTCAATCTCCTTAAAAAATATTCATAGTAATCTATACTTCTATACTATTATATAAAGAGAAAAGATTTGATTGTTTGTTTGTTCAGGATAAACTCAAAAACTACCGAACCGGTTGTAAAAATTGTTTCGTCAATTGAAATCTCTCTTATCAGCTAGTAACATGGGGTATATTTTATTTTTCAGAACATCGAAATATGGCTGAATTTGCCAATTTTATTCCGATTCCAATGAAAATCGGTATCTGGGATTTTTTAAGGTAACAAATAACGAATTTATGAAATTACAAATTCAAAATGCCCGTGCCAATATGGCGGGCGAATTTTGTTAATTTTGTTTCGATTCCAATTAAAGTGGGTATCTAGGGGTTTATAAGGTCACAAATAACAAATTTTTGGTCAAAACTTAAAAATTCAAATTGGCCGCGCCAATTGCATTCCGTCCCAATGAAAAACGGTACCTGGGGGTTTTAAGGTTGCAAATTACGAATTTATGATCAAAACTTATAAATTCAAAATTGTGGGACCATTGTGGGGGACGAATTCTGCCAAATAAGTGTCATCTCTCGGTTAGCTGTATGTAGGTTGTTCAAGAGTTGGAATATCGGAAAATCTTAACATTCTAGCTACAAATGGAAAAACATTGAACATAGTGTATCCTGAAGCTCTCTAAGCAATCGGTTCAGAATTGATCAACGAGTTTTTTTGGTAAGATGGTAAAGAGAAGCGGAAATGTGGGATTTATACCGGTTCCAGCTAGTTATAAAACTATGAAATGTCATATTCATTTCATATAAAAATTTAAATATGATTAATGTTGATGCTAAGAATACGTTTTCTGAAGTGTTCTGCTAGATTGAAATCAACATACAGTAAAAAATTAAAAAGCATAAAATCATTTTTTATTATTTTTTTTAACATGCAATACAATCATGCAATAGAGTTAAGCCTTCTAATTGAGAAGGTACACTTTGGATTATTTAATAGTGAAATAGATAGTTAAAAATAGTAAATAAATATAAGAAGCATAGAGTGTATATGATCTTTTTGATAAAGGTTCTGCTACCTTGATTAAGGCCAGCCGAACCATGTTATTCCAAAAAAAATAGAAAACGTAAAAAAATGATTTTTGGATAAAGAAATAGTAAAAGAGGTAATAAAAAAATAGTAAATAAATATAGAAATTTTAGCGATGTATGTGATTGTTTTTGAGTAAGGTTTTGGTGGTTTTATATTAGACTGGCAAAAACATGCTCTTTATGAAAAATAATGTTATAAAAAATGAAAAATAAAGGATACAAAAGGGGAAATTAATGTATGAAGTTTAGAAGGTAATCTTAAGTTCGTTAAGTAGTGTTTCTCTGGTTTGATCTAAAGCAGACAGAATAAGTTTTATTTTTGAATGGTTCTGCTAGCCTGACATAAAGCTGGCAGAACAATTCATTTTTTTTAAAAATAAAGGAATAAAAGAATTCCCTCTTGGGTAATTAAATAGAAAAATAAAGGTTAAAAAGGGCTAAGTTCTCAAGTTACGGTTGACGATGTGAAACGACCTCTTTACGGCATGTTCCGGGATTTAATTTACTGATCACTTAAGAGTATGCAACAATGATGGCAGAGCTCAGTATGGTCATTAGATATACAGGGCTATTCTGAACTCCGCTGGAATTGTCTTACACTCCTATGTAGGCATGTCGATTTAAAATCGATTAATCGAAAAAACGATCTTTTCGAGTGAAATAATCGATTTTTTAAATCGATCTCAAACACTGAATCGATTCAGTGAATCGATTCACAAACCCCTCGAATCGGACTCGATTCACAGACAGCTATGTAGTTGTTTTTGTTTTTTTTTTGAAATTCCCTTTTGCTAGGAGCATAAAAGAAAGGGAAATCACAGTAGGCAAAAGAGAATTTAGACAAAAAACAACAACATTATGGAGTTCAGTTGGTTATTAAACTTCACTTCAAAAAATGACAGGAGGGAATAACATTTCGTATTGGCTGATCAAAAAATTTTTTTTCGAAAAAACCAGTTTTTTAGTGATTTTTTTGCCAAAAAGTGATATGTCCGGAGGTCATGTTTTTTTTTGTGATTCCGAAATTGTTTTCTTAAAAAGTCCCAAGGAAGCTGTGGACAAATTTTCAGCCATTTTGGAATTTTGTCTCCTTAAAATGCTAATTTTCCCAGACTTATAGCAATATCATAATGAATTCCTAACGGGATTGCTACATAAAAATATAAAAAATGTATAAATACGATTTTTCTGAAACTGTTTCTAATTAGTTGTCGGTGGCTCATCAAAAATTGACTTACGATTCGATTAATCGAAGATCGATTTTTTTGGAATGAATCGACATGCCTACTCCTATGCTACCAATGTAAGGAAATTCCAGAGGAGCTCAGAATAGGCCTTATAGACTTAATACGTCAATGGATTTTTAGGATGGAAAGCCTCAAGCTAGTTTCCTTGATTTGAGCGCACCTTAAAGCCACAATGCAGCTTGATGCCCGGGAAGGACGGAATGGAAGATCTGAATGCGGTCGTGGAATATTCCCTCAATACGTTAATAGATTCTGAGGAAGCCTCAAGGCAGCGTTCTTTTGCTTGAGATCAATTCAGAGCCTCAATCCGGCATTTTTCTTGCAAAGGTCAGTACACTTTGAAGATCGCATGTGATCTGTATTTGATTCCGACTGTGTGCCTGTTTTTATTTTCCATTCGGAGCAATAACTTTGTTGGGGGCCTTAGATTCGCAGCAATATGAGTTTCTGGTTCGTGCTTTGGGAATCAGCTGTTGTCCCTATCTGACAGATGGAATTTGGGGTAAGTATGTTTTTCTTGTTGATATTATTTAATAGTTTATTTATTTTAGGTTTTTGTGAGAAGAGCTCAGGAGTGGATTTTGAAGAGTAATTCAAAAGTTTCTTCTCTTTTAGTGTTTGTTGTCAGATAAGTAGTTTTGGGGTATGAGATTACATTTTGGTTGAAGATTTTTTTATTTTCATGTTGCAGGTTTATCAGAGGATGGAACAGATGTATTATACAAACGTTAAACCTGTGTTGACTTAGGCTGGTCTCACACTGCAGCAGATTCGGCCGCATTCAACCGAATATTAACTTCAAATTCAGCCGAACTTTAAGGGTTAGTTTTCATCTTAAATGGTCACACATATACATAAATATATCCTAAATAAAATAAAAGGAAGGCTATTAAACATTTCTATGGGAGCGCACTTCCATTATCAACTTTTCGGTATCCATTTCGGCCGAATAATTAAACAAATCTGATCCGATGAAACCTTCGGACGTCAACGGCCGAAAACAACGGGTGTAATGTGCGAATGAACATAGCAAAACAATTATTTGAAAAATTCGGCCGATTACGGGCGTAAAAAATGCGGCCGAATCGGCTGCAGTGTGAGACCAGCCTTATGCCGCTATAGCTTGGTGGCCCAAGACCAAAAAGGTCACGGCGATCCTCAAGTGCAACAGAATGCAATTGAGACCTGCGTTAGGCTCAACCTTGAGAAAGGTTTGAAAGGCGCCATGAAGAAATTTTTATTAGTTATAGTGTTTCACCGAGACCCGAGACAATCTCGTTCTCGTCTCGTTCTCGGTACCGAACGAGATGAGAACGATGAATTAGAGACAATTTGAGACAATATGCCTTAATATTCGAAGCCCTTTTTTATTAATAATTTATTCTCTAATAATTTATATTTTGTATTTTTATTACCTAATTATTATGGTTATCCGGGGGTAGATAAATTTGTCTTGGAAGCATGTGATAAAGCGTCCAGCTTCCATCTCTGAGGTAGTGAATTCGAATTCAGATAAATCAGTTCTCGTTTTTTCTCTTTTCTTGTCGAATCATCATTTTGTAATCTCTCACGGTATACAAAAACAAGGCAATGTAAAAGACTGACGTCCCTTGGTGACCATGTTCTACGGTATTCGAAGCTGTCAGTCTCTTTTACATTACCTTGTTTCTGTATACCGTGAGGGATTACAAAATCTCGGTTTTACGAGAAATTCTCGTACGAGACGAGACCGAGATGAGACCAAGACGAGCAATCCTTTATTGAAGCTTGTTCGAGACCGAGACGAGACGATATGAAGATCAAAAGCTCAGAACGAGAACGAGACAATTTCAAATCTCGCCTTGTCTCGGTCTCGGTTATTTTATCGTGGAAGATTTCATTCCAAATATTTTGCAGGTTGCTTTGACGTGCTTCATAGCCTGCCTGGTCAGGAAAAATAGGGTCTCGCTCTGCTGGGTCCCCGGATACTGGGGTTCGAAGACCAACGAGTCTGCGGGCAAGGTCGCGAAGAATAAGGGATATGAGACTTTGGTTCGTGGATCCGAACCTCTCTGTGGCGTATAATGGTCCACCTGAAAGTCCCTGATAAAAGAGGAGACATAACGCCGACGAGGCGAGGAGACTTCCACACATCGTCGGGTCAATGCAATAGTCACGAAACTGATTTTTTTTGCTATTTTTAATATTGTGCAAAAATGCAAAAAAAGTCATATTATCTTTTCCAAAGTTACTGATCTAAATTTTTATTCTCATAAAAATAGGGATTCAATTTGAATTTTTTCACGAAATAACTAAAAGTTAGTTTAATTGTATTATTTTTTTCGAATTTTTGTACTATGTTAGTTCAAAATAGCAAAATTTCAGTCTTGTGACTATTGCATTGACCCGACGACATGTTTTCTGTGAATGTCCTACTCAGATCTGGCTTAGAAGAATGTCCTACTCAGATCTGGAAATGTCCTACTCAGATCTGGAAAGAATTCAGAGATACTTTCAGGTTCGATCTTTTCAATGAAAGACTTTCTTGTCTTCTTCCGGAGGACTGACGGTCTTTTCCAATAGGGAGTGTATACAATAGGCCTAAATTTGCTGCAGTGCCTACCATATACGTTGCCCGTACATTAAAAAACCAAATCAAGAAGGCTGCCCCACAAAACCACACCTCCCTAGTATGCTTATTGATTACTTTGCTTACAGTAGCTACTAATACTATGATAGTACCATGTGGCACATTTTCGATTTGCATTTATCATCTCATTCTATATTTTTATCTGTAACTGAATAAAACCATCAAAATTAATCGCAAATCCACGAAAAATTTACATATTAAAAAATTAATATTCATGAAAAACATTTAAAATCTACTTCAGTTAACCATTTCCTCCCAATATGCATCAAGGCAGAGAGATAGAATAAAATTAAAATGGATAATCCTTGTTTATATGATTTTATAAAATTCCTATTAGCAGGACAAAAGCAATATAAATATCATTTCCATATAAATTGAAAAATTTTTCAAACAACCCCAGACTATAAAAAAAACGATGATAATTATCTCAGCTCTGCTAGACCCCTTGAATATTTTTTAACAAACAAAATACGTGAACAGCATACGAGTATAAAAATTGCAAAGCCAGTGACTAATTGAATAGCGCTGGACATAGATAACAAAAAATGCTATCCAAAAGATAAAATACCTCCGAAAATACAAACACGAAAATAACAGGATAATAATAATAATATTGCACCGACATTAAAAATCAAACATGAAAGTATCCAGCACTTCGTTTCTGGGTTTATTACATTAAATATGGTAATTTTACCTTTCCGTGTTTCATAAAATCCACAATCCTGTTTTCCAAAAAGGACATACCCAATCCATATAGTCGGAATATCCTAACTTAATGCAATGATAGCTGGCGTCCTGTATGGAGAGTAAATAAGCTTTTGACAGCGCAATCAGGTTTGGTTGAAGCGTGAACATTGCTTTTTTTGTGCACAATCCTAAATTCATTCTGGCCAATGTTTTACCTCTTTGAAGCAAGCGAAAACCGTTCCTTTTCTGACAGGACATTCCCGTCCTTCATCAATATATACTCACATATTGACAAGCGATATTTTATGCAATTTTATCTGTATGTCCATGATGCGCTCAGAATTCAGTTCGCATTTATTACCATAGGATATAGTGAAATCCTGGTGCAGGAAAGGACTTTCAGTAAATGTAGCGAATGTACAGCAGATGGGAAGTTTTTTTTTGCAAAAACGGAAAAATGATGAAAGTAGAAAGTGTCCTGCTAAAGAAGAGGAGAAAAATTTGATTTGCAAAATTTTCATGAGAAATGCACTCCAAATTGTGAAAAAGATTTTTCTGTTCAAAAAGGGTTGAATAAACTTTTCAGCCTGTTCTGCGGAGGCGACGACTTCATTTTGTTAACTAACGAATGCCGTGAATTAATTTTAAGCGCTTCGTTTGTCCTTAATTTTAGGCTTAGGGTGGAGATTAAATATGTACATGTATATTTTTCCCGTCGGGTTCTTTTTCTTGTTCATCTGTCCTAACTTGGAAGACCATAGCCATGAATATTAGGAATAAAGTAGCCTTTCAAAATTTCAATATTTAGTACAGTACAGATGGACTGGAAAATCGGGTGTTCAAACTTGTTTTCCCTCCGACTTACCGTTCCAAAGTTATAGCGTGAATTGTGCTCTGAAGATGGCACACAGGTTAATTTGAGTACAATCTTTTTACAAACAAAACACACACTCATTTTACAAGAGCAAATTTTTGACGCTTACACTCTCGAAAACTCGCATAGCAACTGAAAAATGGACGCTTCTTAGCAACAATAGCACCGTTAACTACGCAGCGTAGCATTTACTGCCTATAACTTTGGAACGGTAAGTCGGAGGGAAAAAAAGTTTGAATAAATGTAGACATTTTTAAGAGGAACAATTTACTGATTTACACTTATGTAAAAAAACCATTTTTTCTGGGACAAAAAACGAAAAAACGCTTTTTTGGAAACTTTGGCACCACCTAGCTTCTCTATTTCAAGTTGTACAGCATGACCTCTATGACACAAATTGTAGGTAACAATGGCCTCTACATTTTTTGTTTAAAAAACCTTTCTCTACAATGCGCAGATTCAGAGAAAAACGCTTTTCAAAAACTTTTTGAGTTTTCCAAAAACGTCTACTAGAAATTTCACTCAAATTTAGAGTTAAGCTTCTTTTATGCTCCATTAACGATTTATGAAAAATCATCCTTCCAAGAATTTTTGGCGCATCAATATTAGGTACATCTGTACTGTACTAATTACAAATTTTTCTAAATGTACTCTGGGTCAAAAATGAAACAGTTAGTTATAAGTATACGACGTTTCGGGCATGGAGACCACCTTCATCGGGCAATACGAATCAAGACATACGAGTATAATCTCACAGCAACTTATAAAAACTATGCGACGGGTAAACGAGTATACACAAAAAACCTCAATAGGAGTAGAAGCCTTTGAGCACTATCACCAACTGTTTCATTTTGACCCAGAGCACATAACAAAAATTCCTGCTTCTTTCAAAAGTATGTTAAGGCCTAAAAATTGTAAGACCCAGCAGCATATCCAACCCTGCCACGTACTTTGTTTCTTCGCCGTTTAAGAGACTATGCTTGCGCGTAGAATTTCTCCAGGAGTAGTACACGGCTGCCTAAAATCGAAGGCTCAATATCTACACGAAAAACTATTAGTAATATTATATTAGCCGTGTTCCTTTTCTACTTTTAAGTACTCGGGAGTAAAAAATTAAAGGAACGCAAAATTTGTCGATTTGAATAAAACCTATGAATTCTCTGTGAGAGCAGGAGTAGTTCCAAGTAAATACGAGTAAAAAATAGCAGAAAAGGAACACGGCTAATGTGAAATCCAACTGGCTGGAACTTATTCGTTTTTTTCAAGCCACTGACTGGGATTTGTGTTTACGTAGTGCCAACACCAATTATGCCGGTCTCTGTGTTACTATGATTATCCTGGCGTAAATGCGTTTATTAATTCTTTATTCTATCACGTTTATAAACAATATGCCGAGTAGATGATTTATCCGAGAATGTATGAAAGCAATTAAAGCGAAAAATGTATAAAGTATATTAAGTTGAGAACTATAATTCCATCCTACAGAAAAGCGTCATTTGATGACAAGTTGAGAAGTAAGATCTTTAATACTGCAGCTGCCAATAAAAACTCGTGGTCCTTGGCAACCTCCATTCAACCTCCAGAATTCACCATAAACCTTCCTTTTATTCACAAGCAACGAGTGTTGACCAAAAGCAAATCCCAAACCGAAATATTAGCATCTTTGTTCACCGCGAATTTTTCCTTACCTGCCACCCTCCGTCCACGAATAAATGATAAACTCAATGGACGGACTATTTTTCAGGACTCGTGACTCATTCTCTCTGGAACAATTTTTTTCCCAATATACCCAGGAAACACTCCTGAAAATATTAGCCACATAGTCCAATAAAGGACTTTATTTAACTTTTATTAACTTGTATACGTTATCATGAATGATTGTATATTTGAATTTGAAATCCTTAAAACAGCGATATCTCATGGATAGCAATACGTACTGGAAAATGTATAATATATTTTTTTGTAGACAATCGAATAACTTACACACTGTGTAAAAACTGTTTTATGATAAGACTTAGCCTTTAAGAGATATTTGCAAAAAACTGATTTTTGACCTTTGACCTTGATTAAAAACTATTTGGGTTGTGGGTTTGACCCTTTCGGTCCCACGATCAACTTCCTAGTATGATGAATGCTGAATAAAGGGCTCGACCGAATGTTATGAAATTTTTTTCGGAGCATGTTTTCGTTTTAATATGCTTCGTTCAGCACCTCAAAGAAGACGATATCATTTTTAATTTGCGCAATATCGTGCAAATCACGCACGTCGCTTAAACAAAAAAAACCGCTCGACCGAATTTTATGAAAATCTCTTCAGATTTTAACTTTGCTAATACGCTACGATCGCTACCTGAACGAAGTCGGTACCATTGTTGCTTCGCGCGATATCGTGCAGGTACAAAAATTACATACGTCGTTTAAACAAAAACACAGCTCGACCGAATTTTATGAAAATCTATTCAGATCATATTTCCATTAATACGCCTCGAACGACATCTCAAAGAAGTCAATATCTTTTTGGTTCGTGCAGGAAACAAAGTGACCACATAGGTACGCGCACACACACATGCTTCGTCGCAAATTTATCCTTAAAATGCTATTGCGTCCTTGAAAAATGAAAATACGTTGAAAATTACGATTTCGATTTTCGGACCGATTACAATAACTTCCCTATAAACTTACGGTGACCAACCGTACTGTATTGTACAGTACAGTACTCTTTTCAGTGTACCTGTCCTCTCGAATTTTTAATCTTTGAAAAATTGTAAAATGTTCTCTATCTACACAGCGTGCTGTATAATGTACTGTATTTTTGCAAACTATTTGAGAATAAAACAATTTTTGGAAGGGACGTGATAATTCTACACAACCTTAGGGTAGGTAGGGTAGGTTTTCGTGAAAAAAGTTTTGAACGAAAGTTGCTCAACTTGGAGGGTGGAATCGTTTAAACACAAATCTGACCCCCTAGCAGAGATATATCAAACTTTTGTTAGAAACATTTTTTATCCGAAGCTTCTCTGTACCCTAAATGATTCTTGGGGATAATTTTGATTTTTGATGATTTTTGGGGGTGCAGGCGGGCTTCGGATAAAAAAAAATTTTAGATAAAAGGTTCATATATCCCTGCGAAGAATCAGAATCCGTGAAAAAAATGGGGGTTGCCATTTGAAATTTTAGATTCACCCCCACCCTGCTAGTTTTTTTTGTTCTGCTCGAACTGTATTTCCTTCTCGGAAATATGGTCACCGTATATAAACTGGGAAGTTAAAAATGCTATGTTCCGATCATTGCGGAAATTCCACATTTCATTTATTAGTGTCAATATCTCGAAGACTAAGCGTGATATGGAAAAATTTTATTTAATATTTTCGTCTTATTTTGTGGTGCCTTATCAAAAACCATCGTCAATAGGTGCCAATAAAAATAGAGGGCGTAAACAAAATTGGACCCAAAAATTTACCGGCAACAGCCGTATTATTTATCTTTGAGCTATTATCAACTGAAATCTTTCGACGGAATGCGGACCTCACATTTTGCACCCTCAATTCCCTCCAGCTCCCAGTCTATACTGCAATTAATGATACTTCTAATTTTTATTATATAAATATGAATTTATAGTGTTTCTCCTGGGATGGGTAGGACCTAAGGGTTAAAAAGGTGCTCCGATTTTGACGAGTGACGAGTGTCCAGATCACTTCAGTTCTCTGGGAAATTCAAATGGGTTCGCTAGATTTGTACTATACAGCTTCAGTTGGTACACAAAAATACACTAAACTTTATTTGTTTTTTTGGTGAAACAAAATCCATTAAAATTTTAAAATTCCTTTGAAAAATAGTTATAACTTACATATAGTACTAGATTTAGATATTATTTATAGAGCCAACATCATGTAAAAACGAAGGTTTTTCTCTAATAATTACAATATTGTAAATTACAGCAAAACAAAAATCAACTTATACTAATCAAAAGTTACAACAGTATTATTTAAAGTTAAATATTTTACATAATAAGGCATAATTTGCACATTCATCATATTTGTGTAAATGACAAGTTTTCTTTCAATCTCATTTCCCGTTTGGGGAATTTTTATCATACGAAATTATTGCTGTGATACGATATGAAACGAGGATAGATTTTTTGCCCAACAAATTTCATTTTATATCAATGATATCGTTCTGTCTGCATTCGATTTGTATTGATTGATTGCAGTTTGCCAAATCTAAATTGAAGGCACAAATAAAAAAAACAGCAAAATTGAGCAGAATCCCTGCAGGGATATAATACGCAATATACATGGAGAAGTAGTTACCAACCGCAATTTATTATGTCTATCTGATGATTCTGGTAAACTGTTTGACTGTCAAAGTTTAGTAAATGTCATTTTTAGATAAAAAAAAAAGTTTGTGGTATGAAAACGGAATATCATTTTTGAAAGTTTTTCTCTGGACTGAATGACGATGCCTTTTTACATTCCGTATATGCAGGGAAGATAGAATCTAAGGAAATGATTTAAGATATGCTTATGGCAGGTACCTAACAAAGAAGTGGTATTGTGTGTTGATGATTTATAAGTGACTACAAATTTGAAAGGCATTTAATTTGCCCAAAAATACCTGAAGGACTTTAAATTCGATTATATTATGATTAAAGAATGATAAGACCGACGAGTCTCCCGAACATTGCAAAGTAAAACGTTTATTATCAATATCAAATTATCTTAACCCATATAATTCTCTTTTCAGGTCAGATTAAGCCTTGGATATAGCCTATAACAAGTCTGGAAACGAATTTTCATGCTCCTTTCGATGGTCGGAAGAGGCGATTAACTCTACCTCTCACAATAAGCGCTTTGACGACTCAGAAGCTTTTAGACTGACAGTTAGGAGTCAGTCCTACCTTACGAAAATGATACTTACCATAATAGAATCCAAGAATCATTCTCCTCAATGACAGAACCGGTTTTGAGGTGACTTTATCCTTTTCAATGAATCTATTACGTAATATTGCTTCAACTGTCTCTGCTCAACGTCTCCACTGTGAAATTACAATCTTAAGTCGTACATCATTCCGCTATTTTGGTACTCAATATTAAAAATTTTCACTAACTAAATGGAGAATGAATGGCCATTCTTCTCTCTGGCAATCAGTGGTGCCAATTCGTGGGAATTCTCCCTTTTCGTGGGAATTCTTACTGCTAAAAATTAGTAAAAGGGAAAAGAGAGTAATTTTGTCCTCTTGAAGAAAAATATGGGAAAAGTTACAAGATCTAAATATTTATAAAAATGTAAAACAAAACAACGAATTTTATCGTGCAACATCATTTTTTACCTTTTTAAATTTAATATAACTTAATCGGCAACACAGTTTGCCGGTGATTAGACTGTTCGTTCCTACGTATGTTCATCTATAAAGCTGGTGAGGAACGTACGTAGAAACAAACAGTCTAATGTCTTAAGCCTGAACCAGATATGACGTGCCGAACCGTAAGAAAACTGAACGAATTTGAGCTCAGTTACGGCACTTTGACAAATAGCCTTAAATGAATGTGTAAAGCAGTGGTTCCCAAACTTATTTGACCTACCGCCCCTTTCCATAAAATATATTACTCAGCGCCCCCTGAAAATTAATTTTTTTTAAATTATATTAGCCATTAAACAAAAGATATAGAGTAGTTTCGGGTATTATGGCCTAGGCGGCCAATATGGCACATTTAGTTATTTCTCCGAAACAAACCAACAGCAGCGCTGCACGCATTCTGCATATTGGCGCGCCCCTTCCTTCGCATAGTCAGTCAATTCCTGTGTTGCGGCGGGCCCGAATGTGTCTAGCACGTGCAATAATCGAGAATAACGTGATTTGATGTTATATTTTTTGGTAAGTTTCAGTCATGCCAGTTCCCCAATTATCATGGTTTTTACATTGCCAGTGCACAGTTTTGTAGGTAAACTTTTAATCTATAGTGACGTGACAGTTTTAAAGCATATTATTCACTAGTTTTTTGGTAAGATTTTTACTTGTCAAAAGTGCTCCTGTGGCCAATATGGCCTGCCAGATAGATGGCCAATATGGTCCAGCAGGCCATATTGGCCACATATAACATAATCTTTCTACATGTTGGTATTTTTTATTTTTTTTAAGACAATGGCTCCACGAAAACCTATTTTACAAAGAAAACGCCAGACTTGGTGCAAAGATTCAATGAAAAAGGCAATCGAAGATGTGCGAAATAAGAAAATGGGCTCACTAAAAGCTTCCAAGCTGTATAATGTACCCCGAACAACTTTAAGACGTTTGGCAGCTAAAATAGATCTACCAGCCGATACAGTGACTTGTGCGAAGTTGGGAAGAAAACCTACATTACCTCAAGAGCTAGAAAAACAATTAGTGCAATATGTATTAGCAATGGAAGCTAAGTTGTTCGGTTTAGTGCGAAAAGATGTCATGAGTTTAGCCTATCAGCTGGCAGTGAAAAACAATATCACCCATAAATTTTCGGCAAAAAATGAAAGCGCCGGTAAAGATTGGTTAAAATCTTTTTTAGAAAGGCACCCGGAACTTTCTTTTCGCCGTCCAACAGGAACTTCATTCGCTAGGGCTAGGGGATTTAATAAGGAAAGTGTGGACCATTTCTTCAACCTTTATGAGAAATTGATGGATGATTATAAGTTCCCTCCTGATAGAATTTTCAATGTGGATGAGACTGGTATAAGCGTTGTTCCATCCCAAATGCCCCAAGTTCTGAGTCAAAAGGGGAAGCGGCAAATTGGTGCTTTAACATCTGCTGAAAGGGGTTCTTTAATAACATGCGTGATAAGCATGAACGCTGGAGGTTCATTTGTTCCACCCATGATTATATTCCCTAGAAAAAGAAGTCACCCGCTTTTGATGAAGGGTGCGCCTCCTGGTGCTATACATGAATGTCACCCTTCCGGTTGGATTCAAACCAACTTATTTACAAAGTGGTTTCAACATTTTATTCAACACATGAAACCCACAGAAGAATCTCCGGTATTGCTTATTCTAGATGGCCATACAAGTCATACAAGAAATCTTGAATTGATAGATCTTGCAAGAAAAAATCATGTCCACTTACTATCAATTCCTCCACATTCCAGACACAAAATACAACCACTGGATAAGTCATTCATGGGACCACTAAAAAAATATGTTTCTGATGAAATAAGATCATGGGTCAGGAACAATACACGGCCACTAACTCAATATGATATGATGGAAGTTTTTGGACACGCGTATCTACGAGCTCAAAGCGGTGAGATAGCTGTTAGTGGTTTCCGTGCAACAGGGTTATACCCTGTTGACAGAAATGTTTTTAAAGATCACGATTTTATAGATATGGATAATGACCAAGAAACCAGCATCACCAATCAAGAAAATATCGCACCAGAACTTACAACTTCATCTTCTACTCCTACAATAAGAAATGAATCTGTTGACACTACACCCTCCATAAATGAACCTGCTATGAGTAATGCGATGCCTAGTGAAGCGATCTCTGCGTTAAGAGACCAGAACAAAAATCCGCCTGTATGTTCTGAACAAGTTGTAGAGTCCGTTGCGAGATCTCCACAGCCATCGACTTCAAAAGATCAGAGCTTTATAACGCCATTCCAGTTATCTCCGATACCAGAAATAGCACCTAGGAAAACTACTAACCGAGGCAGAAAGGCTGCTAAATCGACATTGCTTACTTGATCCCCGTACAAAAAAGAATTGCAAGACTCATTAAAAAAGAAAACTGATAAAATCGAGAAGGCTTCTATGGACAAAGGCAAAGACAAAAAACAAAAAGGCATAAGGACAAAGTCAAAAACGAAGGAGGTACAAATGTCAAGTTCGGAAGAAGAAAATGAACCTTTGTACGACGACAGTTCTGACGAAAGTCCTGATAGAACTAATGCTTCCGATGCAAAGTGTTTGTATTGCGAGGATCTTTATTCGATGGATAACAGAGGCGAACCATGGATTCAATGCCTATGTTGTAAATTATGGGCTCACGAAGAATGTTCAGGAGTGGAAACTGACGTTTTTTTCTGCGAATTTTGTTCTGCAAAATAAACCAAACTTTATTTATTTATGGTGTGCAATATGGCTCACTTCATTTGTAGGGCATTACGGCCCTAGGCCATAATGGCCTACCATCTTGAAATTCTAAAAATTATTCAAGCTTACGAAAAAATTTTATTTAAGTTATATTTTGAAGTTAATTATGTTAAATTTTTAGTTGTTGATTACTATTCGGTTCTAAGACTGACTTAACCAATAAAGACCGTTTGAACTCATAAATTTCGAGTTTTTTTGCCAAAAAGGCTTATGGTGTGCCATATTACCCGAACTTACTCTATGTATTAATTTTTCTACCTTTTTCGTAAAATATACTAAAGAAATGTGTAAATTATAAACATTAAGGGATTCACGATTCGGTGGAAACAGGTCTAGATTCGTAGGTTCGGGTGCAACGTAGGAAAACTTTTCAACGATACAACAGCAATTGTACAGAACCACAATTTCCAATACTGCACAAATTTTCTATACCCCAGATCCAGTGTAAGCTTTCCTATGACAACGAGAAATCATTTAAGTGTCAAGTGACATGTGGAAGCTGGCGATTTTGTTTCAAAGGGCTAGCGAAAGGATTAAAAAAAGTAAAAGTAGATCAAAACCAAATAAAATTTGTCAAGGGGCATTCACGATATGAAGAAAACAGCTCTTGGGAAAGTGGTCCTGAGAAACATTTCCCACGAATTGTGAATACCCTTATTGAGAAAGGGAATCAGCGATTGCAGGGAACTTTGCTTCGTTTCGTGTTTCATCGTGTAAAATGGGCCATAGCGTGCGCCAAAATATGCTGGTAGTACTGCCAGTAGTCAGTACTGCCGCTGCCGTTCCAGGCGATCGACCAATGGCACTAGTGGCAGTTGCCCGCAGCAATGCTCGTAGTGCTCACGTGTTTTGGAACGGCAATTCAGTGGCACCACATGAACAGTAGCAGTGCGCGATTCCTCATACCTCAATGCAAGTGAGGGAGTATGCGGGAAACGAGCCAATGTCCAGTACTTTGTTCAAAGAAAAATTAAGCGTTATGAGCGGAGTACATAAATCAATTTTTCTAAATCTTCTCTTCTTTCTTTTATGCTTTCATCGCCCCTTTACAGTTATTCATCGCCCCCAAATGCACTTGTGGCCATCACCGCCCCCCTGGATCGCTGCAGCGCCCCCCAGGGGGCGGTAGCGCCCACTTTGGGAATCACTGGTGTAAAGTGACCAGTGACACCGCAGTGAAAAATGAAAATGCAGAGAATAAATAAAGATTTAAGTGATTTAATTGATTTATTTAAGTTGTGGACGGAGTACAAAAAACTTAGAAGTGCTCGGGAAAAAACAAAAAAAATCGCGAAATAAACAAAATGAGAAGCAGCCACGGATATTACCGTGTTACATTTGTAAAAATAAAGAAATTGGATTCAGCGCAATTTTTTATTCACACGAAAATGAAAAAAAATAACTTTGAATTTTTGTTGTGCATATGGCATAGTTTCTTGGCTAAACAAACAATCTAGAAGGCCTTTGATATCTCCTTTATCCGTTTTATGTCATTTACTGCTCCAAATTTATTAAAAAATTGTTAAAATGTGAACAGATTTTTTAAATAGCTAAAGGATGCTAAGGTTTTGTGCCATTCTTACGGCACCCGTACGTACGGTACGTACCATTCGAGAATTTAACGAACATTCGACAAGTTCGGTGCCATATAAACACTCATATTCGTACGTTACGGTACGTACGGCTACGGTCCGGCGCGTCATATCTGGTTCAGGCTTTAGATTGCTTTATCGCAACCCCAAAACACGTGTAGTGAATTTGTCTGGCAGTAAATATACGTATGAATACGTAAGTCATTCTCTCCTGTTATTTGAGATAAAGCAGTAAGTATTTTTTTTTGTATCATTATATTAAATTAAGCTGTTAATTGATTAGCTATGTCAAGCGATTCAGGTGAATTCAGTATGCAAGAAGAAAAAATATCTTTCGTTTTGATTTTCCCCTTTTCAAAATTTCCAAATTTATTCTCCGTGGGAAAAACTAAAGGAATTTATATAAAAGCCTGTGGGAAAAACTTCTTGGAATTCCTATTTTCGGGGGAATTATTGCCAAAAACACCTGGCAACACTGCTGGCAATATAGGGGCTTTGTCCAATCTGCTAAAATTATCACTTTAACTTGAGAGACTAAGTGAACGCCCCAGCGCCTGAGAAATGTGGCATACCTTGTGCAAGTCCCAACCCAGTTTTAAGTCATCTGCATATCAGGAAATAAATACAAAGGTAGGTATTTGTTAAACTTCCGTTCTTCGCGACTTCTTATATTCACTAAAATTGTTTTTTTTTAAATCTAGCTTAGCTTCTAGAATGTCAGAAGATGTGGTATACGATTTAACGTTCGCATCCCTTAAGATGCTTAAACGATCAATAAGGTCGCCTGGCTTTAATGGCTTACTCCGGTTTACGCTTATAGCCGCCTTAAGCGTACTTCGAAGGATAGATAGTCTTAGGGATCGATAAGGAGGAGGTGATGAACCTTGCGTTTAAACTCTTGCATGTTGTATTAGGGTACGTGCAGTACGCAACATAAATAAACAAATAAGTATAAAAAAGTACCTACCTAAAAGATCTCATAAGGACGATAACACTTGCGATTTTTCAAAAACTCCAACGTGATTTCATTTTCACTTGTTTCTTAAGTTTTCTAAAAGAGTTTCCCATTTATAAACTGATCTTACCATAAATGGCAGCATTGTTAATTAAGGTTAAAAAACAAACTAAATCGTTAATTTCTTAAAAAGTAATGAACCGCTCTTGTTCAAATTTTTTGTACGTTGTCGGGACTACATAAACCCCATCTTCAAGAGTTTTCAGCCGTCTATGTGCAGTTGTTTTCGAGTAAGCAAATAGTGAAAATAACGTGATTTGAAAACTTTGGAAGCTATTTGCAAGATCACCCATGCACCTAGCGACCTCTAACAGGGCTTATTTTTTAGATAATATCATAACGAAGAGCTTTCCCAGTTCATATGTTATACTAAAAGTTAGCAGGAACCGAAATATTGAAAGACATATAAAAAAATGCCTATTTTATTCACAATAAGTTAATTAAAAAGTTATGCAGTCAACCAAATTGTGGGCCAATTTAGGGTGTTTAACTACACTATAAAACGAAGCGATTCCAATAATAGTTTCCCCTATGGGCCGAAAATTCATTTTTTAGAATTTTTTCCTTCTCGCTGACTGGCCTTAAATACGAAATTATAGTGTTAGTCCAGTCAAATTAGTAAATGAAATTGCATTTTAAGAGGTACGGAATTTTTTTTTGGCGTTTGTTCGGGTACATCTGACCAGGGGTGGCGCGTGGTTTTTTTGCGCCCGGTGCATTATACTATATTGCGCCCCATCAGCTGATCATATGAAAAAAACTTTTTTCGTCTGGATCGCAAGGACGAAGAAGCGGAAAATACACAAGGTACTTCTAACTTGGTAGCAATTTGCTTGACTTTTTCAATAACTTCCTGATATTTTGCTCTGATCGTAAATCTATCAAAAAAAACTGGTGTGCGTAGGACCACACGATGGAAGTGAAAACTTCTATGGCCATTCTGTATTTCCTATTCAATCTTAATATTACAGGAGGATAATGGTCAAACAATTTTGTCTATGAATGTGAATGCATTTGAAATATTTTTTTTTGTGGACTTGGAAACACATTTTACTAGACAAGTCGTTCTTATTTAATTATACAGTCGTTATACAGGTATTTATGCATTTTACTTTTTACAAAATTCTGGTGAAGTGATTTGTTATGCATACCATACATATTGCCAGCGCATTTTTAATTTTCTATCATTGACAAGAAATTCATTATTTCCGACCTTAAACACCTCCAAATAGCGATTTTCGGTGAAATCGAATCGTAATTGCCAAAATCGTACCGCCATATTGGCGCCGCCATTTTGAATTTTAAAATTTTGACCACAGATTCGCCATTTGTGACCTTAAAAACCCCCCGATACTGAGCTTCAATGGATTCAGAACACATTTGCAAAATTCATCCGCCATATTGGCACCGCCATTTTGAATTTTCAAATTTTGAGCACAGAATCGTCATTTGCGCTGATAAAAACATCTTGATACCGATTTTCAATATAATCGGAACACAATTGCAAAATTCGTCCGCCATCTTGATTTTTTTACAAAGTTGTCAGATTGCATTGTCATGGGAACTCAATGTGTGTGCGAAGTTTCATACAAATCGGTTTAGTAGAAGTAGTTAAAAAAGCTGTCGGAAGATTTGAACCAAAGAAACAAACAAACAAACAAATATACGAGGTCAAGCTAAATAAAACCATTAAAAAATCCATAATATGCTCTAGTCTTCCAAATAAAAAAAAATATATAATCAAACATAAGAATATATAATACATAGTAATATAGTATAATAATTTATAACACTTAATACAAACTCAAACCCCCAAAGGCAAATTTTTTCTCACATGGTACGGTAGCGTGATGATGGTTCGTTAGCTTGACGCGAGTTTTTAGTTTTTCCCCGGGCCAAAAAGTGCCCAACGTGCCTATAGAAGTTTTCACTTCAAAAACCTTTTGTGGAATTTAAAATATCAACTGCAGCAGACATTTGGGCTTTGTAAGTATATTTATTTTTCTAAAATATCACACTAGATTACTATGGAACAAATTAAATTTAACTCAGTAATTTTATTTCGTAATTCTACTGTATGTTTCGATACGGGTTCCCTACCTGAACGAGTTCTACCAACGCCTCGTAGACACCATCTAATTGACGAACTAATCGTTTTAACGCGTCTATGCTACTTTCACTACTAGTCTCACTAAGCTTGTTAGTGTCTTCTTTTTCAAAATAATAATCTTTTAACCGAACTGGAGAAATAAGCATATAAATTTTGAATAGTATCAAAACAAGAAGTTGACTTTAGAAACATACGTTTTTTTCGAAGTTCACACCTATTATCAAACGATGCATCAATGAAGTATGAGTTGAAGAGTTAATTAATGGAAAATTGTATGTACTATTTATATTTGCCCGGTACCATTTTCATAATTCGGGGCAAAGTAAAATATTTTAAATTTCGTAACATAAAAACAATAAAAAAATTAATTCCAATAAAATATAAATATAAATAATATAATTTATAAATGTATTACCTAAAATTAGTAATTTAATAATTGTTATTAAATCTAAAATATTACTTTTATAACTCAACATTTTAAATCTAATAAAAATATTTCACTCAATTTTCTCTTTATAAATTCTTCCAGAGAAACAGGCACAAAACTTAAATTTGCACCATCAATAACTCGTATAACATAAAAAAAAATCTACATATTAATTTGTTAGACAGTCGCAAGATATTTAGAAATCGCAAGATATTTTGTTCTCATTTCGTTTATTTACCTCTTTGAACAAATCTTGGAACAAATTTTAAAAGTGCACCAACAGCGCCCCGAAGTTTATATCAATCACAGTAAACAGCAATACACAATACAGAGCCATCGGAACAATTTTTTCCTTTGTGTGAGTTGATATGGTGCATTTTACAAACATTTCAAAAAGTGCTCCAGCGTAGTAAAAATGAAATTATTATGTGTTTCGTCTCCTTCATTCCACTGGTTAATTCTGTATTTACATCTCACGTTCAAATTTGAGAACATCAGTAGAATGAGAGATTTTTCTCTCACTTGGTGGATATTTCTCCTGAATTTTTACTTCTGCTGATTCTCTGGACAGAAATTATATTAAAATCACGAAGCAAAAGTCTCGAGAGGAAGTAGTACGAGAGGAAGTAAAATTTCCAGGTTTTTTTTTGCATGGAATTTGTGTTGTGTTGTTACATGAGTTGAAATATAGAATATTTTATTGGAATAAACTGGAAAAGTAAGTCGTGTTAATAAAAATGAAATCCTTTAATATATGAAAAGGATGTAAGAAAAACATTTTTAAACATTTTTTTTTCAAAGTTTTAAATTTTTTTTTAAAATCTGAATATCTGAAATAGCGCCCCCGTGCAATAGCGCCCGGTGCAAGTGCACCATTCGCACCTATGAAAGCGCCGCCCCTGCATCTGACAATGATAAAACCAAGTTTGTGGGGTCGCAGTGTCTTGGAAAAAGTCGCCATCTTGAAAAAGAGGGAGAGCTTGTTTATATTAAATAGCTCGTTTGCATGCAATGATAGCTGATTGTGTTATATTAATCAAACTCCGCTTTGGTTATTGTTTTACATCTTTATTGCTACGGTGTACAATTGCAACTGCCTTATTTCAAATCCTAGTTGTACTCTGGAATGCAAGGTTAAAGCATGCAGTGTTACCAGTGCATACTTGTATTCATTTCTTATTTTCTATATACTACACTCCTATAAACAATCAACCTCCCTCTAATCCTTCACAACCTCATCCGACTATGGTTGTGGAAGAAACACCAATTTTAGCGAGTTCTTCCGAAAATGTCAAAAGCATCACCGCTACTAAACCACACTTCTTGAACCCTCTACAGCCCCCGAACGTAAAAAACACCTTAATCTCGGCAGAGTCAACCGAGGGTCGTTACCTACTATCTTGCCTCAGAGATCGCAGGATCTTGTAAGGCTCTTCCTTGCTTACATGCACAATAAACCGGACTCTACATGTGTAAATGGTAAGACCAGGACCAGCCTCATTATTTCGATCCAACAAGAAGGTCTCCCGATTGATCGAAGTACCCTGCTGAAACTCTACACTGTGTATCATGAGCAATACCAGATCTCTTCTCAGCAAGTAAACAAGGATCTCGCCACTTACGCCTCGCATGTGAGATCACTACATGTGTCTCAATTGCAAAAGAGCCGGGACGAAATGGCTAGATATTATCGTCCTTAACTAGTCACTTCCCCGACAAATACCCACATCTCAACTAACCTAAACCCACCTGTAGACATAAGGCTCTTTTACCACAATTGCAGTGGTATGAGAGGCAAACTTAATAACCTTTTTGTCGACTCGAAATCTTGCAATTTTAATGTACTCGTAATCACAGAAACCTGGTTAAATGAAACTTTCCTAAACGAGGAGATCTTAGACTGCACCTGGACGATATACAGATGCGATAGAGACTACAACTCAACCGGGCTCACAAGAGTTGGAGGTGTTCTTATAGCGGTCAAAGGGCGCGTTTAGGCCGAAGTTAATTTAACTGAGCTAGGCAAGTTAACAACGGCATAATCAGCAATTTCTTTAGCGCTGTTAGCTAACTTATTTCTGCTTTTTGGCTTAGCTAAAATTTAGCACAGCCAAAATGAATTGACGTTTGCTTGCAATTTTTTGTTGCAAGCAAATAATTTAGAAATATTTCAATACAGAATGAAGATTTTACTATTATTATTCATTTTTTAGCTTTCTATTATTTGTAAAATGGGAAATGTTATTATTTTTGCCTGTTATTAGCTGTAAAATGAGAATTGTCAAATGGCATGCTAGAAACGGTGCTAAGTTAACAGCGCTAATTTAACAGAGTTAAAATAACTCGGGCCTAAACGCGCCCAAAGACTCCCTAAATAGCGAACTGATCGCAACTAACAGTTCGAATTCATTTGAGCATGTTTTCGTGCGAGTTAAATCCGGCAGGAAACACATATTTTTCGGCACTTTTTACATACCCCCTAACTCTGACGAATCTAAATATGATGAATTACTGCATATATTAGATGATATTAATGAATCTCTCTCCGGTATCGACGACATATTTATTTTAGGAGACTTTAATCGCCCTAATATATCTTTTATCTCCGACGAGGAAGAAAACTGTTTACTTCCGATTAACGTCATAAATGCTATCGATATAAAGTTTATCGATTCCTTTTATGGAAATGGTCTGCACCAAATTATTAGAACTCCGAATTCTTGTGGTAATTGGTTAGACCTAATTTTCACCAATTCACCTGAGGAGCTGAGTATCCTGCCTGCTCCGCCTGAGGAGAACCTATTCACCAACTCTATTCACCACTCTGCGTGGATCCTCGAGCATACTACCACAATATCTAATCATCGCATATCATACAATAACTCAACCATTTATGATTACAAGAACGCAGACTCTAACAGCATTGCCTTCGAATTATCCCTAGTTGACTGGGAAAATAGGCTATCTGGTAATGACATTGACGAAATAGTGTCGTGCTTCAACACTATTATTTTCAACGTTATTGACAAATATGTGCCCAGAATTAGAAAAAGGGATAAATTATCGGAGCCATGGCTGGATAAGAATGTTCGTTCTCTTCGTAATCAGAGAAATAAATTGTATAAGTTGATTAGAAATAACCCCCACGCAAATGATGAACTGAAACTAGCATACACTAGGTTAGCCTCAGAATTTAGTCTTAGGTCACGTGAGGCCTATACTACATATCTTAACTCTGTTGGCGATAGCATTATAAGAGATCCCAAAAAATTCTTTCAATTCGTTAATATAAAACGAAAGACCTTAGGCTATCCAGCTACAATGACCAACGGCAGTAATCACTCCTCTTGTCCACAGGAAATTTGTAACATGTTTGCTGACAGGTTTACCGAAGTCTTTTGTCCAAAAGATACAACACACACTGACCTACCTGATACGCACACTGTTACTTCAACTCTTATAGATAACATATCCCTATCCGTCGAAGATATCATGACAGGTTTAAACAATCTAGATATCAACAAAGCTCATGGTCCTGACAATCTGCCTCCTTGCTTTCTGCAGTGCTACTCAACTCAAATTTTGTTGCCCCTCCATCTTATTTTCAACAAATCCTTATCGTTAGGACAATTTCGCAGAATTTGGAAAAAATCCTACCTCATACCAATTCACAAAGCATCTAACAAGCATTCGGTGGACAACTACAGGGGCATTGCAATATTATCGGCAATTCCTAAACTTTTCGAAAAGCTTGTTTACGATAAGATTGCTCAAATAATCGATCCACTCCTTAATGATCAACAACATGGCTTCAGAAAAGGGCGCTCGACCACAACTAACCTTATGACACTAACTTCCGAACTACTTTGTGGTATGGAGAACGGTCATCAAATCGATGCTGTCTATACTGACTTCAGTAAGGCCTTTGACCGTGTCGACCACCATATTTTAAAGACAAAACTACTAAAATTTGGAATATCTGGTCCTGTTCTAGGATGGATAGAATCATATCTCAGCGGAAGAACACAGGCCGTTAGATTTCAAGGATTTCTGTCAAAAGAAATCGAAGTAACTTCCGGAGTCCCTCAGGGTAGTCATCTTGGCCCACTTTTATTCAATATATTCATCTCAGACCTGTCAGAAAAACTAAGGGATATACGACATCTCTTTTATGCCGATGACCTCAAAATATATAGTGTCATAAGGTCGCGTGATGACGTAACTCTTCTTCAGTCGAAACTAAGTACGTTACAAGACTGGTGCTCCACCAATAAACTACAACTTAACACCAGTAAATGCCACGTAATTACCTTCTCTCGTAAAAAAAGCATACAGCTGCAATACTATTATCTCAACGGCAAAGCACTAGACCGTGTTGATCAAATTGTAGATCTAGGTATTGTCCTGGACAAAAAATTAAATTTTAATTTGCACTACGATAATATTATTGCCAGAGCTAGCAAACTTCTAGGCTTTATAAAGAGAAGAGCCAAGGAATTTGACAACGCACGAGTTACAAAAACCCTTTTCTGTTCCCTAGTCCGCCCCATTTTAGAATACGCGTGCCCGATCTGGGATCCTATATACCAGGTAAGCAGTAGTAGGTTTGAATCAGTGCAGAAGAAATTTCTACTCTTTACTCTGACAAATCTATACGATCCACGTGATTTCCAAAGCCTACCGCCCTACATGGACAGGCTCAAAGTGTTGGATCTCATGCCGCTGTTTCATAGGCGTAAGTTGCTTATTTCATGCTTTACTTTGGACGTATTAAACGATAAGATCAAAGTTCAGTTTCTGTCAGACAGGATCAAACTCAACGACGAAGTCCGTCACAATAGGCATACGAAAATGCTTAGGGAATATTCTCATCGGACCGAATATGCAAAGAACGAGCCTGTAAACAGATGCTGTATGATTTTTAATGGCCACAGTTCCTGCTTCTCCCCTGGAATTAGCAAAATATCCTTCAAAAAAAATTGATATCCTTCCTGTCACCCGAATTACCTAACTAACTAACTAACACTATAACTAAGTTGAATCTCCCTTTGTACTCTTTTGTTATCACTTTGTGTGGCAAAAAAATAAATTAGATGCCAAAGTTGACTAATATGAATAAGACTGCAACCTGTTACTCTATCTGATATTTATAAGTTTGTGATATAGTTTAAGTTGCCTTGTTTGGCGTAATAATAAATAAATAAATAAATAAATAAATAATGATCAATGGCAAAGTTGTGGAGAATAAAATTATCTAAAAAATGAGCCAAAGTAATGACCGGTCAAAGTTCAACCATGATCATATGATGAGGGTTGAATGTAGTTTTTTGCAATTAACTCGCCAAATTTCAATTTTTTTGGGTTAATGTCCATTAACAAATTTAAAGTCCTAGTAATTACCTTTAGAATGAGCCCTTAATCGTCGTTATCGCTTATGTAGTTTGCGAGCAATCCAACGCCAAAGTTCGCACTGGACGTGCCTGAAATAACTGATAACGCCATTGAAAATTTCGTTAACGGTTGCTCATATGAAAAAGTTGTAAATGAAAGGAATACGGGCAATGAAAATATCTTTCCAACGAGGTATTATTCGATATACCCGAACAAATGCCAAAAAAAAAATTCTGTAGGTACCTCTTAAAATGCAATTTCATTTACTAATTTGACTGGACTATGATAGATAATTGGAAAATTGCTGAAAATTGGTACAGCACTTAAAGGCATCATTATACATAAATTCAAAAAGTTGAGTGACTCCGTTTAGAATATATCGTCGCTTCTCCAGAATAGTGGCACAACACAAAAATTTCCAATTTCGAGTTTATTTTGAAAATGTATAGCTAAATCCGCATATTTTTATGTGGTAAAACCAGTGGCGTAACGTGGGGGGGGGGGCAGAGGGGGCCATGTCCCCGGGCGGCGCAGATTTGGGGGCGGCAACTAAACTGGACCGAGCCAGCAATCCTGTTGGGTTGGCAACATTAGGCCATAGCCATGACACGGCGGCGGTATGACTAAACAAGTCCAAAAACGACATGTTTACCAATGATTGTTAAGAAGTAGACTGTCCTAGTTGACAGCGTCTCGACTATACGGTGGATGCATCAAAACTTTCCAAACACTCTCTCTTTTTTGACTGGTCATCAAAAAAGTGTGTGGTCGGGCGTTGTTTTGATGGAAGGCAACACCTTTTCTATTATTCAATTCGGGCCATTTTGGTTCAATTGCATGGCGTAATTTCTTAGTTGTCCACAGTAGAGTTGAGAATGAATCGTCTTATCAACTGGAAATACCTCATAGCGGACGAATCCCTTCCAGCGGATATTTAATTTGGTCTATAATGTTTTTCGCGTTCAACTCATGAAGAACTCATACATGGACCTTCTTTTTGTATCCACGTTTGTGTAAATAGTTCAAAACACTTGTGTACTATAGACAATACCTAGCAAACATGTTTTCTTAATGAGATAGAATAGAGCCTACGCCATAAAAGAAGAGAAATGAGCGCGAATGTGAAATGGTGTTTGTTGGTAAGTGCATCTCTTGAGAACGGCTGAACCGATTTGGGTAAATTTTTTTTAGATGTGCTCGTAATAGTCCGAATAAGGTTTTTAGGGAAAGAAAAATTGGAAAAATTTCCCGGAAAATTAGAAAATTTGAGAAAAATTTAAAATGCTTTTTCACGATTCGAACGATTCTCTTCTGGTTTGTTCGTTATACCCCGAATGGAAATAATTCAATTGAATATTTTCAATTGAAAAAAAACTGGAAGACCTGCAAATCTGGAAAATCAGCAATTTGCGTTCATTGAGACTTTTTGACGGCTCTTTTCTGCTTCTAATTACCCTGCTCTGTGTTGTTTGAACCTACTCTGGGTTGGTAATTCTCACTTTTTCTGCTCCACCAAATTTGTAGCAGCAAGCAGAGCAAGCAAAATTCTTCTTCTTTTGGCAGTTGTCAAATCGAGAACAGGAAAAATCGGAAAATTGATTTATGAATGAATGATTCGGAAAATATTGGAAATATTAAAAAATAAACATAAATTTTTAAATAAAAAATAACATTTCGATACTATTCAATTGTTTATTTTTTATGTAACCTCTAAAAAGGGAATTTAGAGCAAAATTGAGCAGAAAAGCGTTTTTTGAGATTGTGTGATTATGATTTTTTCTGCTCTGACATTAATTTGACAGCTGGTCCAAACCGAGCTGCTCTGCTCTGCTCCGAATTTTTTAAGCAGTTATCGCACACACATATTGATAGAGAAGCTTAAGTTCGTGCGTCTACCTATATTTTCTAGCTCAAGACAGACTGCAAGAGAGAAATTACTGATTCCAGCTCTCTGGGTTAGTTAGAGTTTATATTTTATACAAACCTTGAAGGAGGGTTACCGAAAATTCATTCGTTACATTTTCATTACGTTTACATGATTTCTTGTGTCAAGAACTTGAAGTTGACTTGAAATTCAAGCTGCGTTTTCGATTCATTGACTAAAAATTATTTAAAATCTACAATGTCCAGGTTGCGATTAATCTCGCTCTAGAGGTATAATCTAGCTATATTTTCAATTGGACAAGTGGTACAAATTAGCATTGGCCATTGTTTTATAAAATTCGGGTTCGGTTTGCAAAAAAACACAGAAAACAGCAGAATAAAATTTTAATTTAAGAAAGACGTTTTATTTTGAATCCTGTTAAAATATTGACTTTTCGACATCGAAGACTTTTTAGAAATTTTTTCTAGTTGCTAAAGTAGGGGGCGGCAAAAATTTATGGTTCGCCCCGGGTGGCAGAAATCCACGCTACGCCACTGGGTAAAACACCATATTATTACTTCCAAAAATGAGCGCAGTAAACCCGCTGGACTCCAAGATCATGACAAGGGCTTGTATGAAACTAGAAACTTTTAAATGGCCCCCCTGTAAAATCATTTGTTTTTGAGTTGTGCCACTATTCTGGAGAAGCGACGATATGTAGGTTTAAAGTATAGGCAAAATGCTGAAAAACGAAGAATATTGGGATTTTACTCACACTTTGTACCTATACATACATATATTCTAAACAGAGTCACTCAACTTTTTGATCTTTATATCAAATAAAGAATACATATTTACCTCAAGGATGAACCTAATTTCGTTGCTCTACGATAGTTAGTCTAGGAGTAATTGAAGTTTAAGTAAATTTTAAAAAGATACATTTATTTTTTCGTAAACACCCTGTATTTTAAAATATTAGCCGCGAAGGCCAACAAAGGATTTATATAACGTCTGATGACCTTTGCAAGTCGCGAATGAGTGCATATGAGTATTTTAAATTTTTAAAATCACGATATCTCATGAATTGCAATTCGTACGTTTATAATAATATTCATTGTAATTTAAAATTGCAGTCATATTTTAAAAATGGGGAAAATTTGTTGGAAAGGTTGGATTTTTTGTCCGAGAGTGTCCTAGTTTGGTGTTCATTAAGTTGTTCTAAAGTGTTCTAAGTCTTACTTTTTGGTTCTAGAATTTTTCAGGACAGTTTTGGACAAGAGTTTTTTGTTGTTGTTTTTTCTTAGTTTTGACAGATGTGTATATGAAATTATGAGAACAGAAAATATAGAACAAAAAAGTACAAAAAATCGTTCATTAGATTTTCTGTTCTAAGTTGCTCTAAAGTGTTAGACGTTTAATTGCTTGCTATTCTATTCTGTTCTGCTCTGTCCTGTTCTGAAAACTAATAAACAAACCTATAATATAGTAGTGTGGGTATTCAAATGCGACCTGACGGAATATTCCGTGAATGTTCCGCAAGCCACGCAAATGTCCGGCTACTTTCAACATTTTCTGCATTCCCGCATTCGACATAGCACACAAGCATACACAAAAAACGCATGAGACTCGTTACCCAGTAGGAAAAAATGGAAGTGCTTTGCTGCGGATCAAATATAAAGCAGTAAGAGCTTCCTGCAACAGCGGTACCTCAGCACAATCTCGGCAGATCACTTTAAAAGCTTTTTTACGAAACATAAGCCGTGTTTTTTTAATGAACTATATAGGTCTTCGATCCAGTTCATTAAAAAAACGACAAGGGAAATTTCACTAAGCGCCATCTTCAGTGCTTTAAATATACTAAAATTAATCCGAAGTTGCTTGTCAGTAAACAACTGTTACACGAATTCCCCTCTAGAAAATAATAAATAAGTTTCTAAAAAAAATTTTTTTGTTTCCTCATGCCTTCAAATTTGCTCTCGTCACTTCTATGTTGTTTTTATTTTAAATGACGTTTTTCCGACACCCGGTAAGTATGCTACATTCCGAAAAGAAAGGGAAATTTTGAAATGCCCCAAGACCTGGATAAAAACCTCGATAAATCCTGGGTTTTCAGATTTGTATTGGGAAGAACTATATAGTTCATTAAAAAAACACGGCTATAATATAGTGCTGAGCTTTACTGCTTCAAAAAAGCGCTTAAAAGGCTTTTCGAAGCGATTTCTTTCCTTCTGGGTACTTAGATTTTTGGTCTATCTGTGAAAGCCGAAACGCAACCATGCAATTATGTGTCAACGGAAAATCTCCGCATATCATGGAGCCGCTGAATGTAATGTATGTACGCTTGAATATGTCACCAGCTTACAGGCGAAAATGCGGTGCGGGCAATGACAGATAGAATAGAAGTATGTGTAATCAAATGCGAACTATCGAAATATGGCTCGACCAATCGGGAAATTGAGTGCTCCAAAGCCAATGAAAGAGCACTCCAATGGAGGCATGGAGTGTTCCCTTTCCGCTCCCTCTTCATATATTTTTTAACATTATAGCCGTGTTTTTTTAATGAACTATATAGGTCTTCGATCCAGTTCATTAAAAAAACGACAAGGGAAATTTCACTAAGCGCCATCTTCAGTGCTTTAAATATATTAAAATTAATCCGAAGTTGCGTGTCAGTAAACAACCGTTACACGAATTCCCCTCTAGAAAATAATAAATAAGTTTCTAAAAAATAAATTATTTGTTTCCTCCTGCCTTCAAATTTGCTCTCGTCACTTCTAAGTTGTTTTTATTTTAAATGACGTTTTTCCGACAGCCGGTAAGTATGCTACATTCCGAAAAGAAAGGGAAATTTTGAAATGTCCCAAGACCTGGATAAAAACCTGGATAAAACCTGGGTTTTCAGATTTGTATGGGGAAGAACTATATAGTTCATTAAAAAAACACGGCTTATGTGTTCGCCTAGGCTAGCACCCATAGGAGCAATCCTGCAGCGATTTGGTTGGAGGCAAAAAGAAACATTATAGAGATTTTTTAAATATCTAGAGTAGAACCACAGACTTAACTATCTGTAATACAGATGTTCCGCTCCATACAAAATTTTGGCACCAGCAAATTGCTGGGTAGGATTTATAATAAATCCTAAGGCGAAGCTTTAGGATACACATTCCACAAAGCTCTCCGCGCATTTCCCCAAGTTCTCTGTTGATAGACAAAGGAAGAGAGGAAGGGCAGGGTGGCTTCGGAACTTGGTTCCACACGAACGAAATGTATTTTTTCGCCTGCTCCACCCCTCACTCACTTGGCCCTATCAGCCAGGCAGCAGACGAGACAATTTTTTTGTGTTCACGCACAGGATGGATTTTTTTTCATAGCCATTGTGGCAGGTCATGATTTTGTATTTTTCTTGTTTTCAGGCATATACTTATGAATATTTCTCCAATGAGATGGAATATTCTTTTTAGATAACTTTTCATGTTCAAGGCCATTTCGCTTCATTTCGCATTTCCCGGTCTTTGATAGTTGTTCCCGGCCTAAGATTTCAGGTGCGCGGGGCCTAATCTATTTGATTTGTCTTTGATTAGCCAAGGGCTCAGGCGCAGGGCACCGCCACGCCGGATGGATTTTTTAATTTCCAATTTTTTATAAGGTTATTTGAAATGATGAAGTGTCGCAGGTCATGATTTTGCTTTTTTGTTTCATGCAGACATATTATTTTTCCGATGAAATGGCCGTACATTTCTGGTGCGCGAAATATAATTTATACTTCGGAATCGAATAAAAAAAATGTTTTAAAAATTAAATTTATGCCTTTATTTCTTGAGTTTATAAAATTGACCAACTCTAACTTAATTCTATATTAATTATGCACCTAGCAAGTGATGGGTAATTATGCTGATTTCTAGATTCCTTTAGATTGTGAAAATCTTCATGGCTCAACCGTCTAGACTAGGGGTCTCCAAAGTGGCGTACGCGTGGGTACGCAGAAAATTCTAGGGGGTACGCCAAATTTCTCTTCAAAGTACTTTATGTCCTCTTCTTTTCCGAGATATGCAATACTGTTGTGAATTTTTATTTTTTAACCCTTTTTTTAAGGAAAGAAAAAAATAAATAGTTTTTATATCCACCCATACTAAACTAACGGATACAAACATTAAACATTAATAGGAGCAAAAAACGGCAAATAATCGTTAACAGCCTTTTTAAAACAAGCGGCTATCTTTACTGGTGCACGGGGATACCGTGTCACGAGGCTACACGGAATACGTGTTTAAATATCAAGCAGCAATTGAAGCACAGCCTATTGTTGGACTTGGCTTCCTCCAGCGTTCGCCTCCATGATTGTCTGTCTCCAGTTTCTCCAGTTCCAGTTTCTTATTCGTAATTGTGTTATGTCTCCCGCGACGCCGTCTACATATCTTTTCTTAGGTCGTCCTGGTCTCCTTTTTCCTGTCGGTAAACTCTCAGTGAATGTTGTCGATCAGCGATGGTCGCTTTACTTTTGTACGATTAAGATACATTGCCTGTATCTCAAATCGTTCAGGCTCATCTCATGTTTTTTCCCATACAGAGCCATGAGAAACACGTTTGCTGCTTTGGCAATCTTGGATGAGGGTCTTTGAAAACATCAATAACTGGTTGCAAGTCTCAGTTTCAGTTTCGCCTAATTAAAAAAGCAGAAGTGGTGTCATAACTACTCATGTCGTGTAGGAATAATTGATTGTCTGAAAGGGTTTTCCAAGCAGCAAGATAGAGATTCTAGACGGTTTTAGACAACTGTAATCTAAGGCACAATAATAGATACAGGCCGGCTCTTGTTTTTGGAGTTTGCTAGGAAACTATCCTGCAAGGCAATTAGCACCATCGATTCTGTAAATGGTATTGCGGCAGATTGTTTTCTTTGCGCTCTTCTCAATCGCTTGGTGTTTTCATTAGCTTTAGGGAAGTCATCGAAAATTAGATTTGTAGTTTGACTTGCCATGATACATAACTGGTGGAAATTTCTGATGTAACAAAAACCCTCCATCGAAGACATATAAAAGAAAGAAAGAGAGGGAAGGGCTTAAGTTCGTAACGCAAAAATTCTCACAGCTCTTCATCTGAATGTTTCACGAAGAACTCTATTCAGATAGAAGACAGGGCTGTAGTCATCAATCCAACCACACTTTTCTTGCGAATGTTTCACGATGGTCTTTCTTAGGAAAAAGGTTCTTGGATTAACTAGGATTATGACTACTGCTTAGTTATTTTTTCCGCGCCCAACATACATAGAAATTATGTATACTCTTGCTCAGGATGACGAATACTACAACATACTACAATTTCAAGGTCATCGGAGGGGTGGGGGTTAATTTGAATAATTACCTTATTTTCAAGTGCTTGGTATCAGTAAAAGGATTAACGGGATAAATCTTACACGACATCATAAAAGAATATTTTATATTTTAGTAGGATGCGTCCTTGAGAAATGGGTTGTTGAAAGGAAAATTCGAGACTATTGATGAAACTGCAACATTCGTTGGTTAAGGGGTAATATCACCTTGTGTTCACTAAATTTCACGTGATTTTCTGAGACGTACCACGAACGCTCGGACAGAGATAGAGATATGGGGTTTTGTGCATATAAGTACTAGTCTTTAACTACAAAAAACATGTTTTATTTTAATTTTACGAAACAAAATGGCGGCACCGCAGCGCACGCGAGGAAAATAAACAGGGACGGTCGACATGGGCCACAATTTTTAACTAAACAAGAAACCAAAAAGTTTCTTAAAATATAGTCCGAAATCTAGCGAACGTCGTAGGATTTTTTAGAAAAATTGATTTACAGAAGATGGGGTTAACTTGAACTTTTTTTCTTGTTTTTTCGAAAAAATCGGCCGAAAATCTTTAAAAAACAATTTATCAAAAAAGTCCTACGACTTTCACTAGAAAATATTGTTTTAAACTTGCAGTTAAAATTCACAGTCAATCTGATAAAAATTGAGGAAGTTACTGGTACGCCCAGTTTGGAAAACGTGGAGCCGACATATTTAAGTTAAAGTTTTGATCCCCTCATAATCGAATTTTTGTATCATTCTTGGATAATTTATGGAGTGTTTAAAGCCAATAAGAAAAAAAAGTGAAAAAAAGTCACAAGGTGATATTACCGCTTAATCGAAGAAAGGCGATCCCAACAACTTACCCTTAAATTCGCTCCAAAAAATAATAAATCAATATAAAGCTTATTCAATATCTAGAAATTTCCCTTAATTTGGAAATTAGCCTTGAGAATTTCAGTTATTTTCCTTATTAAATTTGTTTTTTTCTTAAAAACCCATACCTACCCCACCTTAAATTGCCTATTATAAATTACCTAGACGAGTGAAATTTTTTTTGGAGCCGGTTAAGTGTGGAGACCCACTTATAAATACATACATACATATATACCAAAATTAATATTGAAAATTATTAATAAGAATTAGTGATGTGACCTATGTGTTTAATTAAGAAAACAAAAGTTGTAGACATTGTCACATCCAAACAATATATTGAACTTGAATCATTATCCTTGCTTTCAGAACAATATCCGAATATGTATGATCTGAAAACCCAGCGATCGACTTCCACCGACAGGAACCCAAATTAAGTTCAACCAATAAAATTGATTATGTCGCGTAAATTGCCGATACCGCCTCTTAGCCCTACGTACATTAGTATATTCTCACAATGACCCCATGTCCTACGACCGACCCAATTAGGAGCTCATATTGTATGCTCCAGATCCAGATCCGGTGGTCTAAACGTTGACCCATAAAGATTTTCACAATCTATAGGAATCTAGAAATCAGCATAATTAGCCTTCACCTGCTAGGTTCATAATTAATATAAGGCATAAATTCAATTTGTAAAACTTTTTTTTCGATTTCGAAGTATAAATTATATTTCGCGCACCTGAAATCTACGGCCGGAAATAAAATGTAGCATAATGCCTTCAATACGAAAAGTAATCTAAACAGAATATTCCATTTCATCGGAAAAATAATATGTCTGCATGCAACAAAAAAGCAAAATCATGACCTGCGACAAATAACCTTATAAAAAATTGGAAATTAAAAAATCCATCCGTCGTGGCGGTGCCCTGCGCCTGAGCCCTTGGCTAATCAAATACAAATCAAATAGATTAGGCCCCGCGCACCTGAACTCTTAGGCCGGGAACAGCTATCAAAGACCGGGAAATGCGAAATGAAGCGAAATGGCCTTGAACATGAAAAGTTATCTAAAAAGAATATTCCATTTCATTGGAGAAATATTCATAAGTATATGCCTGAAAACAAGAAAAATACAAAATCATGACCTGCCACAATGGCTATGAAAAAAAATCCATCCTGTGCGTGAGCACAAAAAAATTGTCTCGTCTGCTGCCTGGCTGATAGGGCCAAGTGAGTGAGGGGTGGAGCAGGCGAAAAAATACATTTCGTTCGTGTGGAACCAAGTTCCGAAGCCACCCTGCCCTTCCTCTCTTCCTTTGTCTATCAACAGAGAACTTGGGGAAATGCGCGGAGAGCTTTGTGGAATGTGTATCCTAAAGCTTCGCCTTAGGATTTATTATAAATCCTACCCAGCAATTTGCTGGTGCCAAAATTTTGTATGAAGCGGAACATCTGTATTACAGATAGTTAAGTCTGTGGTAGAACTGTTCATGGAGGCGTGTGGATATGTGAATAAGCTCCGGTGCCGAGAAGCTTTTATTTTTGTTCATCTTTTGCGATTGCCTTTTCGTTTCCAAGCGCGAGTGTGGTTTTACCAATGCGGTCCTCCGTATCGAACGAGAACCGGTATATTGAGTATGCTAATGTCACTCTTTATAGTCAACAAGATAATCGCCAATTTTGCTCTTTCTATAAAATTTCTGAAAACTCCAGCAATGCTCCCTTTGGAGCATATTTGGCAGCGCTAAAAATTAGCTCCCCTGAGGAGCGCTCCCAACTTTTCCCGCTGGGGAGCGCTACGCACATACCGCGTAAGTTGCTCTATCCAGCGGGAAATGGAGTGCTCCAATAGCCATGATTGAGCACTCCTAAAAAAGCTTACATCGCCCCCGTTTCCATACCAGTTCTATATAGTTTTTAACATTGCATGTCATTGTAGGGGAGCATCCCTTTTTATGCTCCTTCAAAAGCGTTCTAGGAGCATGATAAAAAAGCTTTTTAATAAAGAATATTCATGGACGCCTGTGGATATGTGATCCGGTATCGAAAAGCTTTTAATTTTGTTTGCCTTTTGCAATTGTTTTTTCGTCTTTTTCCAAGCGCGAGTGTCATTTTCCAACCGGTCCCCGTGCTAAGTATTAACCACCGTCCAATGCTGCTTACTTCTGTAATCGAACAAGAACCGCTCTACTGAGTATGCTAGTGGCACGATTTATGGTCCTTAAGATAATTGTCAGTTTTGCTCGTTCTATTAAATTTATGAAAACTCCAGTAATGCATTTTTAGGAGCATTTTTAACAGCGCTCAAAATAAGCTCCCCTGAGGAGCGCTTCCAATTTTTCCCACTGCGTACTTTCAACTTTTTCCTCGTTGCCGCGGCCCACGGTATACAGAAACAAGGTAGTGTAAAATAGACTGACAGCTCGAATATCGTAGAAAAAGCCGACGTCACCCGGCAAGTTAATACAGAAAACAACAACAACAATTTCGATTTTGTATGGGGAAGACTTGCCGAGTGACGTCAGCATTCAAATGACATTTCTCTTTTACATTACCTTGTTTCTGTATACCGTGGCCGCGGCCTAATGTCAAAAAGTTGTTTGTGTTTTGAGGACTGACATTTATAGAATGGACTGCTCATCAGGAAATTTTCATCGCACCAATTCGTTCCATAGCTGACAAACCTTTTTTCACTGATATGTAAACACTTTTGTAAATTAAACATTTTTATATTCGTTTTTGGACGATAGAAACAATATAAATTTTTGTTAAAAAAAATAACAAATGCAATTTTGATGTTATTTCCCTTTTAAAATGCCTTTTTTCATTAATTACAAATATTTATGTTAAACCGTGCGAGTTCATCTAAATGTCAGTGATTCCGGGTCTTATGGCGAACGAGACAGAAATAAAAAAATCAGTATACCCATCTATTTTTTGTAAATATTCTGACATTAGTTCAAAGGAAAAAATGAAATCAGGATGGCAACTTTAATGTCGTGCAACCGTTGTGGCGGTTTTATTTTAAATTTCGCTTAAAATTATTCCAGAATTTTATTTACCGTTCTTATTTTACTGCAAAGATAAAAAAGTTATCGTATTTTGTGGTTTATTGAATGTCAAGAGTAAAAATATTTAAGAAAATGGAAAAGTGTGCAATTTTTCAATGTCAAATTTTATTTTTTCAAGTTTGGCACTATCTGATTTTATTTCTGCCAGTGAATGCACAAAAGCGGCTTATGGATGAGCGAGAGGACTATACTTTTCTATACTTTTTGGTGCCATGAGTTTGTATGGGAATAATGTCTGATGAGCAGTCCATTATTATAAGTCAGTGGTTTTGAGTCGTGTGTTGGTGGTTTTGAGTCGTGTGTTGGTGTTGGTGGGTATAGTAAATTTGTTGAATTCCAGTTAATGCAAATCTTTATTTTTCCAAATTGCGGTAATGAAATTAGCACCTAAAACAAAAACAAGTGTTGTAAGATAGAAAAATAATACGCAAATCATACAGCTTTTTCAATTTATTTCCTATCACGACCACATTAGGGTTTGCAGCCCCGGGATCACGGGATCACAAAATCCCGGGATCCCGGTGTTTTTTCAAATCCTGAAATCCCGGGATTATTAAATAGATAATCCCGGGATTTAATTTTTGTCCGAATTATATTTTGAAATTTTTTTCTCATCAAAATTTTCTAAGAATTTCATTCTTAGAAAATTCATATTTTTTTTATGAAAGATGTATGTACGTAATAATAAAAGATCAATTCCAACCACAATACAAGTTCATGAAATTCTATTCGTATTGATAAATATAGTATATTGTGAAAATGAGAAGAGACTAAGGGTATGTCCAGTACGTAGCCTAGGGTAGAGCATAGCCGCGCATACTTGCTTATAGAACTCTCAATGACGCTTTCCTCTCGCAGAAAAAGAGACTCTGTGTGGGACAAATCTTGCGATCGATTTTTCGACCACATCTCGATATCCGGTGATGCTCCAATTTGTCACACACCCTTGGTTCTGAAGACAATACAATATAGTAGCCTTGTTCGTTTACTCCACACGGGATCCCACTTCGTTCAATTAACAATACTTACATTGTAATGCTTGTAAAAAGTTTCTATAAACCTTAATTTTTTTTGAATTTATTACATGAAATGAATAGGTTTCAAAATGATACAGTCCAACTTTTAGCTCACAATGGGCATTTGTTAATTAACAATTGCACAAAATGCAATAAGTTAAATATCTCGAGTTCACGTTAACAAAAATTAACTTTATTTTTTTAAATTAAAGGTCCCAAAACTCTCTACCAGATCTGGTAAAACATTTTAAATTAATTTTTCGAAATGCAATTGTTGTTATTTGAGTTATACGCAAATGTAAAAAAAGTAACCAAAATGACATTAAAAAAAATTCTTTTTAATTGCATGTGAAAGGTGGCGTCGATATCTATATTTTGAAAACAAAAATTGTCATTTTGGAATTAATCGCATAAAATGGCGGGCATTTCAAATTTTAGATAACAAATGCAATTTTGGCCAATTGGTTCAACATTTTGACACCAACTTTTCAGGGTCTTTTTATAACATCAAAAAGTATATTTTCTGAAAGTTTGATGCAGATTGGTCCAGTTGACGGTCTTGGTACTAAAATGAAAAAAATAGAGTTTTTTCGTTTTTTCAGTTTTGTAGGTTATGGATTTTGTATTTAGTTTTGTAGGTTAAGGATTTATTGGCAATTTTATTACGAAGAGACTGGGTTTTATTTTGCCGCGATCCGACTTAGGGATTCACATTTTAAGCTCGAAAAAACGCGGTAAAAAACTTTAATTGTTTATAACAAAAGTAGCACAAGGCTCACGAGGTTCTAAACTTAGGAATATACTCCTGGCGATACCCCAAACAGGATAAAATCATAATCTTGCTGTTACCAGACTGTGCAAATTAAAGTGCTTTTTTACTGCACTATATTTAATTCCAACTATGTTAGTAAGTATTTTTTATAAATAGTCCAATACTAATCCCGGTACCAATCTCTGGATCCCGGGATTTGAATAATGTAATCCCGAAATCCCGGGATTGAAAATATAACACGGGATTGCAAACCCTAGACCACATGCCACTTTCATTTTTAGGTTGTCTCAAAGTCGGAACGTGCCGCCGACACCGCAACAATATGTCAGTGCAAAGTCCCCACATACCGTATGTCCGCACCGCAATTGCCCTTGTATCAGCTTTACTTGTCAGTAGCTTTACGTGAAAATTGGCACGTAACAACATCTAGGTTTGGTAGGCCCAATCATAGCATCCCATCCCTTTCAGGACAGCTTCCAGTCGCAACGGCACCCGCATATTTGCCATAAATTATTTGTCGCACCACCTAACTCGCTGGTGACTGACCCCCAAGTTCTAACATATACTAAAATTATTAGAAAAGTAACCAAAATTAAAATGATTCAAAAATAATATTTCTTTAAAATAATGATATAAAACAATTTTCTAAATTATTCTTATCAATGCATACTCTGTTTTCTTGCAGTTAAAATTAAAATTGCGACTTTGTCGGCATTTTGTGATAGAAACGAAATCAGATTAAAACACCAAAATTTCGAAATGCTTAAAATTAAATCCAGATAAAGTGTATTGGAACTTGCACTAATCATGCATGAATACCGGTTCCCATTTAAAGTTGTACAATAATCGTGATAAGGAAACGTTTTATAATAATATAAAAAAATATTGCTCACAGGTAATAAAGTAAAATAAAAACATACAAAAAAAGTGTTTTACATTCTTCAATTAAAATGTTCACCCTTGTATCAAGATATTTCTACGTAAAAACAGTGTTGGTTCTTCCCTTTAAAAATATTAATCTAATTATGACAAATTGATTAACTAAATTGCTGATATATTTTTATAACATTAATCCTCAAAAATTTTGATAATAATTAAGATTAGAAGAATGAATTTTAATATAAAAATGCAGAAACAGCTTCTTGTGTTATTTAGTTCCACTTGAAAGTTTTTACTAATCACAATGAAGGCTGGTAATATTTTAAAAATATTTAATTAAAATTTAATTACAAAAAAATTAATTAATTTTGTGTTTTAGTTCTACTTTTATGCGTACTTGGTATAGCTATCGCAGCTGCCGGTCACACTCACGGACATAATGGACGTCCAGGATGCATTTTGGCTGAAGAACTTACACGACCATGGAGGAATAATTTCGACCCTACCAGATATTGGGTATGCAACAAGAGAGGAGAGGCAGGTGTTGAAGTCAAATGCAAGTCAAATAAAGGATTTATGAATGAACCGTTCCTTGACTGTGTGGACTGGGCTGATTGGTATTGGACAGAACCTTATGATCCACCAACATTGGGGTAAATTATTTTTTTTGTGAATATGTAATATTTAAATAAATATTAAAAGGCTCTGTTTAAATGATTTTGTTGTGTCTATTAAAAAATTGAAGTGTTTGTGTAATTAGACAGTTTTCTGTGCTGATCTGTACTTATATAAATGTGCTGTAAGGAGTATCGCTACTGTATTACTGCATTTAGGATTTTCCTAATACATGATCGATCACTTGCCTAACCGCGTCAATTTATTTTGAAAATTGTGTTGATCGTTTTAATTTCACTGTCCAGCAATCGATCTATATGTCGTCCTGCTCTTTTAACGCTTGGGAAAGAATTATAAATTTTAATTTATGCCTGAACACGATGAGGTTCAGTTCTCTACACAAGTCCTAAACACCGGAATTGCTTAACGTTAATCCCTGTAGGGATATTTCAAAATTGATCTTCACTGCGAAAATAACCTCGTTCTTTTACTGTTTTGCCATCTGTATAATAAAGCTGCTGTGGCCCTTTTGCGAATATTGTGTAAAATATTAAAATCTCTCACCACCGGCTTCAAAATAAAATAAGAGAAGGATGAAACAATATCTTTTTTTTATGTGACAGGTTTAAGTTCAGAAATCACCCTTCATGAGTCAGGAGAGTCTTTAAGGAGAAGGCGATAAGCCCAGCGTTTGAACTTTCGAATGTTGTATAAGTTCGGCAATACAGACTGCTCCAGGTTGGGGTTATTCTATTTATAAAGGAATTCTTTCTCTGTAGCGTGCGCTAAGAGTTGTAGGCGGAGGGAATGAACCGAGCGGGATGAGTTGGTGTTGCGGCTATAAGATTCCCTTGGAGGCAGGAGAGCGTTTATTTCAGTTTATCAATCACCGTGATAGTAGCGTAGCGATAAAGTTTCGTCAGGCCTGCTACATCCCTACGGTTGGTCGAAGGGTAGATTGCAGAGCGAACGGTATCTTATCCGATAAGTTTGAGGGCTGGTTTGAACTTTACCTAACCACATTAGTGGCTTTCGAAGCCGCGCCCCATGTAGTTGTATAGGGATTTGTATTCGAGAAAAGGCCGAATGGAAGATTTATATATAACAGCTCCGGCCGATGACTGTAGGAGGAGCTTGCAGTCACTGGGCTGCTTGTTTTGCGATTTGGAATATGTGGTCCTTCCAAAACAGGTTTTTGGCTAATGTAACGCCTAACATTAAGGGATGGGTCAGTCATTACTTCTACACCATCTATTAACACGAATTAAGAGATATTGCAGGTTTTATTGGAAATAATACCCTTGACATAACGACATAATTACGACGAAAATTCGTCATTACTAACAAAAATGACCCTCGTTATTACGAAACCTAAAGAAGCAAATTTTACGTCGGTTACGATGAAAACTCATATAGAGTACCATCTGTGTCGGTCGGTAGATTATTGGAAAAAGCTTGGTGTTTTGCGTTTTTCCCAGTGTTATACGGTATCAGCTGAATTTGGTTTTAATTTTATTTGAAAATTAATAAAAAAATATTACTTCTTGGGTAAAAACTAACTCGCCCCTACCTAGCATGCAGCAGGCACGCACTAGCCTGCACGCCGCCCGCAACCTGCATGAAATCGGTACGTTCACACTTTTTCTAGACTAAAGGGAACATAATTGTGGATTTAAAAAATTGTGTAGGTCGAAGATAAGTAAATTACAATTATCTTGGTGACCGTAGCTTGGAATTTAGCTACACGAGGAGGGGTCCGAACTCTATCAAAAGCCTTGGAGAATATCCAGAGCAGCCAGTTCAGACTCACCAAATCGCAACATATTTTGTTTGAGGTAAGTACATTGAGATGAGGTACATCTCCTTAAGACAATAGTGGCACATTATCAGGCCTTATTGACGCTCTCTGAAGCACGTATACTATATATAGTTGTTATGGAAACATTAGAGTCAAACAGATATGGAAGTAGATAGGTCTTATTTCTGCTTTCTTCTATCATCGCCAACTTATAAAAGAAGGGTTTCTGGATGAAGTAAAATTATTCTCGTCGTAAGTTACTATGGACCAGAATATTTTGCTGCCAGCAATACTATTGAGAATCCTACTTCTTAACCTGTCATCAAATGATGTTATGGCCTTTCTGATGATGAGATTTGCGACTCATTTAGCGAACACACACACTCGATCACTCAATCTTTGGCGTTCTTACTGCGAAAACACAAATCCCAGATAGTTATTTTAGGATCTGTGTTGATTGGGGGCGAAGATGAATGTAGGAAATAAACGTTGATTAAGCAGTGGTCCAATCTCCCAAGAGGTAAGTCAAAATCGACGGAGTACCGCTGCTAAGGTACTATCACTGAGTCTAGTGCGCTTATAAAGGCTTGGATATACAGGGTGTGGCAAAAGTCACGCAACGGTCCGATATTTCCTGAAGGGTAGGTTTTCGTGAAAAAAGTTTCAAGCAAAAGTTGCTCAACTTGGAAGGTGGAATCGCTTGCACACAAAACTAAAATTTCAAATGGCAATTTCAAATGAGGCTGCTGGTAGCTTCGGAGAAAAAAAAATTTTCGAACAAAAGTTTGATATTTCTCTTCGGAGAATCATAATCCGTGAGACAAAATGTGGGTTACCATTATTCACCCCCACCCCTGCGATGGGAGATGTTTGATGTGACTGTCGCAAGGGAGTAGGTTCAAGAGAACAAAAAGGTCATTCTCAGGGGCGGCAGAGCATAATCATTGTGGGTGGGTAGCGCGTGGCCAGATAACAGTTAAAATGTAAAAACTAGCATTTTGGGGGTGCAGATAGGGCCCCTATTAGGGTATCCCCACTGCCTCATGTGGACTCCATGTGGATTGCTCTATAAGTCCCCCACAGGGCATCTAACGCCTTGCCTCATTCGCGCCTCGTCAAAAGGAATACCCCAATGTGTCTAAAGCTTTATATTTTTAAACGCGGGTGTCGTTTCATCAATGCAGTCTTCCAACTGCGTACTAATCACGTCCAATGTTGCTTGACGTGGAAACATAACCGGTCATACTCAATAGACCTAAACGACACCCTTCAATACAACAACAAAAACTAAAGCTTTGTATGAGTAAAACTAAAGCTTAAGGATATCACTTTACAGCTTTTTAAAAAGCTTTCCGAATGTTTAGGGCTTAGGGGTGACTTCAGATTCAGTATCGCTGATTCTTTCTGAATGGTGTTTATGACGAAACTAAGGGGAAAGCTCTATTTCGCCATGCCTCTCATTTATCACATGGGGTCCTCATGAGGAGCCTACGTCGAATCTTCCTTTTCGGCATGCCCCTGAGGCAATCCCCTTTTTAAATGCTAGTTGGGTGGGGTTTAAAAAGCTCACGCTACACAGTTATAAGTTCTTAATAGCTCTAATATAATAGGGGTATTCAAGTCAGTTCGTAAATGCGTAAATTTTGTAAATAAAATTTAAAAATTTAAATTAAATATTAAAATTTATTATTTTACCCAAATTAGATTTACGGTAAATACGATGCTTTTTATCAGAGTAATTTTTTCGACCCTCGTAATTTAATAAATGACATTACTGTGGTAAATGTAACATTTGTTACGTAGTTTACTACGTTTACTCAATTTACGAGGGTTGACATGAATACTACTACTATATTTAGTTTTCGTATAAAAATCCTTGTTCGCGTGCGGCCCATCCACCACGTTCCTTCGTCGACAGCGATCGAGACGGCCCTTCAAAGTTCTGGGTTATTAGGTGTGCATGAAATATTTTGGGTGTGGATTTCCCCACCCAAAGCGAAAGTGCGTGTGCACTTTTCCTTCCATCCCCATGCGCTCCGCCGCCCCAGGTCATTCTCATGGCCCCTGTTGTCCCTATTATCCCTGTCCATTTGGCCGTTCCAAAACTTTATGATATTATAAGTCTTGCTTAGTGCTGACCACAACACTAGCGAGCCCTACGTTTGGATTGGACGTACTAGGGCCATGTACATCCACAAAACTTTATTTGGCTTTCAAACCCATCTGTTGCCGACAGTCTTTTTACAGGAGTAGACCTCTTTCTCGATATTCTACCCGAGCATTGGATCTAGGATCAAACCCAGTAATTTCACCACGGAAGATAGAGTGAGGGTTGACATCATATTGCTAGGCCATACATATTTTTTTCAAGAACAACAATAAGGTGTAAAAATTTTGTATTAAGTAAATTTATAAATGTCAGCCACCCATTTTACAGCAATCTAGCTGTCGGAGACTTGGAATTTATATTAAGTAGCTTATATTGTAATCTTCCATCCTAGAAATTTTCATGCGCCACATCGATGTCATTTTTTCAATAAGAAAATGACTACTTTTACCATTCTTACCTCTGTCCTGCACCACTAAAAAAGTCGGAGAGCTCGGACATATAATCCCGTTTAGAAATAGAATGATTTTCAATCAAGTTTGCCCACATCAAAGATGAAAGCACTTTTTCGTCTCCAACTCTTAGACTATATAGAAAACTTCATAAAATCGATCAAAATTGCGATCTTTCAAAAATTCCAACGGGATTTAATTTTCAATTGTTTCTTAAGTTTTCTAAATGAGTTTTCCAATTATAAACTGATTTTGCAAAAAATGGTACAATTGAGCCGTTGAGAATCATAGTGGCGTAAGTCAAAATTTTTAAAAAACTGAGTTAAGACTAAAATTTATCATTTACGCATTCCCTGTTCAGCACCATATTTAAACTAGCTACAAGTTACCGTGAGAACTGCTGAAGGCACGCTGTTATCATTGCAAACAAAAGTGGCACTTCGCTGAGAATGAAAGTGGTGGGGAAAGTCACTTTACTCCGAATAATTTTAAATTGACTTACGCCACTATGATTCTCAAGGGCTCGATTGTTAATTAAGGTTTAAAAAAAACTAGATCGTTAATTACTCAAAAAGTAACCAACCGATCTTGTTGAAATTTTTTGTACATTGCCGGGACCGCATAAACACAGCAAGAGTTTTCTGCTTCCTGTGTGCAGTTGTTTTCGAGTAAACAAATAGTGAAAATAACGTGATTTGAAAACTTTGGAAGGTATTTGCAAGATCACTCTTGCACCTAGCTACCTCTAACAGGGCTTCGCGTAGAACTTTTTCAATGCATGTGTTATACTAAAAGTTAGCAGGATCGGAGACATTGAATGTAAGGAGAAACTCATCACTTGTTAACCTGGAACCATTCTGCAGCTTAGCCAGCTGCCACGTTAGAACGCTCAGAAGGAATTGAGTCGATGGACAAGGACCCAAGGCGCTCATCAAGCAAAAAGATTCATTCAAATTAAAGCTCGCAAACTTTTATATTTCAACGGGTGGGATCATCTAAGTAGAATATTATTGGTAGTTGATTGTAACTGTCGGCTCTGCCGGGCAGCTCCCGAAATTGCGGAGCACTTGCTGTCCAACTGTGAGGCTGCAGAGAGGACAAGATTGAGTCTCCATTGCGACTTCCTTACGCTTTAAATAATTTTAGGTTGTATCGAAAGCCTTAACCTGGAAGTCTTTCAACGACGAGGTTATCATAATATAGTTCGCGGCGGTAATTCGCTTTCTTCAAACTACTGACTGGGATTTGTGTTTTCGTAGTAAAAACGGCAGGTATTTAGCTTTTCATCACTGTACCAAAATCTGTACAGCCTAGACCTAATTGATTGAGGGATCGAGAGTGTACGACGCAATTAAAACTTAAGAGCCGCCTTTATTGCGTACAGACGTTCCCCAAATGAGTCACTTCGTCGTGAGTATATTAAGGTGAGAAAATTTCATCATGAGAAAGGTTATAACATCATTTGATAACAGGTTTAGAAGTTAAATTCTCAATACCAAAGCCCGAAGTAAAAACTTCTGGTCCCTAGTTATTAAAAAGGATATATCGAATTATTCGGTTTTTATACCAAAAAATTATTTAGTCTTATCTAAACGCCATTATCATAAATTTCAATTATCTTTTGATAAATCTAAAATCATATTTCGATGTTAAGCGTAATCTCTTTTTCAAAGGCAGATTTTTTTTGAAGTGCAAATACGGGAAGATGAAAAAATAATGCCAATGCGTTATCTGAAGGTGCAAAACGTAATCGTTTGTAATTAAAATGCATTTTTATTGATAATTTTCTTAAAATCAAACTTTTATTAATTTACACATGGTAATGGATCACAACCATCCTCCCATTCCCATTCATCCCATTTAATGCATCTTGGTTCTTTTGGAGGCTTTGAAGGACAATTCACAAATCCAGTCTGATCAGGACACTTCTTCGAAACCGCCGGTTCTCCTAGAACTTCACAAACCCAATATCTTGATGGGTCATAATTATTTCTCCGTGCCTGTCCAAGGTCTTCTGGTAAAAGACATCTTGGGCGACCATTACCACAATTTGCGGGATTGGCAAAGGCAAAGGCAAACCCAACAATGCACAGAAGAAGGACTATAAATAAAAAATAATAATTTAAAAATACAATTATTCTTATATTTTATTTATTTTTTAATTATTAATTTAAAAAAGATTATTAGTTACCTGCTTTCATTTTTTTGTGATTGTTCGTTGTGTACTGGGTTAACTGGATTTGACTTTCTGATTGTTCGTTGGAAACTGGTTAGCCTAAATTAAAATTATGCTTTTATATACTGAGATAATTTTGTTTAATCTTTTTTGCAATAAAAATGTTTACTGATAAAATATAAAATAATTGAATTTATCTCACTAATCCTATAATAAATCTAATGCAACAATCAGTTATTACTTTACTTAATGCAATATTTTTACACCTTCTTGCTCTTCTTGGAAAAAATTTACATCCTGGTAGTATGATATCACGCTATCTTCCAAGGTGAAATTACTGGGTTTAATCTTTAGACCCAAAACTGGGGTAGAACATCGAGGAAAAGGTCACGAGAGCTTTTATAGTAGTAGGGGAGCCCACGATGCTAAATGGGGGGGATTTACTCGAGCGTCGTGGGGACCTATTGGATTTTGAAGATTACATGGTAGAAAGAAAAAAAGGTTATATGAAGTATACCATTTCATCGGTCTGGGGAGCGTCTGCAGGCTTTTTAAAATGTAAAAAAAAACAGTCGCATGGAATTACTCGAGCGCGTCAGATAGTAATAGGGTATATGCCCTACGTGTCTCTGATGACGGAGGTATATTAATCTGCCGGTTTGAATGGTGGGGGCGGCCGTACGGAAGGGTTAAAAATGGGGAAAACAAAAATTTTCTCAAGCGCGTCAGATATTCAGAGGGGATGTTAAGTGAACCCAAACGAAGCTCCCATTCAAAAGACTTAAGGCTGAACTACAATGAGGCGCTGGCGCGTGGTGCTGGCGCTGTATCGCAAGCTGTCAAAAGTAAAAAACGTAGCCCACCCGAAGTGCAACTACAATGTGTAGCTGGCCTTGGCGCGTGGTGCTTGCGCTGCCGCTCACTTTTGCCTACTTTCTACTTTTGGTGCGCGCCAGTATACCAGCCAGTTGGGAATTTTGATAAATGAGGGCGCTGAAGTCAAAAGTATCCCAAAAAACATTCGTATTTAATCAATTTTTGGTTTTTCCTGTAAAAAAAATAATTTCCAATGAATTTTTTTTTGCATTGCCCCATTTCCACTAACTTAAACCTCAAACAGAACCAATCCGCTTCATCCGTTTTTAAAATTTTGACATGACTTAGCGCCACGCATTGTAGTTGCACTCAGCTACATGGCGCGCGCCAGAGAAAAAGCCAGCGCCAAGAAGAGCGGCAGCGCCAGCGCCAGCGCCACATTGTAGTTCCCACTTTATTCGGATGTGACGCAAGCTCGTGGCGGCTTGTTGAAAATGCGAAAAAAATCGCAATTTTGAAATGCTCGAGCGCGTCAGATTTTTATACAGACGGTTCCAGTTGATGTCCTGATCGTGCTGATCCATAATCTGACGATTATTTGGAGGGGTTCTCTTAATCTGACGGTTTGAACAAAAATTGTACATGATTTTTTTTTAATTTTAATTTTACACAAAATTTATTATTGATTTATTATTTATAACTTCTTTATTTATAACTATACTGAATTCAGAAAAAAATAGTAAAAATAATAAAAAAAAATAGGTTTCCGAAGAACCTCAAAACGAAAGGAGGCGAAACGCAACTGTTAAAAGTGTAATTATTTAAACCCATAATGTCATCTGCATCAGATGGCATTATTAAAGTTATAGTCAAATTAAACAGCTCAACACCTATTTGTATGAAGATGAAAGACTTGTTATTTCTAGACTTTGGGTGGGATTAGGACTTGCTAACAGTGATGGCGTAATGGCTGACGGAAATTAGTGTGTGGAAGGTGCGTGAGAGTGATAGAGAGAGAGGCGCGGAGTGGGGAATAATGCTTCACTGCAGCTGCACGCGCTAAACTTTATTGACGATTGTTGTTACTTCGGTTTGTGGAAATCGGCAGATTATACTTTTCTCGTTATCCTTGAATTATTTCCTTCGAAATAAAATAAAATTTGACCGCGCTCGAGAATGCCGAGGTCACGATTTTTTTTGCAAGTTTGTGACCCACCCACTCCCTCTCGTCACGTTCAAATCGTCAGATTAGTGGAATGTACACTTTTCAGCATGTACTTAACCCACCATACCTTAATCTGAAGCGCTCGAGTATTTCCAACTATCGATTTTTTTTACTATTCTGATCGGCTGCCTTATGCCGGGTTTTCATTAGTAGAATTAGCGGTAGAGTAACTGGCGTACTTTTAAGTGGTAGAGTAACTTTACCACGGTGCTACCCCACTCTACTCTACTATAACCAAGTTTTCATTAGGCGACTTCACAGGATAGTTAGTACTCGCCGAGTATACTCTACCACTAATTCTACTAATGAAAACCCGGCATTATGCCCGCGGCGCTATATAGAAGGCTAAGATATGGTAGAGGTACTCAACAGGGTGCAAGGTATCCCCCCATATGCTAATCTGCCGCGCTCGAGTAAATCCCAAAATCCCCGCTTGGGCTCCCCTACTATAGTGTTCTACTTCTACTGAAATGGGTTTGAAAGCCAAATATGGTTCTGTGGATGTACATAGCCGTGGTACATCCAATCCAAAAGGCTCGCTGGTGTTGTGGCCAGCACAGAGTAGGAATTATAATGCAATAGAGTTTGGAACAGTTTAATGGACGGGGACAGCAGGGGCCATGAGAACATGATTCCCGAATGCACTTGATGTTCTCTTTCCCTTGCTCCGTTCCGACAGTCACATCAAACATCTGAAATCGTGAAGTGCCATTAAAGATATTAGTTCACTCTCTGGATACCTTCTGGGACCTCTAGTGAGCTCGGACCAATGCTTAGCCAGCGTCAATTTCCCATATTTTTCTTCGTCCCCAACCAACACAGCTCCTTAAACAATGTGGTGGATTTATGTTTTCGCAGTAAACGCTCTCTGTGTCACCAAATTAGCGCAATTAAAGCTTATGAAGGCCCCTATAGAGCGTAAAGACGTTCCCCAAATGAGTCAATTCGTTGTTCATATATAATCATATAATTTCATCACAAGGCGTTTGATGACAGTTAAGAAGTAAGATTCTCAATACCCGTGCTGGTAGTTATATCTTATGGTCCATAGTAACTTCCCACAAGAACAATTTTGCTTCATCCAAAACACCTCCTTTCATTTATAAGGTCGAGGTGATAGCGGAAAGCTATGCTAAATACTATAGTGCAGGTGCTTCAAAGATAATCCCTGGTGCTTTAAAGATAAGTCTAATAATGTAGCCACTATTGTTACCTTTTGCTAAAACCTCTGCTGATAATACTTCTTCGCAATTTGCCCACACCTATACCAAAAAAGGCAATCCAACACCTTTTGACTACCTTAATTTCAATTTTTCAAAATTATAGGATGTTTTGAATCCAACCAGATTGAAGACCGTAGACGACCCGCAGTAAGTTTTTGGACAAAAAAGATTTAAAGAGCATCATTCGATGACAGACTGATAGGCAAACTCATTAACTCCACTGCTGGCAGTAAAAACTTTTGGTCCTTAGTAACCTCCATCAGGAAGAATTTCACTTCACATACAACGCCTCCATTCATTTACAATAAGCAGGTGCTAACAGAAAGCAAACCCAAGGCCGACTTACTTGCATCTCTGTTCGCCGCAAATTCTTCCTTACCCGATGCTGACATGCAACCCCCCACCATCGAGTGTACCGCCCACTCAACGGATAGAGTTTTCTTCAGGACGCGAGTAGTGTATAAGTAGGTGTCTCAGTCTCAACGAGCTTGACTCCAACCAATCCACTGGCCCTGATAATATTTCCCCTACGGTTTTTAAAAATTGTGCCTCACCTTTGGCTACACCTCTGCGCAAACTCTTCGCACTTTCATACTTCTCCGGAGTTTATCCTGACTCTTGGAAACTGGCTCATGTTCAGCCTATACCAGAAAAAGGTGACACTAGTGACCCCGCTAACTACCGCCATATAGCAATTACTTCTATTCTCCCCAATATCATGGAGACGATAATAAACAGCAGTACGGCTTTTAGAGCGAAAAGATCCACTGGCGATCGCCTTGTTTGCCTAACTGAACACCTCAACCAAAGTATTCACCGATTTGGCCTGGTTTCTCTAGATATCTCCAAGGCTTTTGATAGAGTATGGCATCCCGCTCTGTTGACTAAACTCCAAGCTATTGGTATTGACTCTGTTCTAAAGAACTGGATTAAAGGCTTTCTTTCTGGCCGTTCAATCAGGGTAGTATTGAATTTACATAAGGCATCAAAAACGAAGCACTGTCTCATCTATATAAATATAATTGGAGTGTCTGTCTGTGATTTCAAAATAATTGTCATTTTCTAAGTTCATATGGTTATTTACACGATTTTAACACGAAATCAAGTATTTTTAAAAAATTTGTCTGTCTGTATGTCTGTATGTCTGTCTGTCTGTTTGTCCGGGCTAATCTCGGAAACGGCTTATCCGATTGCGATGGGACTTTCACTGGAAGATTCAGTATTTTCTTGCATGTTTTAGGCTATTTTCTTACTAGGATCCGACTATCGGTTACGATTATCGGGCCCGATCACCGTGTTCGACTATTAGACCGAAAACTTGAACCTTGCAACTTGATTTTTACCAACTTCCATATAACCGATCAACTTCAAATTTTGCATATATTTATAGTTCGCGTGACAATGCAATTTAACCATTTTTGGAAAAAAATCAACATGGCGGTTCCAATTGTGTTCCCGGACCCCCCGACATGGATATCAAATGAAAGGGTAAGACAAGTAGATTACAATAAGCTATGTGGGGTCATTCAAAATTCAAAATGGTGGCCAGCACAAAATGGCGGATTATTCTTCGGTATGGGCATCAAATGAAAGCGAGTATAGTGCAGTAAGCGGTGTGCCGTCATTTTAAATATAATATGACGGTCACTACAAAATGGTGGAAGACATATAATAGACTAAAAAGTAGAAAATAAAAAATATAGTCTAAAAAAACTAAAAAATACGTTTTTATTTTAAAATAAACTAAAAAGTAGAAAATAATTTTGAATGTAAAGTTTTTATTGCTCCAGCCAGTATATAATAACAACCTAGCTTCCTACGTACCAACAACGGCTAATCCGATTGCGATGGGATTTTCACGGGAAGATTCAATATTTTCTTGGGCATGTTCTAGGCTTCACTCGGTTCCGACTATTGATTCAGGCGGAAAACTTGATCCGATAGTCGCAGAAAAGCCAGTGGAAACTTTTTTTATCATTCCAATTGTAAACCTCAAAGCTCGGAACGGTTAATCCGATTTTAGGACTTTCACGGGATGATTCAGAATCTTCTTAGGCGTTTAGCATACTTTTCACTATTATCCGACTGTCGGGTTAGACCGAAAACATGACTCGATAATCGAAGGAACGCGAATGAAATGCTGTCACGGCGAGATATTGTTCTTTCAATTTGCGGAAATACTATGAAGATTATGGTTTGCCATCTCCGCAAATGATCGATAGGTCTGATGAAAATTAAAACAGAGAATATATCGAACTCAATAAACAAATGGGAACAAAATGTTGAGGACGGTATTGGGCAAGTTCCGCACAGGGTGAAGCACGTGTTCTTAATGTGATTGTTGTGCATGTAGCACACAATTTTTCCGATAGGTGGCGCTCAACACCGCATTTTAAAAAAGTTCTAACACATTTTTTATAAGTAACTTTAAATTTTTTTATTTGTTTTATGTGGCAGTGCCAAGCTCAGGAAACACCCTTTGTACTACCAGTCCATTATGTCGTTTGCACGTCATGGCGCAATGTCTAGCAGGGAGCTTAGTAAGGGGGGAATAGGTTAAGGGTTATGGGGGTTCGGGGGGTTGTTGAAGAAGGTGCGGATTAACCCTGCGTTTGAACTCTTGGATATTGTAGGAGGTCGGAAATACTGACTATGAGAGATTATTCTATAGTCGAGTTGTGTGCCCTAAATTATGTTTTGCAAATTTGTTATTTTTTTCATTATACCTATTTCCTATCCCGGACTGTGCACACATTAGTTTTTTTATTAAAAGGCGTTGCAACGCACGCGGGTTTTTGCTAGTCTCCAATAAAACTTGCACCGACCCTCCTTCTATTTCAGTGGGCAATAACAACCTAACGGCCGAAGCGTCTCTAAATATCCTAGGCAGTTTAGTAGTACTCTCACCTAAAAAATTTTCGTACAATTACTGATTTTAATAGTTTGTTTTTATCATTTCGTTAACGATTAACGTTTTCAATCGAAGTTATTTCGATATGTCTTCGTCGAAATGTATGTAGTGAAAAATTGTCGAAAAACTATACCTGAGTTTGTGAAAATTGCGTACTTTGCCTACTTTAAGATACATATTAAGGACCTTACCAAGCCATGGATTCCAAATATGGTTTGCAAATTGTGTAGTGAGCATTTAAGACAATGGGTTAATGGAAAACGAGGCCATTTAAAGTTTGGTGTACCCATGATTTGTAAGGAACCAAAAATCACGAGAATTACATTGTGTTAATCGAAAAAAATGACCTACCCTGACCGAGTCCGCTGAAAGGCCCGTGTCCCACTTAGCAGATGCATTATTTCCCAGTTTTAAAAATTCAGCAGATCTATTGGATACGGAAATGAATACTATTAACATCTCACAGGGCAGCACTGAAGTTAGAAGTGATAGCGATTTTGAGACAACATTGCGATGGTCCAAGCAGCATTGAACGAGCTGATACGAGAGTTAGGCCTTTCAAAAGAACGATCAGAACTATTGGCATTCAGACTTAAAGAAAGAAATTTACTTTCTACAGGAACGAATATCACATTTTATTGCAACCGAGAAAAATAATTTCTTCAGTTGTTTAGTTTTGAAAATATTGTTTTTTGTAACGACATTGGTGATCATAGGTTTCTATTGAATGCTTCTAGAACTGTGTCTTTTATAAACGGTCGTTTTTCCCAAATATTGGCCCGTGTCCTGTGAAGTCCTGTGACAGAGTATCGCCGTATCACATGTATCTCCGTGCACCCATATATGGTGCGAATAGCAGGGGCGGATCCAGCCCTCAAAAAAGGTTGTGGGCACAGCCTCCCGAAAATCGGAAAGTGCGAGTCGAAGTATGAACTCGCTCATGATCGATATATACTACGTTTATAAGCGAAGTTTCACTCCCGTATCTTCAATCCGAAGTGAAACTTCTGATGCGTTTATAAGCAATGGCAGTGAAAATCCAAACTACTTTCTGGTTTGAGATGACAGCTCCGAGCTCAAATTTAAAATGGCAACAAACACAAATATAAACCCAATGTTTAATTTAATGTGTTTAAAAAAAATCTATAAGTACAGGAAAAATACTATTGTAGCAAAATAAAACATCCAGCTTCTTCTACACTAAGTTTTTTTCCTTCTGAAAAAAATTAAAAATTATGCTGCGGTCATCTCACTCCCAGTCAGCGTTTATAAGCATACCATAAACCGGGAGCGAAGTTTCACGCCGGCTTTTTCTTGGGGAGCGAAAGTCCAAGTTCTGGATTTTCACTCCCCGTTTATAAGCGGTGTTTCACTCCGGATCGATACCTCCATCCGGAGGGAAACTCCGTTTATAAACGTGGTAATAGTTCATTCGTACAAAGGAGATGTTTACAAAATATATGACGCCCTGACCAAGATTTTGTACAGTGTATAATTCCACGTGGGCAAACACTAGTAGGTAAATTAATTACCCAGTAAAATGTTAGTTTGTTCGCTCACGAAAATTACAAAAGTAAATGAGTGTTTGTTTACACATCACAATGTCACATTTAGACTCTAAACTACTGAACCGATTTTGATGAAATTTTTACAGCTTTAATGGATATCAAATTAAATTAAACGCTAGTATACATTTTACATTAAATAATTTTATTTAGGTGCTTACTTAAATTACAAATTCAAGCTTACGTTTCTTTTTCGCGGAAGCGTTGGTAATTTCATCGATATTCAGGTTCACATCTTTGTGTATATTTAGGAGAGCCCGGACAATCTTTCCTGTGCCATTAAGGCACGAAACCAAGATTTTACGCTTCACAGAGTAGAAAACGATCTCTCTGCGGTAGCTACGCTGACCGGGAAAGTTTCCAGTATTTGTAAGAAAATTTTTATGTTAGGGTACAAATCTTGGTCGCTTCAATGAGATAAGCTACCACCTCTGGTATAGCGAAATTGTTTTCACATTCTCTTTTCCATTTGGCCATCCAGAGTCGGTATTCATTTATAACAGTTGATTCATTATCGTTAATGAATAGCCGGTGGGTACACCTGGAAAACTTTTTTAACTGTTTCGATATCGATATTCCAGTCGCTGACACTAACATTTGGTTTAGGTAGAAAAACTCCAAACTGAAACAGGTCGAGTATAGATCGGGCCAAGTCAATAATGCACGTTGCGCGAGCAAATGACTTATTCAGCTACAGACTTCCAATTGCTGAAGAATTCATTTGCTCGCGCAACGTGCATTATTGACTTGGCCCATCTTTTCAAACTCCGTGACATTTAGCGCATGTTGGGGTAAAAAGCTCTTAAAAAGGTTTAAAAGCTTGAGATAAATTTTCTTCTTTGTATTTTACATATTTGCTACAGAAATAATTTGTAGCAATTTCAATTAAAAAATACGAAATTTGTGTTTTTAATACTTTGATACTAGGATTGTGACGTTTTTCGTCATTTGTAGTCTTTTTAAATGAAAAGAGGGGAAATGATAGAACAAAATTTATAAAACTTGGCAACGAGGTGCGCAGAACTGTTCAAATTTTTTGTGTCACGGAGTTTTTTTTATGTGGAAGATTAGAGGGAAAGCCCTTTGTACTGTCGACAATCTATTTTCTTCTTTTGGAAACATCTATACTTCCGGAGACAATCTCTGCCCTAAATCATTAATAACGGAATCTAATAAAGGTATGTAAATTGATTTCCGAAAGTACTCTTCTGCCGATTTCATTCTGCCGGAATTCATACATGACAATCTTCACTTCTGAAGGTTCAATTTTACTAGGTCAAAACTTCAACGAAATCCCCATGATTTTGAGTGGCGATTTCAATATTATTTTTTCATCAGATACTAGGTTCGAACTTTGTGGATGAAGGGGAAAGTGAGGATGATGAGAGGTACCACACCACTTGTCCCTTCATCCACAAAGTTCATGAAGAACGTTCTTGGAAGCGAAGGGTCTAAACAGACCCAATATTGACAAAAGAACCACGACATAAGGAACCTCACGATTTTTAGACCAGTTTCAATCGAAAATATTTCAGTTATCCTAAAACCTATGCTTCGTTTTTAGGTTTTAATTTAAATAGGAATTCATAAATATTGATATTCTGAAATTGTACTTGTATCAAGTCCCTCGGTAGGCTCGTCACTATACTTCCTGCATCTGTCGTTGGCCCTACTTTTCTGAAACCGTACTATATATCCGACAGACCTCCTATATCAATTGCATATTGCTAGCTGATTAATATTTTAATAATTGTGGCAGTTGTTTGGTAAAAAAGTTGTACTTCTAAAGTGTGGTCTGAAGCATATTTTTTTATTTTATTAAGGCATATGATATTATATCATCAGCCTATCAATCTCAATAGACCGTGAAAGTGCGCCGTCAAAAGTCTATTAGGGTTGTGGGCATGCCCATCGTGCCCACAACGGTGGATCCGCCCTTGGCGAATAGTGCTATTTCACTTAAACTACACGTAGTATAAAACATATTTATATTCACTTAGAATCCATATATGTAACTAACTAATAAAAAAACCACTTAAGTATGGCGGCACCAAACCCATTGTTGACCTGTGTGCCTAATATACAGGGTGTATACCCTTAAGTTTACAAAGCGGCCGGCTGTGGATAGGTTTTGGATAGACGAACAAAAAATCGTATGGGAGGGAGGGGGTCAAATCGTAACGGTTTAACAGCTAGGGCGTTTTGAAGTTTGTTTGGTAGAGTAGAGTAGAGACCAATGAGTCGTCAAAGTCAAAACTTTGGTTTTTTTCACTAAAATTTCAACTTAAACCACCTTTTTCTCGAAAAAATACATAATCAACTGATTTTTTTTTGCAAAATTGGAAGGCTTGGACAACTTCCTATCAATAATGTCTGGACAATTTTTATCCTACGCCTTTTATTTTTGGAGTTATAAGCGATTTTAATACTAAAATTGGCTCTTTTTTATTACTTTTTCACCTATGCTTTGCCAAAAAGTACCAAATAAGCACCAAATCAGGCAAATTTGAATATCAAATTTTGCTAATAACTTCAAAAGTGAAGGCCGTAGCGTAAAAATTGTCACGACATTATTCAAAGGCAATTGTCCAAGCTTTCCAATTTTGCAAAAAAAAATTAGTTAACTAGGAATTTTTTGGAGAAAAAGGTGGTTTTAGTTGAAATTTTAGTTAAAAAAACCAACGACTCATTGCTCTGGAAGTTGATAGGGTAGAACCTTGATTTTTATGGTTTTAGAAAGGTGGGAGTATTCTGTGTGATACCTTATTCATGACAATAGGTCATAGGGTTACAAAAATAGAGGGTGATATGTAAAACTCTACCAAAAAAAATCTCAAAACGCCCTAGCGGCTAAACCGTTACGATTTCCCCCCCCCCCCACGCATACGATTTTTTGTTCGGTTATCCATAACCTATCCACAGCCGACCTCTTTAACCCTGCTCATGGGACACCCTGTATCTTATATATTAACTAGCAAAAACCCGCGTGCGTTGCAACGCCTTTTAATAAAAAAACTTATGTGTGCACAGTCCGGGATAGGAAAAAGATATAATGAAAAAAATAACAAATCTTCAAAACATAATTTAGGGCACACAACTCGACTATAGAATAATCTCTCATAGTCAGTATTTCCGACCTCCTACAACATCCAAGAGTTCAAACGCCGGGTTAATCCCCACCTTCTTCAACACCCCTCCCGAACCCCCATAACGCTTAACCTATTCCCCCTTTACTAAGCTCCTTGCTTGACATTACACCATGACGTGCAAACGACATAACGGACTGGTAGTACAAAGGGTGATTCCTGAGCTTGGCACTGCCACATAAAAAAATAAAAAAATTTTGAGTTACTTATAAAAAATGTGTTACAACTTTTTTAAAATGCGGTGTTGAGCGCAACCTATCGGAAAAATTTTGTGCTACATGCACAACAATCATATTCAGAATACGTGCCTCACCCTGTGCGGAATTTGCCCAATAACGTCCTCAACATTTTGTTCCCCTTGTTCATTGAGTTCGATATACTCTCTGTTTAAATTTTCTTCAGACCCATCGATCATTGAAAGAGCAATATCTCGCCGTAACAGCATTTCATTCGCGTTCCTTCGATTATCGAGTCATGTTTTCGGTCTAACCCGACAGTCGGATAATAGTGAAAAGTATGCTAAACGCCTAAGAAGATTCTTAATCATCCCGTGAAAGTCCTAAAATTGGGTTAACCGTTCCGAGCTTTGCGGTTTACAATTGGAATGATAAAAAAAGTTTCCACTCACTTTTCTGCGACTGTCGGATCAAGTTTTCCGTCTGAATCAATAGTCGGAACCTAGTGAAGCCTAGAACAAGCCCAAGAAAATACTGAATCTTCCCGTTAAAATCCCATCGCAATCGGATTAGCCGTTGTTGGTACGTAGGTAGGTAGGTTGTTATTATATACTGGTTGGAGCAATAAAAACTTTACATTCAAAATTTTTTATTTTTTACTTTTTAGTTTATTTTAAAATAAAAGCGTATTTTTTAGTTTTTTTAAACTATATTTTTTATTTTCTACTTTTTAGTCTATTATATGTCTTCCACCATTTTGTAGTGACCGTCATATTAGATTTAAAATGACGGCATCCCGCTTACTGCACTATACTCGCTTTCATTTGATGCCCATACCGAAGAATAATCCGCCGTTTTGTGCTGGCCACCATTTTGAATTTTAAATGACCCCATAGCTTATTGTATTCTACCTGTCTTACCCTTTCATTTGATATCCATGTCGGGGGGTCCGGGAACACAATTGCAAAAATTCGGCCGCCATCTTGGAACCACCATCTTGATTTTTTCCCCAAAAATGGTTAAATTGCATTGTCACGCGAACTATACATATGTGCAAAATTTGAAGTTGATCGGTTATATGGAAGTGGGTAAAAATCAAGTTGCAAGGTTCAAGTTTTCGGTCTAATCCGGTAGTCGAACACGGTGATCGGGCCCGATAATCGTATCCGATAGTCGGATCCTAGTAAGAAAATAGCCTAAAACATGCAAGAAAATACTGAATCTTCCAGTGAAAGTCCCATCGCAATCGGATAAGCCGTTTCCGAGATTAGCCCGGACAAACAGACAGACAGACATACAGACATACAGACAGACAAATTTTTTAAAGATACTTGATTTCGTGTTAAAATCGTGTAAATAACCATATGAACTTAGAAAATGACAATTATTTTGAAATCACAGACAGACACTCCAATTATATTTATATAGATAGGCAAACAAAAAGCTTGTACACGCTAAGGCTTTTTTGTTCGTGGACCGATTTCGTTTAAATTTTCAGAAAATGTTCTTTTTATGGCATAGTTTTGTAATAAGGAATTTCTACGACATCGATTCACGAATTAAAAAGTTATAGCGATTTTAATTTTTCGAATTTTAAAAAGGCGTTGAAAAATTTAAATTTTTTTGTGAGCATCAACGTAGAGCTGAGTAGCCTACGATTGACACAAATGCCGTTTCAGTGAAGCGAATGAGAAACAGATAAAACAAGCATTTGTGTGGATTTTTGGCGGCATAACTGACATAAAAAAACTCGGTCACTTTGTGCGTGCATTTTTTTTATACTCTTTTGTGTATAGTATTTTTGTAAGGTGCTGCCGTTCGTTTTTTGGCGAGTGAAAACAAGTGCAAAGTGATAGAATACATTTATTATTTGAATTGAATTTAAAGAGGCAAGTTGCGACGTTATTTTTTTCAATATTTTAATTTTGATGCTTTAAGTGATTTTCTTTTAATTTTATTTTATAGTTTTTTGTTTTTATTGCTTATTAATAATTTGTTGGTATTTTTTTTGCGTTTTATTTTCGAAATGCCAAGTCAACGGCGTGGCGTGGACATAGCCGAATTTAAATTCGAATAAAGGGTGAATTTTATTTAGTAATTTTTTGGTGACCGAATTTCGGTAACGGGCGTCCCTACTAGTATGTACTTATGTATATCTGATATATTGTAATACCTGTAGGTAGTTAGTTAAGGTAGTTTGCCCATTTTTATCATCTAACCCTTACTATAATTACAATAAAAGTATAAAAAAATTTAAAAATCATAACATTCCTACAGACGTTGTGTGGAACCCATAGCGTTAATGCCAGGTTTTCATTAGTAGAATTAGTGGTAGAGTAACTGGCCTACTTTTAAGCGGTAGAATTACTTTACCACGGTGCTATCCCACTCTACTCTACTATAACCGAGTTTTCATTAGGTGAGTTCCCAGAATAGTTAGTACTCGACCAGTATACTCTACCACTAATTCTACTAGTGAAAACCCGGCATAATGAACAGAACGGGAGACGAGTTGCGAACACCGAGGCGCTCAATTGGCTTTTCCTGGGGCGGGCCGCGCCCACTTTTGCCCCCTAGTTACGCCAATGATTTAGAGAAATAATAAATGATTGTTGCATTAGATTTATTATAGGATTAATGAGATAAATTCAATTAATTTATATTTTATCAGTTTTTAAAATAAACATTTTTATAGCAAAAAAGATTAAACAGAATTATCTCAGTATATAAAAGCACAATTTTAATTTAGGCTAACCAGTTTCCATCGAACTATCAAAAAATCAAATCCGGTTAACCCAGTACACAACGAACAATCACAAAAAAATGAAAGCAGGTAAATAAATATATTTTTTTAAATAATGATTAAAAATTAAATAAAACAAAAGAATAATTCTAATTTGAAATTATTTTTTTATATAGTCCTTGTCTTATGCCTTCTTGGGCTTGCCTATGCCACCGCCCTAGAATGTGGTGATGGTCGTCCAGGATGTCTTCTACCAGCTGAACTCGAACGACTGTGGAAAAATAATGAGGACGAATCAAAATATTGGGCTTGCGAAGTTCTAGGACAACCCGGTGTTTCGAAGAATTGTCCTTCTGATCGGCGACTGTTTTTAAATTTGCCTTCAAAGCCTCCACATATACCACGATGCGTTGAATGGGATGACTGGCAATGGGAAGAACTTTATGATCCATTAACATGTGGCAATTAATAAAAGTTTGATTTTATGAAATTATCAATAAAAATGCATTTTATTTACACACGATCCTCATTAATCAATTGATCATAAATTAATCACATTTTAATCGTAATTGATACTTTTGCTTATATTAAACGTATTTGTAATCAAATTCAAAGTTTTTTTTTTTTTTGAGTTTATCTTTTATTAAGGTAAAATCCACTTGACACTAGAAAATTCCGTTTTGCACCTTTAGATGACGCATTGGCATTATTTCCGTATTGCACTTTAAAAGAAAAATAATCTGCCAATAAGATTACAAATATTAAGACATCGAAATATAATTTAAAATTTATCAAAAGATAATTGAAATTCATGATAATGGCGTTTAGACAAAACTTAAGAAATTTTTGGTATAAAAACATAAAATTTCGCTATATCCTTTTTAACCCGGCGGCATTGGGGTGGATTTTGTTACACGGACGTTGGAGTAGGGTCTTCATTACCCACTTACTCAACTCCGGGTAGGTACTTCGTTATATTTATGAAAAAAAAATAGAAAATTATGCTTTAGCTTAAGTAAAGATATCTGTCTCTCTTTGCTGCAGGCTCTTCTGAAGGTTCGCCAAAATATCGTCCGATTTTTTTCATAATTATTGGGACATATCACATTTTGGCGGGTTTTTAAATTATCACCTATGAGAGCAAGGCCTTGTATCGACGACGTTTTTGGTTTAAGCCATATTTATTCGATTTAGTAATGACAAATAATTCAAATCACATTTAGGAAACATGGGGGAAACTTTTTGTACTTTGGGCAGGTATATCTCCCAACGCTGTCACACGACTGTTTCCTATTCAAAAACGTTTAAAGGATCTCAAGAACTCCAGCTACTGAGAAGAACGGCAACATCGCGTACTCTCTAAAAACAAACCAGTGGTTCCTGGTTTCCAGTGAAAATCCACTCGTTGAAATATTGCTTAGTAAACCAATAGGAAACAGTGGTTGAACCAGTGAAATTCACGTAAAAAAAGAACAAAGCTAGCGCGAGTGTTGTTTTTCCAAGCGGGCCCCCATCTAAGGCCAGAAATGCTGCCTGCCCGCCGTAAACAAACCAGAGTCGGTTTATTGAGTATTCCAAATGGAACCCTGAAATAATTGCCTAGAATGTGAGTCACATATATTTTTTTACTTTTTAAACCATATCGTTAAGCGGAAAGCTAATTTTCGATATGGTTCGGCGTCGTCGCCTTTGCCATTTAGGTCGATGACGATGTGTTTACATAATCGCTTGTTTACCGTGCACGGAAGTTGATATTAAGGCTCAAACGGTTTTCGTAGGTGGTCGATGGGCATGAAGGCTTATTCGGAGTCCTCCAAGGCTCGAGGTACAGAAACATCCTTCTGGCTTGGTTGTCGAGGATGCTTTGCCTTTTAGTACCGCATTTGCAAATCGAAAACGAGTAGGAAAGTCTGAGTGCTCATTCCGACGGGATGGAAATTGAATTAGCCAATCTCAGATTCTGGAGATAGACGACTCTGCAAGTCAATTTGAATTGCTGTGTGTACGAGTATGCCTAGTAAGACGAAGGGCAACTCTTTACTCCAATGAGAGTGTCGTGCCTTTCCATTAAGGCAGCTTCAAATTGTCGATGGAACCTTCCGATCATCCTGTTTGCCTGCGGATGGTACACAGTTGTGTTAATTCGGTGAGTACCGATTTATTTGGCAACTTTATTAAAAACTTTGGATATTGTACCCTTACCAAGAGTGATTTCGAGCTGTGTGCCGAATCATGGTATGCGGTTTGCTACTGTTGAAATGTCAATATTTCTAATAACGTATGCTTCTGGACATCTCGTAAATCGCTCTACGATTGTAATAATGTAAAAGTATCGACGAGATGGCGGATGGGGTTCCATTATATTCATATGGATTTGCTCAAATTGATTATTCGGAAGTTTGAAAGGGGAATTCGTGTGTTTCGGCACTTTGGATTTTTGCCAACCGAGGAAAGAACTCGACCACTCATTACAGTCTTTGTTAATTGCCAGTCAGAAGTATTTCTTAACTATGGTTCGTCGGATAGCGCGAAAGCCAGGGTGCGACAAGTTTTGTTCGGAATTGAAAAATAACGTATACTAGTTTCACACCAGACCAGATGCTTTGACTAGTTTTACTTGAGAGCCTTTGATGGGGTGCTCTAGGAGATTCTTTAGGTCTTTGTCACCTCTTTGAGCCTGAGCTAATGTAGGCAAATTGAAGGGGACGGGCCAATATTGCCAGAAGGTAGAGAGTATGACAATAGCTTGTGACCACGTTTTGTTTACAGGAAGCATGCCGAATGTCCCAGGTAAACTCTGAAATCAGATCCAACTGTCTTGTATGATTATACACCACTAAGGTGGATCCTTCGACCAATTAGCGGAAATGTTTAATCGCTGCATAGATGGCGAGAAGCTCACGATTTAATACAGAATATTATTGTTCCGCGCGTGACAACTTTTTTGAATAAAACGGTAACGGTTGACCGTCAAATTGTTCCAATACACTTCCGATCCCATAATCAGAGGAATCAGTCAGACTGTATTTAACAACCTCCAGAAGATGGTTCAATAGACTGGGTTCTGCCATCGAAGTTTTCACTTTAAGGAATGCCGGTTGATATTCTGGTGATCGGTCATCACCCGAATAGGGGGAGTAACATGTGAACATAAGTCGTACGTGTCGCAACTATTCCGGTCTCATGGAAGTGCGATCATAACCTCCTAGCGGTGGCCACTGGTAACTATCCAATGAGAGAGGATAGGCCAAAATGATCGGGCTAGTCCCTTCCAAGTAAGGTTTCCTCACCTGGAAAAATAATTATTACGGAACGAGCAACATGCCTCGGATACTGGAACAAACAAAGACGACCACGGCAACGAAAAAGGCAAAACGATTTAAAAATTTGCTCATAGAATGTTCGTACTCTTGAACGGAACATTTGACTCAGTTGACCATTTGATGTTACTTGAAAAATTCGGCAGACATTTTGGACTTGGCCCTACTGCAGTCAAACTTTCTGAAAGCTACCTCCAGGAGCGTTCTCAAATTGTCAAGGTACATGAATCTTTCTCCGAACCTGCGCTCCTTCATTTCGGAGTACCTCAAGGCTCTATCCTGGGCCCCTTGCTTTTCAGCCTTTATATAAACGACTTTCCAAATGTAGTCAAACATTTCTCTATTCATTTATATGCCGATGGCGTGCAGATCTATCTAAGCAAACCTTTTGAATTTATCGAGGATTGTACTGTGCAGTTAAACAGTGATCTGATATGCGTCAATGAATGGTCAGTTCGGTATAAATTACTGTTGAACCCTATGAAGTCGTCCTGCCTTGTCGTCAGCAGAAGTTGATTTTCAAAATCTGTTCCCCATTAAAATTAATGGTAATGTTTTACCCTATGTTGACTCTGTAAGAAATCTGGGCCAAATTCCAAACTCCAAATTCAGCTGCTGTAATCAAACCGGAATTGTGCTTCGTAAAGTTTATGCCTGCCTTCGCCAACTCTGGGTATCCTCTAATCTATTGCCTCTTCCCTTACGTATACGACTGGCGAAGGCCCTGGTGATGCCTAATTTCACTTATGGTAGCCTAATTTTTTCAAAACTTGATGCTGTTTGTTCAAGAAAAATACAAGTCGCCTTCAACGATACCCTTCGTCTTGTCTTTAAATTGCGTGGTTTTGATCATATCACGCCCTATGCTTCCGCTCTGCTAGGTATGATGTTTGAAAACTACCTAAAATATCGATTTGATTAAAGTTCACCTTTAAACTTATACACAGCCGGTAGCCTGGATATCTATTTGAAAAACTTACCTTCTTGCAACTAAGCAGACAATCTAGCACACTTTTGGTGCCTCGTAGAAGAACATTATATGGTGAACGCTCTTACTTGTTCCAAATTGCTCGCATATGGAATAGATTACCCCTGTGTATGCGGAGCGCGTCCTCTTGTCGATTATTCAACAAACTCCTGAAGAAATATTTAGTAATTAATAATTTGTAGGGTCATTCACATTTTGAATTTTTGTCTTTTTTCTTTATTTCTTTTCATTTTTGTTCTTTTTGAATATTTTTACTTTATTTTCTTAATTTTTCTTTTTCTTTTTGTTAATATTGATTTACATTGTTAACTTGTAGTTCTTAGTCTATAATTTTAAATTTATTTTTGCCTAATGTTTCACCCAATAATTTTTAATTGTACGCTTATAAGAATTTTTCTTTTCTTTTGTATAATGATTACATAATAAATTATTATTATTATTAACTCAAGCTACACAACATCTAGCCAATACCCTGTCAAGGTATAAAGCCTTTAAGAACATCAGCCTCATAAACGTCCGTATGCAGGCAATATGTCGGTACTAATGGCTTGCATGAGAACACAAATAACAATGGACAGCGAGTCATAGAGATGGCAGCAAGTAAGAACCTGATCGTTGCAAGTACTAGATTTGCTCGTAAAGATATCCATAAAGCCACTTGGATATCTCCTGATGGAGCCACTCGCAACCAGATAGACCGCCGGAACTTTTCGGGCCTGATGACGGTACGATTGGCAACTTCTACTCGGATCACTATCTTCTTGGTATGGTGCTCCGAGAGCGCATTACAACGCTGAAAAGACTTGTTATCCGCTGATCAGGCTTGCTTCAACACAGCTGCGCTAGGTAATGAAATGGCCAGAAACAGGTACGGTCATGCGTTAGAACTCGCGCTCGCTCAGTGACCGAAGAGTAAGTACTCTAGGCGAGATGACGGGCGTCGACCAGAACTGGACACGGCTTAAAAATATTGCCATTAGTACTGCTAACTCCATCCTAGGCAGAAGTCGTAGAGATCGGAACGACTGGTTCGATGAAGAATGCAAGCTGGCAACTGAACGTAAGAATGCTACGTACTGAGCAAAGCAGCAGTCTCAGAGAACACGGTCACGCGAAGAGAAATATAAAGAGCTAAGAAAAGAAGAAAAGAGAATCACAGACGGAAAAGGAAGCCTGGAAGATAAATCTCGTTTGGGAACTAGAACAGTACAGAAAGAGAAGGTCGCACCAGGCGCGGGAGTTCTACCGAAGAGTCTGTGGTATGGCGGTATGAGGGGAATCAGATCACCGATCCTAAAGGCATCTTGGAGCGATGCGAAGAGCACTTTCATAAATTGCTAAATCGCGAGCTAACTGAGGTGTCCGTGACTCCACCACGGTGAGCTTGAAGTAAGTGCTTATAAAGTCGAAAAGTAACCCGGGTTTTTCTGTTGGACTATGTTCTTTTACTTAAAAGAAGACAATTTGAGTCAAAACTAAAATCAAAAAGCCGCAAAAAACCACCCCCTAAAAAAATTCCGTTTTTGACTAATACCTCTTAAACAGTAAGTGTTATCATAAAATAGTATTTACAAAGTTTGTAGATTATGCGATTATCTACAAAAATGGATATTACACATTTTCCCGTACGATTCGCCATTCATGAGATATCGCCGTTTTAAAGATTTAAAATACTCATTTGCGGCTTGTATGTCATCAGACGTTCAATAAATCCTTCAAGGGTGATTCCTGGATGTATTTGGAGAAAAAAATTGTTTTAGAGAGGGGGGCTATCTAAACTATCCACTAAAAAAACAATAAAAAGCTTTTACTAGTAGTTACATACAGGTGTATTAAAAAATATTATTTTATACTTTTTAGTTCACCTTATTAACGCATATTTAAAAACTTTTTTATTATTTAATATTTTTTAGTTTATCTAATAAAAGCTTGTTTTTAAAAAGTTTGTTTTATTGTTTTTTTATTTTCTATTTTGCGGTGGCCACCTTATTGGATTTAAAATGCCGTCACATATCTTACTAACATAGCTAATTGTGTTCTACTTATCATAACATTTCATTTCACCCGCGATATTGGATTTAAAATGACGTAACATATCTTACTGCATTCTACTCGTCATACTCTTTCATTTGATACCAATGTCGAGGGGTTGTAAAGAAAAAGGGAATCCGTCATTTTGTGGTGGCCGCCATATTAGATTTAAAATGACGTCACATAGCTTATTATATTTTACTCGTCATACTCTTTCATTTGATAGCCATATCGGGGTGTTGTAAAGAAAAAGGCAATCCTCCATTTTAAGGTGGCCGCCATATTGGATGTACCATAAAATTGAATATACTATATTGCATTGTCTTCAGAAACAAAAGTGTGTGCCGAATTTAAGCATCACCGGATATCGGGAAGTAGTCGAAAAATCGATCGCAAGATTTGTCCCATATAGAAAACGAAGTTAATATAAAGCTTGTAAAATTGTTTACGAAAAAAAAATTTATTTTTTTAAAATTTACTTAAACTTCAATTAATCCTAGACTAATTATCGCAAAGCAACAAAAATAGGTTCATCTTTTAGGTAAATGTGTATTCTTTAATTTGATATAAAGATCCTTTTAGAAAATATGTAGGTTTAAATTATGGGCAAAATGCTGAGAAACGAAGAAAATATTAATCTAATTATGACAAATTGATTAACTAAATTGCTGATATATTTTTATAACATTAATCCCCAAAAATTTTGATAGTAATTAAGATAAGATGAATGAATTTTAATATAAAAATGCAGTGCAGGTTCTCGTATTATTTAGTTCCACTTGAAAGTTTTTACTAATCACAATGAAGGCTGGTAATATTTTAAAATTATTTAATTAAAAGTTAATTACAAAAAAATTAATTAATTTTGTGTTTTAGTTCTACTTTTATGCGTACTTGGTATAGCTATCGCAGCTGCCGGTCACACTCACGGACATAATGGACGTCCAGGATGCATTTTGAATGAAGAACTTACACGACCATGGAGGAATAATTTCGACCCTACCAGATATTGGGTATGCAACAAGAGAGGAGAGGCAGGTGTTGAAGTCAAATGCAAGTCAAATAAAGGATTTATGAACGAACCGTTCCTTGATTGTGTGGACTGGACTGATTGGTATTGGACAGAGCCTTATGATCCACCAACATTGGGGTAAATTATCTTTTTTTGAGAAGATGTAATATTTAAATATATATTAAAAGGCTCTGTTTAAATGACATTAAGTTGTTTCTATTAAAAAAATAAGTGTTTGTGCAATTAGATGGTTTTCTGTGCTGACCTGTACTTACATATACCATAAATATGCTGTAAAAAGTATGGTTACTGTATTAATGAATGACAGTTCAGCCTCACTTGGAGCCTCCTTTAGGAATTTTTTAATACATGATCGATCACTTGCCTAACCGCGTCAATTTATTTTGAAATTGTGTTGATCTTTTTAAATTCACTGTACAGCAATCGATCTATATGTAATTGCTTAACGTCAATCCCTGTAGTGATTTTTCAAAATTAATCTTCACTGCGAAAATAACCTCGCTCTATTACTGTTTTGTCATCTCTTCTGTAATAAAGCTGCTATGGCCCTTTTGTGAATATTGTCTCTAAAATATTAGAATCTCTCACCATTTGGTCGGCTTCAAAATAAAACTAGTTGGGATGTGGTTTTGACAAGATCAACTTCCCAGTATTATGAATTTGGAATATTATTAATAGATACTTTAATAATAAATAAACAATAATCAATATATAATATGTAATACCTAACATTTGCCACATTTGTTTATCAATACTTTCGCTAGGTTGTCAAATGATATGTGCGTATTTACAAGATTAGGATGACGAAGTTGTAAACAAAATTAGTGTATTACTTTTAACACTGACACTTGGATGAAAAATGAAGAATATGTTGTTATTCCAAAACTTATTTACCAAGTATATTGTTAAATTTAAGGGACCTGAAGTTGCAGCTATTGGAGTTACGATCTACCTGCTAATTCTTTAACAACTCATGCGGACGTCACATTACAAAATACTTAGTCACGATAAATCACCTATTCGTGAAGTGTGTGTAGGCAGATGTATGGCAGAAAATGGACAAATGATTGAAAATTTCGTGGGAAGCTATTGCTCGGCTGAATCCATAAAAGTTAACCTCATTTGGAACGGGTTTCATCCCAACGAGTATATTAGACAGTAGCAAAACTAATTAATTTAAGTTACTTGGCACACTTGCCGAAGTCTCTTCATTTAAACACAAAAAACGCCGATTTTTACGGTAAAATGATACATTTTCAGATCATATCTTCGTTAATACACTTCGATCGGCACCTCAACGAAGTCGGTATCATATTTGGTTCGCGCGATATTGGGCAGGTACAAAAATCACGAACTTCGTTCAAACAAAAAAACGGTTCGATCGATTTTTATGCAAATCTTTTCAGGTCAAATGTGCTTTAACACGATTTCGCCGGGTCCTCAACGCAGTCGGTATCTTTTTTGGTTCGCGCGAAATCGTCCTGGTACCAAAATCACTTAAGTCGTTCAAAGAAAAAAACGGCTCGACCGATTTTTATGAAAATCTTTTCAGATCATATTTCTTGGACCACGCTTCGAACTGCACCTCAACAAAGTCGATATTTTTTTTGGTTCTCGCGAAATCGTGCTGGTACAAAAATCACTTAAGTCGTTCAAACAAAAAAACGTCTCGACCGATTTTTATGAAAATCTTTTCAGATAATATTTCCTTGAACACGCTTCCAACGGCACCTCAAGGAAGTTGATATCTTTTTTGGTTCGCGCGACATCGTGCAGGAAAAAATGACCACATACGTACGCACACACACACACCCACATACACACATATTTCTTCTCAATTTTTTGCTTAAAATGCTATTGGGACCTTGAAACGTGTAAATACATTGAAAATTTCGAATCCGATTTTCGTACCGATTACAATAACTTCCTACTGGGAAGTTAATAATAGAAGAATGAAGCAATATCTCTTTTTTTATGTGACAGTTATAAGTTCAGAAATCACCATTCATGAGTCAGGAGAGTCTTTAAGGAGAAGGCGATAAGCCCAGCGTTTGAACTTTCGAATGTTGTAGGAGTTCGGAAATACAGACTGCGTAAGGTTGCTCCACAGTCGGGTTTTTCTATTTATAAAGGAATTCTTTCTCTGTAGCGTGCGCTAAGAGTTGTAGGCAGAGGGAATGAACCTAGCGGGATGAGTTGGTGTTGCGGCTATAAGATTCCATTGGAGGCAGGAGAGCGTTTATTTCAGTGGATCAATCGCCGTGATAGTAGCGAAGCGATAGATTTTCGTCAGGACTGCTACATCCCTACGGTTGGTCGAAGGGTAGATTGTAGGGCAAACGGTGTCATCTCCGATAAGTTTGAGGGCTCTTTTTTTGAAATTCACCTAACCACAGTAGTGGCTTTCGAAGCCCCGCCCCTTGTAGTTCTATAGGTAGTTGTATTCGAGAAAACTCCGAATGGATGATTTATATATAACAGCTCCGGCCGATGGCTGCAGGATGAGCTTGCACCTCTAGTTATTGGGCTGCTTGTTTGGCGATTTGGAATATTTGGTCCTTCCATCGCAGGTTTTGGCTAATGTAACGCATAACATTAAGGGATGGGGCAGGTATTACTTCTGCACCATCTATTGACACGAATTAACAGATATTGCAGGTTTTATTGGAAATAATACCCTTGACACAACGATATAATTACGACGAAAATTCATCATTACTAACAAAAATGACCCTCGTTATTACGAAACCTAAAGAAGCTAATTTTACGTCGGTTACGACGAAAACTCATATAGAGTACCATCTGTGTCGGTCGGTAGATTATCGGAAAAAGCTTGGTTTTTTGCGTTTTTTAAAGTGTCATACGGTATCAGCTGATTTTGGTTTTAATTTTATTTGAAAATTAATAAAACATATTACTTTTTGGGTAAAACTAACTCGCCCCTACCTAGCATGCAGCAGGCACGCACTAGCCTGCACGGCGCCCGTAACCTGCATGAAATCGGTACGTTCACACTTTTTCTAGACTAAAGGGAACAAAATTGTGGATTTAAAATATTGTATAGGTCGAAGAAAAAGGGAAATTATCTTGGTGACCAATAGCTTGGAATTTAGCTACAAGAGGAGGGGTCCAAACTCTATCAAAAGCCTAGGAGGATATCCAGAGCAGCCAGTCCAGACTCCCCAAATCGAAGCATACTATGTTTGAGGTATTCTGTAAGCACATTGATGTGAGTTACATCTCCTTAAGACAATAGTGGCAACATTATAAGGCCTTATTGACGCTCTCTGAAGCACGTACACTATATATAGTAGTTAAGGAAACATTAGAAGCAAACAGATATGAAAGTAGATCGGTCTTATTTTTGCTTTCTTCTATTTTCCACCTTATAAAAGAAGGGGTTCAGGATGAAGTAAAATTATTCTCGTCGTAAGTTACTATGGACCAGAATATTTTGCTGCCAGCAATGCTATTGAGAATCCTACTTCTTAACCTGTCATCAAATGATGTTATGGCCTCTCTGATGATGAGATTTTCGACGAAGCGACTCATTTAGCGAAAGTCTGTACGCTATGTAGGCTGTTGCTTAAGCTTTAATTGCGTTCGTTCGTACACACTCGATCACTCAATCTTTGGCGTTCTTCCTGCGAAAACACAAATCCCAGATAGTTATTTTATGATCTGTGTTGATTGGGGACGAAGATGAATGTAGGAAATAAACGTTGCTTAAACAGTGGTCCGATCTCCCAAGAGGTAAGTCAAAATCGACGGAGTACAGCTGCAAAGGTACTATCTCTGAATCTAGTGCGCATATAAAGGCTTGGATATACAGGGTGTGGCAAAAGTCAGGCAACGGTCCGATAATTCCTGAAGGGTAGGTTTTCGTGAAAAAAGTTTCAAGCAAAAGTTGCTCAACTTGGAAGGTGGAATCGCTTGCACACAAAACTAAAATTTCAAATGGCAACCCCATTTTTTCACGGATTCCTATTATATGAAACTTTTGTCGGAAATTTTTTTTATCCGAAGCTTCCCTGCAATCCCAAAAATCATCAAAAATCAAAGCTATCCTCATTCATTGGGGCTGCAGGGAAGCTTCGGATAAAAAAAATGTTCGAACAAAAGTTTGATATTTCTCTTCGGAGAATCATAATCCGTGAGACAAAATGTGGGTTACCATTATTCACCCCCACCCTTGCGATGGGAGATGTTTGATGTGACTGTCGCAAGGGAGTAGGTTCAAGAGAACAAAAAGGTCATTCTCAGGGGCGGCGGAGCATAATCATTGTGGGTGGGGAGCGCGTGACCAGATAACCGTTTAAATGTAAAAACTAGCATTTTGGGGGTGCAGATAGGGCCCTATTAGGCTATCTCCACTGCCTCATGTGGACGCCATGTGGATTGTTCTATAAGGCCCCCACAGGGCATCTAACGCCTTGCCTCATTCGCGCCTCGTCAAAAGGAATACCCCAGTGTGTCTAAAGCTTTATATTTTTAAACGCGGGTGTCGTTTCATCAATGCAGTCTTCCAACTGCGTACTAATCACGTCCAATGTTGCTTGACGTGGAACCATAACCGGTCATACTCAATAGACCTAAACGACACCCTTCAATACAACAACAAAAACTAAAGCTTTGTATGAGTAAAACTAAAGCTTAAGGATATCACTTTACAGCTTTTTAAAAAGCTTTCCGAATGTTTAGGGCTTAGGGGTTACTTCAGATTCAGTATCAGTATCGCTGATTCTTTCTGAATGGTGTTTATGACGAAACTAAGGGGAAAGCTCTATTTCGCCATGCCTCTCATTTATCACATGGGGTCCTCATGAGGAACCTACGTCGAATCTTCCTTTTCGGCATGCCCCTGAGGCAATCCCCTTTTTAAATGCTAGTTGGGTGGGGTTTAAAAAGCTCACGCTACACAGTTATAAGTTCTTAATAGCTCCAATATAATAGGGGTATTCAAGTCAGTTCGTAAATGCGTAAATTTTGTAAATAAAATTTAAAATTTTAAATTTAATATTAAAATTTTTTATTTTACGCAAATTAGATTTACGGTAAATACGATGCTTTTTACCAGAGTAATTTTTTCGACCCTCGTAATTTAATAAATGACATTACTGTGGTAAATGTAACATTTGTTACGTAGTTTACTACGTTTACTCAATTTACGAGGGTTGACATGAATACTACTACTGTATTTAGTTTTCGTATAAAAATCCTTGTTCGCGTGCGGCCCATCCACCACGTTCCTTCGTCGACAGCGATCGAGACGGCCCTTCAAAGTTCTGGGTTATTAGGTGTGCATGAAATATTTTGGGTGTGGATTTCCCCACCCAAAGCGAAAGTGCGTGTGCACTTTTCCTTCCATCCCCATGCGCTCCGCCGCCCCAGGTCATTCTCATGGCCCCTGTTGTCCCTATTATCCCTGTCCATTTGGCCGTTCCAAAACTTTATGATATTATAAGTCTTGCTTAGTGCTGACCACAACACTAGCGAGCCCTACGTTTGGATTGGACGTACTAGGGCCATGTACATCCACAAAACTTTATTTGGCTTTCAAACCCATCTGTTGCCGACAGTCTTTTTACAGGAGTAGACCTCTTTCTCGATATTCTACCCGAGCATTGGATCTAGGATCAAACCCAGTAATTTCACCACGGAAGATAGAGTGAGGGTTGACATCATATTGCTAGGCCATACATATTTTTTTCAAGAACAACAAGAAGGTGTAAAAATTTTGCATTAAGTAAATTTATAAATGTCAGCCACCCATTTTACAGCAATCTAGCTGTCGGAGACTTGGAATTTATATTAAGTAGCTTATATTGTAATCTTCCATCCTAGAAATTTTCATGCGCCACATCGATGTCATTTTTTCAATAAGAAAATGACTACTTTTACCATTCTTACCTCTGTCCTGCACCACTAAAAAAGTCGGAGAGCTCGGACATATAATCCCGTTTAGAAATAGAATGATTTTCAATCAAGTTTTCCCACATCAAAGATGAAAGCACTTTTTCGTCTCCAACTCTTAGACTATATAGAAAACTTCATAAAATCGATCAAAATTGCGATCTTTCAAAAATTCCAACGGGATTTAATTTTCAATTGTTTCTTAAGTTTTCTAAATGAGTTTTCCAATTATAAACTGATTTTGCAAAAAATGGTACAATTGAGCCGTTGAGAATCATAGTGGCGTAAGTCAAAATTTTTAAAAAACTGAGTTAAGACTAAAATTTATCATTTACGCATTCCCTGTTCAGCACCATATTTAAACTAGCTACAAGTTACCGTGAGAACTGCTGAAGGCACGCTGTTATCATTGCAAACAAAAGCGGCACTTCGCTGAGAATGAAAGTGGTGGGGAAAGTCACTTTACTCCGAATAATTTTAAATTGACTTACGCCACTATGATTCTCAAGGGCTCAATTGTTAATTAAGGTTTAAAAAAAGCTAGATCGTTAATTACTCAAAAAGTAACCAACCGATCTTGTTGAAATTTTTTGTACATTGCCGGGACCGCATAAACACAGCAAGAGTTTTCTGCTTCCTGTGTGCAGTTGTTTTCGAGTAAACAAATAGTGAAAATAACGTGATTTGAAAACTTTGGAAGGTATTTGCAAGATCACTCTTGCACCTAGCTACCTCTAACAGGGCTTCGCGTAGAACTTTTTCAATGCATGTGTTATACTAAAAGTTAGCAGGATCGGAGACATTGAAAGTAAGGAGAAACTCATCACTTGTTAACCTGGAACCATTCTGCAGCTTAGCCAGCTGCCACGTTAGAACGCTCAGAAGGAATTGAGTCGATGGACAAGGACCCAAGGCGCTCATCAAGCAAAAAGATTCATTCAAATTAAAGCTCGCAAACTTTTATATTTCAACGGGTGCGATCATCTAAGTAGAATATGATTGGTAGTTGATTGTAACTCTCGGCTCGGCCGGGCAGCTCCCGAAATTGCGGAGCACTTGCTGTCCAACTGTGAGGCTGCAGAGAGGACAAGATTGAGTCTCCATTGCGACTTCCTTACGCTTTAAATAATTTTAGGTTGTATCGAAAGCCTTAACCTGGAAGTCTTTCAACGACGAGGTTATCATAATATAGTTCGCAGCGGTAATTCGCTTTCTTCAAACTACTGACTGGGATTTGTGTTTTCGTAGTAAAAACGGCAGGTATTTAGCTTTTCATCACTGTACCAAAATCTGTACAGCCTAGACCGAATGGATCGAGGGATCGAGAGGGTACCACGCAATTAAAACTTAAGAGCCGCCTTTATTGCGTACAGACGTTCCCCAAATGAGTCACTTCGTCGTGAGTATATTAAGGTGAGAAAATTTCATCATGAGAAAGGTTATAACATCATTTGATAACAGGTTTAGAAGTTAAATTCTCAATACCAAAGCCCGAAGTAAAAACTTCTGGTCCCTAGTTATTAAAAAGGATATATCGAATTATTCGGTTTTTATACCAAAAAATTATTTAGTCTTATCTAAACGCCATTATCATAAATTTCAATTATCTTTTGATAAATCTCAAATCATATTTCGATGTTTTAATAAGCGTAATCTCTTTATCAAAGGCCGATTTTTTTTGAAGTGCAAATACGGGAAGATGAAAAAATAATGCCAATGCCTTATCTGAAGGTGCAAAACGTAATCGTTTGTAATTAAAATGCATTTTTATTGATAATTTTCTTAAAATCAAACTTTTATTAATTTACACATGGTAATGGATCACAACCATCCTCCCATTCCCATTCATCCCATTTAATGCATCTTGGTTCTTTTGGAGGCTTTGAAGGACAATTCACAAATCCAGTCTGATCAGGACACTTCTTCGAAACAGCCGGTTCTCCTAGAACTTCACAAACCCAATATCTTGATGGGTCATAATTATTTCTCCGTGCCTGTCCAAGGTCTTCTGGTAAAAGACATCTTGGGCGACCATTACCACAATTTGCGGGATTGGCAAAGGCAAAGGCAAACCCAACAATGCACAGAAGAAGGACTATAAATAAAAAATAATAATTTAAAAATACAATTATTCTTATATTTTATTTATTTTTTAATTATTAATTTAAAAAAGATTATTAGTTACCTGCTTTCATTTTTTGTGATTGTTCGTTGTGTACTGGGTTAACTGGATTTGATTTTCTGATTGTTCGTTGGAAACTGGTTAGCCTAAATTAAAATTATGCTTTTATATACTGAGATAATTTTGTTTAATCTTTTTTGCAATAAAAATGTTTACTGATAAAATATAAAATAATTGAATTTATCTCACTAATCCTATAATAAATCTAATGCAACAATCAGTTATTACTTTACTTAATGCAATATTTTTACACCTTCTTGCTCTTCTTGGAAAAAATTTACATCCTGGTAGTATGATATCACGCTATCTTCCAAGGTGAAATTACTGGGTTTAATCTTTAGACCCAAAACTGGGGTAGGACATCGAGGAAAAGGTCAAGAGAGCTTTTGTAGTGTTCTACGTCTGTAAAAAGGCTTTCGGCAAGAAAACGGTTTGAAAGCCAAATATGGTTCTGTGGGTGTACTTGGCCGTGGTACATCCAATCTACAAGTCTCGCTGGTGTTGTGGCCAGCACTCGATTTTAACGAAAATAAAAACCCTAGTTGCACCGATCTTTTTTTTTGGAAATAAGAAAACAAATAATAATAAATAAATAAATAACTAATGGAAATAAACATTTATTCGATTTATTTAAGATAAATCGTTACTCAAAAATGTGGGTTAAAATATATCCCACCATACATAAAAGGCTAAGCAAAAGGTGGGACAGTTTTTAACCCACCTAGGCCCAGGAGTCTTTTTCCTGTGGGGTTATTTAAAAAGAAAAGTTTATGCAGCAATCCCAAGACCATTGCGAACTCAAACCTAAGGTACGAGCCGAAATAGCTTATATAACGGCCAAAATGCTGGCCAATGTTATGCAGGATGCCCATAAAAGAGCTGCTTTTTGCGTATAGAATGGAGGTGCTCATTTAAACGACATTGTATTCAAAAACTGATTTGAAATAAATGGTAGAGAATATCTTAAATAAATCTTGCTCATTTGTCAAAATCGACTTAATGTTGAAATACCGAAGGTCTAGATGGCGCACCCCATATTCTTTCTTTATTAGGGGCAAGATCTGCTATGTTTGAACGACAAGCTATAATACAAGAGGAGTATAACAAACAGAGGCTAGTCATACATATTTTACAATCGGTGCCGTTACCAGCTAAGTGACTGCAACCACGCACGACATGCTGTATGCAACATTTACACAACAACAAATTCCCCTCTCTTAACATAAAGCAATCCAAGCAAATATGGCTGGATGGTGCGGGTATAAGAATATGGGGACAGAATTCCCGAAATGAAAAAGATATTTAACATCTACACTTTAATAAACAAAGATAATTTCTTTACATAAAAACTATACAAAAACTTCTAATTATGAATAGTAATAAATTCTCTTTTAACATTCAACGCGCGTCAAGTGACAAGTCAAGTGTAGACTTTGGTAAACTAGGTTAAAGGTGAAACCCCAATGTAGGCTTGGCTTGCTTGAACTTGGTGAGCTTTTTAGGTACCACTTGCCAAAGCAAAACAAGCCCAACAAGCCAAAGCAAAACAAAACCAAATACACGCTTTGCTTTAGTTACTTTACAGTTTGCTTTTCATGAGCACAGGAAATAGAAATAGTACACGAAAGAGGTAAGAGGTATGAATTTTGCGTAATTTTTCCTTTGGAATGGACATTATTGTTTCATAAAAAGAAAAAAGGATCGAATCTAAAGATCTATTGTTGTGTAGAGTGATAAAGAAGCACAAATCGTTTATGGCATTAACTCTTCAAACATTTACGAGAAATTAATTTTGAACCCTTAAATATTTATAGTTAATGGTATTCCCAAAAAAATAATTTCTTTATGAAATAAATTTTCTCAAACCTCTACATACATTTATTTCTCTAAGCAAAATAAATATTAAACGAACGCGAAAGCATACAAAGGGTCAAAAAATTGAGCATTGGTCATTTCGAGCTTTGCTTTGCCTTGCTTTGACTTTGCCGCTTTGTCATTTGGTTTTTTCCCATAACAAAGCACTGGTTTATTTGATATGCCAAAGCAAAACAAAGCACTAAAGCAAGCCAAGCCTACATTGGGGTTTCACCTTAAGCTTTAATGTGCTGCCACGCTACTTTTAGTGCTGCCACAATACTCCCCCTGTGGAAAAATCATCTGGAAAGCACTGGAAGTTCTTCCTGTCTTTGTCGCGGTGCTTTTCAGCGGCGTTTCCAGCCAACTGGCTTAGGGGTGGTAATTTTAAAAAAAGAAAAAACTTAAATATTTGTTTATTCCATAAACACTATTTGCACCTTGCCCAAACCACCCCTATAGTCTAAACTCCCATGTCAAAAAGTTACCCCATCGAACACCTCAAAATTATAAAGTGAGAATGGCTAAAAAACATGTAAAAAAACATGTTACGCCCGCCACACTAGTAAAAACTTGTGAATTGTTATTTTTTATTAATTTTTGAATTTAGCTAAAAAAATGATTTTTTTTTTCCAAAACACCTGCTTCAAATTTATGCAATTTGTAGTAAATAATGAACCATTTTTGAAAAAATTTGTTTGGCTGACAAATTTTGTTAATTAACTTCTGACAGACCTTTTGTTATAAATTATTTTTTTTATAAAAATGCACTTCATAACACCTTAGTCTTGATGCATTGATGCTGCGCATTCAAAACTCAGTCTGACAAGTTTATTAACAAAAATAGTCAGCCAGACAAGTTGTAATAGATAGAAGAGATCTTAAAACTTATTTTAAAAAAATAAAGTGCCCGTAACATGTTTTTTACATGTTTTTCAGCCATGCTCACTTTATAATTTTAAGGTGTTCGATGGGGTACCTTTTTTTTCATGGGAGCCTACACTACTAGGTGAAGTTGCCATTTCAACCCCCCCCCCCCCCTACCACAGCAAATGGTAAAAAATTTGTGCCACTAAAGCCTGCATACGCAGCGGCAGACATTTTTTCAATTTTATCTTCTTTTTCACCCTCTTATTCATAAACCATTTTGCAGCCGACTCTTGTCGTGTCGTGTGTACGCTCGTCTGGAATCAGCCATAAAATGCCATATTAGCGGTAGTTTCGGGTATCAGTCTCTTCCACGACTTTCCAGCAGTTTTGGAAAAATTCACCGTCATAGATCGCCGACTAGGCCATAACTTAACTTGTTTGTTTGAAATATTGGTAATTTTTAAGAATAAAAATAAATAAGTAAACGAAAATTCTTGGGGGGGGGGGGTGGGGGGGTAATTACCCAATTACCCCTTCTTAAACCGCCACTGGTGCTTTTTAATACTGGTTTGAGGTGAGGCGACTTCTTAGATGCAATCTGTGTATCCTCTTTTGCTGGTGCCTTCATCGGGTTTTCGCTTTCCAAAAATGCTGGTTTCACACGTTCTACGGATACTCGTGAATTTCGTCCGTTAATGTCGACCTCAAAACATTTTTCATAGCGTTTAATTATTCTAAAGGGTCCACCATATGGTAATTCTAGAGGTGTGCGGACCTTTTCGTTCCTTATAAACAGATGTGATGTGATGTCTATTGAGGGCGCAAATCGGCCATTATTCTTCTTAAATCTACTTCGTCTCGTCCACTGATTTTTCGTGTGAATCCTTTACGAATTCGCCAGGTAATATTAACGGGCATCCATAAACCAATTCTGCCGCGGTTACTGATATATGTCCTCTTTATAAGTGGAGCGTAACCCTAACATTACGTAAGGTAGTGTTTTTGTCCAGTCAGTACTGTTGTGAGCCTTTAACGTTCGATGCCATCTTTCCACCAATCCATTCCATGATAGGGCGTTGTCAATTGTATTCCTCCGGTTGTCATCAAAAGATTGCTTTGTGCCACGTCTTTTTGTTTTGATATGTAGTTTTAAGAATCATCTATTATTATCATATTAAAAATGGGCTCAGGCCAAAGTGTCGAAATACTAGGTGGTGGTCACCATTTATGGTGCTGCCACACAAATTTTATTTTTTGTTGTAAAAATTTGGATTTTCGACATTTTTAGATGCAATTCTTTTATAAAATGAAATAAAAAAAATGGTGAACAAGCCCAGTGTGAGCAGAATAAAAAAATGGCTGCGCAACTATCGAAAAATTAGTGCGCGGCTGCGCACCTGCGCAGCTTAGAGGGAACATTAATTGTAATACCTGTAGGTAGTTAGTTAAGGTAGTTCCATTTTTCTCATCTAACCACTACTATAATTACAATAAAAGTATGTATAAAAAAATTTAAAAATCATAACATTCCTACAGACGTTGTGTGGAACCCATTTGCGGCATAGCGTTAATGATCAAATCTCCGATCATGGTTTCTACAGAACGAGAGCCGAGTTTTGAACACTCAGGCGCTCAATTGGCTTTTTCCTGGGGCGGCCGCGCCCACCCTGGCCTTCTAGTTATGCCAATGAGAAATAATAAATGATTTTTGCAGTAGATTTATTATAGGATTAATGAGATTAATTCAATTAAATTATATTTTATCAGTTTTTAAATTAAAAAATTTTATAACAAAAAAGATTAAACAGAATTATCTCAGTATATAAAAGCACAATTTTAGTTTAGGCTAGCCAGTTTCCAACGAACAATCAGAAAATCAAATCCAGTTAACCCAGTAAACAACGAACAATCACAAAAAAATGAAAGCAGGTAACTAATGATCTTTTTTAAAATAATAATTAAAAAATAAATAAAATAAAAGAATAATTGCATTTTTAAATTATTATTTTTTATTTATAGTTCTTGTTCTGTGCATTCTTGGGTTGGCCTTTGCCTTTGCCGATCCCCCAAATTGTGATGGTACAAGATGTCTTCTACCAGAGGACCTTGACCGAGCATGGAGAGATTCTAATGACCCAACAAAATATTGGGTTTGTGAAGTTCTAGGACAACCGGCTGTGTTGAAGAAATGTGCTCCTCAAACTGGATTTATGAATTGTCCTTCAAAGCCTCCAACAGAACCACGATGTGTTAGTTGGGATATTTGGGAATGGGAATGGGAGGAGGATGTTTGTAATCCATCATGTGGAAATAAAGAATAATAATAAAAGTTTGATTTAATGAAAATTATCAATAAAATTGCATTTTAACTACAAACCATCATCCTCAATTATATTTTAATGGTAATTGATACTCCAGCAAGTGGACGTTTAGTTTTGCACCTTCAGATGACGCATTGGGGTCATTCCATACCAAATCAACCACCTTCGATTTTTATAATTATTTTTTTTATATTTGTTTGGTGGGTGGAAACTAGGAAAAAATCAAATTTTCAGATTTTTTGGACTTCTAATTTTTAAGTTATGAATTTTCAAAAAATCTAAAATTTTGACTTTTGAAATGTTTAAATTGCTCTAGCTCGACACAATTTGACATAGAAAACCCGAAAGTAGCATCAATTTCTTCTGCTTTAATAAGGTTTTAATTTGTATTATTAGTAAGAATAAAACTTGTTCCGGAAAAAAATTTAATTTTTTTGTATAATTTGTATTTTGTGCATACACTCTTAAGGTACATTCATATGTGCAAAATTTAGGACATTGGTATTGGGATCATATTGAAATAAAGTATTTTAGGTACTTGAAGAGCTGACCGTTCATTGAACGAAATATACAAAAAAAATGTAGCTGCGGGAGAAGTGATATCTACACTCCCGTGATAATGTCACCTTTTACTAATTTACGTATGACAAATACAATAAAAAAAACCAACCCTCTAACTTTATCTCTGACTACCGTCAGGACAACCCTTATTAAAAAAATTTAGTGCTTCGCACTTGTTTATGAAAAAACCCTGCCAATTTTTTATGTATAAATAGACCTTACTGTAAGCTATTTTTTAAGCCCAAAATCAACTCTATCGGGGAAGCGGAAGCCACCCCCACAGCACCCCCAAAACTTCGGCTTCATAAGCTTTAATTTGTACACTCTCAATTGCTCAATCCATTCGGTCTACGCTGTACAGATTTGGTGGAGGGATTTAAATGCCTGCCGTTCTTACTACAAAAACACTAATCCCAGTCAGTAGCTTGAACCCCGCGAAGTAGTATATTAAGGTTAAGGTTTTTGATATAGCCTAAAATTAATTTGGGTTTCATATTTCAAATCTTACTGCCAGCAAAGCTCACAGTTTTTCGCAGTTTCGGGAGCTACCCCGCAGCAGCTACGGCTGCAATCAACTACGAGCCCTATTCTACTTAGATGATTCCACCTTTTGAAATTAAAAAGTTTGCGATTTGAATGAATATATTAGCTTAACGATCTATGGTGATACAGATGATAGACCCAATTCCTGATGGCCAACCCTACGTGGCAGCTAGCTAAGCTGCAGAAATGTTCCAGGACGACAAGTGATGAGCTTAGCCCTACTTTAGCCGGACTATCGTCAATTTCATTACCAATGGGGCCTTCGTGGCAAGGAATCCTTATCAGCGAAACATTATTGCTCCTGCTTATAGTACAGTACAGATGGACTGGAAAATCGGGGTATGCGCCAAAAATTCTTGGAAAGATGATTTTTCATAAATCGTTAATGAAGCATAAAAGAAGGTTAACTCTAAATTTGAGTGAAATTTCTAGTAGACGTTTTTCGGAAATATCAAAAAGTTTTTGAAAAGCGTATTTTTCTGAATCTACGCATTTTAGAGAAAAGTTTTTTAAACAAAAAATGTAGAGGACATTGTTACCTACAATTTGTGTCATAGAGGTCATGCTGTACAACTTGAAATACAGAAGCTAGGTGGCGCCAAAGCTTCCAAAAAAGTGTTTTTTTGTTTTTTGTCCCAGAAAAAATGGTTTTTTTACAAAAGTGTAAATCAGTAAATTGTTCCTCTTAAAAATATCTACAACATTTATTTAAACTTTTTTCCCTCCCTCCGAAATTTCACTCAAATTTAGAGTTAAGCTTCTTTTATGCTCCATTAACGATTTATGAAAAATCATCCTTCCAAGAATTTTTGGCGCATCACCGGAAGGGTCCCGGCGCACAAAAGTGATGATATAATAAAAAAAAAATACGATTATAAAGATCTTAATTTGCTCCGTTTATTTATGCTATTTTTTTAATTTGATCCCAATTGGAAGACGAAAAAAAAATTGTTAAAAATGTGATATATAGATTCGCGCATATTTACTACAAAAAAGCTTTTATGCTAATGCTGAATACACCAGTAATTTGCTCCGGGGTTAATTCAATTTGCTCCGTTCAGAAAATTGCAAATTTCCAAATAATTCATATTAAATCTTAAAATTTTTAGTTTTCTCGTATTAGTCCAATCAATCTACGGATTCACAATGTTAATTTCCAGGCAATTGAAGGCAGGAAACAAAAAATATGAGCGTGAAGAACAATTCATTTTAAGAAAGATAGCGTTGTTTTTTCCGGAATTTCATTGGCGAACCTAACCTTAAAAATTCGCGAAAGTCAAAAAATCGCTCTTTTGCGAATAACAAAAAAACTTGAGTTCGGATCGAAAAAAATCAAATATGTTTTTGAGAGTCATTTTAAGCACTGGAAAACCTTTAAAGAGACTTTCTGTTACTTGTACGTAATAATACAAGTTTTGAAGAAAATTGTAAGCTCTGGAACGGTACTCTAGAATAATCCGCAGACCAAGAGAAGCGTTTTTAGAAGAACGCCTTTTTTTACAAAAAGTGAAATTTCAAGGAAACTGTTCAATATTTCGCAACAAAAATAAAACTATTTTTTCAGCTAGCAAGAAGCAATATTTTTGCCAAATAACAAATATCTAAGTTGAGCTAAACAAAAGTTATTAACAAATAAAAAAACGTGATTTTAACAGTTTTTTCCATTTTTCTCTATGTTTTGTGCCCTAACCTATAACTAAATATATATCAATCGAAAGATAATTTGAATACCTACAACTTTATACTTTGATTTTTTTCGATCCGAACTCAAGTTTTTTTGTTATTCGCAAAAAAGCGGTTTTTTGACTTTCGCGAATTTTTAAGGTTAGGTTCGCCAATGAAATTCCGGAAAAAACAACGCTATCTTTCTTAAAATGAATTGTTCTTCACGCTCATATTTTTTGTTTCCTGCCTTCAATTGCCTGGAAATTAACATTGTGAATCCGTAGATTGATTGGACTAATACGAGAAAACTAAAAATTTTAAGATTTAATATGAATTATTTGGAAATTTGCAATTTTCTGAACGGAGCAAATTGAATTAACCCCGGAGCAAATTACTGGTGTATTCAGCATTAGCATAAAAGCTTTTTTGTAGTAAATATGCGCGAATCTATATATCACATTTTTAACAATTTTTTTTTCGTCTTCCAATTGGGATCAAATTAAAAAAATAGCATAAATAAACGGAGCAAATTAAGATCTTTATAATCGTATTTTTTTTTTATTATATCATCACTTTTGTGCGCCGGGACCCTTCCGGTGGCGCATCAATATTACATCTGTACTGTACTATTAGGAAATCTAGAGATAAGATAAAATCCATGACAATCTTTGATGACACCCTGAGGGATTTAATGGCCAAAAGGGCGTGAAAATAACGATGTTAGAGCTATTTGAAGCTCTATTAATAAAAGTCTGGGCTCACCCGTAGATGCCGAGTACCACTGTTTTATGGACAGTTAAGGTGGCGCCAAAAGCCATGGATATTTTGCTCCTTGGGTCATATACACCAGGTCCTACCCCATTATAGATATTTAACCTCCTTTTTTACCATCTAGAATAAGAACTTTCAAATTTACCTTCCTTCTGTTAGTAAATGGTACGATTGTAGTAACCTGCTGCAAACTACTATACTACAAGTAGGTACTGAGTAAATAGAATTCTGATAGCTAGATTTATAAGCATAGTGAGATAATTTTATGGTTCAAATAGCTGTGTAAAATGAATAGAAATCAGAGTCAAGCAGGCATTCCCTGATCTAAATTCGAGCGTCTTATGAGCGTCTACTGCTTACAGGCATTTAGACTTCAAGTTTGTATAAAATCTTAGACAAAACAAATAAAACAAAATCCACGATCATAGCAGAGTATAATTTAATATATGTATATTACGGCAGTCGTAAGACACAAGAGGTAAACCTGGAGAAGAATTTGAAATTATTTTTTCAGAACTCGATAGAAACTTAAAAAAACAGTAGACATTGATAAATATAATGAAAAAATTGATCGCATCTAAATCCATAGCCAGAAAATTGATTTTAAATAAAGGAGGGCGTACTCCACCCGATAATGATACCGAAATAAGTACTGAAGTAGCCTTACAAAATAATGATGCCTTCACCACCAACACGAGGAAGGCCAAAAAACCTTCCCACAGCAATTGGTCTGCCTCCGAGAAATTTACGATCTAACACTGCTAGTGCTTTATACTGAAGAAGTCATTTGTAATAGTTTTTTTAATAAAACAGTTTTGATAATAATACTTTTTTTTGGTTGTAATAGTTGTTTAGTAATAATATTTTACTATTCATGAATACCGTTGTATCTTATGTGTAGGAGATTATGGCGGCGAAAATTCAAACAAAAAACTAAATGGAGGAGCCTTATCTCCACTTCTGTGGTGCCTTGATGGATATGAACTCCTAGAGCTAATTAGTGGCCGTAGCTTTTTCTCCCAAGGCTACGCAGATGATGTTGTCATCGGGGTGGCAGGTGAAACCGAAGGGGTCATGTCAAGGCGCCTGCAGAAGGCACTTGATTTGGCCTCCAGCTGGTGCACCAGCATAGGTCTAAATGCCAATCCCGATACCGTTTACCAGAAGACAAACATTGCCGGTACTTGCAGAACCTATTCGCAGAACTATAGGCTGGAACCATCACATGGATACTCTGGTGAGCAGTACCCGGGCAGGGCTGGAGACTCTCCTCAATTTGAATGGCTACGAATGGCTACCTGGGAGCGGTCTTGGAGGATAACATTCTATAATAATGAACATTATAGAAGAGATTCGGGATGCAGGGATTCTATCGGATCTCAAAATTTGAGCAACTTTCCGTACATACAAGTTTCGCTGGGTGGACTAGTAAGGTACACAGGTGGCTCTAAAACTGAGGTAGGTGTGGGCGCCGGAATCTGGAGTGAAAGCCCTAGATTCAGAAGAGCAATAAGCCTAGACACACTAGCAGCTGTCTTTCAAGCAAACGTGAGAACTTAAGAAGGACCTACCAAAACAAACGGATGTCTACTTTCTCTCGCAGCCCAGCGGCAATCAGGATGGTAAGGTCCCGTAGGAGCAAGTCTAAATTATTTTGGGGCTACCAATGCGCTCTTCGTGAGCTGGGCGTTCTCAATCGAGTTACCCTTATCTGGGCCTCCGGGACTTCAAAGGCAATGAAAAAGCGGATGCTCTGACTAAAAAAGGCTCTGACATTGCATTCATTGGTCCAGAGCCGGCTATTGGGGCACCCATAATCTTGCTACAAAGGGCCCTGGCCGATCGGACTTTGATGAAACATACTGAACGCTAAAGGTTCGTGCCTGGACTGGCCAACTCTAAGCGGTTCGTGCCGGTGCCGTCTCCTAACCCGGCCAAGGAAATGTTGGAGCGCAGTAGAAATTATGCCACGATACTTGTTGGATTGATTACCGGACACTGCGCTCTAAATTGCCACTTATGGAGGACTCTCACTGCAGGATTTGCCTTGAGGAGGATAAGTCTGCCCTCCAAGTTCTTCGTGAGTGTCTCGCGATAGGGAGTAGCATAGCAACGTATCGTTGTTCGACAAGTCCCTGCTTGAATATCCAAATCTAAAGAGCTTTTTAGACCACATGATTTTGTCACAAGCTTTCGCCCATGATTTTGACCGTGATTTTGTCACTGACAATATTTATCATAAGACAGCTCCGATTCTTGTTTACATTGTTGTGATTTTGCCAGTGACTTAACTATAGAGTCAGAGAGACATAAATTATTTAAAATTAAAATCGGCATCGATCTAGGAATAACATTTTGATTTTATTACACATTATGAATATTTTGTCAGTTTTTAAACTCAAAAAGCAAAAAAGGCGAAAAAACTGAGAAACATGTAGGCTAGAAAATGGCTTCTGAAAAGGTCGGGACGTACCTACTCCATTCAAAACACGCGGGGGTGGAGGGGTGTTGAAACATAACTTGCCCCTACATGTTTTTTGGGCCGCTGATCACGAAAATCGAGGTCCCGCAGTTCTAAAGTATGTGTGACACACTTAAAAATGCCAAAAAAACCTCTTTTTAAGGGTGTTTCGCGGTAATTTCAAAAATACTCAAAAACAATCCAATGAAATACACTTTTTTCAATATTTATTTGGGAAGGTGTTTGATTTATACCAAATTAAGCCAAATTTTATGATAAGGGATAATCCTAAAGGGTTAAAACCACCCCTAAATCGACTGAAAATAGAAAAAATTGTAAAGCCCCTTTTTCCTAGGACAATTTTCGTTGCGAAAAAAAAAATCGTTGTGAGAAAAATTTCGCAGTCTGTTGTGCGATTTTTTGGAGTTATGTTCCTACGAATTCAATTCTCGCAACGAGATTAGTCAAGTAAACAAAACGTAACCATGACGAAAACTCAAACAATAAAAAGTAAAACACATATATAGAAATTTTACAGCCAACTTTACAATATTTCGCAACGAAAAATATCTCGTTGCGAAAAAGAATGGTTGAATCCATTCTTTTTTTCGCAACGAAAAAGAATGATTGCTCGCAGTGAAGGTGCGAAATTTTCGATTTTTTTCGCAACGATTTTTTTTTCGCAACGAAAATTGTCCTAGGAAAAAGGGGCTTTAGATTTTTTGAAAAAAATGTATTTAGAACATGGACATTTTCGGCTGAAAATGAGGTCTCATTTTAGGTTTAAATTCAAAATAAAACGTAAAAATAAATATTTTGATTCAAAAAAATTACAGCGTGTTTGGGACATAAAAAGGGAAGTTTCCATAAAATTTCGTGAAAACAAATTTTTTTAAGGGAGGTAAAAATCAAAAACAAATACTAGTTCTTTCGATTTTTCGGAAATATGAGGTTATGTGAAGAAATGGTGTGTACAAAAGTTGTAGATCTTTTTATTACCATTTGTAACTTTTTTCGATAGGAGGTCTAGTTTCGTTGAAAATCGTGAAAATCCCTTTTCACCCCTTAAAGTTACCCTTATTTCACCCTCGTAACTCAGATTGACTTGAATTTATTTTTCTTGTTGGCTGCGCTATATTTCTTTCACTTTCCAACATTTGTCATGCTGTTAATAATTTTTATCATTTTTGCCTTTTTAAAAGGTATCTGCACTTCCCTAATAAGCGAACTCACAAGGAAAATCATGTGGTGTGAATTGCTGAATATCGAACCCAGGACTTGTGCTGTGTCAAATCATATGACAAAATCATGTGGTGTAAACTGCTCTTTAGCGACAAGCCAATAGGCAGACTGCTGAACCTTTAAAAGCAGTCTGGCCCGCAAAGATGGACACAGGGGTGTAGGCCAAACGAATGGCCGCAGTACCTTTGGACCCAGTAACTCACGCAAGAAAAAACCTTGACTTGATCATATATTTTTAAAGTGTCCGGTATTTTTCTAATATCGTCAGGTTGTACATAATAAGTATTTCATCTTTGATAAATATAACGTGGGATGCTTGCAAATACGTTAGACGTCAGAACACGTTGACTTTGAAAACCAAAGGTCTGATTATAAGAGTATGATTTTTGATGAAAATTTGGAGTTTTTAACTAATGTATCAGTTAGACACGCTCAAGTATGTGAAACTCTGGAGATGTATATAAAATTATCTGGTTGTACTTGGTTTGCACGAGTCTTATTGGGATTCTATTGAAAGTTTCTAGGCTGTCATTTATAATTTTTCTCAAAAATTACCCCGTATCGCATGAATCACCGCGTCACGGTTTAGCCGTGGCTGGGCTGGTAAGCAAACTACCAGCAGTGAAGTGGGTTGGCTGTAAGACCCTCCCTAAAATGCCTATCTAAAACCTTCTCCATGGTTTTCAGAGTGGCTGATTGCTCGATAGGATTAAGGTGAATTTACATATCCGACGTTTTTCTGTTGCGCCGCTCTTTTTTTAACTTCCCAGTAGGAAATTTCCAATGTATTTTCATGTTTCAAGGCCCCAATAGCATTTTAAGCAAAAATTTGAGAAAAAATATGTGTGTTTGTGTCTGTGCGTACGTATGTGGTCATTTTTTCCTGCACGATTTCGCGCAAACCAAAAAAGTTATGGACTTCGTTGAGATGCCGTTCGAAGCACATTAAAGGAAATATGATCTGAAAAGATTTTCATAAAAATCGGTCGAGCCGTTTTTTTGTTTGAATGACTTAAGTGATTTTTGTATTAGATTTATTATAGGATTAATGAGATTAATTCAATTAATTTATATTTTATCAGTTTTTAAAATAAACATTTTTATAGAATAAAAGATTAAACAGAATTATCTCAGTATATAAAAGCACAATTTTAGTTTAGGCTAACCAGTTTCCATCGAACAATCAGAAAATCAAATCCGGTTAACCCAGTACAGAACAATCACAAAAAAATGAAAGCAGGTAAATAAATATATTTTTTTAAATAATGATTAAGAATTAAATAAAACAAAAGAATACTTGTAATTTGAAATTATTTTTTTATATAGTCATTGTCTTATGCCTTCTTGGGCTTGCCTTTGCCACCGCCCTAGAATGTGGTGATGGTCGTCCAGGATGTATCCTACCAGCTGAACTATCACGACCATGGAGAAATAATTTTGACCCAACAATATATTGGGTTTGTGAAGTTCAAGGGCAACCGGGTGTTAAGAAGTGGTGTCCTGAACAAACTGCATTTATGAATTATCCGCCACAGCCTCCACATACACCACGATGCGTTGGATGGGATATTTGGGAATGGCAGACCCCTTATGATCCATTAACATGTGGCAATAAATAAAAGTTTGATTTTCTGAAAATTTATCAAAAAAATGCATTTTATTTACACACGTTTATCATCCATCAATTGATTATAAAATAATCATATTTTAATCGTAATTGATACTTTTGCTTATATTAAAGGTATTTGTAATCAAAATCAAAGTTTTTTGGAGTTTATCTTTTATTAAGGTAAAATCCACTTGACACTAGAAAATTCCGTTTTGCACCTTTAGATGACGCATTGGCATTATTTCCGTATTGCACTTTAAAAGAAAAATAATCTGCCTATAAGATTACAAATATTAAAACATCGAAATAAAATTTAAAATTTATCCAAAGGTTATTGAAATTGATGATAATGGCGTTGGTTTTTGGTTTGAGTCATTATTTATTCGATTTAGCACCAAAAGTAATGACAAATAATTCAAATAACATTTAGGAAACATGGGGGAAACTTTTTGTACTTTGGGCAGGTGTATCTTCCAGCCTGATTGGCACACGATTGTTTCCTAGTCAAAAACGTTTAGAGGACCTCAAGAACTCCAGCTACTGAGAAGAACGGCAGCATCGCGAACGCTCTCTAAAAACGAACCAGTAACTATTCACTGGTTTCCAGTGAAAATTCACTCGTTGAAATATTGCTTAGTAAACCAATAGGAAACAGTGGTTGAACCAGTGAAATTCACGTAAAAAAGAACAAAGCTAGGGCGAGTGTCGTTTTCCCAAGCGGGCCCCCATCTAAGCACCGAAGTGCTGCTTGCCCGCCGTAAACAAACCAGAGTCGGTTTATTGAGTATGCCAAATGGAACCCTGCAATAATTGCCTAGAATATGAGTCACAAATATTTTTCCACTGGTTAAACCGTATCGTTAAGCGGAAAGCTAAATTTCGATATGGTTCGGCGTCGTCGCCTTTGCCATTTAGGTCGATGACGATGTGTTTACATAATCGCTTGTTTACCGTGCACGGACGTTTATATGAAGGCTCAAACGGTTTTCGTAGGTGGTCGATGGGCATGAAGGCTTATTCGGAGTCCTCCAAGGCTCGAGGTACAGAAACATCCTTCTGGCTTGGTTGTCGAGGATGCTTTGCCTTTTAGTACTGCATTTGTAAATCGAAAACGAGTAGGAAAGTCAGGCTCAATCCAACGTAATGGAAATTGAATTAGCCAATCTCATACTCTGGCGATAGACCAGCTCTGGTGGTTGCATTCCAAGTCAATTTTAATTGCTGTGTGTACGAGTATGCCTAGTAAGACGAAGGGCAACTCTTTACTCCAATGAGAGTGTTGCCCCTTTCCATTAAGGCGGCTTCAAAATGTCGATGAAACCTTCCGATCATCCTGTTTGCCTGCAGTTGTGTTAATTCGGTGAGTACCGATTTATTTGGCAACTTTTTTATAAAGTTTGGATTTTGTACCCTTACCAAGAGTGATTTCGAGCTGTGTGCCGAATCGTGGTATGTGGTTTGCAACTGTTGAAATGACAATACCCCTAATAAGGTATATGCTTAAGGACATCTCGTAAATCGAACTACGATTGTAATATTGTAAAAGTATCGACGAGATGGCGGATGGGATTCCATTATATTCATATGGATTTGCTCAAATTTATTATTCGGAAGTATGAAAGGGGAATTCGTGTGTTTCGGCACTTTGGATTTTTGCCAACCGAGCAAAGAACACGACCACTCATTACAGTCTTCGTTAATTGCCAGTCAGAAGTATTTCTTAACTATGGCTCGTCGTGTAGCGCGAAAACCTGGGTGCGACAAGTTTTGTTCGGAATTGAACGATAACGTATACTAGTTTCACACCAGACCAGATGCTTTGACTAGCTTTCCTTTGATGGGATGCTCTAGGAGATTCTGTAGGTCTTTGTCACCTCTTTGAGCCTGAGCTAATGTAGGCAAATTGAAGGTGACGAGCCAACATTGCCAGAAGGTAGCGAGTATGACAATAGTTTGTGACCACGTTTTGTTTACCGGAAGCATGGCGAATGTCCCAGGTAAACTGTGAAATCAGATCCAACTGTCTTGTATGATTATGCACCACTAAGTGGCATCCTTCGACGAATTAGCGGAAATGTTTAATCGCTGCATAGATGGCGAGAAGTTCGCGATCTAATACAGAATATTACTGTTCCGCGCGTGACAACTTTTTTGAATAAAACGGTAACGGTTGCCGCCGTTGACCGTCAAATTGTTCCAATACACTTCCGGGCCCATAATCAGAGGCGTCATTCAGGTTGTATTTAACAAGCTCCTTTCACTTTGAGGAATGCCGCTTGATATTCTCCTGATCAGTCATCAGCCGAATAGGGGGAGTAACATGTGAACATAAGACGTACGTGTCGCAACAATTCCGGACTCATGGAAGTGCGACCATAACCTCCTAGCGGTTGCTACTGGTAACTATCCAATGAGCCCTTACCTGCAAAAATTATTATTAGCTACGGAACGATTAACATGCCTCAGAAACTGGAACAAACGACGACGGCCACGTCAACGAAAAAGGCAAAACGATTTAAGAATTTTCTCAGAGAATGTTCGTAGTCTGTACAGAACGAGAGCTACACAACATCAAGCCAATACGTAAGGTATAAAGCCTTTAAGAACATCAGCCTCATCGTCTGCGGTATGGCGGTATGAGGGGAATCAGATCAGTGACCCTAAAGGCATCTTGGAGCGATGCCAAGAACATTTTCATGAATTGCTAAGTCGCAAGTTAACTGAGGTGTTGGAGACTCCACCAATATCTGATAATAATCCTATGCTGCCACCACAAAGCTTGGAAGAAGTTAGCCTAGCCAGCTAAAGCCGGCTCAAAAACAACAAGGCCTCGGGTGAAGTGAAAGAGTCTAAGCTTAGGTGTCACCCTTTATACTTCCAGTCCGTCGTGTAGTTCACGTCATGGTGCAATGTTATTTAGTAAGCTTAGCTCAAGAAATGAAAAAGGATATGATAGGTTAAGGATAGTCTAAAGGATGCATGAGGACTAGGCAGTGAGCCTAGTGTTTGAATTCTTCGATGTTGTATGAGTTCATTTTTTTAAGCAGCTGGCGGAGCCACAACCATTGGGATAAGCCGGAGGCAGCCTCGTCGGAGTGTTATGCCTCCTGAAACAAGCGAATTCGGCTAATGACGCAGGCAATGCCAGGCTACTAGGTAAACAAGGAGGTGCACAGTTCGCTTGGTGAATACCCGAACTAAGCGCAACTTTGGTACCCTATTATTAACCGGTTAAACCGGCGAGATGCCTTATTAGGGCTACCAGAAGGGAGGCCCACTTTTCTTTCTTTGTTGTAAAAGGCCGAAGTCGTTCTAGAAATAATACAAGTCGCCAGTGCGCTTCACCTTTGGCCGCGCCAGCAACACTTGGTAATCAAAAATAACCTTGACCAATTTTGGGTTTAAAATTAAACCAAGTAATTTCACCTTGGAAGATAGCGTGATATCATACTACTAGGATATAAAGTATTTTTTCAAGTTGAAGGTGCTAAAGTAATGCATTACGTAAAGTCATAAATGATTGTTGCAGTAGATTTATTATAGGATTAATGTGATAAATTCAATTAATTTATATTTTATCAGTTTTTAAAATAAACATATTTATTGCAAAAAAGATTAAATAAAATTATCTCAGTCATCTCAATTTAGGCTAACCAGTTTCCAACGAACAATCAGAAAATCAAATCCAGTTAACCCAGTAAACAACGAACAATCACAAAAAAATGAAAGCATTTAACTAATGATCTTTTTTAAAATGATAATTAAAAAATAAATAAAACGAAAGAATGATTGTATTTTAAATTTTTTTTTTTATTTATAGTCCTTGTTTTGTGCATTCTTGGGTTTGCCTTTGCCTTTGCCGATCCCCCAAATTGTGGTAATGGTCGCCCAAGATGTCTTCTACCAGAAGACCTTGAACAAGCATGGAGACATAATTATTATCCAACAAGATATTGGCTGTGTGAAGTTCCAGGACAACCGGCTGTTTCGAAGAAGTGTCCTTATCAGACTGGATTTATGAATTGTCCTTCAAAGCCTCCAAAAGAACCACGATGCGTTGAATGGGATGAATGGGAATGGGAGGATGGTTGTGATCCATTACCATGTGTAAATTAATAAAAGTTTGATTTTAAGGATATTATCAATAAAAATGCATTTTAATTACAAACGAAAACGATAAATCATCGATCAACTGAAATAATTATATTTTAATGGTAATTGATACTCCAGCAGGTGGGCTTTAACAAAAGCTTTTACGTTTTCCACCTTCATATTAGGCATTGGCATTATTTTTTCATCTTCACGTATTTGCATTTATAATTGAAATTTATGATTATGGCGTCTAGATAAGACCAAACAAATTTTTGGTATAAAAACCCAAAATTTCGCTATATCCTTTTAAAAAACTTGGGACCTAAAGTTTTTTTCTCCAGCAGTGGTATTGAGAATCTAACTTCTGAACCTGACGTCAAATGATATTATGACCATTCTGGTAAAATTTTCTTACCTTAATATACAAACTACGAAGTAATTCATTTGGGGAACGTCTGTATGTCTTAAACTTTAATTGCGTTATACATTCTCGATCACTAATCCTTTCGGTCTAGGCTTTACAAATTTGGTGGAGTGATGAATAATTAGTGATGTGATGAATAACTACTTACTTATTAATAACTGAACCTGCCCGTTCTTACTAAGAAAACACAAATCCCATTCAGTAGCTTGAAGAAAGCGAATTAAATCCGCGTAGTATATTATGCCAACCGCGTCGTTAAAAATCTATCAGGTTAAAGCTTTTGATATAGCTTAATATTACTTTGGAGAGCAAGGAAGTCGCGATGGAGGAGACTCAATCTCCATCTCTGTTCTGTTCTCTTCCTAAAGTATCGCCGGGTGGACGGGTGGCTCCGGAATCTTTAGTGAAAGCCCCAGATTCAGTAGAGCGAAGCCTAGATACCCTAGCACCTGTCTTCCAAGCAGAGGTGTACGACATACTGGCATGCACTCATAACAACTTAAGAACGCCCTACCAAAACAAACGGATCTTATTCTTCTCTTATAGCCAAGCGGCGACTATTGCTATAAGACCCCGTAGGACGGTATAAATTATTCCGGGACTGCCAACGTACTCTTGGTGAGTTGGGTGATCTCAATCAAGTTACCGTTGTTTGGGTCCCGGGTCACCTGAGCTTCAAAGGCAATGAAAATGGTTAAACAGGACTCTAACATTGCATTCATCGGTCCAGAGCCGGCTATTGGGGCACCCACCAGCTTGCTGCAAAGGGCCCTGGCCGATCGGACTTTAATGAAACATACTGAACGCTGGCCAACTCTAAGCGGTTTCTTCCAGTGCCGTCTCCTAAAGCGTATTGTTAGGGCGCAGTAGAAATGATGTCAATATACTGTGCCCAAATTACCATTAATGGAGGATAGGAAGGGCGGAGGACCCCTAATCGGCGGAAACCCTTTGTTATCGGGAAGAAGAAAATAAAACCTATCGTAAGTAACATTAGAGATTCGAGAATACTTTAGGCGAGGTGTGCCTGAACTAAAGTGTGGCCTAAGGTGAGAAATTAGGTAATATTAGTGTTGGTTTTTTAGGCAGCCCTATGTTATCGACAAGAAGGATAATTTTTGTTTTAAATTGAAGTTTAAACCAAGGTTTCGAACACGAACCGAACCCAGAACCCGCTCCGGTTCAAGATTTTTTTTAAATTATGTGAACCTGAACCCGAACCCGAACCCAATCAAAAATTCGGTTCGGGTTCAATTTTTATTGGCAATTTTTATGTAATGGTGGGTCCACACGACGCTGGTTTTTGTACTTCGTGCATTCCGTGTCCGTTTCTGTACAGACTATGAGTTTGAATGAAATGGCCGCCGGAACGTCTGGGTGGACAATGTCGACGGAATGTTTGTGCGCACTTTTTCCAGCGGCTTTCCTTTGTTTCGTACGTTTTTCTCATAGAACAAAGGAAAGCTGCTGCTAATCCTCGGTAGAAAGTACGCCCAAACATTTCGTCGACATCGTCCGCTCAAACATTCCGTCTGTAGTTTCATTCACACGTCACAGTCTGTACAGAAGCCGATGCGGAAAGCCCAACGGACAAATTATTAGCTATTCCGGCAATTCAAGTCAGTGTTGAAAGGGCTTTTTCTGCACTGGAGGTTGTTTTAGAGTGCATCTCTCCGAAGCATCATCAAAAAGTATTCTTCTTCTTTCACCGCTCTACAACCGGCATCCGGTCCTGGACTCTCGCGACTCCTATATCCACCGGCTCCGATTCCGAGGCGATGTCATTCAGTTTGGCATCCCTAACATGGACAATATACAAGGAGGAAAAACTCTTATGGGGAAAATTACAGGAAATGGATGGGTAGAAGAAACTAAACTTATTAATTTTTGGCCACAGATGTCACCTTTGTCCGATTTACCCCACATGAAATTAATAAAAATTCATTGGAAACATCAAAAATTGTTTAATTACGAATAATCGCATTGATATAAATTGAATTTAGAAGCTGTACTGGTAAACAGCTGTAAGCTGGTAAACGTAAAATATATTAGTAAAAAAAATATAGTTTAAAAAAACTAAAAAATACGCTTTTATTTTAAAATGAACTAAAAAGTAAAAAATAATTTTGAATGTAAAGTTTTTATTGCTCCAGCCAGTATAAGAAAACAACCTACCTTTCGAAATCTAAAAAAGCGTGGGGCTCTCTATATTCTTATTTTATTAACACCGGAACTTTTAGCTAGCGCCCCACGCTTTTTTAGATTTTGAAAGGTAGGTTGTTTTCTTATACTGGCTGGAGCAATAAAAACTTTACATTCAAAATTATTTTTTACTTTTTAGTTCATTTTAAAATAAAAGCGTATTTTTTAGTTTTTTTAAACTATATTTTTTATTTTCTATTTTTTAGTCTATTATATGTATGTGTTCGGCCATTTTGTAGTGACCGCCATATTAGATTTAAAACGACATCACAAAGCTTACTATACTATACTCGTCATACACTTTCATTTGATACCCATACCGAGTGGGTTGTAACGAAAAAGGTAAACCGCCATTTTGTGGTGGCCGCCATTTTGAATTTGGAAAGACGCCCCACAGCGAAAAGTATTCTATTATCACATCGTTTTATTTGATACTCATACCGAGTGGGTTGTAAAGAAAAAGATAATCCGCCATTTTGTGTTGGCCGCCATTTTGAATTTGGAATGACGCCACACAGATAATAGTATTCTAATTGTCACACCCTTTCATTTGATACCCATATCGAGTGGGTTGTAAAGAAAAAGGTAGTCCGCCATTTTGTTTGCCGCCATTTTGAATTTGGAATGACGCCATACAGCTAATTGTATTCTACCTGTCATGCCGTTTCATTTGATACCCATGTCGGGTGGTCGGGGAACACAATAGCAAAAATCGACCGCCATCTTGGAACCGCCATCTTGATTTTCTTACAAAATGGTCAGATTGCATTGTCACGCGAACTATGCATATGTGCAAACTTTGAAGTTGATCGGTTATATAGAAGTGGGTCAAAATCAAGTTGCAAGATTTGTTTACATAGAACATACATACATACATACACACATACATACAGGTGAAGCTAATATAAAGCGTATAATAAACGAACTTTGCCATGAACCGGATAAATACAATCGGCCATTTTTTGGGGTACATTTGACTGCAGCGCCACCAATAATCAAACGAAAATTGACAACACGGAGTTTTATCTCCTTGTATAGCCTACATGATCCCTAAGCTCAGGGCGTCGTGGTCTACGCCATCCTTCCAGCGGAAGTTTGGTCTCCCTCGCGGTCGCACCCCATAGATTTTAGGTACCGTAGAAATATTCTATATGTGCGTTTAATAGCCTCGACACACGACAATCAAAATATGACGAAAATTCCTAGTTTATGACGAACGCCCTAACGGAGTGACACACGTTAAAATACCTCATTATATTATGACAGTAGTGGTGTAGTGAAAAATGTCAGAGAACGAAAAATAAAAAAAAAATATATCTTTGGTACGTTGTTGCCCTAATGGAAGGGAAACAAGTAATATTTAATTTTTTAATATGGAGAAAAGTAATATTTTTTATTAATTTTCAAGTAAAATTAAAATAAAAATCAGCTGACTCTGCAAAAACGCCTAAAAGCGGGCTTTTTAACATGATCTATCGTTCGGCAGATGGCTCTCTTTTGAGATTTCGTACTAGATTATCCAAAATGTGCCTAATCGGTTTTCCTAATTGATGAGGTTTATATTCCTAATTAATGAGGAATTTTCGTCATAAATGCGTGCGTGTGTCGAGGCTATAAATGATTTTTTTTTCTAAAATAAATAAATTTTTTTTAAATAAAAAGTATATGAAATTGTTTTTTTTTTCTGGGAAAAAGCTTGAACCTGAACCCGAACCCGAACCCGAACCTGAACCCGCTAAATTTCAATGTATTGAACCCGAACCCGTACCCGCACCAAAAATTTACAGGGTTCGGAACCCTGGTTTAAACCTAATATTTCCTAAAACTCAAGATGTTCCGCGTTCTGGCTGTGACCTAACCTCTGACAGACCAGTAATAATTTTAAGTATTTTTATTTCCAACCCAAGATGGTTGTTTCAATTAAATTTAAAAATTTTATTCTTTGTTGAGTAACATTTTCATTATATATAGGTTTTATGACTTTTAGGAATCCCGTTAATTTGCAGTAATTCCATTATTCGTTGTTCTTATAGTTTTTTAGCTGGGGGCATTTATGTGAAATTCGTCATTTTTAAGTGGAGCAACTGGTTAGGTACACGGAAAAGAAACATGTATAACAGTAAAATGCAACACTATAAATGGATAAAGTTTATTGGTATAATGGTATTTATTAATTAATAATGGGTAGTTTTACCATCTTTTCTTATTACTTCAAATAATCTGTTCTCTATTGATTCGTACAAAGTTTGTATAATATTTACGGGAATTTCCGTCCAATATTTTTTTACGGCTTCTTCCAACAAAGCTGTGGTCTAATATTGCCTACCATTTTCGTAAATTTTCCTAGTTAACCATCCCCAGAGGTTCTCGATGATGTTTAAGTCGGATGAAAGTGATGGCCAATCGAGAACAGCAATGTTTTCAGTCTCAAACCAACGCTTGACTCGACGTGCAGTATGAATAGCTGCCAAATCTTGTTGAAAAATCCAATCGGTATCGGCCATTACTTCATCAATATCGGCAGCAGCTCTCTGTAACAGCTGTACGTACTTTTCCGAATCTTGTCTTAATCTTAATATTCTGAGATCGATTGGTCCTTTATAGGAAATGGCTCCCCAGACCATAATTGATCCTTTTCTACTATGGTGGCGTGATAAATACTTTTCCTGCTTTCTGATGTCATGATAATAGTAAGAAAACCCGTCAGGGCCGTCCAAAGAAAACCTTTTCTCATCAGAAAAGATGACTTTCTTCCATTTCTCATTCCAACCCAAGTGTTGCCGAGCAAATTGTAGCCGAGCTTCTTGATGTCTTTGCAGCAAAACTGGTTTTTTGATTAAGCGTCGCCGTTTAATTATCGGGCTCTGCATTATTACCCTTCTTACCGTCCACACACTTGCCGAAGTCCCTGCTTCCAGTCCGATTTGACATGCAGATAGTGGTGAGTTGGATGCAATTTTTAATATTCGACGCCGCCGGTCTCTCGCAGTAGTTGCTGTTTTTACGTGCAGTTATTTCCATAATTTTCGGGGTCCCGAAGAAAACTGCACACCACATTGGTACTGCGGCCAATTTTTACCGCTATACGACTTCCGGAAAATCCTTCATCCTTCAAGGCTACTATTTTGCCAATTTCTTTCTTTGTTAATTGTTGTTTCTTGCCCATTGTTCAATATGTCACTTCAAACTTTATTAATAAAATATTTACTAATTAATAATTTCAAACTAGCTGTTACACGGTCCAAAAATAATTAATGTACCTAACCAGTTGCTCCACTTAAAAATGACAAATTTCACATAAATGCCCCCAGCTAAAAAACTAGAAGAACAACGAATAAGGGAATTACTGCAAATTAACGGGATTCCTAAAAGTCATAAAACCTTTAAAAATTATTTCAATAGAACTCCTCGTTTTTGAGCAACGATAAATTTTTAAGGTGTACCTAACCAGTTGCTCGCCAGTGATATATCAAAATTTTTAGAAACTTGACCTCTATACTATTACACATGCAAATTTCAATAAAATCAGAGGTGATGTCCATTACCCGTATTATTACCCCATTTTTTATAAAAAAAAATTAATTTTTTTTCAAACATAATTTTTTATATTTACCGATTTCCAAGTAAAAGTCTTATATAAGTTTTTTTCGTAAGTTAATAATTAATGCTATTTATCTTAAAAACTAAATTATCTTCTACAGCGTTTTTCGACATATGAATTTTTATACACAAAACAAGTGTTTCAAAGAATGGCTACGCACAAATAAAGAACACATGTACTTAACCATTAACGTGAAATTAACGTTCTTTATTTTATCGTAATGCTAACGGATACACAATATGTTGGGGTTTTCATTTGGTGTATAAATGTATAAATTTTATGGTGTACCAACTCGCGAATAGGCAACATACAGTTGCCCGTGTGATAAACAGGAATTTTCTAAATTCAATTGACCTTGTGCTTTCTTGATGGTGATCGCGAAGACAAGGCACAAAGGGAACTAACTAACTAACTACTAACTAATTGCTCCTTTAATCCCTCATGGGACATAGGGCGGAACAGTAGCGTACGCAGGATGAAACCATGGGGGGGGGGGGTTTCACAAAACATATTTTGTACACATATTGGGTAAAAAAAATTTTTTCTCATGTAATAGGACTATGTACTTATATTATATTTTATGTTATTTCACTATAAAAATAATTACCTATAGGTATATTTTTATCGCAATTTTTTTATTGAAAATTGTGAAGAAACATAAATAATAATTTTTGACCATTTTTCGAATATCACAAAATGTCTTGTTTTTCTCCAAAAATCATGGTCTCGTGGTGTGCGCAAGACTTTAGACTTTGATTTAGGGCATTTTTACAATTTTTTTACCGAAAAGAAGGGAACTACTCTGAAAACTTGGTGGCGCGTAGTTTTTGAGTCAGAAAATCGATTGGTGACATTAAAAAAAATTTAAAAATTCCTTTTTTTTTCAAATTTTGGCCAAAAAAGGCCAAAAAATTGGCCAAAAATGCGTCCAATTGTTTTTTGCGTAATTTCATCTGAAAAGACATAAAATTTCCTACAAAAATCTATATGGCCATCCCGAAACTCAGAGTTTGTCGAGAGCTATAAATAAATGAGAAATACGTGATTTTTGAAAAATCGTGTTTTTTTCAATAACAGTTGTAACTCCGAAACGGCGCACCCAATTGCACTAAAAAAAATTTTTGGTATATCACATCGAGTTCACGAACATATTCCCAAAGTTTGAGAGATATTTATTTTTTTGCTATCCCGTTTGAAAAGAATCCACCATATATTATACATCGTTATTCGGAATATTTTTTTAATTGTTTAATAAGTTGATATATTTATTAATTATAATTTTTCCTATTATTATTGGAATCATGGGGGGGTTTAACCCCCAGTAACCCCCCCTTGCGTACGCGCCTGGGGCGGAAACAGTTGCCCTCCAGCGGACTCTGTTTTGCGCGACAGCTCTCAGCTCCGACCAGGATCTCCCGGTTGTTGCGGCCTCTGCTAATAGGGTTCTCCTCCACGTTGTTCTAGGTCTTCCGACTCGACGGGTTCCTTGCGGATTCCAGTCGAGGGCCTGTTTGGCTAGATTCTCGTTTTCGCGTCGCAAGGTGTGGCCAATCCAATTCCTTTTGCTTCGCCTGATTTGGTCGTCTATCCTTTCTTGGCCGGCACGGCGCCATAGTCTTCATTTGAAATTCTATCTTGCCAGCGGATTTTTAGGATACGACGTAGGCATCTGTTGATGAAAACTTGTAGGCGCCCTGTGATGAATTGGGTGACTTTCCATGTTTCGCAACCGTACAAAAGAACTGCCTTAACGTTGGAGTTGAACAGCCGCAATTTGGTGTTAATTAAGATCTCCGTCGATCTCCATATGTGAAACAGGCATGCATATGCGCTTCTTGCTTTATTTATTCTGGAACTGACGTCTTCTTCTGTACCGCCGTTTTCGGTAATAATACTACCGAGGTAACAGAATTTGTCAACCAGTTCCACGTCACGGTTATTTAGCGCTGTTGGTTCAAGGGTGTTTGCATTTATCCGCATTTCTTTGGTTTTAGTCGGATTTAACCTTAAGCCTGCTGAACTACTTTCTGTTGCCAAAGGGAACTGGAGCCGTTTAAACTCGAAAGGTAAATCATTGGAACTCATCGGTATACGTGGAATTACGACTTCTTCCCCTTTGAATTTACCATTGATGATTCTTGCTTCGATCAAATTTTTTGATGATAAGTCTTGCTCCGTTCAAATTTCGAATTAATATCACAGGTGATCCAACTTTCAATGTCAATATGATTGGTGACATACCTGGTGGCTCCAAAGAATTAAAGATTCGATTGGATATTTGACTGCTTGTTCTTCGTCCATTACTGTGTCAATCGATTTGTATTTGACAGTTTTTCCGAGCAGTTTATGTAATTTGAATTTGAAAGTTTGCTGACATCGTCATTCTTGGGCGCTAAGATTGCGCGTTCGCACAGTCAATCTGGATTTTTGTAGTTCGTTGTTAAATTCGGGAGCACCTTGTCCACAACGGTTTGTATATTGGGCGGCATTTGACAAAAGTTGTTCAGGGACGAAATCGCCTTTGTTCCGCTCTCGATTGCAATTTCGCCATTTTCAATGTCAAAAAGTTGTTTGAAAATGTTTGAGCAAATGGACACGCATAGTTGTTGCGAGCGTGATTTTTTCAACACTGTTCCACAGATATGATGCTCTCAAGCATGCATTAAGCTCATCTGCAGGCGTTGATCGAGGTATAACAGGCAAAGTTTAGCGAAAATCCGCTGCAAGTAGTATCAGAGCCCTCCCATCGGTTGGTTTTTTCTTGGAAATCTGGCAAAGTCTTGTCAAGCTCTTCGAGCGATTTTTAATGGGCCATGGTGCATTCGTCCCAAATTATAATTTTGCTGGTTTTAAGGACTGTGGCAACTCCGGAGTTTTTACTGATGTTACATGTAGGTGTTTCTGTCTGGTTCAAATTCAATGGGAGCTCGCATTCAGCGCTGTACGTCCACCATCAAGTAGCGTTCCCGCTGATGTCACTGCGAGTGCAATCTCATTCTGCTTTCGAATCGACGCCAAAATCAAATTGATAAGAAATGTTTTGCCTGTACCTCCCGCCTGGAAAATCTGGGAAAAAATCCCTTTCCTTTGTCTACTACACGTTGTATGATTTTGTCGTAGGATGTTTTTTAATCACCAACTAATTGTCTTGTTTGAGTCGAAATGTTTTAGCTGATTTACCTTGAATTGCTGTCCTCGCACCAAGTCTCTGGCTTGCACAGCATTTCTGCCTCATGTCGATTTTGAAGTTTGTTGTTGATTAATATTCATAAGTCCTCAATCAGTATTAAAGCTTCATTGAAAATTTCGTCAGAATAATCAGTTACGTATGCGTGTATAACACACTTCACACTATGAGTGGCGATGGTTAATACGTTCAATAGATCACGTTTGGCAACATTGTGCGAACTTTTCAAATATTCAACGGTATGATATAGAATAATTTTCCCGTAAGAAATATGAAATAAAAAAGTATGTATCTTGCAAAATTATTGTATTATGAAAAATCAAGCGCTTTTTTTTTATGTGGAAGACTAAAGCTCAGGGAAAGCCCTTTGTACTGTCGACAATCTATTTTTTTCTTCGTATAGAGTGCAATGTCAAACAGCAAGCTCTAGTCGATAGATAGTGAAGGGGAAGAGAGAAGTAGGAAGGAACTGCCACAACCACCTAACCCCAACCATTTCTATTGCGACTCTGGCATCGGGGCAATGAGAAACAACTCACTGGAGTGTTATGCCTCCTGAAACGAGTTGAATCCCATCAACCAACCGATGACATGCGCTTGTGGAGCGGGGCAATGCTAGCGGAAGGCTATGACAGGGGGAATGAGAAATGTAAGGAGGGAAGAAGAAAGAAGGTGGGAAAGGCGAAGGACCGTTGGGGCTCTGCCTGGATTCGAACCCGGGACCTCTGGGATAGTAGCCAGGCGCCTTACTCCCTAGACTACCGAGGCCTTGTGAAATCTAGGTAAATTTCCAGGTACCACAGCTCAAAAATTAAAGTTGTTATTGATTTTGTTGTCTTTTTGGCTTCGAGGCCTTTCATTTAAGCCATAGATTGCTAAAATCGGGCACATACAGCCGAAGTTACTTCAATCCAAGTTCAGAGAATCGCGCCCTTCGCGAAAAATCTACTTCTTCCGACAAAATTGCACGGCAACTACACGTAAATAATCTCCGTTCGATCTGAAACTTTGGGAATCGTATTTTGTTCGGAAATACCCAAAATTAAATGGATCTGAGCTCTTTAGCAGTGATTTAAAGAGAATCTCCCATACAAAAATTTCGGATTTTACCATATTGGTACACTACAGCCAGGCCCGGCTCTAGCGGTGCTAGCGCCCCGATGCAACTTTCTGTTAAGCGCCCTTTATAAGATATTATGACAGAAATGTTTTTCTTCAATAAAAAATGAAAATATTAACGTGACTGGAACTGGAACCCATAAAAACTGAAAACAAGAACTTTCAATTAAAGAAAATGTCTTTTTATCTACCAAAGCTTTTTTAGAAAACTTAGGCCGAAAACACATTCGGCGCTGCATATTATGAAGCTGAAGCCGATGGAAAGAAGCCACTGCAGCTACATTTGAAGCTGCAAAAACCAACGGCAACTTAACGGAATTGTTGGCATTTAAATGTACAGAGGCAAAAGATCATTTTATTTAAAAAAAATTTCGGATTTTCCCTCAAAAAAATTATTATTTTTTCTTCCATTTTAAATTTCTGCTTTTTCACTTTTTCACAATTCATTTTTCTAAAGTTGCCCAAACATATAGCAGAAACGAAAACGAAGCTAAACGAAAAGAATGAAATAAATCGTATGAAAATGTATGAACTCGGTTATATAAACGAACACAACCGAAACGGTTGATATAAATTTATTTCGGTCCGAAAATCGGATTCGAAATTTTTTCCTGCACGATTTCGCGCGAACCGAAAAAGATATCGACTTCCTTCAGGTGCCGTTCGAAGCGTGTTCAAGGAAATATGATCTGAAAAGATTTTCATAAAAATTGGTTGAGTCGTTTTTTTGTTTGAACGACTTAAGTGATTTTTGTACCAGCACGATTTCGCGCGAACCAAAAAAGAAATCGACTTCGTTAAGGTGCCGTTCGAAGCGTATTAAAGGACATATGAATTGAAAAGATTTTCATAAAAATCGGTCGAGCCGTTTTTTTGTTTGAACGACTTAAGTGATTTTTGTACCGGCACGATTTCACGAGAACCAAAAAAGATATCGACTTCGTTCAGGTGCCGTTCGAAGCATGTTAAAGGACATATGATCTGAAAAGATTTTCATAAAAATCGGTCGAACCGTTTTTTTGTTTGAACGACGTAAGTGATTTTTGTACCAGCACGATTTTTAACTTCCCAGTAGGAAGTTATTGTAATCGGTCCGAAAATCGGATTCGAAATTTTCAATGTATTTACACGTTTCAAGGTCCCAATAGCATTTTAAGCAAAAATTTGAGAAGAAATATGTGTGTGTGTGTGCGTACGTATGTGGTCATTTTTTACTGCACGATTTCGCGCGAACCGAAAAAGATATCGACTTCGTTCAGGTGCCGTTCGAAGCGTGTTCAAGGAAATATGATCTGAAAAGATTTTCATAAAAATTGGTCGAGCCGTTTTTTGTTTGAACGACTTAAGTGATTTTTGTACCAGCAAGATTTCGCGCGAACCAAAAAAGATACCGACTTCGTTAAGATGCCGTTCAAAGCGTGTTAAAGAAAGTATGATCTGAAAGGATTTTCATAAAAATCGTTCGAGTCGTTTTTTTGTTTGAACGAATACTGGGAAGTTAATCTTGTGAACCGAAAGGGTCAAAAGCCACATCCCAACTAGTCTCATTTCGGTATTCGTTTCAGCTATGCAGCCCGTTACTTCGACAGTTCGACAGAAAGTTTGTTTTCAAATAAAAAGTAATTGAAAGAACGAAAAAGAAGTTATTTTAAAGGAATGCAGTCAATATAAGGTGAAAAAATTGAAATTTTGATATCTCTTGTGATTTCTCGACATCCGCCATAAATTATATAAATTGTATAATATACGTATGTATTTATCGAAAATAAAAAACTCTTCTACTCGATGCAAAACTTGTCAACAAATGTCAAAAACCGAATCGCTCAGGCATCTATGTGTGTACTTATATAATCGCTATCATTTTCAAGTTCGTTTCGTTTTCGTTTCTGCGATATGTTTGGGCCACATTCTACAAATTTTGAAAATTGTGCGAATCTGGCTTCATACTTCATTGTAGCGTGAAGTAAGAAGCGGTCAATGTGGCAGCTTTAAAATTCTCGTTGATCTGAAGCTGTGAAGTTTGCGACGTGAACTATGCAGCGCCGAATGTGTTTTGGGCCTGAATTCGAAGATCGCCTACTTTTCATCTCTCATTTAAAGAAAAATTAAAATTTGAAATTTTTTTAAATATAACAAATTTAAAATGGATTTTAGCGCCCTTTGTTCGTGTGGCGCCCCGATGCTTTGCATCTTCTGCTTCATCGGTTAAGCCGGCCCTGACTACAGCTTCCCGAAGTATTTGAGATAGAGCAAAATAGACCACGTAAGAGCACTCGCCCTACCCGAAAACCTTTATATACAAAATTTCTTGCCAATCGGATGAGCGGTTTCAGAGTCTATAAAACATTTACACACACACACCCCCAACCATTCAATATATAGAGAGATTACATACATATGTATTTATATATTTTTAATCATGATCATCTATTTTTCGTTTTGGTCACTTGAAAGTTTTAATTTAACACCTTATTCCTTGAAACGCAACACTCGGAATGAGTTTTTAATTAGAAACATTTTGTAAGGAAATGTCCTGGCATAGGAGTTTTTTGATGTTTTGAAAAAAGTTGTTTACGTTTCAGAATCCCGAAATAATGGTTCTATTCGCACTCATGATCATCTTCAACCATGGACGAAAAAGAGTACGCATGCAATAAAGTAATTAAATGTCCATTGCGAAATCGTGTGCACAAAAAAAGTTATTCAATGTCAATGTTTCGGGCAAATCATTTTTCGCAAAAATCTGGTAAACGGTAAGTGTTATCCCATAATAGTTAATGCAAGGATTGCAGATTATGCGTTTTTCTACAAAAAATGTCAAGAGAGCAACCTTACACTGCAAATCTCAGGTTTTGGAAGTGTGTTATTTCAAAACGTTTAAAGGGTATAAAATGTGACTACAATGTTAACCAAAATGACGTCATAACACACTTCCAAAACCTGAGATTTGAAATCTAGTCTAATAAGGCATCCCGATGGCTTAACTGCAACTACTAATTTGATCTCATTTAATTTTTCATACAAAGCATAATTTTGGCTCAAAATCTAAAAAAAGCGCAAAACGGCCTCTAGCGGCGAAACTATACGAAATTCAAAAAAACAAAACAGACAAAATTTGTAGGTAATTTTATGCCCTAAAACTTTGGTCTATTGATATTGTCACCAAAATGCAAAGTTTCTCCTCAAAATAGAAAAAAAGGCGAAAACCATCATAGGTATATTTCTCCAAAACAACCTTTTTTCGAACTGCGGGTTGTGAAAATCATGTTTACACAACCCAAATCCTTCATTTGGCACCGGTCTCATAGCTCCCAAAAAACACCGATTTTTTGATTAATTTGAATGGACTAATTCCAAATTGCTAAACAAGCATCACGGTGCCTGGGATTTCTTAAAAGGAGCAAATTCCTCCTTCAGCCGTCGGCCAGGGCTACAATCTACAAGTCCTACATTCGTCCCCGCCTCGAATACAATTCGTATATCTGGGCCTGGGCCCCTAGAGCCACCTTAGCTTGGCTGGACAAGGTGCAAAACCACGCTCTCAAACTTATTGGTGATAGCACCATTTGCTCTTCAATTGACTCATTAAGCCATCGTAGGAATGTAGCAGCCGTTGCAAAATTTCACCGTTTTTACCACAACGACTGCTTCACTGAAATAAGTAACCTCATGCCTCCACGGCAACATTTCTCCCGCAATACAAGACTTGCCCGCTTGGCTCACTCTCACAGTTTACAGCTCTCATCTTCGCGCAGACTTCGGTTTAGAAATTCGTTTGTAACCAGAACAACTCGACTGTGGAACAACCTACCACAGTCAGCATTCCCGAACTCATACAACACCAAAGAGTTGAAACACAAGTTTCACCACCATCTCCTCGAACACCCACCCGACTCCCCCTAATCTATCCTATCTTTCTCCCTATCCTTCGAGCTAAGCTTACTACTAGACTTTGCAGCATGACGGTACGACATGATGTACGACATGACGGACTGGTAGTACAAAGGGTGACACAAAAGCTTAGACTATCATATAAAAAAAAGACAAAAAAACCTTATAATGATCAAATCTCCGAACATGGGCATTACTTATTCATGTTTTCTATTGAGCGGGAGCCGAGTTTTGAACGCCCAGGCGGTCAATTAGCTTTTTCCTGGGGCGGGCCGCACCCACCCTGGCCTTCTAGTTACGCCAATGAGAAATAATAAATGATTGTTGCAGTAGATTTATTATAGGATTAATGAGATAAATTCAATTAATTTATATTTTATCAGTTTTTGAAATAAACATTTTTATAGCAAAAAAGATTAAACAGAATTATCTCAGTATATAAAAGCACAATTTTAGTTTAGGCTAACCAGTTTCCATCGAACAATCAGAAAATCAAATCCGGTTTACGCAGTACACAACGAACAATCACAAAAAAATGAAAGCAGGTAAATAAATATATTTTTCTAAATAATGATTAAAAATTAAATGAAATTAAATGATTGTAATTTGAAATTATTTTTTTATGTAGTCCTTGTTTTATGCCTTCTTGGGCTTGCGTATGCCACCGCCCTAGAATGTGGTGACGGTCGTCCAGGATGTCTTCTACCAGCTGAACTCCAACGACTGTGGAAAAATAATGAGGACGAATCAAAATATTGGGCTTGCGAAGTTCTAGGACAACCCGGTGTTTCGAAGAATTGTCCTTCTGATCGGCGACTGTTTTTAAATTTGCCTTCAAAGCCTCCACATATACCACGATGCGTCGACTGGGATGAATGGCAATGGGAAGAACTTTATGATCCATTGACATGTGGCAATTAATAAAAGTTTGATTCTCTGAAAATTTATCAATAAAAATGCATTTTAATTATACACGTTTATCATCCATCAATCAATCATATTTTAATCGTAATTGATACTTTTGCTTATGTTAAAGGTATTTGTAATCAAAATCAAAGATTTTTTGGAGTTTATCTTTTATTAAGGTAAAATTCACGTGACACTAGAAAATTCCGTTTTGCACCTTTAGATGACGCATTGGCATTATTTCCGTATTGCACTTTAAAAGAGCTTAATCTCTAGAGATTAGTTGCTTGAAATAAACACCTTGCTTTAACAAAATAGAAATTCTTGAGCACTAGGTTCACATTAATGTTTAAAATTGATATTGCATGAAATGAGGACCTTTGCCTCCACTTAAATATTCTGATTACAAAACAGAAGCACTGTCACTGTAAAGAAAATGAGTAAAATTTGACCACTAATGAATTGTTAATCGTATAAAGATTGATTGCCTATGGTGAAGCTATGCTATATCTTCCAAAGGCTGTTAAGTTGTTTGACACTAATTCCTAACTTGACTGGGCACTAAAATTGGGAGCTATATCCGGCTCGAAGGACCATGTTTTATATTCGGATAACGTATTTCGCTTTGTTTTTTTTTATTTCCCGGCACGCAGCCCCACAATCCCAATGCTCAGTGGCCAACAAAGGTAAGGATGTAACTAGCACAAACTTAAATTGCTGACTCTTTTAATATAATTCAATTTATTTATTTTTAATTCACAAATATTATTTTCATATAATTGATTAACACAAGAGAATAATTACGTCAAAATAAAGATGTAATAAAATAAACAGCTTAACTTTTAATTAAATTCATTCGCATTTCAAGTGAAGTATGCAACAAAGTAATTGTATTTATTAATGAATAGTTCAATTAATTTCACTCGAACTTCACCATGCCACAATAAAATAATATAATTTTATATGAAAGAGAACAAATAAGTGACCAAAAACTTGTACTCACCTGATTCTATCAACAGCAGGTTAACGTGAGGGAAAGGGATAACTTTGAAGGAATGTGCAATGAATAATTGGTATTGTAGTAACACCATATGTAATGTTACCATATGTTAGTAAAGGGCTTTATATCTTGTATCGACGCAACAAGATATAAATGAAGTTAGTCACAAGTTATATCTTGTATCGACACTACAAGATATAACTAATGAGTATGTAGCGATCCCTTGCACAATGATACAAGGTACTGCTGTAAATTAGTAAAGTGTTTGTATCTTGTATCGACGCAACAAGATACAAAACAAAGTTAGTAACAAGTTATATCTTGTATCGACACTACAAGATATAACTAGTGATAAAGTAGCAATACCTTGCACAATGCTACAAGGTCTCGCTGTAAGTTAGTAGAGTGTTTATATCTTGTATCGACTCAACAAGATATAAACAAGGTTAATATGGCGTTATATCCTGTATCGACACTACAGGATACACCAATATTAAAGTGGTAACACCTTATACAATGCTATAAGGTCTTACTATGATTTAGTAAATACGGGTTTATATCTTGTATTGACACAACAAGATACAAACAAGGTTAGTATGTCGTTATATCTTGTATCGACTCTACAAGATATAACTAATATAAGTATTATATATCTTGGATAACAATATACAAGATAGGATTTGAATTAATAACTAGTTATGCCTTGTCTCGACTCAACAAGACACAACTAAAATATATGAATAGGGAGTGGAATTATTAATGGGAATAAGTTACCTGCTTTGTGGAGCTGCTGGATCACAAGAGAGCGAAAATCAGCCGAGCAAATATTTTTATTCACTTGATCTTTAAAATAACGGTATAAACTGGTTTTGTTGATAACAACCGAAGTGGGGATACAGTTGTCTGTGTGTGTATACGGTGTAAGTTTGGTCGATTTTAGTGTAGCCAGATTTAAATTTCGTTTGAGTGGATTATTGAGTGGAATTCGAGTGAAATTTACATTTGCATCTTAAATTAATATTAATTCTGATTTTTGATTTTGAATATTGTTATAACAATAATTTTTACTTAATGATGTTGTGGATTATCAATGTTGTACATCGCTACACAGAAAATCTTACAGCTGGTTAGTTGTTGCGCCTGGTGCTGTTATTGTGCTTTTTCTGTTGCTGATGTTTTCCATTGTTATGTTGGCTGATGTTTTCCATTGTTATGTTGGTGAATTTTTTCCATCTTCTCATCATTGTTGTTGTAATGCTGGAATAAACAATAGTTATGGTGTCCTACTGTGGCAGGGTGATAGTTAATTTTTTGAACATAATCTGCCTATAAGATTACAAATATTAAAACATCGAAATATAATTTAAAATTTATCAAAGATTATTGAAATTGATGATAATGGCGTTGGTTTTTGGTTTGAGTCATTATTTATTCGATTTAGCACCAAAAGTAATGATAAATAATTCACATCATATTTAGGAAACATGGGGGAAACTTTTTGTACTTTGGGCAGTTGTATCTCCCAGCGCGATTGCCACAGGACTGTTTCCTTGTCAAAAACATTTAGAGGACCTCAAGAACTCCAGCTACTGAGAAGACCGGCAACATCGCGTACTCTCTAAAAACGAACCAGTGGTGGGTGGCAGCACGTAAGTTGTTTCAATCGACCTCTTCATACAAAAATTCTGAATTTTTGTATGAAGAGGTCGATTGAAACAACTTACGTGCTGCTACCCACCACTGGTTCGTTTTTAGAGAGTACGCGATGTTGCCGGTCTTCTCAGTAGCTGGAGTTCTTGAGGTCCTCTAAATGTTTTTGACAAGGAAACAGTCCTGTGGCAATCGCGCTGGGAGATACAACTGCCCAAAGTACAAAAAGTTTCCCCCATGTTTCCTAAATATGATGTGAATTATTTATCATTACTTTTGGTGCTAAATCGAATAAATAATGACTCAAACCAAAAACCAACGCCATTATCATCAATTTCAATAATCTTTGATAAATTTTAAATTATATTTCGATGTTTTAATATTTGTAATCTTATAGGCAGATTATTTTTCTTTTAAAGTGCAATACGGAAATAATGCCAATGCGTCATCTAAAGGTGCAAAACGGAATTTTCTAGTGTCACGTGAATTTTACCTTAATAAAAGATAAACTCCAAAAAATCTTTGATTTTGATTACAAATACCTTTAACATAAGCAAAAGTATCAATTACGATTAAAATATGATTGATTGATGGATGATAAACGTGTATAATTAAAATGCATTTTTATTGATAAATTTTCAGAGAATCAAACTTTTATTAATTGCCACATGTCAATGGATCATAAAGTTCTTCCCATTGCCATTCATCCCAGTCGACGCATCGTGGTATATGTGGAGGCTTTGAAGGCAAATTTAAAAACAGTCGCCGATCAGAAGGACAATTCTTCGAAACACCGGGTTGTCCTAGAACTTCGCAAGCCCAATATTTTGATTCGTCCTCATTATTTTTCCACAGTCGTTGGAGTTCAGCTGGTAGAAGACATCCTGGACGACCGTCACCACATTCTAGGGCGGTGGCATACGCAAGCCCAAGAAGGCATAAAACAAGGACTACATAAAAAAATAATTTCAAATTACAATCATTTAATTTCATTTAATTTTTAATCATTATTTAGAAAAATATATTTATTTACCTGCTTTCATTTTTTTGTGATTGTTCGTTGTGTACTGCGTAAACCGGATTTGATTTTCTGATTGTTCGATGGAAACTGGTTAGCCTAAACTAAAATTGTGCTTTTATATACTGAGATAATTCTGTTTAATCTTTTTTGCTATAAAAATGTTTATTTCAAAAACTGATAAAATATAAATTAATTGAATTTATCTCATTAATCCTATAATAAATCTACTGCAACAATCATTTATTATTTCTCATTGGCGTAACTAGAAGGCCAGGGTGGGTGCGGCCCGCCCCAGGAAAAAGCTAATTGACCGCCTGGGCGTTCAAAACTCGGCTCCCGCTCAATAGAAAACATGAATAAGTAATGCCCATGTTCGGAGATTTGATCATTATAAGGTTTTTTTGTCTTTTTTTTATATGATAGTCTAAGCTTTTGTGTCACCCTTTGTACTACCAGTCCGTCATGTCGTACATCATGTCGTACCGTCATGCTGCAAAGTCTAGTAGTAAGCTTAGCTCGAAGGATAGGGAGAAAGATAGGATAGATTAGGGGGAGTCGGGTGGGTGTTCGAGGAGATGGTGGTGAAACTTGTGTTTCAACTCTTTGGTGTTGTATGAGTTCGGGAATGCTGACTGTGGTAGGTTGTTCCACAGTCGAGTTGTTCTGGTTACAAACGAATTTCTAAACCGAAGTCTGCGCGAAGATGAGAGCTGTAAACTGTGAGAGTGAGCCAAGCGGGCAAGTCTTGTATTGCGGGAGAAATGTTGCCGTGGAGGCATGAGGTTACTTATTTCAGTGAAGCAGTCGTTGTGGTAAAAACGGTGAAATTTTGCAACGGCTGCTACATTCCTACGATGGCTTAATGAGTCAATTGAAGAGCAAATGGTGCTATCACCAATAAGTTTGAGAGCGTGGTTTTGCACCTTGTCCAGCCAAGCTAAGGTGGCTCTAGGGGCCCAGGCCCAGATATACGAATTGTATTCGAGGCGGGGACGAATGTAGGACTTGTAGATTGTAGCCCTGGCCGACGGCTGAAGGAGGAATTTGCTCCTTTTAAGAAATCCCAGGCACCGTGATGCTTGTTTAGCAATTTGGAATTAGTCCATTCAAATTAATCAAAAAATCGGTGTTTTTTGGGAGCTATGAGACCGGTGCCAAATGAAGGATTTGGGTTGTGTAAACATGATTTTCACAACCCGCAGTTCGAAAAAAGGTTGTTTTGGAGAAATATACCTATGATGGTTTTCGCCTTTTTTTCTATTTTGAGGAGAAACTTTGCATTTTGGTGACAATATCAATAGACCAAAGTTTTAGGGCATAAAATTACCTACAAATTTTGTCTGTTTTGTTTTTTTGAATTTCGTATAGTTTCGCCGCTAGAGGCCGTTTTGCGCTTTTTTTAGATTTTGAGCCAAAATTATGCTTTGTATGAAAAATTAAATGAGATCAAATTAGTAGTTGCAGTTAAGCCATCGGGATGCCTTATTAGACTAGATTTCAAATCTCAGGTTTTGGAAGTGTGTTATGACGTCATTTTGGTTAACATTGTAGTCACATTTTATACCCTTTAAACGTTTTGAAATAACACACTTCCAAAACCTGAGATTTGCAGTGTAAGGTTGCTCTCTTGACATTTTTTGTAGAAAAACGCATTATCTGCAATCCTTGCATTAACTATTATGGGATAACACTTACCGTTTACCAGATTTTTGCGAAAAATGATTTGCCCGAAACATTGACATTGAATAACTTTTTTTGTGCACACGATTTCGCAATGGACATTTAATTACTTTATTGCATGCGTACTCTTTTTCGTCCATGGTTGAAGATGATCATGAGTGCGAATAGAACCATTATTTCGGGATTCTGAAACGTAAACAACTTTTTTCAAAACATCAAAAAACTCCTATGCCAGGACATTTCCTTACAAAATGTTTCTAATTAAAAACTCATTCCGAGTGTTGCGTTTCAAGGAATAAGGTGTTAAATTAAAACTTTCAAGTGACCAAAACGAAAAATAGATGATCATGATTAAAAATATATAAATACATATGTATGTAATCTCTCTATATATTGAATGGTTGGGGGTGTGTGTGTGTAAATGTTTTATAGACTCTGAAACCGCTCATCCGATTGGCAAGAAATTTTGTATATAAAGGTTTTCGGGTAGGGCGAGTGCTCTTACGTGGTCTATTTTGCTCTATCTCAAATACTTCGGGAAGCTGTAGTCAGGGCCGGCTTAACCGATGAAGCAGAAGATGCAAAGCATCGGGGCGCCACACGAACAAAGGGCGCTAAAATCCATTTTAAATTTGTTATATTTAAAAAAATTTCAAATTTTAATTTTTCTTTAAATGAGAGATGAAAAGTAGGCGATCTTCGAATTCAGACCCAAAACACATTCGGCGCTGCATAGTTCACGTCGCAAACTTCACAGCTTCAGATCAACGAGAATTTTAAAGCTGCCACATTGACCGCTTCTTACTTCACGCTACAATGAAGTATGAAGCCAGATTCGCACAATTTTCAAAATTTGTAGAATGTGGCCCAAACATATCGCAGAAACGAAAACGAAACGAACTTGAAAATGATAGCGATTATATAAGTACACACATAGATGCCTGAGCGATTCGGTTTTTGACATTTGTTGACAAGTTTTGCATCGAGTAGAAGAGTTTTTTATTTTCGATAAATACATACGTATATTATACAATTTATATAATTTATGGCGGATGTCGAGAAATCACAAGAGATATCAAAATTTCAATTTTTTCACCTTATATTGACTGCATTCCTTTAAAATAACTTCTTTTTCGTTCTTTCAATTACTTTTTATTTGAAAACAAACTTTCTGTCGAACTGTCGAAGTAACGGGCTGCATAGCTGAAACGAATACCGAAATGAGACTAGTTGGGATGTGGCTTTTGACCCTTTCGGTTCACAAGATTAACTTCCCAGTATTCGTTCAAACAAAAAAACGACTCGAACGATTTTTATGAAAATCCTTTCAGATCATACTTTCTTTAACACGCTTTGAACGGCATCTTAACGAAGTCGGTATCTTTTTTGGTTCGCGCGAAATCGTGCTGGTACAAAAATCACTTAAGTCGTTCAAACAAAAAACGGCTCGACCAATTTTTATGAAAATCTTTTCAGATCATATTTCCTTGAACACGCTTCGAACGGCACCTGAACGAAGTCGATATCTTTTTCGGTTCGCGCGAAATCGTGCAGTAAAAAATGACCACATACGTACGCACACACACACACACATATTTCTTCTCAAATTTTTGCTTAAAATGCTATTGGGACCTTGAAACGTGTAAATACATTGAAAATTTCGAATCCGATTTTCGGACCGATTACAATAACTTCCTACTGGGAAGTTAAAAATCGTGCTGGTACAAAAATCACTTACGTCGTTCAAACAAAAAAACGGTTCGACCGATTTTTATGAAAATCTTTTCAGATCATATGTCCTTTAACATGCTTCGAACGGCACCTGAACGAAGTCGATATCTTTTTTGGTTCTCGTGAAATCGTGCCGGTACAAAAATCACTTAAGTCGTTCAAACAAAAAAACGGCTCGACCGATTTTTATGAAAATCTTTTCAATTCATATGTCCTTTAATACGCTTCGAACGGCACCTTAACGAAGTCGATTTCTTTTTTGGTTCGCGCGAAATCGTGCTGGTACAAAAATCACTTAAGTCGTTCAAACAAAAAAACGACTCAACCAATTTTTATGAAAATCTTTTCAGATCATATTTCCTTGAACACGCTTCGAACGGCACCTGAAGGAAGTCGATATCTTTTTCGGTTCGCGCGAAATCGTGCAGGAAAAAATTTCGAATCCGATTTTCGGACCGAAATAAATTTATATCAACCGTTTCGGTTGTGTTCGTTTATATAACCGAGTTCATACATTTTCATACGATTTATTTCATTCTTTTCGTTTAGCTTCGTTTTCGTTTCTGCTATATGTTTGGGCAACTTTAGAAAAATGAATTGTGAAAAAGTGAAAAAGCAGAAATTTAAAATGGAAGAAAAAATAATAATTTTTTTGAGGGAAAATCCGAAATTTTTTTTAAATAAAATGATCTTTTGCCTCTGTACATTTAAATGCCAACAATTCCGTTAAGTTGCCGTTGGTTTTTGCAGCTTCAAATGTAGCTGCAGTGGCTTCTTTCCATCGGCTTCAGCTTCATAATATGCAGCGCCGAATGTGTTTTCGGCCTAAGTTTTCTAAAAAAGCTTTGGTAGATAAAAAGACATTTTCTTTAATTGAAAGTTCTTGTTTTCAGTTTTTATGGGTTCCAGTTCCAGTCACGTTAATATTTTCATTTTTTATTGAAGAAAAACATTTCTGTCATAATATCTTATAAAGGGCGCTTAACAGAAAGTTGCATCGGGGCGCTAGCACCGCTAGAGCCGGGCCTGGCTGTAGTGTACCAATATGGTAAAATCCGAAATTTTTGTATGGGAGATTCTCTTTAAATCACTGCTAAAGAGCTCAGATCCATTTAATTTTGGGTATTTCCGAACAAAATACGATTCCCAAAGTTTCAGATCGAACGGAGATTATTTACGTGTAGTTGCCGTGCAATTTTGTCGGAAGAAGTAGATTTTTCGCGAAGGGCGCGATTCTCTGAACTTGGATTGAAGTAACTTCGGCTGTATGTGCCCGATTTTAGCAATCTATGGCTTAAATGAAAGGCCTCGAAGCCAAAAAGACAACAAAATCAATAACAACTTTAATTTTTGAGCTGTGGTACCTGGAAATTTACCTAGATTTCACAAGGCCTCGGTAGTCTAGGGAGTAAGGCGCCTGGCTACTATCCCAGAGGTCCCGGGTTCGAATCCAGGCAGAGCCCCAACGTCCTTGTCAAAAACATTTAGAGGACCTCAAGAACTCCAGCTACTGAGAAGACCGGCAACATCGCGTACTCTCTAAAAACGAACCAGTGGTGGGTGGCAGCACGTAAGTTGTTTCAATCGACCTCTTCATACAAAAATTCTGAATTTTTGTATGGAGAGGTCGATTGAAACAACTTACGTGCTACCACCCGTTTCCAGTGAAAATCCACTCGTTGAAATATTGCTTAGTGAACCAATAGGAAACAGTGGTTGAACCAGTGAAATTCACGTAAACAAAAGAACAAAGCTAGCGCGATTGTCGTTTTCCCAAGCGGGCCCCCATCTAAGCACCGAAATGCTGCTTGCCCGCCGTAAACAAACCAGAGTCGGTTTATTGATTATTGTTTACAGTCATGAAGATAATTGCCTAGAGTATGAGTCACATATATTTTTTCACTGGTTAAACCAGTGAAATTAAAATTCACTGGTTGAACCAGTGAAATTTTTACTAATTCATTTTTAGAGAGAGCTTTTCACTGGTTCAATCAGTAAACAAGCTCGAAATAAATGGTTTTCCAGTGAAATTATAGTTTACTGGTTGAAGCAGTAAAATTTTCACTGGTTCATTTTTGGAGAGAACTATAACGAAACTTATACATGGCGGGTCATTTTGACCCTTTCCCAATAACGCCGGGTTAATAAGAAGTTAGTCAGTTTTCTCTATGATAAATGAAGCTTCGAAATCACGCTTTCTACCAACTGTCGCTCAGGTCGCGGTGCGTTGTCTAGAAGTAAGCTTAGTTTGAAGGATAGAAGAGAACATGTTAGTTAGATCAGGGCTAAGGGTGTCTGGAGCGTGTTATACCAGATGGCGATTAGCCTTATATTTGAGGTCGTGAATGTTGTACGAGTTCAGAAATACTGTCTGTGTGGAATTGTTCCACAGCCGAATTATTCTTATCGTCGGTGTGGCGATTGCACTAAGTCGAAATAAAAACTCGTCGTTATGTTTTAGATCCTAAAAAACTTTATTTTAGAATTTTTTGTGATAGAAGTTTATCTCTACATATAAACTTATACCAAATATAGAATAGAAGTGCCACGATATGGACAGGAAATCAATGGATTGTAGTATATAGTAAGTTTGTAGAAGCTGGGAGTTTACATCGGCAATCGGTGATCTAAGTATTTGTTCATTGCACGTGGCACTCCTTTTATTGTGGTTTGTGTAAACTTATGTGGGTTAAGTTTTACACCGGTCACTACATACTCCCGCCCGCCTCAACGTATGGTTAAGCGAAAAGCTAAATTTCGATATGGTTCGGCGTTCGTCGTCGCCTTTGCCATTTAGGTCGATGACGAAGTGTTTACATAATCGCTTGTTTACCGTGCACGGACGTTGATATGAACTCTCAAACGGTTTTCGTGTACGTGGTCGATGGGCATGAAGTCTTATTCGGAGTCCTCCAAGGCTCGAGGTACAGAAACATTCTTCTGGCTTGGTTGTCGAGTATGCTTTGCCTTTTAGTACTGCATTTGCAAATCGAAAACGAGTAGGAAAGTCTGAGTGCTCAATCCGACAGGATGGAAATTGAATTAGCCAATCTCAGATTATGGGGATAGACGAGCACTGCTGGTTTGAATTGCAAGTCAATTTTAATTGCTGTGCGCATGCCTAGTAAGACGAAGGGCAACTCTTTACTCCAATGAGAGTGTTGTCCCTTTCCATTAAGGCAGCTTCAAATTGTCGTTGAAACCTTCCGATCATCCTGTTTGCCTGAGGATGGTACACAGTTGTGTTAATTCGGTGAGTACCGATTTATTTGGCAACTATATTATAAAGTTTGGAATTTGTACCCTTACCAAGAGTGATTTCGAGCCCTGTGCCGAATCATGGTATGCGGTTTGCTACTGTTGAAATGTCAATATCCCTAATAAGGTATGCTTCTGGACGTTTCATAAATCGCTCTACGATTGTAATAATGTAAAAGTATCGACGAGATGGCGGATGGGGTTCCATTATATTCATATGGATTTGCTCAAATTGATTATTCGGAAGTTTGAAAGGGGAATTCGTGTGTTTCGGCACTTTAGATTTTTGCCAACCGAGGCAAGAACACGACCACTCATTACAGTCTTTGTTAATTGCCAGTCAGAAGTATTTCTTAATTATGGCTCGTCGGATAGCGCGAAAACCAGGGTGAACGATATGGTATACTAGTTTTACACCAGACTGAACGATAAGGTATACTAGTTTTACACCAGACCAGATGCTGTGACTAGCTTTACTTGAGAGCCTTTGATGGGGTGCTATAGGAGATTCTGTAGGTCTTTGTCACCTCTTTGAGCCTGAGCTAATGTAGGCAAATTGAAGGTGACAGGTCAACATTTTCAGAAAGTAGCGAGGATGCCAATAGTCTTTGATAACGTTTTGTTTACCGGAAGCATGACGAATGTCCCAGGTAAACTGTAAAATCAGATCCAGCTGTCTGGTATGACTACGAACCACTAAGTGGCATCCTTCGACGAATTAGCGGAAATGTTTAATCACTGCATAGATGGCGAGAAGTTCGCGATCGAATACAGAATATTATTTTTCCGCGCGTGACAACTTTTTTGAATAAAACGGTAACGGTTGCCACTGTTGACCGTCAAATTGTTCCAATACATTTCCGATCCCATAATCAGAGGCGTCAGTCAGACTCTATTTAACAACCTCCAGAGGATGGTTCAGAAGAGTGGATTCTGCCATATAAGTTTTCACTTTAAGGAATGCCGATTGATATTCTCTTGATCAGTCATCAGCCGAATCGACTAACATGTAACATAAGACGCGCGTGTCGCAACTATTCCGGACTCATGGAAGTGCGATCATAACCTCCAAGCGGTGGCCACTGGTAACTATCCAATGAGACAGGATATGCCAATATGGTCGGTCTAGTCCCTTCCAAGTAAGGTTTGCGCCAGGCTAATAACTTCACCTGGAAAAATAATTATTAGGTACTGTAACGGTCGGCCTGAAAAATAAATCCAAACCCATAAAGATTCGCATATCAGTTTGATTTTGTCCCTTAAAAATTATCTCCATGCAAATATATTAAACGAAAAAAATAAACCGTTTGCACATCTGACAAATTTTGAATATTCATGCAAAAGATCTTTTGCCTATGTACACCCCTGCCCATATGTTCTGTATCTGCCCCATCCGATATCGTATGGCTCACACACAGGCACACAAACATGTTTTTTTACGCAACAAGAATTGCCGGCGACAAACGCCCCGCCAATCACCTTGCATAATTCAAGTGAAGCCAGAACGATTCTCGGAATTTTTATTCTTGTCCATGTGATGGAATTTATTTACACGGGAGAATGAAGGAACACCGATTATCAATCCCTTTGGTTGTTCCCTTTCGTGTGAATTCCTCCATTTTATTTCCCCACCCTTGATGTTCAAGGACATGACCAAATAAGGAGATAACGCCTGTCGATGGCTATTTCCTTGGGTGTTTCCCTGTCCTCACCCCCGAACACTCATGCGTCGATGGATTAGTTTTGGAGTTGGCGTCGATTCAATTATTCGGGAAGTAGTTTTCGGACAGGACAGTCCGAGAATGATTGTTAATTAGGAAAGTGAGTGAGAAGTTTTTCTTTGAGCGGTACTCCGGTTTTGCTCATGAAAGGTTCTTTAGAAAGAAGAAAAACAGAATATTTCGGTTTTTTTGTGCTTTTGCTGTAAAGAAAATTTTCTTTAAAAAAAAATGGCGTGAAGGTACAGAGAATTATCCAAAAGAATGCCGGAGGAACCCCTTGGTTTTCGTGCCACCGTGGACCCGGGCCGCCCTGTTTCGTGGAGCCGAAGTTGGTTTTTTTTAGATCGAGAAAGAAAATGGAGAAATTTAAAAGTTTTTTTTTTGGTTGAAAAATTAAGAAGGAAGCGGTGAAATTGAAGTAACAATATAGATTAAAGTTTTTTTAAGAGTGGATAAGAAAAAGAAAAGTTTGAAAATTTTGTTTGATTGAAAGGGTTAAGAAGTAAACAGTGAAATTCAAAGAAAAAAAGAAAAATGCAAAATAAAGTTTTTGTGAAAAGAAGAGAGAAATTTAAAAGTTTTGTCTAGTTGAAAAGATTAAAAAAAAAAAAAAAACAAAAACAACCAGCGGAATTGGAAAATATAAGATAATTCTTGTTTTGTGAAAGGAAGGAAAAAGAGAAATTTAAAAGTTTTGTTTAGTTGAAAATATTAAGAAACAAACAGTGAAATTGAAAAATAAAATAAGGTTTTTATGAAAAGAAGACAAAGAAAAAAAATTTAATGGTAAAATGTTGTTGTAGCTTGTGAGATCGGAGATTTTTTTTGTCCTCCTTTCTGGTCATGGCAAACAGGGTAAATAAACAAAAATATCATTAATATATATTCTTTCTTTAAATGATTAAGCAAAAATATCATTATATATAAACTTTCTTTAATGAGTGATTAAAGCCAAATATCATTAATATATATCCATTTTTTTAATGAGTGATTAAGCAAAAAAAAAGAATATCATTAATATATATTCTTTCTTTAAATGATTAAGCAAAAAAAAATCATTATATATAAACTTTCTTTAATGAGTGATTAAACGAAAATTATCATTCTTATATGCCTTCTTTAATGAAAAAAAATAATAAACAAAAATGCTACTAATATACTATTATATACTTTTTTTAATGAATGATTAAACAAAAAAAAATTTATCCTTATAATATATACTTGCTTTAATGAGTAAATAAACAAAAAGATTATTAATTATATATTTCCTTTTATAAATAAACAAAAACCCAATGTTACTACATACAAGTTTTTTGTTGTGAGAAATCAAAACAAAGATATTATTAAATATCGATTTTATTCTCTTTACAGAGTAAATAAACAAAAACATCATTAAATATATGTAAATTTTCTTTAATGGATAAATGAAACCGAATATTAATGATTATATATTTTTTTTGTAAGCAAAACCGAATATTACTGCATAAATTGTTTTCTCTGAGCAATCAAACAAGATATTATTAAATATATTTTTTTGGGAAAATTTCTTTTTCTTCTTTACTATTTTTTTTGCTCGATTTTGTATTGGTTTTCTGGTTTTTCTGTTTCTCCGCCTCGATTCGGATGATGGCTTGGGAGTAGACCAACGGTAGATGTGGCGCTCTTGGGGAGGTTTTGCCCTCCAAACATGGTAAGTACCCCATGATTCTTTTTCAGATTCCCCCTGTATCCCAAGAGGCAGTAAGCATGGCTGCTTGACTTCGCTACCCCCCTCTCGTATGGCTGCCCCACCCTTTTAACCACTATCTCGACGATCCCATATATATATTTTTATTTTGTCCTTTGGACACGCGAAAGTATAGTAGTTTTCATACCACGTAACTGTCCCTAGTGACGAGCCCCTGCACAACGAACCCCCCAACGGCGAGCTAGCCGCAGCAACGCCAGGCGTGTCCTTGTATAGATGCAGAGGGTGGTTCCGAGATTCCGCGAGATAGTTTCTATTGTTCAATTTTTAACATCTTTTCGATAATTTATTCGTACTGTCATGGTAGCTCCCCTTGATCAATTTTGTATACTCGGTCTTCATTTCTAAATTTGTTTTTTTTGACAGTTACAAATATGACGCCCAACGTGTTGTCTTATGTGTATGCGAGATTCTTCTTCTAAATTAAATTATAGTATATTTTATTATGACAGTTACAGTACGGAACGAGTTACATGCCTCGGATACTGGAACAAACGACGACGACCACGTCAACGAAAAAGGCAAAACGATTTAAGAATTTTCTCATAGAATGTCCGTACTCTGTACAGAACGAGAGCTACACAACTTCAAGCGAATACCCTGTCAAGGTATAAAGCCTTTAAGAACATCAGCCTTATAGTCTGCGGTATGGCGGTATGAAAGGAATCAGATCACCGATCCTAAAGGCATCTTGGAGCGATGCGAAGAACATTTTCATAAATTGCTAAATCGCGAGTTAACTTAGGAGTTGGAGACTCCACCATTATCTTATGATAATCCTATGCTGGCCCCCACAAAGCATGGGAGAAGTTAGCAGAGCCAGCTCAACCCGGCCCAAAAACAACAAGGCCTTGGGTGCAGTGAAAGAGTCTAAGCTTAGGTGTCACCTTTTATACTTCCAGTCCGTCGTGTAGTTCACGTCATGGTGCAATGTCTAGTAGTAAGCTTAGCTCAAGAAAAGAAAAAGGATATGATAGGTTAAGGATAGTCTAAAGGATGCATGAGGACTAGGCAGTGAGCCTAGTGTTTGAGCTCTTCGATGTTGTATGACTTCATGTTTTAGGGCCTTATTAGGGCTACCAGAAGGGAGGCCCATTTTTCTTTCTGTGATGTTAATGGTCCAGATCGTTCTAGCAATAATACAAGTCGCCAGTGCGCTTCACCTTTGGTCGCCCCAGCAACACTTCGTAATCAAAAATAACTTTGACCAATTTTGGTTTTAAGATTAAACCCAGTAATTTCACCTTGGAATATAGCGTGATATCATACTACTAGGATATAAAGTATTTTTTCAAGTTGAAGGTGCTAAAGTAATGCATTAAGTAAAGTCATAAATGATTGTTGCAATAGATTTATTATAGGATTAATGTGATAAATTCATTTAATTTATATTTTATCAGTTTTTAAAATAAACATATTTATTGCAAAAAAGATAAAATAAAATTATCTTTGTCATCTCAATTTAGGCTAACCAGTTTCCAACTCACAATCAGAAAATCAAATCCGGTTAATCCAGTACATAACGAACAATCACAAAAAAATTAAAGCAAGTAAATAATGATCTTTTTTAAATTAATAATTAAAAAATAAATAAAATAAAAGAATAATTGTATTTTAAAATTATTTTTTTTGATGTGAAACATCTTTGCGCGCGCTGAGAGTAATTTTTCAAGGTTGCAACGCTTGGCTTAATGCAATTGTTGTTGATTTGCAACGATTCGAAAACGACGGAAGATCTGTATTGAGGAAGACAGAATAAGATGGAGATATTAAAAAAAGAGTAACACCAAAGAAAAGTGTTCATATGCGACGAGCCAGAATAACATTATTATTTAGTTTAATTTACTTGATTCTCTATAAAAATGGTAAATGGCCGGACTTAAATTACTTTTTTTGTATCTGTATTTTTCGCACAATAATGCGCAAAAGTCAATCTATTGTTTTAATTGTAAGCATATAGCAGCAGCTAAAAATTGAAACATTTTAGTTATCGCAACTAATTTTCATTCGTTGCTATAATGTAGGTGCTATAAAAACATTCATGTAGGTCCTATAAAAATATTTTATATGAAATTGTTATTTCAAATATTTAAAACAAATCCGATGCTATTTGAATTGTAAGTCATTATACTTTTGATTTCAAAGAAATATTTCTTAAAATTCCCTGCAAATATTGCAATTCTTATCAAAATTGAAAAATTACTAAATTTTTTAGTAAAATACGGCATATTAACTAAATGGATGAAGTAACAGTGTTTTTTTAAAAAATTGAAAATATGTTCTTAAATGCTTTGAAATTTGTATGCAATGTAGTTAAGTCTTTCTTAAATTCAAAATTTTGAAATAATTACGAATTTTTGACTTTTGGACAAGGGTAATATATATTTCCTTGGCCCTTGGCGCTGATCCTACATTTTAACCATTCGGCTACCAAAGCCTATGGAGCGGAAATAACGAAATCGATAATAATTATAGTCTTCTGGCTGGATTTATAAGCCTCATCTAAGCGAGAGACTAAATACATATGTAATACATATATTTGTATGAATAAATTAAAATTTTGAAAAGACAGTTTGCTACAACGATACACAATTCTCAAGGAAACGCGTTCGCTATCATTGGGGCTAGGTAGACTAGTCGTGATTACTATGGCCTGTTTCACACGGGACGACGGCCAACCAACAGAAATCGTACGATATTCATGTTTTTAGAGAAGAGGGTGAGAGAGAAAGATGGGGAGGGACGATTTTCCCATCCAACTTTCTCACACGATTTTCGATACGACTTTTTGACAGCGGTGTGGTTGTTGTTGCTTTTGCTGGGAGAAGAAAAGAAATAGAAATGACTTTTATTTCACTCGGAAAGTACGCAAAAGAGAATTGAAATAAAAGCAACAACAATAAGCTAAAGCTTTTTGTCGTACAGTTGGTTGGAAAAATTGGCCTGTGTGAAAGCCCGTACGACTTTTCGTCAAATTTCAAAAGGGAATGGACGATGACAGCAGATTTTGTTGGTTGGCCGTCGTCTCGTGTGAAACAGCCCTTAGTAGTAAAACCGATTTTTAAAAAGAGAGAGGTGAAGGGGCGGCATACTCACCCCGCCCCTTCACCGCTCTCTTCTTAAAAGTCGATTTTACTACATAGTAATCATGACTAGTCTACGTAGCCCCATTAGTTTATGTGGCTTTGTCACGTGTAACAAGTATCCAGGGACTATAGATTACTACATGTAGTAATGATCTGACCTTTCATCATTGCTGAAGGGCATCAATGGGAATGGTACATTCAAGAGACGAATTCCGAAGACTCTCCACAAATGGTTTGGAAACTAATGACAGACAAATGTTTGATTTTATACGTCAGAGAAATGGATTATCGATATACACTCTCAATTGCCAGAGTTTCTAAGTCATTCCCAGAATCTTACGGATATTGTTATACAAAAGTCGAATATCGTTATTCTTACTGAGACTTGGATAAATGAAGCCCAGGATATTAGTGTACCTAACTTCAATTGTGTTGTTAAATATAAACGACCGAACGTTCGAGCAGGAGTGGGAATCTATCATAATCAACATGATAACCCGAGTAAAAATAAAAAACGGCCTTATAAAGGGCGAACAGCGGCCGCTTGGCTTTTTAAGGGGCATATGATGGCCGTAGAGTTTTTAACCATGTTTAATGGGAGCACATACGGCCTTACGACGGCCAAATTTGACCAAAAGATTTAAAAGGCCAAGTACTGAGCTGTAGAAACGGGCATTCGACGGGAAATTTGAGCCAAAAAAAGAATCTGCACCAAATGTATTGTTGAATGTGTTTTATGGGAATTTCATCATTTTCGTTATGTACAATGGTTCTTTCGATTTATCCTACTTAAAGATATTGATGCACAAGAGAAACGAGCTTGCCTCGCTATTTTAGTGGGAAATTTTGTTATTTAACGGCTTGAAAAAAAACACAACCGAAAAAAAATCAAACTTGCAGTGAAATATATTTTCTTATAGGAGGGCGAATATCCACGTTGCTGCCACTGTACCACCGTCGTATACCCATAATAGCAACCATACGGCCGGCGTACCACCGTCGTATGGCCGTTATTGGAACTGTAAGCCGTTGTTTCACCGTCAATCGCCCCCTGTACGGCCGTACTGTCCTGCAACGAGCCTTCTGTTAACCGCCAGATGGCCGAGGACTATGCTTCAATCACATCATTTATTTTTACTCGGGAAGGTGAACATTATCACGCCAAAACCCGAGTGACTCAACTGCAAAAGTCAGTGACGACACCCGTTGGTGATTTTGTATTACTGAGTGTAAAACTCTGAATGGGAAAATAATTGTCAAAAGCTCGACGACATTACATATTTTATACATCGCTCATTACTAGTATATAGTAATGTAGGTGGTGCTACTATTGGTAAGAAAGAAAATAAAGTACCACTAGCACTTATTCTTACTAATTATTCAATTTAAAGAAAGATAAAGATCGCCAAAGATGTTTCACATCTTTCACGTGCACTGGGTACACGCGCTATTTTTTTCTATCCTTCAAACCAAGCTTACTACTAGACATTGCACCATGACATATACGACATGACGGACTGGTAGTACAAAGGGTGACTCCTAAGCTTGGTTTTATCATATAAAAAAAATATTTTCTGATATAAAACTGTTTCAGAATTATTATAAAGTAGCAGTTGCCTGCAGCTCCGCTCGCGCACGTTTTTATTTTCTCTGCGTGTAAGTTTTTATTTAGCCCAGTCGTCAGAGCCAAATTTAGACCGAAAGCTCGCACAAAATGTGATCTCGCTGAAAATTGGAACTTAGGTACTTTTTTGGGTGTAGAAAACGATAAAAAAATCTTTGCTGCGCTAAAGTGTATGCTTAGTTCATAATTTCGAAAACAAATTCGAAAATTTGGTTTTTGCTTTATATATCGAAAAATGCCACGCGAAAGAGCCGAAAATTTCACTAAAATATTTATTATAACTTATTTTAAAAAAAATTGTTTTATTATTATAAAAAATGAATAAAAATAAGAAGAAAATTCGAAAAATCTAAGCACGCCAAAAAGCTGAATTAAAATATTCTAGCGAGGGGTTGGGGGAAAAACTAAAGTATGCTTGTCTAAAATGTACGCAAAAATAAAAATAAAAAAAGCATTTTAAAGAGGAGACTCTTAGCTTTCTAAGAAAGCCATTAGTTTTTAATTTTTTGTTTTTTTTTCTCATAGAAAACTTGACCGGAAGTTATAATTTGTAAAATTCTCACGGATGTTTATACAATTGAAGATATTATTAATAGAGCCGTACAAAAAAAAATCCTTGTACATTTATCATCATTAGACATTTACTTTTGATGTAAAAATAATTAAAATGATAAACATTGTCTCTGCTTAATAAAATTTATGTTTTAAATATTCATTTTTTCTTCCAGCATTCATTCGACGCCAACCGTCGCGTCGCCAGACGATAGAAGTGAAAGACTGGCGGCGACCCGGGCGCGTCTTTCTTCTTCATCATATTCTGTGTTCAAAGCTGAAGAAACGAGAAAAAACAATTTTTTTTTCATTTGTGCCCACGACAGTCAACTAGACCAATTTGCATGAAACTTTCAAAAAATATACTCTTTGATGTTATAAAAAGACCCTGAAAAATTGGTGTCAAAATACTGAACCCGTTGGCCAAAATTGCATTTGTTATCTAAAATTTGAAATGCAACTAACTGCTGTCAAATACACATTTGAAGATGATGAATTTGCAAAAATTTAATATCAGGTAAGCAGGGGGTCTATCCAAAACCGAAAAACTTGGCAACGCAACACTCGGAATGAGTTTTTAATTAGAAACATTTTTTAAGAAAATGTCCTTGCACAGGGGTTTTATGATGTTTTGAAAAAAGTTGTTTATGTTTCAGGATTCCTAGCCGATAATTTTATTTGCATTCCTGACCATCTATAACCTTGGACGAAAAGGAGTACGCATGCAATCAAGTAATTAAATGTTAATTGCGAAATCGTGTGCACAAAAAAAGTAATTCAATGTCAAAGGTCACGCAAATAATTTTTCGCAAATATCTGGTAAACGATAAGTGTTATCGCATAATATTACACTGCAAATATCAGATTTTGGAAGTGTCTTATTTCAACACGCTTAAAGTGTGTTATTGTGACGTCACATATTTGATTAATATTGTAGTCACTTTTTACACACTTTAAAGTGTGTAAAATGTGACTACAATGTTCATTAAACGGATAACGTCATAATAACACACTTCCAAAAGCTGAGGTTTGCAGTGTAGTCACAGTGCAATCACATGTAGCCCTAATAACTCATCCCGCCAGCTTAACCGGTTAATAATAGGGCACCTAAGTTCCGCTTAGGTCGGGTCTTCACCTAGCGGTCAGTGCTCTTCTTGCTTCACCTGGTAGTCTGGTACTGCATGCGTCATAGCCTTTGGCGACTGGTTAGCGGGATTTTACTGTTTCAGGAGGAATGACACTCCGAACCGGTTCTAGCTGCGAGGGTTCTGGCTCAACCGGTTTTTTAAAAAATGAAGTCATACAACATCCAAGAGTTCCAACGCGAGGTTCGCTGCCTCCTCCTCATGCATCCTCCAGGCTATACCCTTAGCCTGACATATTGTTTTTTTCTATTTTCGAGCTTAGCTTACTACGAGACATTACAACATGGCGGACTGGTAGTATAAAGAGTGACCTTTAAGCTTAGACTTTCACACAAAAAATGTGTCAACACAGGTTGTATTATAGATTTTAGCCCAAGGTAAAGATGAAATAATTTCAGAAAGGCGAACAAAATTGATATCTCGGTATGAAGAAAATTTGGCACGGAGGGTCGGTGAAAAGTAAAACGAAAGAAGAGGAAGAGAATGTCAAGGCCAAGAAAGCTGCGAAGAGAACTTTGGTTATGTTTTAACACTAAGTTGGTGGAGTTAGCAGTGAAGAAGTTACCAGCAACATTAGTAATGCTAAGTGGGATGTTGGTGAAGCTATAATTTGGACTAGTATGGTAGATATGTATACTCGTATACCATTATCATGCACATCATACTATCATAACCTATTATCAGACTACCTAATTTATGGGTTTTTTCAAAGCAGATTATGATGAAAAAACATACACACATTAATTAAGGGGTGTGTCCATTTGTACTCTTATAAAAAAATAATAACAAGAGATTGTAAAAAGATTGCATTTAGTGAAATAATAAATAATTGTTGCAGTAGATTTATTACAAGATTAATTTAGATAATTTTAAACTGACGGTATAAGACCCATGATTAGTCGAAAGTTATTTCTGAATGCTTTTCGGTGTTCTTTTATTTAAGATAATCCATGATTAAGAATTTTATAATTTATGACTCTATTAATCTAAACATTTCTATAGCAAAGAAGATTAAATGAAATTTTCTCAATATATAAAAGACCAATTTTAAAATTAGGTTAACCAGTATCCAACGAACAGTCAGAAAATCAAATTAGGTCAGTCCAGTACCAAACGAACAATCACAAAAATGAAAGCAGGTAAATTATTTGTTTAAAAATATTAATTAAAAAATAAATAAAACAGAAGAATAATTCTATTTTTGTATTTATAGTCGTTGTTTTGTGCCTTCTTGGCTTTGCCTTTGCCACCGCCCTAGAATGTGGTGATGGTCGCCCAGGATGTATTCTACCAGCTGAACTAGCACGACCATGGAGAAATAATTATGACCCAACAATATATTGGGCTTGTGAAGTTCGAGGACAACCGGGCGTTAAGAAGTGGTGTCCTGAACAAACTGCATTTATGAATTATCCGCCACAGCCTCCACATACACCACGATGCGTTGGATGGGATATTTGGGAATGGCAGACCCCTTATGATCCATTAACATGTGGCAATAAATAAAAGTTTGATTTTCTGAAAATTTATCAATAAAAATGCATTTTATTTACACACGATCCTCATTAATCAATTTATTATCAAATAATCATATTTTAATCATAATTAAAACTCAAGCAGGTGGGCTTATGGTAAAGGTATTTTTGTAATCAAAATCAAAGTTTTTCTTGGAGTTTATCTTTTTTTAAGGCCACACATCTGTAACGGCCGGCTATTCCCTCGTGAAAATAGACTCTGTTCTGTAGGAACTATAGAATTATGTAAATTTTGATGAATTTGAAGGGATGAATGAAAAAAAACTACTTAAGTTTTTGGAAAATTTTGGGGTTAATTTTTTTGGGGGTTGTAAGGAGGCGACGGAGAAAAAAGGAAAAAATTTCGAGGGGATGAAAAAAAATCAGTTTGAAAAAAATAAAGCTAGCAAAGGGTGAGGCAGCACCCAAAAATAATAAAAAAAAAATAGAAAAGTTTTCTAGAGAGATACGCGATGTGTTTTTTCTGATTGGATAGTATTAAGCGAATTTGTTAATTAAGACATTCACTGCAAATGTAAAGTGTGTTGAAACAACACACCTAAGTGTGTTGTTTTCTTGTAGTCATTTTTAATCCACTTTAAAGTGTGTTGTTTCCGTAAAGTGTGTTAAACAACACACCTACGTGTGTTGAGACAACGCAGTAGAAAAAAACTTTTGAATATAGAATTCATGGCGGCCTGTGACATTTGTAGGGTTCGGTAAGCTTTTATTTTTGTTCGCCTTTTGCAATTGCTTTTTCGTCTTTCCAAGCCCGAGTGTCGTTTTTCCAAGTGGTCCTCGGACTAAGAAGTAACCACATCCAATGATGCTTATCTTCCGTAATCGAACGAGAACCGGCCTATTGAGTATGCTAATGGCACGATTTATGGTCATTAGGATAATTGCTATTTTTACTTTTTCTCACTGCAAATCTCAGCTTTTGGAAGTGTGTTATTTTAACACGCTTTAGTGTGTTATTGTGACGTCACCCATTTGATTTATATTGTAGTCACTATATACACACTTTAAAGGACTACAATGTTAATCAAATGGGTGACGTCACAATAACACACTAAAGCGTGTTAAAATAACACACTTCAAAGATCTGAGATTTGCAGTGTGTACAATTTCTTAAAGCTCAAAATTTGATTTTAAGAAAATGCAAGAACACTAATGCCCGGTTTCACAGTGTCGATTTGAGCTTTCGCTCAGCTGAACCTGAGCAGTAATTTTGAGCTTTAGCTCAAGTCAAAACTGTTTCACAGTTTGTTTTTGTGCTCAGTTCAGCTGAACTTAGTTCACTGGATTTTGCAGGGCACTGTGGTTGAATCAGTTGGGGAAATTTTTGCTTTTGGTTGATAAATTGTGTGATTTTTCTAGTTTTTAATCTTTAGTTGTAAGGATTTTTGAAAAGGATATGGCCGCTTATTACTATAAGAACGAGTACGACGACGGTAAATTGACCCCTGTCACCCACCCATTTTGCACCAACCTAGCTGTCGGAGACTTGGAATTTATATTAAGTAGTTTATAGTCTTCCATCCTACAAATTTTCATGCGCCACATCGATGACATTTTTTCAATAAGAAGATGACTACTCGTTGGTGTCGGAGAGCTCGGACATATCATGGTACAATAATACAGGTAGGCTCATAAGGAAAACTTCTGTTTCCATCTTGAAAAGCTTTTACGCCTTTTACATTAGAAAAAAAAGTTTTTTCCTTTGTGAGAAAAGATCTGAGTGACGTCACGGGACCCTTATGAGCTTTCCTTGTAATTATTGTACCATGGGACTTGTAATCCCGTTTAGTAATAGAATGAGTTGCAATCGAGTTTGCCCACATCAAAGATCAAAGCACTTTTTCGTCTCCAGCTCTTAGACTATATTAGCAGAAGTTTTCAGCAATTCTGGCGGGATGCCGTCTTCTTCAGCAGCTTTACCATTGCCTATTGCATAAATTGCGGTTGCTATTCCTGTCTTAGATGGTGCACGAGTGGTGATTCTTATTTGCTCAGCATTGTTAAGTTTTCTTCAGGTTCCTGTGAAAATGAAGTATTCAGAGCGGCAAATAAATTATCTCTCCATCTATTCGTACTCTTTACGGCATGTTTGTAGTAGAATGCTCTCTTTTTTTACAATTGAAAAATCCAAATTATAACTAGAATCAATAAATAAACACAAGTTCACTGTGACTTCTCTAAAATTAATGACATTTCTCTCACTTATATCCTGAGCTTTGGCTTAAGTGCCCAAATTTAGTCACTCAGTTCAAGTAAATTTTGAACCAAGTTCATCACTTGAACCACTACTGTGAAACAGTAAAATAAGTTGAGCGAAAGCTTAAGGCTGAGCGAAAGCTTAAGTGAACACTGTGAAACCGGGCATAAATAAAATTTAACTAAAACTGAGATAACTAAAAACTAATTTAATTTTTTCGTAATTTGATTTTTCTGAGTTTTTCAGAGCCTGAAAAAATGTTGCCAAACTTGCATTTCATGTTCCATATATTAAAGCATATTTGAGGATGTGGCGGATAAATTCGGTTTCATACGAAATGGGACGCAAAACTATCGTAATCATTTGCTTTGCGCACGGATTTTCTATTTCAATTTCCACTTTATCTTCAAAACATAAAATCGTATGTAATAGCGCTTAAAACTGAGTTTTGTAAAATTGGAATTGGTCAACAACTTTTTTGTAAAAAAAAATTAAAAACCGTGAAATATGGAAAATTTTCAAAAGCAGAAACTGTAATTATCGTAGAAACTTATCCTAGGGCTTAAATTGTGGCCTATCTACACATCTATGTGTAAATCGCAAAAACTTAAAAATAGCTGTTCCCGAAAAAAGGTTTGAACAAGGACCAAAATAGTCCTAGAGTTATTTTGAAAAGCCTTATTTATTCGCGAAGAGTTGCCTACAACCCCATTCCCATAAAATGTATGTGAGTTTCCAGCCTTTTTGTCCAGGTTCGACCGAAATTAGCCAAAACATATTCATATAATTCCTACGTTTTTTCTCTTAATTATAGCTTTAGAAATCTGCAAATCTATTTTAAACAAAAACTATCGCTCACAATCAGAATAAGTCTGTAATTGATTATATTTGCGATTTGATTTTAACACATTGTCATATGATAGTGATGTAGTTGGGAAGTTGGATTTTTTCTTTTTTTTTCTTTACATATGTTAAGATAAAGCGAAAAAAATAATTTTTGCAAAATCGGGCCTGTGCTGCACGATAAAATTGCATAAATGTGGTTTTTTGATGCATTTTGAGTGCGTTGCTACACTATTTTTTTAATTTTTCCAGTTCTGTCGAAGAAAAATAAAAAAATGAAAAGTACCCGTGAATGAACAGACTATCGCACTGATTTGATATAAATACTTTAAAAATGAATCCTAACCTCAAAAAACCAAAATGTATGAATTTTTTTTTACTAAAAATGAAATACATAACGGGAAACTAGTCGGATTTTCATAAAAATTGGAGAAAATGTGTATTTTGATGCTATGAATACGTAATTCAAAGAACAATTTGATTTTTACGGGAACAATTGGCACTTTTCGAAAAACAATAAAATTGGCGTTACTTTATGCCAAATCATCGTAGGGTGAATTTTTTTTTAAATTGTAGGTTTTTTTATGTACTTTCTTGTGAGCATACGCAATACTTCGTTACTTTATTTAAAATGCCCATTTTAGGAATTTGAAAAAAATAAAAAATTTCAATTAAAATTTAAAAATTATTTTATTTTATTGCAGCACAGGCCCGATTTTGCAGACATTTTTTTTTCGCTTTATCTTAAGATATGTAAAGAAAAAAAAGAAAAAATCCAACTTCCCAACTACATCATAACTTTGCTTTTTTTTGTTTAATTTCCCTCTAATAAAATTATTCTACACACCAAAAAGTGTGTTGTATTTTCATAGCTCAAAAGTGTGCGGTTACTCCAAAAGTGTGTTAATAAATGTTAAGTGTGTTGTTTCAACACATTTAAGTGTGTTGTTTAGATTTCACGTCATAATTCACGACTTATTTTTAACACACCAAAAAGTGTGTTATAATTTTAACACGGAAGAGCGTGTCAATTGCAAGATAAAGTGTGTTAAAACAACACACTTTTTCTTGATAACACACTTAGGAGTGTTGAATAACACACTTTGGTGCGTTAAACAACACATTTTGTGTGTTAAAAAACACACTTCAGTGTGTTACACCTTTTACAGTGTTCTTATGGAACATTAATGTTTTTGTCAGAAATCATTTTAATTTCCTTACGTAACTACTTATATTAAATTGAGTGCTGCTTATTTGTGAAAAATCGTATTATAAAAGTTTATCCGATTACTAACCGGTTTTAACGGTACAGCACACCAACGGTAACTTAAACTGGCAATTTCAACTGAATAGCAATATTTTTTGCGTTCATTACTTCTGAATTATTGTGAGGATTATACAACCCCTGAGATAAGTCGACGAGGCGCAATCAGGGATTTTTTTTCTGTATTTTACTGGAATAGTCCAGAATCAGCAATCGTGACATTGTCTAGCTCCTTATTCATCATCAGAAGTATTTAAATTCAAGAAACTGACGATACCAACCCCCCCCCCTCCAGAAAAAAAAACAATAGAAAATAGTAGAAAAGGATATTTATAAAACAGGTAAATTAATACATGCTGAATTATATGAACGCGCATTAGAGGAGCCTGAAGAATTCCCGGTTGATGGGATCTGGAATGTGTTATGTGCATTTCTGGAATCAAGTTAGGAACACGTATCCAAAAGGTCTGCATATTTAAGTGGTGTCATGTAGTCAGGTAGCTAACAAGTTAGTTGTGGTGCGTATGCTGATGAATTAACATTAGAGCAATCATCTTCGAGTTAATTCATCCGTTTAAATACCACGCATCCTGACACCGATTTGTTGTGAAACTACAGAAGACGAAGACCTAAGATGGATTTTCCCTTAGTGACAAAAGAATAAAAAAATAAAAATAAATAAGATATCATATTTGTGCGGTTTGTTGTTCTTTAACTATATTCACTTTTGCTATATTGTATTAATTTTAATATTTAAATATGTACTTTCTTATTTACACTATTTGGATTTGTTCAATAGTTTTGTGAATCATCACGAACTAGTTTTACTATACGTACATTCCTTACGGTTTATTGTGAAAAAGATCCTCGAACTGGCCAGAGCGACGATTTTTCTTGTTTCAGTTACACTTTCTTTATGGTACAATATTTTGAGTAACATTACCCTAATGTATGAGTTTTTATTTTAAAAAAAACACTTCCGTGTCAAGCTGATTTTCTATATTTTGTTGTAATTAAACATTCTTTGTGGTTTAAATATATATCTATTCTTGTACTAAGATTACATGCCCGTATCTTATTAAATCTGCTGACTTAGTTTGGAGGGAAGTTTTTTTCAGGATGATGGGTTAAAGCCCTGAACGATATGGCATAGCAGCGGGCGATGGCCCTGACCTCGGGAATTGTTTTTCAGGTGCACCATATTCTCCGTTAGGGTCTGTGCGTCCGCCCTGATAGTGGGGCTCTTAGAGACAGGTAAGTGGTGGTGATGCATATAAACAGGTGGTACCTCTGGTGTCTCAACCCACCACACGACCCCCGACGAGCAGCCCTTCTCTGAAGGCCGGGGTACCGCTTTGATATTCAGTTTTCTTGGGATATTTTTTGTGTTGAGGATTTTTGTTCAAATTTTTGTTTTTTTGTATGTGGGTCTAAGGTTGGCTTCTTCGAGCAACCAACCCAGGGTTCATGTTACACATCGGGAGTTTTGAGTAAAAATAACACGTATTTTGAGAGACGATTTAAAAAACAGTTTAATAGATATATGTAAACAAAATATTTTTTACACATAATTTTACATCAATATACAGTATTGGCCAATACTAAAGCACCACCCTTCAATATTTCATATCATATTATTTTGATAAAAACTTAATAAAAACAACTATCCAATATTACAAAATTTATATCTAAATATTTATTTATATATCTAAAATATAAAAAAATTCAAAAATTATAACATAAATACTCCAGTCTTACAATTCAAACTATATACAATGAAATGATGAACTATTGTACCAGTGGACAAAACTAAAGCACCCCCCTCAATTCAATGGAAAATTTGCCATACGGACTGCCTAAACTTTAGGCTCTAAATGATTAACGGTCAGTAATATCGTGAATGATAAAAAAGTACGAGACAACGGGCCGGGTTTCACCTTTTCGTTCTGACGGAAGATCGAAAAAAACATATAATAGGGAGGACTCTTTGCTAAAAGGGACCATCTTTAAATTCTGACATATCCTCAGCACAACTTCCTAAAAATTTCGACTTTGGAATAAGCCAGAGAACAATCCGACGAAGACCCGTAGAAGCTGGATTATTAAGTCGAAGACCCGCTAAAAAACCACTAATATCGGGAAAATATATGAAATATTGGCCAATACTGTAGATCACAAAAAAAATTTTTTTTTTTGCATAATTTTTGATTATTAAAAATGGCGTTCAAGTCTCTGCCTTAAAAAAAAGGTGGAAATCGGCCCGCATCATAACTCGCCTCTGGATCGTTTGAAGAAAAAAACAAAAAATGCATCTTAATTTAGACACTAAAATACACATCTTAACCCTCAATGAAAAAAAAGTATTCAGAATTAGGAAAGTTATGCGACTTTAAAAAAAAATTTGCAAAATGGACGTCATTTTTGGTCCATTTTTCGCCTGTAAAAACTAAAATAATTTTTCAAATACGTTCATTGAGGCTTAAGATGTGTAGAATTGCATAACAAAGAAGTTAAAAAAAAAATTTGAAAATCGATCAACTACTTTTTCCGTTATCATGCGGGCCGTTTTGAAAAATTGCGTTTTGAGATAAATGCATTTGAAAGTTCGGAATATCCGTGGTGTGGCCTTAAGTTAAAGTCCACTTGATACTAGGTAATTACGTTTTGCTCCTTCAGATGACGCATTGGCGTAATTTTTTCTTTTTTGCACTTCATAAAATAAAATAATCCACCTTTGATAAAATGATTACAAATATTAAAACTTCGAAATATAATTTGAACTTTATCAAAAGATAATTCAAATTCATGATAATGGCGGTTAGATAAGAAATAAAGAAATTTTTTGTATATAAACCCAAAATTTAGCTCTATTCTTTTTAATAAGAAAACAAAATGAAAGCCGGTAATTAAACAAAAAACAAAATTTAAAACGATTTAAAATTTTTTTTGGATAAATTTAATTATAACATTTTTTTATTATATTTTTAGTTCTTGCTTTGTGCCTTCTGGGTTTGGCTATTGTAGCTGCCGATTATACTGAGGGACATAATGGTCGTCCCGGATGTAACCTAGACGAAGAATTTGAACGACCATGGAGAAATAATTTCGATCCAACCAGATATTGGATTTGCGATCCTGATCATCGAGGAACACCTGGAATAGAAGTACTTTGCAAATCTAATAAGGCATTCTATGATCCTGTTCGTAACTGTGTTGACTGGGGCTCATGGCAATGGACTCCACCATATGACCCACCAAGTTTGGGTTAAGTAAATATTCGAAAATGGAAGAAATAAATTAACAAAAAAAAATATAAATTAAGTATACTTTGTTAATACTGAAGAGGAGAAATTATTCAGGATATTCTTTCTGTGGTGTATTTTTGGTGATCTATTGTGGTGTATTTTTGGTGAAATATTACTATAAAAAAAATTAAATGTGGCGTTCTACTTATCTTGTCATATGTGATTTATAGTGATTTCCGTTGTGATGAGAGTTTTGTAAAATCAACTCACTATTTTATCAGAATAGGTATAGCGTGATTTTTATGTCGTTCCAAAGTGTTGCAAGTTGCTAGATTTAAAGTACAAATTACTGTCGAGATTACAAAAGTGTTATTTGATTTTCTATAGAATCACGTCTTTTAGAAGTCACGATCCTTTTCTAGCTTCGAAATTTCATCTAAATTTACTGGATTTAATCGAAAATTTTAGACTTTGTTGGTTATTGAATAATAATGGTAAGTCAGTGAATGACTTATAAAATTGATTCCATCTTAGGTTGGCATCAATCATTTACTAACATTAATAATTCTGTTCAAAAATAATTTGCTGGTTATTTACTATTATGTGACCTTGGTCTATGATAAGAGGATATTAGTAGGTGTGGCAAAAAGTTCAAAAGTTCATGAACAGTTTGAACAGTTCATTAAAAAAATGTTCAAACTTGTTTTAACTGTTCATGAACTTTGAACAGTTCAAAGTTCGAAATGTTTGAACGGTTCAGAAGTTTGAACTGTTCAAAATGTTCAAACAGTTGAATGTTCAAACAGTTCAATGTTCAAACAGTTCAATGTTCAAACAGTTCAATGTTTAAACTGTTAAATCTATAATTTGTTGTAAAAAGTACTGATTCTTTTATTTATAATCTAAAATTACATTTTGGTTTATTATTTTTTAATGGTTTTATTTAGCTTCACCTCGTATATTTGTTTGTTTGTTTGTTTTGTTTGTTTGTTTGGTTCAAATCTTGCGACAGCTTTTTCGTCTACTTCTACTAAACCTTTTGAACGTTGAACAGTTTGAACTTTTTGAACTTTGAACAGTTTGAACTTTTTGAACGTTGAACAGTTTGAACTTTTTGAACTTTGAACAGTTCAAAGTTCATGAACAGTTCAAACAAGTTCAAACATTCTAACAATTGTTCAAACAAGTTCAAACATGTTCATTGACAGCCCTAGATATTAGAGTTATTAGGAGCATTACCTATGGGATATCGTTGGTACAAACCTTACCTGCGACATGTCCCACGACGAGATGATACGAGCCTTAGGCATCTACTAGCATCCATCAACCGACACCTTATCCTATACGTACACAGTCAGTCACCACAAAACAAACTGGACCAAACGGTCAATTCTTTCAGCGACGTCTAGATTTTTCGATCCACTCGAGTTGTTGGCGCCAATAATATTGCAAGCCAAACTCATTATTTTTTTTTGTGGTGAGATATTGGGTCCAAAAGTACCGCGGCCATTCGGTTGGCCTATTGTACTACACCCCTATTCCTCACATTTATTGGCCAGTCCGCTGGAACAACTACAGCAGCCTTCCTAGTGGCTCGTCGCTTACAGTTGACTGTTCAAATTCAAGCTTCCCGGGTTCCCGACCGGTCTGTTCGGAAGAAGTTCACAAAAGCGGGCTCGGGTATGCTCCGTGCGCTCCCCGATTCCACTCCGGCCCTCCTTGCCTTGGCTCTTTAGTGATTCCAGAACCTTAATCCAAAACGGCGGCGGTCTGAGCCTGCTCGTTGTCCCAGTAGGAGGGTAATTGCGATTCCATCCTTTTTTTTAAATATGTTTTTCTTTTTTCTTCTGGGGTCCCAGCTTCCCCGGAAGTTGTTCCCCCCAGATTGTTAGCTGGTGTCGCAAATTTTTTGGCGGGTCCAGAAACTTTGGGCAGAGCGGCGGCTGTCTAGGTCTGCTTCTTGGCTACCCGGGTTCCAGGCAGCTGTCCTGTCTTTGGTCTGAGTTTACGAAATCGGGGCTCGGCTGTGCTCAGTAGGGCTCCCCAATTCCACTTCGGACCTCCATTCCTTGACCCTCTCCAGATTAATTGGTCCACAAAAGTCCCATGAGTATGGTAGGAAAGGTAGGGTTCATCCTGGCAGAGCGTCCATATCAGAATATGGCATTATACAACTGAGTGCGCCCGGTGCTCCGACGAGATCGTTAAATGAAGTGCAAAACCTACCCACTGCCATGCAGCCCTCGACACGACAACTTTACATCTTAGCTTGATAGGCCCGATAATATTAGCCTACCCTTTCAAGACAGCTCCTAGTGGCCACCACGAGGAGGTTATGATCGCACTTCCATCAGTCCAAGCTTAGTTACGATACGTGCGTATTTAAATATTTAACATTAAGATTAACAGGTGGACACACTGCGTAAACACAAACATTAAAACAGAATTGGTTTGCCAGAGGCTTCCATGAAGGCGTATGCCGCCTCCGCGCCGTGTACCTTTGTGTTATTGGCGAGCAAGGAAATCTTACTTCTTACTTGCGAAACTAATGCACTATGTGATAACAGCACTAAAATTTGAAACAGTCCACACGACTCATGCACGGGGTGATTCGGTAATTTTGATCGCGTGGCTAAGCGGTCACCCTACCAGATGGGAAACGTTCATAGCCAATAGAGTTTCATACACCACACCCTGGAAAAAAGGTCCCCACGCACTTGTGAAACGTCAAAGTCAGAGGAATGGGAAATTATATTTTGCCCCGGGCCCCCAGAAAGCTCTGTGCGCCCCTGGAAATGACCGATTTGTGATAAGTAAAGAGGGATATAAAACTACGTTATTTAAGTTCATTCAAATATTTACAACATACAGCATCAATCAATTTTATCATTATTCAGCTTTAATTTGAATTTATTATCCAAGAAGTCAATCAGTGGTTGCGCTTCAGTCTTGGCGAAATTTACATTAAAATCACCGCTCAATATAATTGGCATTTCACTGTAATTTTTGTTTAATAAACAAAATTATTATATTTCACTAATTCACCAGCTTTGGCATTACTAAAACACCAAGAGTGGTTTGGCAACAAAACCACCTTTTGCTCATACTAAAATTCCCAAAGGCCAATTTTCCCCACAGAACCACTTTTTGCCCTAACTAAACCTCCAAAAGTGGACTCAGCAACAAAACCACGTTTGCCTAATTAAAACTCCCAAAGGCAAATTTTTCCCACAGAACCATCTTTTGCCCTGACTAAACCCCCAAAAAGGATTCGGCCACAAAACCATCTTTTGCTCAAAGTAAAATCCCCAAAGGCAAATTGTTCCTACAGAAAAAGCTTTGGCCCTTACTAAAACCCCAAAAGTGGATATGGCAACAAAACCACTTTTTTCGCAATCTAAAACCCCCAAAGGCAAATTTGGCCTAACTAAACCCCCAAAAAAAGAGTCGACGACAAAACCATCTTTTACTCACTCAAACTATATCACCCAAAGGAGAACTCTACTCGGAAACAAATTCTTTTTCTCACACCGTAAATTGCTGAAATCGCGAGCAATACATCGAAAGACGAAGTTATGCCGGGTTTTCATTAGTAGGATTAGCGGTAGAGTAACTGGCGTACTTTTAAGTGGTAGAGTAACTTTACCACGGTGCTATTCCACTCTACTCTACTATAACCAAGTTTTCATTAGGCGAGTTCACAGGGTAGTTAGTACTCTCCCAGTATACTCTACCGCTAATTCTACTAATGAAAACCCGGCATTAACGCTATATAAGACACGAACTCGCCCTGGTATAGACAGAGCAGCAAAAGAAGGTCTTCACTGGCATCATCGAAGGAGAAAGACCCGTAGGCAGGACAAGAAAAGATGGAAGGATGCGGTTGTAGCCGATGCGGAGACACTACTCCACATATCGAAATAGAGAACTTCGGACAGAAATCGAGAAGACTGGAGGAAAAGATTAGACGAGGCCAAGGCTCGAGTTGGGCTGTAGCGTCAAGAAGAAGATAATACTAAATGGCAAATTTTTCCTACAGAACCAGCGCCCTTACTAAAACCCCAAAAGTGGTTTGGCAACAAAACTACCTTTTGTTCATACTAGAATCCCCAAAGGCTAATTTCACCCACAGAACCATCTTCTGCCCTAACTAAACCCCCAAAAGTGGGTACGGTAACAAGGAGCTACAGCTAGAGTTAGTGACCGATTTAAGTGCTGAAGGCACTTCGCATCGCCGCATTCCAGCGATTCACCGCCAGACGAGGATTGTGGACCAACTTATTTTGTGACTGCGGGACCAATTCCGTAGGAGCAAACTGGATCCTCAAGAAACAACAACAACTGGCACAGCATATAAATGATGATATCGGGACTATACTGGAAAATTACTTATTGCAAATTTGTACCACCATCCTCACCACACTTTGGTCGTTTATGGGAGGCTGAAGTTAAAACCACAAAGCATCATATCAGACGAGTCATTTGGAACATGACCCTAACTTAGAGTTCAGCACAACTCTAACTCAAATAGAGGCTTGTTTAAGTTCCAGACCACTCAGCGAGATAAGCTTAAGCACAGACCCAAATGTCTACACTCCCTTACCACCAGCCCACTTCTTAATAGGAGGAATTTTATAATCAATCCCAGAACCATCAATTATGGAAACAAAAATGAACCGATTAGAGCAATATCGACTAAATAACATCTGTCAGCTGACCAAGTCACCAGAGCCAAAGCAATACAGGTCGGAGAAGATTGGAAACAACCGTCGAAGCTGCAGCACCTGCAGTATCATCATCATCGAAATCACCAAAGACCACAACCGAAAGCTCCACCAACAACGCCTAAAGATAACATAGGAGAGAGAACAAAGACGATCAGTGAGATATAGGTCAACAGCTGATATGTAAGGAAGAGGAAAGGGAGAGAGAGTCATCATTGTATGTAGTAAAGTCATAGAAGGTGTCGATGACCTCTTTATAAAAACATATTAGAAGAAAATTCCGCTAGCGTGAAATTATAAAATCAATATAGGAGGAAGAAATCTCTCTGTTTTGTCCATATATTCAAATTAACGATCACTGCGGTAATAGTATCTAAATACTAAAATCTAAATTTATTCTAAAAGAAATATTTTATAGGCCAAGCGGTGAAGTATATTTTCTCCTAAAAGTTGAAAAAAAATCCTGACACTGATATTTTTTTTAATTTGTTCATTGAATAGTGTACTTTAACCTCATGAAAAGTTATCACTTTCCGGAGTGGGGAACCCCCAAAAAAAACGCGGCTTAAAAAAAATTCCGTTTTGACTAATATCTCTTAAACGCTAAGTGTTATCATAAAATGGTATTTAAAAAGTTTGTAGATTATGCGATTATCTACAAAAAAAGATATCATACATTTTCCCGTACGAATTGCCATTCATGAGATATCGCCGTTTTAAAGATTTAAAATAATCATTTGCGACTTGTATAGGTCATTAGACGTTCAATAAATCCTTTGTTGTACTAGGTGGCTAATATTTTCAGGGGTGATTCCTGGATGTATTTGGAGAAAAGTATTGTTCTAGAGAGGGGGGCTATCCAAACTATCCACTAAAATACAGGGTGTTTACGAAAACAAAATTAATTTTTTTTAAATTTACTTGAACTTCAATTACTCCTAGACTAATAATCGTGAAGCAACAAAATTAGGCTCATATTTTAGGTATATTCTTTAATTTGATATAAGGATCTAAAAGTTGAGTGACTCCGTTTAGAAGATATGTAGGCTTAAAGTGTGAGCAAAATCCTAATATTCCTCGTTTTTAGCAGTATGTTTGATGATTCTGAATCATCCCGCGAAAATCCTAAAATCGGATTAACCGTTCGGAGCTTTGAGGTTTACAATTGGAATGATAAAAAAAGTTTCCACTCCCTTTTCTGCAACTATCGGATCAAGTTTTCCGTGTGAATCAAAAGTCGGAACCGAGTGAAGCCTAAAACATGCCAATATTGAATCTTCCCGTGAAAGTCCCATCGCAATCGGATTTGCCGTTTCCAAGATTAGCCCGAACAAACAAGCTTTTTTACATTTCGAAAGATAGGTTGTTTCTATACAGGGTGTTTGGCAGATGAATCGCCAAAATACCGTATTTAATTGTAATTAGTAATTAAGTGCCTTGCTTGGCAATAAATAAATAAATAAATAAATTTTTTTTGGTCTGTGGGGTGGGGCATTTGTTTGTTTTCACCTGTAACCGCTATGTCCTAAGGGCCACGATAGCTGAGAAATGATTTTTTTCTTCTTTTAATTACTCAAAATTTAACCTTAAAATCGTCACAACTTTTTTTTTGTGGATATAATAGCACGAACTCACTTTTGTTATATTCTTCAACGTATTCTTACTCTAAACAATACTTGATCCAACTGATATTAAGAAAAAAAGTTATGACATTTGAAATTCGTAAAAAGGTTTAAATGTTATGAAAAGTGTCAAATTCTTAATTAATTTTAAAAAAAGTACAAGCTATTTTGAATTTAGCTTTATATGAAAAACTTCCTCAGTTTATCCCCTTTCCAACTGTATGCTACATGATACAGAAATTGTTAAAAATGTGGTCAAAATAAGAGCTACTAGTTTGGTAAGCCGCCCATACACGGTGAAACATGTTGCTCAACTTGGGTGATCAACTTGGTTTATTGTTTGAAACACACTTATTGAACAAGTTAATCAACTTCATTTGTCCACGACAAGGTGCGCTTGTAAATAAGGGCAAAATTATAGCAATAATGGTTATTTTGGAAGTGAATGAAGAAAAGGAAGAAAATCGTAATAAGAAAAAAAGAATGTGGACACAAGAGTGGTGAGGAAATAAAGAAACATTTTCAAATAAAAAATTATTAAAAAAAATAGTGAAACTGAACCATTTGATTATACAAATTATATGCGGATGAACGAAGAATCCTTTCAAGAGATATTTTTAAAAACGATTCTCATTTGGCGTTTTACAATAAAATTACTACTTCCAGCTGATTTTCATTCAATTCTGTTGTTCAACTTCACCACACACAGTTCAACATGTTTATCAACCAAAAGCTCCGCCTACATGGAATCAAAATGTTTTGATTTACTTCAACCGATTATGCAACCGTCAAATTGGTTGAGCAACAGCTCTACACACGGTAAAACTTTTTGTGAGACTCAACCCAGTTGATCAACATGTTTCACCGTTTATGGCCGGCTGTAGAGCCAAGTTTAAGAGAAGACTTTTTTTATGTTTTTATTTATTTGTTTTTTATAAAATTTGTTCAAATTAATCGCCTAAACACATTATGCAGGCACAACACCTTCTTACTTCCATTGTAGTAGTTTCAACCCGTATTTCTTGTTTAATTTTTTAAATGCGGCGTTAATTCTTTCCATTAAAATTTCTTTTGACGACACCTCTGTCGTGTACACGAATGCTTTTGCACGTCCCCAGATGTAGAAATCTAGGGGCGTCTTTGGTGTACGCAGAATACTCCCACCTATTTAAAACGGTAAAACTCAAGGTTCTATCCTATCAACTTCCAGATTAATGAGTCGTCAAAGTCAAAACTTTGGTTTTTTTCGCTAAAATTTCAACTAAAACAACCTTTTTCTCCATAAAACACCTAGTTAACTAATTTTTTTTTTTGCAAAATTGGAAAGCTTGAACAATTTCCTATGAATAATGTCCGGACAATTTTTATCCTAGGGCCTTTAATTTTGGAGTTATAAGCAATTTAATGCTAAAATTGGCTCTATTTCGTACTTTTTCAAAGTACCAAATAAGCACCAAATAAGGCCAATTTTAACATCAAACTTGCTAATAACTCCAAAATTAAAAGCCGTAGGATAAAAATTGTCCGGACATTGTTGATAGGAAATTGTTCAAGCTTTCCAATTTTGCAAAAAAAAATATTATTATAATATAATTCAATGGTATAATATTTTAATTAATTTGACATCAATAATGGGGAAAACGTCTTCCCATCGCCTATTCCTACTCTTAACGCAACTAACAAGAACCAGCGAGCAATAATAATTTATTATTTTTAATTTATTATTGCTCGCTGCTAGAACTCAACTTCAAAACTTAAAGTGCCATTCCACGGGTTCCGTGATGTATTTATTTTTCATTGTTCGCTCTTTATTAGAGTTGACATATGTATGTATCTATAGTTATTTTACTTTTTTATTATTTTATAAATATTAATTTAATTGTAATTTAATAGTAGGTATGAATTCCTTCATATAATTTGAATGCGGAGCTTGACGAAGTCGAAGTGGAACCTCTATTCCGCAATGGTGTTATGTTAACAGTAACATTGGGTTACGTTCGGGAAGACCAAACATCAGAATCTGATGATGATAGTGTTTGTGAGAATTTTGCTAGACTCTTGATAAAGTCTTGCTCTTGGTCTTGGTCTTGCACAGTTAGTCCTTGGCTTGGTCTTCCGAGCATAGCTAAGTCTTGGTCTTGTTCTTGCTAAATGTGCTCATCATGAACTTCACGGAAATCCTTATATTGGATTGCCAATTACAATGCTTTGTTAAAATCTTCATACATTTCGGAATGAATATGACCAAAACTAAAAATTTTAAAGTGTTTTAGGACTTGTCCGAGTCCAAGCCTTCGTCTTTATCTTTTTATGACAGTTTGTGACTCACACCGAGCTGTCTACGAAATATAACAGTTAACCCAACTGTTTAGCTTGATGAGTGAGTCAAGGCTTGGATTGACTTCATGAGATAGACTGGGTCAAATTGGTAAGGAATTTTTTTAAAAGAAGTAACAATTTTTAAAAAATCACTATTTTGTCCGATTTTATGAGTTTGTATTAATCCTGATCTAAAATTTTTCACGGTTATGTTTGACAGCGTAATCGAATATAATAGTAGGGGAGCTGGCACTTGAAAAAATCGTGTCGTCCCAACCTTCTGTCGTTTGGTATATAAGCTTTTGAAGTAATTTTAAGCATTTTTTATAGGCTTGCAACGAATAGTATATTCGGCCATACGCCGAATACCGAATATTCTGTGTACTTTCTGGCCGAATAGCCGAATATTCGGCAAAAGTATTCGGTCAGCGCGTTGCGGGAAAACTTGTATCGACGTGTATGTTTCTCGGTCCTCCCATCGAATCGCCGTGCACGCTTAAGGCTGAATCACATGGCCTCGTTCTCTTTCGTTCGTTCTTTCAGTCTACGAGTTCAATGTTGTACACTTCATATGGAAGTGTCCACATCAGGAAGAACGGAGAGGATTGAAGACGAACGAAAACGGGAGCTTTTGGGAAATTTTTTAAAAAGATGAACTAAAAAAACCCTGGGATCTTTTTCTATAACGGAAAGGAAAGAACAGTATAACAACACGAAAGAAAAAAATTCAGTTGCAATAGAAAATAGAAGACCTTTATTTAAGTATTACCAACATACGCGTCATGACAATCCATATCCATACACATGGTGGCAAGCAAGAAGATAAATTTCCGTGTTTTAGTACAGTCAAAATTTTTTTGATTTGAAAAAATTACACCGCCGAAATTTTTTTCATACTTCGTTAGGGGTCATGAAAGAAGCTTAAATCCAAATTTGTGACCTCCCACTCTGCAGGTTTTTGGAAAACTCAAAAAGTTTTTTGACTGCATTTTTCTCTGAAAGTGACACGCAATAAAACTTTTCCTCCAAATTTCATATCATCAAAACGTATAAATTGGATCAAAAATGTAACTGTGTACAAGAAAAAAGCATTGATTACGATCTTTGTCAAACAAACACAAAATGTAATTGATTATTATCATTAATTTTTTTAAATTAATTTATCATTTAATTTCAATGCATTAGGACAATTTGAACTATTATCCAAACATTTCACTGAAAATATCAAATTATTGATTATAATCATCAATTGTTTATTGTAATTTTTTTAAATAAAAGTAATTACTAAGTTTAATTGTTAATCAGTCGAAACAAGCATGTTATATCACTTGTGGGCAACGCACCAAACGGCACCGTACTTAGGCTTTGTACAAAAGTACAATTCTCATACTTCGGTAAGCTGTAGCTCGAAAACGGTAAGTCGAAAGAAAAAAATGTTTGAATAAATGTTGTTTGTATTTTGAAGAGGAACAACTTTTCCATTTAAATTATAACGGAAAAAAAATGTTTTTTGTGTGAAAAAGCGAAAAAACACTTTTTTTGATATTTTAACGCCACCTACTTTTTGCATTTCAAGTCGTACAGAATTGTCTCAATGACATTAATTGTAGACGGCAATGTCCTCTACATTTTTTGTTTAAAAACTTTTTTTCTAAAGTGCACTGATTCAGAGAAAAACGCCTTCAAAAAACTTTTTGAGTTTTCCAAAAACCTGCAAAGAGTGGTAGGTCACAAAAATTTGGATTTAAGCTTCTTTCATGACCCCCCAACGATGCATCGCGATGTATGAAAAAAAATTCGGCGATGTAATTTTTTCCAAAAACAGTCATTTTTCACGACAGATAGACTGTACTATTTGGTAAATCTTGCAGCAAAATATTTGTCGGCAGTAGTGTGTATTCAGAGCTTTTTTCCCAGAAGCTGGGATTGCCTACGAGAAGAAAAGGAGTAAACTACTGCCTGACAATGCAGAAAAAATAGTGTTTCTGCATCATAATCTACCACTTCTAAATTTTAATTACGATAATTCAAGTGCATAGACATCCATTAGTTTTTTTGTTATTTTTTGTAATTAAGTTTATTATAAGAAAAATATATTGGCCTCGATTTGCGAATCCGGTGATTGGTGAATTCACGATTACATACACACGGCGGATTAGGGAATCGAAAAGAGTCAAATCCGCACTAACTTCCGATCCACCGGATTCGGCAATCGAGGCCAATATTAAAAAATAAATCAATATTTTCATTTTACCAATTATCTGATTACAACAAAGCATATTACTTAAGTATTCGGTATTCGGCCGAATAGTATCTAGATATTCGGTATTCGGCCGAATAGGACAAAAGCAGCCGAATAGGCCGAATACCGAATAATAGCCGAATATTCGTTGCAAGTCTAATTTTTTATAATATGACATTTTTGCGGGAAGTGGACCCATTTCGAGTTAGGGGTTTTGGGGGGGGGTAAAAAGGGGGTTAAAATTGAAAAAAATTTCTGCCGCTGCGTATGTAGGTTCTACTAGAGCTAAATAACCGTTAAAAACTAGTGGCAGAAATTTTTGACTATTTGCTAGGGTGTGGGGAGAAAAATGGCAACTTCAGCTAGGGGTGGCTTGGGGAGGGTCCAAATGGTCAAAAATGTCTGCCACTAGTATTTAACGGTTATTTAGCCCTAAAAGAACCTGCATACGAAGCGGCAGAAATTTTTTTCAATTTTAACCCCCTTTTTACCCCCCAAAACCCCTAACTCGAAATGGGTCCACTTCCCGCAAAAATGTCATATTATAAAAAATGCTTAAAATTACTTCAAAAGCTTATATCCCAAACGGCAGAAGGTTGGGGCGACACGATTTTTTCAAGTGCCAGCTCCCCTACTATAAGCTGTAGAAACATTCTGAATTTAACAAATGATATATCACAGACTTAACTATCTGTAATACAGATGTTCCGCTTCATACAAAATTTTGGCACCAGCAAATTGCTGGGTAGGATTTACTACATATCCTAAAGCTTCGCCTTAGGATACACATTCCACAAAGCTCTCCGCGCATTTCCCCAAGTTCTCTGTTGATAAACAAAGGAAGAGAGGCAGGCGATGGTGGCTACGGAGCTTCGTTCCACATGGACGAAATGTAGTTTTTCGCCTGCTCCACCTCTCACTCACTTTGCCCTATCAGCCAGACAGCAGACGAGGCAATTTTTTTGTTCTCAAGGGGCCTATACACTAGCGAGCATGCATGACATGCAAGTAAGAGCTTTTAGATAAACGGGGAAGTGGAGATGATGAGGACCTCATCTCCACTACCCCGTTCATCTAAAAGCTCGTCCTTGCATGTCATGCATGCTCGCTAGTGGATAGGCCCCTTCACGCGCAGGATGATTTTTTTTTCATAGCCATTATGGCAGGTCATGATTTTGTTTTTTTCTTGTTTTCAGGCATATATGAATATTTCTCCAATGAAATGGAATATTCTTTTTAGATAACTTTTCATGTTCAAGGCCATTTCGTTTCATTTCGCATTTCCCGGTCTTTGATAGTTGTTCCTGGCCTAAGATTTCACGTGCGTGGCACATACATAATATATTTGAATTGTATTTGATTAGCCAAGGCCTCAGGCGCAGGGCACCGCCGCGCCGGATGGATTTTTTAATTTCCAATTTTTTAATATGGTTATTTGAAATGGTGAATTGTCACAGGTCGCAGGTCATGATTTTGCTTTTTTGTCGCATGCGGGCATATTATTTTTCCGATGAAATGGAATATTCTTTTTAGATTACTTTTCGTATTTAAGGCATTATGCTACATTTTGTTTCCGGCCGTAGATTTCAGGTATAATTTATACTTCGGAATCGAATAAAAAAAATGTTTCACAAATTAAATTTATGCCTTTATTTCTTGAGTTTATAAAATTGACCAACTCTTACTTAATTCTATATTAGTTATGCACCTAGCAGGTGGGTAATTATGCTGATTTCTAGATTCCTATAGATTGTGAAAATCTTTATGAGTCAACCCTCTAGACTACCGAGCTGAACTTCCTAATTGGGTCGGTCGTAGGACATGGGATCATCGTGAGAATATACTAATGTACGAAGGGCTAAGAGACGGTATCGGTAAATCAAGCGACATAATCGATTTTATTGGTTCAACTTAATTTGGGTTCCGGTCGGTGGAAGTAGATCGCTGGGTTTTCAGATCATATGTACATATTCGGATATTGTTCTGAAAACAAGGATAAGGATTGAAGTTCAATATATTGTTTAGATGTGACAAAGTCTACAACTTTTGCTTTCATAATTAAACACATAGGTCACATCACTAATTCTTATTAATAAGTTTCAATATTAATTTTGGTATATATGTATGTATTTATAAGTGGGGCTCCAGACTTAACCGGCTTCAAAAAAATGTCCACTCGTCTAGGTAATTTATAATAGGTAATTTAAGGTGGGGTAGGTATGGGTTTTTAAGAAAAAAACAAATTTAATAAGGAATATAACTGAAATTCTCAAGGCTAATTTCCAAATTAAAGGAAATTTCTAGATATTGAATAAGCTTTTATATTGATTTATTATTGTTTTGGAGCGAATTTAAGGGTAAGTTGTTGGGATCACCTTTCTTCGATTAAGGGGTAATATCACCTTGTGACTTTTTTTCACCTTTTTTTCTTATTGGCTTAAACACTCCGTAAAGTATCCAAGAATGATACAAAATTTCGATTATGAGGGGATCAAAACTTTAACTTAAAATATGTCGGCTCCACGTTTTCCAAACTGGGCGTACCAGTAACTTCCTCAATTTTTATCAGATTGACTTGAAATTTTAACTGCAAGTTTAAAAGTTTCTAGTGAAAGTCGTAGGAATTTTTTGATAAATTGTTTTTTAAAGATTTTATAAGCGATTTTCGACCGATTTTTTTTCAAAAAAACAAGAAAAAAAGTTCAAGTTAACCCCATCTTCTGTAAATCAATTTTTCGAAAAAATCCTACGACGTTTGCTAGATTTTGGACTGTATTTTAAGAAACTTTTTGGTTTTTTTTGGTTAAAAATTGTGGCCCATGTCGACCGTCCGTGTTTATTTTCCTCGCGTGCGCTGCTGTCCCGCCATTTTGTATCGTAAAATTAAAATAAAACATGTTTTTTGTAGTTAAAGACTAGTACTTTCATATGTCTCAGAAAATCACGTGAAATTTAGTGAACACAAGGTGATATTACCCCCTAACCAACGAATGTTGCGGTTTCATCAAGAGTCTCGAATTTTCCTTTCAACTGCCCCGGGTGAAAATAAAAGGCCGAAAAGAAGCCGAAAACAGCCTAAAAGTACATTTAAAGTCGAAAAAACACCGAATAAACACCGAAATATTATTAGAAGCCGAAAACAAGCCGAAAAGACGCCGATAAATTGTTGCTTAGTCGGATCGACACCGAAAACAAGCCGAAAAGACGCCGATATATTGTTGCTTAGTCGGATCTACACCGCAAACAGGCCGAAAATGCACCGATATTTTTGGCAGTAACAGAATAAAACTTCAGCATACATTACCAGAAAATTTATTTTTATTTTCGTAGAAAATTCGGCTTGTTTTCGGTGTCAATACATATTTTGAATTATTTTTTAAAATAACTTAGAAATTTCTTTAACGTCTGGACTTAAGAATATTTCGATAAATGAAGATTTTAGCAAAACAATTTTCTAAGTTCAAAAGTACACTAATATTTCAATATTTCAAAATAATTCAAAATATGTATTGACACCGAAAACAAGCCGAATTTTCTACGAAAATAAAAATAAATTTTCTGGTAATGTATGCTGAAGTTTTATTCTGCTACTGCCAAAAATATCGGTGCATTTTCGGCCTGTTTTCGGTGTCGATCCATCTAAGCAACAATATATCGGCATCTTTTCGGCTTGTTTTCGGCCTCTAATAATATTTCGGTGTTTATTCGGTGTCTTTTCGGCTTTAAATGTACTTTTAGGCTGTTTTTCGGCGTCTTTTCGGCCTTTTATTTTCACCCGAGGACGATTTTTCCTTACATTAAATAACAAATCATAACACAGAATAAACACTTAATTGTATAATTTGAGCGTGAATGCTTAACTAAGGAAGTGGTCGAAAGGAGAAATTACTCGGGCAGTTCTGAAAGGGGAATCTAAGGAACCAAGATCGATTCCTCAATCCTTCTATTTTTTTTTTCCTAATTTTTTTTGTGAGTTTTTTTATCGGCATGTCGGCGTATATTCGGTGTCATTTCGGCGTTTTATCGGCCTTATGTTCACTACCTCGGCTATTTTTCGGCGTATTTTCAGCTCTTTTTACCAATAAATTTTTGAGCCTAAAATACCCCGAAGTTTTCTTATTTTTCGGCCTCTTATTTTCACCGGGGGCCCATTTCTGAAGGACGCATCCTACTAAAATATAAAATATTCTTTTATGATGTCGTGTAGGATTTATCCCATTAATCCTTTTACTGATACCAAGCATTTGAAAATAAGGTAATTATTCAGATTAACCCCCACACCTCCGATGACCTTGAAATTGTAGTATGTTGTAGTATTCGTCATCCTGCACAAGAATACACATAATATCTATGTATCTTTGGCGCGGAAAAAATAACTAAGCAGTAGTCATAATCCTAGTTAATCCAACCAACTTTTTCCTAAGAAAGACCATCGTGAAACATTCGCAGGAAAAGTGTGCTTGGATTGATGACTCCTATATGAATGGAGTTCTTCGTGAAACATTCAGATGAAGAGCTGTGAGAATTTTTGCGTTACGAACTTAACCCCTACCCTCTCTTTCTTTCTTTTCGATGAGCAGACGGCGCACAGTGGGGCAAATAGCACATTTTTTGGACAAACGACAATTCCCAAGCCTGGAGATAATGAAACTTAAAAAATTTTTTTTAAACTATTCGTTATAAAATTGCCTTTAATTCTATCGAGCCCGAATTTTGAAATTTCAAAATTAAAGATGGCTAATCCAATATGGCGGACATAAATTTTGTAAGTAAATTAAAATTTTAGCAGAAGATTCTTGAAAATTATAAAAAATTGTTACTTGGGTGTTTTTTGAAACCCAAAAATTAATTAATAATAATTAATTTCAATAATTTTAAAGAATCTTTTGATAAAATTTTAATTTACTTACAAAATTTATGTCCGCCATATTGGATTAGCCATCTTTAATTTTGAAATTTCAAAATTCGGGCTCGATAGAATTAAAGGCAATTTTATAACGAATAGTTTAAAAATTTTTTTTAAGTTTCATTAACTCCAGGCTTGAGAATTGTCGTTTGTCCAAAAAATGTGCTATTTGCCCCACTGTGCGGCGGCGGACTTGAGCGATAGAAAATATGTCATCGATGGAGGGTTTTTGTTACATCAGAAATTTCCACCAGTTATGTAGCATGTCAAGTCAAACAAGAAATCTAATTTTCGATGACTTCCCTTACGAAGCTAATGAAAACACCAAGCGATTGAGAAGAGAGCAAAGAAAATAATCTGCCGCAATATCATTAACAGAATCGATGGTGCTAATTGCCTCGCAGGATAATTTCCTAGCAAATTCCAAAGACAAGAGCCTGCCTGTATCTGTTAGGGTGAGTGCAGTACGCAGCGTAGATGGTAGAGTAGAGCATAGCTGCGAATACTCGCTTATAGAACTCTCAATGGGTTTTAAATGGGTGTGTGCATAACGCAGCTCGCTTTTTCTGCGAGCGGAAAGCGAGCTGCGTTATGCACACACCCATTTAAAACACATTGAGAGTTCTATAAGCGAGTATGCGCAGCTATGCTCTACTCTACCATCTACGCTGCGTACTGCACTCACCCTTATTGTGCCTTAGATTACAGTTGTCTCAAACCGTCTAGAATCTCCATCTTGCTGCTGGGAAAAACCCTTTCAGACGATATATTATTTATGCACGACATGAGTAGTTATGACACCACTTCTGCTTTTTTAATTAGGCGAAACTGAAACTTCTGAAATTCCTGCAGAACAACGATGACTTGCAACCAGTTATTGATGTTTTCAAAGACCTTCATCCAAGATTGCCAAAGCAGGAAACGTGTTTCTCATGGCTCTGCATGGGAAAGGACATGAGATGAGCCTGAACGATTTGAGATACAGGCAATGTATCTTAATCGTACAAAAGTAAAACGACCGTCGTCTCCCTACCACCTGAAGTTGCTGCCCGACAACATTCACTGAGAGTCTACCGACAGGAAAAAGGAGACCAGGACGACCTAAGAAAAGATATGTTGACGGCGTCGAGGAAGACATAAAGGTGAAACCCCAATGTAGGCTTGGCTTGCTTGAACTTGGTGAGCTTTTCAGGTACCACGTGCCGAAGCAAAACAAGCCCAACAAGCCAAAGCAAAACAAACCCAAATACACGCTTTGCTTTAGTTACTTTACAGTTTGCTTTTCATGAGCACAGGAAATAGAAATAGTACACCAAAGAGGTAAGAGGTATGAATTTTGAGGAATTTTTCCTTTGGAATGGACATTATTGTTTCTTAAAAAGAACAAAGGATCGAATGTAAATATCTATTGTTGTGTAGAGTGGTAAAGAAGCACAAATGGTTTATGGCATTAACTGTTCAAACATTTACGAGAAATTTGTTAAAATGGGATATAGAAATAGTTGTCTCAGATTAATTTTGAACTCTTAAATATTTATAGTTAATGTTATTCCCAAAAAAATAATTTCTTTATGAAATAAATTTTCTCAAACCTCTACATACATTTATTTCTCTAAGCAAAATAAATATTAAACAAACGCGAAAGCATACAAAGCATCAAAAAATTGAACATTGGTCATTTCGAGCTTTGCTTTGCTTTGCTTGGGCTTTGCTTTGGCTTTGCAGCTTTGTCATTTGGTTTTTTCCCATAACAAAGCACTGGTTTATTTGATATGTCAAAGCAAAGCAAAGCACTAAAGCAAACCAAGCCTACATTGGGGTTTCACCTTAACGCAATTAAGAATAAGGAACTGGAGAAACTGGAGACAGACAATCATGGAAGCGAACGCTGGAGGAAGCCAAGCCCAACAATAGGCTGTGCTTCAATTGCTGCTTGATATTTAAACCCGTATTCCGTGTAGCCCCGTGACACGGTATCCCCGTGCACCAGTAAAGATAGATAGCCGCTTGTTTTAAAAAGGCTGTTAACCGCCGTTTGCCGTTTTTGCTCCTATTAATGTTCATATCTATTAGTTTAGTATGGATGGATATAAAAACTATTTATTTTTTCTTTCCTTAAAAAATAAGGGTTAAAAAATAATCATTCGCAACAGTATTGAATATCTCGGAAAAGAAGAGGACATAAAGTACTTTGAAGAGAAATTTGGCATACCCCTAGAATTTTCTGCGTACCCACGCGTACCCCACTGGTCTAGACGGTTGAGCCATGAAGATGTTCACAATCTACAGGAATCTAGAAATCAGCATAATTACCCATCACCTGCTAGGTGCATAACTAATATAGAATTAAGTTAGAGTTGGTCAATTTTATAAACTCAAGAAATAAAGGCATTTTAATTTGTGAAACATTTTTTTATTCGATTCCGAAGTATAAAATACCTGAAATCTACGGCCGGAAACAAAATGTAGCATAATGCCTTAAATACGAAAAGTAATCTAAAAAGAATATTCCATTTCATCGGAAAAATAATATGCCCGCATGCGACAAAAAAGCAAAATCATGACCTGCGACCTGCGACAATTCACCATTTCAAATAACCATATTAAAAAATTGGAAATTAAAAAATCCATCTGGTCGGCGGTGCCTTGCGCCTGAGGCCTTGGCTAATCAAATACAATTCAAATAGATTATGTCCCACGCACCTGAAATCTTAGGCCGGGAAATCCGAAATGTAGCGAAATGAAAGAATATTCCTTTTCATCGGAGAAATATCATTAAATGCCTGAAAACAACAAAAAACAAAATCATGACCTGCCACAATGGCAATTAACAAAAAAATCCATCCTGCGCGTGAGCACTTGGCTATTCAAAAAAAATTATGTCGTCTGCTGCCTGGCTGGTATAGCAAAGTGAGTGAGGGGTGGAGCAGGCGAAAAAATACATTTCGTCGGAAATGAAGTTCCGTAGCCACCATCCTTCCTCTCTTAATTTGTCTATCAACAGAGAACTTGGGGAAATGAGCGGAGAGCTTTGTGGAATTTGCTGGTGCCAAAATTTTGTATGAAGCGGAACATCTGTATTACAGACCCTGCAAACAATTTCTCGGAGGCTCGCTTTCTCGGACCATTCTCGATTCGAAAAATGATTGCGAAGGGTACGAGAACAAATCGAAATGTTTGCAGGGGATAGTTAAATCTGTGGATGTACCCTGCAAACATTTCTATTCGGAAACGATTCGAGAACGATTTGCCAAAAGCGAAAGCTTGCTTCGATCTCGGACTCGGTAACGACTCGTAAACCAATTCGAAGGCAATAAAAGCGGAGCAAGAGATCGAATCGCTTTCTCGTGCTGATAACGAATCGCATGCTCGTACCAATAGCAAATCGATTCTGCGCCGAAAATCACTCCGCCGAGCAAAACAAGTCAAAAGCTCAAACTTTCCAAACAAATCGTCGAAGAGAAACCAAAGGCTCTCAAAATTTTCTCTCAATAGGACTTCAAATCGGTGAAATGACGTTATGTTGTTAGTGTAATTTGGAGATTTGAAGTCCCATTCAGGGGAAATGGGCTCTCAATATTTTTCTACAGCATGAAGGCTTTGGGATAAACAAATCAACCAGGAAAGCTTTCATTTTGCGTTTTGAATCTTTTTCTCGTACCCTTCGCAAGCATTTTTCGAATCGAGAATGGTCCGAGAAAGCGAGCCTCCGAGAAATTGTTTGCAGGGTAATATGTATTTTGAAAAATTAGTGTAAGAATAAATATATAACCAGATATTTGTAAACTTCAAAAGTCAAATGTCAAGCTAGCAAACGAATTCGGACAAGTTAACGTGAAACCCCAATGTAGGCTTGGTTTGCTTTAGTGCTTTGCTTTGCTTTGGCATATCAAATAAACCAGTGCTTTTTTATGGGACAAAACCAAATGACAAAGCGGCAAAGCCAAAGCAAAGCTCGAAATGACCAATTTTTTGATACTTTTTATGCTTTCGCGCTCGTTTAATTTATTTTGCTTAGAGAAATAAATGTATGTAGAGGTTTGAGAAAATTTATTTTATAAAGAAATTATTTTTTTGGGAATAATAATAACTATAAATATTTAAGAGTTCAAAATTAATTTGAGACAACTATTTCTATATCCCATTTTAACAAATTTCTCGTAAATGTTTGAACAGTTAATGCCACCACTCTACACAACAATATTTCGAATTTTAATTCTCCTTTTTTTACAGATACAATTTCCATACGATCCTTTGTTCTTTTTGTGAAACAATTCCATTCCAAAGGAAAAATTCCACAAAATTCATACCTCTTAACTCTTTCATGTACTATTTCTATGTCCTGTGCTCATGAAAAGCAAAGTGTCAAGTAACTAAAGCAAAGCGTGTATTTGGGTTTGTTTTACTTCGGCTTGTTGGTCTTGTTTTGCTTTGGCACGTGGTACCTGAAAAGCTCACCAAGTTCAAGCAAGCCAAGCCTACATTGGGGTTTCACCTTTAGATTTGCCTTCGTCTTAATTGTTATAATAGCTCAGTTTGTCCGCTGACGTCATAAACTGTCATAACAAGACGAAGGCAAAGACGAAGACTTAGATTCGAACAAGCCCTCGGTAGTCTAGGGAGTAAGGCGCCTGGCTACCATCCCAGAGGTCCCGGGTTTAAATCCCGGCAGCACCACGGTCCTTCGCCTTTCTCATCTACATAACTTTCCTTCTTTTTCTTCCTTCTTTACATTCCTGATTCCCCCTGTCATAGCCCTTCCCCGCTCCACCAGCGGATGTCATCGGTTGGTGGTTGGGATTTAACTCGTTTCAGGAGGCATAACACTCCAACGTCTTGTTTCTCGATGGCCCGATGCACGAGTCGCGATAGTATCAGTGCCGTAGCTACTCTGTTTCGCGTGGGGGGCAAAGAAATTTTACTAAATGTAACGTCTATTTTAAAAAATTTTGACAGTATAGTGGGTAGTACAGATAATTATTAGAATAGAATAAAGTACAAGCTCTCAACAATATACACACTCACACATCATCTCCTTTGCGTACGATATCCTTAATGGCCCATCCACACTACACAATCTCCGATGCACACTCATTTTAGTTTTTTCTCAGAATTTCAGAAAATTCTAAAAAAATCCTTTTAAAAAAGGGCCATTCCACTTTTCTATGGCCTTGGTCGAGCGATGGGATACAAAAATTCGATGGCACTCATTAGAGCCGTTTCTACAACGATCGAAAAAATGAGAACAGAAGATATTTTCGAGAAATACTACTCTGAAGCAACAAAAGTTTTGGAGAAATTACACCCTCCTAGAGAATCGGCTCTCGCTTCAATGCTAAAGGATTCGGTTGTCGAAGAAACTCTGCGAGAACGAAACGAATCGTCCGTCAGCCTGAAATCGGCATTTTACGAAACGATCAACATTGTGTTAATCGAAATGACAAAACGTTTCGTAAGAGACGATACCTATCTCACAGCTATCGATACATTAGATGAAACGGATTTGAAAAAGCTGCAGCCTTTGACCGAGTTGGGCATTGAATTGCTAAATGAAATTGAGCTAAAAACGAAAATTCGTCCAAAGAATGAGAAGAGGTTAAAAAATTTAAGACTGTGGTACTGACAGAGCTGTATAAGGTGCGCCAGGGAATAAATAATTTTACTGATAGATTAAATTAATAATTAAACACGGTTCTTTTAAGATTCCTTGAACTAAAAAATCACAAAGTGCAATTATTTTAGAAAATGATTAAATGTTATTGTTTCAAAAAAATAAACTGCATATATGAAATATGAGAAAAACGCGTGCGGGGCTAAGCCCCCCCCCCAGCCCCTGGGTTGCTACGGCCCTGGATAGTATTGGTTAGAAATAGGTGGAATAAAAAATATCACGGCTTAGTTGTGGGAATGCCTGCCTTCACTTCATGGACCAAGCCATGGCCCCCGCCTGGATCCGCCACTGTAAGGTCGGACAATTTTCAACCTCAACAACTGAAATGCCGTACATTAGGTTCACAACCAAGCCACATTCGTCCATGAAGTTGGCTGTCAGGCAGGGGAAATCTTTTAGGATATATTCTTTGAAACCCTGGTCCTGAGTTCAATCCCTGTTTGTATAAGACCAAATTTGTGTGGATATCTTTGGCCCTTTTTATACGCTTTATATTAGCTTGACCTGTATGTTGTATGTTGTATGTTTCATGTAAACAAATCTTGCAACTTGATTTTGACCCACTTTCATGTAAACGATCAACCTGAAATTTTGCACATATGTATAGTTCGCGTGGCAATGCAATCTGACCATTTTGTAAAAAAATCAAGATAGCGGTTCCAAGATGGCGGCCGAATTTTGCAATTGCGCTTCCCGACCCCGGACATGGGTATCAAATGAAAGGGTATGACAAGTAGAATACAATTAGCTATGTGGCTTGATTCAAAATTCAAAATGGCGGCCAACACAAAATGGCGGACCACCTTTTTATACGCTTTATATTAGCTTCACCTGTATGTTGTACCCACTTCCATATAACCGATCAACTTCAAATTTTGCACATACGTATAGTTCGCGTGACAATGCAATCTGACCATTTTTTAAGAAAATCAAGATGGCGGGTGCATTTTTCAATTGGGTTCTTCAACATGGGTATCAAATGAAACGGTATGACAAGTGCAATACAATAAGCTATGTGGCGTCATTCAAAATGGCGGCCAACACAAAATGGCGGATTACCGTTTTTCTTTACAACCCACTCGATATGGGTACCAAATGAAAGGGTATGACAAGCTAAATACCGTTAGCTATGTGGTATCACTGTAAATTCAAATTGGCGGCCAGCACAAAATGGCGATTACCTTTTTTTGTACAACCCACTGGGTATGGGTATCAAATGGAAGGGTGTGACAATTAGAATACTATGAATTGTGTGGCGTCATTCCAAATTCAAAATTTCGGCCAACACAAAATGGCGGTTTATCTTTTTCTTTACAACGCCCTCGGTATGAGTATTAAATGAAATTGTTTGACGAGTATAGTACAGTAAGCTGTGTGACGTCATGTTAAATCTAATATGGCTGTCATTACAAAATGGCGGAAGACATATTATAGACTAAAAAGTAGAAAATAAAAAATATAGTTTAAAAAAACTAAAAAATACGCTTTTATTTTAAAATGGACTAAAAAGTAAAAAAATAATTTTGAATGTAAAGTTTTTATTGCTCTAGCCAGTATACAGGGTGTCCCACGAAAAGTAACAAAGCGGCCGGCTGTGGATAGGTTTTGGATAGACGAACAAAAAATCGTATAGGTGGGGGGGGGGGGAAATCGTAACGGTTTAGCCGCTAGGGCGTTTTGAAGTTTTTTTGCTAGAGTTTTACATATCACTCTGTATTTTTGTAACCCTATGACCTATTTTCATAAATAAGGTATCAGTGTACGCAGAATACTCCCACCTATCTAAAGCTGTAAAAATGAAGGTTCTACCGTACCAGGTTCCAGAGCAATGAGTCTACAAAGTGAAAATTTTGGTTTTTTTTACTAAAATTTCAACTAAAACCACCATTTTCTCCAAAAAATACGTAATTAACTGATATTTTTTTTTACAAAATTGGAAAGGTTGAACAATTTCCTATGAATAATGTCCTGACAATTTTTATGCTACGGCCTTTACTTTTGAAGTTATTAGCAAGTTTGATGTTGAAATTGACCTTATTTGGTGCTTCTTTGGTACTTTTTAGCAAAGCTTAGGTGAAAAAGTACTACAAAAGACCCAATTTTAGCATTAAAATTGCTTTTAACTCCAAAAGTAGAAGTCGTAGGAAAAAAATTCTCTAGACATTTTTCATAGGGAATTGTCCAAGCTTTCTAATTTTGCAAAAAAAAGTTTAGGTTTATCACGTATTTTTTGGAGAAAATGGTGGTTTTAGTTGAAATTTTAGTAAAAAAAACCAAAATTTTCACTTTGTAGACTCATTGCTCTGGAACCTGGTACGGTAGAACCTTCATTTTTACAGCTTTAGATAGGTGGGAGTATTCTGCGTACACTGATACCTTATTTATGAAAATAGGTCATAGGGTTACAAAAATACAGAGTGATATGTAAAACTCTAGCAAAAAAACTTCAAAACGCCCTAGCGGCTAAACCGTTACGATTTCCCCCCCCCCCACCCATACGATTTTTTGTTCGTCTATCCAAAACCTATCCACAGCCGGCCGCTTTGTTACTTTTCGTGGGACACCCTGTATGGAAACTACCTACCTTTCGAAATGTAAAAAAGCGTGGGACTCTTTACCTATATTCTTAACGCCCACGCTTTTTTACATTTCGAAAGGTAGGTTTTTTTAAACTATATTTTTTATTATACGCTTTATATTAGCTTCACCTGTATGTATGTATTAGGGATGTTACGAATGTTCGCATTCGCATTCGCTTATGCGAATTATTCGCATCATTTTAAACATTCGCATCGACATTCGCATTCGCATCAGGTAATGCGAATGTTTTGCGAATGCGAATGTCAGTGCCGGATCTGGGTCTCATGCGGCCCTAGGCAGTGCGGTTGTGGCTCCCTTTGGCCTCCTTTCATTTATTATCTATTTCACAAAATCGAAGTGTAAGGTCAAGACTTTTCGATACTTTTGGTTGAAGAGTCGAACTATTGGACCAATTTTCTTTAACATAGGAAAAAAAATCAGGGAAATGATTTTTCACCCTTTAGTGTAGTTTTCGCCCGTCGAGAAACTCCATCTCCTAACTCTTATTTGAAAGAGAGTCGGTGACCCCGTGGAATTTTATGAGATTGCTAAAATATTATGTATTTTGCAGGAAAAATCGACCCCGAATATGTCTGTAGGACCCCGGCTTGCAGCCCCCTGGGCCCTGCGATTCTAGGCAGCCGCCTATACTGCCTAGTGGCTAATCTGTGTGTAGGTCGTGTCCTGCCTCGTGGAAAACAAAATTAAAATACGACAAATTTACAGATTTGGCTCCCAAATATCGGCCAGGGTTCCGAATGAGCAATTGTTCAGTGCAGCCGGCCCTATATAGGAGCCCTTAAGGACCTCTTTCACAACAGGCCGCCGGCAGGCCGTAGCCTTTTAAGCCAGGTTAGTTGGTACCGCCCGATGAAGGCCATACATTACTAAGTCTGGCTGAAGGATGAGGACTTGAGGCATACATCTGACAGGCCGTGGCCTGCAGGTGATCCCATGATTCCCTACATACACACAGGCTAGGTTGTTAATTCAAGTGCAAACATATTCATGCCCTCAACGAAAATTTTAGCTGAATAGAAGTTCAGATCTTCAGATTTTTGTCAGTTTTCTTGGACTGCAGGCCCAGCGGGCCCCATCCATTTGGCGGTATGGTTGAGTGAGTGTGTGGTTATACTTGGCCTCAAGGCGAGAATCGTTTAGGCCATGGCTTGCCCGCGGTTTGTATAGGAATGGGGGCCTTTAGAAATTACCTCATGGAAATATAATATTCCTCTCTTAAACTTTGACTATTAAATGCGAGAAGAAAGAATACCATTACCGTATATAACACTGGTCTATTTTTCTAATATTTTTTTCGTATCCTATTGCATGTAATAAAAGAGTGAGGCCTAAATTTAATTAAATTTTTTTAATGCTATTCCTAAACATTCGTATTCGCATTCGCATTCGCACATTCGCATTCCGAACATTCGCGTTCGCATTCGCATTCGCGAATGTGAAAAATTTCACATTCGTAACATCCCTAGTATGTATGTATGTATGTATGTATGTGGACAAATCTTGCAACTTGATTTTCACCCACTTGCATATAACCGATCAACTTCAAATTTTGCACATATGTATAGTTCGCGTGACACTGCAATCTGACCATTGTGTGAAATAATCAAGACGGCGGTTCCAAGATGGCGGCCCAATTTTGCTATTGTGCTCCCCGACCCCCGACATGGGTATCAAATGAAAGGGTATGACAAATAGAATACAATTAGCTATATGGCGTCATTCCAAATTCAAAATGGCGGCCATCACAAAATGGCGGATTAACTTTTTCTTTCTAACATATTTAAAATGGGTATCAAATGAAAGGATACGACAAGTGGAACACTATAAGCTGTGTGGCGTCATTCCAAATTCAAAATGGCTGCCAACACAAAATGGCGGACTACCTTTTTCTTTACAACACCCTCGATTGGGTATCAAATGAAAGAGTATGACGAGTAGAAAACATTAAGCCGTGGAACGTCATTTTAAACCTAATATGGCAGCTACTAAAAAACGGAAGAAGACGTAAGGCTAAAAAGTAAAAAACTAAAAATGTACAGTTTAGCAACACTAAAAAATACGTTTTTATTTTAAAATGATCTGAAAAATATTGCACATATCTACAGTAAAAAGGCAGAAATGGTTAAATGCAAATTCAATGATTTTGAGTTTTTTTGCATTTTCCTATTCCGTATTTTTTTCTTTATCATTGCTTTCTTGTCTTAAACTGAGCTGGGCTTGCTAACTTATCGAACCGGCAAAAGTAATATGGCGGCCACAACAAAATGGCGGAAGGTATATAGTAGACTAAAAAGTAAAAAATAAAAATATATAGCTTAAAAAAACTAAAAAATACGCTTTTATTTTAAAGTGAACTAAAAAGAAAAAAAATAATTTTGAAGCTTTTATTGCTCCAGCCAGTACATATAGGGAACAACCTACCTTTCGAAATTAGGCAAATAACTAAATTAAATAACTTACTTAAATATAAAAAAAGCGTGCACCGCTAACGAAAAGCTCCAGTGTTAATAAAATAATAATATATGTAGGTAAAGAGGCCCACGCTTTTTCACATTTAAGTAAGTTATATTTATAATTTTTACCAATAACTTCATTAATTTAGTTATTTGCCTGATTTCGAAAGGTAGGTTGTTCCCTATATGTACTGGCTGGAGCAATAAAAGCTTCAAAATTATTTTTTTTCTTTTTAGTTCACTTTAAAATAAAAGCGTATTTTTTAGTTTTTTTAAGCTATATATTTTTTGTCATTTATATTTTTTTTAATTTTATTTTTATTGCAGAGAAATTAAGAAGATTACCTATATTATAATCAAGACAATGAGCTACAAAACAGTAGCAATGAGAACTTCAAGAAGCGATGGATTCTGGCAGTTCAAAAATGTGGGCAGTTGGTTTAGAATACCTATGCAGATCCAATGAATTTAAAAAATTATTTGGCTGTATTCGCACGTTCGTTGGCCTTCAGAAGATCAACGCTAAAATCGCCAGCAGCAATTATGTTCTCGTAATAACGGGAGAGTCTGGATACAAGATCGAAGAAGATACCAGCAACATTAGTAATGCTAAGTGGGACGTTGGTGAAGTTCATACTATCATAACCTATTATCAGACTACCTAATTTATGGGTTTTTTTAAAGCAAATTATGAAGAAAAAAAATACACACATTAATTAAGGGGTGTGTTCATTTGTCCTCTTAAAAAAAGAATAACAAGAAGATGTAAAAAGATTGCATTTAGTGAAATAATAAATAATTGTTGCAGTAAATCGGTATAAGACCCGTGGTTAGTCTAAAGTTATTTTTGAATGCTTTTCGGTGTTCTTTTATTTAAGCTAATCCATGATAATGATTTTTATAATTTATCACTCTAATTATCTAAACATTTTTATAGCAAAGAAGATTAAATGAAATTTACTCAATATATAAAAGACCAATTTTAAAATTAGGCTAACCAGTATCCAACGAACAATTAGAAAATTAAATTAGGTCAGTCCAGTACCAAAAGAACAATTACAAAAATGAAAGCAGGTAAATTATTATTTGTTTAAAAATATTAATTAAAAAATAAATAAAACAAAAGAATAATTATATTTTTGTATTTATAGTCGTTGTATTGTGCCTTCTTGGCTTTGCCTTGGCCACCGCCATAGAATGTGGTGATGGTCGTCCAGGATGTATTCTACCAGCTGAACTAGCACGACCATGGAAAAATAATTTTGACCCAACATTATATTGGGTTTGTGAAGTTCGAGGACAACCGGGTGTTAAGTACCATTGCCCGAGTCAGACTGGATTTATGAATTATCCTCCACAACCTCCTCATACACCACGATGCGTTGGATGGGATATTTGGCAATGGGAGGCACCTTTTGATCCATTAACATGTGGCAATTAATAAAAGTTTGATTTTCTGAGAATTTATCAATAAAAATGCATTTTATTTACACACGATCCTCATTAATCAATTGATTATAAAATAATCATATTTTAATCGTAATTAAAACTCAAGCAGGTGGGCTTATGTTAAAGGTATTTGTAATCAAAATCAAAGTTTTTTTTTGGAGTTTATCTTTTTTTAAAGTTAAAATCCACTTGACACTTGGAAATTACGTTTTGCACATTCAGATGACGCATTGGCGTAATTTTTTCATCTTACCGTATTTGCACTTCAAAAAATAAAATAATCTGCCTTTGATAAAATGATTACAAAAATTAAAACATCGAAATATAATTTGAAATTTATCAAAAGATAATGGTGTTTAGATAAGAACTAAAGAAATTTTTTTGTATATAAACCCAAAATCGCTCTATTCTTTTTAATAAGAAAACAAAATGAAAGCCGGTAATTTAACAAAAAATAAAATTAAAACGATTTAAAATTTTTTTTTGGATAAATTTAATTATAATATTTTTTATTATATTTTTAGTTCTTGCTTTGTGCCTTCTTGGTTTGGCTATTGTAGCTGCCGATTATACTGAGGGACATAATGGTCGTCCCGGATGTAACCTAGACGAAGAATTTGAACGACCATGGAGAAATAATTTCGATCCAACCAGATATTGGGTTTGCGATCCTGATCATCGAGGAACACCCGGAATAGAAGTACTTTGCAAATCGAATAAGGCATTCTATGATCCTGTTCGTAACTGTGTTGACTGGGGCTCATGGCAATGGACTCCACCACATGACCCACCAAGTTTGGCTTAAGGAAATATTGTTAATTAATTAATTCGAAAATGGAATAAATAAATTAACAAAAAAATCTAAATAGCCTTTTAATACTGAAGAAGATGATTTTTCAGGACATTCTTTCTGTGGTATATTTTTGGTGATCGTGAAATCTTAAAAAATATTAGTATAAAAAAATATTAAATGTCGCGTTCTACTTATCTTGTCATATGTGATTTATAGTGATTTCCGTTGTGATGAGTGTTTTGCAGAAATCTAATCACTATCTTATCAGAAAATAGCGTGATTTTTTTTGTCGTTCCAAAGTGCTGCAAATTGCTAGATTAAAAGTACAAATTCCTGTCGAGATTATAAAAGTGTTATATTTGATTTTTTTTGAGCCGTGCTTTCCTAGTCTCGAAACTAAATTTACTAGATTTAATCGAAATTCTTACACTTTGTTGGTTATTGAATAATAATAGTGAATCAGTAGGTACGTGACTTATAAAATTGATTCCATTTAAGTATGGAAAAAACTGAATCTATAAAAATCTTGCATCAGCCATTTACTATCATACATAATTTTTTTCAAGAAGAATTTGCTGGTTTTAATTTAACTCGATCCGATTTTTTACTGTTTACTGGCACAATTTATCCTATGGACCAATCATAACATTGAGATGCATGGTGTAATGGTGATCCTTATTGGAATGGAATGCTTCCATCTTAAAATCGGTTCTCATCCTCAAAGTAGAAGCTCTGATACTTTTGCCTTGTAAGCGAGCGTCGCGCTGTTCATTTTTCTCACCTGTTTGGTTGACTCACCAATTGAATTTTTCTTTGTTGGAATTGTGAAAAAAACTGAATTGTGAAAACTCATTATACGAAAAATAATGCGATTGAAGAATTATTTTTGCAGCGTAAAATTATGTGTCATGCATAACAATACAGCACCTCTAAATACAAAGTCTCAGCAACATAGAGCGTATATTACTAAGATCTGTATCGAATGTTCAACAAAAGTTTATAGCAGCACCCCTAGGGGTGATTTGCGTAAGTAGTGGACATCACCAATCGCTTTCTCGTACCCAGAAACCTTTATGTATAAATCGTAGAACGTATATTACTATGCTTTTTATCGAATTTTTCAGTACCTTGATGTAAGTAATATGTGATTAAATTTTTGGGGCGATCGGTTGAATGGTTTAAGAGTTTTTAGGGAACATACATACATACATACATCCAATTTTATATATATAGAAGATAACAAAGATTTCTGTAGTTTCTGGTCTATGTTGTTTAAAATTACAGTCGTCAAGCAACATTTTCCTATCTAATACTTGGCAGAGAACCCCTGACGAAAATCGCTTTACCATTTTTGAATTTAAAAAAATATTTCCAGCTGATCTTGCTTTCCGGAGTTGGACAATATGTCATGTTCAAAAAATAATAGAATTGTATCTATTATCAGTATTAAAGTTAGTCATGATCTGTCTTCATTTAATTTGAAGCTTAGGATTCACCTTTTGTACAACCCATCTGCTACGGCACTTAATAAACTAATTTTAAGATGCGAAACGTAGTAATATTCCGAATAGTGCAGATTCATATACTTATAGGACAATTTAGTACAGATATATTTTCTCCTATATGCTCACAATACTAATTAAATCTACTTGAATTAACTTCAAAAAATTTAGAAAACAAAATTCTAAAGAAATAAATTCTGTACGTATTTCAAAAATAAATAAATTATGCTGGGTTGCGTGATTAGATGTTTCTCATTAATACCAGAATTGTAGCACCTTAAAGGTCTCGCCTTTTGGTGCGCTGAAACTCTGTAACTCAACTTCCTGTCAATTGATCCAGCAATTGGTGCATGGAGGCTATACAAGGAGACAAAACTCCGTGTTGTCAATTTTCGTTTGATTATTGGTGGCGCTGTAGTCAAATGTACCCCGAAAAACATGGCCGATTATATTTATCCGGTTCATGGTAAAGTTCGTTTATTACTAATATATTTTACGTTTAGCAGCTTACAGCTGTTTATCAGCTTCTAAATTCGATTTTATATCAATGCGATTATTCGTAATTAATCAATTTTTGATGTTTCCAATGAATTTTTATTAAATTCATGTGGGGTACATCGGACAAAGGTGACATCTGTGGCCAAAAATGAACTTCTAGTTTAGTTTCTTCTACCCATCCATTTCCTGTCATTTTCCCCATAAGAGTTTTGTCTCCTTGTATATTCTCCATGAATTGGTGTATAATCGAATAATGGACTAGATTATATTGATTCCTGCAAATATTAACCGAGAAAAATTGTACCCTATCGACAAAGTTGGTGGCGTATACCGACCAACTATCTAAAAACCCTGCGGCAATGGGCCCTTTTAGACGAGCGGACACCGAACAGACAAAACTTAACTTTAATCGTTAAATATCTTTTGAAGCCCGGTGGAGTGTCGGCTGGGCATTTACACTGGCGGACACCAACGAACGGACAAACGAACGAAAAATACTAAAAGTTTCAAACAAAATTTCAAAACTTCATGGCTTGCTGTTCTTGCTTTTTGGAATTCTCTTTTGCTTTCTTGTCCTAACAACAACAACAACGCAGGAACTGTCAAAATGTCCATTCACAGTTCGCTGAAAGTCATCGTCCTCTCTCACCCTCTTCCCTACTCACCCAGTTCGTTCGTTCGTTTTGGCTGTTCAGTGTCCGCCTGTCTAAACGGGGGCAATGGAATAATCCCATGTGTGGTTTAAAACCGCCACCAAAAAATATGCAAACAATCACAATTAATAGTGCCAATCTAGTACACAAGTTGATGATCAAATGCCGATCAACTATCTAAATTCCCTAATAGCATTGAAAAACTTCCGACTGCGAAAACCGTTCTGCTCGGTGAAATTCCTGAGCGCTAAAGGCACGGTTCCTTGGGTCGTCACCGATTTTATAATCCTGGCTTCTTTTTGAAATCGTCTGGGAGTCGAGGGGGACAATTTTGGTGAGAGAATTCGTTCTCCTGCTGTTGTGATTTCTCCCTATCTTCTTCTTATTATTGTTAAAGTGATATAAGCAACCGCTGTATAACTTCACAGCTGATTTTCGTATTTGTTATACTTATGTGTACGTAGTGACGTTTTTTGTTATACGCGTTAACGTCAAGAATATTTTGGTAAGTATTTGATTTGTTTATTACTTTTTATTTCGTTTTAGGTAAATAGACTTGAATTTGTATATAAACATAATATGGATGGGTTGTTTGGATAGAAATGGTAAGTTTTTCTTGTTATTTTACTTTTTTAATATTTGCTAATGCCATGATTGTTTTGTTTTAAGGTCAGTGGGTCACTGGCCACAACACCATGCGACATGTCGTGCATGTGAATAGAAATATTGATGTTTTTAGCGTGAGCATTAGTAAGGACGTCCTTAAAAGGAGTCTTTTCAATCTCACATGACTCGCTTTCTTGCACGCTTCTTTGTGTATTGCATTTCTTACTGTTTTAAGTTATATGTTTTTAACATTTTTTTGTTTGCATGTCTTAGCTGAGCCACTGTGCAGTGGTAAACGTGACCGCGTTTGTGTGCAGGGACCGGACCGGCTTGGTACCGGAGTGCCGGGGGAGGGTCGAGAAGGAGCCTGCATTTTCGATCGCATGCTCGTTATGTGGTGTTTTCTCTTCTTATACCTTTTTTGGTGCTTTCGGCTGGTTCGGTCCCTGCACATAGGCGTGGCCCGTTTCTCAGCCCAGCTGAGAAGTGTACTTCTGAGCTAGAAGATTAACTCGATTATTATTATGTCTATTAATAAGGTTAGGTTAGGTTAAAATGGCTGGTCCTCCCCGGAGCCCACTTAGGCACACCATTGGGGCCATTGTGATGCCATTCAATCGTTGCGACAGAGGTCAGGAATACCAGTATTTTGCAGCTCGCTCAATCCATCAAGAAGTAAAGCTGAGCCAAGGAAGGTCCCTCTTTTTCTCGCGAGGCAGGGCATGTACAGAAAAGATGGGAGACAGTTTCTTCCTCATCTTCATTGCCGCAACTTCTACATAAGCCGTTGTGGGGAAGTCCCAATCTTTCGGCGTGCATGCCAAAGGGACAGTGACCGGCCAGCAGCTTCACTAAATAGCTTATCTCTTTTTTGTTCACCTGATTATCCTGATATTGTGTGAAGAGTGCGGCTGTGAGTTGAATTGCTGTGGTCCGTCTCAGCCCCAGGGCCGGATTAAAGCATAGGCAACATAGGCGCTCGCCTAGGGGCCTGCACCACAAAGGGGCCCGCACCACACACAAAAATATTTTATGCAGTCCACCACATAAGGCACCGACTTTTCGCGCAAGCGGAGGCGGAGGCACATAGATTATGTTTTTATTGAAAATTATCATAGAAATTGTTACTTCCAAATATACTACTCGTGATGAAGGAATACCAGTGTAGACCTAGATTATGTTGTAGAACTGGTTCGGTAACAGTTGAAAGAATCCCAGTGTAGATATCTGGTAAACATGACTCTACCCTACTTTCTTGTCCTTTCTAATCTCTCTCCTAAAAACCCGGTTCTGCTACTGCTGAACACCTAAGCTTTGTCAAAAAGTACCGAAGAGGGCAAATTTTAAAACCAAACTTGCTAATAACCTCAAAAGGAAAGGCCGTAGCATAAAAATTGTCCAGACATTATTGATAGGAAATTGTCCAAGCTTTCCAATTTTGCAAAAAAAATATTAGTTAACTAGGAGGAGATAAAAAAAATATAGTTTAAAAAACTAAAAAATACGATTTTATTTTGAAATGAAATAAAAAGTAAAAAATGATTTTGAATGTAAAGTTTTTATTGCTTCAGCCAGTATATGGAAACAACCTACCTTTCGAAATGTAAAAAAGCGTGGAGCTCGCTTTACCTATGTTTTTATTTTAGTAACACCGGAAGTTGTAGCTATAGCGCCCCCCACATATACTGGCTGAAGCAATAAAAACTTTACATTCAAAATTATTTTTTACTTTTTATTTCATTTTAAAATCAACTCGTATTTTTTAGTTTTTTAAAATATATTTTTTATTTTCTATATTTAGTCTATTATATCGATACCCTCATTCTAACACCACGTATGAACATTTTTAGGGAATTTTTTTTGTTGTTTTTACAATTCTCAATTTTTATGTATTTTACAATTCTCTACACACCAGTTGCAAAACCATGAAATAAAAAGTCACAACAAAACAAAATTCTATGGTCCTACTATAAAATATAATAACGGTAAGTACTGCAAACGAAATAAAAAGTTCTAAGCCACAAATATAAATTATTAGAAGTTTTTTGTCCGCGCTGTAAAATTTCATTAAAGTTAGTTAGCAGGTTTACACTCTAAGCGGACGATATTTAGTTTAATTTTACAGAATTTTGAATTGCGTCGTTGAATTTTGGACGTTGATGACTCATTCCGGTGGAAGTTGATAGGGTAGAACCTTGGCTTTTATAGTTTTAGATAGGTGGGAATATGCTGCGTACACTGATACCTTATTCATGAAAATATGTCATAGGGTTACAAAAATACAGGGTGATATGTAAAACTCTAAAAAAACTTTAAAACGCCCTAGCGGCTAAACCGTTACGATTTGCCCCTCCCATAAGATTTTTTGTTCGTCCAACCAAAACCTATCAACAGCCGGACGCTTTGTGAACTTAGCGTATACACTATAAACCCTGTATACAGTTTCCTTTCCGTTTTCGTACGAGTTTAAGTAGAGTGCTTATCCAATCGAATATCTTTGCAAAACTCGTGTACTCCATTTCCAGAGTACTATAACATAAAGATAGTTTGCCCTGGTAGCAGAATTCTTGAATTGTCAATCATATTTTCGTAATCTTGACCAACGGCCAAGCAAAAATTAATAGATTCAGAATTTCAGATCATCATTTTCATTTCACCTTGTTTCATTTCTTGTGCTTTACTTTCGTGGCAGAAAAGCAACGGGCTTGGTTAGCAGAAATGTTTCATGCCACAGAGTGCTCTTGAAATATCCCTAGCTTGTTTATATGATCAGAATTATCTCGGCCAACGGGAAATTGGCAGGAGTTAATAAAAATGCAGCCAAACTTAACAAAACCTGCTCGGCCGAAGGGGAATCGCTCCAATTGTCCAAACCCTGGCAATGTCCAGGTACAGGTGTCCGAACTTCCTGTAGATGACGTCTTCCTCCAGGTCTATACCACAGTTCTTTGTATTACGCAAGTCCAATGTCTTACTACTGGAGAAGGTCCTATCGAATGTTTTGAAATTGAATTTGAAACCATTAAAATAATGTTCTCTTTCTACTGTCAAGGTTAATTTTTTTTCGGAAGGGGGCCCGCACCACAGGTTCCGCCTAGGGGCCTCCAGATCTTTAATCCGGCTCTGCAGCCCGGCTAATGTCCCCTCTAAGCTGCGCGGGTGCGCGCCCCCGCACTAATTTTTCGAGAGTTGCGCAGCCGTTTTTGTATTCTGCGCACACTGGGCTTGTTCACCAATTTTTTATTTCATTTTATAAAAGAATTGCATCTAAAAGTGGCAAAAATTCATATTTCACAAAAAAAGTAAAATTTGCTTGGTTTGCTCTATGTTAAGAAAGGGGAGTTCATTGTTGTGTGAATTTTGTATACAGCATTTCGTGCGAGGTTGCAGTCACGTAATTGGAAACGTCACCGAGCATAACATAATGACTAGCTGTTTGTATACTCCTCTTGTTTTATAGCTTGTCGTTCGAACATAGTAGATCTTGCCCCTAATAAGGAAAAATTGTGGGGTGTTTATTTATTTATTTTTATTATTATTTATTTATTATTATTTGTTTACTTATTTCCAAAAAAAATATCTGTGCAACTAGGGTTTGTATTTTCGTTAAAATCGTGTGCCTCAAAGAGTTAAATCCTGAGAACGAGGAGGCCACTCCAAATAAGTAATTTTCGCGTGTCTGGGGAACTTACGTTGCAAGAACTTCGTCGTAGGGGCTGCGGTGTGAAACCTTTTTCACGCATTTTCGGACACAAAAAGTGCGCCAACATCCAACAAAAGCGTGTGTGCGTTTTTCCAACTTTGAAGAAAAACGGTCCGATGATGGTTTTTTAGCACACTTCGGCTCAAACAGTGACTTTCTCATCGTACAGTTGTGTTTCTTGAATGACGTATGGGTTCTCTGTTTCCCAAATTCGACAGTTTTATTTATTGACTCCGACAGAGAGTGTAAAACGAGCTTTAGGTGTGTATTGACTCATACCTGAAATGGTACTCAATGACTTTTCAGAATCGAGTACATTTGTCAAAATCGGCTAAAACATGTCAGGGTTATTCAATGTTGAAATACCAAAGGTCTAGATGGCGCACTCGTATAAACAGAGCTGTGAACTGTAATGTCAAAATCAATTTTCAAGAATATTTATTAAAAAAAATTGACCTCAAATACATGCACAGCAATTCCCCACCCCCTCCCACCCTTGCACACTTTTCCATACGTTTTCAATATTTTTGCTCTCATATACTTTGTACCGCGCAGTGAGCGAAAAAATGAGAGGGAACATTGAGCCCGGCTCGAGCAAAACTGAGTTTTCTCACAGCCAGTTTATAGGTGGCTAAGGGCATGTCCATCTGGGTTAAGCGGGGTGTCCTTTCCACTTCCGTTCCCTGTCTAGCAAGCTCATCTGCCCTGCAGTTTCCTATAATTCCTCTGTGTCGAGGAACCCAACACAGAGTTATATCAAACTGAGTGGCAGTCTCACACAGAGACCTGCGGCAATTCAGAACAGTCGTGGATATTGTAACGAGCGAATTAAGAGTCTTGAGGGACGCCTGGCAATCCGATAGAATACATAAATTCTTATGAGAGATATTATTTATCTTCAGCCATTCGAGAGCCTCCCAGATCGTAGCGACTTCCGCCTGGAAGACGCTGCAATGGTCGGGTAGAGAAGAGAGGTATCTATATTCAATGCCTCGGAAAAGATACCACAACCTACGCTGTTCCTAATTTTTGAGCCATCTGTATAGATACATAATGACCCAGTCGGTATAACACCATCCGTCCAGCCATCTCTGACCGGAATGAAGGTACTGAACCTTTTCTCCAAGGTCTACGTAGGTGTAGTGTAATCCAGGATGTCCGCAGCGGTGGCGAAGCTCCTAAGGATGAATGCATGACCATGTGAATAGGGAGTCCATCCAAGAGAAGCCTTTATACTGGCGGCCGTCCAGGCTTCCATTTGCTCGGCATGTTTGTCCAAAGGAATAATATGCAATAAGACATCCAGGGCAGCTGTTGGGGTGCTTCTCATTGCACTACTAAAACAGAGCTCAGCTGTTCTTTGGACTCTTACCCTGAACCTTACCTTACTGTGAACCTTGGGTGTTTGCCCGAAGAGGTCAACCTCAGATCCACATACAAAAACAAAACAATTTAGACAAAAAAATTCTCAAAACAATCCACATGAAAATCATCAAGGCGGTACCCCGGGCCCCAAGAGTTTCGGCTGGCTCTGCGGGGGGGGTTCGTGGAATGTTGAGACCCCTCGAGAGGTAGCACCTATCTATGTGCATCACCACTTACCTGCCCAATCATGGCCGACGCGGAGTACTTAAGGGAGCATCGAGGGTACCTGAAAGCAAATTCTGGAGCGAGATTAATAATTGCGCTGTTAGGCCATTAGCGGGCCTTAGCCCATCATTAACACTGAAAAAACTCGACCTTTTACTCTAAATTGTCCTTTAATGAACTAATTACATAATTACAAAGAAAAACAAAAAAACTAAATCCATTGTTCTCTAATTTCTAACGTGACGCAGTGTGTGTGTTCGCTAAACCAAAATGTAAAAAAATTAATTAAATGCCTAACAATCAACCTAAGAAAATGGCACTGGTACCAATTCTCTTACTTTGGGGCATCTGAAAATTATTTCAACAACCCAATATCTTGTTGTCAATCCCAATAATATAAGGTCTAAAATAAATCGAACATTTGTTATACAGTATAACAATTATATAAACATCAACACTAGGTGCTAATTAAAAATTATGAAAAATTGCACAAGTCATGCCAACACGAACAAATTCATTCAGTTAAGTATATGATAAGAAAATTCTTAAACCAAACTCAAAAGACTCTTCTAGCTAGTGTAACAATAATGTTACACTTCAAATTATTAGATCAAAATCTACAAATTATAAAAATTTAAAGAAAAAAATCTACAGTCTTTGCAAACACGCAAACGACGGGATCATTGAAAATGATTTTGCGATATGTTGAAACTTACCTCTATATAAATATACACGCGAAATAATTATAAATGTAACAAAATAGAATTTCTTGTTTTCTGCCTCTTCAAATGCACTCGCTTTTTTCGCCTTCCTTTGCACACACACTATAAAAACCTGAGCACTTACACAAAAAGAATTTCACTACGCTAAAATTCGGCGAGGGCCCTTCCTGTAGTTCTGTATTCCAAGCACGATACACGACGATACAAAGACACATGCATCTCAGCATCTCTGCGTAACGCTTTTTCGTTACATTTCTCGTTACCAATTTTCATACTTACCGACCCTATAATCATTTTCAATGATAAAAATTACTTTTCTTACATTAATACAAATTCAGGTCAGGTCAATCAATACAACATAGAATTGTCCACCCAACACGTATGAACAGTAATCTAACCGGTCACCAAAGTTATGGCCCTTTTGTTGTCTAGTTGCTTGCCTAGTTGTTCCTCTTGGTGTTACCTACTGTTAAAGGAATAATCTACCAACTTCTCTGCTAAGAACCGTTACCCCTGCAGACTGGTCCACTTAAACTTTCCTCCGACTTTCTTCCCACGAAGGATTATTTTCTGCTACAATGTCGATTTTCTTCCCAAAAAACTTTTTGTCTGCTACAATTTACAGACTCCAGAGTCCGTTCTTCTGAACTCATTACACATTAATATTATATATTCGTCTAGGTTCGTTTAACAACCTCCGACGACTTTTACGACATATTCAAAAACTGAATAAACTGTTTGGTTTGAGATTTGCTCTCTAACTTTCTTTGATCACAGTAAAATGGACATCTATCTTTACAAAAACTTGTTAGTCTTCGGTTTTCTGTTGACCTTTTCCGATTTTTCCACAAAACCTGGTCAACACTTTTTCTATTTTTCAATTTTTCTGTCCTTCAGGTACAAAGTCTTTTTTTATCTTCCAAAAGAAAAACCTGACTACTTCTTTCTTTTTCCTAAAAAAATCAACTGCTATTCGTATTTTTTTTTCAAAAACTGACTCTTTCTTTTATTTTTTTGTCTCTCAACCTTCCTTTTTTTTCAAGCCTACCCTTTTAACCTACGCTATAAGGTGGATTTCGACCAGGGGATAGGCTCGCCGTTACATTACGATACGCAATCTACTGTAATCCAGTCCACCAGACCGATATGCCATACAAGTACAGGTCTGATTACGGCTGACAACCAGTGGAGGATGCGGGCTTTAAGGGCCCAATTGGCTCCGACCGTTCTTTGGCATAAGGGCGAACTACAATGGTCTTAAGACGTCTTAAGACTACTTAAGATTTTGTACGCTACTATGGGGCTAGAACAAGCAACCACAATGGCCTTAAGACAATCTTTCGTTCTCTTTCGCAAACTTTCGTTAAGTCTTAAGGCTACGCTCAGAACCGTAGAATCTTAAAGAATCTTCAAGAAAGTGGCGTTTGCGATTGACATTTAATTTGGCATTTTACAAAAATTAAAGTATCAGTGGAAATATAAGGAAAAAGATTATTTGAAATAAGGTGCTCTGTGGAACAGTGGCGTAGCGTGGGGGGGGGGGGGGGCAGAGGGGCCCATGGCCACGGGCGGCACAGATTTGGGGGCGGCAGGGGGCCGCCAAGCAGGCTAATGCTGTCTACAGCATCAGGCCATGGTCATTACACGATGGTAAATTATACTGAGGCTTCAAATTTTTGAAAAATAATAGTAGTACATACTACTCTTACTAAGAGCGTGAATCGAGATAAATTCATTCTTGATTTTCAATTTGGAACATACATTAGGAAATGAAGCGATGTGTGATTGTTAAAGACCGGTGCAGCGTTTGTTTAGCAACTACTTATGTGTAGCAAGTACTTCAACAAAAAGTATAATATTAGCAGGCGTTGAACGTGTATTTATCAGCAGGCGTTGAATTTTTATATTTTTTTTTGCTTTTCATGTATCTAACAATTGAATTTAAGTTTTTAGCTTTGTTTTGTCATCGATTGAATAAAGTTGTAAAATATCACCTCACGTAATTTTCTTGGCTTCATATAAAACCCTTAACCGGCATCTTTACATAACAGCGTTGATATATTGTTTATTTTAACAAATAGTTTGATAAAGTTTCAGGTGTACCTAAATTTGTTAGCTTTCGTAAAGTCAATTTATTTGTTCCATATACGATTCGTCCAATATATAGGAGTTTTAAGGTAAATGTTTGTTTTGTTTATTTTTAAACTTTTGGCTTTGAGGTTTTACCCATGCATGCTACTTATTCGTTTTAACGTATTAAACTATGTATAAGTAAATTAATTTTACGCACGCGTAATATGTTCGTGATATTATTATTTATTTCTATAATGGTTTTGTGTTGTTATAGCACACTAAACTATGAAAAGAGTAAGAGAAAGTGGAGCATCGTATCGAAATAAGAAGAAATTCAAAGAGGAAAGTATCAGAAAAAATGAAGGCGCTATACTAAAGTTTGTGAAAGTTTCTTCGGAGAAGCTGGAATCTACACCAGGGCCATCGGGTGTGAGTTATTCAGAGGCTAGTGTTGCTCAAAACCAAGACGAAGCTGAAGTAGTACAAGTACCGGGCACTGACGAATTTCTAGGACCTCTTTTTGATATTTCGAATTCGTCAGCTTCACGTGCATCCGATGAGATTGCTGAAATTTCGACATCACAATAAGCTGTAACCACATCAAAAGGGTCGAACTTTGACGGAAACGACTTTGGAAAATGGCCTGAAAATATTGATTCGAACATGCGATTGCTCGTAATACAGCGAGGTCCCGAAGTCTTTCAGCACATTAATACAGACTTCGCTGAAGAGCCAACAGTACTACGAACGGTTCAATCAGAACCAGACGCGAATTCTATACCACTGAAAGTATTGTCAAGGAGGCGACTAACGCGGGAATGGTTTTGGCGCACATTGACAAATGGTGAAAAAGTTTTACGAACTTGGATGGCTTATTCCCCTTCTAAAGCGTCATTATTTTGTTTCTGTTGTCGCTTATTTGAAAACGCAAATTCACCTAACGTATCGAAGTTTTGCTCCTCCGACGGGTTTAACACTTGGTGGAAACTGAACCCCAAAGTCGGCAACCATGAATCAAGTCCTGCACACAACCGAAATTTTTGCAAATGGAAGGAGTTGGAAACAAGACTTCAAAAAGGACAGACTATCGATAAAAAAGAGCAAGAAATCGTGACAAAAGAAATAAAAAAATGGCATGAAATTCTAACCAGAATGTTCGATATAATAAGGATTCTGGCAAAACAAAATTTAGCGTTACGTGGCCACAGGGAAAATGACACCAGTGCCAATAGAGGCAACTTTTTAGAATTGGTGCATCTGCTGGCAAAATACGATCCTGTTCTCCGAGAACATTTAGTAAGAATTAAAATGGCCAAAAAATTTCACTTTCTTACCAGAAATTCAAAACGAGTTTATTGAAATTTTAGGGAAAAAAGTTCGCCAAAAAATTATAGGTCATGTGGAAAAGGCCAAGGATTATTCCATGATATTCGACAGTACCCCTGACATTTCCCACAAGGACCAAACAAGCCAAGTATTAAGATACGTGATGATTGAGAATCGCGAAGTACGCGTAGTGGAATCTTTTATAGATTTCATTGAAACGAAAAACAAAACAGCCGAAGGTATTAGTGAAATGATTTTAAGTAAACTCGACGCTGATGGGCTCGACATTATGGATTGTAGAGGGCAAGCTTACGATAATGCCGCTACAATAGCCGGAAGACAGACAGGTGTGCAGCAGCGAATAAAATATATTAATCCTAATACCGAATTTGTGCCCTGCTCAAATCACTCACTCATGTGGCGTGACTCCCTGCGTGTCCCACTTTTTCATTGTCTTTGCACGCTTCTCTGTTTGATGTTTTGTGGTCTTAAATGTTGCATTGTTTTTTTGTGTTTGCATGTCTTAGCTGAGTGGTAAATGTGACCGCGTTTGTGTGCAGGGACCGGACCGGCTCGGTACCGGAGTGCTGGCGAGGGTAGAGAGGGAGCCCGCATTTTCAGTCGCATGCTCGTTATGCGGTGTTTCTCTTCTTATACCGTTTTGGGTGCTCTCGGTCGGTTCGGTCCCTGCACATAAGTGCGGCCCGTTTCTCAGCCCAGCTGAGAAGTGTACCTTCTGAGCTAGAAGGATAAACTCTATAATCTAGTTTGCTTGCATGCGGCATCGGTGGAAGTGAATTCAGTAACTTTATTCGGCACATTGGAACGTTGTTATGCTTTCTTTTCTATGTCCACACACCGATGGGAGATTCTGATTGCTGCCACAGGAAAGAGTTTGAAGAGGATTCAGGACACACGTTGGAGCGCAAGAGGCGATGCAGTAAACATGACACGAAATTATTTCAAAGAAATTTTGACAACGCTAGAGAAACTTACAGAAATAAACGAAAGCTTGAACACACGAACGGACGCAGGAACTTTGCTATTCGCGATGCAATCATTTTCGTTTTTATGTTTTTTGGGTCTCTGGCAACCGGTGCTGCGTGAAGTGAATGATGCCCAAAATTATTTGCAAACAGAGGGACTTAACGTACATCAGTGTGCTCAGAAAATAAGCGCCCTACAGACTTCTATAGAAGAGAAACGAGAGGAATTCGTAGACGAGGCTTTAAGTTACGCTAAAGGCTTGTGTGGAGAACTTGACATATATCTATTGAACCTCCAAGACGGATTAAGAGGAGGCATATTTTTGGCGACGGAAGTAGGGATGCCGGCCTATCGTACGAAGACGATCTAAAACGAAAAATGTTTTCTTCGTTAGATAGACTAACTGCTGAAATTCGAGAAAGGTTCCAGCAGCTCCAGAAAGTGGCCGAAAAATATGCCTTCCTAACGCCTTCAATAATATTAGGCGTGGGTGATGAGGAATGCAACCTCGAACAAGCTCCTCAAGATATTGACAGAGAGGAGTTTAAGCTTGAGTGTGCGCATCTAAGAGCTTTCGTAGCTACAACAGCCTGTAAGAAAGAACTTATTGATTCCGGTCCACTAGATTTACTAAAGTTTATTTTTGAGTCAAAACTTGAAGAAGGATTACCTAATATAGTTATAATGCTAAGAATTTTCCTCACAGCTGCCATAAGTAATGCCAGTTGTGAGAGAAGCTTCTCTAAATTAAAACTATTTAAGATCCACAATGTCCACGTTGAGATTAACAAACCTTGCCATTTTGGCTATAGAACAAGAGGTACAAATTAACATTGGCGAATGTATTAAAGAGTTTGCCTTGCAAAAAACACGCAGAATAAAATTTTAATATATAAAAGATGTTTTATTTTGAATCCGTTTTAAATAGTGACAGAGAATGACCGATTTTTTTTGGTTAGTTGCGAAAACAGGGGGCGGCAAATTTAGGGTCCGCACCGGGTGGCAGAAATCAACGCTACGCTACTGCTGTGGAAAGATATTTAATAATGGAATATTTGGATTTATTAAAGGATTTAACAACATTAACTAAATTAGTGAGCGAAGTGATGCGAAAAAAAAGAAACCGCGGTCGTGTAGTGTACGAAAATTATATGCAGACCGTTCTAAAAATGGTTATTATAAAACCACTTTTTTAAAAATGAAAGGGACCGATCCTGGACAATTTTACATCCAGTATAGCTTAATTAAACTAGACGTCTTTATTTACTCCAGACTCGATTTGTTGTGATTACCTTTTACAAATGTCAAAGCGTCTTAAGGGTATTATAGCTGAGCTTAAGATTCGTTAAGATTTGATAGAAAATTAGCCAGTCTTAAGAGAATTTGACGAGAAATCTTAAGACGTCTTAAGACCATTGTAGTTAGCCCTATAAGAAGAGAGCTGTTTCGGCCTTATTGGCTCTCTCTAAAAGATTCAGCCTCCAGTATGAGACCCAGAACTTTCGCAACTTCTTTAAGTTGTAGACTTTAATTTCAGAATCTTAGAGAAGGAAAAACGAGAAGTCTATGCTTTATTGTAAAGAGCACTACTTCAGTCTTAGCTGGATTAACGCCTACACCCTTTTTAGTAGTCCAATGAACAAGAGTGTCCAATGCTCGTTGCATTATATCTCGTATTGTTGATATGAACTTGACGGTCACCACCAGCAAAATATCACCAGCGAAGGCCACAGTGGTGCACCCAGGCACCTCTAGGGTTATCAACACTTCGTTGGATGTCATATTCCAAAGGAGCGGGGACAGGAACCCACCCACATTGGAACTCCTATAGATGGTTGCAAGCTTGTCCAGAATATAGGTCACTGACTTTTTGAATTTCAATAGGATAAATTCCGTCCGGTCCCGGTGTTTTAGAAGGCTTAAAGCCTTCCATGCCGCATGGGAGTAGATCCCTGTTTATCAGTCTGTCAATAGTACCTAAATCATATTTGCACTTCAAAAAATAAAATAATCTACATGATAAAATGATAAAATGATTACAATTATTATAACATTGAAATATAATTTGAAACTTGTCAAATTCATGATAATGGCGTTTAGATAAGAACTAAAGAAATTTTTGGTATAAAAACCCAAAATTTCTCTGTATTCTTTCTAATAAGAAAACAAAATGAAAGCCGGTAATTAAACAAAAAATAAAATTTAAAACGATTTAAAAATTTTTTTGGATAAATTTAATTACAATGTTTTTTTATTATATTTTTAGTTCTTGCTTTGTGCCTTGTTGGTTTAGCTATTGTAGCTGCCGATTATACTGAGGGACATAATGGTCGTCCCGGATGTAACCTACCCCTAGAGTTTACAAAACCATGGAGAAATAATTTCGATCCAACCAGATATTGGATGTGCGATTCTGCTCATCCAGGAACTCCTGGAAAAGAAGTACCTTGCAAATCGCAAATGGCATACTATGATCCTGCTGAAAAATGTGTTGACTGGGGCTCATGGCAATGGACTCCACCACAAGACCCACCAAGTTTGGCTTAAGTAAATATTGTTAATTAATTAATTCGAAAATAGAATAAATAAATTAACCAAAAAAAATTAAGACTTTTTTGATACTGAAGAGAAGGATTCATACAGAATATTCTTTTTGTGATATATGTTTGGTGATCTTGAAATCTTAAAAAATATTAGTATAAAGAAAATTAAATGCTGCGAACTACTTATCTTGTCATAAGTGATTTATAGTGATTTCCGTTGTGATGAGAGACTCCCTTAGAGTTAGCAACACTTCGTTAACTGTCATGATCCAAATAGGGAACGCAATCCCGGATGTTTTTCCCAAACCCGGGATTTCGGGATTCATTTTCATCAATCCCGGGATCCCGGGATACCCCGGGATTCTGCCTGCTGCCAAAAATTAAATTTTTTCGCTATCGAGCATTCGAGGGGTTTGAGGAACATAAGGATGGTATGGTTGTTTTTCTAGTAAAAAAAAATAATTACAAACAAAACATATAACTTATAACAAAGAAGTTTAATGCAACTTACTTACATACATATATGTAGTTTTCAAACTTAAATTTTTATTCGTGAATTAAAAACAAAAAACAATTCATTATTTAGTTATAAAGGAAAAATTAGGCCTGCTTAGCCTGTTGCTGAAAATAGCTTTGACGGAAGCAAAGTGCATCCAATCAATCACGGTATACAGAAACAAGGTAATGAAAAAGACTGTATATTGTAAGACGGTATTTTAGTGCTGACGTCACTTGGTTCCCTTTTTCTACGGTATTCGAAACTATCAGTCTCTTTTTCATTACTTTGGCCTGTTGCTCGGGACGACGACGCGACGGCCAACCAACAGAAATCGTACGATATTCATTTTTTAGAGAAGAGGGTGAGAGAGGACGATGGGGAGGGAAGATTTCCCATCCAACTTTCTCACACGATTTTCGATACGACTTTTTGGCAGCGGTGTGGTTGTTGTTGTTTTTTGTTCCTTTTGCTGGAAGAAGAAAAGAAAGGGCGATGACTTTTGTTTCACTCGGAAAGTACGCAAAAGAGAATTAAAATAAAAGCAACAACAATAAGCTAAAGCGTTTTGACGTACAGTTGGTTGAAAAAATTGGCCCGTGTGAAAGCCCGTACGTCTTTTCCTCAATTTTCAAAAGGGAATGGACGATGACAGCAGATTTTGTTGGTTGGCCGTCGTTTCGTGTGAAACAGCCCCTCGTTTCTGTATACCGTGCATTCAATGTTTTGTCATTCAGTCTTGACCGAAACTTCGTAAATAAAATTCCGGCTGCGGAATAGGCCATTTAAGTATCCACGCTTGTTGGTGGAATGGTCAAAAGAAAGTCATATACCTTCTGCATATGGAAGCCACGCGCTCCACCGCTCTCAAATAGTGACATTTCTCTTTTTATCACTAAATTGAAATTCGCTGCCGATGCGGTCGGAATGGCTGATTTGGCAAAACCCTTGCACAATCGCCATTTGCAATTGGTCTTCCATTGAAATGGATTCTAATTCAGTTCCGGGTGAGTCAGTTACCTCAGCGCTCTGATCTTGATCAGTATTTATAACTGACAGTCTTTTTAGAAGATTATGTATACCCTTACGTATCGTAGCTTTCGAGGGTACATATTTCGAAAAGATCGTAATCTTCCGGAGCACAAGGGTTGTGGAGATATTGCAAGATTCCAGAGAGTTCTGTGCAAACACGTTGACGTATACGCAATCTGAGTGATGCTGCCAATTATGCGCATATTAGAGTTGCTTGCAGCTCGGTTGAATTCGGCAAAAGCAGAGGCACACACGGGAAAATACAGAGAGCAATGGTCTCCACCGCCGAGCAAATTAGAAGCTGCAAAAAGGAATTGGATTTTTCGTTGCGTGTTTCGTATACCGCGGTTAAAAAATAATTGCAACATTAAATTTGAAGATTATAAGTTTCATATTCAAAATATTTTTCCACCGAAATATTTTTTTTAAATAAATCACGTTTTTTGTTTAAAAAACGTTTCCGGGATCCCGGGATTAGGCCGTATCAATCCCGGGTTTTCGAGACCGCAAAAATAGCCGGGATCCCGGAATCCCGGGATACGGGATCCCGGGATTGCGTTCCCTAGATCCAAAGGAACTCCTAAAGATGGTTGCAAGGTTGTCCAGAATATAGGTCACTGACTTTCTGAATTTCAATAGAATAAATTCCGTCCGGTCAAGGTGTTTTATAAGCCTTAAAGCCTTCTATGGCCCATACGAGTAGATCCCTGTTTATAAGTCTCTTTACATAAAAAATATGTGTACTGTTAATAAGGCATTTTTCTGGGAAAAACGAAGAAATTTGCGTGGTCAAGATGGAACCCATCACTCAAGTTTCTGTTTTTCACATTTACCTCAAACATGAACCTAATTTCGTTGCTCTACCATAATTGGTCTAGGAGTAATTGAAGTTTAAGTAAATTTTAAAAAGACATTTCTTTTTTCGTAAACACACTGTATTTTGGTGGATAGTGGGGATAGCCACCCTCTCTAGGACAATTTTTTTCTCCAAACGCATCCAGGAATCACTCCTGAAAATATTAGCCGCGTAGGCCAACAAAGGGTTTATTAAACATCTCATGACCTTTGCAAGTCGCGAATGAGGGCATATGAGTATTTTAAATGTTTAAAACGGCGATATCTCATGAATGGCAATTCGTACGGCAAAATATATGGCATCTTTTTTTGTAGATAATCGCTTAATCTACAAAATTTGTGAACACTGTTTTATGATAAGACTTACGGTTTAAGAGAGATTTGCAGAAAACTGACATTTTGACCTTTTGACCATGAATAAAAAAATGTCCTCCTGACCGATCGTCAGTCTCGACATTTTATGTAGGTAATGATGTTTTTAAGGTGTGTACCAATTTTCAGCAACTTTCCAGTTATCTATCAGTAAAATGTCTATTTTGACTGGATTATGACTGCTTGTGGTCCATGTACCTTTTCCTTGTTGCTGCAATTTTTGGCACATTGGACTTTTAGAGAGAACTTTTCTAAGTCTTGAGGTATCTGAAAAACCTTCTGTTGTCTTACAAAAGGTCTTCCAGGTTTCCTTCTTTAACTTGCGCAGTTTGTACTTGAACGCCCTAAAACGCCTTTTATAGTTGTCCCGGTCCGAGTCGAAGTTAGACCGTTTAGCTTTATTGAAGGCCTTTCTTCATTCAGACGCTTACTGTTCCATCAAGGAGGTTTGGTTTTACCCCTGTATTTCTTAATGGGACAACTGCTTCCAATGCATTATTTAGGAGGTTGCTGAGATTCCTCACCTGATATTCGAGATCTTCAGCGTTCCAATAGTAAGTGGGAACATGTCTATATACGGCCGAATCTGCGTTTCGGACATTCCTGTAACCAGGGGCCTTCTTCACAGTGTTGAGCTCATATTGACATTAAAAAGAATGTCTATGTGGTCAGAGCAGGAGTGTTCACTGGATATTCTCCAGATTTCTACACTACACAGGGTCTTTTGGACTCAGGGTTAGTAGGTGAGTATCCTCAGGCACCTTAGGATCAGCTGCTTCCGTTCTTGTGTCACCCGCAATGCCAGGCACATTGGGTTCAGCTACTTGCGTAACCGTGTCACCCTCAGTTCCAGGTAAGTTGGGTTCAGAAACTTCCATACTCGTGTTACCTGCAGTGCCCGAGGGCTCACCATCTGCAGCCGCAGGTGGAACAGTTGAACCCACTCCACTCTGCTTGAGGGGCAAAATGTGATTTTTAAAAGGCCTCAGAGTTTTGGAAAAGAAACCGTTATTGGTAGTAGTGAACTTAGTTCGATTTTTTTCAGGGTGGTTAGTCACCATCGAGATAGGGGGGCCAACATGTAATGTAATGTAAATATTTAAATATGTAGCAGGACTGCGGTCGGGACCCCGGGAAGTTTCATTAGTCAAGTGTAAGCGACAAGCCACTAGGGAGGCTGCTAAACTTGTGAAAGCTTATGATTAAAAGAAAACGTTTTTGTTTAATATCTCCCTTCCAACCCACTTCTCAGTTTCGCTGATAACAGGACTCTGCGATATTCCTACGCTTTCGACAATATAAGACAAGCACGTACCTAACCTTGTCTTCACCATCGTGAACTCATGTCCAGCTCTATCAACGGGGACAACAATCACATTCTTGATTGGAGCCGCAAGAATCGTGTTCAGTTCAACCTCTCCAAAACGAACTTCTGTCTCATTACTTATAAAACCTGCACCGACCTTCCTTCTGTCTCAGTGGACAACACACACCTTACCATTGAAATTTCTACCCTCCTGCCTGCACGGCAATATTTCTCCCGCAACACAAGACTAGCCCACTCGGCTCATTCTCATACCCTGCAATCCCGCATTCGAATTTTTTGCATATCGCTAATTGCATGTCAAACCGAACACTAAATATTAATTGATCATCCCGATTTTTTTTAAATTTTGCAGACGCATTCTACACATGAAATAATGGGACCCATATTTCGGGGAAAAAAATTGCGATTCTTTTTCAGAGGAAATGCACGGCTGTAATTTACAAGAAATTTCAAAAAACGTCGCTCGGCCTATCTTTCAAATTACTGTATCTTCGAAACCATTAGTCGTACAAAAAAATTATGTAGATCGATTTTGAAGATCTTGAGTCACTCTATGTAGTGGTGTATTTAGAATTTGTGTTTGATATTAATAAATTGTTATTATTTGTCTATAAAATTTCATTAGCATTTTTCATCATCAACTCACCAACTTAAAGTTTTGGAAAAAATATCATCGTGTTCCCACTTCAATTCTAAAGAAACAGTGAAAATTTGAAAATGGAACTCAAACGGGGTCATATTTAAAAAATTCTCGGTCTATCAAAGTGTTACATTTTTCTCACTGTTGACCTAATTTTCTGGAGCCTTTCACACATAATAAAGAATCCGCCAACTGTGAATTGTTTTCTTCAGTAATGCAATGTCCTGGTTGTGATAATCTCATACAAAAATTAACAGACATTTTAAAGAAAATATGGTGATTATTAAGAAAAGTTTAACTATTACTAACTATTGACTCATTCTTATGTTGCATTTTTTGAATCAGAAAAAAAATTAATTGCGACCTAAAGAATGTTTAGTCATTTGCGATTTTTCCGAAAATTACGCGTTTGTTCCACAGGATGCGTGCACTGGAATATTGACCAAGTAACGATCCACCCTTTCGCAATTGTAAAGATAACAGGAAAACATAATTTCTTAATTTCTTCGAAATCTCAGACTGTTTGAAACACGCCGTCCACTTATTTCAGCGTGGTTTAATTACTTTTAAAAAAAAAGATTGAGTTCTTTGAGAAAAATATTTTACTTTTCCCATGGAACGAGTGCTCAATACAAAATCAAAAAAAAAATTCATAAATCTCTGTTATCACAAAGATGATTTTGATGTAAGTGCAGAATGCACCTTTTCGCCACGTCGTCGCATGGAAAAGGACCTTGTGTTATTCATTTTCCGTTGTACCCACCGTCCCTGTTAACCTATTCTGCGTGTACGCGACACGATAAGCCGTCGTGCCGCGCGGTCACACTCTTTTAAAGAATTTTTTAAATATGACCCCGTTTGAGTTCCATTTTCAAATTTTCACTGTTTCTTTAGAATTGAAGTGGGAACACGATGATATTTTTTCCAAAACTTTAAGTTGGTGAGTTGATGATGAAAAATGCTAATGAAATTTTATAGAAAAATAATAACAATTTATTAATATCAAACACAAATTTTAAATACACCACTACATAGAGTGACTCAAGATCTTCAAAATCGACCTAATATAATTTTTTTGTACGACTAATGGTTTCGAAGATACAGTAATTTGAATTTCTTGTAATTTACAGCCGTGCACTTCCTCTGAAAAAAAATTGCAATTTTTTTCCCGAAATATGGGTCCCATTATTTCATGTGTAGAATGTGTCTGCAAAATTTAAAAAATATCGGAATCATTAATTATAATTTTTACCGAAAAACGTTCGGTTTGACATGGAATGACCGATATACACTTCTCATCACTTCTTTGTTCTTTTTTATTATTTTAATGGGGTTTCTACTCCAAGGAATTCATCATCATCATGAGCTCCACAGCCTATTTTTGGCCTTGGCTTCGACCAGCAGCGTTCGCCTCCATGACTGTCGATATTTGGGCGGTCTGTGACCATTTTCTTATTCCAGATTGTCGACGTCGTCTATCTAACTTTTCTAATGGCGTCCTACCCTCCGTTTTCCGTTAGGTACTTTCCCCAGCAATATCTTTGCCGCGCTCCGTTCCTTACCACTTTCGATATGACCGAAAGAATTGAACGAAGGATTTTTTTCGAATCTTCTTATCCATGCTACGTCTGCCTTCTTCAATATTTACACTTCTGAGCTATATAGTAAGACAGGCCTTATGATGCAAGTCACACTATCCATCATTTCGTTTATTACCACCATACACAAACCGATTTTTTAGGCAAGGGGTCGCAGGGAAGTATATGCCATGCGTGTAATTTGCATACTTCGCTGCGACGCCTTGCCTAAAAAGTCGGTTTGTGTATGGGGGTAATTAACGAAGTGATGGATAGTGTAACTTGCATCTATTAGTGTTGCGCACAGTTTCATTTTTGTTTTCCTTCATATATTTCTCGAAGTCAGGTGTTTCCGGGCGGGCCGCACCGCAACGCATAGCAAAACTCTTTCTACATAACTTTCGTACTGGCGGATCGCAGCACATAACATCGCCGCAGAAATAGGCCTAGTAAGCGAAGTGTTTATAACTCTAAGGGAGTCTCTCATCACAACGGAAAATACTGTAAATCACATATGAAAAGATGAGTAGAACGTAACATTTAGTTTTTTATGATAATTTTTTTTTTGATGTTTCACGATCACCAAAAATATACTACAGAATAAATTTCCTGAAAGAATCCTCCTCTTCAGTATTAAAAAATTCTATTCATATTTTTTTTGTTAATTTTTTTATTCCATTTTCGAATTAATTAATTAACAATATTTACTTAAGCCAAACTTGGTGGGTCTTGTGGTGGAGTCCATTGCCATGAGCCCCAGTCAACACATTTTTCAGCAGGATCATAGTATGCCATTTGCGATTTGCAAGGTACTTCTTTTCCTGGTGTTCCTGGATGAGCAGAATCGCACATCCAATATCTGGTTGGATCGAAATTATTTCTCCATGGTTTTGTAAACTCTAGGGGTAGGTTACATCCGGGACGACCATTATGTCCCTCAGTATAATCGGCAGCTACAATAGCTAAACCAAGAAGGCACAAAGCAAGTACTAAAAATATAATAAAAAAATATTAAAATTAAATTTTTCGAAAAACAGAAATTTTTAAATCGTTTTAAATTTTATTTTTTGTTTAATTACCGGCTTTCATTTTGTTTTCTTATTAGAAAGAATAGAGGGAAATTTTGGGTTTATATACCAAAAATTTCTTTAGTTCTTATCTAAACGCCATTATCATGAATTTGACAAGTTTCAAATTATATTTCAATCTTTTAATATTTGTAATCATTTTATCAAATGTAGATTATTTTATTTTTTGAAGTGCAAATATAATTTAGGTACTATTGACATACTGATAAACAGGGATCTACTCCCATGCGGCATGGAAGGCTTTAAGCCTTATAAAACACCGGGACCGGACGGAATTTATCCTATTGAAATTCAGAAAGTCAGTGACCTATATTATGGACAGGCTTGCAACCATCTATAGGAGTTCTCAAGGTGGGGTTCTGTCGCCGCTCCTTTGGAATATAACAGCCAACGAAGTGTTGATAACCCTAAGGGAGCCTGAGGGCACCATTGTGGCCTATAATATTGGCTGATGATATTGTGCTGGTGGTGACCGCCAAGTACTTCTCAACAATAAGAGATATAGTGCAACGAGCATTGGACACTCTTGTTCATTGGTAAGGTGACCAACTATTTTCTGTATAAAAGGAGTATGAAAGGAGTTTCATTAGATATAGTGATTGGGGTTGTGAAAAAACTGAGTCTTCACCCGATTATATGTTTTTAAAATAATATAAAAATCATAGTATAATTCTAAAATTTAAAATATAGCTTCTAATTCTTAAAGTTATACTTTCGTATTGCAGGAATTTTCCTGGATAATTCTGAATTATTCCAATAGCGCCCTAACATCAGAACAACTTGTTATCACCCATGTTGAATTTAACCGTTACAAAGGCAACTGCGTCCTTTGGTAGTTGCGATTTTTCACTGATCCAGTAATCTTAACTAAGTGAAAATACTCTATCTACCAGCAGCATCAATGCCGGGGCAACATAGTCAATATCATAATATCATATATCATATCATAGTCATAATCAATAATTTAAAATTTTCTTGGGGCGTAGTTCTAGTCTAAAATGCGAAAATCACCCCTATTGTTGTTGTCGAGTCGACTAGCAATCGACTCGACAATCTCTAGTCGAGGCGATTTTGATTTTGTATTGCGTAAGAGGATCGACTTGAACAAACGGAACTGCCATATAAAATCTGGGTTTAAGTGATGCTATTGTGAATTTTTATAATGTTGACATTTATAGAATCAGCTGAATTACTTCAATTTTGAAATATTTATGAAAATTTTTTTTTAAATATTTTTATTTACGAAAAGAAAATGATATCAACGGATTTGTCAATTTTATGAATTTATTTAGATTAAATAAACAAGCTTTTGCTGACTTGTTAAGAGAAATAGACTCTAAATTACATCCACCACAAAGGTTTTGTTTTCATATTTCTTTGACTTACGGTGGTGGCATATCTGGCAGGTCATCTCTTGTTAATGGTGTTTGGATCTCTTCAATCCTTATATTTGATAGATTTTCCTGAGGCGGAGTATTTTCATCAAGTACAGCGTTTCTCTGTCTTGGGCTTATTACGACATCAGAATCTGAAATCACTCCAAACTCACGGCCTGGTGGATTTACAGCACAATCTATATTCAGTAAATCGATAACGTCCTCCTCTAAAGGTGTAAAATAGTGCAATATATTTCTCCCGCCACCTGTCGCCTTCATTTCAGTTTTGTTTTCCACTTCCTTCTTTTTAATTTTATACTTGAAATCTGTCCAAACCTAATTAAAGGAGCGAATGTATTAAATCGAATTTTTGCTCATGCTGTCATACCTTATTCCAGCCATTGGCGTTGCTTGTTGGAGGGCCTAAGCAGTTACGGTCTTCCGTAATTTTTTCCCATCGCCTCTTCAATCCCAGCTTGAAATCCTTTCCGGATTTTGTATATGCTTTTGCAATGTCTGTGTTCTCCTTCATTATGTCCACCAATCTCTCGAACTGGTTTTTATTTGTCATCACTTGCTTATTTTTACCTTTCATTTACTTAATTTTCACAAAACAATTCACAAAAATTGACAGAAATTGAAAAAATCAACTTGAATTATAAGCAGGCGGGAAAAACATAGTTATCGACTCTAAATGTCGATAAAATCGACAAATTATTCGCTTTATCGACATTCGCAATACCGATTCAGTCATCATTTTAGAATCGACTATCGACTCGACAATCACAATAGAGGCCAATATTTCTACCCACCTTTTGTCCACGCTTTTTTTCGAATTCCTCATAGTTTCGTCGCTAGAGGGCCAAAATTATGCATTTGTGTGAAAAATTAAATGAGATCAAAGTAGTAGTTGCAGTTTTTCAATGACCTTTCTTTGGACGCTTTGATTATTTTCAAAATACAATTTGTAGGAAATTTTATGCTCTACAACTTTGTTCTTTTGATATTTTCACCAACATGTATAGTTTCTCTTCAAAATAGAGAAACAGTCGAAAAAACGCTAAAGTTAACATATTTCTCAAAACGCACCCTTTTTTAGAACTGCGGGTTGTGAAAATCATCCTTAGACGACCCAAATCCTACACTTGGCACCGGTCTTACAGCTGTGCGAAAAATTTCCAATTACTATTGCCTTGCATTTAGTTCTTGAGCAAGAACATTTTACATTTTGGATTTTTTTTAATAATTTCCATGTAAAGGTTTAGGCCATTGAGCCTCCTCACACGATGCCATAAGTATCTTGAGTAAAACCGGTTTTACTCAACTCCTAGGAACTCACACGAGACGTAATTATGTGTAGTAAATTTGAATGCTATATAGTGATATTACACAGGAACGTTTTAATGTACTGTAGATGAAATTTACTTGTCAGAAAAAAACAGAGCTAAAGAAACAAAGAGATAGAAATAACTTTTCATATGTGTATTAGTTTTCACGCTTTTGGTTTTGCGTTTGCAAAAAGTTCTTCCGCTCCCTTTACTCTCCTATAAAACCGGTTTTACTTGCCATAAACATGCACCGCGTTAGAAAGACATTGTCAAGCACACACTTTATCATAGACAATTATACGCATACGAAAGTTTTTATATTTTAAGGGGTAGGTACAAAGAAATACAAACGAATGCAAAGGAGTATTTTTGGAGTACAGGTTTTAAAAGGAGTACTGTTCATGAAAAAAGAGTACAAAACTCCCTAAGGCCGCTTGTTAACGACAACGGGAAACGGTCCGATTTTTTTAACGGACCATTGTCCATGGCTCAGTGTTCTTTAGATAAGTATGAATGTTTGTTGATGCACCGGACATTCACCCGTTGGCTGTATACGCGACGTGTGCGCATCCGTCCTCCATCGGCGCGTCGTTCGTCCTTCCGTTGCAGTGAACCACGTCAGCCTATACGAGTGTGTTCACGACACCGGACGGATAACCATTTTCGCTCTGAAACATTTTTTAATATTGCGATTTGTAATAAATTATAGTACAGGATCCGTAGAACAACGACCTTCACCGATCGAGTAACCGAATGAAATTTTTTTTCATGATAGATTATATGCTAACAAAAGTAACGGTGATGGGTTGCCTAACGAAATATGTTCAAGGCTATATTTAATAGGCGTTTTTTCGCCATTTTCTCTATTTTGAAGAGAAACTATGCATTTTGGAGAAAATATCAAAAGAGCAAAGTTGTAGAGCATAAAATTTCGTACAAATTTTGTCTTCACTGTTTTTTCGAATTCCGCATAGTTTCGCCGCTAGCGGCCGTTTTGCACTTTTTTTCAGATTCTGTTGATAAATCAAAGCGTCCAAAGAAAAGCCGTTGAAAAACTACAATTACTACTTTGATCTCATTTAATTTTTCATACAAATGCATAATTTTAGCTCAAAATCTCAAAAAAGGTGCAAAACGGCCGCTAGCGGCGAAACTATGAGGAATTCGAAAAAACAGTGAAAAGATGGAGTTTTTGAGAAAAAAATACGAATAGCAGTTGATTTTTTTAGAAAAACGGAAAAAAGTAGTCAGGAAGTTAAAAGAAAACTTTGTACCTGGCGGACAGAAAAATTGAAAGAAAGAAGAAGTGTTGACCAGGTTTTGTGGAAAAAACGGAAAAAGTCAATAGAAAACCGAAGAGTAACAGGTTTTTATAAAGATAGATGTCCGTTTTACTGTGATCAAAGAAAGTTAGAGAGCAAATCTCAAACCAAAAAGTTTATTCAGTTTTTAAATATTTCGTAAAACTCGACGGAGGTTGTTAAACGAGCCTAGACCAATATATAATATTAATGTGTAATGAGTTCAGAAGAACGAACTCTGGAGTCTGTAAATTGTAGCAGAAATTAAGTTTTTTGGGAAGAAAATCGACATTGCCGCAGAAAATAAGCCTACGTGGTAAGAAAGTCGGAGGAAAGTTTATAAATTGTAATGGAGATTTTTCCCCTAATATAATTAGTAAAATTAAATAAAATTAATGGTACCCTGATAAAGGGTAAATGATTATAATGTCTTGAAAGCGGTGTTTCAATGTGTGAATCCTGAACCCCATAATACGGAAGGAAGCATCAATCCTCTCAAGCACGAGGCCGTATTTGAATCGTAGGCGGAAAGAAGAGGATTCCGCAGTGGCGCAGGTAGCTTTTTGTGATGGGAGGGGATATGACAGTATATTTTGATTGATCGGATTTTCACAACTTAATGCATCAGAACGGGGTCTTTTCGCGGTTGTTTCTGCAGATAATTCTGCATTTCTATGGTTTTCACCGTCTCAAGACTTGCCGAATGGTTTTATTGGATGTAAAAACTTCTTCATTCCGAGATAATAAACAAAATAATTTTAACACACTTTTGCAATTATAAACTAGAATAAATTTGACAATTTAGGAGTGTGTGTTAAAAGGGCGTATTTCCACCATAAACAAACTTTACAGAAATCGAAAATAATTGCCTGTTCCTATAAATAAAATGCTAAAATATATTTAAATGCACATTCATGTGAAGGTTAAGACTGCAATATGATATGGGTTTTTTATTTAAAAAAATACACATTGAAACTATGTTTTTTGTAATTATTTGTTTAGAAATGGGCCTTTTTGATCGGGATTGTGAGAAATACGACCTTTTGATTAGTCACTTCAAGAAATAAGCCTTTTTGAATAGAATTTTTGGAAATACTTGCAGTGAAGTTTTTGAAGTGAATATTGACTAACTACTTATTTTTGCCTTTTGCTTACAGTCACAATTATATGCAACGAAAACTCAGATCGTATTTTGGAGTAAAACTTCTTTTGCTGAGGGGTTTCCGGTTATTCGACCATACTGAAATTTTGCACACAGCTTCCGTTTCGATGACAATATAATAGAGTATAGTCAATAGATCCAATATGGCCACCAATAAAATGGCGTAATACCGTTTCCTTCACAAGATGCAAAAATACGCCCTTTTGATTGGAATCCTAATTTTTTCGAATTTTTTATATGGAAAGTACGCTCCATTTGAATAAACTTTTAGGCTCAATCGATGGACTTTTATGCCATACTTTCAAAATAATTTTAAAATAAAAAAAAGTTGAAAACGGAAATACGCCCTTTTGAACACACTCGTCAGTTATAAACAAGAGTAAATGTTAACGCTCCAAGGAACGCATTCGAATTGTTGATTCGCCAGAGACAATGAGTGTACTGTGTATTGTGCTCGATAAAATTGTAGCGAGTTAGAACAATCTATGAAGTGCAAAGCTTCCCCGAACTTATAACCTAAAGTTTATCATAATTTTGCTCGTAGAATATTTTCTTCAACATTAATATTTCTACTGACTCGACAATTTTTATAAACTTCAAAATATTAAGGAGGAATTAAATTGACAATCAAAGCCAACAGTTAGTTCTATTTTTTAGGAAGCTCATATTTTGATACTCTACTACTAATATTAAATCTATCTATCTATCTATATATATAAAAATGAATGCCGTGCGTTAGTCCCGCAAAAACGCGAAAATGGCTCAACCGATTTCAATATTTTATTTTTTGTTTTGTTCGTCTCAATACAGGGGTGGTTTTAGAAAAAACCCTTTCAAAAAACCAAAAGGAACAGCTTCAAAACCAAAAAAATTGGTAATTTTGGGATTTTTCACCTCACATTAGTTTCATTAGCTTCAAGGTCTACCTATATATTGTTTGACAGCTGCGTAAATGTGAAATTGTCATTAAATTAAATCGGTAATTTCTCAAAAACCCCAATTTAATGACAATTTCACATTTACGCAGCTGTCATACAATATATGGGTAGGCCATGAAGCTATTAAAACTAATCTGCAGTGAAAACTCCCAAAATGACCAATTATTTAGAATTTTCAGTAGTTCCTTTGGGTTTTTCTTATTTTTTTTAAACCACCCCTAATTGAGGCAAGCCATTTTCGAGTTTTTGTGAAACTAACGAACGGCAATTGATTTTTATATATGTAGATAATTGAAAATTATACTTAAACATTATCTTATTAAGATCTTTAAGGTGCAAGATTATATTCTCCATCATTCTCATCTGGATTACCTTCAACATTTGTAGTATTTGTAAACATTGGGAAACCTGTAAAATATTAGCATCCATTGTTCTTTATATACTTCCACCGAAAAATGCGTAAAAGCTTTTAATTGGTGCGATTAAGTAAAGTGTTAATAAGAAAATATATAAATGTCGAGTTTTTGCATTATGCCCTTATGCCATTTTGCACCTTGAAAACGGTCAACGTGTATATTTCACTGAAGAAAATGCTCTCCAACGATCTTTAAAGCCACCAAAAACTACACTTACTGAATTTTTCACACTGTGCCAAAAACCTGATACTTTCGGACAATTCGCAACAACATTGTTATAACCGACGTCCCTCGCTATTATACATGGAACAAATCAGGTAAAAAATGGAAGCCATGTAGACAAGGCGAACCACATCCAACTATAGCACGCGTATTGAAAGCAAAGACATTGGGACGACTTTACACTGTACATCCAAAACAACGTGAATGTTTCTTTTTGCGTTTGTCGTTGCTGAATGTTCCAGGACCAACGTCTTTCGAATTTTTACCAACAGTCAATGGTCAAATATTCAATACATTTCAAGATGCATGTCGCGAGTTGCAATTGCTGGAAGACGACAATCATTGGGATGTGACACTTACTGATGCAGCATTTCCTTCCACGCCGAATAACATTCGTCAACTGTTCGCAATTATATTGATACCCAACAGAAGCATCGGTTTTGTGGGAAAAATACAAGTACGGCATGACTGAAGACATTCTTCGCAGAATTAGACAAACAAACCAATATCCAAACCCTCCAACTTTTATAGGAATAGTTGGTTTTTCGTTAATGGTTAAGAAGAGTTGAATTTTGAAGGTTTGGATTGATTTTAAAAGTTTAAACGCTGGGTACAGCGAGGCACACCGGGTCCCAGCTATCCAAAATACAGAAAGTAAGTGGTTCATTGAGATACTTCATCTGTGCATGAAAATTCATATATCGAAAAATGGCGTGTCAATGGATGGTTTTTATCGTCTCGATCAAAATGCCAGATCCCTAAGGCACCGTTCATACTGGAGCGATATGCGATAAGCGATATGTCGCGAGTGATATACGATACGCGACACGCACAAAAAAATACTTGAAATCTAAAGGGAGGCGATAAAAAAGGTTCACATTGGCGCGATAGAGCAACATATCGTAAGCGACATATCGCTTGAAGTGCGACTTGCTGGTCACCTCGGCGATATATCGGCGCGATAAAAATGTGGTGGGAACAGAATTCTTTGCCGGTCGCTTCAGCGATTCGTTGCTGGCGCAGTATTTTGTATTATTACAAGTTTATTTTAAAAAAATACAATTGAGATATTAATATAATTACGTATAGAAATTTATTAATACAATTTATATTAGGGGCATTCATGAATACGTGTATCTAAGTTTGCACAATACGCTTATTTTGATGTATGTAAACGATATAAGTAGATATACAAGAGCGGTTCTGGGCCACCCCCTCATATTTGCCTTTCCCGCTCCCCCCTCAGATACCCTCCCTTTGAGGTTTGTATGTATGCGTGTATAGCACACACACAGCCATACCCACACATACATCCATACCCACACGCCCACCCATACCAATACATACATACCCCGCCCGATCTATACATAACACACACCCCACCTTGTATGGTATACCCCTTCATATTTACCTTCCCCCACGCTGAACGAGCGCAAAGCTTCCCGCCCAAAGCTTTCTACCCCTTATATTTACCTACCCGCCCGATCTATACATAACACACACCACCTTGTATGGCATACCCCTTCATATTTACACCCTCACACACAGGGCATACCCCTTCATATTTACTTTCGCCCCAGGCATACCCCTTTTCTGGTTTGTTTATGGTACCGTGGCGCCACGCACACATCCTCACACACACATGGCATCGCTGTTGTGCGCAAAGCTTCCCGCCCAAAGCCTTCTATATTGGAGATTTGAAATCCTATTGTTTATACGGCGCTGAACGATCCCGCCCGATCGATCTATGCATCACACATCACACCGGATGATTAGAGATGTACACCCCCCCCCCCCGCATTAAGTTTATTTTTGTTTTATTTTCATTTCCCCACATGCGCGAAGAAACATCAACCAAATGAATACCAGATATGCACAGGCACACCATTCACATTTGCCTTCACCGTTCCCCACATATACCAGCAGTATATTTCGCAACATCAGCTTTTACACAAGGTTATCATGTATCTCTTCTTCTCAACTTCTCGTTGATCATGTGTATATTTACTCTATGCTATAGAAAATTTGGCTCTCAAAATATAAAATCGAAATTGTTGTTGTTGTTGTTTTTCTACATTAAGCCACTGGGTGAAGTCACATTTTCTACGATATTCGAGATACCAACAATATATTTCGCAAAATCAGCTTTTATCGAGGCTTTCTGGATTTGTTTATACAAGCGCTGAACATGCGATCGAAGAATAGAATTTTTATCTTTCTTTCGGCCAATATGAGGGTGTGTATGTGTGAATGGAATAAGCAGAGAAGCAGATATCGACTTCTCGTTGAGTGCAGATATGATTGATTGATAAGAACTCTTTGCTATATTCTTACATGATGGGTACATGAAAATTTTATCTGGTTGCTGATCTGTGTGTGTGTGTGTTGGGTTGGTTCTCACCAGCTCGTTGAGATTTTAAATTTTTTTCCCCATAGGTAGTGAAGCTTCATATTTAGTCTGGGAATTTATTCATTGTTTTACAGTTTGACTCCTTAGGCGCCATTGATGATAACAATAGGAGGCATACTATGCAATTTTCCTGACTTCGCTGGTAAGTGGTATGTATTCCACTATTCTATCATGCAGCAATAAACATATACCGTGAGAATATTTATCGTTCTTTCGGTCAATATGAGTGTGTGAATATGTGTGAATGGAATAGAATTCTTTTCTATATTTTTACATGATGGGTCTCATGAAAATTTTATCTGTTTGCTGATCTGTGTGTGTGTGTCACAGCCAGTGCAATGATGGTGACGTCATCGGTTGTTGTTGTTGTAAGGCTGAAGGGGTATGGGGTAGGGCTATGGGGTACGGGGTACGGGTACGGAGTACGGGTGTGGAGTACGGGTACTGAAAACAAGTAAAAACAAAAACAATTACAACAAAACAACAGGCCTTCGCAAATGTTGCATGTATGTACTGAATTCAAATACCTCAAACATTCAAGGCGATTCCTTATCTGCATATATTAAACATAGTTGGCTTTATTTCATCATTTATCTTTATTCTGACTTTTTTTTTTGTTAACTGGTATTGCGCAACTAGTGAAATTGTTTACATAAATCTCGAAAGCACTGAAACGTGTTTAGACATATCGTTATTGAGTCGGCTAAAATCCCCCCTTCGGGACTATAAAGTAGTAATCTGCGGCTCTAGTAAGCCGTAACCTTGAAAAAGTAGTTGAAATTAGGTAGCTGAAACTGGCCATGCTCCTTTCTTTAAAGCGAATTTTATAGCAATCGCCTCTAATTGTGTTTGTTGCTTGTTGGTTTAATGTTTATGTTTTTTCATCCACCTGATCAAGATAACATTTTGTAAAATAAATACACCGAAATATTGTATTTATGAAAATCTTTATTTTAAAAATTAATATCAGTAATTACAAAACAGCTTTTTAGAATGATTTTTCTTATGATAATGATCTTAAGATTTATTTTTCTTAGATTCTAAAAATTTTTTTTTTGCTAATGAGTTGGTTCTCACGTTTCTGATTCCATTTTCCGCGTAAAAATTATTATAGTTAACAGGGAGGACATCAATCTGTATAAACTTAAATATATATGTCGTCCCCTGCGGCCCAGTATTAATTACGTAGAAATTTTTTTTATTTTTGATGTCCTGTAAGGCTGCATCTGATAGTGAGTTGTACCTTGCCGGTAGCAAAATCTGATGTTCCTCTAAGTCCAGGAGAATTCGAACACCATACGCTGTTTCAAGCCTGCTGGCAGATTTGATTTTGTATGGAGTTCCAAACTGCATGTCAGACACCCTTAAGTAAGGTGAATATTCCAGACTTTGAAGTTCTGCTGCTGTATCCATATCTTCTTGCTGCTGCTGATGCTATTGATCTCCAGGTGGGCCGATGAAGCCACTTATGCCGATTGAAGTGAACTAGATTAAACTGAGGCCGGTGAAGCCGGGGTATTACCAGCGAAGTCAGGAAAATTGCATAGTATGCCTCCTATTGTTATCATCAATGGCGCCTAAGGAGTCAAACTGTAAAACAATGAATAAATTCCCAGACTAAATATGAAGCTTCACTTCCTATGGGGAAAAAAATTTAAAATCTCAACCAACTCATTAACCAAAAAAAAAAATTTTAGAATCTAAGAAAAATAAATATCATAAGTCACTCTTAAGATCATTATCATCAGAAAATTTATTCATTCTAAAAAGCTATTTTGTATTTACTGCTAATAATTTTTTTTTTAAAATAAAGATTTTCATAAATACAATATTTCAGTGTTTTTATTTTACCAAATGTTATCTTGAACAGGTGGATAAAAAAACATCAACATTAAAAGGCGATATCTGCTTATTCCATTCATACATACACACACTCATACTGGCCGAAAGAAAGATAAAAATTCTATTCTTAGACGCGCTTGTATAAACAAATCCAGAAAGCTGATAAAAGCTGATTTTGCGAAATATATTGCTGGTATCTGTGAGGATCGGGGGAGGCAGATGTGAAGGGTGTACACATCTGTACTCATCCGGTTGAAGTTTCTATAGATCGGGCGGGAACAAATATTTACAAACCATGATGTAGAAAAATATTGAGCGCTGAGGGAACTGAAAATAATATACAAGAAGTTCTATTGAGAGGAAATTTTGAGAGCCAAGTTTTCTATAGCATTGCTTGTAAATATAGAATATAGGTGGTGTGTGTTATGCATAGATCGGCGGGGATCGTTCAGCGAGGCAAATGTGAAGGGTGTGCCTGTTGGGCGGGAAGCTTTGCACATAGTAAATATACATATGATCAACGAGAAGTTGAGAAGAAGAGATACATGATAACCTTGTGTAAAAGCTGATGTTGCGAAATATACTGCTGGTATATGTTGTGCCTGTTGGGCGGGAAGCTTTGCGCACAACAGCGATGCCATGTGTGTGTGAGGATGTGTGTGTGGCGCCACGGTAACATAAACAAACCAGAAAAGGGGTATGCCTGGGGCGAAAGTAAATATGAAGGGGTATGCCCTGTGTGTGAGGGTGTAAATATGAAGGGGTATGCCATACAAGGTGGTGTGTGTGTTATGTATAGATCGCACGGGTAGGTAAATATAAGGGGTAGAAAGCTTTGGGCGGGAAGCTTTGCGCTCGTTCAGCGTGGGGGGAAGGTAAATATGAAGGGGTATGCCTGCGGGGGAAGGTAAATATGAAGGGGTATACCATACAAGGTGGGGTGTGTGTTATGTATAGATCGGGCGGGGAGGTAAATATAAGGGGTGTTTTCCATAGAAGACGTGTGTGTGGCTCCTCCCCTGGTTGTGTGTAAGGGTGTGCCTGTGGGTATGGGTGGGCGTGTGGGTATGGATGTATGTGTGGGTATGGCTGTGTGTGCTATACACGCATACATACAAACCTCAAAGTGAGGGTATCAGAGGGGGAGCGGGAAAGGCAAATATGAGGGGGTGGCCCAGAACCGCTCTTGTATATCTACTGATATAATTGGTCAACTGTTCAAACTGAAGTATATCACTAAACTGAAAAAAGGCAAAAGGTCTGAAAATAAACTACCTCATTCATCCTGCTCTTAAAATATCAAAATAGTTACTACAATGCTTCTATTCTACTGTGTAGTAAGTAATGCCAAAGTAAATAAATAATTTGAAACGTACGGCTACCTCAGCCTTACTAGTAGTGCAGAGGTAAGGTAAGGCAATGTTCCTTCTATCCTTAAGCCAACTCCACGCGTTAGCACCAAGGTTGTCCCCAATGCTACTTGTCCAACGTGTGGATCGAGACATTTGCAGTTGGCGTGAGTTGGGGATTGGACGTCGCGTGTCGGAATTGTGTATCTTTTTTTTTCAAGGGTTCGTGACACCAGGTTTCAGAAAATGAAAGTTTTAAGGATTTATTCGATAAAACTCCTTGAATTTTGATTCATGTCGAGACAGCTCTCGAGAAACAACAGCCGAGCTATGGTGCACGTTGGTAAGATTGTAGGGATGGACCCAGTATTTTCTTTTTCTTCTCATTCTACGCCAGAACCAATAAACCACTACAACGTCTTCCTCACTTGAACTCATATTTGTAACTGAAGTAATGAGAATTGTGGTCCCACCACATTTTTATCGCCCAGGTCGCGCCGATATATCGCCTGCTGGTGTGAACCCCCTAGCAATATATCGCGGCGACATATCGTGAGCGATATGTCGCTTATCGTATATCGCCTCAGTATGAACGCCGCCTAATAGTTTCACATTTTGTTATTTGGAATCAGAAATACCAAAAAATTGGCATTTTCAAACTTTCCTACTGTAGGTATATTAAAATTCACATCACCTGATTACTACTATTGGCTTATGGGAGCAGCATAGGCGCGCCGGGTCCCAACTAGTATTGAATAAAATATGCTCATAGCTACTAGTTATTTCACCCAAAATTGGAAAAACGATTAAATTTCTTGATTTATTATAACGTTAAAATTTTGAGTATTTAGGAACCGAGGTGTCACTATTGGCTCATTGTATTTACTTTACATGTGCTCGATGTGTCCACAATTATAGTGAGCGTATTTTTCGTGGCTCTTGATTGGTTGGCCTGCTCGAAGCGCGGAAATTATACAATACTTAAATATACATCCATCACAAAAACATATCTACTTTTTATTCAAGGTCAAAGGGTCAAAATATCAGTTTTTGCATATATCTTTTAAACGGTAAGTCTTATCATAAAATAGTGTTCACAAAGTTTCTAGATTATGCGATTATCTACAAAAAAAGATATTATACATTTTCCCGTACGAATTGCCATTCATGAGATATCGCCGTTTTAAAGATTTAAAATACTCATATGCACTCATTCGCGACTTGCAAAGGTCATCAGACGTTCAATAAATCCTTTGTTGGCCTACGAGGTTAATATTTTCAGAAGTGATTCCTGGATGTGTTTGGAGAAAAAAATTGTTCTAGAGAGGGCGGCTATTCCCACTATCCACTAAAATACAGGGTTTTTAAGAAAAAAACATTAATTTTTTTTAAATTTACTTAAACTTCAATTACTCCTAGACTAATTATCATAAAGCAACAAAATTAGGCTCATCTTTTAGGTAAATGTGTATTCTTTAATTTGGTATAAAGATCAAAAGCCTGAGTGACTCCGTTTAGAACTGCAACTTTTAGTAGTAAGGTTAGGTCGAAGGATAGAAAAAGGATTGGATAAGTTCAGGGAAATAGTGGAGTATCATGAGGAGAAGCCAGTGAACATCGCGTTTGAACCTTTGGATGTTGTATGACTTAATTTTTTTAAGATGTTTAAGATCATACACCAAAAATATATATACTTGGCCTGACTACAGCTAGCAGGGATCCCGCGGCCTTCTCATGACGCATGACCCGACATCGATCATTAATTAGGAAACATGTAGGAAGGGACAAGAGAGAGATTCATTCGAACATTTTGTTTGCAGTTTTGCGACTCTAGCTAGGATCAGACATCTTGTGTTTGAAAGCCGCTCAGACTCTATTGAAGCTCCCTGCAGAGGTGTATGCACCTATGAGAACATCAGGAGGGTCAACCCTAACAAATGGGTTTAAATCTTCTCTGTTAGCCAGATGACTGTCAGGGAGATAAATGTTGATTGGGAATCGGGTTATAAGACTTCAAAAACAATGAAAGAATGGACGTCCCTGGTTATTGAGGGACCCACCAGTTTGGGGAAGAGATCCTTGGGATCCTGACGAATGTCTATGGAAGGTCGGAAGCGTTAAAGACCCAACTGCAGGCCTTGAGGATATTCAACTAATGCTGATTTTTTTATTTAAGTCCTTCGTTTCATTAATGCATTCCATCGTCTACTTATTTTTTTTAACTAACTTCATTGCAGGTAATGAGAAGTATTTGAATATGACTTCACTTTGAACAGATTACACACAAAAATTTCGAGTAGATTATGAAACAAGTCTTTCAGAAGTAATGAAATCAAATTAACCCACTGACGACTGTAGCAGTCATAGAACAACAGTTGTATTAACAAAAAACTGTTGCATTTAATTTGAACTTCTGTCGTTATTTTTAAATAAGGGATATTTAGCATATTACACATGTGTTTTCTGCATGAACAGAACTCCTCGTAAAATTTTATACACAAAATTCGGTAAACCCCGAATTATGAATTGGACACCGCAATGAATGTCATGGCGGCTATAACCGTCATTTGGTCAATTGAACTCTGTTTGCTGTTGAAGAAGTGTGTTTTGCGCAGGTTTTTAAAAAAATAATTTCAGTGCATTTACGAGTAAATTATAAAATAAAGGTTAAAGCCTTGTATTGATTTTGACCCTTGAAGTAAGATTAACAGTTTGGAATTTATAAATAAATTGGCTCAGAATCGGGACAGGCGCACAGTGGGGCACGTTCATAGAAGGTTCTGCTCAAAACTCAATTTTCAAAATGTGGACTTTTGCAAAAAAAAATTTTATCAGCGTAGTTGTAATAATGTATCAGATCAGGTGTACAAATATTGAGGCGCTGACGGTTATAAGTCATCGAGTGCATCAGCTTAAAGTTTACGGTTTAGGCAAAATAAAAATTATCCGATAACGTATGACAGTTTATGCGCGATATTAAAACATTTTATTTCTAACGTTTAACGCTAAAATCTATTGAAATGTATTATGTGGGTGTTCAAGCAAGGTATGTGGATTCTTATACTATTTTTTATTATATTATAAGTTCATCGGTTTCTTATATAGGACTTAAATTTTGTGGTAGTGTGTATTTTTTTGTAGGGGATTTTTTAAACGACATTTTCACGAAAATGCGCAAAGTTCTATTCCTAATTTTTTCGGTTAACTAATATATAAAGTCTTCCGTTTATAATAAAAAAAGAGTCAAAAATAGAACTTTGCGCATTTTGGAAAAAATGTCATTTAAAAAATCCCCTACAAAAAAATACACACTACCACAAAATTTAAGTCCTATATAAGAAACCGATGAACTTATAATATAATAAAAAATAGTATAAGAATCCACATACCTTGCTTGAACACCCACATAATACATTTCAATAGATTTTAGCGTTAAACGTTAGAAATAAAATGTTTTAATATCGCGCATAAACTGTCATACGTTATCGGATAATTTTTATTTTGCCTAAACCGTAAACTTTAAGCTGATGCACCAGGGGCGGTTCCAGGACTGATTTTCGGGGGGGGCCATCGTGCTTTTATTCACACTTTTGGTCTTAAGAATCACAACTTTTTTTATCTGGTAGACTAGAGCTCAGAGATAATCCCTGATGGTATTAATTACTGATGTAATCGATATTAAAGCTTGCTTTAGAACATAGAGAAAATGATTTTATGCTATTTTCAAGATTTTTTAATCTCATAACATATCGTTTAAAAGTTATTTTTAAAAAATAAAACTAATAACGTATAAGATTTAACACAGCGACTGTTTTATGCACGTAGAGTACTCAAATTAAAAAGCGAAAGATTTTCTGAAGCAATACAATCACAAAAATTAAAACTTTGTATTAATCGAAACAATTCAAAAAGAATTCGGAAAACAATGTCACTAAAGAGGCGGTAACAAATTATCTTAATTCGGAACCCTTATATCAAAGTTCCAATCTCAAATCGTTTGAACTGGGGAAGTGGATTGAGGATTTAATTCATAATTGAATTTTGTTTTAATTTGTAACGGTAACAGGCGCGGATCTAGAATTTTGTTTTGAGGGGGGTCACGGAATTAAAAATGGCGGAAAAATTTTTTTACTCCTAAAAAAAAATTAACAAAATGAACAGAACTAACCGAAATTTCTGGTGGATTAAAAACAAACGTGCCCTACGAAAACGTGCCCTATTGTGTTTTTGATGAAGACGCGCCCTTGCTTGTGAGTGCAGCTAACTTCAGAGTTTGCAAATCAAAACATATAGAAAGAGTATAGCCCCATTCAGAACCAGCAGCGGCTGCAGACAGTTCCTATTGGCTAATGGTGGTCACATGTAGGTATGGTTGCCAGGTCCAAAAATAAAAAGGCCGGACACAGCGTTACATTTAGCCGGACATTTTTCTTACCCATTTTAAATAGAAATAGAGTCGGTTAGGTATTTTCAATCGTTTATTAATAAAATCTTATGTCAAAATAAACTAAATATTCTTCATTAAACAAAATATACAATCATCTATTCTCCTTGGATGGAAAACTGGTCATTTCATTATAGTCCGGGAGGAAGAGTTGCATTTTGGATGGTCATTTCAGGTCCCCTGATTTTTTTGTAATTGATAGTTTAGATAAGGCTTATAACAGTAGCAAGAGTCAGCCAGCAGAATCGCGATGGGGGTGGTGGGGAGAAAATGTACAGATCAACAACTTACTACCCGAAAGGAATAATTTCCAAAACCAATCAATTGGCACGAAATGACCAGGCCACTTGCAACGCTCACTCCGGGACTACTTTTTATTAGTCCGGGATGCAGCGTTGTAAGTTACCTGGTGTGCTTAAATCTTTGATTGCAAAACAAAGAAAAGCTTTCAGCTATCATCTATCTATGCTACGCTGCGTACTGTACGTATCCTTACATGACCAGAGGGACAATCGCTTAATATCCGGTCATAAGCCGGACATGCATATATTTGGCCGCCACGACCGTAAAAGGCCGTATATGTCCGGCTAAATCCGGACACCTGGCAACCCTAGTCACATTGCTAGTAAAACTAATTGATTGCTAGTAAAACTAAACATGCTGCCGCTGCTGTTGCTGCTGCTGGTTCTGAATGGGCCTTATAGAACAATCTGTTGTTGACCTTGAAGGTCATTTTTTAAGGTCGTTTTTTTTAATTTGCAAAAAAGCTGAGTCGGTTTAGTCGTTTGGTAATTTTTTCTTTTTGTTTTTTTAGTTGGGTCAATTTTGTTTTTTAAACAGCGAGCGCTTTGGGGGGGGTCATGACCCCCGTGACCCCCCACCCCCTTGAATCCGCGCCTGAACGGTAATTTGTTTAGTTGTGCATTTTAAGTAGATTATCTATTCTTAAATTTTCGTTGTACCACTAATTGAAAATTATAAAAATTTTAGTTAAAGCTTGAAATATTAGATAAATTATTGAAAATGCCCAGTTGCTCAAATTAGCCTAAACAAAAAGTCTATATGAATTTCAAGCTTTTATACGAGAAATTTTTATTTCATTAAAAATCATTTTATTTTTTTCGTTGCTGGCTTAGAAATGTCAAAACTTCTATGTGCGTGTAAATGATTGTTATTATTCAAAAGATGTTCGTCACACATGTGTGACCGTGGATGGGGGCCTAATGAATTCGTTAAGATAACTTAAAATTGCCAGTGCTGCCAATCGAGATTGATTAAATTAGCTGGTACCATTAATCTGCACACTTTATAAAGCGATGCATTTTCGATGGCTTGATTTTGTAATACGGTACAAGGATTGTTAATTAATTCAAGTCGTATAATTTAATCAACTTCGAAAAACTTCATTAATTTTTCTATTCTCGGGGGGGGCCATGGCCCCCATGGCCCCCCCTTGAAACCGCCACTGTGATGCACTCGATGACTTATAACCGTCAGCGCCTCAATATTTGTACACCTGATCTGATACATTATTACAACTACGCTGATAAATTTTTTTTTGCAAAAGTCCACATTTTGAAAATTGAGTTTTGAGCAGAACCTTCTATGGACGTGCCCCACTGTGAGGCGGTGGAGAGAAAAGTTGCGAGAGGCCAGGACCGGCTCCCGGTTGTACAGCCGTGTTAAAGAAGAAGAAATTATGATGATATTGAAAATGTTGCATCTGACAAATCTGAAGAAACTGCCGTCGAATATGAAGAATCAGCTGAATCTGATGAAGATCATTTTGCTGACGATGGTAGGTATTTATGGGATGATCCAGATTATTGACCTGAGTGCTCATCCGATGGAGATGAAGAAATTTTAATGGAAAAAGGAAACCAACGAACAAATTCAAAAGAAAAATATCATATGCAAGATCAAGAATATTATGTTTATTGGCAAGAGGGTAAGGCAATAACGCTTCGTATTGACTGATCAAAGAAAAATTCGAAAAAATCAGTTTTCGAGTGATTTTTTTGCCAAAAACTGATATCTCCTGCGGCCATGTTGTTTTTTTGTGATTCCGAAATTGTTTTCTTAAAAAGTCCCAAGGAAGCTGTGGTGCAATTTTCAGCCATTTTGGAATTTTGTCTCCTTAAAATGCTAATTTCCCCGGACTATTTGTATAAGTATTAGGTACTTTTCCTTTCTTCTTAGTTATTTATTGTTTCATTTCGTTATTTACATGTTTATGACTTAATAAATTTGGATAATTATTTTCTTATTTATGAAAAAGAGGCCGAACGGCTATAGCCGTCACACATATAAATATTTACGCAAAATGTAGCGGCCGCCCTTGCATATTGCGGTATTTGCCGTCACGCGGCTTTGAACGGCTTGAGTAAACAAACTTCTAATGAATCCAAACGTTACTCAAATGACGGGAATAGCCGCCACAATATTTTGGGCCCAAATCTACATTAAACTAATCCCATAACATTCAAAACACATTAAATATAAAAAAATCCTTAAATATCGAATATCTACAAAAATATTAACATATAGAAAAAGTGTGTTTTTTCAAACGACATGCTATAAAAAGTGTCCGTGAATGGATTTAAATAGTATAAGAAGAAATAGAGTGATATCACTTGGGATGTTACAATATTTCCATGGTGTTTTAAAATAGCCTTACTAGTCCAGGCGCTAGAGCGTTTCCAGTGGTTTTGGCGTGATGTAACGGACTTTTTTGGTGGAATTTGTCAGGAATGGCATCCCCAACAAAATCTGGGGGGTGCGCAAACATGAAAACGCCTGGAAAATTTATGGGAACTCAAACTCTGAAAAATTAACGAAAAATTCCCTGTTTTTTGACCTTTCTTGATAAATATTTCTTAACGAAGCCTTCTAGGCGAAAAGTTTGTTGGATATGTTTTGTTCGTTATTGGGTTTGCTAAAACTTAGCGTAAGTTTGATTTTTGAAATTTGAATTTTTGCATTGCAAAATAGCCGAAAACTGCGAAAAACTGTACCCTCAGTTTAAAGTTATACCAACAAAAGAAAACACCATTATTTTTCAATGTAATTCTGGAATTAGGTAGTTTAAGGTATGCTTAACTTATATCCAAAACATGATCTCTGTCGGTCAAATGGTTTTTGCATAATGGATTTTGCAATTAAGTGATTTTAAAAAATTAAATTTGTTGCCGCGCCAAAGAAAAAGCTCCCATGTTGGTCCTGATTTTTTTACGTATGCTTTAAGACTCACTTTACAATATCCAATCATAAAATTGCCGTTTTTTAATTTTTTTTTAGTTTTTATTTTTTTTAAAAAATTGCAAAATATCATTACTCCGGATATGCTCGGCGCGTTTCAAATTCGCTCGAAAAAGGACTCAGTTTCTATTGCACCAATTAAGCTGTTTTTCGAGCGAATTTGAAACGCGCCGAGCATTTCTGGCGCTATTTTGCAGCTAAGGGTTTTTTTTCAAAAAATTAAAATACATTTTTGGATATAAGTTAAACATACCTTAAACTACCTAATTCCAGAATAACATTGAAAAATAATGGTATTTTCTTTTGTTGGTATAACATTAAAGTGAGGGTACCATTTTTCGCAGTTTTCGGTATTTTGCAATGCAAAAATTCAAATTTCAAAAATCAAACTTACGCTAAGTTTTAGCAAGTCCAATAACGAACAAAACATGTTCAAGAAACTTTTCGCGTAGAAGCCTTCGTTAAGAAATATTTATCAAGAAAGGTCAAAAAACAGGGAATTTTTCGTGAATTTTTCAGTTTTTGGGCTCCCATAAATTTTCCAGGCGTTTTCATGTTTGCGCACCCCCCAGATATTGTTAGGGATGCCATTCCTGACCAATTCCACCAAAAAAGTCCGTTACATCACGCCAAAACCAAAATTTATATGTCTCACTGCTCTAGCGCCTGGACTATATGTGTTTTTAGTTAGGAAGAAGTTATATGCACAAATTGATCAGAGAATATCATTCAAAAACTGCTTTAAGAACTTATTAGAAACGATTTCTAAAATTACAAAAAACTAATTATTTATTGTGCAATAAAGCTATTGCAAGCACAATAATTAAGAAACACTTGAGAGTTAATTCTCAGTGAAATCACAACACCGACAAAACGTGCTTATCTTGGTCAAGGTTGATTTTGTTGATTTATTACGTTTTAGAGTGATTTTTTTTTGATTTTGATTTTGCAGAGTTTTATTACGCTCTGCAATTGTATATTGAAAAACGTCACAATTAGCAATAAATTTGATTTATCTGAACAAATCCTTATCTGCACTTTGATTTGTTATACCACATTTTAAATGTAACGTAAAATACTTTCTCTCTTTAAAAAAATTGAAATCGCACATTGTAATGATTTAATTTTAAAGGAATTTCTTTGTATAAATACGAATGAAGAAGACTTGATTGATTGTAGGAAATCCACTTCCACAGTCATTTTAAAAAGGTATATTAAGCAAACAACGTACGATAAATTTCATTTACTAAATTTAAGTTAGTAATTTTTTATTAAGTTTTTAGTTTATATAAAAAAATTAATCATCTTGAAAAACCACCAGATATAGCACGTATTAAAACACATTTATAACCTACTAAAAAATTTGGTTTTTTCTAGAGTACAACAAATAAAATTAATTAATAAAGTCACTACCAAATCTTTTTACAAAAAAGTGTCCTCTGAATGCCTAGACGCCATAGACTAAACTAAATTCAAGAAGTAATAACAATTAAGTTAATTGTTGGCGAAAAATGCAAAATCACATCATCATCATGATTAAATTCGTGCTAAAACCACTTTTAAATATTTCACCTCAAACAAAACAATAAATCCTAAAAAAACTCATAAATTACATCGAATTTGATTATAAATGATGCAATATCGACAAACAATTATTTTAAATGTGAAAATAATCGACTTCCCATGAAAAATGATTAACTTTAATTGAAAAGCCGGAAATAATTCAATATGGTTATCAAAACACGATTTTCCGATATCACCTTTGATAGCAACAATTTTATTAACTATAAAAACCCCCACACTATTATCACATATTTTTAGTTACGAACCTAAAATGAAAGCTGGTAATTGAAAATATAGTTTATAGTTAATTTAATTAAAATAAATTAATTGAAATTGTTAACCCTTCTAATATTTGCAGTCCTTGTTTTGTGCATTGTTGGTGTTGCTATTGTCAGTGCAGATTATACTGCAGGACATAGTGGTCGACCGGGATGTTTCTTAGAAGAGGAATTCGAACGGTCATGGAGAAATAATAATGATCCAACTCGGTATTGGGTGTGTAATTTAGATAAAAGAGGAGAACCTGGATTTGAAGTGCTTTGCAAGAACAATCAGGCATTCTATGATCCTGTAAGGGCTTGTGTTGATTGGAGTGATTGGAAGTGGACAGAACCGTATGATCCACCCACTTTGGCTGATATTTAAATTAAATTGCAATTTAGTTATTTATTGTTTCTTGATAAAAAATATATTTAAAGATTGAAAAATATTTGGAAATTATAGTATTAGTAAAAGTATTGGGATTTTCACATATTACTAGGAAGGAATCATCTAACAAAGAACAAAGGGTCTTGAGCAAAATCTAGCCTTAAAGGCAATTATAGAAGAGGACGTATGCATCGAGAAAGGGAAGCTTTTTGAAAGCTTACTGAAAATTAAGTGGGGACAAGCAAAACAGCTTTCTACACAATCCCCGTGTTCTTTTAATGAACTGGGTTTTGAGAGCTTTTGAGTTCCCATACAAATTCGAAAACCCAGGTTTTATCTGGGTCTTCTGGTTCTTCGATTTTGTATGGGAACTCAAAAGCTCCTCAGAAGCTCTCAAAACCCAGTTCATTAAAAGAACACGGGGCATGTTTATGTTTTGTAACGATTTTCCCTTAAATGCCCAGACAAGCCCTTAATTTTTTACATGTGTGCGAATGCGATGTTTGGTTCATCCAGGTTTAAGGAGAGCATAAAAAATTCTCCAGAAGCGTTCCATACTCTTCGATTTTTCAACCTCCGTGTGAATCCCTTCCAGAAAGGGCTTTTGCGTCGGATGCATACGTCCTCGTCTGTAATGAGTAAAATACGCAAAACCGCTGTGCAGTTTTGTAACCAACCGGGGTAGCGGGGGCAATGGCTTCGCCTACCAGGACGGTAGAGAGCTACTACAGAGTGACCGACCATACTTGAACAAGGGTCTCATCCTGCATAAGTGCGTCATATTCGAATTAAATGTAACAGATGCCATACGCTTCATAGGGGAATTAATTGTACAATTATTTTCTAATGTTTAGCGTTCTTTTGTGCCGTGTATAAATAAAATCGCACTTCTTTGATCTCAGGGCTAAACGGTGAAACAGTTTTCAATATTGTTGGAAGTTTAAACTCTGGTGCCACAAAATAAGTGCTTGCCGTTTAATTATATGATCTTCAAAATTAAATTCTTCATAGCCAATAACGAAAAACGAACTATTCCTATAAAAGTTCGAGACATTAGATTCAAAATGCATTACATATTTGAAGTGTGGCCAAAATTACCTATATGTGTTTTCGTTTTGTTAAAACCACGAACTTTAAAACATTTTTTTCACTCCTTTTAATAATTAGGGGCCCGGAACAGCACTACTTTCTGGCCCAGACCAAATGTCTAATATCTGTTCTAATTTGAATCTGTAAAGAAAAAGGCAATCCGCCATTTTGTGGTGGCCGCCGTGTTGGATTTAAAAAGACATCACATAGCTTACTGTATTCTACTCTTTCATTTGGTACCCATGCCGGGCGGTTGTAAAGAAAAAGGTGATCCGCCATTTTGTGGTGGTCGCCATATTGGATTTAAAATGTAGTCACAAAGCTTACTGTGTTCTACTCGTCATACTCTTTCATTTGATACCCATGTCGGGGGCGTAGTAAATAAAAAGTACTCCGCTATTTTATGGTGGCTGCCATATTGAATGTACCTTAAAATTGAATATATTTATATTGCATTGTCTTCAGAACCAAAGGTGTGTGCCAAATTTGAGCATCACCGGATATCGGGAAGTGGTCGAAAAACAAGATTTATTTACATTTCACGAAAGATTTTAGCTTTCACCCTCGCACCTAACTAGGTTTTCAGCCATTGTCGAAAACGGCTCCCCCCACATCCCCTCTACATATTAAAAACAAAATTGGAAGGGTTACAGATGGGTTTCAAAACTCGTCTCTATATCTCCGTCTATAATAAGCTAGACTCAATCCCTTAACCCAGTCCTCTATCAGTGACTTGTAGATGGACCATGAGATGCCAAAGAAGGGTTCTGGGCCATGAGCCAGCATCACAGACCCGTTTCTCGCGAGCTAGTCCACAGCCTCTTTGCGCTCGATACCGCAATGTCGGAGGATCCACCAGAGCGTGGCCCACTTTTTCCTGGCCAATCTCTGAAGTTCGTTAAAGTACCATGCAACTATATTGGACGGAAAGTTCCACGATGATAGTGCCTTGATGCCTGCTGGACTGGCCGAACAAATTGTACTGTTGGCGCCTGTCGCAGCGCCGATAGAATTCCACACGCATCTCAGTAGGCAAACACCGCAGCAGAACTCCCTTTAACATTACAAAATAATTTGATACGGGAATACCGACAGCTGACAGTGACCGAGTGCAAACTAAGACAGAGTTATACAGTCTCCTCAGGCTAACTGCATCAGTCTTTGAGGTCACCGGCTGTATTGATAATAAGCGTTGCATATGATGATCGACAATTTTTTCTGTGTTTCCGTACTCTTCCCTCAGCAACGATATAGCCGCATCATAGCATGATTCTGTCGGGGTCAATCCAGCTATTGTTGTAGCAGCCTTCCCCGTTAATAATGATTGCAAGTAATTGAACTTGTCGATCGTTGAGAGAGACTTATCCTCATGGATTAAAGTTCGATATTGCTCCCAGAAGGGAATCCAATCATTGAAGCCACCTGCAAACATCTTGGGATGGAGCTTCTTTAATTGTACAGCTGAAACATGCTCATTAGGCTGGTGGGAATTTGTACTTACGCGAGCACTTATGCTATAACTGATATATTGTCGCACCTTATTTAAACGCTGCTTTAGCCGAGTCATCGTTGATATGGCCTTGTCACTATATTCCGCAATGGCTTCTGTCTCCTTCTCTGCGTCTTCCAATTTAATCAAGGGACGAAGGTCAAGATTGGCTTTTAGAAGATTTTCATGCGCACTTGTAATGCGATCAAGGAGGACCGTTAACTCTTCTTCAACACTGTCTAAATTCTCCGTTTTTTCACTGACTCGAGCAGCATCCGATTGTAAATATTCCTGGGCACTTTTCACAAGTTTGGTCACCTGCCCGCGATATGTTGCACGTGTCGCTTGTTCCATTTTAATTAATAAAATCTATAAACGGCACTTGCCCGTATTGTTTAATTGCTTCGTTCGCGAACTAAAATTAACGTTTCTAATATTTTTATTAAACCTTTCCCGGGTTTCGGCACAAATATTAAGGATTTTTGTAAATTAAACACCGGTTCTTTATACAGTGGCTCACAGTGAAAATCGTCCACCTTACGAGTAAGAGGAATTAAGTAGTTTTTTTCATCTAGCTCTCAACAAATCCAAATAAGAATTTACATAACTAAGTTTTTCATTTATTTTCTTCAAAATAATAACGAAAAATTATGAAATTAATCAATAACAAAAACGGGAAAAATTCAAATTTCCAGAAAGGTCATATTTCTATCTCACAATGAAAATCGTCCATAACACTCAATACTAAGAAATGTCGTCCATAACACTCAATACTAAGAAAGTTGGTCCTCCTTATGCTGTAATTACTGCTAGAAGCCTGTTCGGCATTGAATTTACTAATTTTTAGTATACTTAGGATTAATTCTAGCCCATTCCTGCTTGAGTACATTTTCAAGGTCTTTCTGCGAGGTAATATTGTCTTACGAATGCTCCTGTCAGGTGTATCCCATGAATTCTATTAACATTCAAGTTAGGGATTGAGGAGGAACGGGGAAAACTGTTTTACAATTGTATATTGGCCAATAGCGTTCAACGTCTGAGGTATGCTTAGGGCCATTATACTGATAGAATGCAAACCCAGCAGTAATACTTAGAAGTTGCGCACTCTGGTGCACATTTCTTTTTAGAATATCAAGCTAAACCATTGCATCCACTGTTCCTCGGATGAACTCAAGGTTGCCAGTTCCATTTGCCGCCATACACCTCCATACGATACCAAACAAACGAGTATTGCAATTCGTTCTTTAGTAGTCTCTCATTATAAGGCGGGCAAAAGTCAAAGAGAAATGGCAGATTATTGGGAAATACTTTTCTGGTACTGTTTTTTGGCTTGCTTGCTATTCTACCACTTTCTTCACACCTTTTAATAATATATTGGACAGTTATTCGACTTTTTCCAACAATCTCTGCCATTTCTCTGTGACTTTTGCCCGCCTTATAATGAGAGACTACTAAAGAACGAATTGCAATACTCGTTTGTTTGGTATCGTATGGAGGTGTATGGCGGCAAATGGCACTGGCAACCTTGAGTTCATCCGAGGAACAGTGGATGCAATGGTTTAGCTTGATATTCTAAAAAGAAATGTGCAGCAGATGCGCAACTTCTAAGTATTACTGCTGGGTTTGCATTCTATCAGTATAATGGCCCTAAGCATACCTCAGACGTTGAACGCTATTGGCTGATATACAATTGTAAAACAGTTTTCCCCGTTCCTCCTCAATCCCTAACTTGAATGTTAATAGAATTTATGGGATACACCGGGCAGGAGCATTCGTAAGACAATATTACCTCGCAGAAAGACCTTGAAAATGTACTCAAGCAGGAATTGGCTAGAATTAATCCTAAGTATACTAAAAATTAGTAAATTCAATGCCGAACAGGCTTCTAGCAGTAATTACAGCATAAGGAGGACCAACTTTCTTAGTATTGAGTGTTATGGACGACATTTCTTAGTATTGAGTGTTATGGACGACATTTCTTAGTATTGAGTGTTATGGACGATTTTCATTGTGAGATAGAAATATGACCTTTCTGGAAATTTGAATTTTTCCCGTTTTTGTTATTGATTAATTTCATAATTTTTCGTTATTATTTTGAAGAAAATAAATGAAAAACTTAGTTATGTAAATTCTTATTTGGATTTGTTGAGAGCTAGATGAAAAAAACTACTTAATTCCTCTTACTCGTAAGGTGGACGATTTTCACTGTGAGCCACTGTATATGAATTTGAGTTTATTAGCAAATTAAATGTTGTGCAGGCGACGAGATCTGTTTAAAGACTACTAACTAGGATTTACTTCTCGGTTTTGATCGATCCTGATCGATTAGACATTGCGCTGGTGGTGGTAATTTTTTAACAGCGCCTTTCAAACCTTTGGCTTAGCGCAGGTCTCAATGGCATGTATTTCAGTATGGCAAATAGAGGCCACGTACCCATTGCCATCGAAACCTTGAAGTTTGGTCCTGTGACAGGAGTCGCTGAACCATCTTTGACCCGTTGGTGCACCAGGAGGGGTTCCTTGGACCCCCGAAGGGTGAGTCCCTCCCACTCAGAGTAATCTGGAATAATTGCCATGAATTTCCTCTGGAACTGGAACTGCACCTGGCATCCAATGATTGCCTCCATCGCAACTGTTATATTTTAAGAAAATGTACATTTTTACAAAAAATAATGCCGCAAAAGTGCCAAATACAAAAATTATATTTACATTAGCACTCCAAACAAAGAGAAAAAAGTATGTCAAGGTCTGTTTTTAAACAACCAGGCAATTCTATGTAAAAGGGCGATGCTTGTTGTTGTTGCCTTGAGTTATAAAAAGCCAGAATTGAGTAAAGGAACATAGGACAATGGGATCTGGTGATTCGGGTTAACCAATAAAATAATTAGTTCAAAATCATATGAAGAAATCTTTATGTAATATAGAATCAGTTTTTATGTAGCAACTCTTCAAGCAGAGCATTTTAAAAAAAAACAGTCAGTCCAGTTTTGTCGTGAATTTAATAGGCGTTGGTCGACGAAATTAAAGTTATAATTTGAATATTTGAAGTTATATAATCAACGAGATTCTCGTTTTCGTGTCGCAAAGTGAGCCAAATCCAACTCAATTTCCTTCCCGTGAGTTCGTTATCTATCCTTTCTGGACCGGCATGGCGCCATAGTTCTTCATTTGTAATTCTTTCTTGCCAGCGGATTTGGAGGAGGCCTTGGCGCGGGGAAATAGAAGCTGTGTTATGTCTTGTGTTTGTACCTAAAAATAGAAAGTATTAACAACAAAAAGGGAATTAATATGTTATGTATACCTACTAACCTTGTCCATGTTACCTGTGTGTCCCTGAGCAACCATACTGCTGCTATCCTTTATTTGCAGGGTTCAGGAAGCCTTCTCCTTTAATAAAGCACCCAATTTGGTCGCGGGTACGCTGGGAACAACTCGCCCGACATGATGGACGATCCACCGCGCAGAGCCCCTAAAAATGAAGTAAAGATGATGAAAACAATGGACAATTACAATAAAATAAGACTTACCTAGATTGTTAATTAGTAAGACACTTGTAAACACGGCGAAAGGCGTTCCCGAGGATCCTAACCTCCTTCACATTCGAGTGAGGATTTCTTCCCGAACTTCATATTCAGAACACTGCAAGGGTACGGGAGGGACTGACCAGCACACAGGGCGTGCTCCAACGGCTAATTAATTTAATATAATTATCCACTCCGGAAATTCCGAAAATGTGGACGAGGGTTGTCAGGCCGGGCCTTGCAACCCAAAATTCAGGCGAGCCCGAGCCGCGAGAATTTTTCCGGACGTGGAAATGGAATGCCCAGGACCCAGGGTTCATTTTAAAATCAAAATGTGAAATTTGTTAATAATAATATATTTCCGATTCCAAATCGGTTGAAACCGATTGTAATACGCCCTGGAATCCTGGAAATAGTGGGCATTTCCCAATATAAACAGGGCCCCTGGAGCGGTCGGCTCTCAGTTTTTTTCCCTAGAGTGTGAAGTGCTGTAAGTTGAAGATTAAAAAGTTGAAAGTTGAAAGTTAGTGAAGAAAGAGGTCATCGAGGATCAGCGGGAAGCCAAGCGTCGTGGAGGAGTAAATTAAAGTTAAGTAGTACTGTATAATAAGTGAGAGCCGGTAAATAAGTACAACATATTTAAATTAAAATCGCATGCAGTTTTTTTTTTTGTTATTAATTTTTTTTTCCTTCCTCATTTTATTTTATTCGTGGCGCCCTTATTTTGGTAGCCCACCGTATATACCTGCGCCCAACCACCGAGCTAGCCGGTATCATCGTCGCGAAATCCGGCACGTAACATTTTGGCACGTAACAGCTGCTTTGGGATACGTCAACAGTTCTTAACAAGGAACATATCAAGGACGACTAAAGTTTAACTATACAGAATCCTTATAAGACCAATACTACTCTATGGATCCGAAATCTGGACATTAAGGAGTATAACGAGGAATTCCTCCTAAAGTACCTACTTCGAAAGAAAATCCTGCGCAGAAGAATGAATTAAAATGGTGTTTGAAGAAGAAAGTACAATTATTAACTGTGTCAGTTGTATAAAGATCCAAACATCATAGAAACTATAAAAATGAATACAATTAGATGCGTAGGACCACAGGTGGGCAAAGTTAATCCAAAATTTAACTTCGTTAATCGTTATTCCGTTACTCAAAAAGTTAACTTCGTTAATCGTTAATGAGTTAGTGTGTTGAAAATGTAGCGGAAGTTAAAATTAATCGTTAGGTTAACTACCGAATATTTTTTTAATGCGAAATCAGTGAGTCAACCAAACAATAGTTTACTGCTAGAACAAAGGTGTAAGTATTATCATTTATCAGCTCTGGTATTATAGTATAGATAGGAAGGTAAAGTAGGTTAGGTCGGGAATGTAAATAAAAAAATATAACAACTTTTTGTTTTTTTAACTTCCCAGTAGGAAGTTATTGTAATCGGTCCGAAAATCGGATTCGAAATTTTCAATGTATTTACACGTTTCGAGGTCCCAATACCATTTTAAGCAAAAATTTGAGAAGAAATATGTGTGTGTGTGTGTGCGTACGTATGTGGTCATTTTTTCCTGCACGATTTCGCGCGAACCGAAAAAGATATCGACTTCGTTCAGGTGCCGTTCGAAGCGTGTTCAAGGAAATATGATCTGAAAAGATTTTCATAAAAATTGGTCGAGCCGTTTTTTTGTTTGAACGACTTAAGTGATTTTTGTACCGGCACGATTTCGCGAGAACCAAAAAAAGATTTCGACCTCGTTAAGGTGCCGTTCGAAGCATGTTAAAGGACATATGATCTGAAAAGATTTTCATAAAAATCGTTCGAGTCGTTTTTTTTTGTTTGAACGAATACTGGGAAGTTAATCTTGTGGACCGAAAGGGTCAGAACCAAATCCCAACTAGTTCGTAATATTTATTTTGTCTAGCCTTGACAAACGTGTAGATCTGGCCTTAGATTCTATGCGAATAAAAAGGGGACCATGCAGCTCATGCAAGATCATCTTCATCTTGCATGAGGTGTATGTTTTCCTTCATGAACATTTATATATTGAAATTTTCGTCCGAGAGGGATGATCGTTTTGCATTCAAAATATCTTTTCCTACTGAAAAAAGTCGTACTACCGCAGCACTAGATGAAATCGCTGCATTATATTTAATAAATTGATTCACTAAAACCTGTTCACCAATAAACGCTGCATCAGTTAAAGAGTATTTTGACTTCCCGCTCAACCACATTTTTATCAAATTCTGAGCTTTACTTTTTAGGGACTTGTGGCCCTTAGACTTTTCTTCCGACTGAGTGACAGTACTGAAGAAATCCTCTCCTTCTTCAGCGATTGAATCGAGTTTCTAGACGGAAAAGCCTTTCTGTAAACTCAACGAAAACTTGCCTCTGCCTCATGCGAACACAGTGAATAGTGCATGTTCGTTTATTAATAATTTTATGTTTACGAAAAAGCAGCTTCTAAATTCAATTTATATCAATGCGATGATTCGTAATTAATCAATTTTTGATGTGTCCAATGAATTTTTATTAATTTCCGATGAATTTTGAATGAATTTTGAACGAATCGTCGAAATAGGTCGAATTCAGCTAACTTCATGTAGGGTGCATCGGACAAAGGTGACATCTGTTGGCAAAAATGAGCTAGAAGTTTAGTTTCTTCTATCCATCCATTTCCTGTCGTTTTCCCCATTCCCCATCGCGACACCTAAAAAATGTTTAACAGACTTATGTTAAAGAAGCTGAATTTAACCGTAAGACCGTTAATGGTTTTTGAAATAAACTTGAAAGTTCATTCGTTAAACAAAATGTTAACTTCGTTAATTAGCGATTACCTGATTAACGGTTTTGTGCCCAGCTCTGCGCAGGAAATGTTCAACGTAGCAGTGATGAAAGCATAGCAAAATTTATTATGAACAAATACACAGATAACGTAAACGAAGGTATAAGAAATTGGAGACTCCAAGCTAGGGACCGACAGTTCTAAGGGAGAATGATGCTGGAAGCCAAGGCCAATAACAGTCTGTGGAGATTGATGATGATGATTGATTGTATTGGTCCACTCGTACTCGTACGCACTTTTATCATGTTCTTTTCCATTAGAGCTTACTACTATTAGATGCTGATGCACTCTACTCGTGCGATAGAACCGACAAGGGTACGAAAGAAGCCTTTTTCAGAGATTCAGTCTTTCCAAAAAAAGTACCTAACAGCTTCAATCACCATATTGATAAATCGATCGAACAACTTAGATTTTAGATGTCAAAAATCTGTGCGAAATTATTTGTTACAACTTGCATTCTAAACGCTACCAACAAAGAAGTAGTAATTAGAAGTAGTGAATTGACAACACCGATGAGACTCTAATTAATGCAGTTAAAGGAGGAATTTACTACAATGAACCTTAATTGAAACAATTTCAGTTATGAACAATTAATTTTAATAATTCATTTATATTCATCCCAAAGTAGGTGGATCATATGGTGGTGTCCATTCCCATTGGCTCCAATCGACACAAGCAAAGACACGCTCATAGAAGACTTTACTTTCTGGACACAAGACTGCAGTTCCAGGTTGTCCTCTATTCACGCACACCCAATATCTTGTTGGATCGAAATTATTCCTCCATGGTCTTGATAGCTCGACACCCTTAACACATCCAGGACGACCATTGTGTCCATGAGTGTATTTGGCAGCTACAATTGCTAATCCAAAAAGGCACAAAACTAAAACTGCAAGTGGAAAAAATAATTTAATTATTTTTAAAATAAATAAATTAATTAAATTTGTAAATTAATAATAAGTCTTACCGGCTTTCATGTTGGTGAATTAATTGTTTGTGAAGCAGAGTTTAGGGTTTTTATACCAAAATATTTCGATTAATCTTTGTAGTTACTAGAAAATTATTCGTAATTGGAATACATTTGGTATCTAAAATCTTAATCAGAAATTAATGGTAATAAAATTTATAACATATTTTTCATTCAAAAGAAATTTGCAATTACGGAAGTATTATTATTAAATATTTTAAGCGTTTAGTAATTTTCTACTAGAAAAGGGTAAATTCCCTTGAAAATGAGATAATTTCAGTTTTTTTTATGATTCAAACGTAAAGATTAAATTTTTTTCTGATAAGGTAAGTTTAAAGATAAGAAATACAAATTTTACTATATTTCTTTTTAGCATTTGCAATTGACCTTTTTTTTAAGTATATCACTATGTACAATTAGATAGATGTATATTTAGATAGTGCTAAAATTCGCGCCGCATTCTCTGAGCAGAATATCGAACCATTGAACGATGTAGTTTGTGAATAACAAATGCCCTGGGAGGTCCTGCAATGATGCAATAATTAACAATGCGGAAAATGAAGGTAATTGATGTGTATTCCGTATTTTAAATATTTTAATTAAGTTTATCTTGGATGTATTTTTGTGTAAATAAAATTAATGAATGATGGGAAAATGTAACAAAAGCATATTCAATGAAATTCATGTTAGAAATGCTAAATACTACTGTCCATTATTCAAACACATTTAGATAACACAAGTCTAAACATAATTTCGATAAATTATACGAGATGATAAAAAAAGCATAGGAAGAAAGCATAGGAAAAAATCAGTTCAACGAAATTACACCTTTGGAAAACAAAACCGCTTAGATGATCGAATATGCCGATGGCATCAACATAGTAGATAGGTCAGTGATGACAGTTAAAGAATATTACTCTGTGAGCCGGTTTAGACGGGGCGCTCCAGCGCATTAAGCCTTATGAACTTTGTGGATAAAGGGAGAAGTGGGGTGGTACCTCTCTTCATTCCCACTCCTCCCTTCACCTACAAACGTTCGTGAGGCACATGCGCTGAAGCGCGCCGTCTAAAATAGCTCTAAATCAAAGAAGTAGCTAAAGAAGAAGGTCTGACAATCAATGAGGAGAAGAAAGTAATGCGGCAGTGAATAGACCACGTATAGGAAATAGCCTTACGATAGATGAATATAAGTAAGAATTAGTTGACATTTTTACATAGGCTACCTCAGCTGTTGTTTAAAAACATCGGGATTTGTCTCTTCGATTTTCGAGTCAGGGACTAAAATTTTTAAAGGTAGCTTGAGTGGTTAGCCGTAGACCAATTCTGCCGTTGATAACTTTAAATCTGGCTTATGGGCTGCTGGGCTGCTCGTATACCGAGGAGTACCACTGGTAAATCCTCTGTCCAGCCTAAATTCCTTTTCGGCATTTCAGGACTGCTATCAACTGGGGCGGTGAAATCGCTCGACACAACCTGGTATACCTTTTCGATACATCCAAGGGTCCAACTACATATATCTAGATGGACATGAGGAAACTTGGCGATAGAGAAATCTCCAAGTTGGATATTGGTTTACATTCCTATTTTTGAGCGCTGACATGCTACACAAGTATCACTTGTGAGCTTTCTTGACTCTCGAATTCCCGGGTGTGTTAAGCCGTGTTAAGGCCTTGAAGACTGCACGTCGCATTTTCATGGAGACAAAAGGATGGATTTCTTTTGTGGAGACTTCGCACCAAATGGTAGTGGAGACAAAAAACTTTTCTAATTTAAATTTCGAATTGTTTAAATGTTGTTCGCTTAGCAATTGTTTCAGCTCGTGGTCTGATTCTTGGAAGTTAGCGCATTGCTTAAAGTCCACATTAACAACTGAAAGTGTTGAAAGTTCATCGATATGCGACAGAACGCCAGCAATATTGTTGTCCTTCCCTTTTACATGTCGGATATCAGTTGGATTATCTTCCGACCAGTGTCTACAATGTTTTACGTCAAAGTATATTGCCAGTAGCTCCTTAACAAAAGCCGAGTATTTCTTCTCTGCTGCGCCGAGCATCCTGGAATGAAACCCGAGCGGTTCCCAACTTTCCCTCTTGCCTTCTTGATCCAATACCTACTACTCCTTTCGCGATATTTAAGGCGTCTACAGAGAGCCTGAATTTCACGTTGGGTAGGGAGTGCCTAAATAATGTGGCAGACGATAAGTCTTCTTTAACCCTTAGAAGTTTGTTTCGCCAATCGGAGGTAAATGGAACTGAAAGTCTTTCGTTTTTGTCTTAGAAGAAGAATTTTTTAACACTCAACCGCCCTCTACTATAGCTTTTACTCAATTCTATACAGGGGGATTCCTTCACTGCTGATCTTGTGCCCGAGGAAGTCTAAATTTCTGGCCCCAAAAATACATTTGTTCGAGTTAATTCGTAAACCACGCTCTTCTAGCCAGGGTTTTTAGATGAGTTTTCCCTGCAAACAATTTCTCGGCTTTTCTCGGAGGCTCGCTTTCTCGAACCATTCTCGATTCGAAAACTGCTTGCGAAAGGTACGAGAAAAGCTTCAAAACCCACCATAAAAGCTTTCCTAGTACATTGGTTTCGATATCTTGCTCCGCTTTTATTGCCTTCGAATTCGTTTACGAGTCGTTTACGAGCCCGAGTTCGAAGCAAGCTCTCGCTTTTGCGTGTTGTTCTCGAATCGTTTCCGAATGTAAATGTTTGCAGGGTTGTATTCTTACTAGCAACGAAAAGATTGTCACCACATCCATGGTACACGAATACAAGGTAGGCTTATAAGGAAAAGCTCCGTTTCCATCTTGAAAAGCTTTTAGGCCTTTTACATTAGAAAAGATCTGAGTGGCGTCATGGGAAAGCTTTTTTCCTTTGTGAGAAAAGATCTGAGTGACGTCACGGGACCCTTATGAGCTTACCTTGTAATTATTGTACCATGACCACATCTATCCATAGAAGGAAATAAAAGATTCGTGGATCAATCAGAAGGAAGTGTGGCTGTATACAGGGAGAAATTACCCATAGGCCGGCATAGAAAAAGTTGAACGGATGCGGTTGGAACGGACGTGTTGCCACTTCTCGATACATCCAATTGGAGAACCTTATCTCGAAATCGAGGCGATTGGAGAAGAAGAATAGAAGGAGCCAAGGTCGGAATGTATTGCCATTGAAGAAACAAAGGACGAAGAAAAGGCCTTTGCGATTAAAACCTATACATCGATAAGATTGGTACAATTTCTCTGTTGTTAAATGAAAGGTTGCATAAAGTTGGACCCGGTATTTCGTAGGAGCAGTAATCTAGTTCTCTTTGTCCAATTTTCGCGCCGCTTTGTTGCTAGAACCACGTGTTCCTAAACTTCAGTTTGGTGGTTGTTCTGTCGGTTGTGGAGTTTAAGAGACTCAGGACTCCGACCTCCAGTGTAGATATGGGTCATTCTACGATAAGAGGTAATGTGTACGGCATCCATTATAAAATAGCATTTTTATTCTACATGTTGTCATTTTATGCAATAAATCACAGCATCTTAATGCATTTTAGAAATACCACTATGATTAAAGGTACAATTATAGTACATTTTCCTGAAATTCCAAATTTAAGTCTGAAAAAGTCTCTACCCTGGCCTGTCCCTTTAACGTTTTTAGTTAAAGATGCAAACAGTATATACCTTCTTTGTCGCCGTTGTTTAATTTGAGTTTTTTTAGCATGAACTTAAACAAGTATATTTAAGTATTATAAAGGGAAAATACAAAAATATTTGTTTATTTGCAATAATTTTCGAACTTATTTTTTGTCCCGCTTTTTTTGTGTATCTTCCCTGGCGAATTTTGCCCCGTTAATGTAAACAGAAGTATTAGATGGCCATATTATAAATTGCGCTCACGGACGCGTATCAATGTGAAGTTTGTAACACTAAACACAGGAGCCGTTAAATCGCTGTCATTTGTTAGTTGGGGCGACGCGATAGTGCGTGGCAGTGGTTTCGCAAGGTGATTGTGTCCCTCCCCTGGTCAGTCGTAAAATTTATAAAATTAACTTTATTTTTTTGTATTTACTGCCTAAATTCAACAATACTGTAATAGTGGAGGTGTGATATATTATTAACCCAATATTACGTTATGTCAGTTAAAAATTTTAAATTTGTCACGAAAACGTCTCTCCCCTGCCGTATCTCCCCTGGCAAGCTAACTACCAGGGGAGATACTCAGTGACCAGGGGAGACAATGTGGATCATAAGATGTTTGTGCAAACTAATTCAGATATAGCTAACTTCTAAAGGAGTATGGAGCATTCCATTTCGGAGGTTCAGGTCAACAGATAAATTGGGCACATGGATGTAACTTATACAAAAGAAGAGGCATCAGGTGAAGTAAAAGTTACATGCTATTGTTCTACGTCACAAAATTTGTTACATTCACCTCCAGCTATATGAGCTCACTTAGAGCCAATTTTGAACAGCTTGCCAGCCGAAGTGGGAAACCTGCTTTTTTGGAGCGATGGACCTGTGACACAATACCGCAACAAATATATGTTTTACTTTCTTGTTACTCGTTTGATAGAATTTCCCCCAAACTTAATATGCTTTACTTGGCATTACCATGAAGCCGGACATGGTAAGGGAATTCTGATGGTATTGGTGCTGTCTGTAAGAGATCAGCAGACCGATTGGTAGGTATTGGCCGTGACATAGCATCTCTGAGCGAATTATCAGATGCTGTCCTAGCGTCAATGGTCTCCTTATTGACGACAAAAATATCCTAGAGAAAGACGCTTTGCTTGTTAGTGCCAAAAAACACATAAAGACTTTTCCTGGTTCTTTGCGTGTCCATCAGGTCTCATGGAACATAGAGGATCCAAAAAAGTGTCTCTACCCTGCCTGATGTATTTACCCTGGCCTTCTAAAAAGTAACTAAATATGGATAAAGTGACTTGCCCGTACATGAATGTGTACATAAAAGAGACTAAAATCGTATTATATGTGATTAATCAAAAAACTCCAACTTTTCCCCTTGGCCGCATCCTCTATGGACTCAAAACCTCTTATCGTAGAATGACCCATATCTGTTTTAAATATTCCCGAAAGGAACTGCCAAGTATGTGCTGCCTGGCTTTGGTTGGCTAGAGGAAGTGAGCAAGTATTTTCCTCTCAGCAGCTACGGCAACAGACGTACGGAATACCCAGCTTGGCAGGGTGGTGCCAAATGGGCCAATATGCCGGGATAAATGCCGTCATTATAACAATATATTGTCGGGGTCTGTTTAAGGGCCCAATTGTTCTTTCTTCGTTGTAAGTGGGCCAAGTCGTCCTAGAGATAGTACAGGTTTCCAGCGCTCTCCACCTTTGGCTGGGTACCAGCAGGTGGTAGACACAAATAGCGTTTTTGACCCCGCCTATTGGGCTGTCAAACATCTGATCTCCGAACCCCAGAGAAACGCTACTACATCCTTACGAAGATTTCAGATTCACTGTTCAGCAATTCCCTTGAAAGATATACCAACCTGCATCGGAGGTGCCCAGACAGTGAGCTAAAATCACTGCCACGACGCGCTCTGGCGATTTTGAGAGGTCAGTGAATATCCCTAGATCAAACTCTTTCAGGATGTCTCCGTTTTTCCACTTTTTTCTCGATGGTATTCCGACAGAGAAGTAATTTCTGAAGGTTAATCTAGTTGGAAGGTAGTCTGTAGTTGTAGTAACCATACCCTTTGGTAGCAAGTTGAAGTTGCTGCTATGACCATAGGGTTTTGAGCTCCAGGTCCCGCATTCTCACAGTCTTAGAGTACTGCACGAGGGTAGGTGTTTAGTTTGATGATCGGGACCCAACTAACAAACTCTCCAGAGCAAAACTATTGCAAATTCTCTCGCAAATTCGACATAAGACTCATCTCATTTATCTCATAAGACTCTCTTAGCACCCTTCGATAGTTTCAGAAAATAAATCTTGTAATAATACTTAAATTAAGTCTTATAGTATCATTATTATGAGATAATAAGTCTACTAGAGTTACTAAGCCTGTCATTCTCATAATAAGATAATCTTTATACTCTTATTTTGAGTGCAAGAAAACCTCTATTCTTATTGAGCCTTTTTTATGAAACCTTTACTCTCAAAGGTTTTAACTCTCAACAAAGTGTAATTATGAGTGTTATGAAATATAAGTTTCATAAGTTCTTACAACACTTCAAGCATACACTTACTTATTACAATGCTCTTATGAGAAGAAAAATGTTAAAACATTTATAAGAAGACTTTTACGCTTATAACGAAAACTAACCATCTTATAACCAGAGTTTTATTCTTATAAAAAAACTTTATTGTAAACCACCGAGCGGCCATACTTTCGCTTAATACAGAATTTTATGGTAATACAAAATTCCACAAATAAAGCTAATTTACTCAATTTAATATGTGGAAAATATAAAAAAGTTATGTTTTTTCAGATGATATACGAATTTCGAATAAATTATTGAGCAATACTAAAGTTTTTATTTTTTTCCACAAGAAATAAAATTTCATAAAATATTTAAAATTTTGATTATTTTTAAGGCGCTTTGATTTTTATCGAAGTAAAATGGTTATTATTATCAATAAAATTTCAATCACAATAAAATTTTAGCTTATATTTCCGCTAAAAATCTAATTCTAAAGTCTATAGTCAAGTCATACATAATAAATATTAAATTCTAGTCTCATAATTTTATATGAGAGTTATTTACAGGGAATAATTCTCATAAGAAATTATTTTTATTCTAAATGGGTGGTGCTACACGGAGACTCAAGAAGTCGGACGAAATCAGATTTGAGTCTCGTTATTTAATGCTACACGAGGCTGTCTTCGGCTTAGAAGAAACATTCCTGACATCATTAGCACTAGGTCATCTGCGCATGCTACTGTGTTAGCTCCACTTCTATCTAGCTTTTGTAGTAATTTATCGCTGCTAACCACAGTTAAGTGGATATCACCTGTGGTATACATCTGTTGGCGTGTTTGATTACCATATTGATTCTCAAATCCGCTTGGACTATTCTTGAGCTTATAGCCGCCAGTCATTGCCTAAGGCTTGCTTCTACGTTTAGGGCTATGAGAGCTTCTCGAATCGATTCAAATGTACGTTGTTAAAAGCGCCTTCTGTATCTAGGAAAGCTGACAAGGTATATTGAGTGTAATGTTGATAGCTCCCACCACTTCGTGCAAAGCTGTGTCTACCTCTGAGAAAGGCATGTTGAGCTCGGGACACTATTATCGTATCTATCTGGTGGATGTGCGAGTCGATCAATCTTTCCAGTCTTGAGCGCATCGTGGACTCTCCGTCTCGTCTTTGCAACTGTCGCCCTACGTAACTGAGCCACATGCATCTCCTGAACCAGCCATGATATTACTAACTAATTTCTGCAGCATGACTGGTTCCCCAGAAAATGACCTGTTTGGTATGTTATTTTTATTTTTCTTGTTCTTTTACTGTATTTAATAAAGAAGTTAACAAGCATTTAAATTCATTGAAAAATATTTTGTGATACTTTAAAATCTAAAAAACTTAATTAAAATCCCCTCGGTTGGAAACTTTTTGAGCAAGGAAATCAAAAGTGAATAAAACAAAATCTGAAAACGATCAAAGCCTATTCGAAGTCCTTTATCATGGCAATTAACCCCCTAAAACGCACAAACGCAGCCTGTGAACCTACCAGCAATTAAAGTCTAATCACAATAGTCCGGCAATGAATCGTCCTCTCTTACAGTCCTTTTTCCTCTTTGATGGTAATATTGTTGTTGCTGGTTTTTCCTTCCTTTCCTTCGACTAGAATGGCCGTCGTATTGCGTCAATTTATTTTATCTCGATTCTCGTCAGTTTTACAAAAGAGCTAGAGCGAGAGTTGGGTAGATCGAGGGTAGCAGAACACCAGGAATGGGGCATTTTGGGATGGGGGAGGCCGTTTTAAAATCAGAAAGCACTGCAGAATCTCAATTAGTGTTAAGCCGCCTGGAATAATCTACACAGAGCTAAAAAGGATCAAATGGACATGGCTTTATGCGTTTTGAAATAAAAAAAAAGCAAATCGGTTGTTTCCTCCTCTACGGTTTTACTTTAGTTTTTGTAATTGCCACAACGAGACAAAATTGCATCACACACACACATACACAATATATAACCAGGATATTTTCTATCTCCTAGGAAGAATCTGGCCGTAGGAATTTAAGAGGCATTAAAAGAATTCCTTAGAAGAAATGCACAATTGTTGTCCTTTTTTTTTTGATAATCACTTTACAAATTTTCTGCTTGTTAGGTACGATATCTTTACTTATATATGATTTAAGTCTTGAGTTTTTGAAAATTTGGAATTTCCTTGATTGTGGGGCGAAGTCAAAAGGAATTGAAAATCGCTTGAAAAATTTTCTTGCATTCCACTTGAAATATTTTACTTTTCGGAATTCATCTTAATTTTTTTTTTGAAGAAGAAGAAGAATGACGATTGCACACAAAGAGGCTCCTGCTGGCTTCGTCGTCTCTGTGAAGTTTAAAATTATTGTCGTGCATTTAGTTAGAAGCTCCATTTAGAAAATTTAATGGCTGCGAAATTTTTTAGTTGAAAGGGAAATATCCTGTTGGTTAGTGGTTATTTTTTTTTCGGTGGATTGTGGATGCCACTGACTGCTGGTTGAAAATTGCTTTAAATAAAAAATTTATGTTAAAGGGTTTTAAAATTTCTTAAAGGAATGTTGGAATTTGTATCGTATTGTTATTAACAGTCTAATGCCCTATCAAAGAGGATTCTAAATTAGATTTCCAACAGAGCCACTACGTAGGAAGATTGGAGATAAATACATAATTCCATGGTTCTACAAGTTCGAAATTAATGGATATAAAAATATAGTTTCTGTACTTACTAATATGAACGTAGAGCGAGTTTTTTACTACAATGCTTGGTTCTTAGCAGATTTAGTAATCAAAGATCTGGTTGCAGGATTGCACCCCCAGCAAGAGGAGACAGTTTTCGCGTTCGCATAATGCCTAGGGGACGATCCGATACTCAAGACCACACTAAAAAGCCCGCGGGTACTGTTTACTTGAATTTATTTTTTCATATTGTTGCGTTGCGCCTGCCTAACGAATTTATAGGATTAATTAAAGAATACACTTTTTAAATACAAAACTTCTTTATTAATGGCTACAAACGTAATTCTTAAAGTTCACTAATGATCCTTCGCATATCTCGCACTCATAACTCCCTCCTTCGCTACTTACTTAAAATATTTCGCTTTTGATCGTTTGATCACTTAAAACATTTTCATCGATTTTCTTATCAAAAACTGACTCTAAATATCGTTGGGCCTACATTTATATATCAAAGCCCCTCCCTTATCCAATTTGTTGATATTTCCACCTCATTCTGGAGAGTCCTTTATTTCTCGCACGTTCGAAACTTTTCTTAGTATTTGGATTACATTCCGCACTTTACACAAATCACAGTTCATTCAACGTATCTCCAATGCATAAATACCAATGCATAAATGGTTACAAATTACTTTCTCAACATTACAGATGGCATCACAGTATAAATTATCACAAAATAATCAGTATTACCTTGATCGAATAAAGATAGTACCTGATAGTATTAAAATCGAAATCCCATCTCATCGCTACCGGTATCCATGCTTTTCTAATCTTTATAAATGACCTACTCTCATTCTTCTCCAACCCACTGCACAGCTTTTCTGATGTGTTACTTTTACGACTTTTATAATGCTCCTGTCTTTACGATTATTTATGTCTAACTCAATCATCAATGACATTAAAGGCATACTTGATTGAGGCATCAAAAACAGTGTCGGATTCAATAATTCCAAAATAAAATGCTTTATTATTGCCAACAAAATCTGCAACAGCACTCCATTCATATCAATCGATGGCCTGAAACTAATGACTGACCCTTTCATTCTAGAAACATTTACCTAGTAGTCCGGGAGGCATCTTTGCATTTTGGATGGTCATTTCAGACAGTCACCACGATCATGGTTGGGGTGGTGCGGAAAAAATGAACATATTGTTACGACCAACCCCACCACTACTCACGCAGCTGACGCGACGGTTAGATCATCAACTTACTACCCAAAAGGAATAATTTCCAAAAGAAATCAGTTGGCATGACAATGCCATAAGCCCGTCAGAGGCCCGGGGCGGCAAAGCTGAATAAGGCCCACAGTCTAAGAAGTTGATGTAATTTTAGAAGCCTTTTATTCAGTTTTCATTTGTATGTAAAAGTGTGTGTATGTTTATTTCCCAGCAGGGAAAGCATCTAATTACCCATCGATTCCGAAAGTAGTTCTAAAGCCAAGTGTCCACTATGGAGTTTTTTTAGAGTGTAGAGTGTAAATCTCTACCTGTAGTGTGTACACTACAGCGCGTCTCTACCACTCTACCACCCCACCGCCCGTAGAATTGCTCTAGAGAAATTTTGAATACAGCTCTACCACGTGCTCTACAGACTGCACACTGCAGATGCGTTTTCTCTACTGTAGAGTCGGCCATCAACTTTTGCATGTCATTTAATTTCTCAGTTATTCAGAGATGCGTGCGTACACATATTGTGAAAAAAATTTAAAGGAAATTAATAGAAAACAAAAAAATAATATAATGAGGTCTCGCCAAAAACAAGCTGCTGCCGTTGTATTTTTGCTCGAAGAAGAGAAAAAGAAGGAAAGGAAATGTTCGGCGCGAGATTGGATTGCGAAAAGAAAATAAAACGCTGGAATGTATCGAGAATTTTTGAATGAGCTCACGGAAGAAGACACATTTTCTGCGTATGTCGTATTCGAATTTCGTTGTTATTTAACAGGCGGATGTACAACAATTCGAAGCGCAGTCGAAATGTAAATAAGAATGAATACTGTAGAGAGAAAACTCTATCAAACATGCTTGATAGAGCGTAGAGCATATGTAGAGCTCTACACAACACAAACAAATTGCTTATACACTATAGAGTTTTTTAGCAGAGAAAATTTTCCCGTAGAGTGGGTGTAGAGTGCATGTGTACAGCTCCAGAGGGTGTATACACTTCTCTACGCGTCTCTATGGGAGAGTTTTCTCTAGCTCTATGCAAAAAGCTCTATAGTGGACACCAGGGGCCCGATTCCGAAACGGTGAGTTTTTGGCCAGTGAACACCGAAGGAAAAACTCACTGACAACCTCGGTGTTCACTTTTCTTTAAAATGCGATTCCGTAAGTGCCAGTGAGTTTTAAAGTGCTGAATGATTTTTAAAGTGGCTGAATGATGCGCTGAGTTGGTACTGTCTTGACCTACCCATTTTAAAAATTCTAATTAAATAAAATCTTTTAGAACAATAAACTAAAACTATTTTTACATACCAAACAAATCTCTCAAAAAAATTATTTTTAAAAAAAATAAAAAAACTTATTCAAAAATAATCGCACGAAATTACAAAAACAACTTTACTCACCGTAAATTCACAGCCTTTTGCTCAGTGAGAAATTTTTCACGGCGCGGCGGTGTTCACCGCAAATGTCAAAAAAATCATTCTCACTCTTGCGGACGCGAAAATAAGCAGTGTACACTGAATCGGTGAACACCGTAAAACTCACCGTTGCGGAATCTGGCCCCAGGCTTAAGTTTAGAAAAACTCATCTTGCATGTTGCAACCGAGATGAAAATGGTCCAGAAGTATTGAATAATAAGCGATGTACAGGATAACGATTCAATAAAGTCCCATTTTAATAATTACATGCTGTACTTATTTGTGTCTACGGGAACATTGTACGAGACCTCCGACTCCAAAGTACCACTTAGGTAGGCACTGACCATATTTTAAAAGCCTTGTTTAGGATTTGATCAAGGGAACTTGTAGACATTTGGAGGCCCCCAGGAACCAGAGGCCCGGGGCGGACCGCCCCTTCCGCCCCACCCTTAGTCCGCCACTGTTCGTCAGTACAGTCGATAGTACAGATTATTCAAAAGGAATGAAGTACACTCTCTTATCTAGAGTTGAGCCGGACTTACACGAGGCAGTACATTTGTCCCTTACACGATGGTAAATTGTACTGAGGCCTCAATTTTTTGAAATGACCCGGTGCAAAAATAACGTCCTTCTGGTATATGAGCGTGTATCGAGATAAATAAGCCGAGGTGAATTGTAAATACTTTCTGGGGAGACATTTCTTATTTCTTTTGCTGCAGCAAAATTTCCAACTTGAAATTAGGCGAGGTGAGATTGTAAATTATAGTTATACATTGTGGAGGCATAGGTTTCTTACTTACTCTGAAAAGCTCTGCATCGGTATATATTTTCTATCTTTCTTTAATTGGCTTTCTTTTTGTCATTTTGGAATTACAGAAGCACCTCGCCTCATTTGAAGTATGGCTCAAAAGAAAAAAGAGGCACCTCTTACAAACTCATTTTCTAATCGTGTCCTACCCAGTAGTGATGAGCAAAAATGGTCTTGTTCTTGCTGTCTTGTCTTGGTCTTGCAAATTTAGCAAGACCAAGAACAAGAACAGGACTTAGTTATGCTCGCAAGAACAAGAACAAGACTAACTGTGCAATAACAAGAGCAAGACTTTAGCAAGAGTCTTGCAAAATTTTCAATTTTCATTCATTCTTTTAAAAATAAAAAATATAAAATTGATTAGGATGTTCAAGCAATTATGATATAAATATATGTGTGTATTGTATATTTACTTTTTAGTATGATAAATGTAAAAGCAACCATTCACATTGTACATAGTACATAATGACTTTGCATGCATTGTGCGTCAACGAGATTCACAATCAAAATTTCTGCATTTCTAAGCAAAATTTGCCGAAATGATTTCGGTAGATGTTTCACACTGTCAAGTCTTTTTTTAATCAATTGGCTCCTCTGTTACTTTCCTTCAATTACTGGTGTCTAGGAAATGAGTCCTTCTTCTGTTAAATCTTTCAGGATTTAAAAAGAAAACCATACAAAAAGATTCCTACGTTTCTTTTTTTAATAACCAATTTATAAAAATACATACAATACATACTTGATGAGTCACCGAAAGGTGTTTTTTCTGAAAATCAAGTAAAGTGCGTTTATGAGGTATTAAATCAAACCTCACCAACTTTTCATGAAAATGGGTTGGTAGAGCAAGTCTTCGAGAATAAATAAGGCTTTTCAAAGTAACTCTAGCACCACTGTCGGCCTTGTTCAAACTTTTTTCCTGAAACGGCTTTTTTTACATTTTTGAGATTTGCATTTGTGACAGAGATAGCAAGCGAGAGTAAGAACGATTGTCTGATTATTATAACAGATTGTTGTTAGAGGAACCAGAAGAAATCCTTTGCGAAATATTTGAAATATTTAAATTTATTGTGATTAAAATTAAATTAATTTAAATTTATTGTATTTAAAATTAAACATCAGGTACATAAATTAAGATTCTTTGTTCTCTTCCTGTCAATTTGCTACTTCCTTAATAAAAAATCTGTTATTGACCTGAGTCCTTCTTTACCACCGTTGTGTTTCCCCACAATTAAATCCTTTCATACATCGAGATTTTTTATGGCTCTGTTTACTTCTTCAAGGGAGATTTTTGTTTATTACTTTCAAGACAAAAACTTGCAGGGGTCGCAGGTCACTTTTTTAATTCCTGGTCATGCATATGTAATTAAAAAACAATCGGAATCCAATTTTGTGGCACCTCTGGACAGGTCATAACAAATTCTGTCGTGAGTTATAAATTATGAGTTGTTGCTGTTTTGTCCGTACGAAATGGGGAAAAAAGTATAAAAAATTAAAAACTAACTTGGGCAGAATATCAAGTAGAGTTTATAACACCCCCCCTTGAAAATACTATTGGGACATTAAAACATCACCGTATACACCTCAAAATTCGTTTGGAGCGATTTTACACCGGAGCCCCAGTTCTAAAAATTTACCCTTCAATTATATTTATTGTAACTTCAATTATATTTCACTCACTGTTATAAAAAGTCTAGAGATGCAGCAAACTGTTATAAAAAGCCTAGGAAAAAGAACATGAATTTCATTCTTTTCCTATGCTTTTTATAACAGCTTTCTAGACTTTTTATAACACTTAAAATCCAGCCAAGAAAAGTTTGAGTATATTATTCTCAATCTTACATATTGGAAAATCTCCTTTGAATTTTTTCTTTCAGGTTTCAGCCTAGCCAAGGCAGCATTTTCAGCCTACGATGAAGCCAGTGTCATAAGGCTATAACAGACGCCACAATTTAGGCCCTGAAACAAGGTTCTATGATAATTACAGTCCCTGTAATTAAATGTCAAAAAATGGCCATATTTCGCGGTTTTTATTTTTTTTGCAAAAACCTGACCGATTTCAATTTTCCAAAACTCATAATTTTCGTCTTTTTAAGCACTATTACGTACTGTTTTTTGTTTTCCAATAACAAAATTTTTCGCACCTAAAACGCTGAAAAACGTGTTTGCGCTACCATTATTAACTTTTTTCCCCTTGTTCTCCTGGACCGATTGTATCCAAAACACATTCATTGAATTCCTACGATTTTTCTCTAAATTATAGCGTCCAAAAATGGCAGGGTAGATTTATTTCAACATTTTTTCTATCCCTCCTGGACTAATATGAGAAAAACGCGTGGGAGAAGTGCTAAGACGTGGGGGGGGCTAAGCCCCCCTGGCCCCTGTGTTGCTACGGCCCTGTGGCATAAATTGACCCTGTCACTTGCAACGCTCACTCCGGGACTCGATCTCTCTTTGAATAGAACTTCTTAATTTGCGACGGGGCTACGAAAGCTATCCTACCGTAAGTAAAATACAAAAAATGAAAAGAAAGTCGTAACCGATATTCTTCACACTAGATTATTTAAACTGCGCCTGTTGATTATTGCGAATCCAACATCCAAGTTCACTTAGATCAACAAAGAGCTCACATAATAATGTGTTAACTCTACCTTTACACCGAACTCTGTTCACTAGAAACAAGGTTCCTATATTGGGATTTAAATAACTTTTTGGAGATTAGATAACGCGACCTCTAGCAGCCTAAGGAGATCCAGTAGTCCAGTGCAGATTAAGTTAGATCTCATCTCTAATTTCACATGTAAGGATGTTAAGCATCCATTGCAATATATTAGGAATGATCTGCAAATTTACAAACTTACAAAACGTCATTTCAAAAGTACTTTGTATGTGGGTACTGAGAGTAAGGAATATTTGGATCAATTTAACCTTAAGTCCTTTCACATTTACATATGTAAATCGATTCTATGATTCTTTCAAGATCGTTTCTCTTACAGAAAATTATTAATGTACAAAAAACACTCCTTGAGACAAAATTGTAATTAAAAAGAAGACCCGGAAACTGCTTCAAAATTGGTCTAAAGTTAAATATCAAAAGAGAGGGTTTTAGGAGTTAAGGTTTTAATCCATCACCTTTAAAATCACTCCCATTTGCCATTGAAATTTAATCGACCATTGTTTATTTGTGCACAGGCTGTTTTAATCCCCTCAGGAGGTGCATAGTTCATATCTTTGTGCATTCTACACCCTTAAATTACTAATCCAGAATGATTATTTCAATTTTAAGGGAACAGAAGGTAATTACACGGTCGTGGTTGAGTGAACATGAGGGTGACGTTCATCGGGCAGGGTGATGTTATAAAGCAACAAATCTTTGTCAGTTAAAGACTATAAGAAAAAGGGTATTATGAGATTGCAGGATATATCAATTTTACTCGGTTATTATAACCCTTCCTCAAACCTTTTGAGGGCATAGTAGTAGAGAGAAATTGTAATTTAAAAGTTAACCGGAACTTCAAAAAAATTTTTTTTTTCATTTTATACATGCACCTGAGTCGAAAGCCGAAAAGTTTGGAATAATCAAATGCGAGCATAGCGAGAACAGTGCTTAAAAGTGCATTTTTGGTAAATTTTGAGTGCACCGCCCGTAACACTATTTTTCAAATACCTACGGTTCTATTGGTCGTAGATAAATAAAAAAAAGGAAAATACTCGTGATTAAAGGGCCAAATGTATTTAACCCTTAAAAGGGCTATAGTACTGGTGGGGCGGGGTTACGTTAAAAATATTTCTTAGCCTCAAAAAATCCAAATTTCTCATTTTATTTATTTTTTAACCAAAAATGCATTAAATAATGAACAAATCAGTGGAATTTCATAAAAATTGGAGGAAACGTATTTTAATGTTATAAACATGCTATTAAATTTTCAAAAAAAAATTTCATTTTTACGCCTAAAATTGGTTATTTTCAAAACATATTAAAACCCTTTAGTCCGTGATCCCGCGCTTTTTTTTGAAAGATAATGACCACTGTTGAAATGTAGTGAGAATAGTTATTTACAAAAAGTATCACCATTCCTTCTGTTTTAGATAATAAAATAATTATAAGCAAATTCACAATATTTTTTTAAAAATAAACTTTTTTCAAATAAAAACAAATGTGGATTAGGTCTACTGGGTACACCACGTGAAAAAAATTAACCTTGTACTCTTCGTCGAAGGTGGCGTGGAAACGAGTACACGATTCATGAGAAACATAAAATTTAAAACTCTGTAAATCAAAATATCTGAAAAACGGTTGCTCTTACAAGAAAAAGTTATAAAATGTTTTTTGTATTATTCAAGTATTATTCAGATAATTTTTTTGTAGAAGTGAGCATTACTAGTAGAGGGAAATTAAACAAAAAAAAGCGATTTAGTTGGGAATTTGGAGTTTTTGTTTTTTTTCTTTACATATGTTAAGATAACGCGAAAAAAAAATTTCTGCAAAATCGGTCTTGTGATGCACGAAAAAATTGCATAAATGTCCATTTTTGATGCATTTTGAGTGCATTGCTAACTATTTTTTTAATTTCTCCAGTTCTGTTGGTCGTAGAAAAATAAAAAAAATTTTTAAAATGCTCGTGAATGAATAGACTATCGAACTAATTCGGTATAAATACCTTTAAAATGAATCCTAACCTCAAAAAATCAAAATGTATGCAATTTTGTTTTATTTTACTAAAAATGCAATAAATAACGGGAAAATAATCGGATTTTGATGAAAATTGGAGAAAATATGTATTTTGAAGCTATATATACGTGGTTGAAATTTGTTGTTTGATTGTAATTTTTTAGTTTTTTTAAAGCCCTAAAATGGGCATTTTAAGTAAAGTAACGAAGTATTGCGAATGCTCACAAGAAAGCATATAAAACCCCAACAATTTTAAAAAAAAAATTTACCGTGATGATTTGGCATAAAATGGCGGCAATTTTAAAATTTTTCTAAAAGTGCCAATTGTTGCTGTAAAAATCGAATTTTGTTTTTAAATTTCAACCACGTATTTATAGCATCAAAATACATATTTTCTCCATTTTTTTTTAAAAATCCGACTATTTTCCCGTTGTTTATTGCATTTTTAGTAAAAAAAACAAAATTTCTTACATTTTGTTTTTTTGAGGTTAGGATTAGTTTTTAAAGTATTATACCGAATCAATTCATTCACGAGTATTTTTAAATTTTTTTTATTTTTCTACCACCAACATAAGTGGAGAAATTAAAAAAATAGTATAGCAAAGAACTCAAAATGCATCAAAAATGGACAATTATGCAATTTTCTCATGCAGCACAGAGCACAGGACCGATTTTGCAGAATTTTTTTTTCGCTTTATCTTAAAATATGTAAAGAAAAAAAACAAAAAATACATCTTCCCAACTACATCACTATCATATGACAATTTCCCTCTACTATATGTCGAACCAATCAACAAAGACATTGAACTCATTCTAGATTGGGGCGAGTCGAATTCAATGCTACCAAAACGAGTATACAACATCTACCCTATCCGTGTCAGTGGAAAGTGTAAAACTACTAAATGACCGATCCATTTAACATCCTAGGCATTGCAATAAGGAAAGTCCTGCGATGGAATGAATACATTGGTCCAAATCGCCAAACAAGCATCTCCGTGCTTGGAATTTCTTAAGAGGTCCAGGTTCCTCCTACAGCCATCGGCTCATGTTTTCTGCACCATCGATCCTCTGGTAGGATTGCGACAGCCCTGACAAAACCTTATCACTAGTATCATAGGTATTGTACCAGCGAAATAAACGATCTCCTGCCTCCACGCCCATATTAAACCCGCAATTCCAGATTAGCCCACTCGGCTTATTCCCTCGACCTACACCTCCCCTTTTCGCACACGATACAAACAAGGAATTCGTTCATAACTGTAAAAACTCGATTATGGAACAATCTATCGCAGTCAGAATTTCCGAACTCCTACAACATCCCTAGAGTTCAAACTAGGGATGTTACGAATGTTCGCATTCGCTTATGCGAATTATTCGCATCATTTTAAACATTCGCGAAAGTAATGGGAATGCGAATGTGTGTAGGTCGTGTCATGTGTCGTGGAAAACAAAATTAAAATACGACAAATTGACAGATCTCGCTCGCAAGTACCTGAGCACTCCACCGCCCAGGGCAAGCGTTCCGAATGAGCAATTATTTAGTGCAGCCGCCCTTATATATGAGCCTCTTAAGAACCCCTTTCACAAGAGGCCGTCGGCAGGCCGTAGCCTTTTAGGCCAAGTCAGCAGGCACCGCCCGCTGAAGGCCATACATTACTCAGTCTGACTGAGGGATGAGGACTTGAGGCATACGTCTGACAGGCCGTGGACTGCAGGCGATCTCATGATTCCCTACATGCACACAGGCGAAGACGACAGTATAGCGTAGTAGGTTGTTAATTCAAGTGCAAAAATGTCCATCGCCTCAACGAGAATTTCAGATAGAAGTTCAGATTTTCCGGCACGGACTGACGATAACTACACACACAAAGATTTTTGTCAGCAATGTGGTAAAACGGTGTGGGTGAGTGAGTGTCTGTTTATACTTGGCCTCAAGGCGAGAAACCTTCAGCCCATGGCCTGCCGGCGACTGCATATGAATGGGGGTCTTTAGAAATCGTCTCATGAAATATAATATTCCTCTTTTGAACATTGTTTATTAAATACGAGAAGAAAGAATACCATTACTGTATTAACACTGGTCTATTGTTCTAATATTTTTTCATATCCTACTGTAAGTAATAAAAAATGAGGACTTAATTTAATAAAATTTTTTAATGCTGTTCCTAAACATTCGTATTCGCATTCGCATTCGCACAATCGCATTCCGAACATTCGCGTCAAAAATATGACATTCGTAACATCCCTAGTTTAAAAGCAGGGCTCATCGCCATCTCTTTCAACATCCTGCAGACACCTCTCTATCCCACGGACTAAGTGTACTACTACACCTTGCACCATGACATGATGGACTGATGGTAGTACAAAGGGTGATTCCTCAGCTTAGATAAAAAAAATAAAAAAATATGCTTTTAGACTTACAGTCTTAAAGCCAAACCCTTTCCGGGTTCGTGTCGTCCCTTGTGACCGAGATACAGAAAGCACGAGTTGCTTCCATCGCTCATGTGGCAGCTCCATATTTAGTCACCACATTGTGCAAAGCCTAGTTGAGAGTTTAGCTCGAAACAGTGAATGGGTTTGAAGTTATATGGAGCCAAAGGGAGAAGATCTTGTAGGACATGGCGATGAACCCTGCGTTTGAACTTTTGTATAGTGTAGGAGTTCGTAAAAGAATTCCTCTCTGTCTGAACGAGCGAAAAAGGGATCGTTTATATAATGAGACCAGTTTTGTACCAGTTGCGTACATAATATTGACGTGAAGGCAGAAGATCCTTTGTTTAGATGGAATAATGGATATGATAGCAGCGATAAAATTTGGTCAGGACTGTTATACTCCTACGGAGGATTAAAGGGTCGGGTTGCCTTATCACGGCGAGTTAAAGGGTTCTGTTTTCATATTTCATCTAACTAAGCCCCCGAAGTGGTTTTAGATGTCTCGCCAAAATAAACAAGTTGTATCAATTAAGTACTTGTATATCGCAGTCTGAGTTTGACTACTGGGTCTATAGTCTATACAAGGGTCTACTGATTGGTTGAAGGAGGATTTGCATCTCTTAAGGAATTTTAGCTTTTGGAAATAGCCAGGAATATTTTTTATAGTGAGGTCTAAAAAAAATAATGACTCGCATACCGGGGAAGTATAAAAAATATGTGTTTTTGCAAGGACATCAGCTTAGTTTAAAATAAAAACAAAAAAACATAATATATTATAATATAAAATAATAATTGTAGCTGTCGCAAAATAAATTATAATTCTGCACATTTTAATTTATCTTAAAATAATTGAATGTTTCTTTTAAATATTATTAACATGTTTCTCATCAAGATTTACAAAGTACTCATCCTCAAAATTATTACCAACAACTGTTGAATCCTGTCCAATTATTAAGTATGGACCATCACTATTTGTTAATGGAGGACATTGTTTACCTTCGACATTTGGAACACCATACATAGTAAAAGTTCGCAATGATTCAACAATTTTATCAACAAGCTCAATATTTTTCTGTTCAAGAATATCTTCATCTTCAGCACCATCATATGTTGTGTAAGCAATTTCATTTGTTAGTAGATATGTTTGTTCTGGTAGATATTTTGCATTTGCTTGTACAGCATCCAAAATTGGTTTTTTATTAACAATAATAATTTTAAGCTTTAAATAGAAATTTTGAAAAATATATTTAAAATTGATTTGGAGTAGATTTTACCTCTTCTAAACCCTTTTTCATATCCTGGAAATTTCCATTTTGAATTTGATTTGGTGTGAAAATTTTTTCTACAGCAAATTTTAACCAAAATTCTCGTGTTTCAGATTCGGTTTCTAAAAATAAGATTTTTTGTATTTGCTGCTCTCCAATATGTTCACTTAAGTTTGGCACTTTTTGATTATAGAAAATATCTAGAATTTGAAAAAAAAATATTTAATTTAATTAAAACAGTTTGATTGTTTAGTTTAAAAATATATTTAATCACCTTTATTCACTTCAGTGTAGAGATTCCTTGTTGATAAACCTAAAGTGGGATAGGCTCGAGTTTTATTTTCATTTAAAAGTTGCCTTGGGTACTCTGGTAAAAGTCCATCAAAAGCATTGATTGTTATCATATTACCACCAAAATAATCAAATCCATGAGTAACATTTGTCTTAAATCAAAAAAAAAATAAATGCCATAAATCGATTTTAATCCAGTTTATGATTGATAAGTGAGGTTAGATGTTAGAACGATGCAATTTTTATTATTATTATTTTTTTCTCAAAATAAATAAAGTTTATGATAAAAATGTTTCGGATAATTCCACCTATCGAATGCTATCGAATCAAATAACATATAAAAGTATATTTTTAATTATAAAGTGTTGGATTGTTAGGCTTTTATTGATATTAGATAATATTATATAATTGTGATCGATCGACTTTGTGGTATTGCCAAGGACACTTACGTAATGTTGATAATAAGCAGCCAGTAACACTTTAATATCTGCTTGTAGAAAGCATTTATTCATATTTTCAGGATTGCATCCCATTGCTTTTGCGATTTCTGTAGCTCCTTCAATTGGTGTATTTGATACGAATTCCGGTGAATATATTGATGAATCTGAGTAGATAACACGATGAAATAGATTTGTTGGCACCTAAAAAATAAGAAAGGGCTGGAGATAATTTTTTTTTGAAATATTTTCCCATAAGACTAATTTGATGAAATCCAAATAGCTGGAAGTGAAATCGTTCCACAAAAAAACAATACAATATTCTGTTAAAATCAAACTTACAATGTAAGACCAACGCAAGTCTCTACATATTCACGCGTATAATTTAGTTACTGGGAATTTTTTTCCTATTCTGTAATAAATTTGGACTACGTTGACTAACACTTATAATATCTACCAGCGATGTATTCTACCAATCAGAAATAATAATTTTCTTTCGAATAAAGGATAAAGTATAATGCAACACTTTAAAAACAACAAGGACTTAGTGTACTATAAATTTGGTCACCAACCTCAACATCTACTAACTAATTGCTCCTTTAATCCCTCATGGGACATAGGGCGGAAACAGTTGCCCTCCAGCGGACTCTGTTTTGCGCGACAGCTCTCAGCTCTGACCAGGATCTCCCGGTTGTTGCGGCCCCTGCTAATAGAGTTCTCCTCCACGTTGTTCTAGGTCTTCCGACTCGACGGGTTCCTTGCGGATTCCAGTCAAGGGCCTGTTTGGCTAGATTCTCGTTTTCGCGTCGCAAGGTGTGGCCAATCCAATTCCATTTCCTTCGCCTGATTTGGTCGTCTATCCTTTCTTGGCCGGCACGGCGCCATAGTTCTTCATTTGAAATTCTATCTTGCCAGCGGATTTTTAGGATACGACGTAGGCATCTGTTGATGAAAACTTGTAGGCGCCCTGTGATGAATTGGGTGACTTTCCATGTTTCGCAACCGTACAAAAGAACTGCCTTAACGTTGGAGTTGAACAGCCGCAATTTGGTGTTAATTGAGATCTCCGTCGATCTCCATATGTGAAACAGGCATGCATATGCGCTTCTTGCTTTATTTATTCTGGAACTGACGTCTTCTTCTGTACCGCCGTTTTCGGTAATAATACTACCGAGGTAACAGAATTTGTCTACCAGTTCCACGTCACGGTTATTTAGCGCTGTTCGTTCAAGGGTGTTTGCATTTATCCGCATTTCTTTGGTTTTAGTCGGATTTAACCTTAAGCCTGCTGAACTACTTTCTGTTGCCAATTTGTTTAACATGTTTTTGAGGTCCTGGTGTCTGTGGGCCAGCAAACAGATATCATCCGCGTAGTCGAGGTCCTTAAGGCGGTCTAACAATCCCCATTGTATGCCACCTGTTCTAGTATCTAGAGCGCTGACAAGGATGTCGTTTATTACTATAAGAAATAGTAATGGCGAAAGTAGGCATCCTTGCCGTACTCCTGAGCTCACTTCAAAGCTGTCGGATAGTTTTCCATTGTGAAGAACTCTGCATTTGGAATTGTTGTATAGAGCTTTTATCAATTCTATTATTTTATCCGGCAGTCCACGTTGCCGTAGAGCTCGCCATATAAAGCTCCTATTAACCGAGTCGAACGCTTTCTCATAGTCTACGAAAGCAAGGTAAAGGGGGGATCGGAATTCAGTAGACTGCTCCACTATGATTCTCAAGGTGTTAATGTGGTCTATGCAGGAGCGGCCTTTTCTGAATCCAGCCTGCTGTCTTCTAAGCGTTCGATCTACTGCCTCTCTTATCCTTGATAGTAATATGTGGGACAAGATTTTGCCCACAGTAGATAATAGACAGATGCCTCTCCAGTTGTCACATATTGTTAGGTCCCCCTTTTTTGGTATTTTGACCATGATACCTTCTGTCCAATCCTCCGGAAAGGTACAGGTGTTCCATGCTATTTCCAGGATTGGCTGTAGCGCATCTGCTATGAGGCTTGAGTCGGCTTTCAACAATTCTGGCGGGATGCCATCTTTTCCAGCTGCTTTACCATTGGCCATTGCATGAATTGCGGTTACTATTTCAGTCTTGGATGGGGCACGAGTGGTGATTCTTATTAGCTGTGCATTGTTGTTGTTGTTTTCCTGAGGTTCCTGTGTAAATGAACCATTCAGGGCGGCGAAGAAGTAATCTCTCCATCTTTGGAGTTGCTCCTCGTCGCTGCACAGCAGCCTTCCATCCGCACTCTTTACGGCATGCTTTTTAGTAGAGTGCTTTCCCGAGAGCTGTTTAGTGATTTGGTACAGCACTTTACTGTTGCCTGTGTTTGCCGCGCTTTCCGCTTTCTCTGCGAGCTCATTTATCTGCCGCCTTTTATCACGCCGGACACTTCTCTTTACCTCCCGGTGTAATTGGGAGTATTCCCGTTCAAGTTGTTGTCGTTTTTCCGGGTCGCTTGTAGAGTTCACGTTATTTTTGAGGGCCCTTCTGCGTTCAATTTTTTGCCAGGTTGTGTCCGAGATCCAGTGTTGCTGGTTTCTTTGGACATAACCAATGCTTGTTTCCGCTGCTGTTATTATAGCGCCCTTTGTTGTGCTCCACAGCTCTTCAATATTTGCGTCGTCAGAAACGGTTTGCTGGTTTAATATTTCTTGCAGTTTGCCAGCAAATTCTCGCTTTTTGGTGCTCTCACGCAGAAGGTCGACGTTAAACCGTCTACGGTTTATGGCATCGCGTTGGACGTTTCTGATTGCAGCGATTTTTAGGCGGATCGTTGCTACTACCAAATGGTGGTCACTTCCAGTGTCTGCTCCCCTAAAGCTCCTGACATCCTCCAGAATAGTTCGCCATCTGCGACTGACGGCCACGTGATCTATCTGATTTCTCGTTCTACCATCGGGCGATACCCAGGTCTCTTTGTGTATCTTCTTGTGACAAAAGTAAGTTCCACCTACCATGAGTTGATGGGAACTACAAAAGTCAACGAAAAGTTCACCATTGTGATTGGTATCCTGGCTTAGACCTTGATTTCCAATTGTGTTTTCAAGGCCGGTGTTGTTGGGGCCGATCTGTGCGTTTAAGTCACCCATCAAAACAATGATGTCTCCCCTTGGAATAGAGCGAAAAACCTCATTCAGTCGCATGTAGAACTCGTCTTTGATGTCATCTTCTGCGTCTTCAGTCGGAGCGTAGCATTGGACTATCGTAGTACTTCTTAGCCTGGTACGTAGGCGCACGGTAATAATCCTCTCAGAAACTGGTGACCAGCTAATGAGGCTGGACCTGGCTTCCTTGGTGAGTATCACCCCAACGCCATTCCTACGGTTTTCATTTTCGTTTCTCCCAGAATATAAGAAGGACTCACCGTTTGGGCAGATATGTTCCCCCGCATCGGGCCATCTGGTCTCGCTGAGTCCCATGACCTTGATTTTATAGCGGTTCATCTCGTTGAGCACTTCATCCAGCCGTCCATCAGCAAGCAGAGTTCTCACATTCCATGATCCGATTCGTGTCCTGTTTCGAAAAGCAAAGGTCGTCGTCGTGTTGTCCGTCCGGTTCCGAGGCAATGTTTGCCGATTCGTAGCAATTGTGTGTTTTATGGGAGCGGGTTGCTAACCCTCAGCCCAACCGACTTAAAACTCTGTTTTGTGGCGCAGAGAACTCGCCATTCGACCGTCTCCCGTTAGCTCCTTCCGAAGAAGTACCCCAGGGGGCACCACGGGGAGGTGGGATTAGGACTTGCTAACAGAGCTGCTAGATGTTCGTCTGCAGTGACTCTTCTCGGGTTTTGGCAGAAGTGACAAATCGGGTGCCACCACCTTCCGAGGTCTTTGTTAGCCATTCGCCCCCCTCAACATCTAGAACTTCAACAATCATTCGAATATATTTAATCGGCTTTATAACAGCAATATATGAAAGAAAGTCAATAAAGCAGAATGAAGGATATAAACAATATGAAGGAAGGATATAAACAATGCTATGCAATTTTCGAAAGTAGTTTTCTTCCAAATCTCTTGCGAAATAAATACTACCTTACTTCGGCTATCGCCTAGAACACTATGATCTCTATGCTATTATTACTGTTCGCAGAAAGGAGAAGAAATCATTTTTCAACGAAGAATAAATACACTTGACAATGAACAATAAATGCATGCCATCGGGAATCGATGGGTTATGTGTTGGGTGGGAGTCAAACCCGTGATGTCTTGATGTGAGTCAAATCTCTTGCTATATGCTACCGAGCCCATAAACACTTTTTCCGAAATAAATTAAATCATACAAATCCACAATTACATTTATTTCATTTTTAAAACAGCAAAAATTAATAATAAAAAATGTCGAGAACCACAAAAACACTGACCACCATATGGACACCACCATGGGTGCCAGGGAGGAGGAGAAGCCAGGCACGCTGGAAGTTGAAGCTATTACAGCGAAACTTTCTTCACGTAACTCCCGCTCTACTAGAGGCAGTTTTAAGCGTCATCAATATCTTGAAGTCCGAAGGCAAGGTCAAACTCTTAGACAAGTTTGACCTCTCGGTGAGATAGCGCCTCGAACTTCTACTTTCTGCACAGGAACCAGGGCTAGAAAACCTCACACTTTCTGCGGTCCCTACAGTCGTTGGCGACTCAAACAATCTCATCAATTTATTAATCGATTCAGGCGCGGACGTATCAATTGTTCCTGCCGCACATTTTCGGCAGGCAATGGGTGTGCTAAATTACTTCTACGGGCAGCAAACGGGACCGTAATGTTTACTGATTTTAGGTATTGATATTTAAGCTGGTGACATGTCGAAGCGTACATGCGTTGCATTCGGTGACAGATAATATAGAAGTGTGTGTATTCAAATGCTACACAAAATGCATACACAACAAAAACATGCACTCGTGTGAAAGCCAGGACGGAACGCAACAACGCATATCATGGAACCGCTGAATGCAACGCATGTACGCTTGTATATAACTGGTGACATTTGTGTTGCATGCATTCCGTTGACGGAATATTCCAGGTCGCATTTGAATGCCCACACTTCTATATTATTTGTTACCGAATGCAACGCATGAACGCTTGGATATGTCACCAGCTTCAGTCGACTCACGAACTAATCTTCGGATTAACATGTGTTCCACAGTCAGCTGCCAACCCGAGTCAGTTCAATATCAAATTCCATGCTATTCTATTAGTCCAGTCAATCAGTGTAAAAACCTGCTGTTTTCGAAATATGATTGCGGAAGTTTTTTTCGCAGGTGTTTTAAATGTTTTTTCGGGTGCTGAATCCGAATTTCAAGTTTGCTGGAGGAGGTCGGCTTCACAAAAAAACCTCAAAATGTTCCCTCTTTTTTCAGTTTTTCGCTTATATTTCGAAAACTATACGTCTTTCGAAGATTACCACTATGTACAAAAATAAAGACGAGAAAATTTCTTTCAAGATGCACTCAGGGGCGTTTCCAGCCAACTGGCTTAGGGCGGGTAATTTTAAAATAAGAAAAAAACTTAATTTTTTTTTATTCCATAAATACCATTTGCACCCTCCCCAAGCCACCCCTAGATGAAGTTGTCATTTCACCCCCCCCCCCAACCACAGCAAATGGTCAACAATTTCTGCCACTAGTATTTAAAGGGTTTTTAGCCCTACTAGAACCTACTTACGCAGCGGTAGAATTTTTTTTCTATTTTAGCCCCTTTTTTAACACCCCCGCGGCCTCCCAACCTCCTGACTCGAGGTGGGTCCTCTTCCCGCAAAAATGTCATATTATAAAAATGCTTGAAATTACTTGAAAATCGTATGAGCTTCTACACGAGGGGACAACCTGCTCAACAAATCATACTGGCTATAATGCAGGAGCTGTCAAAGTGTTCGATCAAAAATCTGCTGAAAATATCGTTCAAATTTGTATGCCCTCCCATCGTCCTCTCTCAACTTCTTCTTCATAAACAAATTTGCAGCCGACTCTTGTCGTATCGTGTGTACGCTCGTGTGGAATCAGCCATAGCGTGCCATATTAGCGGGAGTCTCGGGTATCGGTCCCTTCCACGACTCTCCAGCAGTTTTGGAAAAATTCACCGTCATAGATCGCCGACTAGATTCACCATAACTTATAGTGCAAGCGCTGCTAGGTGGAATTGAGTGTGCAAAATGTGAGGACCGTATTCCGTCAATAGATTTCAGTTGAGAATAGCTCAAAGATGAATAATTCGGATGTTGCCGGTCATTTTTTGGGTCCAATTTTTTTTACAGCAGCAACTTCAAGTGTCAATATATCGAAAACTAAGCGTGATATCGAAAAATTATCTTATATATTTTCGTCTTATTTTGTGGTACTTCATTAAAATTCATCGTCAAAAAGAGGTCCCAATAAAAAAAAGAGGGGGTTAACAAAATTGGACCCAAAAATTGACCGGCAACATCCGAATTATTCATCTTTGAGCTATTCTCAACTGAAATCTGTTCCGCCCAGCTCCCAGTCTATTAACTTGTTTGTTTTAGTCTAAAGGTCCGGTTACACGCAACGATCTGCTTGTGCAAATTGACTGGCGCAAGTCAATTGGTGCAAATAAACTGAGTGAACATGAATCGGTTTACAGGCAACGATTTATTTGTACAAACTGACTGGCGCAAGTCAATTGGTGCATATAAAATGAGTAAAAATGACACTAAATGACGCTAATTTGATACGATTATTATATTATATTGATTATGATAAGGTCGGAGGAGCGTCATAAAATTTCACCATTCACTCAAGGGCATGCTGAGGGTTGTAGCTGCGGATTGAACATCGTTTAAACGCTCATGCCAAACACCAAGCTCAAGCCGATTTTCTAAGAACACATATTTTGCACAAGGCAACCTTTTTGGCTTGCGCCAACCAAAAATTTGCGTTTACACGCAACGATTCACTTGCGCAAATTGACTTGCGCAAGGCAATTGGCACAAGCAGATGGTTGCGTGTAACCGGACCTTAAGATAAGTAGAAGAGCGACCTTCACCGATCCAGTAACCGAATGAAATTTTTTTTCATGATAAATAGTATGCTAACAAAAGTAACGGTGATGGGTTGCCTAACGAAATATGTTCAAGGCTATATTCAATTGGCGTTTTTTCGCCATTTTCCGCCTTTTTATCTATTTTGAGGAGAAACTATGCATTTTGGTGAAAATATCAAAAGAGCAAAGTTGTAGAGCATAAAATTTTCTACAAATTTTGTCCTCACTGTTTTTTCGAATTCCGCATAGTTTCGCCCCTAGCGGCCGTTTTGCACCTTTTTTTAGATTTTGAGCTAAAATTATGCATTTGTACGAAAAATTAAATGAGATCATAGTAGTAGTTGCAGTTTTTCAACGGCATTTCTTTGGACGGTTTGATTTATCAACAGAGAACTCAAGAGATTATCTACAAAAATTGATACTATACATTTTCCGGTACGAATTGCCATTCATTAGATATCGGCGTTTTAAAGATTTAAAATACTCATATCGCGTCATTCGCAACTTGTATAGGTCATCAGACGTTCAATAAATCCTCTGTTGGACTACGATAATTAGTCTAGGAGTGATTGAAGTTTAAGTAAATTTAAAAAAAAAGTACATTTTTTCTCTTAAACACCCTGTACCTTAGTGGATAGTGGGGATAGCCCCCCGTCTAGAACAATTTTTTTCTCCAAATACACCCACGAATCACCCCTGAAAATATTACCCAGGTAGTCCTATAGAGGATTTATTGAACGTCTATGAGCGAAATCTTTAAAACGGCGATATCTCATGCGTGGCAATTCGTACGGGAAAATGTATAGTATAATTTTTTGTAGATAATCGTATAATCTACAAACTTTGTGAACACTATTTTCTGATAAGACTTACCGTTTAAGAGATATTAGCCAAAAACGGAATTTGTTTTTTAGGGGTTGGTTTTTGGGGCTAGCGTTCAACAAGTTTTCCGAAACTTTTTTTTAACATATTCTACTCACTAAAAACTATTTTTTAAAAAAAAATTATTAGTTTTTTTTTTTTTTTATGTGATAGTCTAAGCTCAGGTGTCACCCTTTGTACTACCAGTCCGTCATGTCATGTCGTACACGTCATGGTGCAATGTCTAGTAGTAAGCTTAGTTAACATTTTGTTAGAGGTTTTCATTCAAATTTTCATCTGACGACTGGACTACTGGTACGCAGCTCAAACGGAATTTTTCGCTGGAAAAATTCCGTGTAGATTAGTGTGGAGAAATAGTAAACAGCTGAGAAAAAGGTAACAGCTGACGAGGTTATGTGTCATTTTGTCGTGCAAGTTGATTGAGGGAACTCGTAAGCAATTTGGTGAGAGTGTTTTTTGATTTTTTCATCTCGATCCTGCATTTTGCAACCTATTCCTCTACTTTATTTACCTCTTAATAACCACTTGCATTAAGTGACAGAATATGGGAATACAAATTTATATGTCCTGGCACATAAATCATAACGAAACAGCTGGAGACTAATAATCAATGCCATCTACGATTCAGTAGGCATACTAGCAAAATTCCCACGGAGCTGCGTACCACAAAACGAAATTACAAACTTAATTTTTCACTATTGATTTCGTTTACGTTTTTTACATATATTTTATAAGGAAAATTTCTTTTCGTTTGAGCTGCGTACCAGGCATAAGGGGGGAAGGAGCAAAGCGAACATTACCATAAATGCTTTCTGCGACCAAATGAACTCCATGCCCGATCTGAGGCGCCTTCACATCGCCACATCTCACTTCTTCATATCGGCTTGGCAGCATTTCTTTGCAAAAACTAATGTTCTCGCAAATTGATAGATGTCCTGTCTTCCATGGAGTTATTTGTGTCGTACAATGAAGCAACTCGATTTGAGGTTGTGGCATGATCAAGCTCAGGGATCACCCTTTATACCACTAGTCCGTCATGTCGTTCAAGTGACGGTGCAATGTCTAGTAGTAAGCTTGATCTGAAGGAAAAATATAAAAAGGATAGGATAGGTTAAGGGTGTAGTCTGGAGGATGCATGAGGAGGAGGCAATGAACCTCCCTCGCGTTTGAACTCTTCAGTGTCCGACAAAGGCTGTGACGCAGACAATACCCGACTACCAGTTGAACAAAGAGGTGCACGTTCGCTAGGTGAACACCCGACCTAAGCGGAATATTGTCACCCTATTATTAACCGGTTAAGCCGGCGGGATGCCTTATTACGGCTTCCGTTAGTGTCCTCAATTTCCCTTCTTTGATTGTTAGCCAACAAGCACTTTGCCAGATGGACTATGACAACGCTGATTTTAACATTCAAACTCTGGATGGACGAAACACATTCCGCACAAGGGGGGTATCCGATGTTTCACTCCAAAAAATGCTGTTGTCCAGGGTCAAAAGGTTGCACGGCTGAACGATGTACCACCAGTACAAATCGTACGTACGTACGTAGATTTTTTTTCCCTAAAAATGTTATTTTTTTCCTGATTTCGTAGGTGAAATAATTGTTTAAACAATTTTTTTTCAGCAGTCCGGAACTGAAACTGTTACATGAAGTTCCCTTATATTAGCCTTTAGTTCCTTTTCTACTTTTAAGTACTCCGGAGTAAAAAATTAAAGGAACGCAAAATTTGTCGATTTGAGTAAAACCTATGAATGCTCTGTGAGAGCAGGAGTAGTTCCAAGTAAATACGAGTAAAAAAAAGCAGAAAAAGAACACGGCTGTTATATTACATTAAATTTACACTTTTGCACGACTATCAAAACTTTATTTAAAAGAAAGATAAAGAATTAGTAAAGTTTACGCAAAAATCGATATTTGAAAAGGGATGTTTTTGGTTTTTCAAATTTTTATCGATGTTTTTCGATTGTAACACTATAATTTTGTTTACACCACCTTAAAATAAAAGTCTGAACGAAAAAAACCCTCCTAAAAATTTGTAAAATCAAAATTTTGTCCGTCAACTCTTTTGATTGAAAATAGGGCCTTTTTTTAGAATTAAAATCGTTAAAAAAAACGAAATAATCAATCGCTTTAAAAAAATCCAGCTGTTTCAAAACATAAAAATGTACATTTTCACAAAATTTCATCAAAGTCGGATCAATTTTGTGTAAGAAAAAAATGATAAATGAAAGGTAAATGAAAAAATGGATTTTTAGCGTTTTCCTCAATTTTTTGAGGTTATGTCGAAAAATGGTTTAACTTTTCCCAAAAATCGTAAAAAAACCACGTGTAACCCCTAAAAACCAACATTTTCGCACCCCCACCCCCTTCCGTTCATCTGTTGCGGTCCAATCGATTTTTCCTTGTTTATGTACCATTTATCCTAAATTTTCCCGTCATCCATGAACTGCTAAGAGTTTTTCAGAAATTTTTCCTCTCAAAAGCGTTTTGGCACTGGTCTAAATATTATAAGACTATTAAACTCTGTATTACTTTCGTAAAATAATTTTGTAGATTCATTTATTAAAAAAAAGAAATTAGTTTATCGATTTAAAAGCACTGAAGAAGTCCACTACTGATTAGCAATGTTGCTGATATAGATTTAAAGCATGATTTTTCATTACTAGTAATATTTATCAAAGAATTTTAAAAGATATGATATAAAATTCCTTTGCAGACACTGAATTCAATTTAAATTGTAACACTCCGAGTGAAAATGTAATAAGTCTTTTAAAGATGCCGTCGTCGTCACTTTAATGGTTTAACTTCAAATAAAATCGACAATGCTTTTTTTTACTGTCAGTTTTGGCACTTGTCTGTGAATAGAGTAAAGTGCATCAACAAAGTTGCACAAATGCACTACACCAACTTCGTTTATTACTTGCTTTTACTTGCTACGGGTTATTGCTTGTTTTTAACCTCCTACACTTTTATCTCTCTTTCGCTTTTAAGAAATATCATGACTATAGTTCAAAACAAATGGTCTATAAATTATTGCCAATATCGCTTTCGATTTTACAAGTTATTTACTTGTTGTTTATTTGTAAAACTACTTGATAACATACTGAAAACTGCGAAGCAAGATTAAATTAGTATATGCGATAGTGTATATTTATATACGTATGCGAGATTATGCTCGAGAATATTATCAGACAGTTCAAATAGAAAAAAAATTTATAGAAAAATTCTCTTATCAAAAACGAAAATCAAAGCAAAGTTTCACGACATAAATTATTGCAATTCCACAAGTATTATTATAATTTTGTAAATGGTGCAAGAATTTAATCTAGTCGAAAAAGGTTATTATGCAGCATTTCGATTATAATTAAAATTCAATCAAGTTTCCAATTGATTAAATTAAATAATGTAATAATTACAAATAAACACCTACCTTTGGGCTTACAGTTAACAAGTTTACAATGGCTGCTCCCTGAAATTCACCGAATAACGTCACCTGATTTGGATCGCCACCAAATGTATCGATATGATTCTGTATCCACTGCAGGGCTAGAATAACATCGAAAACTCCAGCATTTCCGGGAATTTCAGTAGTTAACGTTGATAAGAATCCAAGAACGTTCAATCGATATCTTACGAATACATTTATCAAGTCACTTCTGTGGGCGTTTCTATTCAAAGGATAATCATTGATATTTTGTGTGTCACTCAGCAGGCAAACAATTACTGGGTAGTTGCCAGTCAGCTTAAATTAAAAAAAAATGTATTTTTAGATATTAATTAATTATTAATTAATAATTTTATTGGTATATTCAATAATCCACTTACATTTGGTGTAACAATCGATAAGTATAGAAAATTCTCATAGTTGGCAAATTCATCCATAGCATAATAATCACCGAAATAATTAAATTGCGGCAGAACAGATGTGGCATTATAAATACCGGACCATGGTTGGACTGGTTTAGGGCGCTATAATATTATCAATTTTAATTCAATTACACTAAAAGCACTTCGAAACCCAAAAAAATTACTTAAATCACCTTAAATCTCTGCTCTTTAGTAATCGGTTCACCATAGGGTATATCATAAAAACTATACAATTCCCGATTTGTTGTATCCTTAAAATTCGACACTTTACCAGCGATTCGGCCAAGATTTGGGATATTTAAATAAATCTCATTGTACGTGTAACATTCACTTGGTTGCAGTAGTAAAAATATTAAGGGAAGTAATAAAATCACGGAAACTGACTTCATCTTGACTCGAGAATGTCTTGCGAATGACTAATTTTAAAAATGATAATAAAAATCAATCGTTGGTGTTTTTAGAAGATCTCGGATTCTGTGTGGCTGAGTGAACGTTATCAGTTTGGTTCAATCTTCATTAATAATTTCATTATTATTGTTTTCATTCTTTAACGAAAATTGTTTTGAGTATACAAAAGAATTTAAATGATTGATGTGTGATATTTTGAGAAGATTATCATCGATTTGTAAATAATATCAAATTAACAGGGTGTTCCTGATAGAGTTTTTTTTAAAGAGTTATTTCTTTTTTTCGGGAGAGAATTTACTAGTTTTAATTTGTGAAACTGTATTGCCATATTTAAAGTTTTGTATTATAAGCAAACTTTTGGTCGTTTCCTTTTAGTATTTGGTGTACGAAGTAAACTGAGGTTGCGCTTCATAATAAGACACCAAAGAAATACAAGAAACCTTAATTACAAAGACTGTAATTTAATTTAAACAACCAAAACTTAAAAAAAACCGTCTTGTTGATCTTCTTATTTGGTTCTGCAACCAGGATCTCTTCCTACTCTCAACAGCTTCTTAGGCTGCGATTACGCTGGCTGATAGTTCGTGATAGTTCAGCTGGTGCTAGCTGTTACAATCCAAGCTATCACTGTTTAATGGTTATGCCGCAAAACAGATCGTGATAGTAATGTACTTACATAGGATCAATTAGGTCTGTTGATATCGTTTTTTGGTACAAACTTTTCAATGATTTATTAAGCAATACTTAGTAATTTTTCATAATAAACGAGTCATTTGAAGATATGTTATTTTTAACATAAACTAGTTATTTTAAGTACAAGCTGTTATGTAAAAGTAGAGAATTTGCTGTTCATTCTATTTTTAAAAAACGATCACAACACGGAGAGTTCCATAATTTACACATTTGAGGCAAGATTAAGATCGACTTTATGAATACTACAGCACAGGGATAAGACCCAAAACCATTTTTGAATCTACTAAATTGGTGCCAGCTAACTATACAAATTTGATTTTCTATCACGCTGTCATGATTGTCCATGATAGTCTGAATGCTTGCAAGCTTTGGCGTAACCACTCTGGATCAGTTACTTTGTTTAATTTTCTTGTAACAGCTGACACCAGCTGAACTATCACCAACTTTCAGCCAGCGTAACCGCAGCCTTACACTCCCAAATCCCAAACGGATATCATTCAGTTTAGTATCAGCACCGTGGCCATACTGGAGGCCTTGGCGGAAGTCGAGATTCACAATTAAATCAGTAAATGAATCCTAGAATCATCCACAGCTGCTGCGATAATAGCAGAGATCTGATAACAGACAACAGGCACTGTCTTCCGACAAAAAAGATCCATTGGCGATCTTGTAGTTTGCCTTACAGAACACGTCAACCGAGGTTTGCATTGATTTGGTGAGCCTGTTCTGGTTGCTCTAGATATCTCCAAGGCTTTCGATAGAGTATGGGCGCGATTAGGCCCGAGTTATTTTAACTCTGTTAAATTAGCGCTGTTAACTTAGCACCGTTTCTAGCATGCCATTTGCCATCTGCCATTTTACAGCTAATAACAAGCAAAAATAATAACATTTCTCATTTTACAAATAATATAAAGCTAAAAAATGAATAATAATAATAATATCTTCATGCTGTATTGAAATATTTCTAAATTATTTGCTTACAACAAAAATTTACAAGCAAACATCAATGCATTTTGGCTGTGCTATCTTTTAGCTGAGCCAAAAAGCAGAAATAAGTTAGCTAACAGTGCTAAAAAAATTGCTGCTTATGCCGTTGTCAACTTGCCTAGCTCAGTTAAATTAACTTGGGTCTAAACGCGCCCTATGACACTCATCTCCAGACCGCGGAAGTGGGGTTGCAAGGATTGCGACCGCAACCCCTGATAATTACGCGGGGTTGCGCCGCAACCGCTGTGTTTTTGAAATCAAAAAAGCAAAAAGTTGAGTTATTTTTTAAAAATAGTCAGTTTTTCCTAGGACAATTCTCGTTGCGAGTAAAAAAATCGTTGCGAAAAAAATCAAAGATCTCGCACCTTTAGTGCGAGAAATCATTCTTTCTCGTTGCGAAAAAAAGGATGAATTGGACCATTCTTTCTCGCAACAATATATTTTTCGTTGTGAGATATTGTAAAGTTGGCTGTAAAATTTGTATATAAGTTTTTAAGTTCATATTCGATTTTTTAAGCACCAAATTAAATTCTTTTCAAACCAAATTCAATTTTATCAAGTTCAAATTCAAATTTTTAAAATGAAATTCAATTTTTTAGAAGTCAAGTTAAATTTTGTAAAGTTCAAACTCAATTTATTAAAGTACAAATTCAATTTTTTTAAGCCCAAAATCCATTTTTTTGAAGTTCAAATTCAATTTTTTCAAACTCAAATTCAATTTTTTAAATTTTAAATTAAATAAACTCATGCAATAAGCAACATATAAGGTTTAACATAGTAGGACGAAACGTTTGTCTGATTGCCGCCATGAATATACACGGGGTTTTATATAAAGGAGTAGTTGCAAACTCAAGAGTTAATACAAACATTTTTACATATTTTCTTCAACAACTTTTTCTTAAATTATCTAAGGCGAGCATCACGAGAACATGGTTGGTTTTAGACAACGCAAAAATACACAAAACGCAAATGGTGCTGAAATTGCTGAATCGGGACATACTTTATAAATTTTCTTCCACTAAACCCTCCTATGTTAAATCCAATCGAAAACGTTTTCTCAAAAACTAAATTGTGTGCGCATAATTTGTTGGCAGATCCAGAGAATAATTTGAATTTGCTAAATATAATTGAAAAATCTGTGGAATCTGTTACCGTGGAATCTGTGACTTTTTCAATAGCTGTATCGGGAGAACCACTTCATTAAGTGCTTTTTGTATTTAATATTTTTTGTTAATTTCTTTAACTATGTTGTTTATTACATGAGTTTTAATATAATTGGATTTGAGTTTGAAAAAAATGAGTTTGAATTCTAAAAAATTGATTTTGGGGTTAAAAAAAACGAATTTGTACTTTAATAAATTGAGTTTGAAATTTACAAAATTTAATTTGACGTCTAAAAAATTGAATTTCATTTTAAAAATTTGAATTTTAACTTGACAAAATTGAATTTGGTATGAAAAAAATTTAATTTGGTGTTTAAAAAATCGAATTTGAACTTAAAAACCTATATATTTTACTTTTTATTGTTTGAGTTTTCGTCATAGTTACGTAAAGGCATCAGTAGAAATTCCTGTTCGTCTTCATCGTCAAATACTTTGCATATAGCAATATGATTTATTTCCAGCTGTTTTTTTTATTAAATCTCCCACCATTTTTTTTTAACTTGTTTATAATTTATTAACATATAAGAAAACAAAACGAAAATGTCATTCTTGACTAAATCTCGTTGCGAGAACTGAATTCGTAGGAACATAACTTCAAAAATCGTATAACAGACTGCGAGATTTTTCTCGCAACCATAATTGGAAAAAGTACATACATTTTTAAATTCGGTAGTTGTAAACAAAGAAAACCCATTTCACATTTATTCGTATATTAGTGCGTTCAAATGAGTCAAAAAAATCGCTGTTTTTTTTAAATTTTCCCCACGGCAATGAGACCGGTGCCAAATGAAGGATTTGGGTTGTCTAAACATGATTTTCACACCCCGCAGTTCGAAAAGGGTTGTTTTTGAGAAATATACATATATCTGTGGTCACCGCTTAAGTCGACTTAAGACAAAATTAAGTTAATTACGAATTCTCCGTTTTACGAATTCTCCGTATTAGAATCCCCCTCTACACAAAATTTGATTCTCTTCGGAACAATATTTATAAAGTTATGATACATTGTTTTTTCGCTTATCTCGTCCGGATTGAATATCTTTGAATGTTAAAATCGCTCTGCTGTAAAAGCATGTTTTTGACTTAAGCGGTTTTTCCTTATGACCATATATTATATGATGGTTTTTACCTTTTTTTCTATTTTGAGGAGAAACTATGCATTGTGGTGAAAATATTAATAGAGCAAAGTTGTCGGGCATAAAATTACTTACAAATTTTGTTTGCACTGTTTTTTTGAATTCCGTATAGTTTCGCCGCTAGAGGCCGTTTTGCGCCTTGTTGATATTGCCTCATTGACTCATATCTTAAAAATTTGCACTTAGCGCTATTTGACACGTTTACTTGTTGGAAAACAGATGTGATTTTTCCAAATATCATAAAAACGACTCTTGTCTTGTGACTAACTAACTCTTAAGGCATGAAAAGAGCTCGTTGTCTTTCTCATATTCGAGGGTCGTCTCAAAAGTAAGTTCCACTATTTGTTTAAATCCGTGTGACTGGCGGGAAAAGTCTGGGAGTCTCAGGGAATTTGCGGCTGGGTGAATTGGCAGCACTGTAAAATTTCTATATGCGTGTGTCGTTCGATCCGGCAGTTAGGCTTCAGCCACTGTGAAGACTCAAGTCTCTCCTACCGTCAAAACATCAAATAAAGCGAAAGTTGTGGAATCCGCGGGAAAATGGCAAACGTTCTTTAGGAATTCCAAGTAGTGCTGCACACGAGACGAGACTTGTCTCGAAATCGTCTCGTCTCGTTTCGATTTTCGAGACGAGATCGAGACAAGACCTCCAGATTAATAATCGATACGAGACCGAGACTACCATTCGAGATCTCGCGTGACATCTCGAGGTTTCGAAATCAAATCGTTATTTTGAAATCGCATCGACACCAACTATTTCATTATCTTCACGCTGCGCCCTTTGACGAGCACAACATTCGGCACCAATACATGACTTGAGCAGGCTGCGCAGACAAGGCGAAGAGTACGCATTCCATAAGCATTTAAATGCAGAGTCCATTCCAAAACAGCAGAGGTATTTTACTGTCATTTCATTTCATTTCAACGCATATAAAATGAAATGCGTTGAAATGAAACGAAATGACTGTAAAATACCTCTTCTCTTTTGGAACGGACTCTACGTAAATGTAACTCTACACAAATTAGAAATTAACTTTCGATTCATTGATCGCCTCTACACCGTCCTGGTGCCACTGCAAAAGGCAGATTTACGTGTCTACGTCTGGAAAGTGACTACCATGGAAATATAAGGAATATTTGTATACAATTTCATTAATATGGCACATATTGATATTTCTCGAAATACAGAAGACTGAGCAATTTGTATTATTGACAGTGAAATTCGAGACTTTTCGAGACGAGACTTTTCGAGACGAGACCTACAAATAACCATTTTTTCGAGACCGAGACGAGACTGGGCCAAATCTCGTCTCGTCTCGTCTCGTGTGCAGCACTAATTCCAAGGGGATGTTATTGATCAATTACCTGCCCGTGGGACCACGATCACAGCTGCAAGCTATTGTGAGGTGTAGCAACAACTCATAAAGGCGATCCAAAACAAAAGGAGAGGAAGTTGACAAAAAAACTGTTTCGCAACCCCAGTTAAAATAAGGTTCCGCGGTCTCGGCTCATCTCTGTTAGCTAAACTCAAAGCTATTGGTGTTGACTCAGTTATACAAACCTCGATTGAGAGTTCCTTTCCAAGCGTTTAATTAAGGTAATACTAGTTGCGCTGTATCCAAACTCCAACCAATCTCTGTCGGTGTCCCTTAATATTATCAACTGCTCTCTTTCTTATCTTTATAAATAACCCAATCTCAATCCCCTACAACTCACTTCACAGATTTGCTGATGTCGGTACTCTGGGTTACTCATACGGCTTCGAAATGCAAGACAAGCACGTACCAGATCCTGTCTTGATGATGGCGAACTAATGTCCAACTCAGAAGTTTTCTGTTGGAAGTGGGGCTCACGACATTGAAAAGGACTTGGAAACATCAAAAGGCGATTCTTGCAAGCGTGAAAATAAATCCATAGCCAATTTTTTTACTAATCCAACGAACGCAGATTTGAATGTCGCTGCAATGGAAGTTGTGTGGGCCTACCACACAGTAGCTGAAAACCATAGTTTCAGGTGTGGAAAATTGGTAAAAAAATAAATATTTTCGGACGCAAGAATTGTTTACTTCGCATTTCAGATCGAACGGCTGCGCATCAAAGCTATTCAGACGATGTTTTGATCTCAATAAATTCTCGTGTTCCCGAACCAAATGCGAATCGATCATAATCAATGTTTTTGCCCCTCACGCAATTAATTTGTTGAAAGAAGAATTGGAGAAAGCACGATACATTTGTCTTTCAACTGAGGCATAGAATCATTCTTCGACAAAACTATTCCCCGTTGTTATACGTTATTTTTTGTGTACGGAAGGCGTCAAAGTAAAAGTTATTCAAATGACGGATGAAAAAGGGGAAAAATTCCGATCACATTCTCAATCTTTTACTAAAAGTTTTGGATGATTTCAAGCTGCAAGCCAAACTGGTTGCATTCTATGCTGACAATGCACCTGTAAATTTCGGAAATCTCAATCGAACTGGTACCGAAAATGTTCTTTCGAAATTGAAATTAAGGAAGCCGAACATCGTGGGAATTGGTTTTGCGCGCATAGTCCATAATTCAATGAGAAATGCATGCGATGGATTGGATCTTCTAGATACGGTGGTCAAAATATTCACTCATTTCTACATTCACACAGTTCGAACTGAAGAATTGAAAAGCATTTTGCGAAACTACTGATGAAGAATACAGCCAACTACTCGGCTGCAGCAAAACTCGCTTTATTGCTCTACGTGGCGCAATGGAGAAAATAATAAAAATATTCGGCCCACTTGAAAAATACTTCAGCGAAATTCTGAACCCGGTTAAAGTTCCGAAGCTTATTCCAGATTTTTTTTCCAACCCTTTATCGAAACTTTGGTTCATCTTTATAAAAGATCAGGTAATTTCGATCGCATTTGCCTTCATATAAAAAGCGTGAATTTTCATATCAGTTTTATTTCAATCGATGTAGGCGCAGATTTTCGAAGATGTCATCAAGATAATTGAAGGAGATGATGTGTCAGCGATTGCAATATATCGGGCTTTACAAGATCTCATGAAAAACATGAAATCAGCGAACCAGCATAACTTTTTCTCAGTTGCTGTAAAATCTGAAAAATGGGCTACAAAGAAAGTTCCTGTCGACAAACGATGGACTAGAAAGAAGCACCTTTTGAATGTATTTCTGCTCTGGTTGAATATGCGCTCTCATTAGCTGGAACATCAGCGCCCGTTGAACGAATTTTCTCGACCATCAATAAAATTTGGACAACGGAGAAAACTCGTCTCCATGTGAAATCAATTCTGTTTGTGAAGCATAACCTCGATTTCAGTTGTATCGAATTCTTCAGTTATTTAAAAGACCATAAGGAACTTCTTCGACAGATTTCGAATCAACAATAATATATGAATACGCCATCGACATCGCAACCGATCGAAAATAGCATTGAAATCGAATAAAAATTATGTTTATTATAAACTTGCTTTTGTATGAGTACAAAATAAAGAAGTTCTAAATTTCATTTTTTACAGTATTTGTGGCTCCGATTTTTAATAAAAATTTTGTATGGAGATCCGACTTTAGACGAAAAACTGATGACCTTTTTTTTAGAGATCCGATTTTTCCTGGAAAATATCTGGTCAAGTTAGGATAGACGAACAAAAAATGGTATAGGGCGTGTTGAAGTTTTTTTTTTAGAGTTTTACACATCACCCTGAAAAAAGTGGTTTTAGTTGAAATTTTAGTGAAAAAAACCAAAGTTTTGACTTTGACGACTCATTGCTAAGGAACTTGATAGGGTAGAACCTTGATTTTTACAGTTTTAGATAGGTATTCTGCGTACACTGATACCTGAAAATAGGTCATAGGGCTACAAAAATACAGGGTGATATGTAAAACTCTAAAAAAACTTCAAAACGCCCTAGCGGCTAAACCGTTACGATTCCCCGCCCCCTGTACGACTTTTTGTACTTCTATCCGTAACCTTTCTACAGCCGGCCGCTTTGTCAATCTTTGCAGTACACCCTGTATATAGTGGAAGGTCTGTCGGATATACATATGCATAGTATGCTTTCAAAAAGTCACGCCAATGATAGATGGAGGAAGTATAGTGACGAGCCTACTGAGGAGCTCGAAAAAATAGGCTAGTGCCAAAGCGGATTTAAATGCCAAAAAAAAAAATTATTCACAGGCAGGGAGCAGCAAGGAAATGTCGATAAGTTTATAACTAAAAGAAAAAAAATGTTTAAACACGAAATAAAGGGAAATGGTAAAATGGGAATGCTATTTAGGGGTTGAAAACGATTTTTTGCGATTTGCCGTTAAACATGACCTCCTAGTGGAAAATGTTTAGTTCAAAAGTTGTAGATAATAAAAAAATCTGAAACTTTTGTATTTAACATATATTGACATAACCTCAAATTTTCCAAGAAAATGGCGCAAAATCGATTTATCACTTTTTAATTTTTTTCTCACGTAAAAAAATTCAATTTACATGAAAATTCTTAAGAGTATACCTTGTGTTGCGTTAAATAAGCATGATTTTTTTTTATGTGGAAAACGGATAGTTTCCTAGAAAAAAACATATTTCGAAAAAAATACCCTAATCTTGTCTGGGCTACTTTATTGATCTAGAACGTAACACTTAGATTTTTTTATGATAATTTTTTTTTGAGGTTTCACGATCACCAAAAATATACTACAGAAAGAATAACGTGAAAAAATCCTCCTCTGTCGTATTAAAAAATTCCATTTATATTTTTTTTTGTTAATTTATTTATTCCATTTTCGAATTAATTAATCAACAATATTTACTTAAGCCAACGATAGTGGGTCTTGTGGTGGAGTCCATTGCCATGAGCCCCAGTCAACACATTTATGAACAGGATCATAGAATGCCATTTGCGATTTGCAAAGTACTTCTTTTCCAGGTGTTCCTCGATGGTCACGATCGCAAACCCAATATCTGGTTGGATCGAAATTATTTCTCCATGGTTGATCAAATTCTTCGTCTAGGTTACATCCGGGACGACCATTATGTCCCTCAGTATAATCGGCAGCTACAATAGCTAAACCAAGAAGGCACAAAGCAAGAACTAAAAATATAATAAAAAAATATTATAATTAAATTTATCCAAAAGAAATTTTAAATCGTTTTAAATTTTATTTTTTGTTTAATTACCAGCTTTCATTTTGTTTACTTATTAAAAAGAATAGAACGAAATTTTGGGTTTATATACAAAAAGATTTCTTTAGTTCTTATCTAAACACCATTATCGTGAATTTGAATTAACTTTTGATAAATTTCAAATTATATTTCAATGTTTTAATATTTGTAATCATTTTATCAAATGTAGATTATTTTATTTTTTTAAGTGCGAATATAATTTAGGTACCTACTATTGACAGACTGATAAACAGGGAACTACTCCTATGGGCCACAGATGGTTTTAAAACCTGGACCGGACGGAATTTATCCTATTGAAATTCAGAATGTCAGTGGGCGCGTTTAGGCCCGAGTTATTTTAACTCTGTTAAATTAGCGCTGTTAATTTAGCACCGTTTCTAGCATGCCATTTGACAGTTCTCATTCTACAGCTAATAACAAGTAGAAATAATAACATCTCTCATTTTACAAATAATAAAAAGCTAAAAAATGAATAATAATAATATCTTCATGCGGTATTGAAATATTTCTAAATTATTTGCTTGCAACAAAAAATTACAAGCAAACGTCAATCCATTTTGGCTGTGCTATATTTTAGCTAAGCCAAAAAGCAGAAATAAGTTAGCTAACAGCGCTAAAAAAAATTGCTGTTTATGCCGTTGTTAACTTGTATAGCTCAGTTAAATTAACTTGGGCCTAAACGCGCCCAGTGACCTATATTCTCTCAGGATTCCCAAGGTGGGGTTCTATCGTCGCTGCGCTCCTTTGGAATATGACAGTCAACGAAGTGTTGATAACCCTAAGGGAGTCTGGGCGCACCACGGTGGCCTCTGCTTATGATATTGTGCGGGTGGTGACCGTCAAGTACATCTCAACAATAACAGATATGTATAATGCAACGAGCATTGGACACTCTTGCTAATTGGTCTACTATAAAGGGTGTAGGCGTTAACCCAGCTAAGACTGAAGTAGTGCTCTTTACGTGGATGCCGAATCTTTTAGAGAGAGCCAACAAGGCCAAAACAGCTCTCTTCTTATGCCAAAGAACGATCGGAGTTAATTGGGGCCTTAAGCCCCGCATCATCCACTGGTTGTATACAGCTGTAATCAGACCTCTACTTATGCATGGCATATCGGTGTGGTGGTCTGCATTACAGAAGATTATGTATCGTAAGATACTGGAAATAGTCCAAAGAACAACTGAGCTGTGCATTAGTGTTGTAATGAGAAACACCCCAACAGCTGCGCTGGATGTCTTATTGCATATTACCCCTTTGGACATCATGCCGAGCAAATGGCAGCCTGGACCACCGCCAGGACAAAGGCTTCTCTTGAATGGATCCCATATTTATATGGTCATTCATCCATCCTTAGGAGGTTCGCCACCGCTTCGTACAACCTAAATTACACTACACCCACGTGGACCTTGGAGAAAGGTTTCAATACCATCATCAGGCGGAAGTCACTGCTATCTGAATACTGAACCGGTCCAAAGTACCAAAAAAATCCAAAAAACCGGCATAAACGAGGGCGGGACCGTAAATGTGTGCTTTTTTTGAACCTTTTTTGGTACTTTGGACCGGTTTGCTCCTGCACGTAAAAGCGGTCTCATATTTTACTGTTGCGGGACCTCGATTTTCGTAATCGGCGACCCAAAAAACATATATGGAACGATTTTTATAACGGTGTTATGTTTTGACACGTCCCCCGCGCCTTGAATGGACTATAACGCATAAACGATTTGTCGATTTGTTGTAAGTTATCTGTTGTGCCTTTACCTGCAGCACGAGAGTAGCCTGCTAGTCTGATTCCCTTCACCCCATTTTCATGAACTCTACAAATTTTGAATTCCTTTCGAAATAGAACAACTCAACTGTGTAACAATCTCTCCCAATCAGTATTTCGGAACTCCTAAATCTAAGAGTGCTCATAACCCTAAAGCTATTCTTTCCGCCGTACAACCTTACTACTAGACATTGCACGATGACGTGACACGCGACATAACGGACTGGTGGTACAAAGGGTGATTCTTGACCTTAGAACAGCCACATAAAAAATATCTCCAGCGGAGGATCTTATAAATCATACCGCTATTGAATAGCATAAATCACCGCAAAACAATTTTGCGAGCAGTATCCTCTTCTCCAACACAAGCTAACTTACCTGATCTGCGGAGCCTTCTTTCATTCTTTTAGTGAAGTATCGTATCGGTTCCAAGGAGAAAGTGAAGAGCAGACTCGTTCTCCTCGAAGCAGAGCCTGACTTCCCGATACTCAATAGATACTATTTTATGGTGGGGTATTAGGTAACCAATTAGTGTCCAGACATCCTTTCTGCCATCCAACCATCGACTGGTTCCCACTCAGCTTTAATTCTCTGCATCACATTTACATATATGGCGATAACGCTCGCAAGTGTTTTCATTGTAGGGTTTCCGGAACCCTCCTCCCTCACACCTACCGGGTCAATACCTTCTGCGAATGGCTTTCCTCTCTAACAGAGTTAAGAGGACAAAAGTGCTTTCTTTTACACAAGACATAAATCTCGATGCCGTACTATTAGCCTCAGTTTTTTTTCTGTTCGTGTGTAATTTCATTAGTAGCTTCCTGCGATTCCGTCCAAGCTCAGTTTCCACTTTTTTTATAAAGGGTGGAATAGACTGTTCTTTGGAGAGGATCCTGTATAGAAATTCTCCCAGGCTATCAATAGATTGGCAAAATCCCAGTCTTTGTAAGGCCGGCTAAGGCCTTGTTTGTAGCACCTAGCGCCGCGCCACTTTCGGTGTGACTCGAGTTTAATACTCCCAGTCCGTCATTTCGTTTACGTTAATGTGCAGTTGCTTGATCGGTTAAGGGTAGTCTGGAGGATGCATGAAGAGGAGGCAGCGAGCCTCGCGCTTGAAATCTTGCATGTTCATTTTTTAAACAGCTGGCTGAGCGACAAGAGTCGGGGTAGGCAGGAGACGGCCTCGTCGGTGTTATGCCCCCCGGAAACAAGAGAATCCTGCTAACCAGCCGAAAAAGCTCCAGTGTTGCTAGAACTACGGATTTCTCAGTAGAAACACGGATTGTTCGAACGGGAAAAAAATAACGGATTTTTCAACGGATTATACCTCAAATACGGAATTTTAACGGAATAGTACAATAAGTTTACCGAATTAACGGATTTTTGGAAATTTCTAAAAGATTTCCTTTAGCGGAGAAGAGTGTCGAGATGCTTAAAGAATTCGAATTCATTGAATCCATGAATTTGGAAATGTCTCACAATTACCTTGTTTATGCGTAAGTCGAATTTCGGCTTAAGATAGAATCCGGCTCCGTATAAACAGTCTTAGGGCCGATTCACAATGAACGCTTCAAGCCTCAAGCTTCAACCTTCAAAAATTTAGCATTGTAGGATTTATGTACAATGATTCATATTCAAAGCTGCAAGCTTCAAATGAACTTGAAACTATAGAAAAAAAATTTGAAGCTTGAAGCTTGAGGCTTGAAGCGTTCATTGTGAATCGGCCCTTAAGCCGAAATTCGTCTCAAGCTAAATATATTTCAGCTTAAGACGAATTATTGTGTGGATGGGTGAGGAGTTCTCAAAATGGCTGATTTTGGTCTTACATTAAAAGAATAATCTCACTCTATTCCGGTTAGTGATTAAAGTTATGTTAATGCATAATAAAGAACGTAAATTTTCAATTGTCTGAGAGAGAATCCGAATCTGTTTATGCAGCCAATTCGTCTTAAACCGATTTTAAGCTTAAAACCGTCTTACACATAAACAAGGTAAATGTATCAGTCGCTGCCGACTTCTTTGGCTTCGACATCGGGGATGTGCACCAGGAATTCAAAACGCTGAAAAGAATCTTCAAAAACGATTTTCACTTGGACAAAAATTCTTTTTGGGACTATGAAAACGCGTAACTATGAAAACGCTAATGGCTCCACAGAGTTTCCATTGGTTGTGCCACTGTAAAACGAATTTTCAGTCAAATCAATATCAACAAAACGAAGCTCAGAAACAAACTGGAGACAGAGACCTTGGAAGCCATTTTACACGGCAAAGTTCTTCTTCGAGATACTTCTATAAAGTGCATCAAAATGATGAATAAGAGTATTAATCAGTAGAAAACACATCTACTGATAAATACTCTTATTCATCATTTTGTGCATTTATAGTTTGACAAAGTTTATGTTATCTTCGTGCAAATGATTGTCTCTGATTAAAAATAAAAATTAAACACCTTTATTTCACTTAAACTTAAAGCATCTTATGCTTCCAAATGTAAATTTAAATTACTTAAAATAAATACTAAAAAGTACCAAAAATTGGTATGTGATATATCAAATAATTTATAAGTTTCATTGAAATAGCCAGATGGAGCAACAATACGGAGCAACGGATTTTTACGGAATTTGTCCCACCTCAGAAAATCGCAATCTACGGATATTCGAAAAATTCACCTGGAAACATTGCAAAGCTCTGGCGCAGGCAGTACCAGACTACCAGGTAAACGAAGAAGTGCACTGTCCTCTAGGTGAAACCCGACCTAAGCGGAACTTTGGTACCCTATTATTAACCGGTTAAGCTGGCGGGATGCCTTATTAGGGCTGCCATTACAAATGAAATAGGGTAATCCCAACATCTGCTTTACGTTTTCGTAATACCTTTAAGCTTTAGTTTGACTCATATAAAGCTATGGTTTTATCGGGAAGAGTCATTTAGCATACTCGATAGACCGGTCCTCGTTCGATTATGGAGGTCAAGCAGCATTGGACGTGATTAGTACTCAGTTAGGGGACCACTTGGGAAAAAGGCCTTTAAAAATAAGAAACTTTTGACACCGCCGCGTAGTTATTACTTGCATATCCACGCTGAAATTCTCAAATATTTAGGCTCTATTTTCCACTCGGGATGGGGTAAGGCGTTAGATGCCCCTTGTCGACCCTATAGAGCAATGCACATGGGGTCCACAAGAGGCAGTGGAGCTAGCCTCATGGGGCCCCATCTACAACCCAACTGTGCATGGCATAAGCGCATATGCCAAGTGCATATGTCAAGTCTGGAACCAGAACTTGTTATGAAGCTGGGTGCGGTTGACATAACACGGCATAAAAGCTTTCGTTAAACATTCGTTAAACATAATGAATGCGACTTGGGTCGAACGTGACATGACAACATTAGGAAAAGCAAGGTTATGTTTATTGCTGTTTATTGTTAGAGAAAGTGATTTTTGTTCATGTATGGAGAAATAAAAATATCTACATATATACATATATATAAATCAAAATTAATTTTCACTTTCACAGCGCAGATTTTACATCAACTTTATGTCGCTTATGTTATGCATAGGCGGTAATATGTTTTGATTGACATAATGCTGATTTTCGATATTTTTTGACGTTTTGGCATATGCGCTTATGCCATGCATAGTTGGGCCTTTAGGTATTGGCCGTCGCGTGTCGGAATCTGCGCTAACGTTCGCTGGTACCAACGTTGTGACCCACGTGTGGAGCCGGTGTTAGCCTTTTCGGCATGGGTCTCCGTACCGGTGGTGTGCTAGTTCCCCAACTTACCACCGCCGACATATCTATAAAAACTGTATTGGTATAAAAACTTGTGATGTCAAAACAGTCTATAGTGTCATGTCAAATTACAAAATCTTTAATGCAAAAAGTAATTACAATTTTTTTTTCCTTCTAAAAATTCATTAATATTCATCATCGTCATCATAGTAATCATAATCGAAATTACTACTATCATCACTCCTCTCCCAAAAATCGTCAATTGCCAGTGAATATCCTTCGTTTGCCTCTCGCCCGGTTATAGCATATTCATCCAGGAAATTTCTACCAACTGTTGAGATTTCATTGATTTTTAAGTAAGGACCTGTCGGTTCAGTCATCGGTGGCCAATGCGATATTCCAGCTGCTTTTGGTCGTCCTGTTGCAGCAAATGTTTGCCAAAGGATTATCATCTTCTTTGCCATAGCTGTATCTCTTCTATTTAAATAGGCAGCAATCGGTGGCCATGGAAATAGATAGATGTTATCATCTGTTAAGGATACACCCATATCGAAAGGTGTTTTTGGAGTATCGTATTCATCTTCGGTCAAGTATCTACTGTAGGCGCCTTCATAGTCGAACGAATATAGGAATGTGTTGTTTGGAAGTTGTTGGGCATTGGCTTGAAGGGCTAGCAGCAAGGGATTTTTAAATGCTATCGATCCGCACATCTGGAAGAGATTTTTGTTTGTAAGAATTAGAGTGTATGAAATGGATTGGTGATTATACATCAATAAGTCCTGATAACATAGCAGAAAATGTTCCGTTGTTGATTTCTGATTTTGAAAAGAAGTTATCGAGGGTGAATTTTTTCCAAGCTTCTTTCGGATCTCCGCCATTTGTGTGCTTAATTACCAAGTCGATGTACTGCATTCCATTATATTTGTCATCCGGAATGGATCCATTGAAGTAATCTTCGAATATTTCTGTAATACAAAAAAAAATTGATCACGTATATAACTGCACATTTTTTAAATGTAATTTCGAAATACCCTTAAGCAAAAAAGTTCCAGCATTTTTTGTGACGCCACCCATCGTTGGATAATACTTAATTTTTCCTGCACGAATAAGCTTTATTGGATGTTCTGGTAAAACACCGCTCGGTCCGCCAATGACAAATTGAAATCCGCCATAGCTACCAATACCATTTAGTGAATTTTCAACAGCATGTTTATGGAATGCTGTTATAAGTGTTGTGCTGTTGAGCTGCATAAGGCATAAATTCATATTCTCGGCAGAGTTAACATCCTTGCATCCAGCGAGCTTAGCGATATGTCTAGTATATGGTAAGGGATTATATGTTGTGAACATGGGACTTTGTACTGAACCGGACTGATATATTATTCGATGGAATAAATTATTTGGTACCTGCAGGCGAGATGAAGGTTTATTTTAAATTGATTATGAGCAGAAATTAAGGATTTATTTTGGATTATGGATTTAAATGAAATTAAAATTGTTTAAGATGCAAATTTTATGTACAATGTTGAAAGTAGATGCAGGTTGCATGCTAAGCTATGTAGTTGGGTAATGGTCAGTAAAAGAGATTATCTAGGAATTTTGTGAGTATTTTCGGTAATAAAATTAGTGTTTATATAAGTTTCAGATGAGTATGGTACTTGGTCGATGATAGGGAATACAAACCAGCAACGGAATTTATTTATTTATAACCCAAACAACGCACATTTAAACTAAATTACAATGTTGCCCTTATCCATATTAAATCAGTAATTATAATTAAAGCTACATATATTGTTAGTACAAGACTAGATTTTCAATATGGATGTCTTTTATAGGACTTTTTGGTACTGGAAGAGTATTGAAGACTACACCATATCTGTGCGGATTTACTCTTTGCGCACTCGGGGGCAAATCGTATGTCACGTGTGTCAAACTATACATCATTGAGATTTTATCCAATCTGCCAGAAACTATGCCTTGAGATTGCCGTGGTTGTCATGATGTAACCCTGTACTTTGACCCCGTCAAGTCTTAGCATTTATTTTGAGATGACTCAATCCTGTTACTACTTTCGTGAAATATAGGATACCAGAACGGGCAAGCTTATTGCAGGATTGGGCGAACTAGCGAACAGAGAAGGATTTGAAAGATGTGGAATATTTTTTGGTCTATCACGAAATCGGAGATATGTATATGTATCGCACAAGAGCGGACCAGGGCCGGATTTAAGCATAGGCAACCTAGGCGCTCGCCTAAAGGCCCACACCACATACAAAAATATTTTATGCAGTCCACAGGAGGCGGAAGCCCATAGATTATATATTTCTATGGAAAATCATCATCGCTACTTACTATTTCAAACTATGCAAGAAGTCGATTTCGGCCAGTTAGGGGTGCGAACATCCTTTCAACTCAGTAATAATGAACGAACAAATATTTCGAATTTATAAAAGAAGCATGGTTTCATTTTCACATAGTGCACGGTACGATTTAATCGTTTTGTAAGAATGGAGGGAAAAGGCATATATGAGCCATTGAGCCCCTCCGTATTCCTGCCCCCCAAAATTTTATTTCAGCGCTCCGGGCTGATTACCGATGTCAAAGAAGATTCTGGTAAATCACGAGTTACTGCTCTCGGTTTATACAAAAAATGCTCAAGATAACAGGCTTGTATACAGTATTTTGGGATGATATCTTGTAACGAAACAGGCAGCTGAAAACAAAAAACACAACAGCACCACCGCTTTTAACACAAAGGTAAAACCGCTGTAAAAGACATAACGAAACAGAACAGCGACGAGCAGCAAGGCACCTATATAAAAGGGCGGTGCATCCCTGAGAAAGTCAGTCGTAATCAGACAGTGGAAGAGTTGATTCCTCTGCCTGATAACCGGACGGACCCATAGGAGCGTTGATCGTATGGTTTACAGACAGACAAAATTTACAAGCCACGGAAAGTTGATCCAGTGACGCCGACCGACCAATAAATTTACCCCCATGGGAGTTGATCCAGTGGTACCGAACGACTGATACATTTACAAGCCACGGAGAGTTGATCCAGTGGTATCGAAAGACCGATACATCAACAAGCCACGGAGAGTTGATCCAGTGGCGGCGACCAACCGATAAACCGACAAGATCCGGGAGGACTCCGACGTAAATAGATCAAACGGCCTACCTCGGGAGTGTTGATCCAAAAATATCGAAGACTGCTAATGTATAGAGATTGTCCCAAGAATGTACCTTTCTCTAATGGTCACTAACTGCTTTGCAGAAAGGTCATTATCAAAACTCAAACTCATAAAAAACAGAGTTCGAACCTCTATATAAAATGACAGGCCAACAGTTTGCTCAGCATTGAAAGTGACATTTTGAGACAAATAGAACATGAAGAAATCATAAGCCCGTTCATTAACATGAAGATTAGGCGGAAACCAATCAGTAGTGGTTGAGTAATTTGTACTAAAACTATCTGAGTAGGTACCTACTAATGCATGTACACATGGACTTATTTTTCCCAGCTGAAAAATGTAGTATATTCAATCGGATATCCGATTTTCAACCGATTCCTTCAGACATCGTCATTATTTCTGATGTGGTCTCTTAATATCTTCCCTCCAGCCAAGAGAAACACTAGTCGAATATATTTTTTTTACCTGAGAAGATGTAAAGGGAATATATTAGAAATATTGACGATGCACAGTGCTTCAAAACGACAAAAACACGGCCAAAACTAGACTTCAAAGAATTATCTCAATTCCATCTAGTTTTGGCAGTGTTTTGAACTATTGTACTGTGCAACCTTGAATCGTATATAAACGGTGTCCTAGAAAAAAGTGGGCAAACTTGGGAAGCTCGATTTAGGATATGTTTTAGCTGAGGAATGTATACATAAACACATTAAAAACAAAAGGAGACCGGGATCTAGCGGGATTTTTTTGGTGCCCTATTTATAAAAAAAAAATTCACGTCCAAATTATCAAAAAATTAACTAACTTTTTTATCATACTACTATGAGTAGCCATACAAAATTATATTAGCTTTCTATTCCACTTACATTCAGGAGATGCATACATTTTGCAGAATTTAAATCGGACCAATAGATAACTTTTTATGCACGTCTCATTGACACATTCACTTTCCCATGGAAGCTACAGCTCCGAGTGCCTTGCAACACTGTCAGTTTCCTGACGGTTTTAAGAGGCAAGGCGCGTTTCCCGGACCCCTTTATAACCCTTATAACATGCCAAGGATACCGCTCTAACTGTAAAGGGGCAAAATACCCGTATAATACAAACTTAATTTCTTGAGTTTTGGCTGTGCTTTTGGCGTTTGAACCACTGTGGGATGTCTGAAATCGGTTGAAAAACGGAAGTCTGATCGCATATTGGTTTAAAAATTTGTTATGTCTATAGGTTGATTTTGGATGCTTATAGTAGGTATAGTACATAGGTACATATAAGTATGTATGTATTTTTGTGCAGATGTAGTATTTTTCACTAAATTGTAATAAATATCTGTAAGCTCAAAACTATATTTTCTACAATTTATTTCTATCAGTTCCCCAATTTAATCTGCCATTCAAATGTCTTACTACTGGAGAAGGCACTAGCGAATATATTTAAAATAGGATTTGAAACCTTGATTTGTTTTCTTTCTACTGTCAAGGTTAATGGTTCAAATTTGTTTTTGCGGGCCCGCACCACAGGAGTCGCCTAGCTGAGGAAGTTGACATTGCTTTCAAATGACTTTCTTTTTAGTGAATTCCAAGCATATGGTTTTGGTCATATTTTAATTTCCCAGTTTATAGAAGTTATTGTAAATGTAGAGATGTAGAGAGTAGTCTGCAAATCAAAATCCTAGTTTTTAAGCTATTTTGAAATTTGAAGGTCACATTACACAACATAAGTAGAAGAAGTATGGAACTATTTTAGGTAATGGTTTGGGGCATCAGAAACGCAAAAAAAAATATTCAGATAATAGTGCAAGTATTGAAAGGTCTAGATGGAAAATATTGATTCCATCCTACATATCTCCTAAATTCGAGTTTATGTTCTTTATACCGAATGAAAGAATACACATTTACCTCATATCTTTTTGTAAAGCTTTTGTACTTTAGTGGATAGTGCCGATAGCCCCCGCCACAATTACACAATAATCTTTTTCTCCAAATATATCACCCCTAAAAGGATTAGCATCTTAGTCAAAAACACCCTATATATGCTACAGTCAGTCGGTGCGACTCTGGAGGCCACATGCGACCGTTGAAGTCCACAAGATCAAATTCCCAATAAGACTATAAATATTGATAGTAATAATAACAAAATAACATAAGCTGCGTTCCTTTTCTGCTTATTTTTGCTCGTAAGCACTCGCAGCTACTCCTGCTCTAGGATATGAGCAAAAGCACAAGCAGGCACGCAACTTACATCCGCCAGAGGAAAAGTCAATTTTTTGAGTCTATTGTGAATTATTTTGGGCCTATAGATAGGCTTTTGATTGTTTTGAGCTTTTTCCCTATAAAAATGTCTATAAATAAAAATAAAAATAATAAATTTATTAATAAAATAAATAAAAATATACATAATAAATTTACCGCATTAATTTAAATTATGTTGTAAATTATTCTAACGTTTTATTTGTACACAAATAAAATAACATCAAAAATTTGAGCTTAGGTTTTACTCACAAGCACAAATTTCGCGCTCCTTTTAATGAGTACTGAAAAGCAGAAATGGAACGCAGCTATAGTTAGAGTGTTATTAAATAAAAATACTACCTTTCGCAGAACGCTTATGCTTGAACTAATTTTGTGGTAATTTCTGTACCATTTCGTAATGCTAACAGACAGGGGGTAAAATCGTACCGTCACCTCCTCGTTGGTGCCTCGTACCCAGTGCCCGGGGGTATAGCTGGGCCACCCTATCCGATGGGGTATAATTCACGGATCCGGTCCCCCAGGTTCGGGGGTTGGGCGAAAGGTTGACAACCTCTCCTCGGAAAACAATTCTCGTTATGGAATCGAGAAATCAGCCTCGGAACAGTCAGGATTTACGGCAAAGACCCCAGCAACGTCCCAGGACTAATGATTTAAGGACTAACGATATAAAATTTGCAACATGGAATGTGAGAACATTATATAGACCTGGAGCAATGGCAGAAATGATAGATGAGCTTAGACGATATAGAATACTCATTGCAGGACTGCAAAAGCTAAGATGGACTGGTAAAGGAGTCCTAGAACGAAGAGACGCTACGATATTCTACAGTGGCAATAATGACTCCAGAAGAAACTTTGGGGTAGGTTTCTGTGTACTTAAACCTCTACTCAACAATGTAATAGACTTCACCCCGCTTAACGATCGGATCGCGACCCTAAGAATCAAAACCAGATTTCATAATATAACATTCATCACGGTGCACGCGCCTACAGAAGAAAAACCAGAACAAGAAAAGGATGACTTCTATGAAAGTCTTAGAGTGACTTATGACCAAATCCCTTCTTACGACATGAAAATCGTATTAGGCGACTTTAACGCTAAAGTGGGTAAGGAACCATATTATTACCCCTACGCTGGCAAATTCTCGTTGCACGAAGAATCAAACGATAACGGGAACAGAATGGCCGAATTCGCTATCGCAAGAAGTTTGACAATAGCTAGCACCTGGTTTAACCATAAAAATATACACAAAAGGACATGGACATCACCAGATGGCAGGGACCATAACCAAATCGACCATGTTCTAGTTAACACTAGGCATGGAAGTAGCATACTGGATGTAAGGAGTTTCCGAGGAGCGAATGTAGACACCGATCATTACCTAGTTGTTGGGAAAATGAGGGCGAAAAAACTAGCGACAAGACATAGAACAAACAATGATAGACAAGCAAAGTGGAACATAGAAAAATTAAAAAATGAAGAAACAAAACAACAGTATGAAAGAATGTTAACAGGAAAGCTAGAAGAAATAGCAAGGAGTCTGGAAATGGAAAATGATCTGAACCTGATGTGGAACTCGATAAAAGAAAAAATCACAGAGACAAACAACAGTGTATTAGGCACACAAAACCAAGAGAGAAGGAGGCACTGGTTTGATGATCAATGCAAGAGAAGCATTGAAATAAAAAACCAAGCAAGACAGGTGTACCTAGAAAGAATGACCAGAGGAAACCACGAGAAATATGTAGCAGCACGAAGAGACACGAAAAAGTTATTAAGGAAGAAAAAACGTGACTACTTTAGAAATAGAATAAGTGCGATTAAGCAAAGCTACACTAATAAAGACGCTAGGAGTTTCTACAAAGAAGTCAACATGATTAAGAAAGGATACAAACCCACCTGCACCATGGTAAGAAGAGAAGATGGTACTATAGCTAGTAGTATCGAGGACATACTCGAGGTGTGGGAGAAATGCTTTAGAGACTTCTTCAAAGAGAACATAAACCTAACACAGGGAGAAGCAGACAACCGTAGTACAGATGACCCAGAAAACGATACGCCAGATCCTACAATAGAAGAAGTTGCAAATGCCATAGCGAAACTGAAAAATCATAAGGCTCCAGGTCCAGATGGCATACACCCGGAAATCTTAAAAAATGGTGGGGAGAATTTATGCCATGTCTTACATAACCTCATCGTAAAACTATGGAGAAGCAGCAAGTTGCCAGAAGAATGGCTTTTAGGTACAATAGTCCCAGTCCATAAAAAAGGTGAATTGATGAACTGCAAAAACTACAGACCAATATCTTTGTTGAACACAGCTTACAAAGTGCTTTCACATATTTTATTTAATAGACTGAAACCACATTTGGAGGATAAAGTAGGTGATTACCAAGCAGGATTTAGAACAAATAGATCGACAACAGACCAAATTTTCATAATGAGACAAATACTTGAAAAATGCTGGGAAGAAAGCATTGATATTCATCTTCTTTTTGTTGACTATAGAAATGCTTACGACCTGCTTAATAAAAGAGAGTTGTGGAAGAAGATGAGTGAAATGGGTTTCCCGAAGAAATTAATAGACCTATGCAGAATGACGACCAAAAATTGTAAAACACAAGTGAGAATACGAGGATGCAACTCGATCAACTTCCCTCAAGAATCCGGTCTGCGACAAGGAGATGCGATCTCACCAATACTTTTTAACATTGCTCTGGAAGCAATAATGAGGGAAACACAGCTTAATGGAGCAAATAGCATCTTCACAAGGAACATTCAGGTACTAGCCTTCGCAGATGACATAGTCATAATTGGACGCAAAGCGCAAGATGTAAAAGAAACCTTTTCCAAAATTGTCCAAAGTTCAGCAAAGTTTAATCTACGAGTAAATGACACAAAAACAAAGTATATGATCGTATCAAAACGAGGACAACGACTAGGGCGAAGTATCAGCCTTGACGATCATAGTGTGGAAATTGTAGAAAACTTTATCTATTTAGGGACAATGCTTACTGCAGAAAATAAGATAAAGGACGACATCCATAGACGCATCGTAGCCGCAAATAAAACCTATTTCGCACTAGTCCCGGTCCTAAAAAACAAAGAAATTTCAAGACAGTGCTATAGTGAAGGTCAGACTATATAAAACATTAATCCGCCCAGTTCTATGCTATGGGTCTGAGGCTTGGACATTGACCCAACAAACAGAAAATCAACTTAAAATCTTCGAAAGGAAGATCTTAAGAAGAATATTTGGTCCTGTAAGGGTTAACCAGAACGAATGGCGCATTAGGACAAACGAAGAACTTTAAGAAATGTATGACGAAATTAATATAGCTACATACATAAGACTGAATAGACTGCGATGGCTCGGACACGTTGTACGAGCTTCAGAAGATAGAATGCTAGCCAGGATTTTTAATGGTAGACCATCAGGAAGAATAAGAGTAGGACGACCAAGAAATAGGTGGATAGATGACGTGCTAGCAGATATACGGAAATTTCGTATAACAAATTGGAGAGAGCTAGCAAGACGTAGAGATGACTGGAAGAGGAGACTTCGAGAGGCCCGAGTCCTGCAATAGTCGAGGCAATGAAGCACTAAAAAGGCCAAAAGTTCCTAATTGGTTGGGCGCGGACGGATCGGAATGCGGTTTTTTGCATTCGCTTCCAAAAATTATTTGTAAAAAATGGTTCATTTTTTTTTCTGAACAAACCGGAAATTGCACCTGTTCACCTGTATGTATGTTTGTATGTATGTAGACAAATCTTGCAACTTGATTTTGACCCACTTCCATATAACCGATCAACTTGAAATTTTGCATATATGTATAGTTCGCGTGACAATGCAATCTGACCATTTTGTAAAAAAATCAAGATGGCGGTTCCAAGATGGCGGCCGAATTTTGCAATTTTGCTCCTCGACCCCCGACATGGGTATCAAATGAAAGGGTGTGACAAGTACAATACAATTACCTATGTGGCGTCATTTCAAATTCAAAATGGCGGCCAACTCAAAATGGCGTATTACCTTTTTCTTTACAACGCGCTCGATATGGGTCAAATGAAAGGAAATGACAAGTAGAATACTATTACCTATGTGGCGTCATTCCAAATTCAGAATGGCGGCCAACACAAAATGGCGGATTACCTTTGTCTTTACAACGCGCTCGGTATGGGTATCAAATGAAAGGGTGTGATTTAAATCATCATCATTTCCTTTCATTTGATACCCACACCGAGGGTGTTGTAAAGAAAAAGGTAGTCCGCCATTTTGTGTTGGCCGCCATTTTGAATTTACAATGACACCACTTAGGTAATTGTATTGTACTTGTCATACCCTTTCATTTGATACCCATGTCGGGGGTCGAGGAGCAAAATTGCAAAATTCGGCCGCCATCTTGGAACCGCCATCTTGATTTTTTACAAAATGGTCAGATTGCATTGTCACGCGAACTATACATATATGCAAAATTTCAAGTTGATCGGTTATATGGAAGTGGGTCAAAATCAAGTTGCAAGATTTGTCTACATACATACAAACATACATACAGGTTAACAGGTGCAATTTCCGGTTTGTTCAGAAAAAAAAAATGAGCCATTTTTTACAAATAATTTTTGGAAGCGAATGCAAAAAACCGCATTCCGATCCGTCCGCGCCCAACCAATTAGGAACTTTTTTGCTTCATTGCCTCGACTACAAGGACTGTAGCGCCATTCAAGAAGAAGAACAGACAGATGTTGAGCGGCAATAAAGAAAACCTAAGGACTCTGGTTGATTTGACTAGCCTACGAGACAATCACCATACAGAAAAGATTGGAAAAGATTTTTGCTCAATGATATGAGTCTGCCCTTCAGGTTTCCTATCACTGTGCTGCGATAGCGAGAGGCAGGGTCTCGTTTCTTAATGCAATCTGGCTCGAACAGTAAAACCTGAGCCACAAATCGCTAAGCAGACTGTTAGATCTGTTCCTACATTTATATCAGATCATCAATCAAGGATAAAATGTGAAAAATTGTATTAGCAACAAGTGTTAGTCCTTCCACTAGAGTGTACACAGATTTAAACCTGGAAAGAGTTGAAGCTTTTTTTGTGCGACACCGGTGGGAGTTTTTTTATGTTGAAAAACCAAGCTTAGGAATCACACTTTGTCACACACTAGTCTGTCATGTCAATCAGGTCAAGGTGAAAGATCTAGCTGTAAGCTTAGTTTGAACGATAGAAGAGAATAAGATTGTTAAAACGGGGGGAGTTACTCAACACCAGCAGATGACGATAAATCCTTCTTTCGAACTCTAGGGCCTTGTACGAGTTCGGAAATACTGACTGAGGGAGATTATTCCACGGCTTGTTTATCGATTTGGTATATGTGATCATTCCATCCGTGATCCTCAGATAAAGTTACACCCAATATGTAAAGAGATCGCTCAGCAGTTCGACTCGCACTGTTAATTAAAGCAGAAGGAAAATCAGTGCAGGTTTGATGATGACGATGCAGGTGATGAGACAGTACCACACGATTCCAGCAGCCCCACCCAAGAATGACATCGATGTCTCTAGTGATAGAATAGACAGAATAGATAGATTTTATAATCGACATTCTTGTACCAAAGGATGAATATTTTTATACTCTGGAATACTTAAGCAACACGAAAGGTGCCATGTTACTAGGTAAAGCTCCCATCGACCTTATTTTAATAGACTATTGATTCGTTCGATTTTTCTGAGCAAATTTGTCCATAAATTTTATTCTGATAAAGAAAGAATAAACTGAGAATAATCGTTGCTTACTAAAAAAATCTAATTATAATTACAAATATGCATTAAGACTGGAATAATATGCTAATAAAATTATTCAAACTTATAACTGATGAAGTATTTATAGAAGAAACTGGATCGTTTTATTTTTACTTGTTCGCTTTATGCCAAAAAATTAAAATCTAGTTATTCCTGCCTCTGGTGAGCAAATGGTTTAATTTTTTACTGTATTCCAAGTTAGTGGTTTGCAGTATTATAATTTTAACTCTCCTCCTGAACTATTGTTTTACATCCTACATAGCTAATACTGATCACAAAATAACCACAGTAAAAAAAGTTCATTCGTATCGTACCACATCATAATAGATTGCAACCATATTCGTTGTACTAAATTCGAACCTAAGACCTTCAGATTAATGTCAAATCGCACTATTAGCATGCTAAACCATCACAAATACTATAATTATATATGTACATCACACATTTACCAACCATAACAAAATTACTTACCACTGGACTCATTGTTAATAAATTAGCTATAGCAGCACCGCCAACTTGTCCGAAAAGTGTTACCCGATTTGGATCACCACCAAATGTACTAATATGATTCTTTATCCATTCTAAAGCTAAAATAACATCAAAAACAGCAGCATTTCCGGGTATTTCAGTGGTCATTGTTGATAAGAATCCAAATGGCGCAAGACGATATCGTATAGATACCAGAACTATGTCTCTTTCCATAATATAATCTGGTGCTGCCTCAAGTGATGTACCATCGTACAAAAATTCTCCATGCAAGTAAACCATTACTGGACTTTCGGCGGTATGCTTTAGGGATAAATAAAATTAGTAAAATGGTAAAAATAAATAAATAAATTATATTAATTAACTTACACTTTTTGTGCTAATACTAAGAAATAAGCAGTCTTCAACATCTCTTTCATGTTCCTGTGTTGAAATTCTATCCAATTCTTGTATTGAAGGACAACCTTTTCTTGGGACCATTCCATTTCTAATATGGGTCCAAGGTTTCGCTGGAACAGGTGGCTACAATTTTTTTTTAATTAAATATTATATATGTTTGTATATATAAAAAAACTAACTTTGAATCTCAGGGGACCACTTGGTGATTCACCATATTTAATATCGAAATAGTGATAAAATGTTTTTTTCGACCATTGTGTTTGTAGTTCACGTCCTTTCACTCTACCAATACCTGGTATCTCAGTGGTAATTGGAGTTTCAGCAAATATTATTTCTTGAACACAATAAACTATTAATACTAAAAATATTTCGAGAATTTTCATCTTGATTCGCGTGTATCTAGATAAGAACTGGATTAAATCTGAAATCTTTCAACATTTGCAGAATACATATATCTTCTAAGGAATTATTTACTATAGAAACAAGCTTTCGACCTGATTTTTTATTAATATTCATTCTAAAACGTTTAAATCTTCCCATGATTTTGGGGTCAGTAAAGTCTTATAACGTTTTTTTAAATACAGTTTTTGTTAGTATTTAGTTTCGATTGATCACATTTTCTTTATTAATAATTTAGTTAAAATATTATAAACTTGTGGTAGTTCGAAAATTTAAATTTTATATTTGTGGAAAAGAATGGAAACAAAAAAACTGGTTTAACATACTAAATCCACTATAGTTTTTAAAGAAATCTTTTTGTTTTGAATCTATTCAAATACAGGTTTAGATTTTTTCTAATGATGTAAAGTTATCGTGAAATTTTTATACATTTTATACATTCTATACATTGAAAAACTAAAAGAGATTTTCAATTTATTTTTTGGCATTATTAGAAATGATTTGATTATGTTAATTAAGATTGATTGTTCTCATATGTATACCCTCGAATATGCCCCGTAGATAAAATCAGCCATTCTACCTCACTAAAGCAATAAATAAATCGTATAGTATGCGCATATCAAATAAGAATGTCAATCTACTCTGAATGACCCTGAGGCTCTTGGGTTATCAACCACATGTTGCAATAGTTTTTAATTTATTTGTTTCATCAGGTTTTAGCAAATAAAATTATAATAGAAATTTAATAGGTAAAAATACAACCAAATTAAATATATGGACAGTTTTTGCTTTATTTGCTCTTGTTTCTATCGGTTGCTTCCGGTTAAAAACGCTCATCAAAATTCGTCTGATCTGTTTTAATGGTTATAGTTTTATCTGTGTTGTAATCGATTATACACTATTTTGGTAATAAATACACGCGTCGAACACCATTCAAACAAATAAACCGCAGCTACCCCTTAATATAAAGAAAAAGGTTCAAAAGAATATCCGACTTAAAGCTTTACTGCAAAATTTTTGCGTCTGTATCAAAAATACCAACGAATAACCAGAAATGATTAAAAAAAACCCAATTTGCATTCGTGTGTAGTTAACAACGATTATGCAAAACGCGATTTAATTTATTAATCAATAAATTTACGGCTGAAACGATTTGATTTTTGATTGTTTTTTTTATCAGATACAAAAGATACCCAATAGTAGAAGCTTTTCACAATTTTGTTTTGATTTGAATCCTAACTAAGAGAATTGTGTATTTGATAAAGCTTTTATATTCGAAAATGATATGATTTTTTAATTAAATTGTTTATGAATAAAAATTTTAAAATTCAAATGGCATTTTAGGTAAATAGATCTTTTATAGGAGCAGGTTTGAGATAAGCTATTTTATTTCAAAGAAAAATATATTTTAACAAAATCGAGAAAAGACTTTATTATTTTATATATATAAATAATACGATTGGGAAAAGCAGAATTCTAATAAAAATTTTGAACAATCTTTACATACTTTCAAAAAAAAATTCGATAACTTTATTTTTAAATCTCATAAAAACCTAAAAGTAATTTTGATGCTTAAGGTACCTATCAACAACTTTTGCACTTAGCAGATGTTCAAACCTACTTGGAGCTTATAAAGTTTCCCTCAAATCGTAAAAGCTCATTAAACAAACTTTCACGCCATTTTGTTTAAAGCAAACCTTTTTCAGTTATATTTTTAAAAATTAATTACTTTTGTTAATTTCTTATTATATAAAATCATACAAATTTTAATTAAAAATAGTTTGTTTATGACATGATCAAGGCAATCTGGCAACTACGTCCACGATTTAATTTGGAGTCCCAGTTAAAAAATATCGGAGAGTTATAAGCAATCGTTGTATAGGTGGAATTGCAAAGTTACTGAAAATCAAATCACTGAAAGACATTTTTAGTTACCACAACCAAAATATTACTAAAATATTTTAGTTAAATACGGCATCAAATAAATATATTGGAGTAACAAATATTTCCACTATAGTCGTAGAGTAATAGTTCGCGAGAGCCCAGGCCCGCCAAACCTACGTCATTTTCTTAAAGCTGATATTTCGTATATACATAGTGTGATACGCAGTTAAGAACGTATGCACACTCGCTAGCCCGGAGAATGGACCCTTTTGTAGATAGAGGGGTTTGGGGGGGGGGGGGTAAAAAAGGGGTTAAAATTGAAAAAAAATTCTGTCGTTGCGTATATAGGCTCTACTAAAATTTAAAACTGAAGAAACTAGTGCCAAACAAAAAAATGATTAATCTAACGGCTCTAGAAGCGAGCACAAACTGTTTAAATACATATATTGATGCATAATTATATTGATAAAAAGTGTTAAAACCATAAAAAGAAATTGTAAATTGGCGAGTTTTCATTTAATTCATTCAATTCATTAGACACTTTTACCCTTCCACCTTCCTCATTCTTATGAACGCGTACTTAACTTACCAATTGCGAATTCTCTAGGTGTCCATATAAATTCACAATTTATCTGTTGTGATGAGGTTGATCATGCCCTATCTAAAATATATAGTAACTTGCGCCATCTTTGGCTGCACCTTCCATTCTGCTGCCTATAGGTATTCGTCCAAAGTTAATACAAACTCAAATTTTACTATATGTACTTTACTTTCGCCAGCCTACGATTTCCGTCCCTTGATGTCGCGATAAACTCAATGTAGCCTACAGTGGCGTGGCGTGCTTTGAATTGTAGGGGATGCAATCTGGCAAAATTTGTGTGGAAAAACTCCGTTCCGCGGATGCACGTTATATATTCAAAAGGAGTATTAAGATTATCTATATTGTAATGAAAGATAAAGTCTTCCATTGATATTCCAGCGAGTGTGAGCTACTTTTGGAAGTTTTCGCTTTATCAACAAGTCGATGACAGCGGATCGTTTAGTTGAGTGACTAAAGAAATTTGAGAAACCTGTGATTGACTGAAAGAAGATTCGGCACTCACGAATCTTGTCACATGATTTCGATAAAACAATATTTAAACGATGAGCAAAGCAGTATACAAAAAGGGCATTTGGAAATTTCTTTAACTCGGATTTGAAGACAGCTAACTTTACCCGCCATAACTGAAGCTCCGTCATAGCAATTGTAACTTGGAACCACATGCAAAATTCTCCATAACATGAACTATATGTTCATGCAAACGAACTGCTCTTCTATCATCGGAAATATTTTTAAAACTAATGAATGTTCCTTTCGTGTGGCCAAAAGAAGAAATGTATCTCAGAGTGGTTGGCAACATAGATCGACAGGAAATATCCGTGGTTTTATCACAAATAATTGCGACAAACTCAGAATTGTGGGTTTCAGAAGTAACTTTAATTTTTAGTAAGAGTGCAGGAAATAGCCACTATTAAATCATTTTGAATATTGTTTGATAATCCAGAAAATACTGAAGCTGATTTTTAATTTCAGGATTATGTTTGGCCAAAAGTGAAATTAATTCAACATAATTTTCCCGGTTAATAGAATCCTGACCCTCGCCCTGTCCGCGAAAGGCTTGCTCCTAACAAGCCAAGTGGCAAAGAACGTCTGTAAAAATTTTTATTAATTTTCCGGTTCTTTTGAACTAACTCATTTTTCTCATAATTGAGGATTTATAATGAGTGTCTACTAGATTTTCAATCCTTTGGCCTTTACCGAATTTAGAAAGAGCCAAAACCGATTTTAAATGCTCGGAGGATTTTTGGCCATGCCTATCAACGGCGTTATGAAAATTATTTAAAGCATTAAATCAAACCACAAACGTTCTTTTCAGTTGAAAATAAAATGCAAGGCCAACAAAAAAAAATTTGTTAATCTTGACAACCGGTAAAAGCCAGTAATAATATTTTAATAGAAAAATACCTAATGCAAGTTTTATTTTCACTTAAAATATGTAATATTGGTTTCGGTCTACCATTTTTAATTAAGAATTTATTTTCCGTAAATGAACATGAGCCAAAGGATTGCTGCAAAAAAATCATCCATTATGCAAAAAGGCTTACCATTAACATCACCCATTATATTTAATAGAGCAAAAACAAACTAAAAAAAACTAACAAATAATATATATAAAAATTTTTCAATATCTCCAATTTTCTTTTCAAACTTACTTTTTAAAACTACTTGCACTATTTTTAACTCACAAAACAAATCGCACCAACTAAATTGCTGGCAAAACAAATTTATTTTAATTAATTAATAATTAATTACTCCAAAAATACTGCTTTTTACTATTTTCTACAATTAAGTCATTAATTTCAAACCACATTGTACAAATTCATTTCCAATTAGATTGCTCATAGAAATGGATTTCCTCAAATCTTATTAGAAAACTTCTCTCCGCTCTCACCCAACAAAAAATTACTCACAAAGCTTCGTATGGATGCAAAATCTGAATTGCTTCCCTTGGCCCTGGTCACAGGAACAAACTTTCGTTGTGACTCCCCATCTCCGCTTCCCTCTTCATCCACAAGTTCGCACCGAAGTGCGTCCCAACGGACAGTCAAGGGAAGCAATTCAAATCCTGCTTCTCGAAGCTCGTTGGCGTGTTTCTTTGCGTATAGAGAATAGGTTTCGTTTGCGAATTCAGAGAGAAGGAAGAGAGAGCTTTCGCTCATGGACATAACTAAAATAGAGAATTTATATCTTAACAGTGGAGGCTAGAAAAAGCAGCAATAATATAAAGGTAATCTCAGAATGATAAAATAAAAAAGAAAAAGTTTTGTAAAAGAAAAGAATAATTATTGACAAAATTTAAATTTTTATTTTTATTTCTTAAGAAATTGTAAGGGATGCAATGCATCGCTTGCTTCCAAAGACGCCACGCCACTGGTAGCCTACAAATGGGGGCAAAATCGAACCGTCATCTCCTCATGGTGCTGGATGGATATATAACCAACTACAACTAAGGACGGTTGTAGGAAGCACAGCTTTCAAAAACCTGAACCAAATATGACGTGCCGTCCGTATCCGTACGTACCCTAACGTACGAACATGAACGTTCATAAGGCGACCGACCTAAATTGACTTAATGAACTTGCATATGTTTCTGGGTACGTACGGTTACGGTACGACACGTCATATTTGGTTCAGGCTAAAGCCTACCAAGCAGAAATGTATAGTTATCGGGTCGAGGGCTCCATGTCAGTGGGTAATTTTTGGACTGTCGTTTAACGATCTCTTCTGGGCACTGGGCGACCCAGTTATCTTGATATGGAGGCTCTGTCAGGATAGACCTTCCCGTTACTACCATACTCATTTGACTTCTATAGACCAATTAAGTTGAATTCATCGGTCCAAAACCGGATATTGGGGTACTCACCAGTTTGGTGAAGAGGGTTCTTTTCGATTGGATCTGGATGAACCATACCGAATGCTGGAGGTCCGTGCCTGGATTGTCACACTCAAAGAGGTACATTACTGTGACGTCTCTTAACGTGGTGAGGGAATTTTTGGGGCGCACTAGAAGGGATGTCAAGACACTTGTTGGCTTGATGTTAGGGCACATACACCCAGGTAGAAAATTACTATCGGCAAAGTCGTAACAACGTTGTTCGACAACGTCGCGCCAACTATGGGTCAACTGTGGGATGTGACGCAACGCCAATATGTTTGGCAACGTTGAACCGTTATCGTATGCCAACGTTGAGCCGTTATCGTATGCCAACGTTAAACCCTTATCGTATGCCAACGTTGGTTCCCTATTGCATACCAGCGTTACCCTGATACTAAATGCCAACATCAGCCCGACGTCAGGTGCCTTTGTCACACGTATGAAGCCTACAGTTGTCATATAAATGTCGACAGCTAACGTGGAATGTATTTCTACTATCAATTTCAAAATCACTCTACACAAAGCGTAAACAACGTTCTTAGTAATAACAACTAGAAGGTCTACGCAAACATTATTATTATACATATTTATTATTTATGTGCTCAATGATTTAAAACTTATAAAGTTATAAATTTTCATTATGACCGAGAAATAAAAAATACATGTCATTTACTTTTTATGGTTGATTTGATTTGAAATAAAAAATAATTGATACCTTTGCAAATTAATTAAAAACCAGTACATTTACGTTGGCCACGCGTCATTCACTGACGTCAGAAAACAACGTGGACAAAATGTTGGTAAAGCAATAAATTAATGTTGGTCCCATACACATTCCACCATCGTTGGTTTTACGTTCGCCCAACGTTGGCTGCCAACGTCCGATCGCGAACATTGGTTCAACGTTGTGTGCGCAAAAAATTGAACGTTGGCAGAATGTTGTTCACCGACGTCGTCTGACCAATGTTGATCTTGCAAAGTCGGCTGAATATTGGCGTTTTCTACCTGGGCAGGCTGCGCTTGTTGGCTGCGCCCTTGATTACTATTTATAAGGGATAGGAATGGCGGAGGACCCCACCTGCAGGCTAATGTGCCTGCCTTTGGAACAGTCAAGTCAGCTACAAGCCATGGCCTACAAATATGAGGTATAGGTGTCTAACAATAGGCCAAGTGAGTTGGCGCTCCAAAGAAGAAGAAAACGACGACGAAGAAGAAGAAGTTACCTTTGGAACACTGAGACTGTATAAGAAGGAAAAACCAAACATATTTCTGCACCTCCTGAACCACAAACTATTTAGCCCTCTTTTGCTGTTTCTTAAAAACAGGGGTCAAAAAAGTCAGCTACAAATCATAGCAGGAATTCCAGCCAGGTTATTCACCTTAATTTTCATCAGTAGTTTTAGTAAGTCGACATTTTACTGAATATTTCTAGCTTTTACAGAGAAAAATAAAAAGCCAACAAGCCCATGTTAAGTATATTGTTCGAAGATAATAATAATGATTAAAAATTACGCACTAACGCATAGACCTTTCTTCAGATTATAACAAAAAAACTCAATATATTAAATTTTATTTTAATCCTCAACTTTACACATTCAAAATATCAATATTATTTTTTTGTGCAGTTAATCCAGAATAGTATTCTTGTGTATAATTAAATCCAAACTTATGTATTGTATCAATAATAAAGTATGGTCCGTCCAAATATTTCTGCATTGGTGGCCATTCCGATAAGCTATGAGCTTCCGGCTTTCCAGTAGCAGCAAACGATGTCCACATTTCCACCATTAATCTAGCAATACGCAAATGACCCTTATCTAATTCCTTAACCTCATCACCATCAAATTGTGGGAATAAGAACATATCATCATCAGTTAATTGTGTTACTGCAAAGTTATGATCACATGATAATCGGCTTTCAAATGGACTGAAATTGAACGCGTATAAGTATGATTTTCCACCACGCATGGCATTATATTCAAGGGCTTTGAATGTTGCTGCTTTGACTGGGATTGATTGCATCTGGAAGTAAGATAATTAATAATATATGACAATTAGGACATACTATTAGTTACATACATCAATTAAGGTTGGAGCAATATTTTTGAACAAATTCGCGACAAACACTTTTTTTGGGAACAAGTTGTGGATGAATTCGGTCTGCTCTGGGCTGCTTGATATTTCTAAGACCAGTGCTTCACGGACCTCGTTTGCGATTTCTCCAAAGGAAAGATCCTCTTTTTTTGCTGTAAAATACAAAGTTGTAGATGTTATATGGATAATAAAATACCATTTTAGGAAACATAATCAAAATTTTGCTAAAAGGATTAATTCATAGATATGGTATAGTTAGTTTTTAGTATTTTGTGTACTTTCTCAACAAAGACCCTATTGACTAGTTACTCGAGTAAAAATAATTCAGTTATAGCGAACAAATAGGGACGCCACAAAAGTATGCACGCACCTGCCACAGGGATGCACGCACGATTTATAAATAAATCCGCATCGGCATAAACCATTCCAAACGCGAGTGCTGTTTTACCAAGCAGTCCCCCAGCTAAACACTAACCACTTCCAAGGCTGCTTGACCTACGCAATCGAACGAGAACCTTTTTACTGAATATGCTATTGGCACCCTTTAAGGTCACCAAGATAGTTGCCCTTTTTCTTCGTCCTCTACAATTTTTTAAAGCAATACAGGCGATTTCGTGCACCCCAGTGTCGGAAGCGTGGATCCCTGTGGCGGGAGTGTGCGTGCTAGTTTTGTTCCCGAGTAAAAATAAAACTCGCCCGCCACAGAGATGCACGCGCCTGCCACAGGGATCCACGCTCCCGCCACAGAGATGCACGAAATCGCCTGTATTGCTTTAAAAATTGTAGAGGACGAAGAAAACTCGAGTAAAAATGTGCCTGGGCATTTGTTGCTATGCGTGCTGGCTGGGCGCCGTGCGTGCTAGTGCGTACCTGATGCAGGCTAGTTGCGGGCTAGTTTTTATTTCTACTCGGGATTGACAGTCTGCGTGCGTACCAGCTGCATGCTAGGTGCGCCCTAGTAAAAATGTGCCGTGCTAGCTGTGGCGCCGTGCGTGCTAGTGCGTATCTGATGCAGGCTAGCTGCGGGCGAGTTTTATTTTTACTCGGGTAATTTTCAACTCAATTCTTTGGCTACAGAGCCCCAAATATTGAGTAATATCTAATAAGAAAAATGTCATACATGAAACCGATTATTAGGGTATCTATTGCGCTAATAAACTTGGAATTGATAACTAGCAATTAAGGGACGTCTAGGGGTAGGTATTTAATTAGCTAGATTTCGATTTGCATTTTTATACGCTTTATATTAGCTTCACTTGTAACTATGTAAAAAAATCTTGGAAGTTAAGTTTGACCCACTTTCCGGTTTCCGATTGGGCTGAAATACACGTTTAGTTTGGATGACAATGCAATCTAACCATCTCGTAAAAAAAATCAAGATGACGGTTCCAAGATGACGGCCGATTTTTGCAATTGGGTTCTACGACCCCCGAGATGGGTATCAAGTGAAAGGGTATGACAGGTAAAATACAAATAGCTGCGTGGCGTCATTCCAAATTCAAAATGGCGGCTACACAAAATGGCGGAAGACATATAATAGACTAAAAATTAGAAAATGTACTTATTAACTTCAAATTTTGCATATATGCATAGTTCGCAATGTAACCTGACTTTTTTATAAAAAAAATCAAGATGGCGGTTCAAAGATAGCGGGAGAATTTTGCAATTGTGTTCCCCGACGCCGCGACATGGGTATCAACTGAAAGGGTATGACAAGTAGAATACAATTAGTTGTGTGGCTCCATTCCAAATTCAAAATTGCGGCCAACACAAATGGCGGAAAGGTAGCCTGTGTGACGTCATTTTAAATCTAATAGGGCGGCCGCCACACAATAGACATATAATAGACTAAAAAGTAGAAAATAAAAATAAATAGTTTAAAAAATCTAAAAAATACGCTTTTATTTTAAAATGAACTAAAAAGTAAAAAATAATTTTGAATGTAAAGTCTTTATTGCTTTAGCCATATGGGAACAGTCTACCTTTAGAAATCACGCTCAGAATAAAATTAATGAGGTTATTGGTAAAAATTATAAATATAACTTCCTTAAATGTAAAAAAGCGTGATTTCAAAGTTCTATTGTGAAAATGTTTGTATTAGCCGAGTTGTCAGAGACAAATTTAGACCGAAAGCTCGCCCAAAATGTGATCTCGCTGAAAATTGGGACTTAGGTACTTTTTTGGATGTAGAAAACGATAAAAAAATCTTTGCTGCGCTAAAGTGTATGCTAAGTTCACAATATCGAAAATTAATTCTAAAATTTGGTTCTTGCGTTATATATCGAAAAATAAAAAAAATTCGAAAAACTAATAGCGCCACGTGAAAGAGCGGAAAATTTTACTAAAATTTGGGTTATAACTTATTTTAAAAAAAATTGTTTTATTATTATAAAAAATTATTAAAAATAAGAAGCAAATTCGAAAAATCTAAGCGCCCCAAAAAGCAGAATTTAAATATTCTAGCGAGGTGTTCGGGGAAAAACTAAAGTATTTTTGCCTAAAATGTGCGCAAAAATAAAAATAAAAAAACCATTTTAAAGAGGAGACTCTAACCTTTCTAAGCAAGCCATTAGTTTTTAAATTTTTGTTTTTTTTCTCATCATTCTCATATAATTTGTAAAATTCTCACTGCTGCTTATAAAATTGAAGATATATATTAATAGAGGCGTACGAAAAAAAATCCTTGTACATTTATCATCATTAGACAATTACTTTTGATGTAAAAATAATTGAAATGAGAAACATTGTCTGTGTTTAATAAAATTTATGTTTTAAAATATTCATTTTTTCTTATAGCATTCATTCGACGCCATTTTTACTTTAGCGCAGCAAAGATTTTTTTATCGTTTTCTACATCCAAAAAAGTACCTAAGTCTCAATTTTCAGCGAGATCACAGTTTGTGCGAGGTCAAAGTCTCTGACAACTGGGCTATATGGGAGGTTGAATTTTTATTAATGAAATCACTTACTACACAGGAGGAGGTATTATTAGGCGAATAATCTATGATAAAAGTCAAATAGTTTTTTGAATGATAGCATTTTAATAAAAAAGGGCGATTATTCGTTCAAATTTGTATTTATTTTTAACTTTTAAAAAAATTGCCAGCGATGGCCACGTTCTAATTGGCATCAAATTAAAGTAGAAACCCTCCTGCATCGATAAAAAAAAGTTTGGCTGCGATCACCTGTGATCTTCGGAGAAAATGTTATTTGAAATATAGTCTACCTTGTTGTCGCGTGCGTATTTCCAAACAATGTTTCCTATGCCCTATATCACACGAAGGATTAAAGAAGCCGGATGTTCCCAGGAATTGCAACAAAATGCAGGATTTTATGACTTTATGACTTATTTGATTGGTGCTTGTGTTGCTATATGTAGTGAACAGATTCAGGGAAAAGTCCACCTTGAAGTCACTAGTAGAGGTATTTACACAATCGTCTTCTGGCGGGGCGGTGAGTGAAAGCAATTATCAGGATAAGTTCTCACAAGCAATTAGTAAAGTGTAGCTTTAATTAGGCAAAGCGAATACAAACAAAAATCTTCTGGAAATAATGGCGAAAATATAACAGACGCCAATTTATCCGTAATGTCATTGGTTCCTTTTCGTTTAAAATGCAGTACTTCCGAAAACTAGTGTGAAGAAATCCTCGTCCATCATCTGCACACTTTTGTAGACCTATTAAATTTAAATATGTAAAGGAAACAAAAGAATTGGTTCAAAGTGAAGTTGACCTCGTGAAGCAAGAAATAAATGCTTTAGTGCCCGTTAAAGACAAAGAAATAGAAGAATTCATAGGCTTCACTTCATGATGGCAGAGTAACCCTATTTGTAACAATCATCAGCAACTTGTTCTATTTGCCAAAAAAATACAAAAGATTTTCGAAATACGGAAGAAGAATGCAAGGATTCGATTTATGGAATTTATATTGCACATGAGTTACGACTTGAGTTTCACTTATGAGGTTGTACGAAACAACCCTGATAATAAGCAAAAGAGACTGGAGGAGAAATACAGGCTACAACAAGAGTTCAGACGACATCTTGGTTTAATTATTGATACACCTAAGCAAGGATTTGGAAGCACAAATGACGGCAACGCAGCGAGGAGATTTTTTGAATACCCGGACATAACAGCGGATATCACCAAAATGGCCGTGGAAATTATAAAGAGATTTAAGACCATATTAAATTATTCTTTCTTGCGGTCTTCCTATAAATGCCGAAAAATTCGGAATATATCGATACCCTCATTCTAATACCGCGTACGAAAAAATTTTTTAGGAGAAACAAAAAACTGCTTTTTATTTATTCTGAAGTACTTACCGTTATTATATTTTATAGTAGGACGGTAAAATTTTGTTTTGTTGTGACTTTTTCTTTCATGGTTTAGCAACTGCTGTGTAGAGAATTGCAAAATGCATAATAATCATTCAAAAATAAAATTTCCCTAAAAATGCTCATACGTGGTATTAGAATGAAGGTATCGATATGCAGAACAAACAGAAATATTACTAAATAAGAAATATGCATGGCAAAAATTAACAGCAACAGTTCACAAAGTTTTAAGGCACGGAAAAAATATAATACTTCACTGTATTTTGCCAATTGGCGAATTGTCGGAAGAAGAATAAAGAATACAAGCGCTAGAGATACCACAACACCAGAAAATCTTCAAGGCAAGAGCAAAACGTTGATCTCATGAATATGGTTCTTATATCATCAGATCCGTACATCTCATCATTTTGGAGAGTACGGGACAAACGTTTTAGAAGCAGGGAATATCCAGAGGAAGTGGCCTATTTACTAGACGCAGATGAAAATATAGATAATATGTTCGAAAGTGTGCCAACTGATTAGTATTTGAGTATAATATAATTTTTATTTTTTTGTATATATTTGTAAAATTTTTTTTTAATTAATTATTGTTATGGAGATAATAAAATCGTTAAATATTAAGATAAAAATGTCCTTAAAACTTTTTAAATAAGATTAATAATTCATTTATTGACTACTTCAAATTTTGTTGATTTATTTTGAGGCACCCTGTAAACCAATTGAACTTTTTTTTATCAATTAAAAGGTAATAATGTTAATATTTATTTCCCAAAGTTTCATTATGATATCTTTAACACAACAAAAGTTACAGATTTTTGATAGCGAACAAGTTGTTTTGGCCACCTGTGCGGCGGCGGTGGCGGCGCACAGTGGTTCAGAATCCACGCCAGGTTATATTTCATTTTCAAAATGAGCGTTTCGCGACTGATATTTCATCTCCGGTAAGTAAGAAAAAGTACTCCGCATTCAAAGCGCTGTGTAAGACATGGATTCTTCTCATGAAAGAGAGTATAATTTTATAACGTCACTAAACGAAACCTTTATTGCAAATTACGTTAGCTGTTAACAAGGTAAGTTTCAATAAATTTATGTGGGCGCGCTTCATATAATTCTGATAAAATAGGTTATGAGTCGAAAGCTCCGCAAGGTACCGCCTTGAAACTCGTCGCATATTGTCCAGTATACATTTCTGCTTAAAATAAAAAAGAAACTAGCTGCACCTAGCTGAAATATATAATATACAATTTTTCTTCATATTCATAATAAGTAATTTTATTTTTCAGGAACTCTGAAGCCAGACATCTTAAAGAAGAGATATTTTCTTTCTCGTAAAGAACAATTTAAAAGATAAATTTAGTATTATTGAGGATCACCGCCCTCGAAAACCCCCATATGACGAGTTTCATGAAATTCGTCCGCCATTTTGGATCCGCCATTTTGTATTTTGGAAAAATTGATAGCGGACTCTTAGTCATCGCCCTCAAAAGCCCCCTATAATGAGTTTCATGTAATTTGGCTGATTCTTAAGCAAAACCGTCCGTCATTTTGTATCCGCCATTTTGTTTTTTGGAAAATTGATAGTGGATCATTAATAAGCGCCCTTAAAAACCCCCAAGCACGAAATTTTATATAAAAAAACTACTTTAAGATAGTAAAAAGATTTTGACCAGGTTTTCTGGATTCTGCCGCGGCCGCCTGTGAGAGAGTTTCCCGTAGAGCCGGTTTAGACGGTGTGCTCCAGCGCATGTGGCTCCCGAACCTTTGATGATGAAGTGAGAAGTGGGGATGATGAGAGGTACTACCCCAATTCTCTCTTTATCCACAAAGTTCGTGAGGCACATGCGCTGGAGCGCACCGTCTAAACCGGCTCATACATTTAATTTCTCCCCGCGCCGGCCGCTCGCGGAGAAATTTAATGTATGGGAAACTATCTCGCAGGCGACCACCGCCCCCGCGCCAATCTGTTTGTGCCTTAAGAATGCAGCAGCCCTTTATCGCTTCTATCATAGCGATTCTTCCAACAAAACAAACGCTCTCCTACCTCCCGGGAATCTTCTTACACCCGCAATACAAGGGAAGGAGGATTAAGTAAATGCTCATCCAAACCTTACAATTTTTATTATTATGTGAGTGAAGGGACAAAACATAAAGTGAACACTGCGGCCAATTTGGGGCTATTGTGTACATACTACATTACCGGAAAAATCCGTCAGCCCTCCGGACGAAGGCAAGAAGATCTTTAGTTGAAGAAAATGGGATGTGAGCGGGGCTCAGAAGCTTTCTGATTTCTTATGGACCGTTTCTCGTCGGCCGTTGGAGGGTGGTCGAGGTTGAGCTGCTCGTCTAATGACTTGGGGAGCGTTTCGCGCTCAATGTTGTTCGGGACCTCATAGTCTGGGGATATGTACTTGGAGCGAATTGATTTCTATTTCCCTTTTGATCAACTTTAATTTTGCCCGTTTTCCCTTGGGTATACTATGCGGGATTGCACTATTTTTGGGTATACTTTGAGGCCTTGGGTTGGAGGACGATGGGGTACGGGCATTCCTGAGACCGACTGGTTCAGAGCCTGCCGGATACCCACATGCGTTGTTACCATTAGATAGAGGCTTAGGGTTGTTGTTGGGGGCTAGTTGAATGGTAGGTTTGGGACCAGCATGAGACTAAGGCTCGTCAGGACTACTGGTTGGGTGTTACCATTAAAAAGACCGACAGACACTGTTCTTGTTCCAGGTGGTAGGAGGGCATTGCCGAGGAATACTCCTTCGCTCAGCTCGTATGATTAACAGACCATTTCTTCCTCTAACCTTAAGGAAAGGAGACTATACCATTTGAGACGGACTTGGTAGGCAAAGGGGTTTCTCCAATGCTACCTTATGTGTATTGGTCTCAAAGTCATTGAGATTGTTTTCCAACCTTGACCCATCTTGAGATAGGCAGCTGGTACCCCTCTCTGGGGATACTTGGGAGACACCACCGCGGGCTGTGTCAGCTTCTATGAGCTTAGATTCCTTGGTTTGGGTTTGGTCCTGCTGCTCCCTGGGTTTCGACTTGGTGGCTTCAGTCTGTAGCAGAATGGCTATCTCTACTGGAGTGATTTTTATGCGAGGAAATCGTTGTGTTTTGTGACTGATGGTTTTTAGACTGAAATTCCCCTGACAGCTCTCGTCTTTCCCTGTTCGTATGGCGTTTTTAGTATTCATTTTTGCATGGTATTGGGATCCTTGAGTTTTTAACGTTTTAAATACTGACCGGGGGTGGCACTTTAGCCCTACATGGCAGGTCATATATCTCAACAATAGCCTAAGGTCCGCCTTGTTTCAGGGGCGGATCCACAGGGGGGGCGATTGGGGCGATCGCCCCCCTAAAATAAAAAAGAAAAAGTGAATGTGTGGTCGCCACGCACGTTAGAAGTGAAACGTCAAAGTCAGAGGAATGGGAAATTATATTTTGCCCCGGGCCCCCAGAAAGCTCTGTGCGCCCTTGGAAATGATCGATTTGTGATAAGTAAAGTAGGATATAAAACTACGTTATTTAAGTTCATTCAAATATGTACAACATACAGCATCAATCAATTTTATCGTTATTCAGCTTCAATTTTAATTTATTATCCAAGAGGTCCATCTGTGGTTGTGCTTCAGTCTTGACGAAATTTACATTAAATTCACCGCTCAATATCATTGGCCTTTCACTGTAATTTTTGTTTAATAAACAAAATTATTATAATTCACTAATTCACCAGCTTTGGCATTACTAAAACTCCAAAAGTGGTTTGGCAACAAAACCACCTTTTGCTCATACTAAAATTCCCAAAGGCCAATTTTCCCCACATAACCACATTTTGCCCTAACTAAACCTCCAAAAGTGGACTCGGCAACAAACATCTTTGCCTAATTAAAACCCCCCAAAGGCAAATTGTTCCTACAGACCCAGCTTTGGCCCTTACTAAAACCCCAAAAGCGGATATGGCAACAAAGCCACCTTTTGCGCAATCTAAAACCCCCAAAGGAAAAATTTGCCTAACTAAACCTCCAAAAAAAGATTCGATGACAAAGCCATCTTTTGCTCACTCAAACTATGTATATCACCCAAAGGAGAACTCTACTCGGAAACAAATACTTTTTCGCACGCCGAAAATGGATGAAATCTCGAGCAATACATCGAAAGACGAAGGTAACGCTATATAAGACACGAACTCGCCCTATTATATGCTACGGGAATGAAACATGGACGCTCACACAAAGGGTAGAGGACATAATATGTAGGCCCAATTTTTCAGGAAGGGACATGGAGATTCAGATATAACAGCGAGTTATATCAAATATCAATAGACTTTGCTGGGCTGGACACGACGAGCGCATGCGAGAAGACAGAGCAGCAAAAGCTGGCATCATCGAAAGAGAAAGAAGAGATGGAAGGATACGGTTGTAGACGATGCGGAAACACTACTCCACATATCGAAATAGAGAACTTCGGCCAGAAATCGAGAATACTGGAGGAGAAGATTAGAGGAGGCGAAGGCTCGAGTAGGGCTGTAGCGTCATTGGAAGAAGAAGATAATACCCAATGGCAAATTTTCTTCTACAGAACCAGCGCCATTACTGAAACCCCAAAAGTGGTTTGGCAACAAAACAACCTTTTGCTCATACTAAAATCCCTAAAGGCTAACTTTCCCCACAGAACCATCTTCTGCCCTAACTAAAGCTCCAAAGTAGTTTTGGCGCACTTCCCCTCCGCCTGCCTACTATGTCAATTCCCCTCAATTCCTTACATTTTTCGTGACGGTCCCATATCAAAACACAGAAAGTTACTCTACCGCGACTAAAAAAGTTTCACTTCAAAAAATTAAAGTTTTTTTTATGAGAAATATACCTAGTAGTAAAATTTTCAACTTTATATTTGAATTTTAAATGAAATTAATAACTAGAATTTTTACTTTTTTTTATTATAAATTTAATAATCAAACTTATAAAATAAATTTATAGAACATAATCGATCCTATGTTTTCTAGTATTGGCGTATCTATCAATAACACTATCTGAATTAATTTGTATATTCCAAAAGCGAAAGTTTTCTGCGAATTGTTTTCTTTTAAGGTGATGGAGCAATTCAAGTAATTCACGAACATGCATAAAAATGGTTTTTCAAAGCATTATAGATAAATGTGCATTTACAGCCTCAACCTCTTTTTCATTTCGCTCAGATTTAATTTTATTTCATAGACATATCCCGAAGTAGAAGCATTCAAACAGTGTACTTAAATAAATATTCACAAGTTCATGGACATATAAACATTACAAATAATAAATATCCTTAAAATTTCTTATTACTCAGATCGCCCCCCCTAAAAAACTTTTCTGGATCCGCCCTTGCCTTGTTTAAAGTGATAAGAGTCTTATTAGTTCTTTAGCCTGTTTTAGTCCTGGGACTGATTCCCAATAGGCTACCCTGTGTACCTTAACCCAGTACTCTATCAGAGATTTACAGGTGGACAATGAGATGCTATATAAGGGTTCTGGGCCCTGGACTAACATCTCAGACCCTCCTTCGGGAGTTTGTGTGCAGCACATTGTCTTCCATACCCCAGTTTCCGGGAACCGAGCAGAACGAGACCCTATTTTTCCTGGCCACACTTCTAATATGTCAAAGCCCCTGCAACTATTTTGGAAAAAAAATTTCCAGCGTGAGAGTGCGGTCTGGAAGATTGTCCCTGGAAAGACCTCGCGGAGCAGCCACCTCAAGATTTCTTCATGGTTAGAGGTGTATGAGCCATCCTCATTTGTAGAAAGATTCACTTCGTTAACGGAGTCTGCGGAAAGGAGCTTTTGGAATCTAGTTGCCTCTGGTACAGTCTGGAGGCTCTCACTTCAAGTAATCATTTTGAAACGTCTCAACTCCTTGTTGTAGGTTGTTAGAGCGAACCTGTATTCTTCCGATTGTCCAGGATGTTTTGCACAATTTAACAATCTCATAACTTTCCTACGCCTTGTGCCAGTCTTAGGTTTTCTTCGGAACCAGGGAAGAGGTGAGAATATGCGGGAGGCTCACAATGTTGAACCTGATGTGCATTTGGTCCGACAGTGATCCCTTAAATGGAGTGGTGAGCATACAACGGATGACGCACGTCTTGAGACAGAACTCTGGTAGTTCTTAAACCTCCTGGGGTGGCGCTATTGCTACATCCGCCGGAAACTAAGCAGACGCTAGAACTATTTCCCGGCAACCGATGTCGGCGATCGCCACACTAGATCTCTTGAGATAAAGTAAATAATGTGGAGATGAGTGACATGATTGTCAATCAAAGGCTTTTGGCATCTCGCAACATATACTAGTTTACTTGAAGAAGTAGTAAGCCCTCTGACTTTGCCTGTTCCACAAGGATTCTGAATACATAAGAGCAAGGGTAAGATGCTTCTCGACGAGAATCTTGCACAGGGTGGTGATCCCCCTTTTGCATGGTGCAGGCGTGCAGGTTCACTTGGAGTGCGCTAAATTATCTAGGACGCTTTGTCCTACCGCCTTTGTTCGAGGCATACTGATTTGCGCTTTGCTCCGTCTCCAGGGCCACCAGATTGCTTTACCCTTCTTCCAGCTGCGAGGGCCAGATTTGGCACATCGCCGGATGGCCCCTTGGTAGGTGCGATCGCAGCTCTGCCAACAGATGGCCCTATCAGCATTGCTCGGTACTCAAGGAGACACTGGAAGCTGCAGTTTCACACCCTGAGGTCTACCCGTCACTTAAAAGATCCCAGCGCTTGTGTCTGCATCTTCAGAGGATCCTTCAAGACCAGCGAATCCGTAGGCGATGAAGGATACTTAAACTAGAATATTGGCGAAATATGAATGTACGACAGGGTCCTTCGAAAATCAAGGATAGCAAGTAGGAGTCTCAGGGCTAGATCCTGTCAAAAATATATTATTTTGAATTTTTAATATTCATGAATTCATGAAGAATAGGATCTTAAAGTATGAAATATTAAGAAACAGTTTTTTTATATAAATATTTTCACAAACCTTTTTTTTGTTCGGTTTTATCACTAGAATCGCCTTTTTTCGCCACCTTCTTTGCAACAGTAGTATCAAACAATGTTCCATATTCTGGTTGTTTAGTTGCGAGTGATTCATATAAACAAGTTGATGGCTGTTGTACAACACCGCCCATAGTTGGATATGGACGATATTTTCGTTTTTTAAAATTGTCTTTTGGCTTATGTTTTAATATTCCAAATGTATCTGAGGGAACAATCAATTTTGGTAGTCCTTTCAATTTTTTCTATGAAGAAAAACAAAATTAAATATTAAATAAAATTAATAAATTTTTATTAAAACAAGTATTTTACCGCATACTCATGATAAGCCTTTATAAGATCTTGTACATCAGCATCCTTTAAGCAAATATTAATATCGCTTTTATCTTCACCAACGCAATTTAATTCTTTAGCAATTTGTTGCGCCATTTCCATTGGTTCTGTATTAACTAAATTTGGCAGTAGTGCTGAACCAGATTGATAAATAACTTTATGAAACAGTTCGTTATTTTCCTAAAATTAATAATATTAATTACTATGAAATATATAATTACTTTTTTTTACATACAGTATATGAAGTCATTGTTAGCAAATTTATAATAGCAGCGGAATGATGTTGTCCAAATATAGTTACACTCTTTTTATCACCACCAAAATGTTCTATATGCTGACCAACCCAATATAGTGCATTTACCACATCATAAATTCCAGCATTACCAGGAATTTCGGCACTGTCCGTTGATAGAAAGCCCAAGACACCAACTCGATATTGTACTGATACTAGTACCACATCTTGTTCTAGTAGATATCCTGGATGAGAGTCATCATTTGTGTTTTCACGATAGATTATATCGTGTCCGGATAAATGTACCATGACTGGATAGTTTCCACTAACCTAAAAAAAATTTGTGTTTTTAAATAATTTTATTATTGAAATAATGTCATAATTACATTTTTGGTGGAGACAGTAAGGAACAAGCAATCTTCACTGACGGTGTCTTCTTTTTCTACCGTTTCAATTGAAGGACACGAGTTGACTTTTGTTTCTGCATCAATTACTTCATTTTCATTGTATACTATACCTTCTGATAGCTAAAAATTAAAAAAAAACTATTTATTATATAAATTTTTATTATATAAATTTAGATTTAAAAAAATATGAACTTTTTTGCTCAACAACTGCCGCAATTATTAAAATATTAACCAGCTAGAAATATGCAATAGATATAGTGGAAGGTCTGTCGGATATATAGTACGCTTTCAGAAAAGTCACGCCAATGATAGATGCAGGAAGTATAGTGCCGAGTCTACTGAGGGCCTTGATACAAGTATACACTGATAAAAAATTGTCTTGATTCCAGCAATTCGATAGTCTTCGTTTCGTTGTCTTGAGTAGAAAAATTGTTCAGTCTTAACATGAGAATGCTGTCTCAGAGTAAGACACTGGAAAGTCTTGAGCCAAGCAATCGTATTTTTTCGCTCAATACTTATATTTTTCGAAGAAAGATATATTTTTCTCGCAATAATCAAATCATGCGGATATGGTTGAAGTTTCGGCCTAGTGAAATTGAACCTTCAGAAGTGGATATTGTCATGTATGAATTCCGTAAAGTTTTATGCGGCGATACATAAATAACTACCATCAAATTCATTTGTCAATTTTCTGCCATACATCTGCCTACAGACATTTCACTGTGATTTATCGTGACTAAGCGATAGCGTTTTTGGTATGTCAGTATGAGATGTTAAAACATTATCGGAGAGTTAAAATAATTTAGTTGCTTAATTTTCTTAAAACCATGCATGGTACCGCCACAGGCACGAAAATCTAAAAATTCGCCTGCTAGAAATATGCACGCTACCAAGGCCCTCGTAAGTACAGGCCTGGAAGCAGACTTTTTGGTTGTGTCTGTGCGCGGCCAAAATCGTCTGACAGTTGTGGAATTAACATGGCCGAAGCCGTACGAAGCAATTTTTTAACTTTGGTTTTGGATTAAAAAGTGGTAAAATATTGTATTTTATCACTTTTTAGTGCACACGGATTATGAGTGATAAGTTATTTAGTGATCTGAGTCCCTAAATTAAAAAAAATAGTGGTTAAGTGTATTTTAAGAGTGTTAATTGATTAGGTGACCATTTTTGTTTACATTCGCGGTGGTTTTTTTCGTGTTAATTTAGGGAAAAGGTGTTGAATTTGTGTAGTAATGGAATTAAAAGTGAATTTAAAGTAGTTAAAAATTATTATAGAAGAGTTATTAAAAACATAAGTGCAAGTACTACCACACAACATGAATAACAATAACTTTTTCACTTTTCCTTCACATTTTTCTGCACTTATGTTTTTAATAACTATCCTATAATAATCTTTAATCACTTAAAAAGCACTTTTTATTATGTTACTACACAAATTCAACATTTTTTCCCTAAATTAACACGAAAAAACCACCGCGAATGTAAACAAAAATGGTCACCTAATCAATTAACACTCTTAAAATACACTTAACCACTCACTTCATTTTAATTTTTTTTATTAAATCACTAAAGCACTAATCACTGATAATCCATGTGCACCAAAAAGTGAAAATATGCAATATTTTACCACTTTTTAGTGCAAAAACAAACTTAAAAAATTGCTTCTTATGGCTTCGGCCATGTTAATTCCACAACTGTCAGAAATTTTTGGCCACTTTTCAGCTATGTTAGTATTAGTTGGCCTGTCTGCTTCCAGGCCTGTACTTACGAGGGTCTTGACGCTACCATTTATAAATACATCCGCAATGGCGTACACGTATACCATTCCAAACGCGAGTGTTGTTTTACCAAGCAGTTCCAAAACTAAGCACTAACGACGTCCAATTACCTACGCAATCGAAAGAGAACCGGTCTACTGAGTATGTTATTGGCAGGCACCCTTTATGGTGACCAAGCTAAATTGCCCGTTTTCTTCTTCCTGTATAATTTTTTAGGGAGCCAATTTTAAAGAGAGCAAAAAGAACTACAAAAAAAATTTCAACCTTTTTTCAAATTCACCTTTAATCTAGGGGTAGGGGGTTTTAGTACCTTAAGGGTTGGAAATAAGTATTTTTGGCTGATAATACCAATTCAACCAAATTTCAAGCAAAGAGCAGAAAAAATTAAAAATTTTTTGCAATTTTTTTTATTTAAAGTTGATTTTTTTAAATGTAGGGGTAGTTTTAACCCCTTAAGAGTTGAAAATAAATAATTTTTGCTTGACAATATACAGTGGCTCACAAAAGTTTTGGGATTCAGCAGGTTTAAGTGAATATTCGCTCATATCTTTTTAATAAGCATTTTTTTCGCACTAATTGTTTTTCACATTTGATAGTTCTTAACCGTAGCTACTCGAATAAAACAAAAAACATGACCTCAACTTCATTAATAATATCAAAAATAAAAAATACTATCATAATGTCAAATTTTTCCTCACGAAAGTATTGGAACTTTTTGCCAGTACTGTCCTTAACAGTCTGTAGGTACTTGAAAGTTACCGTTAATTCTACTATTAGAATTTGCCCTAGAAAACATTTTATGCTTGCAAAAACAGTCAAGCAACATTTAATTGCTGAAAGTGCAGTGTAATAATTGTAATTTTTTTTTTTATGTGGAAGACTAGAGTTCAGGGAAAGCCCTTTGTACTGTCGACAATCTATTTTCTTCGTATAGAGTGCAATGTCGAACTATTGTAATTTCAAAGTGCAGTGCAGTGTAATTAATAAATAATTGGAATTTTCAAAATGGTTAGAGGGAAAGAACTCACTATGGAAGAGAAAAGAACTATTGTTAATTTTCGAAAGGATGCGAAAACATAACTTGAAATTGGTAAAATTATAAATAGAAGTAAACAGACAGTTTTTAACGCTCTGAAGAAAGTGGAAGAATTCCTTACTGTCGCAAATAAACCAAGGTGCGGAAGGCTCTTTAATTAACGGAATAGGATAAACGCAATATCGTACGAAGTGTTCGTAAAACTCCAAAAACAAGTGCTCCAGCAATCGCTACTGAGCTTAAAAAAGATTGCAATCCTTAATGCATTACGAGAGTCCCCAAGGGCAATAGATACAACGGGCGAGTAGCAAAAAAGAAATTTTTTGTTCGCGAAATAAATGGGAAAAAGTGGTTAGTCTCGCCAAGAAATACAGAAATCATCCTTATCATCAGTTATCTTTAGCGATGAAAGTAAATTTAATATTTTCGGGTCGGATGGTAAAGGATATGTATGGAGAAAGGTGAACAGAGAAATGGCCCCAAAGAATTTGCGTGCGACAATAAAACATGGTGGTGCCCGAGTAAAAATAAATGATGGCCTTAGAACGGGCAAATGCCGACTGTGATTGAAACATAGTCCTCGGCCATCTGGCGGCTAACAGAAGGCTCGTTGCAGGACAGTACGGCCGTACAGGGGGCGATTGACGGTGAAAAAACGGCCTTACCGTTCCAATAACGGCCATACGACGGTAGTACGGCGGCCGTATGGTTGCTATTACGGGTATACGACGGGGGTACAGTGGCAGCAACGTGGATATTCGCCCTCCTATAAGAAAATACATTTCACTGCAATTAAATGTTTCATTTTTTTCGGTTGTTTTTTTTCAAGCCGTTAAATAACAAAATTTCCCACTCAAATATAAATCAACACGCACCACACACTTCACGTACAACAAACCGACGACTGGCGAGCTCGTTTCTCTTGTGCATCGATATCTTTAAGTAGGATAAATCAAAAGAACCATTGTACATAACGAAAATGATGAAGTTCCCATAAAACAAATTCAACAATACATTTGGTGCAGATTCTTTTTTTGGCTCAAATTTCCCGTCGAATGCCCGTTTCTACAGCTCAGTACTTGGCCTTTTAAATCTTTTGGTCAAATTTGGCCGTCGTAAGGCCGCATGTGCTCCCATTAAAAATGGTTATAAACTCTACGGCCATCATATGCCTCTTAAAAAGCCAAGCGGCCGGTGTTCGCCCTTTATAGGTCGTTTTTTATTTTTACTCGGGATTGCAACAAGGTTTAATGAATAGTGTGGCCGGTTCTCCCACTGAACAAAAAACATCTTTTGGCTAGATGCTGTCGAAATCGAAATCCTTGTCCACTGTTGTAGAAAGCCTGTGCTCCCAAGTTATGGATGACTGTGTTATGTTGCGACGTTTTTGGAAGATAGAGAAAGTTTGTATACCTAAAGAGGCGTCAGTAGAAGAGTATTTTGTGAGCAGTTTTTCGCGAAAACCCACTATCGCACCTCGGAAGGTTGGTATGTCGTAAGGGTACCTTTTAGACCCTTGCCTGAAACCGAAGGTAGATTGGGCACTTCACGACAAGCATCGGTGAAACAACTCTTTTCCTTAAAACACCGCTTCGATAAAGTCCCTGTAAAGTCCCTGAAGAGTGCTTGGAAAGGAGTTACAGATCCGTAAAGCCGATAGTAGCATGCTCTAGTTACCCCACCTCGCTATACAGAAATCAGATAGTTTACAAATACAGTGTGTAGTGTTTGATGCTAGGAACTAGATCGTCAAATATACAGTCGTTGAATGACCGGGTTAAATCCAACAAATATTATTCATCTACCACGAATTGCCAGAAACATTCATCTTACTTACGAAAAGATGTGAGCTCTTCTCACATAAATCGAAGAGTTCCTCAATTCACGCGCTCCTGTTCGCTCACCGATAACATTGATGTTATAACAGCTCTTAACCCCGAACACTTTTTAATATACGACGCTCTTTTAGCATCTCAAGATTTCACTCAATGTAAGCTTGAGATGGAATCTACTGCAGGGATTAAACTAGGAATTCTGGCGACCTAGTCCTCCGAAAAGTCGGTGATCTAGTCTTAATCAAGTCAGAAAATCTTCAGAAAAATCTTCGTCAGAAAGTTGTGCCGTGTGCTTTGTTTCCCTCTCCTGCTGTAGGATTACCTAATCTTAAGCTCCTGTAGAAGAATTTCATCGTATCTTTCAGCTTATTCTACATGTTCTCTGGACACAGCACGGGCTCTAGTATATTTTCTGGAGCTAGCTGGGCTTTTCCAATATTATTCGGACTTCTTCTTGGCGAAAGGCATCCAAAAGGTACATGTAAAATACATGTTCTACGACCTTCGATCAGGGCCACCCTAACCACAGGGCTAAATGGGCTGTAGCCCCGGGGCGCAAGCCATTTCGGGGCGGCAATTTTTGTTGGTCTTATATATTTTTTGTTATTTTTAGTTATGTTATTTTTATTTAAAACCTTTTCATTACAGAAATAATCAAACAACACTTTCTAAGGATTGGTTATTCGTTATGAGAATTGGTTATGAAAATTTTAAAGATCCTTTGGATAGAATTTACGAATATAACTTTCAAAAGCCTGTCACAAAAGTTGAAGCTGAGGGGTTGTAGAGTGAGCTCAAATCACTGGAAACTGCTATTATGGTAACATTTTGGGGCGAAATATAAAAATCATAGATAAAAATAATATATCACTTCTATCACTTGTTGCTACTACAACAAGGCCCGCCATAATGGGGCGAATTACCCGTGCCCCAGGTCATAGGCCCCAAAAATGGATTGCAAGCCAAAAAGTGGACCTGGCTGCACTAAGTAACTTAAGGCCTATTCGGAAATCAAGAAGCGGCCGTTCTGAATGAACTTATTCTTACCACGGATTTTAAAAAGTATTAAGTATTTTTTTTGTAAAAGATTTTTTGAAATTTCAATCTCCTTAAAGGGCCCCCAAACATATTTTAGCCCCAGGCCCCGAAAGGCTATGTGGCGGGCCTGACTGTAACTGAAAGTATTATTGAGTTGTTTTAATTTGTAATATTTTAAAAATTATTTTTAAAGTAGTAAAGGAAACATCCTTACAAAGTGCTGCTTAACTAACGTCAAATCAAGTTATTTTATTTTAAAATGTATTTACTATTTACTGCAAAATTTCGAAAGGTTTTTTAAAAAATGACAAGAGGGGTATAAATGACAAGAGGGGCAATAACGTTTCGTATTGACAGATCAAAAAAATTTTCGAAAAAGTTTTTGGAAGATTTTTTGGCCAAAAAGTGGTTTTTGATAACTTTGACCTTGAATAACTTTAGAAGGGTTAATCGGGTCAACATTTTTGTATGAACAAAAGTTGTAGAGAATTTCAGTGTCAACATTTTGGGCCCACGCACGGGGTTGTACGACCTATAGAAACTGAGATACAAGGAAGGCACGGGAAAAACGCAATATCTCCGACGGCCATGTTTTTTTTGTGATTCCGAAATTATTTTCTTATGGCCTCGACACACGCACGTATTTATGACGAAAATTCAGCATTAATTAGGAATATGAACCTCATCAATTGGGAAAACCGGTTAGGCAAATTTTGGTTATTCTAGTACGAAATCTCAAAAGAGGGCCATCTGTCGAACAATAGATCATGTTAAAAAGCCCGCTTTGAGGCGTTTTTCCAGAGTCAGCTGATTTTTATTTTAGTTTTACTTGAAAATTAATAAAAAAATTTACTTGTTTCCATATAAAAAAAATAAATATTACTTGTTTCCCTTCCATTGGGGCAACAACGTACCATTTAATTTTTTTTTATTTTTCGTTCCCTGACATCTCACTACACCACACCACAACTGTCATAATATAATGAGGTATTTTGACGTGTGTCACCCCGTAAGGGCGTTCGTCATAAATTAGGAATTTTCTTCATATTTTGATTGCCGTGTGTCGAGGCTATTAAAAAGTCCCAAGGAAGCTGTGAACTAATTTTCAGCCATTTTGGAATGTTGTGTCCTTTCGTGCGTTTTTTTGGCTACTTTCCTCGGACTATATGTAGTTTTTTTAATTTTGTATGAATATTTTGTTTTTATTTAGTGTAAATTGCCACCCCGCTCCCCTCAGACATCCCGTGTATTTTCTTACCGAGAGGGGCGCATTATTTTTAGTAGCCCACGGACGACGAATATCTTAGGACGGCCCTGCCTTCGATTCATTTATCGGTCCGGAACCGACTTTTGGGGCACCCGCCATTTTGGTAAAGAGGGCCTTTGCTGATCGTACCTGCGTGCAGCATCGAACCTTGGAGGTCCGTACCTGGCCAACTGTAAGCGGTTACTTCCTCCGGCGGCTAAGGAATTATGAGCCGCGATAGAAACAATGTCAGGATACTTGTTGGCTTGACCTCAGGGAACTTGTTGGCTTGATTTCAGGACACTTGTTAAGTTGATTACGGTACACTGCGCTCTGAATATCCATTTATGTAGGATAAGAAGGGCGAACGAACTGAATTTTCATTGAATAATATCTGGACAATTTTTATCCTACGGCCTTCATTTTTCGAGTTATAGGCAATTTAATGCAATAATTGGCTCTTTTTCGTAATTTTTCACCTAAGCTTTGCCAAAAAGTACCAAATAACCACCAAAGAAGGCCAATTTTAACATCAAACTTGCTAATAACTTCAAAAGTAAAACCCGTAGGATAAAAATTGTCCGACATTATTCAATGAAAATTGTCCAAGCTTTCCAATTTTTCAAAAAAAAAAAATCAGTTAACTACGTATTTTTTGGAGGAAAACGTGGTTTTAGTTGAAATTTTAGTTAAAAAAAACAAAATTTTGATTTTGATGACTCATTGCTCTGGAAGTTGATAGGGTAGAACCTTGACGTTTACAGTTTTAGATAGGTGGGAGTATTCTGCGTACACTGATACCTTATTCATAGCTCATAGGGTTACAAAAATACAAAACCTATCCACAGCCGGCCGCTTTGTAAACTTAGCGGTATACACCCTGTATATGGGGAAAAAACTATTTTTGAATCTACGTTTTTCGACACTTAAAGCGCTATAACTGGTGCAATATTAGCCCTACGTAAAAAATGATAATAGCAAAAATTATAGATAATCGTGTGTTCTATAAGCCTTACGAAGGATTTTTTCAAGTAGAATTAACCATTAAGGAAATATAGTGCAAAGAAAGTGATATATGAAGTTTGAAGCACTATTTCTTCGTAGATATTGACTTTATACAAAAAAGTTCCAAACAAGAAAGTTAAATCACTTATTTATCTATAAAAAAGATAATATACATTTTTGTCGTAGAATGCATATTTTTTGAGATATAGAATTAAACGCGTTTTCCTTCACTGTAAGGTTAGCAAGAGGGTAAGGATGACGCCATTTTGAAGTTAAGCTTACAAAAATATATAAAATCATTTGGTAAAAAAAATCGCGTGCGGTATTTTTCGCATTACGAAGGCCTTTTTTCGACCAAATAGGTCTTTTGGACTATTGGCTGTGTTCTCCAAATGCCAAATTCTAAGATTCATTTTTCTCCCGATCATCACACCCAGGTATTAGAGCGTCTTTTGAGAGTATATAGCTCCTCTACTCCAATTTTTGAAGTCGTATCTTTCCGTATGTTCACATATTCCCTTGATACTCCTTAATTTTTTAGACCAGCTCGTATTCACATATTACATCGCTCAATAAGTTCATAGTGAACTCTTGTAATTTTCAAAGCAATAAAGATCTGAGTTTTGTGGGTTGATAAAATATTGCCTTCACAGGTGTGCTTCGGACTTAGAGAAGTGGTCGCGGTAGAGAAGTGGCCTGCTGATTTTAAACGCGGCCGCACAAACACCGATGATGGTAAACACTAAATTGCACTTTGAATTATATCCGCATTCGCCATATTCTCCAGATTTAGCCCCCCACCGACTATTACCTGTTCTCAAATCTCAAAAAAGTGCTACCCGGAAAGAAATATGGCTTCAGTGAGGAGCTGATCACTGAACTGAAGGCTTAGACGAAGCGTTCTTATGCCTAGACATGTTAGAGAAGCATTGGAATGAATCTACTGGTACTAAATGCACTCTTGAAGGAGGCTATGTTGATGAATAAATTTGAATTTTGCTTAAAAGCTCTTGTTTTATAGACATCCTACGAAGCTATTGAGCGATGTCTTACTATGCCCGCTACATCCAAAGGTTATGCTGCGTGAATTTGGAGAAAATTGATTCTTATATCTACTATCAATCAGTATGGATGAATAAAACAAGCGATCAGAAATTATCATTAGGAAAGGCATCTTCTCCAACATGAATAGTCTAGGCCGAAAATAGTCACCCTTTGCAATGTCTAGTAGTAGCGCTTCGTTCGAAGGAAGGAATAGAGAATATAATAGATTAATAAGAGTCTGGAGGATGCTAAAGTAGGAAGCAATGAACCTCCTCCTGGATATCACACCAAAAACAAGAAAGTTGCATTAGGTCCATTGTAACAAAAATCAAAACAAAAAATGTTTGTAATGGGCCTTCGATTTTGTAAAGTCGGTGTCCTAAATAACAGGCTGCTGAGCCAGACACGCAACCATCGGCGTTAGTAGGAGACACCATCGTCGGAGTGTTATCCACATGAAACAAGTGAATCCCGCTAACCAGCCACATAGGCTGTGACGCTAGCACTTCCAGACTACCAAATTAACAATATAGAGTATCGTTCGCTAGGTGAAGACCCGACCTAAGCATGACCCGACCTATTCCTGATTACGGAATACCCGTGTAGACCTAGATTACGTTGAAGAACTGGTTCGAAAACAGATGAAGGAATATCAGTGTAGATACCGTCATTGGAGCTACTCTTGGCGCCTGCTGGTTGTGGAATTTTTCCTGATGTCCCAATTTTTAGTTAACCAATTGTTTAAATTTCTGTATAGGTTTGTTTATAATATAAAGTTGGGTTTTGGTTTCAAAAATCACTCAAGTTTATTAAACGAGATATAATGATATTAAAATCATATATAGTTCATTATTGCTGAACTCACTTTTAATTACACGAACAAATATAACTAAAACATTATAATAAACCAATAATTAAAACAATATATCTTACCCTAAATCTTTGACTAGATATTGGCGCTTTCGCATATCTTATATCATGAAAAATATAATATTTCTGTTCTGTCCATAATGTTTTACCAGATGATCCAAGAACTGTAACAGAATTATCTAGTTCCACTTCAATTGCTGGTTTTGATATAACTTCACCACATATTGTTAGCACAAAAATTACTAATATTAGTTTCAACATCTTAACTAATAGAATTATCAAATTGAACTGAAAATTTTGGAATAATATTTTTTTAAAAATAGCTAAAAATATTTAATTTTTTTTTGTTGGTTGTATGGAAGGTTATCAGTGTTTTTTTTCAATGTGGTTCATTTCATAGGAGTTTTTTTTTAAATTGTAATCTACTTCTTCTGTAAATAAAATAAAATCATATTTTCATAGCAGATACATCCGTAAGAAGGAGACTATAAATAAGTCATATATATAATGAGTATAGTAAAGCATTAAACCTTTAAAGCAATGACATTTATACCATATGTTAAAAAAAATAAACTATTTTTCAAATATATTTTTTGTTAGATTTCAACTTATCGACAAGTTCTTGATCTTGTCTAAGACTTTATATTTTGTAGCTATCGCATTAAGAGTAATATTTTAAAATCTGTGTTGTTAAACGAAGATCAAGGCTGCGGATAACATATTAATTGTATATAAGGTTACATTAATTACTTTTTTTTTCATAAATAATATTTAAAAAAATTACTATCAACACAACACATTACATAACTACCAATTATCTTCAAACAAGCAAAAAAAAATATCAAATTTTTATTTTTCTTTAATAAATTACTTAATAATTGTTATTTATAATTTTAATCTTATTTAATTTTTCTTCTTCCAAAATTTTACTTCAGTTGACCTCGCAATTTATTTTTTATTTTTTTGATATAACATGATAAGAAGAACCAAGAAGTTATCGGCAGTGACTTAAAATAAATACTTAACAAAATTTCAACCAGCAATTACTTTTGCTAAAAAATTTGAAAATTTAGTTGATATAGTGTCATCTTTAGAGCAAGATGAAATCAATTATATTAGTGGCATTAGTGATTATATTTGGATTTGTCCAAGTATTAAATGCAGCCGGACCGGTAGTTGAAGTGGAGGGTTTTGGAAAAGTTAAAGGATTATGGGATAGGACATCATGGACAAAGCAAAAATTTGCACATTTCTTAAATATGCCATACGCTGAAGAGGAAACAGCAAGATTTCAGGTAATAAGAAAAACATTGGATAGTATTATTAGGTTATATTCAAGTGGAATTTATTACTTATTAAATGTATTTTAAAATTTGATTTCAAAAACAAACTTTTGCTCAAACAATATTAAATGCGATGGTAAAAAATTTTGATAGTGAATTTTAAACAAATGTTCGATAATTACATATTTTATGTTTCGGAAATTTATGCTTCGACACGTCGTCACATGACGACAACATGACGGATAGTCTTCGCTTAGGCATCAGCGAAATGAAGGTTTTATTGTAAATAAGAAATTTTCGATAAAATGATTTTTATGATCAAAATAAATCACAATCTATAATAGTCCGTTGCAATCACCATCATCATAAATAGCTCCACAGCCTGTTATTGGCCTTGGCTTCCTGCAACATCCTCCTCCAGAACTGTCTGTCCCTGGCTTGGAGTCTCCAAATTCTTATACATAGCCCAGTAGGACTTTTGCAACCGCTGAAATTTCAATCAATTATTTCTTTGATGAAAATCGGAAGTTAATACAAAGTAATGCAAAATATAATGGCCTGCTAGATTTTATTCCTTGGAATAAAAAGAAAGGCCTTACCCAGGGCGGACATTGCAATGTAAATATAATGCTTGGTATTGCGTGCGGTAAGGTGTAGAACTTGTGAATTGTGATTACCAAATTGTTTCCGTAGCCATTGCAAGTCCTACTGGGAGGGTTCGTAGATCTCCTTCTACGCTATCTGTATATCTCTTTTTTGGACGTCCTGTGCCTCTGTGTCCGTCTGGTCTCTTGTTCATAATAATTTTTGTTATGCTGTCATCACTGCTACGTTCAACATGTCCTGCCCATCGAATTCTGCTAATTTTTATAGTTTTTATGATGTTTGGATCCAACTGATACAGTTCGTGATTGTATCTTCTCCTCTAAACACCACTTTCGTTCACTCCTCCATATATTGTGCGCAGAATTTTCCTTTCAAAGCACCCCAGGAGGTGTTATTCATTACTTCTTAATGTCCAGGTTTCGGATCCATACAGTAGTATTGGCCTTATAAGGGTTCTGTATAGTTTAACTTTAGTCCTCCTTGATATGTTCCTTGTTAAGAAGTGTTTACGTAGCCCAAAAGAGCATCATTTCACAGTGCCAATCTCCTTATGACTTCTGCCGCCGTGTCGTTATCTTTTGAGATTAGCGTCCCTAAGTAGGGGAGAGGGGGGCATAGTGGGGTATCTAAGATGTTATGGATCATTTTTCAGCTAATAATGGCGTTAGGTTGACTTTAATTTTTTTTTTTTGGGTTGTACAGCATGTCTATCATTATTTGGCACGCCATTTTTTATTTTAGTAATAACAGTTTGGCTAACGGAATAAAATACAGGTAAAGTGGGGTACCAGGTGGAGCATTGTGGGGAGTACTATCTGGATTAGCCCTGTATTTTTTTCACATAGCATTCGAGTATAGTTTGTGGAACAACATGTAACTGTGCACTTTTTTGTAACCCTTTTTTCTGACACCACACTATGCACTGCTTTTTCTATAGCCTCCATAGACCCCAAGAGCGTTGATTCGTTTTTTTCTTATATGTGCGAAGAATTACTGAAACAAGCAATTTTTTGGGTAAATAAACCATCAAGTTATGAAGTTATGTAAACTATGAAGTTATATCTAATTATGAATGAATACGGGGCAAAGTGACACTAAACTCCTTGTCGATTGAATACCCCACTATGCCCCATTTAGAATACCCACTTTGCCCCTACTCACATTGCAAGATAAAATATTAACAACTAGAAATTACCTTTGGTTTTAATAAAAAAAATTTTTCGTATTCGCATCCCGAATAGTTTACAGTAAAATGTAGCACACAATCATAATCAAGACATTACTAGCACATACAATAACTATGACACGAATAACAACAATTTTTTTAACAAACACGTAATATTAAACCCGATGGCTAAACCCGATGTCGCGAATGCTTGTAGCATTAGCGAAGGTCATACTACGACTTAATATTAAACCCAGCGCGTCGTTTAAATTGTACTACTATTTGTTCACATCAATTTAGTACTACCGCGCTATGCCCCGCTACCCCACTATGCCCCCTCTCCCCTATATAAATTCTTTTACACCTTCGATGTTATATGAATCAATTGTCATATTCTGGCGATCATTCCGTCTTTTAGAGGTGCTCATATATTTCGTTTTCTCTTCATTAATTCCTAGTCCGAATTTCTTTGCTGCTCGTTCTAGCGATATGAAGGCTTCTTTCATTGCTATAGTGGATCTGGCTAGTATTACGATGTCGTCAGCGTATGTCAATAGTTGTACCGACTTGTTGAAAATACTGCCCGCGGTGTTAATTCCTGCGTCTCTTATCACTTTTTCCACAGCTACGTTAAATAGTAAGCACGATAGGGCATCTCCTTTTCTTAGTTCTACTGTGGCGTTGAATGGTTCTGACAGCTCTCCTTCAATTCTTATTCTGCATATTACCTCTTTCATTGTCATTTTGGTCAGATCTACGAGGTGTTTGAGAAATCTTAAATACTCCATAGCTTTATATAATTCTTCACGTTTTATTTTATCATAGGCGTTTCTGAAGTCTATGAATAGAGAATGTATGGTTATATTAAATTCATTTGCCTTTTCCAGGACCTGCCTAAGGGTGAAAATATGGTCTGTGGTGGATCCTTGGGGACGGAAACCGCTTTGATAGTTTCCCAGAGCTGCTTCTGCGTAAGGCTGCAGTTTAACGTATAAAATATTTGATAATACTTTATATGCTACGTTCAATAGAGTCATACCCCTATAATTACGGCAGTTTAGCTGATCTCCTTTTTTGTGTATAGGGCACACAATGCCCTCGCTCCATTCCGATGGTATTCGTTTCTGGGTCCATATTAGTGTTACGATTTCATGCAGGCTTAATATTACGTTTTCACCTCCTTGTTTCAATAGCTCTGCTACGATGTTATCTTTGCCCGGAGATTTGTTGTTTTTTAGCTTTTTCACTGCGTCTTGTACGTCTTCTAATGTAGGCATGTCTCCCGCTAGTTCTTCTGCTAGTTCCATGTTTTCAGTAAGGGTTGCTGCTCATCTCGAGCTATCAGTTCTTGAAAGTGTTCACGCCATCTAGTTAGAACTAGTTATTTCGTACTTAAGATCTCCCCATCCTTATTTTTGCACATTGTTATTCTGGGCTTGAAACCGACTCGTTGCTCCTTTACTTTTTTATATAGTTTCCTGACATGGTTTCGGTTGTTCGCTTCTTCTATTTTCAACATTTCGTTTTCCCAGTACTCTTTTTTCTTCGCTTTGTGCACTCTTTTCTCCTGTCTTCTTTTTTCTTTGAATGTCTCAACTGCATTTTTCGTTCTGTGTTTCTGTATCATTACTTGATATGTTATACTCTTTTCCTGCGTTACACGGGTACACTCATTGTCGAACCATTCATTTCTGCTTTCACGGGGTTCGTATCCTAGAGTATTTGATGCTGATTCTTTGATTAGCGTTTTCAAGTTATTCCATTTGACTTCTATGTCTTCGGCGTTGTGATTATTTGCATTTGTCACTCTTCTATTTATTTCTTCTAAATATTCTTCTTGTTTTTCTTCTTCTTTTAACAATTTCACGTTAAATTTTCTTTCCCTGTCGTTACTTCTTTTGTTTACTGTTGATATTCTGTTTCTGATTCTCGTCCCAATCATATAACGGTCGGAGTCGATGTTTGCACCAAGATATGATCTGACATCTAGTACTTCTGAACAGTGACGCGCTTCTATAAGTATATGATCAATTGATGCCGTGTTTATTCTGTTCTGTCCTCGAACATTAAAAAAACGGCAAGGGAAATTTTCATTTTTATTTAAATAAATTACGGCTTTGGGCATTTTAATTTCTTCTAATATTGCATAAAGATCGATCTTATTTATCTCTCCATTATTTTTCTCTTTTTTCATTCAGTAAACAAAACATTTTACTTTATTTGTCAACTGTCAAGTTAAAAAACGTATGTGAGAAAAGGGAAATTTAAAATTTCCCTTTGTGCTGGATAGTGTTCTTGATAATTATCGGGGACAGGACTTTTGTATGGAAGCTGTTCCGTTCTGTGCTGGAACAGATTAAAGAAACACCCCTTGAGTTTTACGTTCTTCCATCCGGAGATCTCCAGGTTACCTTATGTATATCTTTTCGCTGGAATCTTGTGTCTGCGATCACCATATTATTCATTATTGCAAAACTGATCAGGCTCATACCGTTTTCATTTGTTTCGTTGTGTAGACTAAATGCTTCTATTGTTAGTCGATATGCTCATGGCCGATTTTTGCATTTGCTTCTCCTATAACAATTTTTACATCATGTCTAGGGCAGTTTCTTAGCTTTCTAACTAAGGTTTCATAGAATGCGTCTTTCACTTCTTTTAGTGCATCTTCAATCGGGGCATGTATATTTATTATGGAGTAATTAAAGAATTTTCCTCTTATACGTAGTTTACACATTCTTTCATCTATAGCAGTGATTCCCAAAGTGGTCCATATGGGCCCCTAGGGGTCTATGGGATGATCCAGGCGGCCCGTGGAAATTCAAAATTATTTTCGGGGTGCACAAGGAACTACCGGGGGTCTGCGAGATCGAAAGTTTTCATGTAAAAAATTACAAAGTTTAAAAAGCGATGTTTCCGACGTGACCCGTGGCGCGGTCTAAATCGAAAAGCAAAGAGCTTATTTGACTGACTTATTTGCCAAATTTTATGAAACAAATTTAAAGTTACAAGGTGATCAATTAAATTTTATCAAAACTAAAAGTATTATATCTGCATTTGCTACAAAACTTTTGTTATACAAACAGAATTTGGGGAGAAGTGAATGTTCTCAGTTTCCAAATCTTGCAAAATTACAGAAAAGTGATGACGATTTGCTTGCCTTCTCTTGAATGAGCTAGAAGAGTGATATCATCTGCTTATTCGAGACCTTCTAGCCGTTCTACTAATTCCCATCGAATTCCTCTTGTTCTCTGCTGGCTTTATTCATTATTTCATTGAGTAGGTACAGTAACGAAGAGTAATGACGAAAGGGGCAACCTTGTTTCACTCCAGTTGTCGTTGTTATTGGGTCACTTAGTTGTCCATTATGAATTATGTTCATTTGGATTAATTTTGTTTGTACTGCCTTCCTTTTCAAAGCTTCCCAAAAAGCTTGTCTATGGATTGTGCCGAATGCTCGCTGGAAATCTACGAACGAAATGTATAATGGTAACTTCCATTCTAAAGATTGCTCGACTATGTGCTCGACGTGTTTGAGTTGTCTTTACATTCGCGACCTTTCCTAAATCCTACTTGTTCTCTTAGCTAGCAGTGTATTTTATCTTTAATTCTACAGTGTTTTTACTACCATATTTTGTATGGTAATGGCTCTCCAATTTCCGCATCCTTTCAAATCTCCTTTTATGGCACGTTAATAATTCCAACTATACAATAGTAACTTATTGAAATATCCACAAATGAGAAGCTGAAACCAAAGTATGAAGGACTGCACTAATTTTGGTTACAAACGCAGGTTCCAATTCGGTCCCCTGCATTATGGGCTATTCTACCAGAAGTTGTTGATTGTTTTTCAGTGATCAAATTTGGTAGAACGTGGATTTAGTGACAAACCTTATTACGAAGAACTGAAACCTACTTCAAATTACTTACCAACTTAAATTGCAAAAAAGGAGCCAGACAAACTGACATCATCTCATCAGATTCATCCTTCTCACTTAAAATTATTGAAGTACTAAGTACCTATCAGTCCAAAACTCGAAATCGTAATTTTCAACATTTTTCAAGGTCCGAATAGCATTTTAAGCATAAATTTGAGAAGAAGTACATATGTGTGTGTGTGCGTACGGATGTGGTCATTTTTTCTGCACGATATCGCGCGAACCAAAAAAGATATCGACTTCGTTCAGCTGTCGTTCGAAGCGTATTAACGTAAATATAATCTGAAAAGATTTTCATTAAATTCGGTTGAGCCGTTTTTCGTTTAAACGACGTATATGATTTTTGTACCTGCACGATATTGCCAAACCAAAAATGATATTGTCTTCTTTGAGGTGCCGATCGAAGCATATTAACGAAAACATACTCTGAAAAAAATTTCATAACATTCGGTCTAGCCCTTTATTCAGCATTCATCATACCGAGAAGTTGATCATGTGGACCGAAAAGGTCAAACCCACAACCCAACTAGTTTCTTCTGTTTTCTTAACAATTAAAAATATGTACTTTATTCATTTTCCCAGCAATTGTCTTATCAGAGAGAACAGATTAAAGTATTTTGAGTAGGTTTTATTATATCAAAAATTTGATTAACTTGGGTTTGGGGGTCCATGATTAAGTTTTTGTTATAGTAAGGGGTCCATGACCGAAATAAGTTAGGGAATCACTGATCTATAGCGTCAAACCTCATTACTAGATGTTTAATTTGTTTTCTTACAATAAATGCCGTCGCAAAAGTATGATTTTGCTCGTTACAGCTATAGAATATATTGTGCATTTTTTTCTCTAGGATCCCCTTTCCAATCCACCTCACCTCTGCTGTCAAATCACTTTTATATTTATCTAATTCGTTTAGTAGAACCTTTAGTCTGCCAGGTTGATACAGTGCCCTTACATTCCAAGAAAAAATTCGTAAATCATGGTCCTTAATACGATATCCGGGTCTTCGTTGTGTGGTCAATCCTATCCGAGGCTCTGTTGTAGGTCTCGTGGCAATGTGTTAATGCCAGGACGGGTTGCCAGCCCGTCGCTGGTATGCGGGAATTTAGCGTCGCACCCTCGTTACTACCGTTGTTAGTTGGCTATCCAGTGGGAACCACGGGAAGGTGACGGTTCGATTTTGCCCACCCCAATCACCATAAAAGAACGGAAATGGGAGCATGTGGAATTGTGATTGAAAATAGAAATGATTCGGTTATTTTCGTTTTTAAACCGACTGATTTTGCTCGCTTGTGGGGACTTGAGACTCTTTGCGCATGAAAACAGCGTTTTTCATTTTCCATTATTTTATGACGTGAGCTCTACAGGGTCTAGGGCTGTCATCCGTGATCAATGGAAAGATAAGCAATAAAGTAAAAAAATCTGAGTTAAATGCCTATTGCCATGGCTACTCAATACTCACTTATTGCGGCTTATTTTCGTCTCCAGATTTCCACTGTTATTTCATGCAGTTTTTCGATAGTTTCCTCTCCCCCTTTTTAATGAGTTCTGCGGGTATGCTATCAGACCCTGATCCCTTATGTTGTAATGCTCGCACCGTTTGGCGCACCTTTTCCACTGTAGGGGCACTATGCTGTCATTCCCATCGTCCGCGTTTATTTCGGGTGCCAATGTGCTCCTGCAATGGCTTCATTAATAGCGTTACCTCGTATATCCCCACTTTTATTCTTGCAACATCGTCACTCGGGGTTTAAATTTTTTACGTTGCCTCTTTGTAAAAATTTGTTGCGTCATTTGAGTTTGCTGATTCTTCTATTTTTCTCATTTCTTCTTCCAAATTCTTCTTCGATGGCTCTACAGCCCAATTCGAGCCTTGGCCTCCATCAGCTTCTTCCTCCAGACCTCTTTCTGTTGTGCAGCTTGCCTCCAGTTTCTGATGTTTAAGAGTTTTGCTGCATCAGGCTTTACACTGTCTTCCCACCTTGACCGTGGTTTGCCAACTGGTCTTTTGCCATCTGGTAGTAAATATAGGGCTTTCTTTGGTATCCTTGAGCCATCCATTCTTTGGACATGGCCGGCTCAACGTAAGCGCAGTAGCTTGGCATGTGTTGAAAGTTTACACTCTTTGTATAGATCGTACAATTCGTGATGGTAGCGTATCCTCCATGCGTTATCTTCATTTGTTGGGCCGTATATCCTTCGGAGAATATATCCATCTTATCTGTGGACAAATATATCCATCTTATCTGCGGACTTTTGGGAGAAACTCCATGCTTCACACCCATACGTAGCTACTGTGCGTATGGTCGTTTTATAGATTCTTATTTTCGTTTTTCTGTAGATGTCTCTGGATTTCATTACTGGCAGTAGTGAGAAGTATGTTCTATTTGCAGCGTTTATTCTTCTTTGCACGTCTATCGTCTCATCGTTGTCCTCGCTGACTGTGGACAGCAGGTAGTTAAATTAGTTTACCCGTTCAAAGTTATATTCTCCCCAGGTGGTGTTGTGGTTTGTTCTTCTTCTTCCCACCCTCGACTGAATTAGAATCTTGCTCTTGTCTGCATTTATTTGCAGCCCTATATGTTTAGCTTCATCTTCTAATTCTGTGAAGATTTCTCTAAGGTATGACAGTGATCTGACAAGGCAGTTTATGTCATCGGCATATCCTGCCAACTGTTTTGATTTGTTAAGCAGGGTTGCGTTCGCATCAATGTGTACTTTGCGAATTACTCCTTCTAGGCAGAGATTAAATAGCATGGGTGCCAACCCATCCCCCTGCTTTAGGCCTTGCTTGACTGGGAAGGATTCCATCAATTCTCCTTGTATTCTGACTGCACACCTTGTGTTCTCAATTGTCATTTTTGTTAACTTAACTATTTTTAGGGGGATGTTTAGGTCCAACATCGTCGTATACATTTTTTCCCTGTCGATGCTGTCGTATGCTTGTTTAAAATCGATGAAAAGTTGATACACGTCAATGTTGTATTCCCAGTATTTTCGGAGGACCTGTCTTATTGAAAAGAGTTGGTCCATTGTTCACCTATTTCTTCGGAATCCAGCTTAGTACTTACTTATTGCGGCTTCTGCATAAGGTTCCAGTCTGGCTTTGATAATGTTTGTCATTAGTTTATATACCGTGCTTAGAAGAGATATGCCTCTATAGTTTGCACAGTTGAATTTGTCCCCTTTCTTGTGTATTGGGCAGATAATGCTTTGCTCCCATTCTGCAGGAACTTTTTCATTCCTCCATATGTAGCATAGTACTATAGTTCGTGTATAGCTGCTGAAAGCGGTTCGCCTCCTTGTTTTATCAGCTCTGCTGGGATGTTGTCAATTCCTGGAGATTTGTTGATTTTTAAGGCTCTTATGGCACTTTATACTTCTTCCATGGTTGGTACATTTGTTTCTCTGGTGTCATCGTTATGTTGTAGACGGGGTTCTGGTACACGTATGATGCTTTGATTTTCGTTCAGCAGCTCGCTGAAAAATTCCTTCCACCTGTTCTTTACATCTTCGGTGCCTATGACTATAGTGCCTTCTTTTGTTCTACACATACCGGAGGAGGGTTTGAAGCCTTTCTTCAAGAAGTTTACTTCCCAGTTTGTTTGTTCTCAGTCCAGAGCAAAACTCTTATAAATTGTAAAATTATCTCATAGGACTCTCTTAACACCCTTCGATAGTCTCAGAACATAATTCTCTTAATAAGATTTAAATTAGGTCTCATAGCATTCTTATTTTGAGATAATAAGACTTCCAGAGTTACTAAGCCTTTCATTCTCATAATAAGGTAATCTTTATACTCTTATTTTGAGTGCAAGAAAACCTATATTCTTATTGAGTCTTTGTTATGAAACCTTTACTCTCAAAGGTTTTAACTCTCAAAAAAATGTCCTTATGAGTATAGTGTAATGCTACTTATAAGAAAGTTCTTACATCACTTCAAGTATACACCTACTTATAAAAATGCTCTTATGAGACGAAAAATGATAAAATATTTGTAAGAAGACTTTTACTAGTGCAAAAATATTATTACTCTCATTAAAACTACCGTACAGAACAAATTCTGTCATTCAAAAATGTCAGACTTCTCCAAAATGGATCAAGAAAAATTTGACTGGAAAATACATAGTTAAAACGTCTACTCATTTTCGAAGGAAAATTAGGAAAATTTATTTTAAATTAAAAGATATTTTGAATTAAAAGATTAGACAAAAAAAGCAGTTAAGAAATGTAAATAAAAATCAAGTGAGGAACTCTGATAACAAAGTCTTTGTAAGAGTAATGACTTCATAACAAGAGTTAATTGCCTCATATAGAAATTGAAGCTCTTATACGAAGACTTCTATTCTCATAAAAAGAATAAAACTCTCATATGGCCAAAATTCAATTGTATAAGGCTTCTAAGGAAAGTTAACGGTCTCATAACCAGAATTTTATTCTTGTAAAAAAACTTATATAGTAAAACACGGAGCGGCCATACTTTCGCTTAATATAGAATTTGATAGTAAAGCAAAATTCCACAAATGAAGCTAATTTACTCAATTGAATATGTGGAAAGTATAAAAAGTTATGTTTTTTCAGATGATATACGAATTTCGAATAAATTATTGAGCAATACTCAAGTTTTTATTTTTTCCACAAGAAATAAAATTTCATAAAATATATTAAATTTTGATTATTTTTAAGGCGCTTTGATTTTTATCGAAGTAAAATGGTTATTATTATCAATAAAATTTCAATCGCAATAAAATTTTAGCTTATATTTTCGTTAAAAATCTTATTCTAAAGTCTATAATCATACATAATAAATATTAAATTCTTGTCATGTCTTTGAAAGTTACCATGTTTATAAGCGGAGTTTCCCTCCGGATGGTAGTTTCGATCCGGAGTGAAAAGGCCTACCCTAAATGAAAAGTAACGCAGAAGTAAGGTAGAAGTGAAGTAGACGCAATTTATTTCAAAATTGATATATAAACCAAAATAAAAAGTTCATAAGAAGTGTAGCAAGTGAACAGCCTTAATTTCTTAACTTTTGTTTACTTCTTGTGCGGTTCTTACCGCACTGTTACTTCTCTAAATGACTTTTCGAAATTTTTCGAAATTAAACTTCCACTTCACTTCCATTTTGGTCACTCTCATACATTTATATGCCATGGTACCTAACTTCACTTCACTTCACTTTCCATTTAGGGTAGGCCTATTCACCGCTTATAAACGGGGAGTGATAATCCAGGACTTAGTCTTTCGCTCACCAAGAAAAAGCCGGAGTGAAACTTCGCTCCCGGTTTATGGTATGTTTATAAACGCTGACTGGGAGTGAGATGACAGGAGCATAATTTTTAATTTTTTTCAGAAGGGAAAAAACTTAGTGAAGAAGAAGCTGGGTGTTTTATTTTGCTACAAAAGTTTTTTTTCTTTACTTATAAATTTTTATAAACACGTTAAATTAAACATTGGGTTTATATTTGTGTTTGTTGCCACTTTAAATTTGAGCTCCGAGATGTCATCTCAAACCAGAAAGTATTTTGGATTTTCACTCCCATTGCTCATAAACGCATCGGGAGTTTCACTTCGGATTGAAGATACGAGGGTGAAACTCCGCTTATAAACGTAGTAACTGTTTATATTTGTCGAATAATTTCATATGAGAGTTGTTCAGATCAAATAACTCTCATAAGAAATTAGTTTTCTTCTAAATAACAGCGCCGATCTCTTTTCCATATATTGCCCCCTTTCTAACAGTTCTGTTAAGGAAAGTATAGCTCTTATAGCAAGATTATGATATTTATTAAGTGTGTTCGATGACTGCTTAAAAAGTTCAGAGCAGAGCAGAGCAGCTCAATTGCGAGCAGCTGACAAATTGGTGTCAGAGCAGAAAAAATCAGAAAATAGCAACAATCTCAAAAAACACTTTTCTGCTCAACTTTGCTCTAAATTCCGTTTTTAGAGGTTAGATACGAATGAAAATTTTAGAAGAAGAAATATATGCCAATAAAAACAACTGAACAATATCGAAATGTTATTTTTATTAAAATTAATGTTTAGTTTTTAATATTTCCAAGTATTTTCCGAATAAATCATACATAAATCAATTTTCCGATTTTTCCTGTTTTCGATTTCACAATTGTCAAAAGAAAAAGAAGAAGAAGAATTTTGCTGCTCTGCCTGCTCCTACAAATTTCGTGGAGCAGAAAAAGTGAGAATTCTCAACCCAGAGCAGGCTCAAAGAACACAGAGCAGAGAAATTGTGAGCAGAAAAGAACTGTCAAAAAGTCTCAATGAACGCAAATTGCTGATTTTTTTCTGCTCCAGCTTGAGATGGAGCAGTCATCGAAGACACCTATTATGATAGCCTTACAAGAGTGCTTCAATACCCTCATAAAAATTCAAAAAGTTTTCTTATGAGAGCTTCGTACCCTTGCAAAGAGAGCTAACGTATTTTTATAAGACAAAAATAACTCTCATAATTGTGCCATTTAATTCTGACAACGCATTTATAAAGCACTTGTAGTGTTCTACTAGTGTAAATTATGAGAGTGATACTCTTTTAAAAAAAGTCGAATATCCTCTCATAAGCCACTGCTAGAGTCTTATGAGACGAAATTTGTTACTTGGGTTCCTTGTATCCTTCTCGGGTTTTGTTTTGTCTATAGTTTTCCTCTGCCCTCAAGATGTAATTATTGAGGAATTGTCTTTTCTTCTTCCTACAAATGTTTTTCGCTGTTCTTCTCGTTTCCTCGTAGTTCAATTTCTTGCTCCTCGTCGGTCTCTCTATGTATATTTTTCTATTTTTATTTCTGGCCTCTACAGCTGCTTTGCATTCCTCGTCGTACCATTCACTGGCTCTGCCTGCGCGTTTGTTGCCTACAGTTTGCTTCGTGACATCTGTCAGTGTCGTCTTCAGTCTTATCCATTTTCCCTTTACCGTGTCTGAATTATTTATGTTTGGGCCTATCCTTTCTGCTAGTGTTGCCTGATATCTCTCCAATACAGACTGTTCTTGGAGACGGTCAACATCAAATTTCTTTTGTTTGTTATTTCTTTTTCCTTGAGTGGACAGCCGACATCTGAATCTAGCTTTAACTAGGAAGTGGTCCGATTTACAATTAGCACCTCTACATGATCTTACTTGGAGGATACTGGAAGCTGCCCTGTCTATAAGTATATGGTCTATTTGGTTGCAGTATCTTTCGCTGGGAGATTGCCAGGTGTATTTGTGGATGTCTTTTCTTGGGAAATATGTTGAGCTGACGATCATATTTTTGCTCATTGCAAAGTCGATAACACGTTGCCCGTTATCGTTGGATGTTTCGTGGAGACTTTCCTTTCCAATGGTCGGTCTGTGCCAGTTCTCTCTTCCAATTTTGGCGTTGAGCTCTCCTATCACCATTTTGATGTCATTGGAAGGGGCCGTGTCATACGCGTGTTCGAGCTTATAATAGAAAGTGTCCTTTGTCGTGGCCGCTTTCTCTTCCGTCTCCGCATGTGCGTTTATGATTGAAAGTCTGAAGGATTTCGTTCGGAGTCGTATTGAACATAGTCGTTCACTTATTGGCTTGAACTCTATGGCATTATCTATAATCGACTTGTGTATTACGAAGCCTACTCCTAAGTGATGCTCCCTTCCGCAGCTGTAGAAAATTCTGTAGTTACCAAGGTCCATTGTCCCGTCTCCTATCCATCTGATCTCTTGTAACGCGAGTAATTTTATTTTATATCTTCTCACTTCGTCTAATAGTGACTTAACTGCTGCAGTTCTGTACATACTTCGTGTATTCCATGTTCCGAAAATCATTTCCAGGTGTTGTTGCCGTAGTCGTTGCCGTTTATCCTGTCCGTTCCGAGGCTTTGCTTCTGGTCTCTTAACTGATGTGTTTTTACGGGGTCCGGTAGTTAGCCCGACGCCCAACCCACTACCAGGAGGAACGGATCCGTGAATTATACCCCATCGGATAGGGTGGCCTAGCTATACCCCCAGGCACTGGGTACGTCCGTCGTCGGTTGGTTATCCAGGAGGCACCAGCGAGGAGGTGACGGTACGATTTTACCCCCTCTTCTTCCAAATACTGTTTTTTATTTGCTTTGTTGATTCTCTTCTCAGTTCGTCTGTTTTCTCTATACTCCTCTACAGAATTTATTGTTCCGTAACTACTTACCTTGACTTGGCAGGCTCTGTTTTTCTCCATGGTAGCTTGGGCGCATTCTTGAACAAACTATCTACTCTTCGTCCTTGTTGCACGAAACCAAGAACATCTTCTGCTGTTCCTTTTATATCGTTCGATTGATCGTTCAAATCTTCGTGTGTGCTTTGACCATGGTCAAGTATATTTATTCTTACGTCCAGTAGGTTCTCATATTCAGCCCTAACTTGCTCTTCCTTCAATCCTGCCTCGTTATATTTTCTGTCCCTGTTTCCTCTTCTTGTTTTTATTTTAGATATCTTGGCCTTAACTTTGTTCGTATTAAGAAGTGATCAGAGTCTAAATTTGCGTTGTTAGTTACTTCATCTCGCAAATTCCATCTTCTTTTTTGAGTATCTTAACTTGGGTCTGGAAATGAGAGTGCAAGTTAAACTTTCCCATAGTAGGCTGAAATGTTGGTTTCCGTCCTATTCTTGCATCTCCAATGACTATCTTTATGTCATGACGAGCCATTTTCTATATACTCTCCCTAAAGAGTCCTAAACAATTTCTTTCTCTTCTTCTGGTTCCTCTTCTTTTGGAGGGTGTACATTTCTAACTGAATAATTGGAAAAAGGTGCCGCTTAAACGTATCTTGAACATTCTTTCATGTGTGGCGTCGCCGCTAAGACGAGGGTGGAACGAATGCTTTACCTAAACATCGCACACTGATCTTATTAGTAGCGAAGACTCTGTCTTAATTGACAGTCTCATTCTTTCCATCGACGACATAAGGACCGGTAGATAATTTGGACCTCACAAAAGCTCAGGGTTCTGACAATTTGCCTCCTGGTTTTTTGCAGTCCTGCTCCGAACAACTTCAACTACCTCTCCATATTTTCTTCAATAAATCTCTCTCTTTAGGTACTTTTCCTACGATGTGGAAGAAATCTTTTCTGGTTCTAAGTCATAAATCAAGTGATAAGCATTTGGTGGACAACTACAGGGGCATCGCCATCCTCTCAGCAATACCTAAGCTCTTTGAAAAAGAGTCTGTGACAAGATTGCCCCTTAATAGATCCAAAGCTCAATGAACAGCAGTATGGATTCAGAAAGGGCCGTTCGACCACTTCTAACCTCACGATCTTAATCTCAGATCTACTTTGTAGTATGGAGAACGGTCACCAAATTGATGCTGTTTATACTGACTTCAGCAAGGCTTTTGATCACGTTGATCACCATAACTTAATCACAAAACTCTTAAAATTCGGCATATATGGTCCTATCCTACATTGGATTAAATCATACCTCAACGGTAGAATACAAGTCGTCAGATTTCAAGGCCTTCTCTCGAGGGACATCGAGGTAACTTGCGGCCTCCCTCAGGGTAGTCACTTAGGACCGCTTTTGTTTAACATATTTATTTCCGATTTGTCGGAAATTCTGATAAATATTCTACATCTCTTCTATGCGGACGATTCGAAAATATATTGCGCCATAAGATCCCATACAGATGTTTCTCTTCTGCAGTCGAAGCTTTATGAATTACAAGACTGGTTCCTCACCAATAAATTGCAACTTAACACCAATAAATGCCATGCAATTACCTTCTCTCGTAAAAATAATCTTCTTATTATCTTAACAACAGGGCATTGAATCATGTTGATAAAATTATCGATTTGGGTGTAAACCTCGATCCTCGATAAACTTTTAGGCTTTATAAAGAGAAGGGCTAAAGAATTCAATAACGTTTGGGTTACCAAAACCCTATTCTGTTCACACGCCCTATCCGTGAATATGCTTGCCCAATATGGGATCCTATATTTCAAGTTAGCAGTGACAGGATTGAATCCATTCAGAAGCAGTTCTTCTCTTTGCCTTAAGAAATTTCCACGACCCCTATAGGTACGTCTACACTGGTGCGCTTTCTTCTTCCTCTTTCAATTCAACATGCGTTTCAACTTGCGCTTTCATTTTTCAACATTGCATGCACGATTGAACGGAGGTTTGACGCATGCAATAAGTGTCCACATTGCTTCAATCAGTTGATCAGTAATCTAGTGAGTTACCCGTTCACCCACAATGCCGACAGCTGTTGTTTCCGACATTTTCACAGCCGTAACCACGATCAGAACGTCCATATCACTTTCTGCTTGAAGGGTAAAACCCAGAGAACAGTCATAACAGTTATAAAAAATGCTTTTAGAAGGACTGTAAGAAGTAAAAATTAAATAACTGTAGATTCTTGATTTATAGACCAAAGACTATCAGAAAAAAATATAATATCAACTCTTCAATAAATTTGACTTACCCAATTGCTTTAATATTTGAAGGAAAATAGATAAAATAGTAAAGTAATATATATTACTGAAGGGAATTTAATGCTCTACAACCCTTCTGCCGACATTTATTTTTTGGGTGCATCGTTGAAGAGTTATCCGTTCAAAAAGAGCAAAAAATGTGAGGCAAAAAATTTTTTTTCCAAAATTACAGACTGTAAAAGGACCTCCTAACTACTCGAAATAAAGTTACGAAGTCAAAAATTGTGTTCCAAGCATTTCCCTCTATACCTTTTTTTGAGCATTCGCTGCATATAAACTTGCGAGTAGAGTTGAACGAAAAATCCAAGTGGCTGGATATGCCTGCGTCATGCCGGGTTTTCACTAGTAGAATTAGTGGTAGAGTAACTGGCCTACTTTTAAGCGGTAGAGTAACTTTACCACGGTGCTATCCCACTCTACTCTACTATAACCGAGTTTTCATTAGGTGAGTTCCCACAATAGTTAGTACTCTACCAGTATACTCTACCACTAAATGTACTAGTGAAAACCCGGCATCATGGCTTGCGCTGGGTGGAATTGTCTTCTTTCAACATCCAAGAGGCATGCGCTGTGGGCATGCCTCCACTTCCCCTCAACGTGCGCTATGACGCATGCCCTTGTTGAAAAAAAAGCGCACCAGTGTAGACGTACCTTATGACTATCAAAGCCTTCCACAGTATGAGACCAGGCTCAAAGTTTTGGACCTCCTACCCCTTTCATGTAGAAGAAAAATGATTTTCTCTTGTCTCACTTTTGATATCTTAACGGGTAACATTAAAGTACACTTCCTGTCGGACAGAATCAAATTCAACAACGAAGCTCGGCATACAAGACAAACGAAACTTCTGAAGGAATATTCCTATCGTACCAGGTATGTAATGAACAATCCGATTAATAGATGTTGTCTAGTATTTAATAGCCTTAACCTGTTTCTCTCCTTCCTTAAACAAATCTTCCTTTAAGAGAAATGTCCTTTCTTATCTTAATAATTTACACTAATATATAATTTAAGTTGCTAGTGTATATTGTCGTCGTTATATAATTTATGACTTTTATTAGCTAAGCCTATGTAACCTAATTTAAGTGTGCCTTGTTTGGCCGTTAATTATTAATAAATAAATAAATAAATAATATGTGGTCTCTTTCTTTGCAGCTATAAAAGATTTTATGTGTTATTTTTCCCAATATTCCCTGTCCAGCCCATCTTATCTCCTGAATGGCCGCTATGTCTTGGGTTACCGCGTTCTTACATTCCATTAAAATAAGTTTAAATATTGGCCTTTGTAAGTTTGCCGGGTCGTCTCCATGAAATCTAGAACCTAATGCTAGAAAGGGTTGCTTGCTATCCCTTCGTTGTTAGCCGAATATATAGAATTTCACATTCACTACTACCGTCGTTAGTTGTCGATTCCATTCGACGCAACGCACAGTGGGGCCAGATAAAAAATTACCGTTCAAAAATCGGTGGAGCCGTCAATTTTCATCGAATCAACTTCGCTTTAAAATGTTCGTTGTGCAATTCTCTATCGATCTGTCGAGCCGGATTTTTCATATAATTTTCAATTTTTTACAATTTGCAGTGGAAATTGAGTTTTTTTTGACAAAAATGTGTTCTGCATTAGCAAAAATGCAGAGAAACGTGCCAAAAAGGTATATTTGAGCCTAATATAGTTTTGAAAGGTTTATTAAATTTATCTCCCGGCACTTAGTCTTGTTGGAATTCCCAGCGGTTGGTATCAAATTGTTTGAGGGCAGGGGCGGTTTCAGAGGGGGGTAATTGGGTAATTACCCCCCCTAAGAATTTTCGTTGGCTTATTTATTTTTATTCTTAAAAATTACCAATATTTAAAGCAAACAAGTTAAGTTAGGGTGAATCTATTCTAATTTTTCCAAAACTGCTGGAGAGTCGTGGAAGGGACCGATACCCGAGACTCCCGATAATATGGCACGCTTTGGCTGATTCCACACGAGCGTACACACGACACGACAAGGTAGGTAGGTAAAGGGCTGCCTCCAGTGCGACCGGAGGTCCAATTAGCGCTTGGCGCGCCGGTTTGTTGCCACAACTCGTGTACCTTATGTTGAGCGGTTGTTTGGTCGGGTGTGACGGATGCCTAAAGCCATCCTGTGGAATTTAGGAAGCTTAACAGTGATCATATCTCCAGTCTGGAAATCTCTTTTAAGTCTTCCAAAACGTAACTGCCTAGTGTGCGCTGCCTGGCTTTATCTAAAGCCGGGCACTTACAGAGGAAGTGAACAAGTGTTTCTCTCTCGCTCGTCTCCCCGCAGCTACGACAACAGACGTTGAACGGGATGCCCAACTTGGCAGCGTGGTCTCCTATGGGCCAATGTCCCGTGATGATTGCCGTGATTCTGGCAATATCTCGTCGGGGTCTGTTTAAGAGGCCCATTGTTTTTTGTTTGTTATAAGTCGACCAAGTCGCCCTAGAGATAGTCTCTCCAGTGCTCTCCACTTTTGGCTGGCTAATAGCGTTTTTTACTCCACCTGTTGGGCTGGCGACCATCTCGGTATCCGAGCGCCGGAGACAGACTCCCTGCTTGGCTAGGAAGTCGGCTTTCTCCTTCCCTTTATGTTCCTATGACCGGGAACCCAGACGAGAGCGACCTTGGGCTTTCTACCTAGCCTATCTAGCTCAGCTCTGGATCACTCAACTAGCTTGGAGCGCATTCTTTCTGAATGCAAAGCTTTTATAGAGTCTTGGCTGTCTATGAAAATTCCAATACTACATCCTTGTGTATGTTCTGAGTTCATTGTCTGGCAGGCCTTCAGGATCGCCAGCACTTCAGCTTGAAAGACACTAGCATACACCGGCAGGTGCCAGGAGAGTGATCTATTAGTGGTCTCTAGATAAACCTCTGCTCCGACGCCCTCTGACGTCTTTGAGCCGTCGGTACATTGAACTTTCATAGGACGACTCTGTTTCCCCACTCTCTTCGGTAGTTCGACGGAGAAATCCTTCCTAAAGGTCAATCTAGGGGGAAGGTATTCTGTGGTTGTAGCGATCATACCCTCCTGTAGCAGATTCAAAATATTGTTAGTCTGAGGGCACTGCAAGAGGCTGGATGTTTGACGTGATGGTCTGCGGGGGGGTTAGGTGCAAGAGAACGTCGGCAGCTTTCGTGGGCATGTCCTCATGGCCCCTGTTGCCCCTACTGTGGCCGTTCTCTGAACCCCTGAAGATTGAAAAAAAATTCTGCTGCTGCGTATGTAGGTTCTATTAGGGCTAAATAACCGTTAAATACTAGTGGCAGAAATTTTTCACCATTTGATGGGGTGGAGGTTAAAATGGTAACTTGAGCTAGGGGTGGCTTGGGGAGGGTGAAAATGGTATTTATGGAATAATAAAAATATTTAAGTTTTTCCTTTTTTTTAAATTACCCCCCCCCCTAAGCAAGTTGGCTGGAAACGCCCCTGTTTGGGTGCCCAGTAGATCAGCATATCATTCACCACCTTCTATTGATATATGAGTACACCTTAACTACAGATTAACTACGCAATTACAGATGTTCAAACCATCACATAATTAGGCTCTTGTTTAAGCACAACCATTTCGTTGTACAAATTCTCGTTGCACTTGTCCTTCACCAATCTACGATCATTGAACGATTATTGAACAGATAATTCATAACATACCAAATTTTCGAAGCCTCCGCTTACGTGCAAGGCTTTCAATGGCTTTGATCGTTGAAAATCATTATGAGAACGATGGATACGATTTTCCAGCCAAATACAAACCATTCACACTTTAATCTTTGAATTCAAATTGAAATATTTTTTTTCAATTTCGACGTAGAATGATTTCAAACGGATAGCATTTGGTTTATATGATTTAAATGGTTAGGAAGTTATCGGAAAAAATAGTGGTCTAATGGTACATTGTCGAGCACTTTATGAATATTGGCGTTGTGGAAGACAGGTACACCAAAGAGATAAGTCCTGCGACACAGTATCTGCTAGTTAGATCTAAGATAAAAAAACCGTGCTACCGAATCTTACCTTCACCTCCTCGAATATATTGACTTTACATCATGTAACCCTAACATCCATCCATCCGATGGCATGTTTGACGGTCCCTTGCAGCATGTCTCCAGTTCCTGATGTTCAACATTGTCTCTGCGCCAGCCGTCACAGAGTCTATCCATCTCCTGCTGGGTCTACCTACTGCCCTATTTCCCGAAATTTCTGATATCATAAGCCGTTTTGGGATGCGATTGTCCTCCATCCTGACTACGTGACCGGCTAGTCTTAGTCTGTTAATTTTTATTAAAGTTGAGAGTTCTGGGTCGCAAAAATTTCATACAACTCGCTATTGTATCTCCTTCGCCATATTCCATTCCATCCTCTCTGGTTGGGCCTATTATGCACCTGAGGACTTTTCTCTCAAACCTGTTGACTCGTTCCTCTATGTTATGGGTGGCCAACCCAAAAGTTATTACGGGCCAGCCCATCGCCTTGTCTAAGTCCTTGTCAAACTTCGAACTCTTCTGTTATAACATTTTGGATCCATACCTTCGCCAGTGAGTTCGAGATAAGATCTCGTACAGCTTCTCTGTTTATTGAGTCATATGCCTGTTGCAAATCGACAAAGATCTGGTATATATCTACATTCCTTTCCCAGGTTTTCTCCAGAATTTGCTTTAAGGTCAACAACTGGTCCGATGTTGACCTGTTTGTCCTAAAACCAGCTTGATATTCTCCTATAAGGCTTTCCGCTATAGGTTCTAGTTTCACTCAAGATTTGTGCACAGAAAAACGAAACTCTCACTCTACCCAATAGTAATACGACCAGTACTGTGCTATGGTAGCGGGACTTAAGGCAACGGCCCAATGCCGACGGCGCGTTATACGCGGCAGGTGCTTCATGTGCGGCGACGTCCGTTGAAGGTTCATTCATAGCGTCAGGACGTCAAAAAGGTTTCTTTGATTTAAATTCATGTATGGATTTTTGTATTTAGGGGGCATCCATAAATTACGTGACGTGATTTTGGCGATTTTTCGACCCCCTTCCCCCTTGGTGAGATTTCGTGAGATGTGGCTCGACCCCCTCCACCCTCAATCTCACGTGAGATTTTTCAAATTTTAAAAAATTTCTAGGATTTACACTATTATGAGTATTTTTAGTGTAAATACCTTAATCTGTGCTTGATTGCGTTGGATTTATTTAAAAAAACATAATCTGTGTTGAAGAACAGTACCACAAAATCATAACAGCACCAACTCGGCATGCACCCAATATAAACTACAATACCTGTGGATTTCCATTTAGCAGGTGATTCTGCCTATCCTTTGGAAACCAACCTCATGGTGCCTTATAGGGATAATGATTTCTTAACAAGAGAACAGAAAAATTTCGATTCTAGTTTGAGCTCAACTCGTGTTTTTGTAGAGCAAGCATATGGAATATATAAAAAAATTTAGAATTTTACAATATATTGACATACGAAGGTTGACTTTGGCATCCACTGATTCGTTTTTAGAGAGTAACGACTTGACTGTTTGAATAGTAATGGTAGAGCCATTTATGACTCTGGAGATATACAAACTTCGGAGCATTCTTCTATAGATGTCATCTTTGGGTAAAAAACCTGTGACTGAATGAACCAGGGGGTTTATCCTGGAATGCGATTCGAAAGTCATGAAATTCGGAAGTAAGAAAATGGTATCCTCCACCAATGCGAATTCGAATTAAATTTGTCCGCCTGTTATCGGATTTCAGTCCGCGAGTAAAGCCATTGCCGCATGCGCTGCATTTATTTGTTTGTTTTAAAATATTCTTAAAACTCTTTAAATATTCTTGAAACAATTTATTGTTCGCATCAAAATGTCAAATTAAGTTAATAAATGAAGTTGGTTGGCTGAAAATAATTTCTTTTCGAAGATTTATCAGGCATCGCTACTAGCTTCCGTTTGCTTCCTACTTTCGTATCGCCTTAGAAAAGCCGAGTCTGAAGTCACAGCCAGCTTCTCAAATTGACGTTTGAGCCGCCTGTACATCAGGATATAGATTCAAGAAGTGCTGATCTGTTAGACTTCCATTCTTCACAACTTTCGACAATGATAACAAAAGGTTTTCAAAATCTATCTTGGCCTCTAGTAGGTATGTCAGAGCAGATGGTCGTCGATTCAAAATTTGAGTCCTGTAAGATGCTTAGATAACTAATTATGTCGCCTGGTGCAAATGTCTGCTTTTTGTAGTGACAATGCACCGTAGATAGCATGTGTTCTGACTGATGTGAAAAGAGCCGACCTCTATGATTGCAGTTCACTGATAAAAAAAATTCTTGGCTTAAAACACTTTTTCTTGAACCAAGCAACTCATATTTTGGATATAACGAAAATAAAATTGTCTCGGGATAAGCAATTCTCATAGTCTTGATTTTATTGTCTTGGATGAATACAAAAGTTGACTTGCAGTAAAATAAAATACAAAACCGATGATATTATATTTTAAAAAAATTCAAGTTCTAAAATCGGTCTTATTGGTTGTGATACATTTTTAGAACTTGAAAGTCCGATAACCGAAAAAAGTCCGATGAATTAAGATTTAGTTTCTTGAGTAAAAAATTAAACAATCTTATTTCGAGAAAAATATATCTTGGTCGAAAAATATAAGTATTGAGCGAAGAAATACAATTGTTTGACTCAAGAATTTCCAATGTCTTACTCTGAGACAGCATTATCATGATAAGACTGAAAAAATTTTCTACTCAAGACAACGAAACGAAGACTATCGAATTGCTGGAATTTAGACAATTTTTTTATCATTGTAGGATTGAGTATATTATGCACTTGAGATACTTAGGAGGGCATTAGGTTCCAGGTTTTTCAATTGGGCTTCTAGGCCTTTTTGTTTTGTTTAAGCTTAGACCCCCACACTAGTTCATCTGTCCAAAAATGGTCGTATAAGTCAATGCATACATTACTTTCGCAGTTTTTCCCAGACCATTGTATAAAATGATAAAAATTTTTCATCACGTCATACACTCGTCATTCCCAGATATTTAAATTATTTTCTTTATTTTTTTTTTGGATGTTCCAGTTGGATGGTATTTAAAACAAAATTAAATTTTAATACCCAATTGCTATTGAGTGAAATCTAAGTGCGGGTCCAAAAAAACGATTTTAAAGATTGTCTCATTTATAGATATTGTACTTAAAATTGAAAAAAGATATTAAGAAATATTGCAAAAAAAATTACAGAAAAATCTAAAAATACCCATTTTGAGGGCTAAAACCCCCTAAAAAGTGGGCTTTTCGGGGTAGAAAATCGGTAGACTTTATAACGCCTTATTAAGAAGCCTAAAAAGAAGCTCTCTGCCAATTTTCAGCCTGTACCTAATTATTTCCGCTATATCGCTTTTTTTCGGCTTAATTAACCTGGGCCTGTACTCCCGAAGACGAAACAAAACGAAAACGAAACCGTTTTGTCAAAATGCTACCTTGCAACACGATATCGTCTCGTTTTCGTGTAAACTAACGATGACATATTTGTAATCGTCTTCGTTCAGACGTTAGTGCTTGTTGTGTGTCAGCGGTTTTGAGGTTAAAATGCGATTTGGGATTGTTAATTATTTTGGTAGTTTTAATTTATTTTGCATAATAGGTCAAAAATTACAAACGCAAGGCAATACAATACAATCGTCTCCAGGAGTAGGAAATATATTCCAGTCTCGTCTCGTTATTTCGTTTCGTTTCGCTTATCGTCCCGTCTTCGCGAGTACAGGCCCTGTACTATTAATTTAACCCAGTTTTCTCGCGATTTTACACTGTTTCTTGCGGAAAAAAAATTACGTGATATTTGCGGAGACCCTTCTCCTCCCCCACGTAAGATTTGGTTAGATTCTGCTCGACCCCCTCCCCCCTAAACACCTCACGTAATTTATGAACGCTCCCTATAAAGTTTTAATTTCGACAGTTTGACAGTTTTGCAATTTTCAACGCCTGCCAACGCGCGAAAAGTTGAAAGTTTGTCGACTTCAATCAAATATCAACGACAAAGCGCGTCAACGCTTTGACGCGCGTAAACGTGAATAAAGTCGTGATTGGGCTATCGCCTTTAGACTATTACCCAGGACATAGAACAACGAGTCTACAATTTTTGCATATAATTTTTATGTTGTGTACCCTTTCACCACTTCTGTCATCACAAATGGCTCGATTTTGTGTACTGAATGCAATTTGTAAATTTGTTCTGTTACACTTGTAACAGTTTTCACAATATATAAACGTTTATTTTTATATTCGCCAGTAGCCAACAAGATAAAGCTATATTTTTCGCATTGAATGATGACACCATCACATCTTTCCTATATTAATAATCTTTGTGTTGTGAATTGTGAATTTTTGTACTCAACTTTTCTGAAAGCATGTCATGTAACTTTTATCAATGAACACGGTTACAAGCTTCTAAAGCGAAGAAATTCTAACTAATTTACCACAGATTTATCTGAAAATCAACTCAATACTTGTACCGGCACAATGGAGGTCCTTGCTGGTGTTCAGCAAGGCTACTGCCATCATGCTTGGGTAGACATAAAAAAATTTTGAAAGGCAACATCCTCCCTAGTTTCCTAAATATTTATAGGGGATGCTAAACCGGCCACACGGTTTACGCTAGCTCGCCGGAAGGGGTCGTGGGGGTGTGTGACCGGAAATATACACATAATATTCATATGATTCACCACTTACCTATCAGTCAAAAGGGAGATTTCTTCATACCGTTCTTGTCCTAGGTTACGGGTGGACCTGTAAATGTTCAACGCGACTTCGAGAGAACCCTGGAGAAAAAACAACACGCCCAGTAATACTCGTTGAGTTCAAGAAAGGGATAACAAATATATTATATAAGAATTACAGCCCAAGACAATATAATTAATTAACAATCAAATAAATTTAAGTTTGAATTAACTATTAGATAAGTGTAAATCAAAAAAAAGTAACCTTACAATATAGGTAATGTGGATACAACCAACTATTACCACTAAACAACACGTCCCATCCAATAACGGAAAGGAAAAAAACAAATCGTCGCTCTGGTACCAGTCGACGATTCCTGTTTTTCGTACAACACAACCAAATCACAAGATAAAAAGTATTCTTTATCAATTAACATGTGTAATATAAGAAGAATGTGTACTTAAATTATATAATCAAAAAAATTGTAAATATAGGGAATTCTGTGCAATATAATCATAATAGTTAATTAAAATGTGATAATATTATATTTAAAGTTAATCAATATAATCATAAAAAAATTTTAAATATAATTACTGTTAAGTAATATTATGTTTTTTTTTTCTTTGATACATGCACTCAGTATATGATTGAATTAATAATTATATCTCATCCTCACAAAAAAATCTGTAATCTTGACGGACTAAATCACTTTGTTCATGAATATTGCCCTTTTTCCGATTTTTCGTTAGGAAGAAATCATAACAAAACAATTTTGCGATCTGACAGACAGCCGTGCACAATGCCCAATCCCAGTTGTTCCTTGCCACTTTCAATTGAGTTTCAATGTTCAATCTCGAGCCAACGAATACTGGTTTTTGTGTTGATGAATGGAATCCTTTCAGACCTTGGGAGATATTTTGTTTGGGAATACTTTCCCCAACCACCTTGCCCAGCCTCGGTATAGGTAAGCGTTAACCAGCTTGATGACTTGGTTCGATTCGAACAGTTGAAATGGTAGTTAATTATAATAACGAAATTTTTTTTCTAATTTTATTCCACGAATACTATACAAATCCGACTCGATTTTACACCATCTAAGCCCACACTGTTCTGGGTATTCTTTCAATACCGACTGTCTCTCATGAAGAATTCCTCCAGACTCCCCAAAAATTTTCAATTTTTTTTCTTCTAAGAAAATTTTGTTTTTCTTCGCCTACGTGATTCAAAAAAAAAGTTTCGCATCAAAAAGCTCCTGAAGTGATTGGATGATTGGACTATTAATTTCTGAAATTTCCGATAGATGGGGGGAATAATTAATAATAAGAATTTTGTAATAATTAACCGACCGTTACATACTTAAGGACTTCTCTAAGGATTTCATCAAATATTCGAATTAAATTTTCTTATCATTATTACAGCCTCCGATACCAGTAAAACAAAAAGAGGAAGAAATTGATGCTTCCTATAATTACCACCAATGTCCGACAATTACAGATATGGAACTATACGAAAATAATCCAGACATCAATTGGGAAGATTGTTTGTACCTTTCCGTTGCAACAAAGAATGTAAGAAAATTTTAAGATATAATTGATATTTAAGAAAGTTATTAATTAATAATTTTATTTTACAAAAAAAAAATATTTCCAGCTCAATTCTACAGACCTGAAACCAGTTATGGTATATCTTCCAGGATATGACCTTGAAACTTCAGATTATACCGAAGCATCTCCAAAATATTTCCTTGAAGAAGACATCGTTTTTGTGTCCATCCAATACAGAGTTGGAGTATTAGGATTTTTATCAACTGGTTCAGATGATATACCCGGAAATGTTGGCTTATTAGATGTTGTTGAAGGTTTACGTTGGGTTAAGAAGAACATTAAACATTTTGGTGGTGATCCAGAAAAAGTCACAATTTTCGGACAGTATAGAGCTGCAGCCTTAATTCATGTTATACATTTGACGGTATTTTTTCTTCGTTAAAAAATTAAAAAAAAATATTTATAGTATTTTTGTTCCTTTTAGAATAGAGAAAAATTATTCGATAAAATGATACTTCAATCTGGTTCAGCATTATTAAATGATATTTCTACTGAGTTTCCAGTTGATATAGCAAAATCAATCGCTGAGAATTTGAATTGTGAAAAACGTGATGAAGTTGAGGATTTAAATGAATGCTTTAAGAAAGCTGAAACTGGTCCATTATTAGAGGCATATAAGAAATATAAGGTAAGGCAGCTTAAGTAATAGATTAAATTAAAAAAAAACTTTCTTCCTATATTTATCATTATTTTCTAAGATAACTTTTCATTCATCGCGAAACTTGCAGATATTATCATCATAGAACGAATTTTGAACATCTACTGTTTCAACCTCACTACATGCTAATCAAACATAATCAAATATGAAAAATAAGCCGTTCACGAAAGGGTTTTTCAGTGTAAGGTCATAAAGCAGATAACGAAGCGCCTCTATAGGTTCTCTAGGCTCGGTGACGATGCGTTTGAAGCTATGCAGAGTTGAGCTACATAGATAAGCTCAGTAGAAAGCATAGCGTGACTCTCATCTGTGTTCCCGCACATAGTCCACACCAGGCAGTTACGTTTTGGAAGAATTACAATTATTGGTTCCAACGCGGGTACTAGGGAACGTTGGCGCAAATTCCGACACGTGACGACCAATCCCCATTGCACACGGCAATGCAAATTTCTCGATCCACACGTTGGACAAGTAGCATTGGGTCTAACCTTGGCGCCAACCCGGACCCATGGGGATTTGGGATTTGTGGGATTTTTTGCAAATAAATAATTAATGAAATAATTCAAGCAATTAGCGGCGACTATTTGTTGGAAAATTTTGTTTTTATTTTTTTTTCTTCTTCTTTAACCTGTAGTTAACCACGGTGCGTTCAAAAACCTCCATGGTTAAACATAAACTTTCGTGGTTAAGTGAAGTGATGCAGCATAACCACAGCTTACCTCGTGGTTTATCATAGTGAGGTTTTTGAACGCGCTCCAGGTCAAATTTAACAAATTTCGTTTGTTACCAAATGAATGGTTGGTTAAAGAACTGAATTGCTTACGATTTTCCCAGGTCCTGTATGACATCTTCGCTTGACGAAAACTTGCCTCCAATTACAGTATTGGCCAATACTAAAGCACCCCCTTTAATATTTCATAAATTTTTCATTATTTTAATAAAAACTTAATAAAAACAACTATCCAATATTAGTAAATTCATATCTTAATATTTATTTCCCAATAAGAAATTTCGGTAGATTGCCAACCGTTGCAAACGGCCCAGCGCTGGCCCAGCGTAAAAACTCAACGGCTGAATATTTAACCTGGGCCAGTGCACAAATTTCGAAAGTACCAGAGCTGAACCTGCGCTTGTAACAAAGCGTGTTAGAGTGCTCATTGCAAACGCAGGGCCAGGGCACAGCCAACGCTCACCAACAGTTGAACTTTAAAAATGACAATTAAAAAAAATGTGGTAAATTAAAAAGGTGAATATTATTGTTGTGAAACTTATCTTAAAATTTTTTGATAAGAAATTGATTTTTCCTTACATTAAATAACAAACCACAACACAGAATAAACACTTAATTGTATAATTTGAGCGTGACTAATTAACTGAGGAAGTGGTCGAAAGGAGAAATTAATCGGGCAAGTCTGAAAGGGGAAGCTAAGGAACCAAGATCGATTCCGGAGGGTCACTCCTTACATTTTTTTTTCAGATTTTTTTTGTGTGATTTTTATCAGCACCCGGTCGAAACCCAACAGCAACAGACTGAGCTTAAAAAGCGTGAGTTACAGTTAAACGCGTTTATCCGTTTATGCGGCTGAGCTTGGGATCGGCGGCCAGCACTCGCCCAGCGATGGGCTTTGACCTTCGACTGAGCGCTAGGTAGCGTTATCATTTCCAGGTTTGGCCCAGCGGTTGGTTACCGAGCGTCGAACGTCCGTAGCCTGCGCTGGGCCAGATCTGGGCCGTTTGTTAATTTCTCATTGGGATCATTTGGTAAAAAAAATGGCGTGCGGTATTTTTCGCATTACGAAGGCCTTTGTTTCGACCTATTTATTGGACTATAAGGCATCTGAGAGATCTCCGCTGATTGTGCAGAATCTTTCCATTATTTGCGGCACTTGGCGGCCTTGGCCTGACACGTTGCCACTGAACTCCACTGTTTTTCTTGTTCTGTTGTTGTTTGCAGTTTTCGAGGCGACAATTTTGTTGTAGCCTTGCATAAAGCTGTGAACTCTGTAGAACACATTCGCCACATACTCCCCAAGCTTAGCGTTAATGGAATGTTACTATTTTGGGCGGCTTTCTGATTATTCCATTGGATTCCCATCACCGAGTAGTTTGACCAGTTTCTATTCGAGCTTCATTGACTAGTTTCTATTCGAACTGCGTACCCTGATAGGTTAAAATCTCAAGAGGTACAACGAAGCGTGGATCGAATATCATCAGAGATCGTCGTATCCACATATCCATATGGATATGATCAAATCTATTATTTGTAAATAAAAAGCTTAAATGAAGATTTGCGCTCTTCTTTACCTATATTCTTATTTTATTAATACTGGAACCTTTCGCTAGCGCCCCACGCTTTTTTACATTTAAGTAAGTTATATGTATAATTTTTACCAATAACTTCATTAATTTAACTAAAATTTTAACTAAAATCAATAACTTCATTAATTGAATTCTTAACTTTTCGAAAGGTAGGTTGTTCCCATATACTAGCTAGAACAAAAAAACTACATTCAAAATTATTTTTTACTTTTTAGTTCATTTTTAAGTAAAAGCGTATTTTTTAGTTTTTTTAAACTATTGTATTTTATTTTCTACTTTTTAGTCTATTATACATATGTCTTTTCTACTTTTTAGCCTATTATATGTCTTCCGCCATTTTGTGATCACAACCATATTAGATTTAAAATGACGTCACACAGCTTACTGTACTATACTCATTTGATTCCCATACCGAGGGCGTTGTAAAGAAAAAGATAATCCGCCATTTTGTGTTGGCCGCCATTTTCAATTTCGAATGACGGCACACAGCTAATAGTATTCTACTTTCCTTTGATACCCATACCGACTTTTCAGTCTTAAAATAACTTTGACATGTTTACTACTGATTCAGAATACATTTAAAGTTCGCTTAGTTAGCATTTTTAACAGTTTTATAAAAATTAATTATATTACAATATTTACATATGTATTTACAAATAAGATACACATAATATGTCTCAACGTGATAATTCACATGAGTAGGAAGTTGGTGTTTCATTGTTCCCTTATGTTAGTTTCACAGTCTTGCGCATTGAAATTTAACCTTAGAGTGCGCATTCTTTCTATTTCCGCCAATGCGTCAGTGTTGCAAGGAGTCTTGCCCATGAGCTTTGAGCAGTCCAGTTCCTCAATCTGAAGTCCATTTAGCGATTTTACGCGACTTAAAGCAACGTAAGCTTGCCCAGTAGCAAAGATACGAGGTCCCAAATACACTTCTGCATGATCCACAATACAACCTTGCATCTTATGTACTGTCGACGCCCAACTCGGAATTACTGGCAACATGCGCCTTTCAACAGTGCCATAACTGTACTTGGCGGGGAATTGTTTTGATATGGGCTTAATTACATGTTCGCCATCCTTGCACAGGAGAAAAGGGGGTTACTTGATAAAAGCCTATTTCAAAATTGAAAATACACTTTGAAATCCTCTTTTTGTTTTGTGTGTACATTATTTCTCTTCTTACCCTATGTATACATTAATCTTTGAACTGGTTTCCTAATACTACTTTTCTTCAACTGCAGTTGCTTTTCTTTACTTTTATTTAAATCTATTTCCTGCTCTTGATTACTCTCATCTTTTTTTTATTAACTACATTCTCATTGATACCTTTACCATACCAAAATGACCTAAATGCAAGTTACGTAAAATTTTCTTCCATAGAGGTGACGGGATTACTCCCCTAATACCTCTCATAAGACACCCATATTGCGATATGACATTTTTTTACCATCCTCATACCATTCAGCCCTCATCTCAATTCTTGCCTTGGCTTGGGTAGAATCTCATAGTCCACAGAATTAAATGAATTCTAGCACTTCCTGCTTTTTGGCTCCATCATCAGACTCCTTCATTCATCTTGGAACCGTCATCTTGATTTTTTTACAAAATGGTAAGATTACATTGTCATCCAAACTAAACGTGTATGCAAAATTTCAGTCCAATCGGACACCGGGAAAAGGCTCAAATTAACTTCCAAGATTTCTTACATAGTTACAAGTCAAGCTAATAAAAGCGTGTTGGCCGCCATTTTGAATTTGGAGTAACACCACACAGCTAAGTGTATTTTATTTGTTATACCGTTTCATTTGATTCCCATGTCGGGGCTAGGGGAACACAATTGCGAAATTCGGCCGCCATCTTGGAACCGTCATCTTGGTTTTTTTACAAAATGGTCAGATTGCATTGTCATCCAAACTAAACGTGTATGGAAAATTTCAACTCAATCGGAAACCGGGAAGTGGCCCAAATTTAACTTCCAAAATTTGTTTACAAAGTTACAAGTGAAGTTAATAAAATCGTATTAAAAAGGTGTAAAAGTTCATCATTCCTATTCAAAGCTATCAAGTCGTTTAAAGAACTCTTCGAGGTGAGTAAGGTATTCATCCTCGGTTCTACTGGTGAGAAGTATATCGTCTAACGAGACTTTCGTTTATGAACCTCTGTAAAGCTTGGGCTGCATCACGTAACCGGCACACTCATATAGGCCGAATATAGTAATTATCACAATCTTATGCACGTCCTCCTGAGCGACGAGTACTTTATAGTACGGTGGTACCAAATCCAGGTTGAAGAAAAATTGCCAACCCGTAGGTTCTCAGAAAAAATTTGAATGCGTGGGATGGGAATATCTATCCGGCACAGTGACTGTATTAAGGCGACATGGCCACCAATCATGTAAGTCAGTGGCGTAGATAGGGGGGGGATCAAGGGGATCAATCCCCCCCCATGAGCCAACGAAAATTATAATAGAATTGAATAAAAGTCTTCGTATCTACGTATTTAAGTATACATGAAATTTCTTAAGCACCAGCACCTCTTTTGGAATTATGTAATGTGCAATTTTGTTTTTGCGCAATTATGTATATAAAAATCATCTAGATATGTTTTTGTGACGGCTGTGCATTTAAGTATTGTCTAATTTCCGCGTTTCGAGCAGGCCGACCAATCAAGAGCCACGAAAAGGACCCTCACTATAATTGTGGACACATCGAGCACATGTAAAGTAAATACAATGAGCCAATAGCGACACCTCGGTTCCTAAATACTCAAAATTTTAACGTTATAATAAATCAATAATATATAAAATAATATCAATCGTTTTTCCAATTTTGGGTGAAATAACTATTAGCTATGAGCATATTTTATTCAATATTTAATATTTCGAATATTTTTCAATGTAGTCGAGTATCAGAATATAAGCTTCTTAAAAAATAGGACTAAAGTTTGGCTTTGATTGTCAATTTAATTCCTGCTTAATATTTTGAAGTTTATAAAAATTGCCGAGTCAGTAAAAATATTAAAGTTCAAGAAAAGATTCTACGGGCAAAATTATGATAAACTTTAATATATAAGTTCGCGGAAGCTTTGCACTTCATAGATTGTTCTAACTCGATACAATTTTATCGAGCACAACACACAGCACACTCTCTGGCGAATCAATAATTCGAAGGCGTTCCTTGGAGCGTTAACATTAATTTACTCTAGTTTTTCCGTTTTCAACTTTTTTTTATTTTAAAATTATTTTGAAAATATGGCATAAAAGTCCATCGAATGAGCCTAAAACCTTATTCAAATGGAGCGTACTTTCCATATAAAAAATTCCAAAAAATTAGGATTCTAATTAAAAGGGCGTATTTCTGCATCTTGGGAAGCAAACGGTAATCCGCCATTTTTTTGGTGGCCATATTGGATCTATTGAGTATACTATATTATATTGTCATCGCAACTGCAAAATTTCAGTATGATCGAATAACCGGAAACCCCTCAGCAAAAGAAGGTTTACCTCAAAACACGATCTGAATTTTCGTTTCATATATAATTGTGACTGTAAGCCAAAGAAGGCCCAATTATAACACTGCTCAACAGCATGACTGTTGCATGGAATATTTTACATCATTCTAAACTAATTTTTGACGCTGATTTCAAATATATTATCATTTTTTTATATCAGCTTTAGTTAATGAATTATAAGGAAGTGTGTTTTTTTAGAAAAATACTCTCACCGTACTAAAATATTTTATTTAAAAAAAACTACAATCCGCACTGCACGCAGAATACTCCCACCTATCTAAAAATGTAAAAGTGAAGATTCTACCCTACCACCTTCCAGAGTAATGAGTCATCAAAGTCAAAATTTTGTTTTTTTAACAAAACTATCAACTTTAACTACCTTTTCCCCCAAAATAAGTAGTTAGTCAATATTTTTTTTCCAAAATTGGAAAGCACGGACAATTTCCTATAAATAATGTCCAACAATTTTTGTGTTACGGTCTTTATTTTTTAAGATATTAGCAAATTTTGATGTTAAAGTTGGCTTTATTTTGTAGTTTGGTACTTTGGCACTTTGGTATTAGAGCCCTAACACAATAACACATTTAATTTTGGCTCAAAGTTTTACTAGGAGTGGATAGGTGGACATAAAAATCGTGCTAAAAGGATTTTTGCTTTTGACAGAGCCCCAAAAAACTTCACTGCAAGTATTTCCAAAAATTCTATTCAAAAAGGCTTATTTCTTGAAGTAACTAATCAAAAGGTCGTATTTCTCAAAATCCCGATCAAAAGGGCATATTTCTAAACAAATAATTACAAAAAATATAGTGCATGAATGTGCATTTAAATACAATTTTAGCATTTTATTTAGAGGAACAGGCAGTTTTTTTCGATTTCTGTAAAGTTTGTTTATGATGGAAATACGCCCTTTTGAACCGACACTCCTCAACTGTCAAATTTATTCTAGTTTATAATTGCAAAAGTGTGTTGAAATTGTTTTGTTTATTATCTCGGAATGAAGAAATTTTTACTGCCAATAAAACCATTCGGCAAGTCTTGAGACGGTGAAAACCATAGAAATGCAAAATTATCGTCAGAAACAACCGCGAAAAGACCCCGTTCTGATGCATTAAGTTGTGAAAATCCGAACAATCAAAATATACTGTCATATCCCCTCCCATCGCAAAAAGCTACCTACGCCACTGATGTAAGTACGTTGACGCATCAGATGAAGCAGAGATGCTGCAGAGGACGGCCATGGTCGACAAATCCCCAGTTGAACCATATGTTCAAACTGTAGCTACACCACTTTCAGTTCCTCCGGCTGGAGTCGCCGAGCAGTGTATTTCGTTAACAGCTCTTTATAAATGCCTGTCAAGTGGCATTGGGTAAACTCAGGTTTATAGTCAACTGTGGTGCACACGTTAATCCGTAGATTGGTGTGACAGTCGACTAAGCATCGATGCTTAAAATCGACGGAAAGTTCGAACATCTTTGTATGATATTCGGTGTGGCTACGTTTATTAGTGTCTGGGAGCGTTTACTGCGGCTTGCGTAAACTTATTAGATCTGTTTATGCGGTTGCTACAGTACCCATCCGAATTTGAACTAATATGTGTTACTAGGGTTTTTGTGGAGTTTTGGGCGTGTCAAGATCAAGGCTAACATTGAAGCATACCCAACTCTGATCCGATAAGGATCTTTTCCCCGGATACTCTCTAAATCTCCACCATTCTGGCTGAGGTAGTGTGGTAGTGCGGAAAAGTGAAAGTGGGTGTACTGCCTCTATGGAGATATATTTGCGTATTGCTACTTGAGAAATCTAACTTCCCAACGACCAAATAGACGAGATAGCTTAACTTCTTTTTTGTAGTTTATGTTTATTCACGCTTCATCAATCCTATATTTTTGTCATCACATTTGTTGTGCCACACACCATTAAGTAAATTATTTAATTTTTGTCTAGGACTCAAATACCGACATACCATATTTTACCACTGGTGGCGACCTAATACCAACTTCTCTCGAAATTTTGTCCGAAGAAAGTTTTACAGATTTATCTGCTGTAATGGCTGGAAGTGTAAGGCATCCTTCAATTGGATCGGCAAAACGTATGTGATTAGCATCAATAATACTTATTTTTGATAATCAATTTTTTCTTGCAGCAATGAAACCACTTAGCTTACTTGAATTTATGGCTTCATTTGTCACACTATTTTCCGTTGATGAAGATTCGGAATATATAAGTGATATACATGAAAATTTTCCACATGCAGTTTTCGATAGTGTTATCAAGAATGCAATTTGGCCAGCAACTGTTGATGTAATTTTTATAAATATTACTAAAAAAATTCAAATAATTTATTTATTTTTGTTAATTACTTAATAATATATATTTTCTTTTTCAGCTAAACAGTTTGGCAACCAAACATGCAGTAGCAAAAGCAGTTCGACTTATTTCTAGCAATGATCTTACTGATTGTTACCTGTACATGTTCAATTATCGTGGCCTTTATAATCTATTACCTGAAAATGAAGATGATGAATTCGCAAGTGTTGCATTAAAGGATGATAATTTATATTTATTCCCAAATCCGAATCTTTCCAAGGAACTAAATAAGAAAGATAAACAAATGGCTAAGATTATGATTGAATTGTGGACATCGTTTGCTGCTAAATCAGTGCCAAAAGCTACAGGTTATGTTGATCATTGGCCGCATGTTATTGGTGGAAGTATGGGACCATATTTAAGAATTGATACTGATTTCGAAATTGGATGGTATTATCCGGAAGAATTTTTCCAAACTGTTTTGGAGCAAATTCATGAAATTATTAATTTAACGTAAATTTAATTGTTAATGAATTGCTTTTTTTTGGAATTATAATTAATTTTCAATTGTTAAAAGAAAATACGATTTTGTTAAGGAAAATATTTTGTGTTTACCTTCATTAGTCAGGAAGCTCAAAGGTAAGTCTCTTTGCACTACCAATAGTCCTAGCTATTTAGTTCAAAAGCGTACTCGGTTTGGTTGAAAAATTGACGGCTGATGAGAACGCGGTTTGAAGTGAAGAGACCCTGCTGAGGGTTTAACGGGAGCGAGCCAAGGATCCTGTGCAGTACATGCGATAGCGAGTGCTTCCTTTTAGAGATTGAAAGGGACTAGGTGCAGAGAAACAGTTCGTGAAGTGGCTGGACAGACTGGTTTTTTGTGCTCGTTAGTGCCGGGTGACCTTGAGAATCATAGTGGAGCAGTCTACTGAATTCCGATCCCCCCTTTACCTTGCTTTCGTAGACTATGAGAAAGCGTTCGACTCGGTTAATAGGAGCTTTATATGGCGAGCTCTACGTGGACTGCCGGATAAAAGCTCTATACAACAATTCCAAATGCATAGTTCTTCACAATGGAAAACTATCCGACAGCTTTGAAGTGAGCTCAGGAGTACGACAAGGATGTCTACTTTTGCCATTACTATTTCTTCCATTACTATTTCTTATAGTAATAAACGACATCCTAGTCAGCGCTCTAGATACTAGAACAGGTGGCATACAATGGGGATTGTTAGACCGCCTTAAGGACCTCGAAACCGTTTGCTGGCACTCAGACACCAAGACCTGAAAAACATGGTAAACAGTTTGGGAACAAAAAGCAGTTCGGCAGGCTTTGGGTTAAATCCGACTAAAACCAAAGAAATGCGGATAAATTCAAACACCCTTGAACTAACAGCGCTAAATAACCGCGACGTTGAACTAATAGACAAATTCTGTTACCTCGGTAGTATTATTACCGAAAACAGCGGTGCAGAAGAAGACGTGAGTTCCAGAATAAATAAAGCAAGAAGCGCATATGCATGCCTGTCTCATATATGGAGATCAACAGAGATCTCAATTAACACTAAATTGCGGCTGTTCAACTCCAACCTTAAGGCAGTTCTTTTGTACGGTTGCGAAAAATGGAAAGTCACCCAATTCATCACGGGCCGCCTACAAGTTTTCAAGATAGAATGTCAAATGAAGAACTATGGCACCGTGCCGGCCAAGAAAGGATAGACGACCAAATCAGGCGAAGGAAATGGAATTGGATTGGCCACACCTTGCGACGCGAAGACGATAATCTAGCCAAACAGGCTCTTGACTGGAATCCGCAAGGAACCCGTCGAGTCGGAAGACCTAGAACAACGTGGAGGAGAACCCTTTTATCAGAGGCCGCAACAACTGGGAGATCCTGGTCAGAGCTGAAAGCTGTCACGCAAAACAGAGTCCGCTGGAGGGCAACTGTTTCCGCCCTATGTCTCATGAGGGATTAAAGGAGCAATTAGTAAGTGTCGGGAGGCCGGTTGCTACCTTGTGAAGTTGACATATCAGTCGCCTTAAATTATAGGGTAATTACGTTACCCGAAGTGAATTTACATTAAAACTGCAGGCATTTCTTGCTATGGAAAGTCCTTCCAAAATTAAGTCCGGTTAGGTAATTACCGAAGTAAGATCACGTCAGAGCCGTTTAACAAACACTGTAAAAAATTTCTGTGGTAATTTTACAAAAAAAATACTGGAAGTTTTATTCACAAGCAGTTTTGTAAATTTGCAATATATATTTATTAGGAATATTCCAATTCTACTTTACGTATTTTTACCAACTGTCTAGTAAATATACATTATTTGTGGGATGTAAAAATACGATCAGTATTGGAGCTTTCACTTTATAGTTTTGTAAATTTCCAAAAATTTTGTGTGTATGCCCTCTCCCTATACATAAAAATAGCATTTTGCTCACCATGCAAAGACCGATTCGCAATGAAAGCCTCAAGCTTCAAGCTGCAAGCGTCAAGCTGCAAGCGTCAAGCTGCAAGCTTCAAACTACAAGCTTCAGTTGAGTTTTGCTTTATTTGAGCACTGCAACTTGAGGCTGTGAATGTGAATCATTGTACAAACCCTTTAATCCTAATTTTTGAAGCTTGAAGCTTTAAATGTGAATCCGGCCCTAAGCATCAAAAATTATCAAAAATTTCTTGACTGCTACAAGAACTGCCCAGCCCTATCGGGTATATATGCTTAGTACTCCATTGTTACCTGAGAATTATATCTATGAGAGGGAAAATTTAAACCTTAAATTCCAATGAACAATTTGTAATTTTACTGAAAATATAAATTCTAAAATTACGCCTCTTACTGTAAAATTACAGTACAAATTTCAGTACATAACATTGATAAATAATATACATACTAAGAAATATTGTAATTTTCCTACGTAAACGATTTAGAAAATTACACAACATTGTGTAAAATATAGGTCACATTCATGTAATCAACAAATTACAAAATGTATAGTAAAATTACAATAATTCTGTAGTAAATTTGTATTTCATATCGCGATTTGTAATTTTACTATACATTTGGACTGTGAATTTACATATTTTTTTTTACAGTGAAGGACTAAGTGACATCAAATATTTTGAGAGATCGGGTAATGCAATTTTTACATTATAATGATCATTCAAGTATGCACTGTAAAAGCGATAACAAGAATCTTTGTTCGGTGACTAATATCAACAGTAAATAGTTCAATTAACTTCAAGAAGTATCAACAGGTAAGAAAATATGATCTGAAGGACACCCTAGTCCCTGATGATAGTGGATTCATACTCTAAATCGGTGGAAGCATGTGCTAAAATGATTAGAAGAAAGCGATATCTACTTCCGACTCACAAGATTTAGGTACTGTAAAGAAAATTCCTGAAGGCATTTTGATTGGTCCTAAATTAAAATAATATTGGTTGTTTTCCATTTAAAGCATAGCGAGAGACTGTGTCCGAACAGCGTGTTGCTCTGTGTCGCTCTGCCAAGACAAAATTGAACACTTAAGTTCATGACAAATCCTGCAGGCAGGACATCTTATAAACGAAGAGGTTAATATAACAGATTATTATAAACTAGTGGGACCCCACGTAAAATAGCAAAAAAATCAAACACAAAACGAAATTCTCTTCTGTAAAAAATTCTTTTCCCATCAAACAAAAGAACAGAAAATAAAAAAAATGCTCGTTCGATTTCTTGGAAAAATGTTGAAAGTGGCACAACTAGAATATTATTATAAAGATTGGCGGCCGCCATATATTTAAATATGTAATACCAACAAAAAAAACTATAGTAATTTTAGGAATTTTTGGTAACATTATCGTTTCAACCAAAGTTTTGCTTATGCCCGAAACGGTGTAAGTTGGCGAGTTTTCATTAAAAAAAACCCCAAGTGAATACAACATAAGAAGAATCCGGCTCCCGCTACCTCTTTCTTCTCCACCTTGGCAAGCATGAGGAGGTGGCTTAACATCACTATGGTTTCAGCTATTCAGCAAACTGGTGATCACAACGCGTACGTAGTAAGTGATCATTTTTTCCTGCACGCTATCGCGCGAGCCAAACACACTATCGACTTCGTTGAGGTGCCGATCGAAGCGTTTTAACGAAAATATGATTTGAAAAGATTTTCATAAAATTCGGTCGTCGTTTTTTTGTTTAAACGCCGTACGTGATTTTTGTACATGCACGATATCGCGCAAAGCAACAATTATATCGACTTCGCAGAGGTGCCGATCGAAGCATATAAACGAGAACATGCTCTGAAAAAATTTTTTAACATTCGGTCGAGCCGTTTTTATGTTTAAATGAAAAGACTTCGGCTAAGGGTCACAATAACCTTTAATTGATTAGTTTTTCTAATATCTAATAAACTCATTGGAATGAAACCCGTTCTAAATAAAGTTCATTTTTTTGGATTCATCAGAGCGATAGAGTATCAACAAGGCATCACTCGTCAAATCTCTAGCAAAATCCTTGCGTGCGAGAATTACATTTAGTCCAGTCAAATTAGTCGAAAAAAGAGGATGAATTGCATTTTAAGAGGTGCAGAATTTTTTTTTGGTATATGTTCGGGTACATCTGACAATGATAAAACCAAGTTTGTGGGGTCGCAGTGTCTTGGGAAAATCCGCCATCTTGAAAAGGAGGGAGAGCTTGTTTATACTAAATAGCTCGTTTGCATGCAATGATAGCTGATAATGATCAATGGGAAAGTTGTGGAGAATAAAATTATCTAAACAATGAGCCCTCAACCAGCTCTGTAAGTTGATTTGGCTCAAAGTAATGGCCGGTCGAAGTTCAACCATGATTGTATGGTGAGGGTTGAATGCAGTTTTTTGCAATTAACTCGCCAAATGTTAATTTTTTTGGGTTAATTCCCATTAACAAATTTAAAGTCCTAGTAATTACTTTTAAAATGAGCCCTTAATCGTCGTTATCGCTTATGTAGTTTGCGAGTAATGCAACGCCAAAGTTCGCACTGGACGTGCCTGAGATAATTGATAACGCCATTTTTTTGAATATTTCGTTAACGGTTGCTCATATGAAAAAGTAGTAAATGACAGGAATACGGGCAATGAAAATATCTTTCCAACGAGGTATTGGTCGAAACTCCATGTCGTTTTATGTCCGCGATACAGCGGGTCAAAGGTCAACCGAAAGGTTTACGAATTTTTAGCTATTTAACAACCTTGGAAAATTAAAATTATGGGAAATAGTAGCTGAGAATCATCAGTTTTGACATTCTGACCTTGAATTTTTTTTGGTAAAACACTGAACAGGAGAATGTTATGAACGTGACTTGTTTATAAAAAAAACCTATTAACAATAATGGCCATAGCATTACAACTCTTGTGAACTCTATTGAATCTATTCAAAAGTCTTTTACTCGTTTTGCTCTACGTAAGATTAGTTGGCAAAACAGTATTCCTTCGTATAATTCTAGATGTTTGCTTCTTGGACTTCAGACTTTAGAAACTAGAAGGCATATTGCTAGTATAATGTTTGTCAGGGATGTTTTATGATTAAATCTACTTCATTGCTTGCTCTTTTTAATATCTATGCACCTGGCGTATCTTTAAGATCGAGACCTCTATTGTTTGTTTCTCAGCATAGGACTGGTTATGGCCAACATGAACCAATAACGTATTGCTCTAACCTTTTTAATGAGATTTATGATGCAATTGATTTAACTGTGGATAGAGATGCATTCAAGTCCATTCTATGTAATAATATTGGTTATTGATGTTGTGTAATCTTGCCTAGTGATTATTTTAATACAATTAGTTTCCTAAGTTTTTCTTTTTGTTATTTTTGTTATACTTATAGTTATAAGTTCATTAATTTGTATCTGTCTGTTGGAGACTTACTCTGTAGACTGTAAATAAATAAATAAATAAAACTCAACCCAACGTTTAGGAACTAAACTCAACTAAACTCAACCCAACTCAACAAAATTTAACTGTTATTCTAACTCTTAGCAACTAAACTCAACCAAGCTCTACTGAACTCAACTCAAGCCAACTTTTAGCAACTAAACTCAATCAAACTCAACTAAATTCAACCCAAGTCAACTAAACTCTACCCACACTTTTTCGGAAAAGTATCTTGGCTCTTAAACCTTCGATTGTTATTCTTTCTTTCGTCAGAAAGTTTTACTGATAGATAATTATAGTTTCTCGTCAAAAATTTTATTTTTAGAATGTGAAAACTGATGATTCTCAGCTACTATTTCCCATAATTATCATTTTCAGTTGTTAAATAGCTAAAAACTCGTAAACCTCTCCGTTGACTTTTGACCCGCTCTATCGCGGACATAAAACGACATGGAGTTTCGACCAATACCTCGTTGGAAAGATATTTTCATTGCCCGTATTCCTGCCATTTACTACTTTTTCATAGGAGCAACCGTTAACGAAATATTCAAAAAAAATGGCGTTATCAGCTATTTCAGGCACGTCCAGTGCGAACTTTGGCGTTGGATTACTCGCAAACTACATAAGCGATAACGACGATCAAGGGCTCATTCTAAAGGTAATTACTAGGACTTTAAATTTGTTAATGGGCATTAACCCAAAAAAATTAACATTTGGCGAGTTAATTGCAAAAAACTGCATTCAACCCTCACCATACAATCATGGTTGAACTTCGACCGGCCATTACTTTGAGCCAAATCAACTTACAGAGCTGGTTGAGGGCTCATTGTTTAGATAATTTTATTCTCCACAACTTTCCCATTGATCATTATCAGCTATCATTGCATACAAACGATCTATTTAGTATAAACAAGCTCTCCCTGTTTTTCAAGATGGCGGCTTTTTCCAAGCCACTGCGACCCCACAAACTTGGTTTTATCATTGTCAGATGTACCCGAACAAATACCAAAAAAAAAATTCTGTACCTCTTAAAATGCAATTTCATTTACTAATTTGACTGGACTAATTACCCTGTACAAACATCATAAATTTTTCACACTTATACCGGCGACACACTACACCAATTTATGATCATATTCTTTATGTTCATTTTTATTTATCTTAATAAATTTTTAAGGTTGACACACTACAAACCTCATATGTGCAAGCTTTTGACATGCGTAGTTTGAAGAACTCAAATATTTAAAACTCGTAAAAATGCAAAGAGAGAGGAATTTGTGCTCAATTTATTTAAAAAGCGCAAAAAAGCATACATTTATTGAAAATATGAGTAGTGATATCAAGTTACCTCAGAATTTAACCAGAACTGACATTAAAAATGCCAACTGTGCAATATAAAAACGGGGAAAAAAAGCTTTTACTTCCAATATTTCCAACTTCATATTTAAATATGAGCTTTGTGTAACTTAATTTATGAAATTAAAATGAAGTTCACAAGCACAATTTATGATCATAGTAGGTGACACACTTGAAATTTATCTTAATAAGTTAGGATATGATCATAAATTCCTGTAGTGTGTCGCCGGTATTAGATCAGCAATTTTTGGACGGGGAATTGTTTTCCATGTTCTACAGTTTTTAGAAATTGAAGTCAACCTGGAATTTCCAGTAGTTACCGAAAAATTTAGCCTTTTTGGTCAAGTCTGGCAAGTCCTTCACGTTGATATCTCCCGAAATCGTTCGAATTTCCAAATGAAGCCATTTGCTTCCCAGTTTATTACCGGCGCTGATAGGGTATAGTAGTTGTGTTAGTTTGAAGAACCAGGTGTATGAATTTGGTGTTTCGTTACAATTTATTGTTACTGTTCATTTATTATTAAAATATGCATTCATAATATTCAGCATTCCTCATACTGGGACAGGGTCAAACCCCCAACCCAACTAGTTTATGATTGATTTGGGGAGTGGGAAAAATTCGAGCGAAATTTGAGAATACCGAAGTCAACTAAAAACATATCTGACAAAGAAAGAAGCTCCCGAATCATTTCAACATATATAGCTCTAGATCCATTTTTTTGTTGGTCCAATCGAGACCTGTTTTTTTATTTAAAAATACAAAAATATAACTCTATGTATATATCATACATCTATAAACACCGATCCACAAATCTGAATTTAAATAAGTAATTAGCTTCATTTCTTTTTAATACAGCTATCACCACTATTCCGACTAAGTGGGATTATGGTAAATATTGGGCATAAAGTAGACAAACCCGATCTTCTACACCTCCTATTACCTAAATCAATAGTTTATAGAGTCATTTTGTGTTCATGGTAGGTGCGGAATTGAGTTTTTTATATCGAGAAGAAATTATATGGGCAGTCGATCTTAGTAGACCAGGTATGTCCGACTACTACCCAAGAGGTCATGGGTCGAGCCGCCTGCAGCGATATGTCCTTTGGTACTTCCGCGTTTTTACTTACATCTTTTTATTTACCTTTATTTTTGTCTATTTCTCTTCTGGCATTGCCTGAAATTAAAGCGAGGAAACCGTATCCCTTTCGATCATTGAAGTCACTGTACTTTTACGGAAGTTAGTATTGAATGGGAGCCTGACGTGTAAGTAAAGCTATTTTTTGACGTTAGTAGGTACTGTCTTCCTCTTTTTTTCCGACTAGAACTGATGACCAATTTTAAGCTCTACGATAATAAAACAGTAGTCTCACACCTTAAAATATTCCAGAAAAGTGGACTTCATCATGATCTACGATCTGCTAGATCCCCTGACCCTTCTGACCCTTCCAATTTTATCTATCTAATAATTATCCTGACTGAGATATTTTTCTCTTCAACCTTTTTCGTTGATGAATTTAACATCATCCGTCGATTAGTCTTTAAATTTTTTGTTTGCTAATTAAATTGGACTGATTGGAGAAATTCCGTGACTTCTTAAAATTTTGTGTTTTTTACCTGAGCTTATTTGGCTTAAAAAAAATAAAAAAAATTACTAACACACTTTCAATGCCCGAAAAACTCTCTTTGGATTCTAGTAAATAAATAACGACAACAAAAGACTTAAAATGGACCGGAAAATCCCACACGTTTTTGTCTAAAGCGGCCAGGTAAAGTCTGCAAAATATAAAAAAAATTCTGGTTATGATTGATCATCTTATCGAATGAATTACCTTAATATTCTTCCATATTTTTTGTTCTTAACCTCTCCAACAAAAAAAACTGTTCAGTAAATCAATGTGTTATTATTAAGTTTGTCACTAAAGCCTTTGATTGCTTTCACTGATGATCTGGATCCTAATCGATACAATTTTTTCTTTCTACACCTTCCGAAAATTCTAACAAAAAATTTATTAGAAACAGTTATTCATATCTCGTGAATTCGCGTATTATTACCAAAATAAAATTTAAAAAAAAACACAATCGTAATCGTATGCAAATTTATGACTCGTTTGAATATAATTTTTGCGGCCCGTTCTATTATCGGCAACATCACAGACATTGACCTCCAATAGACCAGAATCAGGTAATTTGCATACATCAATGGTTCACCCAAGTATGTTTTGATACAAATTTCTTTATTTTTTTTTTGTTGCCAAAAACGAATGGAGAAATGTGAAATTTTTCAAAGATTTGATTTTAATTTATATTTCAATATTCAATAATTTCTAGAAATTTTTCACCCGTGCCTTTTTTTTATAGTTTTGCACCATGACCGACTTAAAGATGAGCATTTAGTAAGGTGAATGTCATTGCCTGAGTCAGTTGTGATCTTGTTACGGGAAGTGCTGTGTCAAATATGAACGTGATCATTAGTATCCTTGCTACTGTTTTATTTGTGATTATAGTACCATGTGCTGAGAGTAGAATACGTGTAGCTGATGAAAAGCCAGTCGTTAAGTTGCCAGGATTGGGATCCTTACGGGGGAAGACTATAAAAACAGCATGGTCACGTAGGGAAGTTAAGCAATTTACTGATGTTAAGTATGCTGAGTCGACAGGTGGAAAACAGAGGTTTCAAGTAAGGACAATTTAATTATTAATACTATTTTTTTTTGTAAAATAAAGTGTGACCGACAATAAATCAAAACACCAAAACGGATAAAAAGGACATTTGCGATTTAAGCTTGATTCAAACCCTTGTTATCTATTCAGTGGTGGCTTGTTAATTTTTCTTAGATTTTAAGTTTTATTACTAAATACAAAGTTTTTTATTGTGTGCCATTTTTAGATCATTCGAAGAAATTAATATCCTTGAAATATAAAGTGCTCTTTTATTATTTTAACCTGGGCCAGTAGGTGTGTGGCACTAGCGCCGGATAATGTGGGTATGGTGGGTAGCACTGCCATAACACCCACCCGGAGTTTGAGAGTAACCGAGCGTTATGTTCTAATAAAACTCCTCAAGTTCAATCACCTGCTGGTTGTGTGGAACTTGAACCTACTAAAAACAACTCTTGGTTCTCGACTCGTCCGCGTGATTGGTTTTTTTTATCATAGCGTCGCGGCGATGGACAGCTTCAATCGAATTGCTAATACTCTTGGCGTTTCTTTGAATTTCTCTTCTTCCTTCGGTTTCTTCCAGCCTCCACTTCCTGTGTATGGCTTCCAGTGTCGCTTCCACTTTCCTCTACCCATCCTCGTTCATCATCATGTGTCTGTTCTGGGATGTTTTTCGGTGTCACTGGTGCTTTGGCCATTGCCTTTAGTTCCGCCCTATATTGGTCGAATCTCACACAATATAAAAAGACGTCTTTAACGTTATCCTGGATACAGCGGTGAGTCGTCGTGGTCGAAATGATGGCGGTATTCCTATATCCTTCATGTCCACTCAAGAACGACGTGAGGTTGTTCCCTCGTAACCCATCTCTCCTCGTTTGGGATTTGTCTGTGGATCCAACTGACTCGTCCCATTTCCCTTACCCTTAGGGCGCTTAGTCTGTATTCGAGCGGGACTGAGCTAACTATCCTCGCCATCAGGAGGCGACGTCTCGGTCTACGGCCCCCACAAAATTTTGCTGCAGTGCTGCGGTCGATCATCACTCCCAGGTACTTTTGGGTGAGTTGTGAGTAATGGTCTGTTTCCATACCTTGATCCTTATGAACACTTGGTTTCTCCGTTTGCTGATCGGCACAGCTTCAGTTTTCTGTTCAGTAAGCGTCAGACCAGCGCTTTCAACGCTAGAATCTCCCAGATCACTTCGTGCGCTCACAACCACTACCCCGATGTCATCTACGAATCCGATCGCAGCTACTGCTTTTGGGAGGCGCAGCTTTAACACATCAATTGTATTGTGACCCACAGGAAAGGGACCAGGACGGATCCCTGCTGAACTCCGCATGTTGCTCTGCTCCACCGTCAGCCCATCTTCCGATTCACAATGAGTAGGTGTGTGTATCCATCCCACTACCTACCTGGGCTCAGCATGATCCGCTGGCACTGTGTGTAGGGACTAGGATCGTCGGATTAACTTTCGTTTCGTGGATGTCGATGACTAAGTTGTGCCCGTTAATTCCTGGTTCACATAAGAATAAACCGTATTGACAAAACATTGAAGAATTTTCGTTTTTCTCCTAGATCTTGATGCATGGCATGCACGATGGAAATGGTCTGATTCAAAGATATTTCCAACTCGTTCACTTGAAGTTGTGCCATTAGGTTTGATGATTTTAAAATGATCGAGGTTTGAATTTTTAGGAGCTTCCTAAAATTTTGACATCTTCTCAGAATACTCTAGAATAGTCGTTGGTGTACCTTTGTTTCTTAAACAATTTTCTTCCAGGATTCGCAGTTAGCGATATTACTTCAGCTATGAACTCCCATTGCTAACAGATCGTTTTGAACAGCTTTCAACCCTCTTTTCCTGAGTTTTCCGATCTTTCTACAACCGGCTGGTGTGGTACCAAGTGAGACTTTAGGTATTCTGGAGTTTGGCATTCTTAATACCTACGTGACCAAATAATCTCAATCTCTGCGACTTGATCGACCTCACAACGTTCTCATAGTTTACCAGTTGCTCCAATTCTAGGTTGGGCCTATGAATCTATATGTCTCGTTCTCTACTACTGGGTCGAATATCCTTCTTAGTATACTCTTCTTTCGTACGCTGCTAGTTGCTGTATGTCGCATGCGTATAGGGTCCTGGTTGTGAAAGCTGGTCTAATTGTTCTTCTGTAGATCTTCAGTTTCGTTCTTCTTGACAGCACTTTCGAGCTTAATAGCTGTCTACAAATACCCATAATTTTACTTGCTGTAATTGGCCTATCATGTAGTGCTACTGGTGTGTTTTTGTTCGCACTGTGTGTGAGAGAGCATCTGTCTGCTTTACACCTGAATTTATTTGTTTTATATAGTAAAGTCACAAGCTTTATTAGTTACTCGGGAATGACAAAAATGTTTAGTAGGTATGTCTTATATTTTTTATCTTTTCATTTTATCAAATGCTGGTTTAAAGTCGATAAACAAACAGTGGGCAATGAAGTACTCATAGATCTTTTCTAAGATTTAGCAAATTATTGTGAATCAGTGGTCTGTTGTATATCTGTTTTTTCTGAATGCAGAATTTTACTACCCAAGTATGTCCTCAGAAATCCTGTTCATTTTGTCGTCGAGAATATTGGAGAACACCTTATAGCCGGTGCTCTGGGTAAACTATTCCAAAAAAGTACTTGCCATGTGTCCAACAAAGTTGAATAGGTCTCTCTTCTTCCTCCGCGTGAAAGGTGTTGCTAGAATTTCGTTGAAGTTAAATATAGCAGAGTTTGCGGCTGAAAAGTTACAAGAATGGTATTATTTGGAGTTCTTGGCGATACGTTGTGAGATCACTAGATCGCGAAGATACTTAGGCTCCAAATCTTTAAAGTATAATCCAGGTTGATTTATTGAAGGATTAACATGATGATTCTGATTCCTCTATTGGAGGCAAACTGTCTTCGTAGATTATGGTATTGTCAGATCGTGCCTCTTCAGATTCTGCCTGTAATGATGCCTTCTATGGATCGATCGGCGCCAGATCCTATTAGTGGTTTTAAAATTGGCCACTGTCACAAAGATTGTTCTGACCCATCACTGTTTAAACTATACGTCCCAATGCCTATAATAAAGAAAACAGGATCATACATTTGAGATTTAGGAAGAATTCAGAAAAAAATTGGGGTAAAATTTCCAAATATACAATACATAACATATGTCCTTTCAGCTGGATATTGTGACAAACCCGAATTTAATTTTTTAAAGCCTATTATTTTTAGTAATAAATATTTTTCAAGTTGCAGAATGTTTGGTTGTCTTAATTAGTGGACTAATATAGAAAATTTGGTAGTTTTACTATGACGGTATTTGCAAGTCAGTAACTAAAATTCAACTTTAAAAAACGAGAATAAATTTAACAATAAACTCAGGTCGCAGTGGCGTGGCGTGCTTTGAATTGTAGGGGATGCAATCTGGCAAAATTTGTGTGGAAAAACTCCGTTCCGCGGATGCACGTTATATATTCAAATGGAGTATTAAGATTATCTATATTGTAATGAAAGATAAAGTCTTCCATTGATATTCCAGCGAGTGTGAGCTACTTTTGGAAGTTTTCGCTTTATCAACAAGTCGATGACAGCGGATCGTTTAGTTGAGTGACTAAAGAAATTTGAGAAACCTGTGATTGACTGAAAGAAGATTCGGCACTCACGAATCTTGTCACATGATTTCGATAAAACAATATTTAAACGATGAGCAAAGCAGTATACAAAAAGGGCATTTGGAAATTTCTTTAACTCGGGTTTGAAGACAGCTAACTTTACCCGCCATAACTGAAGCTCCGTCATAGCAATTGTAACTTGGAACCACATGCGAAATTCTCCATAACATGAACTATATGTTCATGCAAACGAACTACTCTTCTATCATCGGAAATATTTTTAAAACTAATGAATGTTCCTTTCGTGTGGCCAAAAGAAGAAATGTATCTCAGAGTGGTTGGCAACATAGATCGACAGGAAATATCCGTGGTTTTATCACAAATAATTGCGACAAACTCAGAATTGTGGGTTTCAGAAGTAACTTTAATTTTTAGTAAGAGTGCAGGAAATAGCCACTATTAAATCATTTTGAATATTGTTTGATAATCCAGAAAATACTGAAGCTGATTTTTAATTTCAGGATTATGTTTGGCCAAAAGTGAAATTAATTCAACATAATTTTTCCAATTAATAGAATCTTGACCCTCGCCCTGTCCGCGAAAGGCTTGCTTCTAACATGCCAAGTGGCAAAGAACGTCTGTAAAAATTTTAGTAATTTTCCGGTTCTTTTGAACTAACTCATTTTTCTCATAATTGAGGATTTATAATGAGTGTCTACTAGATTTTCAATCCTTTGGCCTGTACCGAATTTAGAAAGAGCCAAAACCGATTTTAAATGCTCGGAGGATTTTTGGCCATGCCTATCAACGGCGTTATGAAAATTATTTAAAGCATTAAATCAAACCACAAACGTTCTTTTCAGTTGAAAATAAAATGCAAGGCCAACAAAAAAATTTTGTTAATCTTGACAACCGGTAAAAGCCAGTAATAATATTTTAATAGAAAAATACCTAATGCAAGTTTTATTTTCACTTAAAATATGTAATATTGGTTTCGGTCTACCATTTTTAATTATGAATTTATTTTCCGTAAATGAACATGAGCCAAAGGATTGCTGCAAAAAATCATCCATTATGCAAAAAGGCTTACCATCAACATCACCCATTATATTTAATAAAACAAAAACAAACTAAAAAAAACTAACAAATAATATATAAAAAATTTTCAATATCTCCAATTTTCTTTTCAAACTTACTTTTTAAAACTACTTGCACTATTTTTAACTCACAAAACAAATCGCACCAACTAAATTGCTGGCAAAACAAATTTATTTTAATTAATTAATAATTAATTACTCCAAAAATACTGCTTTTTACTATTTTCTACAATTAAGTCATTATTTTCAAACCACATTGTACAAATTCATTTCCGATTAGATTGCTCATAGAAATGAATTTTCTCAAATCTTATTAGAAAGCTTCTCTCCGCTCTCACCCAACAAAAAATTACTCACAAACCTTCGTATGGATGCAAAATCTGAATTGCTTCCCTTGGCCCTGGTCACAGGAACAAACTTTCGTTGTGACTCCCCATCTCCGCTTCCCTCTTCATCCACAAGTTCGCACCGAAGTGCGTCCCAACGGACAGTCAAGGGAAGCAATTCAAATCCTGCTTCTCGAAGCTCGTTGGCGTGTTTCTTTGGGTATAGAGAATAGGTTTCGTTTGCGAATTCAGAGAGAAGGAAGAGAGAGCTTTCGCTCATGGACATAACTAAAATAGAGAATTTATATCTTAACAGTGGAGGCTAGAAAAAGCAGCAATAATATAAAGGTAATCTCAGAATGATAAAATAAAAAAGAAAAAGTTTTGTAAAAGAAAAGAATAATTATTGACAAAATTTGAATTTTTATTTTTATTTCTTAAGAAATTGTAAGGGTGCATGCATCCCTTGCTTCCAAAGACGCCACGCCACTGGCTCGGTAGATATAGAAAACTAATGAAAACCCATAACTTTCACTAAATAATAAATAAAAATCTGTTGGTCGTTTAAAACATTCGCTGTAGTTTTGAACGAACAAATTATGGGAACTTTTCTATAGTTTTGTTCAGCTTTTGTTGCGTAGATATTAGAAATATTCTAGACAAAATAGCGGATTAATAAAAGTTGTCTTGTAGCTAAGCTATGAACGCACATTATAGAAGAAAAGATTTTATTCTAAGACGCGACGGCAGATTTTATATATACAAAATATGCAAAGATTTTTACTACAAGGCTAGCGACTAATTGGAACACTAGTAAATTGTATTCTAGGATTCTAATAAATTTATTAGAAAAAATATTGGCCGATCATTGAATTTTCACCATAGAAATATTATTTGAGATCGCCACTTGGAGATCCTCCACAGTATCGTAGGTAGCTTTTTGCCATGAGGGGATATGACTTAGTATATTTAGATTGCTCCGATTTTCACTACTTAATGCATCAGAACGGGGTCTTTTCGCAGTTGTTTCTGCAGATGATTCTGCATTTCTATGGTTTTCACCGTTTAAAGGCTTGCCGAATGGTTTTATTGGCAGTAAAAATTTCTTGATTCCGAGATAATAAACAAAAAAATTTTAACACACTGTCACAATTATAAACTAGAGTTAATTTGACACTAGAGTAAATTAATGTTAACGCTCCAAGGAACGCCTTCGAATTGTACTGTGTATTGTGCTCGATAAAATTGTATCGAGTTAGAACAATCTATGAAGTGTGAAGCTTACCCGCACTTATAACTTAAACTTTATCATAATTTTACCCGCAGAATATTTTCTTGAACTTTAATATTTCTACTGACTCGACAATTTTTATAAACTTCAAAATATTAAGGAGGAATTAAATCGACAATCAAAGCCAAAAGTTAGTCCTATTTTTTAGGAAGCTCATATTCTCATAATTTACTACATTAAAAAATATTCGAAATATTAAATATTGAATAAAATATGCTCATAACTACTAGTCATTTCACCCAAAATTGGAAAAATGATTAAATTTCTTGATTTATTATAATGTTAAAATTTTGAGTATTTAGGAACCGAGGTGCCACTATTGGCTCATTGTATTTACTTTACATGTGCTCGATGTGTCCAAAATTACAGTGAGCATCCTTTTCGTGGATCCTGATTGGTCGGCATGCTCGAAGCGCGGAAATTATACAATACTCAAATGCATAGCCGTCACAAAAACATAGCTGATTTTTATATAATTGCACAAAAACAAAATTGCATATTACATAATGCCAAAAGAGGTGCTGGTGCTTAAGAAATTGCATGTATACTTAAATAAGTAGATACGAGCCTTTTATTCAATTATATTATAATTTTAGTAGGCTCAATTGACTGCCACTGATTATATGTGTTGCAGGTTTTATTGGAATTAATTCAGTACCTACTTGTTTTGAAGACATTAAATTCGACACCATTATTGCGTCCCAATCGATAATAAGTTCAATGTCCTTTTTTATTGAGTCAGACATTAGTTGAAGTTCAGCCTTGGAGATATCTAAAGCAACCAGACCAGACTCATCAAATTGATGCAAGCTTTGGTTAAGCTGTTCTGTTGGACACACTAAAAATTTCACAATGGGCCTCTTTGGTCTAAAGCCATACAATTTGCCAAATAGGATTTTGTTAGACTCTAGGTGCCTCATAGGGTTTTTGTTGATTGCCTCTCCATGGTTTTAGAGAGATTAGAAGTATTTGCTGTTGAGCGGTTTGTTAGAGTTTTCCCTTTTTCTAAGTATGGGATGAACATGTGGATGTTTCCAAAGGTCTGGATAAACTCCGAAGAAGTACGAAAAGTTTGCGCAGAGGGTTAGCCAAAGCTTAGGCGCAGTGGGTATTTTGTCTGGCTGTTGGCATCGAGCTCTTGATACACCTAATCTCGCGAATTCTAAAGAAGACCCTATCCGTTGTGTGTAATATTTGCGCGCAGGGGATGTCATAGCAGTTTTGGACAAAAAGGAATTTAAGACGAACAGAGATTCTAATAAGTCGGTCTTGGATTTACTGTCTATTATCACATCCCTCTTGTAGACAGTTCTCTTATTGGATGGGATGGAAAATTTGTATGGGAAGTCAGCGCTGACTAGGCAGTGGTCCGAATTGCCGAGACGTGAATCAACTTAGAGAAGCCAAGGCTCGATTTGGGATGTTGCGCCATTGGATTGATGGAACTTCGACATAGTATCGCTTTGGATGTGAAGTAAGAAACAGATCAAGAAGATGGGCTCCTTGACCAGCAACATCAGGCACCTTCGGGGGGTGATCGAAAGCCCACTTAACATCAACTCTTTTCAATTTGGAGAAGGAACTACTCTGTTAATTTTGGACTAATCTCTAGGGGTTATGCAAGAAGAGGTCATAAGGGAGTATTATTCTGGGACTCATTTGTGGCCATTGTTTTGTTAAGTATCATCTTAAAAATTAAGGAATTACGAATGGGCATAACATAAGCTGTCGCTTTTGTATAAAAACTTCTGCAACATTAGAGCACATTCTGAGAAGTTTCCAATGGAAGGCTTTATGGAGATTTAATCCCAGGTTCATTATAGGCTACCCAATATAGCCTTTAATTCTACCTGGGCATAGTACTTACACAGGGTCACACAATAAACTTTATTGCTGGCAACCTGCAAATTTTCAATAAAAAACTGAAAAATGGTCCAAAATTGCATGATAAATTAAATTCTTAAATAATTTAATTAAATATAGTCTCTTGGTTGAAAAATAATTTTTTAAAAAGGATAAATGTATTATTCTAGCCACCAGTACCAGCTAAACCATGGCGTGGTGTAAGAGATGCGTCAAAAGATGGCATTGGTTGTCCATCAGTGATTACAATGGAACAAATTGAAGAGCTTACTGGATTGAAGGACATGGAAGATTGTCTCAGCATGACAATAACCTCACCAAATGTAATATTCTTTATTTACTTTTGAAATTTATTCAATACCACACAATATTTTTGAATAAAAATCAGCTTTCTGGTAAACTTCCTGTAATGGTATACCTGCACGGTGAATACTTGTACGAAGGAAATAATCTTGAAGGTGCCCCAGAATATCTACTGGAAAAGGATATAGTTTTAGTAGCACCACAATATCGTCTAGGACCATTTGGATTTTTATCAACACTAACACGTGAAATTCCTGGCAATGCAGCTGTTTTCGATGTAATTCTAGCTCTACGATGGATTAAGCATTTTATTCCAAATTTCGGTGGTGATCCAAATAAAATAACCATTTTTGGACAAGTTGGTGGTGCTGCTCTTGCTCATTTGTTGACATTTAGTCCAGCTGTAGGAAATATGAAAAAAATATGCCATTAAACGCCTTTAATTTAAATATATTTTAATTAGGTACCTAGAGACTTATTCGATCAAGTAATCTATCATTCTGGATCAGCTTTAATGCCGACATTCCTTACATCAGATCCGATTAGATTCTCCAAAGATATTGGTGTAAAAGCTGGATGCGAATTAAAAACTATTGATGATCTCAATAATTGCTTAGTAAAACTAACTACATCGGAACTTATTAAAGGTTTTATTTCACATGCAGTAAGTTCTAATAAATTTGACAGTATTTTTTATTAAATTTTGTTAATTTTTAATACTCATTTAATTAGCAAGAAAATGCTCACGAAGGTGTCGGCAATTTTGGTGGTGTTCAATTTACAATCGGTGGTCCAAGTGGTATTCTACCTCATCATCCTACAATTATTCTACTGGAAGAAAGAAATATGTCTTATCCAGCAATGGGTGGTGTTCCAAAGAATGCCGGATCAAGAGCTATAAAAGGTATTATATTATATTTAAAAATTATTTAACAAAATTATTATTTTTTTTGTTTTCTATTTCATAAAGAAATTTTCGAGTCAGACTTCGAATCAACAATTCCCGATGCATTCTATAAAAGTCAAGATTACATCAATCATATCATAATGCAAACTGTTGGTCTTGATGTAAATGGTGTACTAACGAACTTTGTCGAAAGAGAACTATTCTCTCCAACTACACTCAGAAATGGAACATTTAAAGCAATGCTTCCTGGATTAATCGATGTAAATATAAACTTTTTTTAATTCTATTCTATTTAATATAATTTAATTAACTTAATTTCGTTATAGCTTGCTGGACTATTCAATCACAAAGCCCCAGTACTGATGGCGCTTAAAAGAAACGCAAAACATCTACCGAAAAAGACATTCCTTTACTCTTTCGATTATAAAGGACAATACAATAGATATCCAGATTTTGAGGAAGACTCAGAAACACCATTCCATGGTGGTGTATCATTAACAGATGAAAGTATTTATCTTTTCCCATATCCAGAACAAGTGCAGCACTTAACTGCATTGGACACTGTAATGGCTAAGAAAATGGTCGAACTGTGGACGACATTTGCAACAACTGGTGTACCAACTTTGGATGAATCTGCAGTATGGCCGCCGCTTACAAATATTAATGGTCCATACTTTAAGATTGATGTTAATACATCTATTGGACAGGATTATTTTGATGAATTTTCGTCGACGGTACGTGAGGAAATGAAAGGAGTTACGTTAGTGAAGTGATCAAAATGGAATTTTGCAAAATAGTTAGTGGTAAATTATTGGATGATAGAGATAAAAATTTTGTATTTATTATTCTGATTTCTTGTTTTATTTTATTTTTAAAAGTAAGTGTAGAAGTTGCTTCAGAAAACTTCCTTCCATTATTCTAAAAGAAGAGCGCATGCCTTATCCCGATGTGCGCAATGTTTATTTGTGTATAATTTTCATTTTCTTACATGCGCGAAGAAAACCTCAACTGATTTGGATTAGGCTCTAGCAAGCTTAGCTTGAAGTATGGAAGAGAATATAAAAAGTCAGGGGTCAGAAGGGGGGGGGGTGTGGTGGGTGGTAGTGATGAGCAAAACTAGTCTTGCAGTCTTGCCTGGTCTTGGACATTTAGCAAGACCAAAGCAAACCAAGAAAAGACAGGGCAAGACAAGACTGCAAGATCAAGATAGCAAGCCTTTTTGAACATCACTAAGTGCCAAAAGTCTGGCAGTGATGAGCAAAAAGTCTTGTCTTGTCTTGGTGTTGCTAAATATGGTAATAGTGGAGTGCCTGGAAGTTTTGGCCTCAGACTTTTGTTACGGTGAATGAATTTACGTGGTCGAGGTGGGATTTTGTTTTTTATACTATAAATTGCAAAGTTGACCAAAAATTTTTTTGTGCTTTTACCCTGGGGCTGAATGCCACCCCTTCTTTGGGGGTGAAAATTTTTTCATTGAAAATAGGTCCGGGAATAGATAGATCGGCTAATTCTAAGCAACTTTTGTTCTGTAAAGTTTTTTCTGAAGTTCAATGCTTTTCGAGATATTCGCGCGTGAAAATGTCAATTTTTCAACCAAAAAAAAATAAGTTTTCAATCGGTTTTTTACAAATAACTCAAAAAATAAGTATTTTAGCGAAAAAATTATTATTATTAAAAATGTAGCTTATAAAAAAACAAAAAAATGGTGGGGTTATGGTGTCTGTAGACCCAATACAAAAATAGTAAAAGCTTGTTGAAGCTTTGTTCTTATTTGTCAAACGCCAAAATAGAAAGTTTGAACTTGAAATAAACAAAAAATAATGCATTTTTCGGGAAAAACTCATTAAACCCTTTTTAAAGTGCTTGAAAAAACTTTTATTTTTGTTTTTTTATAAAACTCCCTAGCATTAAAACTAAGCGAGTTATGCCGAAAATCAAGTTGGCCTTATTTTTTCGGCAACAAAAAAATGTGAAAATCACCCCCTAATTACCACCCCCATTGAAAATAATCGGTACCACTTCACAATTCACTTTATTAATGTACTTGTAATATGTTCTAGAAGTTTGACCGTTTTACAGTGCTTAGTTTTGTAAAACTTGAGCTTGAAGTGAAGAAAGCATTTTTGTAATTTTGCAAAGTATTGCCTTTTCTTCAAAATAACTCGAAAACTATTAATGATACGCAAAATTTTGTACAGTACAGAATCGTAGGTTTTGGTTTTCTGAAAATTTTGGTTGTTTTTTTTTAGGAACTTAGTACTGCATGCTTAATAAAGATGTAAACAGTGTAAGTATAACTTCAAAATACATATATTATTTTCCAAAACGCTTACAGACTGTAAGTTACAGTTAAACAAATATGATACAGCCGTTACAACCACAGCAAGTTAACAATATTATGTATTAGGTGATCTGGTGTATGTTAAGTGTAGGGGGTTACCCACTAAAATAGAAGGGAAGGAACAACGTCGCTTTGGCCAAATCGAATTTGTAAAATCACAAACCCTTAACAAATTCTAACCCGACCAAACGCTTAACAGGCAGATACGCCTATTGTTCTATAAAACCACAAAAGTATATCGTTAGCGAGGAAAAGCCAACGCGCGTTCACAGCCCAGAAGAATGGACAGTGTAGCCTAATTATTCAACGTAAGCAATTATGATTAACTTAATAAATGTGAAGATATTTATATGAACATTTTAGTAATAATAATTTGTAAATATAGGTATGTGTATTCATGAGTTGTAAACATTTTTATGGGTGTAAGATAAATAATATAGTATATAATTAAATTGTAATATAATTATGGTTATTTAATATATCTTAATATATAAAAACTACGTGTCACAATGTTTGTACACGCTAATCTCCGAAACCGCCCAACAGATTTAAATGAAAATTTGGGAATGTGTAGGGTTGGTTCCAGATTGAAAGATAGGATAGGTCAAGATAAGTGAAGCTGTTGTCGAAATATAGAGAATTTCAATGTTTCACTGATTATATTTAAGTTGGCGGGGCGAAAAAATATTTAATTTTAATTGTCATGTACATATAAAAAACCGTTAGCTTTAAAAAAGCACTCCGATTTTTACGAGTGACAACGTATGAATTAGTGTATTGAGTGTACTGAGTGTACAGTGTGTACAGTATGTACAGTGTGTACAGTGTACCGTGTACTATATACTATGTACTAGATATTAACGGTATACACTGTAAAAAAAAAATGTAAATTCACAGTCCAAATGTATAGTAAAATTACAAATCGCGGTATGAAATACTAATTTACTACACAATTATTGTAATTTTACTATAAATTTTGTAATTTCATATAAAGAAATTGAGAATCTCCAATACTGCATGACGTAAATGTTGATTACATGATTGTGACCTATATTTTATACAATGTTGTGCATTTTTCTTAATCGTTTATGTAGGAAAATTACAATATGTTATGTGCTGAACTTTGTACTGTAATTTTACAGTAAGAGGCGTAATTTTAGGACTTATATTTTCAGTAAAATTACAAATTGTTCATTGGAATTTAAGGTTTAAATTTTCCCTCTCATAGATAAAATTCACAGGTAACAATGGATTGGACTATTTTTATGTATAGGGAGAGGGCGGGCATACACAAAATTTTGAAAATTTACAAAACTATTAAGTGAAAGTTCCAATACTGAATGTATTTTTACATCGCACAAATAATGTATATTTACTACACAGTTAGTAAAAATACGCAAATTAGAATTGGAATATTCCTAATAAAATATATTGCAAATTTACAAAACTGCTTGTGAATAAAACTTCCAGTATTATTTTTGTGAAAATTAACACAGAAATTTTTTAAAGTGTACTATAACTACCGGAGCCCGCAAAAACACACCAGTTAAGAAACATAATTTATATACAAAATAAAAATATTTGTGAACATTAAAATATTAGCATCCATTGTTCTTTATATACTTCCACCGAAAAATGCATAAAAGCTTTTAATTGGTGCGATTAAATAAAATGTTAATAAGAAAATATATAAATGTCGAGTTTTTGCATTATGCCTCAGATAGCGGTACATCTTGAAAACGATCCACGTGTATATTTCAATGAAGAAAATGCTCTCCAACGAGCTTTCCAGCCACCAAAAACTACACTTACTGAATTTTTTACACTGTGCCAAAAACCTGATATTTTCGGACAATTCGCAACAACATTGTTATATACCTACGTCCCTCGCTATTATACATGGAAAAAATGAGGTAAAAAATGGAAGCCACGTAGACAAGGCGAACCACATCCAACTATCGCACGCGTATTGAAAGCAAAGACATTGGGACGACTTTACACAGTACATCCAAAACAACGTGAATGTTTCTTTTTGCGTTTGTTGTTGCTGAATGTTCCAGGACCAACGTCTTTCGAATTTTTACGAACAGTCAATGGTCAAATATTCAATACATTTCAAGATGCATGTCGCGAGTTTCAATTGCTGGAAGACGACAATCATTGGGATCTGACACTTACTGATGCAGTATTTGCATCTACGACGATTATCATTCGTCAACTGTTCGCAATTATATTGACGACACCCAACAGAACCATCGGTTTTGTGGGAAAAATACAAGAACTGACATACTTCGCAGAATTAGACAAACAAACCAATATCCAAACACTCCAACTTTTATAGGAATGCTTGGTTTTCCGTTAATGGTTATAAATATTTGTTGAAGATTTGGATTAAATTTAAATGTCTTAAGGTTGGGTGCAGCGAGTCGGAAAGGCATCATCTTTGTTTATTTACGCGTCGGAAAACAAAACCAAAAACATAGTTTACCAGCAAGTTTTGTAAAAGAATACATACATACATAGGTAATTTTGGTCACACTTAATATGAAAGCATATTGAATCTAATATCTCCAAATTTTACAGAAGTAAGTATTGGTTCTTTCCTTAGATATTGCGAATAGTTTGATTTTCAATATTTGCATTAATTTCACATGTTTTGACGAACACAATTTCGCAATATAAAAGAAAAACAAAGTTGGTTTTTTGGCATTGCTTTTTCCAACTATAAAATATTTGTTTCATTTTTTGATTTTGTTTTATTGTTCTCGAAAAGTTTTGTTATTGTTCTAGATTAAATTAAAAAAAGCTATAGAAAATGGCCCTCGAATTTCGAGTGCTGGATGCTGCTAATTGCATTAATTTTAAATCTTTTAACGTTCATGGTTATAACAGAATACACAGGCAATTTTGGTCATAGTTCAAATTTTGAATCTAATGACTCCAACTTTTATAGGAATAGTTGGTTTTTTTCTAATGGTTAAGAAGAGTTGAATTTTGAAGGTTTGGATTGATTTTAAATGTTTAAACGTTGGGTGCAGCGAGGCGCACCGGGTCCCAGCTATCCAAAATACAGAAAATAAGCGGTTCATTGAGACACTTCACCTGCGTATGAAAATTCATATCTCGAAAAATGCCATGTCAATGGATGGTTTTTATTGTCTCGATCAAAATGTCAGATCCCTAATAGTTTCACATTTTGTTATTTCGATTCAAAATACCAAAAAATTGCCTTTTTCAAACTCTCCTACTGTATATTAAAATTCATATCACCTGATTACTACTATTGGCTTATGGGAGCAGCATAGGCGCGCCGGATCCCAACTAGTATAATTATAAATAAAGAAGGAGTTGATAGATCTATGTTACTACAACAACAGCAAACAACATCAAATGTACATTCCTTTGATAAGTGTTTTAAATAATTCCAGGTTTTCAGCAATAAGCAATGCTAATATTTATTAAAATTATTTTTTCTTGTAAATGGATCTTAATGTAAATTAAAAAATTATTATTTACAAATACAACTTACCTATGTATTCGCTATTTATTTCCATTCTGTTTTTAAAAGCTACTCAATTTTGTTAGTCCCTTATAGTCCCTGTTTTTCACATCCCAGAAAAATCTTCTTTGCCCCTTGTTCTCGTGAGTGCGCTTGTAAATCAAATAAATTTGATCTACCAGCTTACACTGTTAAACAATCGTACACGCCAAAACACTTCAATCATTGAACGTGGCCGTTCTATTGACTCTCCGTGTTTTTGATTTACAATCGCACACGCGCCAACAAGGTTACACTCTTACAAGCGCCAGACGTGACCGCAGCCTAAGAAAAGTAACGTTAAGGTCGGTTTAGACGCATGAAAATCGATGCTAAGATCGTAATAAAAAAAGAAATTTCGATGATTTTTCCCCCTTTAAAGTACTTTTTTCCATCAATCAAAAATGCTTATATAAAAAAATACAAGGTTTTCTAGCCCTGTTTCAACAAATTCTTATAAATTATATATCAGTACTATACCCAACCCATCTATTTTTTGTAAATATTTTGACATTATTTCAAAGGAAAAACATCAAATCAGGTATGCCAACATTAAGACCGTGCAACCGCTACGGCGGAATTTTATTTACCTTTCTTCTTTTACTGCAAAGATAAAAAAGTTGTAGTTTATTGAAAGTGAAAAGAGTCAGGGCTGTCGAGAGGGAAGGGGAGATGGAGGGAATCCCCCCGGGCCCGGCCTTCCTAAAGGGGCCCCGTAAATCTTATTCACCAATAAATAAATTTTGTATTTTATTTTCCTAAAATTCTTACTAATTTGAAGAAATTTTCTTAAAAATCGTGAATTAATAGCCGTGTTCCTTTTCTACTTTTAAGTACTCCGAAGTAAAAAATTAAAGGAACGCAAAATTTGTCGATTTGAGTAAAACCTATCTAATTTGCTGTGAGAGCAGGAGTAGTTCCAAGTAAATACGAGTAAAAAAGAGCAGAAAAGGAACACGGCTAATAATAACTGAATTTAGAATCGAAAGTAAGAAATTGTTTAGAATTTTTTTTTAAAAATTGGCGCGTTTATTTTATCGTGCTGCTCGTTCCGCGGTTGAATGAAGGCGCTACTTATTCTTGTTGGCTACGATCGTTGTACATTCTAACAGAAGTTGTGGCAGAACGGTTTCTATTCAATGCCCTGATATACCAACTTATATTTATATACCTTGTTATTAAAACAATTTGTTTCAAAAACAATTTTCCGAAGATTTCTCAAACCTTTCCTTCATAGAATCAGCATGTAAATATTTCATTCAGCATATTCTATAAACGTTTTTCATGGGTGGGGGCAGTGCCGCGGCCAGACAATTGGAGACCCTGTACAAAAATTCAGCGAGAGGCCCCAGAAAGTCTACCTTCGCTCGCGATTTTCCTTCATAGAGACTCCTCCCCGCGACAGAATTATGACCCATATGCTGATTTGTGTGGCCCATACTCATTTTTGTGGCCCATTCAATGAAGTAAAAATGCAAATACTGAATTCAAATGAATGGCACTGGGTGGCGGGGAGGGCTCGTAATTGTTTGTCCCCCCGGGCCCGGATTTTCTCTCGACGGCCCTGAAAAGAGTAAACATATTTAAGATAATGGAAAAGCGTGCGATTCTTGAATGTCAAAATTCATTCTTTCAATTTTGGCACTATCCGATTTTATTTCTGCCACTGAACTATATAAAGACGATTATACTTTTTGGGTCAATTAATTTGTTTGGAAATTTATCAGATGACCAGTCCATTATAGTCATGTCAGTGATACGAACGAATAAAGGTTGCATAAAATAAACGATTTGTATATAGACCGTCTACAAATGGTCTATAGACCGTCTATGAAGACCGTACTTTGTCTCGTCTAGTGTCCACACTATGATTTGAATTTAGCCTACGTCCGCGTCACTTCATTAATTGTTTCCACTCTCTGGGTCGATATCGTCCAAATCTGTGCTGCCCTTTGACTCGTTGGCTGGTAGCAGGAATAGCAAAGAATCAAACGCAAACCACGTGGCCTTTTTAGGAGAGGTGCCACTCTTCAGGCTATTTTTTTTGCTCCCGGTTGAAGGATTTTTTAGATTATGGATTTTCTTTTCAATGTCTGCCATTGTCACGTCGTGCTTTTTATCCACCCAGCGGGAAATGTAAGCATTCAGCACGCATTGTTCAGGCATTCGTGCGAAGGCGTGGATGCATTACTTCAGGATACCCACTTCATTTCTTTTTTTACATTGATGTCCTACGGAGGGAAGGTATATAAGCCAGCTATTTACCTTACCTCTGCATTACTAGTAAGGGGAAAAGAAGGATTGATTAGCTTACTTCTGCATTACTTGTAAGGGAAATCGAAGCATTGATTTACCTTACCTCTGGATTACTAGTAAGGCGAAGGTAGCCATAAGTCTCAAATTACTTAGTTACTTTGGCATTACTATATAGTAGAATAGGAGCATTGTAGAAAATAAATTAATTAATTAATTTCTTTCATTATTAATATGAAATATTTTCAGCAACTTTTGCGTGTTGATTCGGCATATCTATTTGAAACGACGCAATTTGGAGTTAAAATGAATTTCTAATTTAAAATCTGAGAGCAATTACCTAATTGTTATTTATTGGAACTGTCCCTTTCACGCTTGCATTACCTCTGCCTTCTCTATGTATGTCAACGCAACGGGAGGTTTTTTAGTGCACTCAAAAATAATCATTATGTATATGCCCTATTATTTGAGCATTAAGGGAGAAATACATATCTTTCAGAACATTTTTCACCTATCCCTTACTTTTGCATTGCTGGTAACTTTCTTTAAACGAAGGCTTACCTTATGCCTTCTTTAGGGAATGCGTTACCATATTTTCCGCTGGGCAGTGATTCAAGTCTCAATTTTTTTTACGCGGTTTCTGTAATCGGAACTCGTAACATCCCAAAGACAACCAGACGCCGGATAATCTTCGATAAGTTGTAAAGCCTGAACTATAATAGACGTAGTTTGACGTACGTTTTTAACGAACATACACGTACGTATCTCTCACCGTAGACCTTCACGTACAATCGGCTATAATAATCGCAGTAAACATTGTTTGAATTTGAGTCTGAATACAACAAGTATGCTACAATTTTGACATTACAACGCCGTCAACTGGGATCCAGGTCCCATAAGACGGCGTTTTACTACGTTTAACGAAACATTAACGAAAACAAGTTCATGTGATGTACGTTTATTATAGTCAATCATTCATTTTCATCATAGAGCCCTGAGAACACAGGGATTGACGTACGTTGTTTCCCGTCTATTATAGTTCCGGCTTAATACTTTTTCGTTTGACCACATTTAAAAAAAAGTTTAAATAATGTAAATAAAAACCGCCGAAACACAAACTCGGTAGGCGATGTGTCTACGGTTCCACTTGGTCTCCCATTCCGATTGGGAGACCGTGGACCTGCGTTTTTTGGCCTCGCAACAGACTCGTAGACGGCAATTGGTCTATAGACATGTCTATGTAGACAACTCTAGACATGTCTCGGAGACCAAAATCGCGCAACTTGTCTATAAGCGTGTACTAGCCTAGGAATACAAAGAAGTACAAAAGAATGCAAAGAAGTATTTTAGGAGTATAGATTTTCAAAGGAGTACTGTTCATGAAAAAGGAGTATAAAGCTCCTTAAAGGAGCGCGGTTGGTCACCTTATTTTATCAAACTTTCTGTATTTTAATAATTACTGCAGGTGTAAGGTAGAATTAGTTTCATATCGTAGGAAATCTTCCAAACCATAACAATTTGTTAAAGATAAGAGGAGAGGAAATACGATAGGTTGTGAGCAGCGCTGCAATAAACGAGGATGCAGATTGTCAAAACCGTGACTGTTCATCCATTCCCAAGTAAGGGAAGGGTGGCAGGTAGAATGAACAAACGCTAACATAACCCTACAAAAAATGTCGGGGTTTATTTTAATACGAAGTAAAGGATGGCAACAAGAGATTTATGATGATTGGTTCATCTTTTCCACACAATCTTCATAGGTGCTTCGTATTCGTTCGTTATTTTGCTGCAGCCACAACCCTATGCCCTTTTCCAGTAACATAAACATTTTCAGGCTTGTTTGGCTTTTCTGTAAGCTTTTCCTTTCTTAAGCTTTTTTCACGTAATAATAAAAGCTCTTATAAAACTGGGATAACAGCCCAATCCAAGCCCCAAACATAAAGGGCAGGAATTACCCCAAAATCTCACCTTCAAAACAACCTCAGATGTCACTACTTGTGTACTAAAACTTCCCCACCCTTATATCTCCCTAAACCTTAACGAATGTTCTCCTTCATACGGAAAATCCCCTTTATGAAATCCCCTCTGCCCTCCAAAAAAAATTTTCCACACCCCTAAAACAAAAGGGGGATGATTGGAAGTTCCTTTTTTTTGTTAGTCTTTCATGTAAACAAATTTGACTTTTCGCAAATCTCCTTTTTTCAAATACCGCACACCGGTATACTCCAAAATAAAAAAAAACAAGAAACGAATAGTGGGGAATGAATTTTTTTAGGTGGGGAAATAAAACGTTTTATTTTATTTTTTTGAGTGGGGAGGAAGGGAAATGTATTTTTATGTTTAGAATGCGCCAGTCTCGAGCTTGATTTCTTCCGTATAAAACGCAATCCTTCGTTTTGTCTAGGGTGTATGGTCCTTTTTTAGTTGTGTAAAAAAATGTATAAATAAAAATAAATATATAAAAGAGTTTAAAGTTTAATGTAGAATTTAAAAAAGTGTTTTTTTGTGTAAATTTATAAACTTAAAGTGTTTAAAGGGAAAAATAATAAAAACTTTCATAAGGACATATTTTTTGTGTCATTCATTTATGATGGTATTTTTTTTTCGGTGAGACCATAGCGTGATATGAAAAAAACAAGGATATGAGATGCAAGGAATGACAAGAGGATATTATACGGTCATGCGCCCTTATCGGTATCGTAAATGTGTGTAGTAGAATTATAAACAAATATCCTTTTAGCTGTCAAAAAATTTACGAGACAGAGTAAATTGGTAGTAGGTGGAAAATTAATTGAATAGAGTTTTGTTTATTTATTTTTTTTTGTTTTTGATGTGAAGGAGGTGAATTACATGAAATTTTTTTTATTATAATTGTAAAAGATAAATAAAATAAAGAGAGGGTTAGAACAATATATACCCCATTCAGAGCATCCCCAACTACTGTGTATCGTGACGTTATTTTTTTTTGTTGTTGTTCAAAGTATTCTGCGCGTTTGTGAGTCAGTCTCTTTATGATATTAGTAACTAACTATATAGAGACATTTACAGCAAGGATATTCTATAGTTACAAAAAAAAAGGACATACCCCGTGCTTGTTGAGACTTCTCCACTGGAGGATAATTTTTTTATTACTAAAATCTCGTACAAAATTTACTAAAATATACAAGGACGAATTTTTTGTTGTTGTTTCGGTGTGTATAGTCAAACGTTGTCCTTTCGAGACGTCGTGTCGGTACAAATCTTATTCGTTTTTTACATACATTTCTATATATGTATATGGCGACATATGCGATAGTATGCGACTATTTTGTATTGGTATGAGTTTTTAACGTAATGGTGTGAGTGCATTAGTATTAGTCATTCAATTTTATAGTGTTCACACCAAATCGAAAGCTCTCCTCACTCACTCAGTTTGTTTGGTTTTTTTTTGAGAGAAGGATTCTGGTTCTTGTGTCTGCTTGTGCTAGGAGGGCTGGTTGGTCCTTATTATTTTACATTCCTCGGGAAAAAGTCCCGGCTAGATTGTATGGATGTATAATACAAACTATATATATATACATGTATGAATGTATGTATTATCATTGGATATCAGGCAAAAAGCGTAAAATTCTTATGCACAGACATTTTATTCAGTATTAAGCGGCCATTCTTGTAGCGCGGTCCTGAAGTTTGTAAGTAAGAAAGGACTTTTAAGGATAATACGTGAAAAAATTCATTTTTTTTGTTGTTAAGTGATTTTCGTCCTTTTTTTGGAGAGTTGAATGCTATCTTTTTTGGTTTATTTAATATTTATATATTAGTGAAGGTGAAAGTATATGAAAAGATAAAATTGATAAAAGTGTTTTATTTTATTGGGAAAAAGTAAAGAGAGAGAAAAATCGAAATTAAAAAAAAGAGTTGTTATTTTTAAAACGAAAAAGAAAATAAATTTTTGATTAATATTTAATTTCGGGAAAAAATTTATATATATGTATATATAAAAAAAACGAGTGTATTTTGTGGTGTATAACCCCCGGTATCTTATACACAGTGAATGGATTTTGTGGTAAAATCCTTAAGGCAACAACAAAAAAAAAATTGGAATATTTAAACTCAGGGATTTTCGAAGGGTTCGTTGTATATCTTTGGAGGATTTCAAAAAAAAAATAAATAAAAAAAAAACAATTTATTTATTTTTTTCATCGAAAAGGGTAAGTGTTTTCTTCCTGTTTTTTTTATTTTTTTTTAATATAATAAAACACATCCTTCTTCTCTACAATCTCATATCTTCCCCATAATTTTTATTCTTTCAAAATTCATGCATGTGTTTACTTTTTTTAAAGAAAATTTTTTTTCCACGATATTAAACACTTTGAAAATCTGAAAGTCCTTGCCCGGAAAAAAAGGCAGAAAAAAACTTTTTTTTTCGTTATATTTATTCATAAAGAAAAATATTTCGTATTTTTTTTTGCTGTGTGTGTTTTGTTATATTTTTTTTTCTGGGGGGGTGGAAAATGTTCTTAGTATGAAAATCAAATTATATCCTGGAAAATTTTGCTACCGTCTTTTTTTTGTTGGATTTTATTTTTACACAAAGAACAAAACAAAAAATGAAAATTTAATTCCTAAGGGATTACAAGGTTTTTTTTCTTCTTCTCTGCTCCTTAGGAAATGAAGTTATACGCGGTGTTTCTTTTATTATTTTGTATATATATATTAATATATATTTTCTGTGCATTCGTCCTTTTTTTTAAGATTTATTTATTTTTTTTCAATACAATTTCCTTTATTTAATTTTTTTTTTGGTTTGTTCCCTCTGATCTTATTATTTTTAAGGACAGTATAGATGTACTTTTCGGTATTTTTTAAGTATTTAAGGTACAAAAATTCGTAAGGACATTTAAACATAAAAAGAGGATAACAATCTTACCAATGTTTTTGGGGGGCACCAAAACCTTTTTTTTATTAATTTTAAAATTGATAATTTTTTCTTGGGTATGCGTTGGTTTTTTTTTCCTATTTTCTTTGTTTTAAAGCGATAAAAAGGACTTTTAATTAAATTCATTCATTAATTTGATTAATTAATTTTTAAAACCTTTTTGGCATTGTTTTTTGTTTGCAAGATTTTTTTTTGTTTTGATGCTGTTTTGTATTTGTGTATATTTTTTTTACCTTGTTGTGGTGCAGGTGATTCGGGTTATTTTTTTGGGATTATTTTTATTATTGTTGTGTTGAAAGGGATTTAAAGTATCATCTGTAATTTTTGATCTGTGCTTTTCTTTTAAAAAAATAAAATAAAATAAAAATTTTAGATGCAAGAGATTTTGTTGGGGTAGACTCTACCAAGAGCCGATTTTTATTTCTTTCTTTTTTTGAGGTTGTCTCTTTGCAGGCCCTGTGACCTATTTGGCCTTTTGTGTCAACCCCATCATTAAAAACCTTCGGGGCAAAGGCTTTTGATATAGCCTAAAATTTGATATAGGATTCATATCCCAAATATCCCCGGGGAAGTTGTGATGGGGGAGACTCAATCTCCTCGTCACTGTAACCAAACAATCGCACAGCAAATTCTCCGCTGTTTCGGGAACTGCTCCGCAGAATCGGCAGCTACAATTAACTATCAGCAATATTCCGCTTAAATATGGCAATATCTGTAGGTCTGCCCCTGACCAATAGGCATCAATTTCAAGCAAAGGAGTAAGTTCGCCGTAAGACCCATCCTAATATTCTTGTCTAAAATGGTTTTCAGAAAAGGCAGTCACTCAAGGCAAGTCCGCAGGATATCTGACATCCTACCACCATCGTCCCTTTGATCCATCGTAGGAACACGTAGCAGCCCTGTCATAATTTTATCGTTACTGTCATATCGACTATTATATCGGAATAAACGCTCTCTTGCCTCTATGGCAATCTTATACAAGCAACACCAGGTTTTGCCACTCGGTTGATTCCTTTTGTCTACAGCCCCCTTTCCGCGCACTTTGCAAACTATGAATTCGTTTTTAAATAGAATAAATCGACTGTGGAACAAGTCAGTATTTCTAAACTCCTACAACATCCAAGAGTTCTAACGCCACCCGCGCTCGTTTTACCAAGGGGTCCCCCAACTTAATACTTACCACGTCCAATGCTGCTTGACCTTCGCAATCGAACGAGAACGGGTCTACTGAGTATGTTAATGGCACCCTTTATGGGCACTAAGATTATTGCCCTTTTCCTTCCCCTATTCCATTTCGTAAAGCTGCAATTCTGTTCGCTTTAGTTTAGAAAAAGTGTGATCGTACCGTGCTTCGTTTGGACTATTCCGTGCATCGGTTATTGTTACTTGCCTGTAGCGGGCTGCATTTGGCAAAGTAGAATTTTTACTCAGACGTACCGTGACTGTTTCATACCAAGTGCGGGCGTGTCTTTTTTATACTCAGGCGTACCATGACTCTTTCGGGTGCCATGCAGACATTTTGACGCTGTGCATGCATGTTGCAGGTTAAGAACGCGAGAGTCTTATTTCTACTCGGGTTGGAATTGCAGGTTTTATTGAGTAAAGGTCGATGTACAGTGGCTTTCGTGATGAATTTTTCACCGATATTCACAAAGCACTGCCCTTCCGTATCAGTGCTCAACGTTCCATGGCATCAATGGTTCAATGGCATCACCAAAAATTCCGCTTTAAAATAATACCACAAAAACGTCGCACAAAAAAAGGCGGCACAGAAACAGTTTTGAGTGTATTGCAAACAAACTTTACTTAAAATTCTGTTCAATTCTTATAAAACTTTCCGTTGAATTTAAAAAACATTTGTTTCACAACCGGCATAAATTTAAAAATATCGGTAGCAACGTATTTTTTGTGTTTTTCACGAACGCCTGAGGAGTACGGAGAACGTCGGTGCCCCACTGTGTCGGAAGTGTGGGAACATGTCGCGTCTTTCCCAATTTGTCTCGACATGGAATTACATCGTGCCGATATTTTTTTCACTGATGCTCCTGGTATTTCACTGAATTCGCCGTCACGTCACGGATATGTGTGAATCGACCTTAAGTCCTCTCTATATCCGCCGTATTCGGTCTGCTCAATGGACAGGCAATGACACCTCACCTATTCATGGTATCTTACCCGCCTTTGAGCAAGGGTTCCGTGATTGTGCCGTGTTCCGGTAACCTTCAGACCCAGCACAACCAAGGCCTCAAAACTTACGCCCTTTTTAAAGAGAAAGGAGGGTTTTCGATAAGATAAGACTTTTCTTTGCTTTTATGTATTGTATATTTTTTATAGTAGTATAGTAAATATTTAAATAGGGAACATTTTTCATATTTTTTATGTGGCAGCGTTGGGATATGAGCCCACGCCTCCGAAGAGGCACTGGGAAAACGAATTGCAGCTAGATTTTTAGGGTCAGGCAAAAACATGGAAATATTGGGGAAGCAGTTTGCATGACATACGATTCCTCATGTGGCATGAAAATATATTGGATGTCTTTCGACACCTGTTTAAAGTTTGTACAGGAAATTAATTGAACTTAAGCTTAGAAAAGAGCATGTAATACATTTATTATCAACAGAGATATTTGGTTTTTGATTTACTTTTTATGGCGGTTTAAATTGCGTGTCCCACCCTGGTATTCGGACCAAAAGGCCACCCGTTACCAAGAAGTTTCAAGACATACCAAATCTCCATTCCATTCCATTCCAAGCCATTCAGCTTCCAAATAACAGGTTAGACCATATGCATGTGGACATAGTAGACCCCTACTACAAGATTCGTACTGAACTCTAACCACGTTTCGGCGTACCCCTTGAAATCACAACTGATTAAAGTACGAAATTCGAGTCGAAACTGTTCAATGAAGTTGCCAACTACTCGGTACTCACGGAATCAGGACAACCGCGTACCATCCAAAGATAAATAGGATGGTTGAGTCGGCCCTAATGGCAAGGGACGACACTACTGATTGGAGAAAAGTCTTGCACTTCATCATGTTAGGCATCCTCGGGTCAATCAAGTCCGGCTTACAATGCTCACCAGCCGAGCTCATATACGGTCGAAATGTGAGACTTTCCAATTCAATTACCATTCCAACTGATGACTTCTTATATTTCTGTTATCTTTGAAATTACCGAGCCAAAAAAACCAAAAGGGTTATTCAATTTCGTTAATATTAAACTAAAGATCTCAGATGAACCTATTGCAATGACAAATGGTAACACACATCAGTCTTCATACTGCAAAGAAAGTAAGTTCTTTGGAATGTTCAGCCAGACGTGTTTAACAGGGCACTTTTATTTTACCGAAACGCACACTGAAATATCATACTGATGGGTATCAGATAAATTGGTCCTGAAAAAAAGGGTCAATTGCAAATTAGTGACGAACCGATCGCAGCGACATCACTAAATTCTCGTTTAAAACTTAGAATATAGAACTACAGGAAGGGCCCTCGCCGAATTTTAGCGTAGTGAAATCCTTTTTGTGTGAGTGCTCACGTTTTAGTAGTTGCTTGTCCATTACAAGCGGATAAAGCGAATGGAATAGAGGAGGGGCAAGAGCGAGTTGAAATAGTCAGTTAACTAAAATAAAATCTTGCCCCTACAAATGAACTTTTTACACGCCGTCACTACGCATTCTAATCAGCTGATCCCCTTGAATTTTGGGTGGCATTAGTTAATGTAAACAAAGAAATCCAAGCACACAAAATTTACATTATTTCGAGTATTTAGCTCAGTGATTTCCACAATTATTAAAGGAAATATGTAATATATATGTTTAGGAAGTATTTGAGTTTACCCACTTACCTGAAAAAGGATTTTCCTCGCGGAATTAGCAAATTTTTCGTACATCCAAAAACTGCACACTTCATTGTTCTTATTTCACTTAAAATTCACTTGAAACAACTTTAATCGCACTGAAAACAAATTCTTTGAACTTTCTTTTTTCTTTTAATTTAGTTTTGAAAAAAAAACGAAGTAAATTTGATAACAAACACTCGTTTCAAAGAAAATGCACTACCGAACGCGAGAAAACAATTTATAATTTGACAGTCAACTAACAAACAAATAGCCCAGTTTGACAGTTGTCTGATACCCGGATTTCACTACGCTCACGTACAGGGATTTTACACGCGAGGGCCTTTCCTGTAGTTCTCTATTCTAAGGTTTAAAAAGTGGCCATTCAGAACGCGAGTGACAGCAGTGTTATTTTGATTGGTGCAGTGGTTGAAAAGATCTTTGCAGTTGAAAGTGGAGTAAAATAATGAAAAGCTGCAGTATTTGATGCAATATTATTATGACGAACAACGCTACGCTTGTAAAGAAATTTGTGCTGGGTACGGTGAATGGACTTTGTTAAAGCCTACTGCGCGAAAATGGTTCGTTCGATTTTGTTCCGATAATTTTGATGTGAAAGATGATTCACGCTCTGGTCATTCATTCACTGAAAAGCTGATGAAATTCTTGAAAAAGTCTAGCAAGATAGGCAAGTCAGCAGTGTTGACATTGGTATGGACCTACGCATTGACCAAAAAACTGTTTTGAGACATTTATACAAAGCTGAAGCTGATGTTGAAAACCCCTATTGTGGAAAACTAGATAGATTTCGCCAGTCAATAGCGTGTCGTCTTCCATCACACACAATACTTCTTTGATGATCCGTCAAAATTTTTGGAGTGTTTGGTTGGGAAATTTTGATACATTCACCTTATAGTCTAGACTAGGGATGTTACGAATATCATAGTTGCGAATTTTCTGAATGCGAATTTGCGAATGCGAATGCAATACGAATGTCTAGGAATTGCATTAAAAAATTTAATTAAATTAAGTCCTCAATTTTTTATTACTTACAATAGGATATGAAAACAAATTAGAAGAATGGACCAATGCTATATACAGGAATGGTATTCTTTCTTCTCGTAGTTAATAGCTAAAGCTCACGAGAGGAACATTATATTTCCACGAGACGATTTCTAAAGGCCTTCATTCATATACAGGCCGCCGGCAGGCCAGGTTTCTCGCCTTGAGGCCAATTATAACCACACATTCACTCACCCACACCGTCAATTGGATGGGGCCTGCAGAACTGACAAAAATCTTTATGTGTGTGGATATTTATCGTCAGTCCGTGCCTCAAGATCTGAACTTATATTCAGACTAAAATTTGTGTTGAGGCGATAAACATTTTTGCACTTGAATTAACAACCTGCTACGCTAATCTGCCGTCTTCGCCTGTGGGTATGTTGGGAATCATGAGATCGCCTGCGGTCCACGGCCTGTCAGACGTATGCCTCAAGCCCTCACCTCTGAGTCAAACAGAGTAATGTATGGCCTTCATCGGGCGATACCTTCTGACCTGGCCTAAAAGGCTACGGCCTGCCGGCGGTCTGTTGTAAGTGGAGGTCTTAAGGGGTTCATATATAAGGCCAGCTACACTGAACAAATGTCAATTTGACGTATTTTAATTTTGTTTTCCACGAGGCACGACATGACCTACACACATTCGGATTCGCAAAACATTCTCATTACTTGATGCGAATGCGAATGGCGGTGTGAATGTTTAAAATGAAGCGAATGCGAACATTCGTAACATGCCTAGTCCAGATATAGCACTTTGTGATTATCAGTTGTTTAAAAGAGAAATCACGGAAGTTTTTCACCGATGGCTCAATGACTATACCCGCAAAATACTATAATAATGGAGCATATTTGGTTTAAATAAATTGAGTGTCACACTATCCTTGCTTAAGTTTCTGTATGTCAGAATGAATGCTGCATTGGGATTAATTTCTTCCAATATTATGGAGATCGAGTTGGACAGACTCAGATTCTGATGGAGCTCTACTAATATAAATATGCATAAATGTCTTCGTATCTACGTATTTAAGTATACATGAAATTTATTAAGCACCAGAACCTCTTTTGGCATTATGTAATGTGCAATTTTTTTTTTGCGCAATTATATAAAAATCATCTAGATATGTTTTTGTGACGGCTGTGCATTTAAGTATTGTCTAATTTTCGCGCTTTGAGCAGGCCGACCAATCAAGACCCACGAAAAGGACGCTCACTATAATTGTGGACACCTCGGTTCCTAAATACTCAAAATTTTAACGTTATAAATCAAGAAATTTAATCGTTTTTCCAATTTTGGGTGAACATATGTGAGCATATTTTATTCAATATTTAATATTTCGAATATTTTTTAATGTAGTAGAGTATCAAAATATGAGCTTCCTAAAAAATAGGACTAATTTTTGGCTTTGATTGTCAATTTAATTTAATTTAATTAATGATTTTTAATTTAATTAATCCTTAATATTTTGAAGTTTATAAAAATTGCCGAGCCACTAAAAATATTAAAGTTCAAGAAAAGATTCTACGGGCAAAATTATGATAAACTTTAAGTTATAAGTTCGGGGAAGCTTTGCACTTCATAGATTGTTCTAACTCGATACAATTTTATCGAGCACAATACACAGTACAGTCATTGGGTGGAGTGAATAAAACCTAAGTGTACACTTAAAGGGAACACTCCTGAGTGGAGTGATTCGTTAAAAGTGAACATTCGATTTGGTGTGAATAAAAATTCTCTCATTCAAATACTATTCACTCATGGGATATTTTAGTTCACTCATGGGAAATTTTGGGATTAAAGGGAAGTGTCATTTTTGTGAAATCAGTAGGCTAGTAAACGTGGATGGATTTATATCTAGTTTTACTTTAGGAAAATTTAATGAGGTTCTGTGGAAAAAATTTACCTTTGCGGTATTTAGTTTGGGCAAAAGTTGGTTTTGCTGACGAATCCGCTTTTGGGGGTTTAGTTAGGGCAAAAGGTGGTTCTGTGGGAAAATTTGCCTTTTGGGGTTTTAGTTTGGCCAAAAGGTGGTTTTGTTGCGAGGTCAAGCATTTATGTAATACTGAGTAGATTAAGATCTTTAAACGGATTGAAAATTGAAAATATAAAACCACAGTACAATTAACAGGCCAAAAACCATGCAATACTGATGTTCTTGAGGAAATGGAGCGCATGAGAAGCTGCTGCTTTTTCAAATGGATCAATTTAAAATTTCTTAGTTATTTATAGTTGTGACTAAAAAGTAAAAAATAATTTTTTCTTTGGCAGTGATAGCATTGACACAAGAAAAGTTTCATTGCAAAATAAGTTCAGGCTTATCTTAAAGTTTAATGTGTATTAACAATTTTAAAATTATATTCTCGTTTGACTTTAAATGTTTGAACACTTATCAATGAATTGTGGAACTTTACAGTTTTTCAAATGCATTAATAAAAGTTTGGACATCCATAACTATAATCACAATTGTCTAACTGCAACTCATGCCCAAACATTTATTAATGCACTTGAAATGCTGTAAATTTACACAATTCATTGATAAGAGTTCAAACATTTAAAGTCAAACGAGAATATAATTTTAAAATTGTTAATACACATTAAACTTCCTATTTTGCCATGAAACTTTTCGTGTGTATACCTATCACTGCTAAAGAAAAAATAATTTTTTACTTTTAATGCATTTCATTTAATAAAAGTTACTTATTTTAAAAGTTTTTTTAATTTATTTTATTAAAATGAATGACAAAGGTCCTCGCAACCAGCCTCAAATTTTACAAGTGTTCACTCACGGGTAAACGTTAAAACTTTGTTTTATTCACATCAAAATGAAGTGTTCCCTCTATATGGAGAAATGACAGAGTGAAGTACTTAACGAAACCTAACGAAGGTTATTTTTATTCAAGCCAAAATACGTGTTCACTCCAAAAAATGGAGTGAACACTTGCACTCAGTTTTTATTCACACCACCCATTGTCTCTGGCGAATCAACAATTCGAAGGCGTTACTTGGAGCGTTAACATTAATTTACTCTAGTTTATAATTGAGGAGTATGTGTTCAAAGGGGCGTATTTTCGTTTTCAACTTTTTTTTTATTTTAAAATTATTTTGAAAGTATGGCATAAAAGTCCATCGAATGAGCCTAAAAACTTATTCAAATGAAGCGTACTTTCCATATAAAAAATTCCAAAAAATTAGGATTCCAATCAAAAGGGCGTATTTCTGCATCTTATGAAGGAAACGGTAATCCGCCATTTTTTTGGTGGCCATATTGGATCTATTGAGTATTCTATATTATATTGTCATCGAAACTGAATCTGTGTGCAAAATTTCAGTATGATCGGATAACTGGAACCCCCTCAGCAAAACAATGTCTGCTTCAAAATACGATCTGAATTTTCGTTTCATATAATCGTGATTGTAAGCGAAAAGAAGGCCCAATTATAACACTGCTCAACAGCATGACTGTTGCATGGAATATTTTACATCATTCTAAACTAATTTTTGACGCCGATTTCAAATATATTATCAGTGTGTTTTTTTAGAAAAAATACTCTCACCGTACTAAAATGTTTTATTTAAAAAAACTACAAACTGCACTGCACGCAGAATACTCCCACCAATCTAAAAATGTAAAAGTGAAGGTTCTACCCTACCACCTTCCAGAGTAATGAGTCATCAAAGTCAAAATTTTGTTTTTTTAACTTCAACTACATTTTCCCCCGAAAATACGTAGTTAGTCAATTTTTTTTTCCAAAATTGGAAAGCACGGACAATTTCCTATAAATAATGTCCAACAATTTTTGTGTTGCGGCCTTTATCTTTGAAGGTGTTAACAAATTTTGATGTTAAAGTTGGCTTTATTTGGTAGTTTGGTATTTTGGCACTTTGGTATTAGAGCCCTAACACAATAGAAAATTTAATTTTAGCTCAAGGTTATACTAGAAGTGGATAGGTGGACATAAAACTCTTGCTAAAAGGATATTTGCTTTTGACAGAACCCCAAAAAACTTCACTGCAAGTATTTCCAAAAAGTCTATTCAAAACGGCCTACTAGTATTTCTTGAAGTCGTCGGTTGTGAAGGTCGTATTTCTCACAATCCCGATTTCTAAACAAATAATTAAAAAAAATATAGTTTTAATGTGTATTTTTTTTAAATAAAAAACCCGTATCATACACTCCACGCCACTTGATTAGGTTCAAGCTAGAATTTGTATGAAAACCCCAAATTACCTTAACCTATTTCAGAGAATGTTCCACGTCTTAAAGCTTACATTTAGCGGGGAATAAATCCATTTCTTGATATTTAATTGCACCGATGTTTTAATAATGGTCCTATTTTTACTTTAAGGGTAGTTGAGGTGGGACACTTGATTAGGTTCAGCTTAAATTAAATAATATATTTGCATAAATGCAAAATTATTCTTTATTATTTTTATTTTCAATAATGGGTATGACCTCCGTTTCTGTTAATTACTTTTCTCTGAAGTAGGTTAAGGTAATTTGGGGTTCTCATACAAATACTAGTTGAACCTAATCAAGTGGCGCGGAGTGTATGTAGTCTTAACCTTCACATGAATGTGCATTTTAATATATTTTAGCATTTTATTTATAGGAACAGGCAATTTTTTTCGTTATCTGTAAAGTTTGTTTAAGATGGAAATACGCCCTTTTGAACAGACACTCCTCAATTGTCAAATTTATTCTAGTTTATAATTGCAAAAGAGTGTTAAAATTGTTTCGTTTATTATCCCGGAATGAAGACATTTTTACTGCCTATAAAACCATTCGGCAAGTCTTGATACGGTGAAAACCTTATGCAGATACAACCGCGAAAAGACCCCGTTCTGATGCATTAAGTTGTGAAAATCCGATCAATCAAAATATACTAAGTCATATCCCCCCCACCATCGCAAAAGCTACCTACGCCACTGTCTATGCTAAACTAGGAGAAGAGAACCAGCTATCTGATTTCTATAGGTAATCGTTAAACTTTCGTGTGAAAGACGTGTATAAGTATTTTGTGGCCCGTGTATTGTGGAAGCTCTCAATCGAAATGCAGAGGATAATAGAACGTTCAGCAAGCAAGTTTTTTGAGTGCAAAATAAGAACTTGCCACCGATCTATTTTCTACTTTTAACATGTCATGTAAAACCATCTTTACCATCACTTCTCTTTACATTCCGGGGAAATTAGCATTTTAAGGATACAAAATTCCAAAATGGCTGAAAATTGGTCCACAGCTTCCTTGGGTTTTTTTTAACAAAACAATTTCGGAATCACAAAAAAAACATGGCCCCCGGAGATATCACTTTTTGGCAAAAAGAAATCACTCAAAAACTGGTTTTTTCGAACATTTTTTTTGATCAGTTAATACGAAACGTTATTGCCCACAAAAAAGCCCTCTTGTCATTTTTTCGAAAACCTAACCTTTTCGAAGTTATTCAAGGTCAAAGTTTCCAAAAATCACTTTTCGGCCAAAACATACCTTGAATAATTCGGAAAGGTCATGTTTTTCGTTTTTGAGTGATTTTTTGGCCAAAATATATATCTCCGGCGGCCATGTTTTTTTTGTGATTCCGAAATTCTTTTCTTAAAAAGTCCCAAGTAAGCTGTGTACCAATTTTCAGCCATTTTGGAATTTTGTCTCCTTTCGTTCGTTTTTTTTCCCCAGACTATTAGTATTTATGCAATAATAAAAAAATTAAACCATTTTTATTAAAATCTCCACAAAAAAAATACCTCTCATAATAGATTTATCTTCTATTTCAAGCAACACCACACAACAAAACTCCAAATAATTTCTCTCTCAGTACCCTTTTTTTTCAGCACAAAAGTAACCCTAAAATGTGAGATACTCAGTCATTCCTGTAGACTTGTTTAGGCTTAAAGCACTGCTAAGTACTGTTGATTGCAGGAGGTAATCATACTTTCGCAGGAAAATAATTGCTCTCTTAACGCATTAAATCCTTACATGTGCAAATCCTCAGGTGGGCTTTTAGATTTCCGCCAGAACCAGAGCACAAGACATGACTTAATATAAGGACATGCATATATGTATGTATATATGGTGGTTTTGGTGAACGGGGGTGGTGGTTAGCAAGTATGTACGATCATCAGTTAAAATTATATAACAACATAATTTACCTGTCCTCAGAGGGAAATAGACTTTGCACATCAGGCAGCATTTTCTAGCTAAAAGTCAAAATGAACGACTCAAACACATGTTTATTTAATTCTTTTTACCATGGGCGTTTCCGTAAAAGGTTTGAAGATGGTAAATTCATGAGGCGTTAAAAATTTTATGGAAAATTGTTTCAATTAAAATTTTCAAAAAGTTTTTTTGGGGTTTTTTTTTTGTTTTTTGGAAATTGATTCATTATGTTGTGTCGTTGATTAAATCTTTGTTTATTTATTATAATTCAGTACTGTCACACGAGATCACTAATAGTAAAATACGTTTCAAACTCCAACTGAAAGATTTCGAACAGGTTCTACATATGAAAAATACTGTCAAAGCCTTTTCTACGTTTAAGGCAACCTCTGCTCCCATAATCATTCCTCACAAATTACCAATACGATTATAAAAACTCAGAAAGGCTTCTGAATCGTATGTACTAGAGGTATTTAAGAAGCTTTAGCATCTAAAATCAATTTCAAAGCTATTGAATAATCTATTCAACAAGGAATTAATATTCTTACCTATGTTGATTGAACTTTTTTACCGTTAAGGATTTTCTTTGATATTTTTTCATTTGAAAACTTTTGCAATAGTTTTAATTCAGCTCCATTCAATCTAATTCAGCGCAAGTTTTATATTAAGTTTTTTTCGAGCGGTATTCTATTTTCACAGTATTATTCTTGCTAATTTACATGTAGTATAATATTTCTGTCCATTCAGCGCATTTCATTGTTCTCTCAAAATCACTCTTGATATTTTCTAGTTTAAAAAGTATTGCAATAATGTTAATTCAGCTCCATTTATCCTAATTCAGCGCGAGGTTAATGTTGTATACTCTATTTTTGGAACCCTAGTTTATTATTACATAAAGATTTGATAGCTCATTAACTTATTGTCTAAACTCTCTGCTCATTATGAAAGTCAGTTGTATCTCAGAATCTCTCGCTTCAATTCAGCTTCATTCAACTTTATTCAGCACAACAATAAGATTGTATATTAAGTTTTTTATAAAGGCTGTCTCCGCTGACCCCGGGGAGGCCCAATTAGCGCTTTGTCGCGCTCTTTTATTGCCACAACATTGTGTACCTAAGTGTCGCTGATTGTTTTGTCGGCTGCGGTGGACATCCATCAACATCATCATTGGCGCTGCAGTTCCCTCTCTGTTCTCTGTTTTCCTCCAATTTTCTCGGTCTTGCGATTTTCTCTTCCAGTTGGTGTAAGTCTAAGCTTTCTCGTTCCCATCTATGTTCCTATGTGCGGGAACTCAGGCGAGAGTCATGTTGTGATTTCTACCTAGCCTTTATTCACTAGCTTGGAGCACATCATTATTGAACCCAGAGCGTTAATTCTAATGCTACATCCTTGTGTAGGTTCAAACTTTATCGTCTAGCTAGGAGGTCTTCAAGATTGGCAACTCTTCCGCTTGAAAGTAATCGGGACAGTAATCGGTTAGTGATCTCTAGCTAAACCCTTGCTCCGACGCTCTCTGACGTCTTGGAGCCGTCGCTGGATAGGGGTATATCGAGGTTCCTCAATACATCGCAGTTTATCCACTCTATTATTAAGGGTATTTCGACGGAGAAGTCCTTCCTGAAGATCAATCCTGGTGGAAGGTAGTTCGGGTAGAGTTTTGAGGTCCAGGACCGGGATTCCCTCAGTCTAAAGACACTACACGAGGCTAGGTGTTTGGTGTGACGGTCGGTGGGGGAGCAGGTGCAAGAGAACATCACGTGGAATCGTGGGGGATGTTCTTTCTATTGTTGCCGCTTCCTATTGTCTGCTGTCTCTATTATTGCCGTCCTCTGGACCCTTTCCAATTTTTTGACATATGTAGGTCCTTTTCTACACTGGCCACCATACTAGCGACCCGTACGTGAAAATTGGACTTACATGCCTGTGTACCATGGCACCACCATCTTTGGCTTGATACTCCATTTCTTGCCGAAAGTCCTTTTACTGCAGACTTTCTTTACCCTTTCGTTGATGTTCGACTTCCAGTTGAGTTTTGGGTCCAATATTAGACCCAGAAATTTCACCTTGGAGGATACAGTGAGGGTTTCCCATCCAACCTGCTCTCGAGCTCAATATAACCTGCAGCCATTGCCTGGACTTGCTTTTATCCTTAGGGATATGAGAACCTCTTGAACCGATTAAGTGCGTATACATTGTTAAAGGCGTCTTATATGTTAGGAAGGCTGCCAGGGTATATTTAGCCTTTTCATAAGCGCAAGATTGCAGTCATTTGCAAGTATTCAGCTAGAGACTTTTATTTGCGGAATATTTGCAAATGATTGCAGTCATGCGTTCATGAGAATGGCCATTGTTTGTAATGTAGAGTCCTTTCGATAGTTCCCAGCACCTCGTGCAAAGCTGTCTCAGTGGATATACATCTGAAATAGGCATGTTTAGTATAGTCTACTGATGGGAGTGGATGATTCTCTCCGGTATCGTCCTATAGCCCTTCGCGAATTCATGAACTATTCTTCATGTCTTTTGGATGAAGACTACTCTCGCCTGTCGTCAACTTACTGGGACATAACCGAGCCACACGCAGCTCTTAAAAGTGACCACCAGTCATGGTATTACCTTACTCGACTAATTTTTTTCACCATGACTGGCAGTTTGCCGTTCGGGCCGTGTGCTTTAAAATGGGAGAAGTTATTAATCGCCCAGAAAACCTTCTCCTTTGTAACTGAGTGTAATAATAGTGGCAAAAAAGATTAGCAATGATCAATAACTTATCTTTAAACATTCGAAAAATTATATCTAAAACAGAAAAACACAGCTGAATGGACTCGAATGGAGCTGAATTGTGCTGAATGGACTCGAATGGAGCTGATTAGAGCTGAAATGAGATAAATGGACTTAAATGGAGCTGAATTGAGCTGAATGGACTCGAATGGAGCTGAATAGAGCTGAATTGAGCTAAATGGACTCGAAAGGAGCTGGATTAAACTGAATTATCCTGAATATCTTTGTTATTCCATTAATTGAAGAGTAAAATATCTTACTTACTAAAAAGTTTTAGCTTCCGTTCCCAGGATAACCTCTTCTACCTTACTAAATGAGTATTGCCAATGAATTCTACTTCCAGAATCATTTTTAACTCTTAAATCAGACATCAGTAGTGTTGGTAGCTAAGAGTTAATCGTTTTAACTTCAATCACGTGGTCGTAATTTCAATTACCAGCCGGATATATTGTTTTTCCCTTTGCCTTTGTATTCAGCTAGTAATTATACCTTTAAAACTGCTTTCGTTCTTCACAGAAATTCTCTTGACACTCTCTCTCATACCCTCGCTTATAGAATAGCGAAGAAACTGTCTATCATTCAACCACAGAAAAAGTCAAGCAACATTCCTTGTGGCAGTATTTAGATGGTGACCGGTTATAAGAATTCATGAGCAAGTGTTGGTATCTTTCATTCTTTTTATTCTCTAGTTCTCTTTACTAGGATTTGTTGCCAAACATGTTTAAGATGATTAAAAAGATTTCGGCAGAGTATAAAGTTGGTTTTGTTCTGGGGTGTAGTTTTCAATAATATGATTTCCCCAGAGAATGGAAACAAGACCATTACTAAAACCCTATCCGTTGCCTTAAAATCTTTCTAATTTCAACCAACCACATTCTGGTAATACATAAGTGGATACTACATTTATGAAACATGTCAAAATTCACTCTATTCCAAGATATGGCCTTAGCATTAAGTTATATCAAAGCTTAGATGCTTGTGTACATTGTGTTTTATATAAATCGATAAATAATGAAAATTAAAAATTAATTATAACCTAAAGATGGGGGTAGAGTCTTAATAAATGCGAGCGAGTACATCCCCTAACCGGAATATGTAATTCCCGTAAGAGAACTAAAGGTTTAAGGACTTAACCACTTGACTACACATATATTCTCTAAAGTTTAATCCTTCTGGCTATCCTTGAGTAGAAACCCTTGTTTAACATTAATAAGAACATCACTAAGAAGGTTACACACCAAAAAGGGATGATGGATGTCTTATTTATCTATATTTATCAGATGAATTTGATGTAAACAAGCCCTCCTTATCAGCTACCAACATCCAAATTTTAACTGCAAAATCCATTAGCTTCAACTCATACTCCTCCTGCTCGTCCTACTATGCCACCTTCTTCTCCATTTGGCTCGAATTATTAATTGCCCTCATGCTTTTCGGGATGGCGGTTTTTCTGCACAGTTTTTGATGTTTACAGGAATACGGTGAATGGTTTTACATGTTAGCTCAAAAGCAGAACCTTAATCAGTGTTGTGTACCAAATATCCGGGGATTGAAGATCTATCCATCCAGAGCATACATCAACTAATCGTCCTTCTTGTAGCAAATCTTCATTTTGTTGTATATCCTTAATGTACCATCCATCTTGCAAAATATCTTAAAGTGAATTTTCCAACCCCTTAAGGATGATGTTGGGAAATCTTCGAAATCAAATTTTCATCGGCATCACCGTAAGTGTATAGGACGCTATTTAGCTTTCGACCTAACCCCGTTCCTCTACCAGCACCACCACCACTCGAAAGACATGGTTCCACTCCTCATCCGTTTACCATTTCACTTACTTCCTAACATTGCTGTTGCTACTTCATGGTGGTGGTGGTGGGTGGTGTTGGTGGTGCTGGCTGCTATTTTCCGGAGGATTCTTCGCATTCAATTAATTTCATCTCAATATCCTTGAGTACATTGTTTAGGCTTAACTCTAGCTTCAACGCCTACTGTACGCCTGCCTGTATATAATCGACGGACGGGGCCTTGTTTTCTGCTCATGGTACCAATTTCCCTCGGGTATTTATGTCTGGCAAAATGCTCCTGCAAATTGTATTCAATGTGGAACAGTACTCTGGATTCTAGATGCCTTTCAAGCTTTTGGCTTTGATGTCTTTAGGCTGTCGTCTTTCCAATAAAATCACCCACAATGCCAAACGAAGAGAGGGAGTTGGCTTTCTTTTGTGATGACGACGGGTACAAAAAAATACAAACATCTTGTGTTTTTAAATAAACTGCTTTAAGGAACTTGAAGCAATTTTATTGATTTTGAAGGATTTTCTGTGCAGTTTTTTGTGTGCCTTCAATCTTTTATGATTAAAGGATTTTTAAATTTGACTTCAGGGACGAAGCGCAAACCCAGAAGAAATGATTAGAGCTTAAAATTTCCTTTCAACCTTAACTAAGAAACCCAATTTTGCATGTGGTATTTGTGGTGTTGGTACACCTATGATTCACGTATATCAAACCACATTCAAAATCAGGTAGTCAATTGCTTAACTAGGATTTTAGGGCGTTCGGCAGTCTTATAACATTTCATAACATCAGAAGCAGAACAGTATATAACATCGAACGACTTTAATGGCACCTACCATGATGATACTTTTAAGCTAGTGACAGATTCATGAGTGCGTGCGGCGCGTGCGGGAATAGATATTATGGAAGTGCATGCATTCAAATGCGGCCTAACATATAATTGTGTGAAGGGAATGCAAGCAACGCAAATGTTGGTCTAGTTTCAACTTTTTTTGCATTACCGCATTCGATATAGACTCAAATTCCCAAACATAAGCATCACACAACAAGCATATGCACTCGTCGCTTAGATTTTTTCGATATGTGTGAAAGACACGGCAGAACGGAAGCATGCAATTATCTGTTAACGAAGCCTTGCCGCATACTGCGAATTGGACCGCACGCACGCATGTATCTGTTTCTAGCTTTATGTCATTAGGACCAAGGGTCTTTCAATAAACGATGTAATTTTAAGTCAACAAAAAATTGCAATAGTGAATATGATGGAGAGCGGGAAAGATTTGGTCTTTCCCAGCAGCCTTGAAAGGATTGATAATGCCTCAATGGTTCGATCCTCCGTTCAATAAAAATCATGTTTACCAGGTCTTTGTTCCTATTGTAAGATCGGTGGGTAGAAACTACCTCCGAGCCAGAGTAAGGTTTATAAAGCCATTACTGGGTCCCTTACTAGAGAACCTGGATAATGAGTTCTCATTAGTAGCTCAATAGGAGTCTTGAGCGAGGCAATGCAATTTGCGTGATCCTTAAGCCGTGTCCACACATAACAAACATTTGACAAACATTTGATAAACATTTGACAAACATTTGACAAATATTTAAATAGTGTTTGTTATGTGTGGACGCGAGTCTTTGGATTTTTAAAAATGTTTGAATTTAATCCAAATGAAATGGAAAACATCGGATGTTTGTTGAAATTTTTTCAGTACTTTCATGCAGTTTTATGCAAACGGTCATTCATCATGAGTGAGAAGTGGGATAAAACCACCATAATTAAATTTCAAAAGAAGTTTACCCATCGAAATTTGTTAGATAAGTCAAGTAACGACTATAAAAATAAAATAAAGGGTACTGATTCATTAAAATGAATTGCCAATGACTTATCAGTGTTCGTGGAGGAGGTCTATAGGAGGTCGTGACTAAGAGGGACACAGAAAATCTTCCGTAATGGCTGTGAAAGACATTGAAGCGGATTCAGAGCAAGAAGTGTTTGGTAGGACACGATTATAAAATGAGTTTGTAAGAGGGACCTCTTTTTTCTTCTGAGCCAGTAGTCATACATCAAATGAGGCGAGGTGCCATTGTAACGCCAAAATGGTAAAAATAAGCAAATTAAAGAAAGAAAGAAAATAAATACCAATGAAGAGCTTTTATTACGAGTTTGATTCTAATATGCATGCATTAAATTGCCTCAGAGTAAGAGTAAGAGAGTAAGAAACCTATGCCTCCACTTTTCATATCAAATTGGATATTTTACTGCGCCATAAGAAGTAAGAGAGAAGAATCCCACCGTATTTACAGTTAACCGCCCTTCATTTCAAGTTTAATTTTATTGCCCCAAAAGAAGCAAAAAAAAAGAATTCCATGTCTCTCCACTACGTATTTACAATTGCACCTCTCCACGTTTATATCGATAAAGCCTCATATACCAGTAGAGCATTATTTTTTTAACCGGGACATTTAAAAATATTGAGGCCTCAGTACATTTTACTATCGTGTTAGGGACAAATGTACTGCCTCGTGTAAATCCTGCTCAACTCTAGATGACACTGACAAAAATCTAAACAAAGGGGAATATTCAATAACAGTGGCTGGTGAAGTGGGAGATCAGGAAGAAAATCCTGTCGAATTTGTGGCAAATGAAGAATCTATTTTTCCTAGGGAACAGACACAGGAAATAACAAACATTTTGGAAAACATTTTTCTCGTAAAAACTTCACCAAATGTTTGACGAATGTTTGTCAAACATTGTCAAACATTCGTCAAACATTTGTCAAACATTTGTCAAATGTTTTTTTTGCAAATGTTTGTTATGTGTGGACCCGCCTTTAAACAAGGCTTTAAGACTTTGTGTAACCAATAGAGGCTGGAAGTTCGTATATTTCTTCACAGAAGTCTTTCCATAACTTTTGTTTGGATTTTTTCATCTCTTGTAATCTGTGAGGGCTTTCTTGTAGGGGTCCCAGTTACCCGGACTTTAGCCATGTTAAGTAATTTTCTAATTCCTTTCTTCCTTCCGCTGCTGGGAGCGAAAGGAGCCCCAACTTCTGGGATGGTAGTCGGAGTAATCTTAAGTCCTGATCTATAGAGACCAACTATATTGTAGCTCCGGTTTTATTGGCTCTAGAATTAAATACACCCAAAACCGCATAGATTATGTTTTCCAAGCTGTAAGTGAATAATTGGCAAAATAAATTTTGGGCTTGCGCTAGAATTTGATTTATAAGTCATCTATATTTCACGAAAAATCTAGATTTCACAAACATTACTATTCACATTTGTTAAACAAATTTTCAAACATCCAGTAAAACCTAAAGATATTTCAATTCTTATATAAATTCGACACAACTTGTAGCAATGGGTTTAAATGTGATTTTTGATATATTTTAATATTTTGGGACACTTTGGGACATTTTGGGATACTTTGGGGCATTTTGGGACATATATTAATAAGGCACAGGGATAAAGCTAACAAAATCGCGGAAATCAGCTAGTGGATGTATAAAATTGTAGGTTAATTCCAACATTCTAAAAAAATAGTGATGAGTTTCTGCACACTTAACTTGGAATTTGAATCAAACTCAAAGTAGAGAGTCTTTTCCCTCAAAATTAAAATCTCAAAGAACGGCACGAACTAATAAAAACCGTTTTCATGGTCCGTCCTTTAAATATTCTCTGTTAAAAAAGGCATATAACCGTCAACCTCATCGTTGCTTAAACATGAGAAATAAAGGATCACTATGGTCTTATTGTACCATATTACTCCTGCATATATGCAAAAGTAATTTTACTTTGACTTTTGAGATTATTCAAAGTTTACAAATTCACCTCTCATTTAAGCATGCACATATTCCCCAACCATTTCCAAGTATTTGTGTGATTCCAAGGATATACAACAGAATATTGTTCATAAGGATGAAAATGCTGCCAGGACAACTCACAGAAACATAGTTCCTATTCTATGATAGAAAGAGAGGGAGAGTGAGTATATTAAATGGCACTAGACTTTTGTCCATATAGTATCAATGTGAATGAAAAGATCTTGTATCACACAGGGTGATGATGATGATGTTGATGATGATGATGATGAAAATATAATATTGTGCAGAGAGATGTAAATATGCCTACACCTATATAAACCTAGACAAGGTGTATAAGGTGTATGTCCTCTTATCAACAATATTTAGGTATGGCTTTTGTTCAAGATATATTAAGGGAAGAAAAGTTGTCGAATCCAATCGGGCACAAGGGTGAGTGAAAATGTTTTTGTCAGGATAATATACGGGGGTGCCCTGGAGGGGGTGTTAAGGAGTTTGAGGATAAAGAAAATAAGGAAGTTGTCTTGTGACCTAAGTTTCGCCCTCCCTTTTATTCATATCGTTTCTAAGCAAAAGTAATTAAAGTTTAAAATCTTAATTAGGGTATAAATCAGTTCTTAACGCAGCCAGAGCCATCATCAAAGATTTTCTAATTTCCTATGGAAAAGGATTATAAAAGGGAATTTTACAAAAGGGTGTCGCTAGTATGGTCAGTGAATTTTGGAAAATGGGGGTCGTTGCCTTAAAGAGTTAAGTCTCTTTTATGATGGATGAGGTGAGGAGAGGAAAAAACTCAAATTATTTTAATCGATTTTTTTTACTCTCCTTTTGCTGTTATTTGAAAGTAAGGATATTTAATGAAGAATCTCATTCTTAAAATGATGATTCTCTTTCAAACGTTAGAACAAAGTAACACAAAGTATTTGTTGATAAAAGAAATTGCCTCAATATACAATCCTTTGACGTCGACCCTTATTGTTGCAGAATGTTTAGGTTTACTAATTAATGAGATTCTTAACAAACATTTTTGCATCCACTAACAAAACCTCTTTGTTGAAACATCCCGCATATTTACTCGGATGGATAAAATCTTTTTTTAATTGGATCAAAAATGTTGAATGCTTTCACATTTAATTAAGTCCTAAGTGAATGCAAAAATATATATTTAAACAACTACAAAAAAAAATTGAGCTTCTTTCAATACTGCTATCAAGTCTAGTCATTGGACAATGCTAGAAACCTCGAACTGTCGCCTCCTAGTCACTTTTTACCCTTACGGAATAGAAAAAACTCATACGAAGTAAAATTTCAAATAAAGAACGATCTGAAATCGATGTCAAAAAAGCTTCCTTCTTTAACGAAACTGAGACCTATTCGAGAACAGTGCCGCTCTTTTGAATCATTATTATCGTTGAATCATTATTATCGTTATATCTGTGTTCACTTTTATTAAAACGTTTTCGTGCATCGATGGACGACTGACGCACGCATAATCAGGTCACGTAGAGTTTCTCATTCAACGTTAATCTCTTAGGAGCAAATGCGTAATCCCATCATAGAAAAATCGCCTGAAATGGGAGTTACTTTCATTTTTGACTAGTTTCTTTCTAATTATATATGCCTTTATGACTTGATTAAAATAGCAACAGCTGTGATAAAACTTCATCACCTGAGATAGCCCTTCAATATCTGGTCGTCAAACTTGCTAAACAAAGATATTACATTGGCAGTTTTTTTCTCGATATCGTTGGAGTCTTCGAACAACACCTCGACTCTGGCTCCAATAACCTACGGGCTAAGGCGTTCAACTACCATCATGGAGGTCTGTGCTTCGATTCCAATCCGTGGCATGTCTTCCACTTGTACCACCTAGATAACATTTACCATGTATACATGACCGAATCGAACTATCCAGAGATGAAAGTGGATATGCGTATTTGACTTCGTCGGATCGAATAATTTAAGTTTAAATGGACTCAAACGTAATCGAAAAGCAAATAACATAACCAGTTTCGCTTACACTTTCGCAGTGATCGGACGTGTATTCGGTACAATCAAATAAGTAAACCCGGCATTGGCAAGTAAAGGCTAAAATCATAAAGCGTGAACGAAGTGTTTACCTAATTGATGCGGACTCTGATGGGTCCGCTTCTGAATCAGGCGATGAAATTGTTAAAAAACAATTTATCAGCAAATCCACCATCAAAATGAGTGAAAAGCCTCCAAAAGCATCCCTAAATGCAAAAAGATTTCGATCGCTGGGAAAAAAACCAGGCGAAAACAGTACTCCACAGATTTCAAATTATTTCGCTCTACTGCAAACAACGGCAGATGATGAAGAAGAATCCCGTTCGGATGACGTAAATCCAAATTCCGGTGAGAATAAAAACAAAGACATGATTTCAAAACCATCACCTATAAATGTCATTAAAAGCAATAGTGAATTTATTCACAAAATTCCAGCTGAAGATGACATGACTGATTATGTCATTAAGCGCATGTCAATTGGGACAACAATTTTACCAAAGTCAATAGATGTATATGAAAAAAATTGTTTAAAGCTTAAGAAATTCAACTGCGAGTTCTACACGCACAGTCTAAGGACGGACTTACCTTTCAAGGTTACGTTGTCTGGATTGGGAACAACAGATTTTGAAGCTTTGAAAACAAATTTCATTACTGCTGGATAAAAGTGCCTCGAAATAAAACCTGTAACAAAAAAACAACCTGGTTCAATTCTAATGCTGTAAACATGCTAAGGGCGACGGCGAAACTATTTTCCTCGGCGACTGTCAAAAACGAATAGAATACACGGCTTATATATGAAGGCGCACATTCTACAGACGACTGCGACGGCGACGTCGCCGAGCGTGGCTACCGAATCAATCCAATTTCTATTTCGTAGCCGTCGCCTGCCAAAATTGCATGGGTGCAGTGGCATGGGGTTGTGTTGCTATTCTCGTGTGTTCCAGTGTGCGTGTGTAGCATGCGGATTTCCAAGATGATTATTCCGGTGTGTGTTTTTTAATTTGTGTCGCCGTCGCTCTTAGTGTGTGCACACAAGAAATCTCGTCGGGCCATTCGCCGTGGCCGAGGAAAATAGTTTCGCCGTCGCCCTTAGCATGTTTACAGCATAAGACAAATATTTCTTATAGTTTACTTCGAAAGAGGTTCAATAACCTTAAAAGTATTGAGAGAAATATTTAGTGTAATAAATAGAACAGTTGTGAGATGGGATTTTCACAGGAAACTACCCAATAAAATAACCCAATGTTATAATTTCCAAATGTTTGAGCCAGAAATTGTCATGTTAAAACCTTTTGTGGAAAATGTTCAGAGAATCATGGAACCGCAAAATGTACGGCTCAAAACATTTTAAAGTGTGCAAACTGTCATGGTAATCACTTATCTACCGATCCAAACTGTCCGAGTAGGAAAAACTATGTAGATTTTCGTGAAAAAATGTCCACCAGAAGGCCTAGAAATGCACCAATAAATCGAGGTTATATCCCGCGCCATGAGGATTTTTCCCCGCTGCGCAACACACGACTCAGTCAACACTCTGGAGGTAACTTAAATTGGTCAACACTCAGATTAAATACAAACACAAATATTAGCACCGTAAACTCCAATGAAAATCCAAATCTCTTTAGTTTAAATGAAATACAAACACTTACCACTGAGCTAGTATCTAGGTTAAAATTGTGTAAGGATAAATTCAAGCAATTTAATGTAATAACAGAATTAGCGTTAAAGTATCTAACCAATGGACCGTAATCAAATAAAAATAATCACTTGGAATGCCAGGGGTATTAGATCTAAGTTAGTTGAATTTTTTACTTTATGCAAGAAAAAAATATTGATATAGCAATGGTCACCGAAATTCTAGCATTACATTATCAAACCCTAATTATTACTGCCACAGATTAGATAGAAAAGGCTCGAGAGGTGGAGGAGTCGCACTTATTATACATAAAAAACTAAAAGCAAAAATTTTGCCATTGATTCAAACGAAGGTAATTGAAACCATAGGGGCGGAAATTCAAATTGAAGAAAATCATTCAGTCAAGGTTGCACCCTACCAACTTCCAGAGTAATGAGTCGTGAATTGGGGTCTTTTCACTAAAATGTCAACTTCAACTACCTTTTTATCCAAAAAATACGTCGTTAACTAATTTTTTTTTCTCCCAAACTTGAAAAGTTTGGACAATTTCCTACACAGGAAAGTTTGAGCAGATTTCACATTAGGTATAAGGAGCTCGTAAGAATCCCCAAAATATTACAAAAATCAATATAAACATTTCTGTAAAGGGCCTTCTCTTGCTTAAGGTTCATAATTTCAGTTACAGCCAGTTGCGCCGCACAGTGGGACAGAATCCCAAAAAGCTGGCCAAAACCTCAAAACCTGCAATAATCGCTTTGAAATTTCTTACTTGCGGGTTTTCGAGGTCACTGATTACGAATTTGACATTATTTGTCCAAAAAACAAGATGGCGGATCCAATATGGAGGACGACCACATGAAAAAATGCATATTCGAGGATGAAATTCTGTACCCGGGGGTTTTCGAGGTCGCTGATTACGAATTTGACATTATTTTTCAAGAAACAAAATGGCGGATCTAATATGGCGGACAGTCATATAAAAAATTAATATTTTTAGTTTTAATACAATTTCATCGTATTAAAAAAATTTCAGAAGCATAAAAATAGTATCGTACACAAGGAATAGGTACAAATAAATACAAAATAATAATTCAGTTTATAATTTACATTTTTATTTTTAACACATAGGCTCTATCTATTCGCTATCGCTATCACATAAATCGATGTCGGAATCTAAAGTAGACACATAAGTTTCATGTTGAGTGTCACTGTCATCGGGTACAACTAAATCTTTAGCATCAGACGACATTTATTTTCTTTTAGTGTTTGGAAGTTTTCTTGCGCTTGAAATGTAAGGAAGTGTTAGAAGACGACAGGTAGGATGATGCCTTAGACCAAGCCCTCGTAAGTACAGGCCTGGAAGCAGACTTTTTGGTTGTGTCTGTGCGCGGCCAAAATCGTCTGACAGTTGTGGAATTAACATGGCCGAAGCCGTACGAAGCAATTTTTTAACTTTGGTTTTGGAATAAAAAGTGGTAAAATATTGTATTTTATCACTTTTTAGTGCACACGGATTATCAGTGATAAGTTATTTAGTGATCTGAGTCCATAAATTAAAAAAAATAGTGGTTAAGTGTATTTTAAGAGTGTTAATTGATTAGGTGACCATTTTTGTTTACATTCGCGGTGGTTTTTTCGTGTTAATTTAGGGAAAAGGTGTTGAATTTGTGTAGTAATGGAATTAAAAGTGAATTTAAAGTAGTTAAAAATTATTATAGAAGAGTTATTAAAAACATAAGTGCAAGTACTACCACACAACATGAATAACAATAACTTTTTCACTTTTCCTTCACATTTTTCTGCACTTATGTTTTTAATAACTATCCTATAATAATCTTTAATCACTTAAAAAGCACTTTTTATTATGTTACTACACAAATTCAACATTTTTTCCCTAAATTAACACAAAAAAACCACCGCGAATGTAAACAAAAATGGTCACCTAATCAATTAACACTCTTAAAATACACTTAACCACTCACTTCATTTTAATTTTTTTTATTAAATCACTAAAGCACTAATCACTGATAATCCATGTGCACCAAAAAGTGAAAATATGCAATATTTTACCACTTTTTAGTGCAAAAACAAACTTAAAAATTGCTTCTTATGGCTTCGGCCATGTTAATTCCACAACTGTCAGAAATTTTTGGCCACTTTTCAGCTATGTTAGTATTAGTTGGCCTGTCTGCTTCCAGGCCTGTACTTACGAGGGTCTTGCTTAGACGGACTCCCCGCTGTGACGTTCTTCAATACCTGCGCAGCGGCAACTTTCCCACTTGCACGTAGGCTCATCCGCGTAGCATAAGAGAGTTCTTCTAGGCTGTGGTCTTTTCTCAATTCCTCGGTTTTTTGCCTTTTGGACCTTTCACTGCTATCCGAAAAACTTGTAGAAGGTCGACCACCGATTGCCTTTGTCTCCGCAGTACTTTGAGAAGATCCGTCCTCCGATAGCATCAATTGACCGCTCAGCCAATCCGCATTCTTGTTGAAAAACCACTCCTCTTTCCGGCGAGCCTCTTTCCATAAAGTACGCAATTTGTACATGACGTATTTAAAATTTTTCTTCACTTCTTCAGTCATGAAGTATGCGAATCCCAATTGGAGCGTCATATGCTTCTCAATAGTGAGAGCTAATTCGTCAGCAGATTCAGTATAAAGAGCATCTTTAATTAGGCAGAAGATCTCTTTTCATGTTAATTGAAGTACTCTTTGGGTTCCTGAAAACATAAAAAAATGTTAAATTTAGTCGCTTCGACTACAATTTAACAGCAAAGAAAAGCATTAAAACGTAGGAAAAAACCGATACTCGATATGCCCCGGCAAATCCAACAAAATTTTAAAAATAATATTTAATTCGTAATCAGCAACCTCGAAAACCCTCGGGTACCGAATTTCATCCGCCAATATGCATTTTTTCATGTGACCGTGCGCCATATTGGATCCGCCATTTTGTTTTTCGAAAAAATAATATCATATTCGTAATCAGCGACCTCGAAAACCCCCGAGTACCGAGTTTCATTTGCAAATATGCATTTTATCATGTGGCCGTCCGCCATTTTGTTTATTAAAAAAATAATATCAAATTCGTGATCAGCGACCTCGAAAACCCCCGGGTACTGAATTATATCCGCGAATATGCATTTTTTATGTGGTCGTCCGCCATATTGGATCCGCCATTTTGTTTTTTGAAAAAATAATGTCAAATTCGTAATCAGCGACCTCGAAAACCCCCTGTTATATAGTTTTCAAGAGATTGCTTGCCATTTCGGAACTTTTTGTCGGTTTCATTACCCAACAACGATTTTTGCGCGATTTTAGAAAAAAAATTGAATCTCCAAATTCGCACTTTAATTTACTTCTCGTTTTTTTCTTTAGACTATGACGAGTGAAAAAAAAATTTTTAGAAAACGAGCGAGGACGACTAATAAACTTTAAGTTATTTGAAAAATTAGTTTTTCTCTGCGTTTTGCAAAAAAGTTGATTTATTTAAATTCATATCAATAATTCTGCAATGAATATTTTACGATTATACATATTCGATTTAATTCCACTCACCTTCATGAACAGAATCCATTTTTAAACTTTTCAAAGGCACTAATTGGCACTATTTAACAAATAGTTATTTTCAATGCACAATGGGGCTACGTAGACTAGTCATGCTTCAACATGTAGTAAGACTGATTTTACTCCATACTCACCCCGCCCCTTAACTCCTCTCTTCTTAAAAATCGGTTTTACTACATAGTAATCATGACTAGTCTACGTTACCCCAATATTTGTTTGAAACTTTGATAGCTGCGTCTCGTGTAACGGCCACTTTCGAACTGATCCTACAAAGGGAGAAAACGTACCTGTACCCCGAGGACAGGATGTTCTGTGACCCCCGGGGTCCCTACCCAGCGGGAAAAGTTTGAAGGCCTTCCTCAAGAAGCTTTTAGGAAGGAGTTCGTATTCTTAGTTCCACAAAAGTAGGATGGAAGGGACAAATATGGATATGTAATTAATGTACAGTTTTTATTCATTTAATGCAATTTACCATTAAATTGTGTATAAAAATGTGTATCTAAAAGATTATTATAAAAGGATTAAAGCAATATCTTCCAATGATCTCAATATATTTAGAAGGTGTAAGAAATTGTACTTCCTTGGAAGAAATAAAAGACAACGTATCACAAACACCTTACCGGGAATGCGTGGGGAAGGTGAATGAGCTTTTAGAGCTTTTCGACTCATTCCTTCTAATGACATGCCTGCACAAAAAAGATATGGAGCGGAATGCGAAAAGGAAGGACTTCTCGCCTTCCAAAAAAGGCTACCGTCATGCTTCTTGGTATGATTCCATTTCCCGCTGGGTACTTAAAACTCCGCAAAGAGAAAGTCCCGAAATAGAATCTTCATTTTAGGGGTTTTGGCCAGATTTTTGGGATTCTGTCCCACTGTGCGCCGTGGACACACGATTGGGGCTCATGGAAACAGCCTTGTGGCAGTGTTATGACTTAAACAAGACAATTTCTATGAAACCACCAATATAGGTTGTGGGCCTGTGCACACAAGCTGAAAGAGCATGAAGGGAGTAAGGAAGACTTACCTGTTGCCAGAGCCATAGCCAGAATTTTGGTACGGGGGGCCCTGGACGTTAGAAATCTTCTAAAGGGGGGGGGGGGCTTACATGGATAACTCTATTATTGAAGTAGAATTAATTAAAGTGAAAAACAGCTTGCTTATTGTCAATCAAAGGACGCTGATCAATCGATTCAATTTTCGAGATCGATTTCAATTTTCGAGATTCCTTTGCTGCCATAATCTCGAGGACCTCATTCGGATCAAAACTTAAGTCCCCATGGATTGACAGTACGGCGAGTGCACTGAGTCTCTCATTGCCCGTTGAGTTTCGTATGTAAGTTTTGATTTTCTTCAATGTCGAAAATGACCCCCCCACGCCGTTGTGGCCGGAAAAGTCGTCAAAACTGTTAAAAGATATTTGATTGTTCCAAAAACTCGGCATCTATCTCGATTTCTGATAATTTTTCATACGACAATTTACATTCAGCTCTTACAGCGGATTTTGATACTCGATCATTGAAGTATGCAGCAAGATGACCCAAGTAGTCTACCTTTTCATTTGCGGTAAATCCAGGGAGAAGTATCTGTAAGCTTGAAAGGATATCATTAAGAAATTTGTCTGATAAATTCTGAATCAGTGTATCGAGCCAAGGAATAAAAATAGCAGAACGAAAGTACGCTTCAACAGAGTCTTTTTGCTTCAACGTGAGTCTCGGAATTTTGAGTTCCATATCGAATGCGTCTTTCGCGAGTTTTTCAGCTGCTCTAAAAATTTCGACGAATGCATTTTTACGTTATTCCAGAAGCGTATCCACAATTTCGTGAACATGCTTTACTGCTGATGCCAAATCACATGAATTTTCTTGCAGTCGAACTGACAAAGGAAGCGTGAAACTGAAAAGTCTGTCACAACCATGAAACTGACGCTGAACTAGCTTTTCTAAACTACTGCCAGTAAGCACACAGGTTTTTTTGAGATGATCCAAGATTTTCGAAAAGGACCCCGCACTTTTCCTATGGAAAATGGCTTTCGGTTAATTTTCTTGAGATTTTGCAGGTTGATAGTTATCAACATGTAGATTAAAAGTCTCAATGTGCACAAGGCCCCATAACCCCGCGGCCATATACAGATTTCTGAATGTAAAATAATTTATTCTTGTAGTCCACCCAACGGGTACCCCAAACAACCACCCCTTTGACCGTTCAAGCACCGACCATCTAAACCCTCCTCTCCTACGTCCCCTCACAACAGACTGTCAGTAAAGACAAAATGCAGAGTACTCACCTTTCAATTAATTCGTTCTTGATTTTTTGTGAAAACCAACAATACTTTGTTGGTCTTGTGCGTCTTCCATTTCGATTCGATTGTTCGTAAACAATAATATCAAAAATTGGTTTGGGGTTCGCGGATTTTGGCGATTAAATTGTGAAAAGTATAGATTTTCGGGAATTCCGAATTTGAAAATTTTGAATATTGGAAAATTTAAAAATTAGGGAAACGGAAAATTTTGGAAAATGCAAATTATGGATTTGGAAAATTCTGCGAATTTTCAATAGGAAATTCGTATTTGGAAATTCAAAATTTTCCGAACTCTTTGACATTCAAAATTCTAAAAATTCAAAATTTTCAATATTGTGTCTCAGAGTGTCGGGGGGTGGGGCCGCTGGCTACGGCCCTGCTTGTTGCTCATCTGTTTTAATTTGTGACGTACTGATGGTGGCATTTACTAGTATTTACGCTTTTTTTCTATTTGTTGCTTTTAGCTTTAAACAATCGGATTTAGAGGACTGGCGAAAACTCGTGACCGCTCTCCAAACTCTTATAGAAATGCAATACAATTCTCTAAAGCCCAGAATAAAGTTACACAGTAAAAGCATGACTACAATCATAGACACAAAAATTTTCTAGTGGATTCCTACAATTTACAAAACAAGTTCGAAATAGTCTAACACTACTCCCTGGTTGTAGGATGACAAACTCCCAAAAAAAAATAGCAGACCAGCGATAGAAGAATACCTGACATTTTACGAACTGATATCATGAACAGTTTTTGCTCCTCTAAAACTGTCACATATTGTCATTGGAATAAAGGCGCACATGCCGGAGGACGTTGCTAGAGCATCCTCATGAATGAACGCCAAGGGATGCGCTAAAATGTGTCATTTCCTGCACCATCATATCATCAATTTCCTGTATATTGTGCACCTAACGATTTTAATATAATAGTTGTAATAACTTTTCCAAAATGCATCCCTACAAAAAAAAAGAAGAGTTAGCTTTTTTGAGCTGTTGTCGTTGTTAAAACAGAATAATTAAAAGCAGATAAAATTCCTGAACATGCTCTCAACGCCCTATTTTTTAATAGGGTTAACTCCTCCAAATAACCTCGATTTTTTTATGGTAGACTTTTAATTCGCTTTAAAAAAATTTAAAAAAAAATTCTCTTTTTCGTGCACGATGCATGCCGAACGAGAGATAAATGCAAATTTCGTGTGCGAGTATCTAAAAATATTTACAGAGTGTCTACATGGTCCCCATAGTAGTCCGCCTCCCCGTTTTTGAGTCCTTCAACACCCCGAATTTGCTCCACGCTCCTCCATTCGAGTCGATCCTGATCAATAACTAAAAATAACCGCAACGCGAAAATTTTTTAAATATAATCCTTCATAGAGAGTTGACACACGACCCCACAGAACACCCCCACTGTGCACCCCGAAATTGGGTTCAACCTTGCCCCTTTGCTCTCCCTTAACCTAAAAAGAACTCTCGGTGTTTTTTTGTGCCTTCAGGTTGCCGTAGTATTTATCCCTAAAATCGATAGGCATAGACTCGATTCGAGTTGTGTATGGGCCATGTGCCGGCGGTGTAGGAGGTTGGAATATTAAGGTCTGAAACACGGGGTTGAATATACATATACATAAACATACACATAAATGTATATATATATAGTGTGCAAAAAGTTCAAGGTTTTGTAGAGTTACCACCGACAGGAGCAGCCAGCAACAACAACCTGACAACTCGACCGGTTGTGAAGCTTATAATCCACCCCTCTAGTTAGTCACTTGAGATAAAAGGTTCCGCTTTATATGAAAGGGTTCAGTTCGCCTTAGTTAGGACGGATGAATCAGTGGGTGACAGGGTAGCAGTGGGGGTTAGTATAGGAACAGGAGTATGATGATGCTAGTGGTGGTGGTGGTGCCAAATGTGAGGCTACTTCTGTTTTTAGGTCAATTTCGAAATGTCGGATCTTTGCCTTTCAACTTTCCTTTGCCTTTCTCCTAAAAACCCCACAATACTCTTAAAGAGGCAAAAGTTGTTTTTGGAACTCCCAACCCAACACCACCAATAACAACCCTCTGGGTCTCGACGTCGTCGTGTCCGTCGGAGACGAAATAGAACGGGGGCAGGTGGTACCATTTTTTAAAGAGTTGCAAAGGGGAATTCGGTGGAGGCAGACACGATGATGGTGAATCGGGGCTGGCTTGAGTGACCCCTTTTCAGAATATTGAAGGCTCATTTAAAAGAGGCGTTGGAATTAATTTATCGTTCACTTTGTCAGCTAGAGAGTTTGTTTAGGTGAATAAGGCTCAACCTTCATCGAATATAGAGAGTACAGGACTACATCTACTTCTACATCGGCAGGCAGCACTCCACCTTCTTGTTCATATTCTTCATTTAAGAACTCTGCTACTGATGGGGGTAGCAGCTATGAAAATTAGTCTCGCTTTTATGAACTTGCAACGTTTTCCAAGTGAGGAGGATCCCTTAAGTTTCCAAGAAGATTCGAGATGCCCTTTAAAGGTGTTGAGATGGATAAGGTTCAAGTTGATATAATGTGTTTTTGGTATTGTTTGATGTATCTGATTGTGATGTGATACTTTTTTTTAATAAAATAAAGGTTTGTGTTGTGAAGTCTTGTGTTAAAACGCTAACTTTTAACTATGGTCAGGGGTGTGAGATACTAACGTTATTCAGACACTTCGTATATGAAGTGATGCAACCCTTTTTATCCACGGTAATAGAATTAAAGCACCTACGCACTCGGTCCTATATAGATATAGGAATTGAAGGTCCCCGATCACCATTCCAGAGATTGGGGTTTAAGTTCCTCCCTTTGATATGGTGCTCCATCTGCCATATTATCATTCAAATCACTTGTCTCAGCACAGGTACCAGAAAAGGAAGTCCATTAATACGCCTCGTCACCATCTGAAGTTGAAGCTGAATGGAGCAGCATTAATCAAAAAAACTTGACCTGCAGCTTTTCTCAATATAAGCTAGTCGGTGAGGCATTTTCATTGCAATTTTAGCCCATAGGCGAAATTATTATTGGAATCGCTTCGTTTTAGGGTGTAGTTAAACACCCTAAGTTTGCCCACAAATTGGTTCACCGCATAACTTTTTAATTGACTTATTGTGAATAAAATAGGCACTTTTTTATATTTATTGACGGAATTCTCTAAAAAATAAGCCCTGCTAGAGGTTGCTAGGTGCAAGAGTGATCTTGCAAATAGCTTCCAAAGTTTTCAAATCACGTTATTTTCACTATTTTTTTTAGAGGAAAACAAATGCTCATAGAAGGCTGAAGATTATGTTTATGTGGTCCCGGCAATGTACAAAAAATTTCAACTAGATCGGTTGATTACTTTTTGAGCAATTAACGATCTAGTTTTTTTTCCTTAATTAACAATGCTGCCATTTTTTGTAAGATCAGTTTATAATTGGGAAACTCATTTAGAAAACTTAAGAAAGAATTGAAAATGAAATCCTGTTAGTATTTTTGAAAAATCGCAGTTTTGATCGAATTTATTCACAATAAGTTAATTAAAAAGTTATGCGGTCAACCAATTTAGGAGCAAACTTAGGGTGTTTAACTACACGATAAAACGAAACGATTCCAACAATAATGTCGCCTATGGGCCAATAATTCATTTTTTTATCATTTTTTTTAGCAGTTTTTCGTAGAAGCCTTTGACAGTGTATTACGACGACCTATGTAGATATTTTGCGGTTAAGGTGCCCAGCTACCCCAACGCCCAACCCCTCTATTAGGAGGATCGGAGCCGTGAATTTTACCGCATCGGATAGGGTGGCCCAGCTATACCCCCGGACACTAGGTACGTCCGGCGTCGGTTGGTTATCCAAGAGGCACCAGCGAGGCACAATCGTTTAACATGGATCTTCATCCAGTAATGCTTCCAATTCTGCGTCTTCAAACTTTTTCACCGATCCGGGACGCTTCTTATTTTCAACTTCAAAATCACCACTTTTGTCGCATAAAGCTAGAGTTAATCCGGTCTTACAGCGAGGCATTTGTCCCTTACACGGTGGTAAATTGTACTGAGGTCTAAATTTTTTAAAATGTCCCGGTGCAATAATAATGTCCCACTGGTATATGAGCGTGTATCGGGATAAATGGACGAGGTGTGATTGTACGTAGTGGCGTGACTTGGGATTCTCTCCTCTCTTACTTCTTTTGAGGCAGTTAAATGTCTTTTGAGGCAGTTAAATGCCCGACTTGAATTACTGGAGACACATTTATTACTTTTTTTGGGGCAGTAAAATTTCCAATTTGAAATGAGGGGAGGTGAGGTTGAATATATGTACTGGAGAGACATATTAAAATCAAACTCGTGAAAAAAGCTCTTTATTGGTATTTATTTTCTTTCTTTTTTTCTTTAATTCACTTGCTTTTGTTATCTTGGTATTACAGTAGCCTCATTTGAAGAATGACATTGTACTGGCTCAAAATAAAAAGAGGCCCCTCTTTCAAACTCATTTTATAATCGTGTCCTACCAAATAGTAATTAAAGCCATTCGCGACACGCTCTTTCGCTAATGGAAGCCTCACCATAAGTTTCTACAATTATTCGACGTGCCTCAGCCGTAGTTTTTTTCGTATTGAAGGCAAAAAGGAACACTTCGCGCAATTGACACTTATATTGCTCAAATTTCGACATTTTCATACACAAAAAAATATATGACGCCAGTAAAAATTCACAGATGTAATGATAAGAAGCTGTTGACACATGCCATATCATTTGACGTTTCTGATCTGACATTTTTGTCCAACATGGTGCTGCTGGCGCCATCTATTGGAAATAAGCCGTTTTCCATTTTGCATTCCTAAACCTTTATTGAAGGAAAAACGGATGTTGTTTAAAGAACCAAACTAATTGTAATGGATTTCTATATTATTGTATCAGTTCTTATTCCTTATCACAGTTATGATTTATTGACTGATATAATCTAATTACAACAATTTTCCAAAAACAAGTAAAAACCATAAAACAATCAACCAAGAGGAAAATTTAATATCAAACATAAATACATGTATATGTTTGCGTATATATCGAGTTTAATTTAATATCCTTTCTTCTTCCCTTTTATATAACAAAATCGTATTTAGCTTCAGTATCCCCACTCCAAAAGGCGTGTGTTTTAGCATTTCAACTTTTCCATAGAACAATGCACAGGACTTTCATCATCATTGTACATAAATTCAAAGTTACCATCTTAGTCTCATCGTTCCCTCACCTTTACGTTTTGTCTGCATCCACCTTTTCCACCTTCTCTACCACCATCAAGAATCATCGTCATCTTGGGTTATATATTTTTTCGCTGCTGTTGTTTTCTTGTATAGAGTAGAATTGTGTATGAAGGAGGTCCTTCAGTGTTTTTGTTGTTGTGTTGTAAAGATCCTTCTTAGATGTGCAATGGTGTATGGAGTACCTTACTTCAGTCATCACGTCGTTTCCCATTTCATTAGTATGGATTTCACTTCATATCTCATCCTTAAACACCTTGATTCACTTTTGTTCTTCTATTCTTATGCTTCGCCTGATGCTTACCTTCAATTACCACATACGTTATGCTTGTGCTGTGTAACACTCTACCCCTATACCACACTGGTGGAACGAACACCCCAAAACCTACATGCTAACTTCATTCCACCCCCGTCGCATCTTTTATAACTGAATGTCTCCTTCCAAAAATTCTTCATCAACATTCGACATCATACACGAAAGAAAAACGACACACTATACAGGGTATACTCGTATGGACTGATGAATGGTAAGAGCAAACTGACTGGCAGAAGGGGGTTGAATGTAGTAGGGTGGCTGAAGATGAAGGGTGGCATAACCTGAGAAGGGGCAATGGCTGAATGTGAGGAGGGCAATGAATAGAGGACGATCAGACAAAAGGAAAATTGAAAGGAAAAACAGCGAAATATCAACAAAAGAACGATGAGACAGAAGAAACTTTCGTATACAATAACTTGACAGCAATGAAAGCGCAAAGGGAAAAGCTTTCTTTTTTTTCTCTCCAGAATATGCGACAAAAGATTGTGGAGGAGCGCACAAGAACCAAGGGGGTATGTAGGTGCATGAACACAGGAGAAAAAAAATATGGAGTGGGGGTGGTGGATAGAGATGATGAAATAAAACAAAACACAAAAAGAAGCTTCATTCTTAAAAAGAAGACAAACGTTAAGATGAGTAAATTTTGGATTGCATACACCAAGGATGCATGACGGTGATACACTTGAGCTTTTATAGAGTTTTAAACTTCCCCCTTTTTGCTGAAGGCGGAAGAGGAGGCCGGAAAGAAATCTTCTTTCTATTACAAGTATCCATCACACATCATAAGAGATTTCTTTGTACAGCTTTAGAATCCTTGTTCTTCTGATAAAACACTATTATAACCTTGAAATTGTTTGGTTTGAGCTGCTTGGAAATTTTGTAATGTTAAGGATCATTTGATTGTGTGTGTATGTGTATGAGGAGGTGTGTGATAAGTTGGAGTATACTTTTCGGATAGAAAGTGGCGAATTTCAAGGCGAATCTTCCTTGTGACGAGGAAGGAATACTTTTTCTGACTTCAGTGTTGATATGATAAAATTCACCACGAAATTTCCTATAAAGGACTATTGTAGTCCAATTTTCTTAATAATCTTTAATAATTCAAAACAAGGCTAATAATAAAAAAAACACAATAATACAACACAATATTTATTTTAATTTCACTACTAATATTTTTTGTCAGGTCCAATTTTTTCCCGCAATACACAATAAATCGTTAAATAATAATAATAATTTTATTCCGAATTCGCGACAATACTAACTACTTAATTCTCAAATCGACTTTTTGCAAATTCCCGAATAGACTTTACTCCAACGAATTTTAGATCAGACTCTAAACAAATTCTCGCACAGACTAACTTTTAACTTCCAAAAATCCTCAAGCGTTGGATACTGAAAACATAAATAACTGTTTTTACTCTACATAGGGATTTCATCATACGATTTTACTAATCATCCCATTGGTCAACTCAAATCACCAGATCCTAAGAACGTTGTTACGTTGTTGCCGGTTTTTCCTAATTCTATTGTTCTTTTCCTCGGTTCGAGTTTTTTATGACTCTCGGCAACAACAACACATCGCCCTTTTACATGGAAAAGTCTGGCAGCTTAAAAAAAGACCTTGACATACTTTTTCTTCTCTTTCGAGTTCTAATGTAAATATAATTTTTGTATTTTGCATTGTTGCCGAATTATTTTTTGATATTTATATTTTCTTTAAAATTTAATTACTACACTATAAAGACTACAAACTTATTGTTTGAATGGTTTAATATTATTACCAACGTAGGAATCTTGATCAAAAAAAAAAGAAGAAAAACTCAACGTTTACCTTACGAAAGCATGTACGCTAAGCTATGACAACTCCAGTAAGATTACTAAAAGAATTCAAGCAACCCGACCCGATACTTAAGTTATCGAAAAAAGATGTGCGAGCATAATTGGTACACAAGAAAGGCATAAATTAACGCTAAAGGAAACTCTACACTGACGGAACAAAAGCAATTGGAGTGATGATCGACTAACGCTGCCAGCGCACATGGAATAGCTGACATGGAATAACTGAGTCTGCACAGAGTTCTGCAACAATTTATGGGTTGACCCAAAATTCAGCTTGGTGCAAAACTACATGTGGAGTAACATGGGTATGAAAAAATTGAAGTAAAACGCACATCACAATGAGTGGGACAACACTTGACATCAATCATAGAGGTCAGTGTTAGCTGAAATTTTTTTTCATGTGAAAGACTATCGCTAAGAAGTAAAGACTCTTTCTACTGTCGACAATTTATTCATTGAAAAAAATATCGGACAGCAAGCTCTATTTGGAAAGTAGACAGAAGAGTAAAAAAACAGCGCCAACGCCCGGTATTATTTAACCGGCTCTCTACCAAAACTACCGGGGCAAAACGTTGACTTCGGTGATGCGGCAGGACATGGCTTTCTTCCTTATTATGCTTACAAGCTATGCAAGAAGAAAAGGCTGCAAGTTTTTTGTACAGTGGGAAGACAATAAAGCAGAATAGTTATCTAGCGAGGATAAATGAAAAGACGAAAAACCCCGCCGCGTAGTGGACTTGAACAACGTACCGGCATATCTGATTTACAAAAGAGGCACAAGTATTATAGCCCATAGCCCCCCATTTGGCCGCCATCTTGGAAAAAGTGTGCAAAAGGTATATCTCCGTAACAGTACATCTTAAAAAAAATTTGTAAAAAGGTTTTTTGTTTATAATTAAATTATCTACAATTTATTATATAAGCTTTTTTGTCGTAAATTGAATCATTAAGAATTTATAAGGTTTAGAACACAAAAATTAGTCACAATATTTTCTTTTAAGTGCTATAACTTTTTTTCCTTCAATTTTAACAAAAAAAAATAACAAGTTTTTTTAGAGGGTTTCATAACGAATAATTTTCATTTATCTTTTTTTAATTTCATTCACTACGAAGGGTTTTACAGCGCCCCGAAGGTATCAAAGTGACAGATTTTCTGAATAATTTTTTTACGATTTTACATCCTCCTCTCCCTAGACATTCTCAATAAGAGGCAGCAAGTAATAATAATGAATGAATGACTTTACGCTCTAAGAAATGCCGATGTTTGAGTAATGTAATAAAATTGTTTAGCAATTTATTGCGGTTTATTTTCTGTAAGATGTACTGTTACGGAGATATAGTGGAAAAACCATTTGCACACCTTTTCCAAGATGGCGTCCAAATGGGGGGGCCGAGCCCGAAAACTCAAATTTAAGTTTATAAGGACCCCACCCCCCCTTCCCCCAACCAACTAGAGCTCAGAAGTAAGCCCCTTTTGTATTGTCGGCTACTATATTTAGAATGAGTGCAATATCGAACAGCAAGATCTACGTAGTACCAATGCAAAAGCACAGTTTAATTTCACCAAAACGGAAGCTGACTCCGACTATCGAACATGAGATAGCTTCCCCGAATAAAGGGTTGGGAATCGTTGTAAAGAGGAAAGGGACATGAAAGAAAGAACGCTTTCGGGGAAGGAGGAGTGAAAAGACAAATGACTATGCCGTGTGGTGGAATTGAAGCACGAACCTCTAGAATGGTGGTCGGGCCTAATGTGAAAAGAGTTAACATCGTGTTTACCTTGAATGTGACTTAAGAACAAGAGTCCTGTGATGATTCTGGAAAATTAATTTGTATTCCGAATAATATTTGCATTGTTATGAAAGGTTTAATCTTAATCACATTAGGACTAACATCCCAACATTCATCCGACTGAATATTATTTTTCTACATAGCTAAAAGAAATTTCTATATTTTCCCTTCAACAAAATGACACAGATAACACCATTGATATCTTGCAGTCTTCTGGAAAAGCTGCTGACTGAGCTCATAAAGCACGAATCTGTACACTTTGTAGAACAGGTCGAATGTGCTGTAAAGAGTTCTTGTACATTCTTCATCCAGCAAAAATTCCACTTTATGTGCTCTCTACCTCTGGCGCTCTAATTATCTTTGCACTATAACTTGGTAGGCTTTGAGGGGTACGCTTCCTATCACCTACTACCTTGTTCCAGCCCAGCATCCATTCACAGTTAACAACATCACCATAGGAGATTGTAGGAGATATTGTTCCAGCAGATGATAGGTGGGAATCGCCATATCCGATGATCCACCATCCTCAGTTACACATCATTCCCCATAAGACACCTCGGTTCAAATATGCTGTTACGTAATCCAAAATCTTCCAAAACCCTGCACACGTAATCTTAGCCAACATTATCACAGAAGTCAGTAAAGGAGAAATATAGTCCAATCAATCTACAAAAATCCATCTAATAATTGCCATCAGGAAACAAAAATATGGTTATAAAGGAAAAAAAATTCTAAAAAAGATAGCGTTTTTTGTTTTTGAATTTGTCATGGCGAACCTAACCTAAAAAATTCCGGAAAGTGGAAAAAACGCTTTTTTGCGAATAACAAAAAAAAATTGAGCTCGGATCGAAAAAAATCAAATTATAAAGTTGTAGGTATTCAAATTATCTTTCGATTGATATATATAAAGTTATAGGTTAGAGCACAAAATATAGAGGAAAATGCAAAAAACTGTTAAAAATCACATTTTTTTAAATTGTTAATAACTTTTGTTTAACGCAACTTAGATATTTGTTATTTAGCAAAAATATTTCTTCTTGCTAGCTGAAAAAACAGTTTTATTTTTGTGGCGAAATATTGAACACTTTCCTTGAAATTTCACTTTTTGTAAAAAAAGGCGTTCTTCTAAAAATGCTCCTCTAGGTCTGCCGATTCTTCTAGAGTGCCGTTCTAGAGCTTAAAATTTTCTTCAAAACTTGTACTATCACGTACAAGTAACAAAAAGTCTATTTAAACGTTTTCCATTGCTTAAAATGACCCCCAAAAACATATTAATAATGAAAAAACAGACGTTAGATTGTAAAAACTTTTTGAGTCTGTCTGTCTTTTTCAATAGAGGTGGTAATCAGGGGGTGATTTTCACATTTTTTTGTCGCCGAAAAAATAGGGACCAACTTTATTTTCGTCATAACTCGCTTAGTTTTAATGCTAGGGAGTTTTATAAAAAAACAAACATAAAGGTTTTTTCAAGCAGTTTAAAAAAGGTTTAATGAGTTTTCCCGAAAAATGCATTGTTTTTTTTTTATTTCAAGTTCAAACTTTCAATTTTGGCGTTTGACAAATAAGAACCAACCTTCAACAAGCTATTACTATTTTTGTATTGGGTCTACAGAAACCATAAACCCATTTTTTTGTTTTTTATAAGTTACATTTTTCATAATAATAATTTGTTCGATAAAATACTTACTTTTTGAGTTATTCGCGAAAAACCGCCTGAAAACGTGGAGTTTTTGGTTGGAAAATTGACATTTTCACTCGCGAATAGCTCGAAAAGTATTGACTTTCACAAAAAACCTTATAGAACAAAAGTTGCTTAGAATTAGCCAATCTATCTATGCCCGGACTTATTTTGAATGAAAAAATTTTACCCCCGAGAAGGGGTGGCATTCACTCCCAGGGTAAAAGCACAAAAAAAAATTTGGTAAACTTTGCAATTTATAGTACAAAAAAAAATCCCACCTCGACCACGTAAATTCATTCACCGTAACCGTAGGCTGAGGCCAAAACCCCAAGGTTCTCCACTATATCACTTTAATCTCAGATGCCTTAGACCTTAGACCAAACGGCTGTCTACTTAAGCCACTTCTACTTAAGCCGCGTACACACCGGCCCAACGAAGGCCAACGAACGGGATTCGTTGATATTCGTTGGTTCTAAATGGACGGATTAGCGAAGGCCAACGAAGGTTCGTTGGCGTTCGCTTGCAACCCGTAGCGTAGCGGAAACATCAAGAAAGCAGGTCATTCGATCGAATGCGGTGTAGATGGGCGTCGAACGCAAACGAACTTTTTGACTTTTCTCGAGATATTTACATAGATATTATATTATGTCATCAGTTTTTATTTATTAATTAGAGTACTGTGATTAATAATTACTGTCTGATTTTTTTGGAATTGCTTCACGATAATTTTTATTTTGTTTAGCTATTTTGTTTAGCTAAATAGCTATTTCGGGTCCAATTCTATTCCATGGCCATTCAAAGTCTTGGGCAGACATTCTACTAAAATTGGTGAACAAACTATACTCTTTTTCTATTTGCAGGCCTGCCATCATTTTACTTCCATTATATAAGTGTATGTTTTTAAAAAATGTGACCGACCACCATCTTCGCTTTCGTTTCATTTTTCATACTATTTCGTTAAGATATATGAAACTTTCCTCGTCTTCATTCATCTTGACGCAAATAACCGGAGACAAGTCCCAACGAACGTTTGATAAACCAACAAATGCTTATAGACGTATCTCCGAACGCCAACGAGCGTTCGGTAGCCAACGCCGAATATCGTTCGTTGGCCTTCGTTGGGCCGGTGTGTACGCGGCTTTAAGCAACTACAATTTCTTGATCTGAACAGTTCGGTGTTTTTTTTAATTCAAGTAGTAGGTACTGCAATATTGGACAGACAAACCGTCCAATATTGTCAAATAATGAAAAACACCATTTTGTGTGGTCAATCAGCTAGAGGGCGAGTACAATCAAGTGCTATGGGGCTTTCAAATAACACTTTTCAACGCTATTTTTTAATATCATGACAGAAAACAAAGTTCTATGTTATTTACAAGTTTGAAGAGCCATCAACGTCATCCCCTATTGGTACTTGTCTGAATAAAGTAAATATACAACTTTTTTCTGGCCTAGATAGATTCCTATACTGCAAAAATCAATTCTGTACTATTCAAATTTTATATACACACTCTCATGTTCCAAACGATCAATAAAAAAATATATATGTGTATATATAGATTGGTAATCCTAACCCTAAACAAAATCTATATACACAAAAAAAACCAAACAACACAGAAAAAAACAATCCTCTTGAATAATTTCCATTTTGCACAGCATCCATGAAATCATTTCTAATAAAATCGAAGTATCCTTATGTGTGTTGAATTACCTCTAAATCCTCCTCCATATAACAGCCATCTCCTACTACAATCAATAAAAACTGATACAAAATGGAACGTGACTCTGGCTAAAAGTTTTGTTTCCCTCCCGCCCCCGCTACTCCATACACTCTTCTTTATTATTATATTTTTTTTTTTGGATAACAAGAACCTATTCACCAAATAAAAAATCTCGGAATCTGTATGCGGATCCATTTTTATACCTGTGTAATATCCTTCCAAGGCTTGATCCTTGTGTGTACCTAAGCCTTTTAAAATAAATGGCAAAATCGGACTAAAATCACGAAAATCAGAACAGGATGTAGCACCGAAAAAAAGGGTCTACTGGTATTTTCATGGATTTCTGCTGCTAAAGCAAATATAGGAGGGGATTTTTGGCATGGCGCTGTACTCGGTATCGGTATAAATTGTAATTAAATCGGTTTTATACGTTTTGGTGTATTTTAGTTCATTTTTTTTTGGTTTTGGTACAAAATTTTTCACTAATGAGAAATATGGATTAAGATGTCCGACTACCATTCCAGATTTGGAGGTTCGATTCCCACAGAGGCATAGTTCTGCTCCACAACTCCCTAGTGATAGGTACGTCGGTCAATCTCTGGTCTAGAAAGAGAATCTACGAAACTTTCACAAACAAGAAAAGAACCATTGATAGTACTACTACAAGCACACTTCCCAGGCGCACATTTTCATGCAAAAGGGAGCACTATTTCTGTTTCTGCCACTTGATGGCGCGACAAATGCCGCTTTCACGCATGAAGCTATCATGAAGGTAATCCGGTGGTTCAAACCTTATAGAGACCAAGGGCCAGAGACGTATTTTGCGTTGTCATTTCATTAGTCATGAAAATTTCCACACTAAATCGAATATGTATACCTTCTGAATAATAAAAGTTACATACTTCTGACAGCCCCCCACCCTGTGGCCGGGATGTACTACCCTAAAATTACAAAGAGGGTAAGAAATAAAGTTCAATTTGGTAAAAGTATCAGTCATGAATTTTTAGGAGATTATTTTCGTTTGTATTCTCTATTTATAAAAATGATTGCCAGAACATTTCCCCTCCGCCTAATTGTGGCCACAACACTCTAAATATTTATTTAAAAGGGTGTACTGCTTAAATAGTCCATTAAAAAGGCGAGGGGGGGGAGTGTTCCAACATAACTTCGTTAAGAAAAACGAACGTTACATGTTTTTGGGGTCGCTGATCACGAAAATCGCGGTCCCGCGATCCTAAAATATGGGAGCCAGGTGCAGGTCTTTCTTCTTCTTATTTGTTCCGTTAGCGGGACGTTCCGGAACGGATACGCTCCTGTCGGTGCCGCTGGGTCTCGAACTCCATTCACGATTATTTTCCATTCTTGACGATTTTTGGCGACGACGCCTCGAGCCTCGATAACTGATAATCGTTGATTCTTTAAGTCGCCCTTGATCTTCTTTAACGAGGTTTTCTTCGGTGCCGACCGTTTCATTTTCCAGTCCGCTGGACGGTCTTGCCAGAGAAATTTACGTGGCCAGCGGTTATCATCAATTCGGCAAATATGTCCAAACCATCGATGTCGACGTTTTTGTATTTCTTCTGCGATCAGTGTCTTTTGATCGCATCCTTGTCTAACTGACGCCAGAGAATCTGCCTCAAGCATCGCATTTGGAAGACCTTGGCTTGTTGATGTCCGATCCATAAAAAAGTATCGGAAGAATCAACGTTCGGTAAAGGCGTACTTTCCTTTTGATGGTAATATTTGTTCGTTTCCATATGCACAACTTGAGCGAGACGAATGTTGCTGTTGCCTGGCCGATGCGGCTGTGAACGTCGGCCGACGAGGCCACTTTCTTTTCCTCAACCAACGATCCCAAATATTTGAACATCGGAACCTGTTCGATTTGGGTTCCATCGAGGTGAACACTGGCTTTCGATCCGTCCGTTGTGAGCACTTTGGTCTTTTCCGCATTAATTTTTAACCCGTATCACCGGGCAATGCGGGAAATGTCGTATAATATGTCCGTTGCTTCGATATCCGTGTCGGCGAACATCAAGTCGGGTAGGAAGTTGTTGATCGAACTCTGCATCGTCCATCGAATGCTTTACGCATAATCGCGTCGATCACAACGATGAAGAGAAGGAGCGTAGCGACGTCTCCTTGTCGGACACCTGTTTGAATCGGGAATTCCTGGGAAAAGTCCCTTCGAATACGAACGCTGTTGGTTGGCGCCATCGTACGACGCTTGGAGAAGTTGAATGATTTTCAAAGGCACGCCTTCGGTTTCCAGCCTCGATTGTATGATTTTCGTAAATACTTTGACGACGATCGAAAGGAGGCTAATACCGCGATAACTCTTCCATTCCCGACTGTCCCCTTTCTTCATAATTGGCATAAAGATCACTTTCTTCCACGCCGATGGGACACGATCCGAAGCCTCATGTGTGTTATGAGGAGTGGAGTTGTTGTGATAATACATCACCTCCGGCTTTGATCACCTTGGCGGTTACTTGATCTATTCCCGGTGCTTTTCAATTTTTCAGTGATTTTATTGCCGCCTTTGGTATTCGGTATTGCTCGAAATTTATGTGTTTCATTCGTTTCTGCTAGACAGCTGTCCGAGATCCATGGCTGCGTCCGTTTACGGATGGGTGGACACAACTCCATGGCACACCCCACTCCTATAATGGCATTTTTCTACATTGATATCGTCCGGTATTGCGAGCGCCGCGAATTTGTTGGATAATGCCATTTGAAACTCTCGCCGATGGCCGGGTCCCGTAGGCACGCCCAATTCTTCTTGGCTGGTGCTGGCTAGGGAACGCAATCCCGGAAGTTTTTCCCAATCCCGGGATTGCGGGATTCATATTCATCAATCCCGGGATCCCGGGATACCCCGGGATTATGCCGGTTGCCGAAAATTCAATTTTTTCGCTATCGAGGATTCGAGGGGTTTGAGGAACATAAGCATGGTATGGTTGTTTTTATAGTAAAAAAAAAAATTACATACAAAACATATAACTTATAACAAAGAAGTTTAATGCAACTTACTTACATCTACATTATGTAGTTTTCAAACTTAAATTTTCATTCGTGAATTAAAAAAAAACAGAAAAACAATTCATTATTTATAAAAGAAAAATTAGGCCTGCTTAGCCTGTTGCTGAAAATAGGTTCGAAGGAAGCAAAGTTCATCCAATGTTTTATCACAGACTTAACTATCTGTAATACAGATGTTCCGCTTCATACAAAATTTTGGCACCAGGAAATTGCTGGGTAGGATTTGTTTCGTATCCTAAGGCGAAGCTTTAGAATACACATTCCACAAAGCTCTCCACGCATTTCCCCAAGTTCTCTGTTGATAGTCAAAGGAAGAGAGGAAGGGCAGGGTGGCTACGGAGCTTCATTCCACACGGACGAAATGTATTTTTTCGCCTGCTCCACCCCTCACTCACTTTGCCTTACCAGCCAGGCAGCAGACGAAACAATTTTTTTTGAATAGCCAAGTGCTCACGCGCAGGATGGATTTTTTTGTTAATTGCCATTGTGGCAGGTCATGATTTTGTTTTTTTGTTGTTTTCAGGCATTCAATGATATTTCTCGGATGAAATGGAATATTCTATTTCGCTACATTTCGGATTTCCCGGCCTAAGATTTCAGGTGCGTGGGACATAATCTATTTGAATTGTATTTGATTAGCCAAGGGCTCAGGCGCAGGGCACCGCCGGATGGATTTTTTAATTTCCAATTTTTATATGGTTATTTGAAATGGTGAATTGTCGCAGGTCATGATTTTGCTGTTTTGTTGCATGCAGGCATATTATTTTTCCGATGAAATGGAACATTCTTTTTAGATTTCTTTTCGTATTTAAGGCATTATGCTACATTTTGTTTCCGGCCGTAGATTTCAGGTGCGCGAAATATAATTTATACTTCGGAATCGAATAAAAAAAATGTTTTACAAATTGAATTTATGTCTTTATTACTTGAGTTTATAAAATTGACCAACTCTAACTTAATTCTATATTAATTATGCACCTAACAGGTGAAGACTAATTATGCTGATTTCTAGATTCCTATAGATTGTGAAAATTTTCATGGCTCAACGTCTAGACCAACGGTAGGCAACCGCCGGCCCGCGAGATGTTTAGAAGAAGTTATAAAAAGTATTTTTCGATGTTTGTCGTCTAGTTTAAATTGAATATTACATCCATTACATCTATTAGACTATGCATCATTTCTTTTATCACCCCCATACACAAACCGGTTTTATAGACAAGAGGTCGCAGGGAAGTTTATTTTATCCTAATTTTGCCTCAGAAAATTTGTCAGACTCACCCATCCATCACCGTAACACAATTATAACATCATTCTCGGGGGTATGAGGAGACTATGAGTAACTCCCCATCTCATTCGCGTTTCGTTGCAAGAAAAAGAGACAGAAAAATGAGTATTTTGAGGGTTATACCTACATTATACACAAACCTGTTTGAGTTGAGGACCGAGTGTTGGATAGTGTGATTTACCCCATTAAAGGGGTCACTTCAAATGCAGACAAAAAATATAGTGTTGGTTACGACACGATTATAAAATGAATTGGTAAGAGGTGGCTTCAAATTAGGCGAGGGGCGATTGTAATGCCAAAAACCAGCAAATTAAAGAAAGAAGCTTATATGCATTAAACTGCCTCAGAGTAAGTAAGAAATCTATGCCTCCACGATGTATATTTATATTTTACAATCTCACTTCACCTAATTTCAATTTGGAACCTTTGCTGCCTCAACAAAAGTAAGAAATGCCTCTCCAGTTCGTATTTAAAATCTCACCTCGTCTCAGCTCAGATATTTTACTGCAGCAAAAAAAATAACAAATGTCTCTCGTATTTACAACCTCACCTCACCTCGCCTCATTTTAAGTGGAGTTTTACTGCCCCTAAAGAAGTAAGAAAGAAGAAACTCTTGTCTCTCCACTACGTAACTACAATCACATCTCAAAAAAAACTGATATGTGATCTTTTGAATTATTTTTTTGCTCCCCACCGAAATTCGACGCTGTTTCCATTTTCAGCTATTCTTGATTTATCCCGAGTTTGAATGTCTATTTTGACGGGGTATAAAAAAAACTGTGTACACCCATGTTTTAGGCCTGACTCTGACTCGATGTGATCTATTTATCCCTAACGGTATAGGAAAATTGTTGCATCAATGCAACAAATGGATTGAAAGGGTTGAAATGAATATGTTCCTGTATCCCTTGGGTTTACACGCTCATATCAAGAGTACTAGGACATTATATTTGAAGCCTCAGTACAATTTACCGTCGTGTAAGGAACAAAAGTACTGCCTCACGTGTGTTAATCAAATACCTCACAAAGCTATTGTAGCTAGAGGTTTCTAAAATTAGTGTTCTATTAAGCCACGTTTTTAAAACTTCAACAATTCAGATACAGCACAGATAAATTTCAAACTAAGCGCACAGCTACAATTGCAAAATTTTCAAGATTTTTCTTTCATCAAAACTACAGATAGTAATTTTTATGATTATAGTATATTTCGAGGTGAATTTCCTATTTCAATTGCTTTCACTCGACATTTTTTTTGAAAACTAAAGTAATCCATATATCATAGAGCTCTTGGGGGGGTGCCCCTCATTTATCCGCCCGCCCACTGTATCCCCCACCGTGCATATTTTATTCATTTACCCTGTGGCCTCGCGCAGGGTAGCAAATATGCCTTCATTATTCCCTGGTTGTTGATTTTTGAATGTGCTCCACCTACTGAGCCTTAATTTAGAAATTAGCCTTGAAAATATCAGTTGTTTTCCTTATTAAATTTTTTTTTCTTAAAAATTTTTGAGCCGATTAAGTCTGGAGCACCACTTATAGATATATACCAAAATTTGTATTGAAACTTATTAATAAGAATTAGTGAATGCTTTTTACCTATGTGTTTAATTATGAAAAAAAAAGTTGTAGACTTTGTCACATCGAAATAATATATTGAACTTGAATCCTTATCCTTGTTTTCAGAAGAAAATCCGAATATGTATGATCTGAAAACCCAGCGATCAACTTCCACCGATCGCAACTCAAATTAACTTCAACCAATAAAATCGATTATGTCGCGTGAATTACCGATACCGCCTCTAAGCCCCACGTGCATTAGTATAACGTGTTACGATAACACGATAACCCCATGTCCTACGCCCGACCAAATTAGGAAGCTCATATTGCATGCAGAACCAGATCCGGTGGTCTAGACCAAGGGTGGGCAACCTTTTTATAACATGGGTCAGCATAAATATTACCTTTTTCCGCGGGCCGTAATAGCCATTTGGCACGTTCTTGTGACCTATAATTTTTATAAAATTGAGCCGGACTTGCACTAGGCAGTACATTTGTCCCTTACACGATGGTAAATTTTACTGAGGCCTCAATTTTTTGTCCTACTGCTGGTATATGAGTGTAGTGTACCGAGATGTGATTGTAATTACGTAGTGAAGAGACAAGATTTTCTTCTTTCTTACTTCTTTAGGGGCAGTAAAATTCCACTTAAAATGAGGCGAGGTGAGGTGAGGTTGTAAATACGAGAGACATTTGTTATTTTTTTTGCTGCAGTAAAATATCTGAGCTGAGACGAGGTGAGATTTTAAATACGAACTGGAGAGGCATTTCTTACTTTTGTTGAGGCAGCAAAGGTTCCAAATTGAAATTAGGTGAAGTGAGATTGTAAAATATAAATATACATCGTGGAGGCATAGATTTCTTACTTACTCTGAGGCAGTTTAATGCATATAAGCTTCTTTCTTTAATTTGCTGGTTTTTGGCATTACAATCGCCCCTCGCCTAATTTGAAGCCACCTCTTACCAATTCATTTTATAATCGTGTCGTAACCAACACTATATTTTTTGTCTGCATTTGAAGTGACCCCTTTAATGGGGTAAATCACACTATCCAACACTCGGTCCTCAACTCAAACAGGTTTGTGTATAATGTAGGTATAACCCTAAAAATACTCATTTTTCTGTCTCTTTTTCTTGCAACGAAACGCGAATGAGATGGGGAGTTACTCATAGTCTCCTCATACCCCCGAGAATGATGTTATAATTGTGTTACGGTGATGGATGGGTGAGTCTGACAAATTTTCTGAGGCAAAATTAGGATAAAATAAACTTCCCTGCGACCTCTTGTCTATAAAACCGGTTTGTGTATGGGGGTGATAAAAGAAATGATGCATAGTCTAATAGATGTAATGGATGTAATATTCAATTTAAACTAGACGACAAACATCGAAAAATACTTTTTATAACTTCTTCTAAACATCTCGCGGGCCGGCGGTTGCCTACCGTTGGTCTAGACGTTGAGCCATGAAAATTTTCACAATCTATAGGAATCTAGAAATCAGCATAATTAGTCTTCACCTGTTAGGTGCATAATTAATATAGAATTAAGTTAGAGTTGGTCAATTTTATAAACTCAAGTAATAAAGACATAAATTCAATTTGTAAAACATTTTTTTTATTCGATTCCGAAGTATAAATTATATTTCGCGCACCTGAAATCTACGGCCGGAAACAAAATGTAGCATAATGCCTTAAATACGAAAAGAAATCTAAAAAGAATGTTCCATTTCATCGGAAAAATAATATGCCTGCATGCAACAAAACAGCAAAATCATGACCTGCGACAATTCACCATTTCAAATAACCATATAAAAATTGGAAATTAAAAAATCCATCCGGCGGTGCCCTGCGCCTGAGCCCTTGGCTAATCAAATACAATTCAAATAGATTATGTCCCACGCACCTGAAATCTTAGGCCGGGAAATCCGAAATGTAGCGAAATAGAATATTCCATTTCATCCGAGAAATATCATTGAATGCCTGAAAACAACAAAAAAACAAAATCATGACCTGCCACAATGGCAATTAACAAAAAAATCCATCCTGCGCGTGAGCACTTGGCTATTCAAAAAAAATTGTTTCGTCTGCTGCCTGGCTGGTAAGGCAAAGTGAGTGAGGGGTGGAGCAGGCGAAAAAATACATTTCGTCCGTGTGGAATGAAGCTCCGTAGCCACCCTGCCCTTCCTCTCTTCCTTTGACTATCAACAGAGAACTTGGGGAAATGCGTGGAGAGCTTTGTGGAATGTGTATTCTAAAGCTTCGCCTTAGGATACGAAACAAATCCTACCCAGCAATTTCCTGGTGCCAAAATTTTGTATGAAGCGGAACATCTGTATTACAGATAGTTAAGTTTGTGGTTTATCGTTCAGTCTTGACCGAAACTTCGTACATAAAACTCCGGCTGCGGAAAACGCCCTCTCAGCATCCACGCTTGTTGGTGGAATGGTCAAAAGAAAGTCATATACCTTCTGCATATGGTAGCCACGCGCTCCACCGCCCTCAAATAGTGACATTTCTCTTTTTATCACTAAATTTAAATCAGCTGCCGATGCGGACGGAATAGCTGATTTGGCAAACCCTTGCACAATCGCCATTTGCAATTGGTCTTCCATTGAAATGGATTCTAATTCAGTTCCGGGTGGGTCAGTTACCTCAGCACTCTGATCTTGATCAGGATTTATAACTGACAGTCTTTTTAGAAGATTATGTAGACCCTTACGTATCGTAGCTTTCGAAGGTATTTCGAGAAGATCGTCATCTTCCGGAGCACAAGGGTTGTGGAGATATTGCAAGATTCCAGAGAGTTCTGTGCAAACACGTTGACGTATACGGAATCTAAGTGATGCTGCCAATTTTGCGCATATTGGAGTTCTCTGGCAATCTAATTTCTGCATCAAAAACTGTAATGCTGATTTTGCGGTCAACAAATTGGAATCTTTACGGCACAATGCGTCGACAGTCAACTTGACAGGCTTCAACGCTGATATGAGATCGGTGATGCAGATGAAATCTTCTTCTAGCAAAAAGTCCGTGGATTGAAGGTCTATTAGACATTTTTGAACAGCAGTCTTAAGAAGACAAAATCGTTCCAACATCATAAACAGACTATTCCACCTTGTTCTGCAGTCTAGAAGAAGAGTCAGCTCTTTCCCTTGCTCTTCCCGAATGTATTTTTGTAGTGAATCATTTTTAACTGGTGATCGTTTAAACATACGAACAATCTTCCGCACTTTTTCGATGGTAGGAGATATATTGTCCGAGAGATCTACCTGAGTTTCCTCTTCAAACACAGCAATTCCACTTCCACAGTCTTGTTGATGTTGACTAGGGAAATCTTCTTCATAATCCTCATCATCTGATTCCCGTAAGTTCTCGGCATCTGCTTCTAACCAATCGTTGACCTCCTGATTTTCGTGCAGTTTTCTCTTATATAACACGTCCAAAACTCCTAGCTGTATTCCATGAGCAAGGCAAAGTTGTTGTTCAGCAGCAATAATTTTTCCAAGTTTGACCATTACGTTTGCGCCATCGGTGGTGATGCACACGATGTCGTCAGTGAGAGACAAATGATATTCCTTTAGTCTTTTCTCAAGTATTTCTACACAAACTTCAGCTGGCATGGATCCAGAAACACGTACAAGGCCCAAATTCCAAAATTTGGATTCATTTCCATGGATATTGACGTTCATGTATCGACGACCACGCACTGACGTCCATTCGTCAAGCGTAATGCTGAACTTCCGTCCTTGCTTTTTGTCTCCTTCAATTTCTTCCACATTACTCGATCGGATTATCTTAGCATATTCCATAGTCATTTTGCGGAAGCCATGTTCTGACTTTGGTAAATCGAACCATTTCGCTTTTAATGCATCTCTTAGACCATCGGAAGTCATGAATATTGCAAAGGGAAGTCCATCTCGTGCCACTAGTCGGGAAACCGTTGGTGCAAGAGAATTTTCCTCTTTTATTTGAAAAAAATCCGTTATTTTGCGTTTCTTTGCTGGATAAGGCGTTAAAATGCTGTTGGATGTTGAAGCAGTGTGATCCTTCCTCCCTATTTCAATACTGTGTATTGCTTTCAGGTGTGTATGAAGCCCTTTTGTGGATCCACCTGTGGTCTTTATTATTTTTGGGCATCGTGTACATCGGCGAAGTGCCTTCTATTTTATTGAAAAATTGCCACACTTCCGCTTTATTAGCCATGAGAGATTAGATATGCCTAGGTCGTAAACCGTATAAAAAAATAAAACTACTCGACCTTGCGCTCCACTCTATTACACGTCGCCAATGAGACTGACAGAATTTCAAGAGCAGGGGCGGGATTCCGCAAGCGTGAGCTCGACTGTGCGCACAGCGAAACAAAGGAAATTCCTCGAGGAGAGGCACACACTAGAGAATACAGAACAGAGAGCAATAGTCTCCACAGTCGAGCAAATTAGAAGCTGCAAAAAGAAATTGGATTTTTCGTTGCGTGTTTCCGATTAAACAAAACAACAGAATATAAAAAAAATTTCTTCTGAAAAAAATTCTCGTTCGATTTCTTGGAAAAATGTTGAAAGTGGCACAACAATATTATTATAGACTAGAATATTATTATAGTGTTCAAAATATTTTTCCACCGAAAATTTTTTTTTAAATAAATGAGGTTTTTTGTTTAAAAAAACCTTTCCGGGATCCCGGGATTAGGCCGTATCAATCCCGGGCTTTCGAGACCGCAAAAACAGCCGGGATCCCTAGTGCTGGCGCCGTTTTGTTCTCTCTTTGTAATCGCATTTGTAATTTCGCTCGAACAATATAATGGTCCGATCCGCAATCGGGCCCACGTATCGCACATACGTCTTTGAGCGTCGATAGGAATCTTGCGTTGATCAAAACGTAGTCTAACATCGCCGAGTCGTTGCCGGATGGATTTCGCCAGGTGAGTTGGTGTTTTAGTGGATAGCGGAAGATGCCGTTGCCAACGATCAAATTGTTTGACGCTGCGAATGAAAGGAGGCGTAAACCGTTGTTGTTAATTTCTTCGTGTCCGTATTTGCTATTCGTTCCTTCCCATCAGGTTCGATCTGCTCCTGAATGTGCATTAAAGGCCCCCCGCGAGTATGATTAATTCGGTTTGAGGTATCGTATCCATCGTCTGTTGAAGCTGATCGTAAAATTCGTCCTTGTTCGCGTCCGGACTGGTCTTGGTTGGCGCATAAATGAATACAATATAGGTCTTGATAGTTCCACCGATGGTTATAACGGCCAAACGCTCAAATATCGGTTGGAATGCGATAACGCTGCTGGCAGCCCGATTGACCATAAACCCGATAGTCCGGGGAAATTATAATTCCAAAATGACTGAAAATTGGTCCACAGCTTCCTTGGGACTTTTTAAGAAAACAATTTCGGAATCACAAAAAACAAACATGGCCGCCGGAGATATCACTTTTTGGCCAAAAAATCACTCAAGAACTGGTTTTTTCGAAAAAAATTTTTGATCGGTCTATAGTATCCATACGGTTTCTTGCCTAGTTTCTTCGGTTTCCCGATTCTGGCCAATTCGGCAGGTCGAAAACCCTCCTCCTTTCACACCCTGGACTTGGTACCAGACGACGGCGGAGTTTGGTGCCATGTAAGATCGGCCATCAGGAGTTGGGTTGACCAGATATTTCGTCATAGCTGAACAAATACCCAAGGCGTTTGTCAAGCTAAAAATTCATTCAAATCCATAAAGCTCGATCCATCTAACGGCGCTACTACCCGAATCGAGCCTTGGCCTACTCTAAGGAATTTCTCCAAGTTTGAAGGTCCCTTACAGCATGTCTCTAGTTCCGAATGTTGAGCATTGCTTCCGTTTCCTGCGTCGTTGCCGTTGAGTCCGTTCTGCAGACCTTAGGTCGCAGATGGCGTTTCTCAGAACTTATCTCTTTGGTGTGCTGGCACTACCAAAGGTCTCTGAGGCCGTTACTACCATTGGACCCTGACAAAGCTTAAGCGGACAAACTTTTAAATTTCAAGAGGTGAGTGCTTAAAAGTATAACAGAGCTCCTTTAATTATTATCTAAGCAAAATAGGACTAGCTGGCTGGTTGTGCGGAGCATCTCCCGAAACTGTGCGCCTTTGAGGCTACAGCGAGGGGGAGATTGAGTCTCCCAGGGAGATATGAATGATTAGATATGGCTTGGTACAATACACCAAATAAAATAGGTCGCAAAACACGCCACACGTCTGCTTAATTTTTATGACGCTAAAGTTACTTCCAAATATGGTATACCATGCCTCATCTTCAGATTTTGAAAGGCTGCTATACGTAGAATGCAAAATATTACCGTTCCAACGGCACAAACTACCCTGCCTAGAGCTACGTAGGTACATCTAAATTAGAACAAAGTAACATTTTTTCTGACTTATCTTCCCTCTTATCCACCTACTCTTTTGGCACCACCTGTAAACATAAGCAAGAAAGCATTTTCCTGTTCGATGCGGATGGACCAAAACCCCGTATGTTGTCGTTGGAAATTCTTTCATTACTTTCCAACTAGAGTTTGTTATTCGACATTGCACTCTATGATATACTAGATCCATAGACAGTACTTAGGGACTTGTCTCTGAGCTTTCTATAGTCTTTCACAAAAAAAAACAAACAAACCATTCCGACACAAATTTACACTTGCTACCAAGCTGAATACCTCAAGGACTACCCGGAAATTTTCTACCTAAACAGTTGCAATCCAATACCCATTTTCTATTTCCAACATTACCCCCGCTTCCGTTTCAAATTTCAATTTCGCCAATATTTCCTCCAGTATGTATGTACGGAATAGAATGGCAACGATAATAAATCTACATAAGTTTGCTCTTCATACACAAACAATTCAAGTGCAGATTCAAGGATATGACAAAAACTCGGCCCTCCCGTTCATTCCACCCAGCAGCATACCTAGGAGAAGTAAGGACACGACCAGGAAGCACTCTTTGCAAAAACATACATCCATGAAAATTTATGCTTGCAGCTTGATATATTCACCACCGTCTCCACTCACATTCGGCACAACTATAGGAAAAATAACCTCACATTGGGCACCGACCAACCCCAATCCAACAAAACGAATTCCTGCTTTCATACTCGTGTTCTAAATCATATTTTTTTTGTTCATTCCATCATCCCCAAGCCGTTTCTACCGCCTCCCCCCGTTTCTTCATTATATTCTAATCCCGCCATGGGTGAAATTTCATTAAAAAAATTCATTTTATTGAGTCAAGTCATGCGATCCTAATTGGCGCCTCCAATTGTTATGATGTTATTAGTTGAAAATTAACAGAATTATAGTGAGCTATGAGAGAGAGAGCCTCTGCATATGGGGTAGCTCGTGTGTGAAACGTGGTGGTGGCACCTAAGGCACCATTTCAATGGTACCATAAATTAACCCAGCACGAAACTTGAAAGGCAGGTGAATTGATGATGATCGTGAAATCTGGCGGTTTCGTTGGAATGAAATTTAAAACAACAACGACCGAAAAAAATTGTAGACAGAGAAAAAAATGTGCTTCGATAGTGGGTGGTTTGAGGCTAGGATTGTAGGAGATAATGTGTGCTGTAGGTTGTAGGAGATATAATGAGTTTTGTTTTTTTTCATGGTGTTTTCAATAAAATTAATATCGATTGTTTTATGAGAGTGTTATTTCAGACACGTTTTATTAATTAAAAATTGGAATTTATTAAAAGAGATTTGAATCAACTTTTTGGGACATAGTTTAGGACATCTTTTATGAGGTTTGCTTTGCAGAATATTAGTTAAAAAGAGTTGAATACCACTAACACTTAACTAGCAAATCCATTTAAATTTTCAAATATACCACATGATGTCCCAAAAATATTTATACCTTTCTAAGAAAATATTAGATTTTCTACAGCTTTTTTATGATAATAGTAGAGGGAAATTAAACAAAAAAAAGCCAAGTTATGATATAGTTGGGAAGTTGGATTTTTTGTTTTTTTCTTTACATATGCTAAGATAAAACGAAAAAAAATGTCTGCAAAATCGGTCCTGTGCTGTACGAGAAAATTGCATAAATGTCCATTTTTGATGCATTTTGAGTGCATTGTTACACTACTTTTTTAATTTCTCCAGTTCTGTTGGTCGTAGAAAAAAAAATTGCAAAATACTCGTGAATGAATAGACTATCGAACTGATTCGGTATAAATACTTTAAAAATGAATCCTAACCTCAAAACACCAAAATGTATGAAATTTTGTTTTTTTTGCAAAAATGCAATAAATAACGGGAAAATAGACGGATTTTGATAAAAATTGGAGAAAATATGTATTTTGATGCTATAAATACGTGGTTGAAAATTCAAAAAAAAAAATTTTTGATTTTTACGGCAACAATTGGCACTTTTCGAAAAATTTGAAAATTGCCGCCATTTTATGCCAATAAAATTTTTTTTTTAAATTGTAGGGGTTTTTATGTACTTTATTGTGAGAATACGCAATACTTCGTTACTTTATTTAACCCTAGACAGATAATCTGCGTAAAATTGACGCATGCGTATTCGAAATATTGCTCTCTCTTTCTACATAGTGCGAATCCGTCGCTATGCGCTTAGGACATCTCAGTTGTCGCTTAGTGCTACCGTGAGGCGCACTCGTTACTGAGGTAAGTGTTACCGACAGACCTTATTTGGTAATTTTCGACATAAGCTCAGGTGAAAAAGTACTAAAAAAGTACGAAATAGAGCCAACTTTAGCTTTAAAATTGCTTATAATTTCAAAAGTAAATGCCGTACCGTAAAAATTTTCCGGACATTATTCATAGGAAATACTCCAAGCTTTCTAATTTTGGAAAAAAGTATATAGGTTAACTACGTATTTTTTGGAGAAAAAGGTTATGCGTCAATTTTACGCATGATTATCTTTTACGTACATTACAATATGATTATCATTCTAGGGTTAAAATGGATTTTGAAAAAACTATAAAACTTAAATTTTCAATTTTTTGCCTTTTGCCAACTTAGTGGAGTCAATGAAGACATTGTCCTCAGAAACAGCTCCGATTTTGATTATTTTTTTAAATTTTTGTTTTTTTGATATTATTTAAAATCAGAACACTTTTGAAGTGGGGAAATAATTATTTATATTGTTTAAACATTATTTACGATATTTGTACAGGGGTGTATTGCATAAAGTTACACAGCGGACGGCTGGTTCTGACTTTAAGTAATATAAAAAAACAAAAATTTTAAAAAAAAATCATCAAAATCGGAGCTGTTTCTGAGGACTTCCGAAGATCGCCTGTTTTGATTGTGGTTTTTATTGACTCGACTAACTATGAAAAGCTATTTGCCAACTATGTAAAAAACGGCAAAAAATTGAAAAATTTAATTTTTTTTAGTTTTTTCAAGGTCCTAAAATGGGCATTTTAAATAAAGTAACGAAGTATTGCGTAAATTTATCTTACGATGATTTGGCATAAAATGGCGGCAATTTTAAAATTTTTCGAAAAGTGCCAATGATTGCCGTAAAAATCAAAAAAAATTTTTTCAATTTTCAACCACGTATTTATGGCATCAAAATACATATTTTCTCCAATTTTTATCAAAAACCGACTATATTCCCGTTATTTATTGCATTTTTAGTAAAATAAAATAAAATTTCATACATTTTGGTTTTTTGAAGTTAGGATTCATTTTTAGAGTATTTATACCAAATCAGTTCGATAGTCTATTCATTCACCAGTATTTTCCAATTTTTTTTATTTTTCTACGACCAACGGAACTGGAGAAATTAAGAAAATAGTGTAGAAATGCACTCAAAATGCATTAAAAATGGACATTTATGCAATTTTCTCGTGCGGCACAGGACCGATTTTGCAGAAATATTTTTTTTCGCTTTATCTTAACATACGTAAAGAAAAAAAACAAAAAAATCCAACTTCCCAACTACATCACATCATATGACAATTTCCCCTCTACTATTTGCTAAGCGCGGATTTACCGAGAGAACTAGGAAAACGGAGAAACGAGTGGAAGAAGAGATTTCAAAATATGTGTCCTATGTAGCGTCATTTATATAGAAGAAGACGATAGTATAAGAAAGTGTACTAGGAATGACCAGATCATATATTGTCGAATGCCATATTTTATGTGTCATATTATCACAAGTATTCTTAAGACCTTCTAAATTTTCCAGCTGTATTGAGAGGGCAGTTATACACAAATCAGCCACTTCGCTAAAATCGTGTAAGTGATTTCTACAATTCCATAATACATACAATATCAATAGCAAACGTATTGAGTCATACAAAAAATTCCTTAAACTTAAAATAAATCTTACTAAAACACCAGAAACACAAACTATCATTATTTTTTCAGCTGTTTTCGAAAGCAAATAAAACTTTTCTAGCATCAGTGTCTCACCTGCTTTATAAACAGCCAAAAAAGTCAAATCACTTCACATTTGTCTTAAAATTTTCTTTAAAAATGGTTCGTTTTCTGGTGGTATCAAGTTTATTCGTGGCATTAATTTCCTTGGGGAATTCATTTATGCCATATGGAATCACTATGACGGAACCAGTATCTTTCTTGGCACTTTTACGAATTGATCAATACAAAATCTGGAAGAACGGAACAGCTGGAATCTCCCATGGATATTGTGGATCATCGATTATTCGTCTAGACGTTCTACTAACAGCTGCTCACTGTATGCTAACACCACCCGAAAATATCACTGCACAGGCGGGAATCATAGATCGGCAATTGATGAATGATGGTGAAACTCGTCCTGTTCTAAGGTATTTAGTACATGAAGAATGGAATCTTGAAGGATTAGATAATGATATAGCTTTAGTCTGGCTGAAAAGTGCATTTACATCACCTGGTATTAAACCAATTGGATTGCCGATCATTAGAGATTATACAACTTTCATGCTAGCAACCGCTTATGGCTGGGGATATGATGAGAATGGAGAAAATGTGTTTTTATTACGACAGGGAAAATTTCATATTGTACCCTATGCAAATTGTAATGTGATGAATACTAAGAATGGAAAATTGTGCGCTAAAGGTGTTAATAATATGACCACAGCTTGCCATGGAGACTCAGGTGGTCCACTTGTTGCTTTTGGTCGCTTAATTGGAATTGTTTCGTACGGTCCTGGTAATGGAAAGATTTGTTATTCGGATAAACCAATGGTTTTTACGCATGTTTTGTATTATATTCGATGGATAGAGAAAAATATGTGAAAAAATAAATGAGTTATTCAAAATTGGAGTATATGTAATTTCAATGAAGGTATAAAGTAATTTGTTCATATTCTAAGCTTCGTTATAGTTTATTATATTAGTAGAACTAATCGATGCCCAAAAATTATTTAATCATGATTTTAGCGTTACGTGATAGGGGTGCCGTGCCTTGGTTGTTCCACTTGTCTTACCTATAGTCCAATAAATAGGTAATTTTTCTTTGCGAAAAATACCGCAATCGATTTTTTTTACCACATGATTTTATATATTTTTATAAGCCTAAATTCAAAATGGCGTCATCTCCACCCTCTTGCTAAGCTTACAGTGAAGGAAAACGCGTTTAATTCTATATCTCAAAACCATGCATTTTACGACAAAAATGTATAGTATCTTTTTTGTAGATAAATAAGTGATTTAGCTTTATTGTTTAGAACTTTTTTGTGTAAAGTCAATATCTACGGAGAAATAGGCTTCAAACTTCATATATCTTTTCCTTTGCACTATATTTCGTTAATGGTTAATTCTATATGAAAAAATTGTTCGTAAGACTTATAGAACACACGATTATCTATAATTTTTGTTATTATCATGTTTTAGGTAGGGCTAATATTGCACCAGTTATGGCGCTTTGAGTGTCGAAAAACGTTGATTCAAAAGTAGTTTTTTCCCAATATGCAGGGTGTGTACTAGTGATGTGCGATTTTCAAAAAATGAAATCGATTTTGGAAATCGTTTTTTGTTTTAATGAAATCGATTTTTCTATGAATTGGCCTTAAAAAATCGATTTTATAAAAATTGATACAATATGTAAAGAAAAATTACATTTATTTGATAAAATTTTTATTAACACAAACACAAAAAACGAATTTCATTGCCAAATTAAAATAAATAATTCACTATATTATAAAAAATAAAGACATTAAATAAATAATTCATTATTTCGACAAAGCTTAGGTGAAAAGGTACTAAAAAGGTACGAAATAGAGCCAATTTTAGCATCAAAATTGCTTAAAACTTCAAAGGTAGAGGCCGTAGCATAAAAATTGTTTTAAACATTTTTCATAGGACATACTCCAAGATTTCTAGTTTTGGAAAAAAATTATAGGTTAACTACGTATTTTTTGGAGAAAAAGGTGATTTTAGTTGAAATTTTAGTTAAAAAAAACCCAGGGTTTGAATTGCTGCAGCAATTTTAATCAGTGATGGGAACCGAAAAGAGCCTTTAAATCGGCTCTACTAACTTGAAATCAATTCTGGAACCTTTTTTTAAAAATTCTTATTTTGGTTCTTCCGCAGAGCCTTTTTTTAATAATCAAAATATAATATGGAATTCGTAAATGATAAAGTCTCAATTTAAAATTTCGGTTCTGGTTTGGTAACGAAACCAAAAAATAAAATTTTTCTGGTTCCGATTCCCGACTTCACAGTTTTTATTTATTTAAATGCAGCCTAAAAGGCACTCTTGCTTACAGAAGTACGGAGAATTGCTTTTGACAGAGAGAAGTAACCGTTATCATTATATGGATGATATGAGTTCTTTATTGCTTTACTGGAATTTGAAAAAGAATGAATTATACCTTAGCTTGGTAGGTACGCTGAAATAGTACACGCCGTTCCAGCTACTCAAGTCAGAGTGGAGAGGTGCTTCTCTGGTCTAAAATTTATAATAACTGATCACAGAAATAAGCTAACACCTACTAATCTTGAAAATATATTACTCGTACGTTTCAATAAATCGTTCGATTATGACATTGAATATTAACTATCAAGAAATAAAAATTAAATATGTAAAAATTATGTATAAATATTTTGTACCACTTTATATGAATTTTTATATTTTGGTTTCAAATAAAAATTCGGTCTTAGTACCAAAATGAAAAAAATTCCAACTCTTATTTGAAATGAGTATGGAATCGATATAAAATTTTTATTCGGTTTTGGATCTGGAAACGGAATTTTTACAATCTGCAAAATCGGTTCTTAGCGTAAGTGAAACCGAAAGGAACCGATATACCGAAAAAAAATTTTTAGGTTCTAATCACTGATTTTAATACAATACTGTTGCTGTTGACTTTGCTTTGCTGCTAAGAAGACCACATCAATTTACTTTGCTTTGCTTTACAGCAATTATATTTTCAAACTTTTTGCTGCATGCTGTGAAAACTTTTGGTTTCATATTGCTGCGAATGCTGTTGCTTACAAATGCTGGGGCATGCTGGTCTGCCTGCGAATGCTTTCACATACACATAAAAAAAAGCTTTCACCCCTCTACACAAAATACCATTTTACTAAATAAAGTTGGACCATGAAAAAACAAATGCTGAAGGAGAGCAAAGTACTTTACAGCCTTGGAGAGCAAAGCTTTGAAAAACTGTAAGCAAACGGAAAGCATTTCACAGCAAAGTATTTTAAAGCCGAAGCATTTGCAGCCGGACCAGTATGCTCCTGAAAGCTTTTAAGTAATTTGAAAGCAACAGCGTTCGCAGCAATGGAAAAAACAGCTTTCACAGTCTACACAGCAAAATAAGCTTAGAAATATGTGCTTTTCTTTAAGTTTACTTTGCTTTCAAACCCTGAAAAAAACAAAATTTTGACTTTGAACGAACACATTCGACTGAGGTTTATGATATTGATATCATACATTAAAGAATGTACATTTCTCTAAAAAATGAGCCTAATTACGTTGCTCTACGATAAATAGTTGAGGAACAATTCAAGTTTAAGTAAAATAAAAAATGCTTCAAACGTCTTTTCTTAAACACCCTGTGTCCGAAAAAAAATAAATCTCGCCCGCAGCTAGCATGTATCAGGTACGCACTAGTACGCACGGCGCCACAGCTAGCACGCATAGCGAACAAATGCGCAGTGCACATTTTTACTAGGGTGTCTCAGTGGATAAGTCCGATAGCCCCATTCTGTAAAACAATTTTTTTCTCCAAATATACCCAGGAATCACCCCTTAAGGGATTAGCATCTTAGTCGGGAACTCCCTGTATAGTGAGAAGTAAAGTGCAATTGATGATTACGATTCTCTAAAAGCGAATCGATTATCGAAAATCGTATCGGCTGGAAAGAATCGGAAAAACCAGATTTTTTTACACGAAAAAATCGATTTTGTCTTAAATCGATACAGAATCGCGCATCACTAGTGTGTACCGCTAAGTTTACAAAGCGGCCGGCTGTGGATAGCTTTTGGATAGAAGAACAAAAAATCGTACGGAAGGGGGCGGTAAATCGTAACGGTTTAGCAGCTAGGGCGTTTTGAAGTTTTTTTGGTAGAGATTTACATATCACCCTGTATTTCTGTAACCCTATTTTCATGAATAAGGTATCAGTGTACGCAGAATACTCCCACCTATCTAAAAGTGTAAAAGTCAAGGTTCTACCCTATCAACTTCCAAAGCAATGAGTCATCAAATATAAAATTTCGTTTTTTTTAACTAAAATTTCAACTAAAACCACCTTTTTCTCCAAAAAATACGTAGTTAACTAATATTTTTTTTGCAAAAAAAAGCTTGGAAAATTTCCTATGAATAATGTTCGACAATTTTTATCTTTCCGACTAAAGTTTGCTGTCCGACATTGCACACAATGATCGAACCATCCACAGTACAATGCAGCTTACGTCTAAGCGCAGATAACAACACGTCAAGCCGCTTGCATGCACTTAGTCTAAATTTGGTGTGCTAGTAACGGACTTAGTGTTAAATTCTGGAAAAACTACTCAGATACCATTCACCAAAAAACTGATAATGAAAGGATTGACTTGATAGAGTCGCCATTCCTTTCCTCTTACAGGACCAGCTATTCTTTTTAGGATTTTCAACTATTCTTTCAAAGATTTTGAACAGATTGTCTTGGTAAGCTTCAGATCAGTAGCACAGAATTGAGCAGATTAATATGTTATACATTCTAACTTTCCATTGTCACATTGTAATGATCACATTGGTATAAAAAAACGTAGATTTTGAACTAAGAACTGCAATAATGCCGACAGTTCGACAAAGGGGTTATCTGACGACGAAGAAGCTTTCGCAATAACTTAGGAGCCATATAGCGATGATCCAAATCCAGCCCCGCAGCTGTAGCAAAAGTCAATCGACTTGTTGCCGTACGAGATAAGGAACACCACTCCTGGAGGACCGAGAAGCACAAGGGGCAAACCAGTGTTCCCCAAGACCTAATACTACCGGGCTTGTCGAACGCTCCGGGGTCAACCGTGGTTATCTATCATCATCTATCGCAGCTCACTGAGGTGCTGATCTTCTCCTACCATGACAGCCATACTGTTTCTTTCTCTCAGATTTGGTGAAATGACAGAAGAATATAGATTCAACATTTCAGCCTACCACAAAGAACTCAGACGCTCGAAATGTATTGTTTGGAAGAAGCACCAGAGCAGACCAGAGTCAGCTAGATTCCAAAAGCTTTTCCCCCAAGGACTCTTCCAACCAAATGGGTTTTCTTAAAAAGGAGGATGGCTCATAAATCTATAATTAGGAAGAAACCTTGAAGTGCCTGCTCAGCAACCACTTTCCAGAGTCAATTTTCAAGACCGCTTATCCCCTGGATGTCATAGTCCTATGTTCTTTTAAACGCGAGTGTCGTGGTCCCCTAACTGAGTACTAATCACGTCCAATGCTGCTTGACCTTTGTGATCGAACCAGAACCGGTCTATTGTGCATGTTGAATAACACCCTTCATGGTAACCAACATAATTTCCTGAAATATGAAGCAATGAAACAACAAAAAATAAAGCTTTGTATGAGTAAAGCTAAACCTTAAAGGTATTAATTTAAAGCTTCTTAAAAATCTTTCCGAATACGTAAGGAATTTGGTTTGCCTCATAAGGCCCTTATGAGAAACTGATAAGGCATTTCTCACTTCAGTATCGCTGATTTTTTTTGTGGGGTGCTCATGAGAAGCCTTCTTTTAGCATACGGGGAGGAACCTACGGGGAAATTCTTCTATTGGCAAGCCCCTGAGACAATATCCTTTTTAAATACTAGTCGGATGGAGTATACAAAGCTTAGGCTATATATATTTAGTTTTCGTATGAAAAGCCATGCTTGTGTGCCGCCCATCGACCACGTTTTTTAGTCGCAGCGACTTCGACAGCTCTTCAAAGTTCTGGGTTATTTCCCCACCCAAAGCGAAAGTGCGTTTGCACTTTTCCTTCCATCCTAGGACCATTCCAAGCCGATTTTGGGAGGACCTCTGTGTGAACATCTTCTACCAGGACAAGGTTAGATGGGCAATGTCCTCTTTTTACCCAACAATTTTTCCGGCACTCCTTCAGAAGTGCCTCCAGCTGATTCTCGATAACCTGGTGTGCTTTTTTACTTACAACCAGCTGCAATTGCGGATACATTCAAATACGCATTCGATAACACGATTCTATTTCTAGAGTACTGGCTCTAGACACCTACAAAATTGAGTGGATAAATGCCATGCTTGTAGGACGCGATATTTCTTCTGCCTTCACCATTTACCCGACTAGAAATTTTTTGCTAAACATGATCAGGACCCGATCAGGCATGCTTCATCAGGACCGTGTAAGGCATGTAATGCACATGATGCAAAAGGACCTGATCAGGAATGCCTGACCAGGGCCTGATCAGGAATGCCTGATCAGGTTTACCTAACCAGGTCCTGACCAAGACCTGACCAGGATTTCTTGATTTGGAATCAATTAGACTCTTTTAATCTGAAATTATGAGGTTAAAAGCAGCTAATTTAAAAAAAATTAAAATATTAATATAAGATGAGTTTATTTGTTTTTTATGACTTGAAGGCGGCTTGAAGGCTTCGAGAAAAGTTTTAAATAGTAATAATAAGAACTATATTTCATTTATGCGGAATCCGGTGCGGGGATTTAGTCTGGGTTTCAATTCTTGATGGAGTTTGCATATTAGTTTTAGTGTAAGCATACTTTTAAGGGTGCTGATTTTAATGTTGATTTTCCGCAACCATAGCGCTACGTAAAAAAGTTTAATATTTGATGGGAAATTTCGCGATCTTTAATTTTGATTATAACCGCTTGCCTCGAAAAACCAACGGTTTCCGAAATAATGGCGAAAAACCGCGAAAACTGACATTTTCTCCCTTTTATCCAAAACAGCGCCAAAACTACAAGTCCTATGAGAAAAAGTATTATTACCTTTTTGATGGAGAATATCGCGAGCTTTAATTTTGGTCCTAACCACCTGACTCGAAAAACTCAAGGTTTCAGTAATAAGCGCAAAAAACTGAAATTTCTTAATTTTCCTAAATTTTTGCTATTTTCTCCATCTAAAGGTGCACGATGTCGACGCACTCTTTGCCGATTAAGTTGTGCGCCTTGACATTTTCGGCATGTTCCACTAATTAAAAAACACCAATGTTTTCCACAAACTGTATTAAACACTGAACACCCAATTTTTTCACAGACCTTATTAAAAAAAACCACAAAATCCAATGTTTTACACAAATTGTTCACACCTTTTCAGAACAAGGAGAACTCGTGATTGTCACTTGTCATTTTTAACAAACAAATGGAATTTACGTCTTCTTTTTTCTTGGTTTACAAGAGTTCCATCTCCAAAAACTTTCAATACCTTTCTATTTTCGACTAGATTTTATTTTTCATAAGATGAGGATATCCTGATCTGGACCCGAACAGGTCCCGACTAGGAAAACCTGGTGTGGCATGCCTTACCACTGCCTGATCAGGACCCGATGTATGTTAAGGATTTTCCTCTGCTAAATTCTAGTCGGGTAGTGTCAAGGCAATCAAGACCTGCCCTCAAGGTGGAGTACTGTTCCTGTTACTTTGGTCACTGTTTGTCGATGAAATTTTCACCCAACCTCACGAATCTGGATTGTCTACGGCTATGCAGATCAGACTCAGTCAAATATCCGGGAGTGAGCCATCAAGGAGTAAGATATGGGCTCTTACATTACAAATATACTGGATGTACAACAGATGTTGTCACTTATGCCGCTATAGTCTGTTGGCCTATGATCAAACAGGTCACAGAAATCTTCAAGTGCAGCAAACTGCAACGACTTGTTGGCCTCTCCACTACTGGAGCTATGCGGACTTGTCCCACAGTTGCGATGGGAGTAATCATTGGATTGACTCCAGTGCACATCTCTATAACGGAAAGCCACAAGTGGCTTGAGACTTTAGATCTCAGGGACTCATCCTTCTTGTGGGTCTTGGGGGTCCTAGAATCTTCTATTGGTTTACCGATTGGCCAAAGATGGAACATAGTACAGGGGATGGTGTCGTAGGATCCAACTCCAAGGTCTTGATTGCAAAGAGTGTGTGGTCCTCTGTTTTCTAGACAGAAATACATGCTATTGAGACCTGTGGTAGGCGAGTTTACAGTCGGTCGCAACATCTCCCCGAGCTGAAAGGGTCCAGGTGTGAACGCCGAGCCAATCTAGCATACGAAGAGTTAGAGACCGTAGTGATTGAAGTGGAGGCGATATTCAACCCCCGCCCAATAAGACCCAGAGTTGAGTATCGCTTCCACTTCAATCACTACGATCTCTAACTCTTCGTATGCTAGATTGGCTGATCCTAGTCTGTATTGTAGGAGGTGCTTCCTAGATTTCCCATAATCCTTCGGAATGATGAGCTCGGGCAGTGGTAAAAACGAAAATCATTTTTGGTCAGACCAAGTAACATACACCAAAAATGAATAAATTTTCCAGGTTTTTATGAAAAATAATATTGAATTCGTAAGTAAAGCAATGAATCAATTACTGAATCCCACAGGACACAGACGGTAGGTTATACCAGTCAAGTTCAAATTTAGTACCACCATCTGCAATACACATTTCCCTGTGGCAATAACTGATGAATCTAAAACAGCATAAAAATTTCCTTCAAATTACAATCAATATCATCAAAAAAAAACACGTCAGAAGTAAATTGCAGGTAATTTAACAAAGAAAGAAAAAATAATTTCGGATTGAAGTTTTTTTTTGACACAAAAGAAGAAGTACCAAAATAGTCCTGGCGTGATCCTTGATAACTTGTTCTCGAAAAACGGAAAATTCACCTAACGATTCATTGCCACCAGTCGAAAGTGTATCCACCGAAAGAATTTCAAATGAAGTCAGTCAGACATCTATGTAAATGTATACCTTACGATTTACCTGTCGTCGTTGTCATCGTCGTCGTCCTAGTCCTAGTCGTTCACCTGTTCAACCTCACATCCTTGAGAATCCAGTCAAATACTTCATCTCAGACACGTAATGTCCTCTTTATTTTTCATTATTTTCCCTTGACGTCTGGAAATTGTATTTATCCGTTGCGTCGCTATGGTTATTCTTTTTTTTTTCTTTCTTCATACTATGCTTCTCTCAACCAAACACCATTCGCGTGTGTGCACCCCCAAGGACATCCAAGCATAAGGGAGAGGATTCGTTTTTCCAAGGATGATGATGGGGGATAAAAAGGGCAGTGAGTGTGAATTTTTTTTTTTATATTTATTTCGCTGTTGTACTGTGTAGATGCTTGTCCTGGTGGATGCAGGTAGCAGCGCTCCTTTATCCAATGCCACACGCTTTTGTTGGGCATAACGATATCCTTGCAGACATCTTGAGTCGAGAAGTCCAATTTGGATACATGCACAGTACCATACATTGACATATATACTGCTTAAGGATGGATGTATTTTTCCTTATCGTAGACTGTTAAAAAAAATAAAATTGAAGAATGTATACATAAGGTTCAAGTTTGGCTTGGTTTGGTTAATGGGGGTTTGGGTGGGTATAGGGGTGGTTGGGTTGGGTAGTCGGGTTTTGGTTGGGTAATGCAGGTTTGAGGTGGGGACAAAAGCTGGATGGTAGTCTGCTAAGAATTTTTTTTTAATGGTGCGCGTTGTGCGTACATAAAAGAATCGAAAGCTAAAAAGTGGGAATTGCTGTTAGCTTGCGATTGGAAAGCGCATAAATAGGGATTCATCTTCAACGGTTGGGTTGAGATGATTTCAGAAGAAGTCACAGTGGTTGAAATGATTTTTTTTTACTATTACCATCAAAACAAAAAAAAAATAGAATAAAAAATATATTTTGAAGGCTTTCAGCATAATAAATTGGGAAAAGTTGGAAGGATGTTGGACGCATTATTGTAGGTGGTTGGTTGAATCCCTATCGTTGATTTGTGTTGTTACTATAGAAACATTTTCTTTGAAGAAATATTCCTAAGATTGTTTTCATGAATAACCTTCCCATCTGAATCGTATACACCTATATGCACAAAAAACAGCTCTAAAATTCTCCATTAAAGAACCTTGAAGCGAAAACTTCTACGTGCTGTGTTATATTTTCTCGCGCGCACAGGTACTACTGCTACACATCACATAGAATAGACCAAAAAATAAAAAATAAAAGAAGAAACTCCTTCAACCACCATAAAAGGTAAAAGGTAAGGGTGTTCCATTAGATGTTATCATACTTCTAACCATGTTTTACGCCCTCGTTTCTTTCACCTACAAGGTATAAACGAAAAAGAGGTTCTCCTTCAAGAACTTCAAAGTAACCACAGAGATGATACTCTCATCCAAAAAACACCATTTACAACACTCATCCGCCACCAACAACCACCACCCCTTCACCCTTATGCCACTTTAATTCTACAAGTACAAGTTTTTAGCTAAAGAGCCTTAGCCTTGGATACCGCCGCGCGCGTAGCATACTATATATGGGCGATAACTCATTTTTCAAATTTGTTTTTCCAATTAAATTTTTGAGGGTTGAGAGATCTGGGAGGGTGTGGTGCGAGATTAAGCAGAATTGGTATAAAGAAAAATCCTTCCTATCTTTCGCGTTGGTCGCGCGTTCATCCCTTACTCCCCGGGCCTCATTCCACTTTGACTACCATCAAATTTCATCGCCCTGCCTCCGCCCACCACCCCCAAAAAGCTCATTCACTTTCCGTAAATTTATTCAACGTAAATTTAATTTACGTTTTTGATTCTATTGCTTTAAATACGCTTTACGTTAAGGCTGATAATCCGATCGCTTAGGAGGCTGGGATCTTCTCGTGGAAAGATTTATGTCTTCAGGATATTTCACGAATCCCCAACAGGAGATATTATATTGAGAAAAAAGAGAAGGATACACAAAAAAAATACACACAACTTTTTTTTAACTTTCACTTTCTTCCAACCAACAGGGTGAAGGGTGTGTTATTAGTTTCATGGAAATTTCAATTTCGGTGCGTAGAATAAATAACAAAAAAAAAACTTGAATCTTTTAACTAGATTTATGTTTGGGTAATTTATGGTAAGAAAAGTTTTTTTTTGTATATGTATATTATACATTATATAAATCGTTAGTTAAATACCTTAAGGGTTACATAAGTTTTTCGTAGAAAACTTTAGGAGTGTGTCGGGTTAAAAAAGCCATGAATTATACGAAGTGGGATCAAAATGTTGTACATTAAGTCAACACTGATGGTACATGAACTTGAATTCTTCAAGTGTTTCTCATGATTATTAATGAGTTCATAGAGTGGATAATACAACTTGTAGTTAAATATGTTTTTCTTCTTTTTTCGTGCTTGTTCTTATTGCTCACAGCTCTAAAGATTGCTCATTCTTTAGTTCAAATATATTCTAGTCCATTCTCTTCAAATATTTGAATCGATCGACATTCTCTTGTGATGATCATTCTGATTTTCTTTTTCTTTCTTTCTTGTTTTTAAGGAGGTATTTGTGCCAGAGGGCGCTGAGGCCGCCACTTGGATCTATTGCACTCTTATTTGCAGATTGTTAGGCTAGATCACTTCAACAGACTCAACTGTATGCCTAACGATTTGTCACTCAGTCTTCTTTGATTAAGCAAAGGCTGGGCCGGACGACGAAACCCTGCTCCTCATCAATGCAGAGCCTACAGCTGGACCAATATGCCCTTCCGAACCGGCATAGGTACATCAACAAATATTTTAACATATTTTCTAGTGGCTCTATCAGTTTTCTGCCCGCCACGCTAAGCGGCACATGAAGAATCTATATAGACTTCCCCAAACTATGCGCAGACTTACGGGGCAGTTTCATCAGAGTCTGATAGTCAAGGCAGGCTGATTGGCTCTCTTCACCAAGATAGTGGGCGCCAGAATTGCTGGTTCCAGATCTATGAATATGGAATTAATATAATATGGATTTATCTGTCTAAGGAATCCGCATTTTAATTGCCCAAGAGGCTCTGGTGACTTGGGACCTACATAAGGGTGAACTGATTGAGAGTACCAAGCTCATAGATGCGTTGGTAGTCTCACACCAAGTTGTGCTTGGTCCTACGTGACCTTGTCCCTTCTGTTTGTTTGCCCGATAAAGTAAAATATGCTAACAAGTCCTTAAGCTTCCATAGGTGCATGACAATATAGCGTACACCACTGCTTGAAAGACAATAGCAAGGGGTGCCTAAGCTGAACGCCTTATTAAATCAGGAGATTCCACCGAAGATGGACATCCCCACCCTCTTTTATGTGATATTCTAAGCTCAGATATTACCATTTATACCACCAGTCCGTACCATGCTATTCACGTCGTACAATCACAGCAAATCTCGGATTTTAAAAGTGTGTTATTTTAACAGGCTTAAAGTGTGTTATTTTGACGTCACCCATTTGATTAACATTGTAGTCACTTTTTACACGTTTTAAGTGTGTAAAAAGTGACTACAATGTTACTCAAATGGGTGACGTCACTATAACACACTTTAAGCGTATTAAAATAACACACTTCCAAAAGTCGAGATTTGCAGTGATGTCTAAAAGTAAGCTTAGTAGAGTTATAAGTAAACTCAAAGGATAGAAAAAGGGTAGTGTAGGTTAAGGGAAATATCGGTGACGTATAGGTGAAGAACCCTACAATGGAACTTTTGAATGTTGAATGAGCTCGGGAATATTTATTGTGAAAGATTGTTCCACCGCCGTACTGTTTTTGCTATAAACGTATTTCTGGATAGAAGTGTTCGCAAAAATAAGGGCTGTGAGCGGTGCGAATGGGTTAGTCTGCTAGCCCTGAAGACAGAATGTTATTTATTTCAGTGAAATAGTCATTGTGGTAACAGCGGTGAAATTTCTGCGGTTGCTCGGTGACTCGATTAAAAAGCGAATTCCTCTACCATCCAGTCACGATAAAGCAGTTCTCGGGGTCCGGGCCAAATAAAAAATTTGAATTTAATATAGAGTTACCCTTCTAACGCAGAAGGTGCACTTCTCAGCTGGGTTGAGAAACATTAACCACTGCTCAGTGGCTCAGCTAAGATTTTTAGCCCGTCCGTCGGCAAAAGGTGGAAATTGCATCTTTTAAGAGATCCTGTCACTGGCTTGAAGAAATCCGTCTAGTCTAGTATCATCTTACTATGGCCAATCTATTCTATGTATAATTGAACACCTTTATATAAAACTTCTGTTGCGATCGTGTACTCATATTAATCAGTTGCTTCCAAACTGTCTGCATAACATTAGTCTATCGGTGGTCCATAGATGACTGTAAAATATGGACAATAACTGCTTTTTGATTTCGATGAATTCTTGTTAAAACTCGACTGTTAATGGAAATTACACGGAACCGTTGGTCGTGGCTACGCTTCCATATTGGCGACGTTCCCAAACCGTCGCCAAGTGAGTTAGCTGCCATACATTTCAATACTATTGTTTTGGATACGTAACTGGCGACGTCGCCATGGCGTCCTAATGAGTTAGGGCGCTAATTGTAGTTGATCGCCTTCACTAAACTGGTGGGTAGACAATAGCCAGTTCCGGATAGATGCCACCTGTTAAAGGGACTCGTATCATTTAATCGATCGAATCGCATCACTGATCGCTTCGCACATCATCGTGGATTTATATCCTTTTTGTTTCATGCGTGAAAACGACATTTGCTTCCCCAAGCAATTTTTGTCAAGCCATGGTACTATTTGCTACTCTGTAGAACCCAAGCGGTCTTTTTACATCACTGGATAATAACTGGTATAAGGGAAGTGCCTAAAAGGTTCTTCCCATGCTTGAGTGAAAGAGACGTTGGTTTACAAACTTGACATATCTCGACGTGCCTTTCACGAGTACACTGAGGAGCTTAGCCGAGCGGTGTCTCAAATACCTTCGAAACTCAAGGATGCTTCTCTAATCGCCCTGGTATATGGGGCTAGTGAGCTTTGGAACTGTCTCTCTTTTTCTCTGTTGACACTCCCTTAATAGCGTTAACAAGCATCCTTGTAGTGGGTCTAAATCTTGAGAATTCATTATTCCTTGCGTGGTGTTTTCCTTTTCGTTGACAGGGCAGTTGCTATAAACAGCAGAAATCGTGTCCATCAAAAAGCCCGCATTCAAAACACCGCTCAATTCGCTACAAAATATAAGTACTAGTCAATGTTTGGCCCTTGATGAACGTTAGTTGATATTTCATTTGCGAAAAGATGTTCGATTCTTGACTTGATGGACTGACGCTTCAATAACCAATAAAATATTGATCAATACTAAATTAGTTATTGGTGCTAATAGATGTACGAATATTGATATACTTTAGTCAATGCTGGACTGTTGATAGGTGTCACTTGATGCTATACTATTAATAAACATTAATCGAGATTTTTGATTAGATATGTATGAGTTTAGTCGTTGCTAGATTTTGTTGATTGGTGTTAATAGAGTCAATTGTCGATGGAAGTTCGTCTATACTCAACTGCTCAACACTCATTTGTCAATTGATTTTAGTAGATAATCTATGATTTTGGATGTTAGTCAGTATCTATTTGATTGTCGGTACTGTTGATGGACTTTAGAAGCTAATCGATTATTAATTAATGTGTTAATCGATACTGTAGTCTTTATGGATCAAATTTCATCGATACCTCGGACAATGAAAAATAATCGATTATTGATAAATCATCGAATGTGTTGATCGATTTATATTAGAAGTGATCTATGCATATCAGAAGAACTATAATTGTTGCTTCTCGATGAATAGTGAAAACAAGTTTTTTTTTTTTTATGTGGAAGACTAGAGCTCAGGGAAAGCCCTTTGTACTGTCGACAATCTATTTTCTTCGTATAGAGTGCAATGTCGAACAGCAAGCTCTAGTCGATAGATAGTGAAGGGGAAGAGAAAAGTAGGAAGGAACTGCCACAACCACCTAACCCCAACCATTTTTATCGCGACTCTGGCATCGGGGCAATGAGAAACAACTCGCTGGAGTGTTATGCCTCCTGAAACAAGTTGAATCCCATCAACCAATCGATGACATGCGCTTGGTGGAGCGGGGTAGTGCTAGCGGAAGGCTATGACAGGAGGGAAGGTGGGAAAGGCGAAGGACCGCGGGGCTCTGCCGGGACTCGAACCCGAGACCTCTGGGATAGTAGCCAGGCGCCTTACTCCCTAGACTACCGAGACCGAGTTAATGATTAATTAACTATGATCCATCGACTGTCGGTGAACCATAGTGGATGCTTCTTTTTTAATACAAACTCGATTATTCTCAAAGGATGTTAGTAAATGCTAGATAGTCGATTGATAATGGAGAAACGAAAAAGGGAATATCTATCTATATATATAAAAATGAATGTGTGTATGTATGTATGTATAGATGTATGTGTGTTCGCTATAGGCTCCTACACCGTGCAACCGCTCTTAATGAAATGTTAACCATGTGCTATTTACTTTAAAACTTAGAACATAGGCTACTTTATTACTTTCTAAAGCCACTCCTAGATGGCGCTGTCATGAAGAGCTTCATTGAAAATCATCGCAGAGCTTTGATTTTTTGCATGAAGGTCCGTGGAGGTCTCCGATGATGCACCTCGAAGCCCGATTTTCGAAGTACCAAATTATGACCGAAATTCAAAATTGCCGCAAAAACATGGTGGAATTTGCCAATTTTATTCCGTTTCCAATGAAAGTGGGTATCTTAGGGTTTTTAGGGTCGCAAATAACGAATCTGTGGTCAAAACTTATAAATTCAAAATGGCCGACGAATTTGCAAATTGTGTTCCGATTCCAATGAAAATCTGTATCTGAGGTTTTTTAAGGTAGCAAATAAAGACTTTATGATCAAAATTTAAATTCAAAATGGCCGCACCAATTTGGCCGACGAGTTTGCGAATTGTATTCCGATTCCAATTAAAATCGGTTTATGGGAGTTTTTAAGGTAGTAAATAACGAATTTATGATCAAAACTTATTCAAAATTGTGGGGCCAATATGGCGGAAGAATTTTGCCAAATAAGTGTCTTTTCCCGGTTCGCTGTATGTAGGGTGTTTAAGAGTTGCAAAATCGGAAAATATTGACATTCTAGCAACAAATGGAAAAACATTGAATATAACTCTCCAAGCAATTGGCTCAGAATTGATCAACAAGGTTTTTTTGGGAAAGATGGTAAGGAGAAACGGAGATGTGGGATGATTTATGTATAATGGGTAAGAAGGAAAGAAACCCATCACCTCTGAATTTTTAGGTGTAAGCCTAGGATTCTGCAATACGGGAAGAGGCTGGCATCTGGGTAAACAAATAAAACTTGCGTCAGTGACATGGCAGGGGCCAAGCAATTGCAGATTTATTTTAAATGTTTTAACGTTCCTGGTTTTACAAAAACACATATAGGTAATTTTGGTCACACTTCAAATAAATGGATTTTGAATCTAATGTCGCGAACGTTTATAGGAATACTTGGTTTTTCGTTATTGGTTATGAAGAATTTAATTTTGAATATCATATAATTAAACGGCAAGCAACAATTTTGTGGCACAATTTTACAGAGTTTAAACTCTCTAACAATATTGAAAACTGTTTCACCGTGTAGCCCTGAGCTCAGAGAATTTAATTTGTACACGGCACAAAAGAACGCTAAACATTAGCAAATAATTGTACAATTAATTCCCCTATGAAACGTATGACATCTGTTACATTTAATTCGAATACATGAACGCAATTTTGCAATATGTGACATTAAGAGATAATAAAAGAGATAACTAGTTGGGATGTGGATTTTGACCCTTTCGGTCCACAAGATTAACTTCCCAGCATTCGTTCAAACAAAAAAACGACTCGAACGATTTGTATGAAAATTTTTCAGATCATACTTCCTTTAACACGCTTTGAACGGCATCTTAACGATGTCGGTATCTTTTTTGGTTCGCGCGAAATCGTGCAGGAAAAAATGACCTCATACGTACGCACACACACACACACATATTTCTTCTCAAATTTTTGCTTAAAATGCTATTGGGACCTTGAAACGTGTAAATACATTGAAAATTTAGAATCCGATTTTCGGACCGATTACAATAACTTCCTACTGGGAAGTTAAAAAGCTATATAAAATGGCCCTCGAATTTCGAGTACTGGATGCTGCTATTTGCATTAATTTTAAATCTTTTAACGTTCATGGTTTTAACAGAATACACAGGCAATTTTGGTCATAGTTCAAATAAATGTATTTTGAATCTAATGACTCCAAATTTTATAGGATTAGTTGGTTTTTCGTTAAAAGTTAAGAAAAGTTGAATTTTGAAGGTTTGGATTGATTTTAAATGTTTAAACGTTGGGTGCAGCGAGGCGCACCGGGTCCCAGCTATCCAAAATACAGAAAATAAGCGGTTCATTGAGACACTTCATCTGTGTATGAAAATTCATATCTCGAAAAATGCCATGTCAATGGATGGTTTTTATTGTCTCGATCAAAATGTCAGATCCCTAATAGTTTCACATTTTGTTATTTGGAATCAAAAATACCAAAAAATTTACTTTTTCAAACTCTCCTACTGTATATTTAAATTCATATCACCTGATTACTACTATTGGCTTATGGGAGCAGTATAAGCGCACCGGGCCCTAGCTAGTTTTTGTATAGACAATATTCTCTGCTGACTGAATCTTACGTCATTTCAATCAAAGCATATTTAATGTCCATACATTGTTGTTTCTCATTATGAATTCACCAATTGGTGATTACGTAAAACTTTACAAATAAAGGTTTATATGAGAAAAAGGGCTACAAAAGAACACAAAATGCCAGCGACTTTACAATGAAATATTCATAAAGAGTTTTTCATAAGCATTTTTCAGTGACAAATAAAACCATCAAAATGCACTTCATATTGCAACTATGCAACAATCCGGCATTACAACACGTCAGTCAAAAAAAACGAGAAAAAGAAAATAATAATGGAAAAATGAAAAATATGAAATGCTGGTGGTGCATGTGAGCTGTGCGCTTGCTATATGGCATTGGCCTTTTTCGTATAAATTTATTTACTCTCATTCCCTCATCATTTTATTACGTTTTTTTTCACGTTTAAATTCCGCCTGAAATGACTTTTTTTTTTCGCGCGCGGCAAGGTACCATTGCACCAGAAGTGCAATAAAATTGGGCGGGAAGGTGCTGCAATTTGGGGCAACATATGCTTAATTGAACCGCTGCCGGATGAAACGTTTTCCATATCCCCGGATTCACCCACAAAAATTGCAGAACGCTCTCGGCGTACTAATTGCCCTCTTAATCCGTCATTGTCATATAAAAAAATATTTTTTCAGCGAAAATGACGGATGAAATCCAGGCATATGATGATTTTTATTTTTTTGCATTTTTTTTAAACGTTTCTGTTATTTTTTTCCCTCGTTGTGCTGTTGAGGGACAATAACGACGACTTTTTTAATAATAAATAAATTCAATTGTTGTGCAATGTTACAGGTGGAAAGGTATGTACAGAAAGAGAGCATTGAACGTGCACATGTATTACTGACACCGCACACTCCACTTTTTGGAATTTCACGTAGATTGCAACTTAATTGCATTTTTATAACATATTGCAGATATTTGTTGACGAATGAAATAAAAAAAATAAAAAAATACGACGAGATATATTATTGATCGAATTGTTTTTTTTTTTGAGTTTAAACTTAATTATTTCGTCCCTTAATTTGTTGTTTTAATTCATTGGATTCCCTTTTTGAAATTGGCACAATTTTTCATCGTTGGCAATTTTGTAATTCGCTTGAGTTAATTGGAAATATGAATTTTCGATGCTGCAAAGCTGAATTTTCTGTTTTTTTTATTCCTGCTATCGAATCATCACTTTTTCGTGTAAGGCGATTATTTATCTATACATACATTACATACATACATATATATTTTTTTCATGGAACTCGTCCCATGAGGATATAGAATTTGCTTTAATCTTAACTGTGTTCTTGTTAAAACGTTACAACGAACTTTTTATCTGATCATTGTAACAATATAGCCATAGCGTAATGTACTCAGTCTAGTGTATTATCGAATTGTTTCCATTACAAAATATCAAAAAAAATACAAAACATATTTTTCATAAAACCACATTAGGTTCCAAATAAGCAGCAAGAATTTATGTCCCGAAGAAAACTTAATCATAATGAAAACCCATATGTATAATGTCGAAGGCGCAAATGATTAAGCGATATTATTTGACGAGGACGGAATGCGTTGACTTACATATGTATGTGGTTATTATCCAGAAAACGCATCTACCTTTAAGAAAGCGTTTGAAAAAAGTATCTTTAAAAAAACGTGACTTATGAGCTTTTTGAAATGATCGATTCAATTATCATTAACTGTTACTACATTAAACATCGTTTTTTCTTAAAAAAGTTAGTGGATTAAGAGAATAGATTGCGAATTTATTTGCATTTTGCGAACATTCATTTTGATAAGCCATTCTATTAAGGTAAATTCACTTTGACGGCCGTATACCAAAGCTGCAATGTGCCGCTTTGCAACATAAATCTCTAAGCAATAAGTGACGAAAAGCTGCATATGAAGCTTTGGTATACGGCCGGCCTTAGACATAGCCACAAATTTGGAGTTAGTTTGAGGATTTCAATATTGTAAAGTTCTCAGGGAAAGTTCGACAGATTTGAGTGACTGTGAAAACAATACCGAGTCATTTTACATTGTTCATTACAATGCCGAGGAGAACACGAGCTTGCATAAGTCGCCGAAGTCAGTCAAATACGCGGCCAGCTACTTCACGTGCAAACCGCACTGGTGACCAGCGAGCAACGGATAATGAAAATAGTCGTATTGGCATGTCCGAATTACGTTCTAGAGCCACTCAAAATGAACGACAAGTGAATAGATTGAGAATGCAACAAGTTCGTGCACCTCATACACAACGCCAGCGAGCACGACAAAATGAACATGACCGATTGCGCCGACTCGGTCCTTCTGTAAACCTGGAACGAGCGGCATTCCATTACGATCCGGACATTGATTATGGTGCGGATAGATCTGTAACGATTAGAGGAATGTCAGTCGTTTGTCCGCATTGTAAAGCGTTGAAATACAGGGGTGAATCACCTGGATTGTGTTGTGACATTGCCACAATTGAAAGTGAAATTGCCACAATTGCTCCCGCCACCAGAGCCATTACGTTCATTAGTTTCTGGATTTTTTGGCATTGCTTTTTCCAACTATAAAATATTTCTTTCATTTTTCGATTTTGTTTTATTGTTCTCGAAAAATTTTGTTATTGAAGACTTCTAGATTTAAATTAAAAGAATCTATAGAAAATGGCCCTCGAATTTCGAGTGCTGGATGCTGCTATTTGCATTAATTTTAAATCTTTTAACGTTCATGGTTTTAACAGAATACACAAGCAATTTTGGTCATAATAGTTCAAATAAATGTATTTTGAATCTAATGACTCCAACTTTTATAGGAATAGTTGGTTTTTCGTTAATGCTTAAGAAGAGTTGAATATTGAAGGTTTGGATTGATTTTAAATGTTTAAACGTTGGGTGCAGCGAGGCGCACCGGGTCCCAGCTATCCAAAATACAGAAAATAAGCGGTTCATTAGGACACTTTATCTGTGTATGAAAATTCATATCTCGAAAAATGCTATGTCAATGGATGGTTTTTATTGTCTCGATCAAAATGTCAGATCCCTAATAGTTTCACATTTTGTTATTTGGAATCAAAAATACCAAAAAATTGCTTTTTTCAAACTCTCCTACTGTATATTAAAATTCATATCACCTGATTACTACTATTGGCTTATGGGAGCAGCATAGGCGCGAAATATACTTTATAATGTGAGCAATAAACTGGTTAAAATTTCAAGTCGAAATTTTTAATACAAGTCTCAAAATTTAACCTCAAATTTGAAAATTGATTGGCCAATAACTTTTGTGCATCGCAACGTATGAGGTTCGTTTTTATTTTAAGTGTAGGTTTTTTATGCAAGATTATGGTAAAAGAAAAAAATTTTTAAACTTCAAAAAAGTGAAAAAAAATCGAGTAGAAAATCGTGAATTTTTGTATTTTTTCGTCACTTTTCTTGAAAAATTCCACTTTTTTTTGGCTTTCTTTGGCCCTTCACATACCGAGAAATTCTCTTCTACATTTAGAAAGCACGACCAAAATGGTAGATTTTCCACAAAATGGCCCATAACTTACGTAGCGGCGGTTGCCAGTGGTAGAAAATGTCCAAAAAAAAATTAGAGACTGGAAACAATTCCTTATGTTTTGCTTGTCCGACTCCACTATATATCTTCTAGCACGTTACCTATCCACATATATCTAGTACACCTCAACATCAACAACCTGCAACCTCGTCAGAGGAATACTCGCCTAAATCCAGGACGGTAATTGAAACGACCGCCAATTCGCCGAGTGCCAGGCCAGCCATATTAGATCCGATCCAAAACGTTTCGAGAAAAACGAATCCAAGAAGGGGAGAGTCTGTTTGTATGCTAAAAAAATCATATTCCAACCATATTCAATAATACTTCACGATAGATCGCCCAAATGTTCTTTAAGAAGGAATTACATTATTGTTTCGTGCTGTGTGGTGGCGCAGTGTGTCTTGATCTAACACACCACAATAATATAATCAGCCTAATGGGAACAGGACTGGACTGGCCTATCGCGAGTTCGGCTCGCTGACTGTGCCGGGCCGGTTACATGCATTTTTTTCTGACATTAAATAGAATTTTATCAAAATGAAACGTCCTTTTACGACTTGACTGTGGAGCCCACTAGGGGGGCAGGCACAGAGGTCGATGGTCCATCAAGGCATGTGCTGGCAGTTCAACGGATGGAGCTTTAAATATGAGTGGACCATACAATGGTTTCCAAAAATTACTATCTTTTGAAAATGCTAACCTAGTTTACGTTTGGTGCTCAATTTGGTCATGGGAGAATCAACTAACTCTATAGCCTGTATTTCATTGTTTGGACTTTTAAATAAACTGGCGGTATTTTTCAGGAAATCATACGTGAGAGTAGGTTTATGGGTTGAAAGCTTACCATACCAGATACAAACCGCAGACGTTTAAATATGATTGATGAAACTAGATGGTGGTCAAAAGATGTTGCCCTAGCCAAGGTATTCGGTCAAACTGAAAAGAAGCAAAACTCTCTTTATATCTCAAACATCGCAAGTTTAGATAAAGTGGAAAATGATGAAAGAACGAAGCGCAACTAACTATTACAATCGAGTGGTCTAGAGATATATGCGAGGAAATATAGCAGTCAACTTTCAATTTTCTGTGCAGTAAGTCGGATTGAGATGGGGTTTTTTGCATTCACTTCGTTAGCTCGTCTAGAAACTTTGTGCCATATTTTGGTTCAGTACGTCCGCCGTTTTGATATACATACAGTCAGTCTCAAAAGTTAGTATACACCGAACATTTCCCCCCTAAGTAACAAATAAAAAGCAAAAGTAAACCTTGTATATCAGTGTTTAATTACTTACTATAATAAAGTTAAAAAATTAGGTGGTTCAAGTATGATGGATTGGAAAAGAATAAATGTACTAAAAAATGGAGTCAAAAGTTAGTATACAAACAGAAAATAACCAATTCTTGTTCTACGTGTGTAGGGATTCCCGTCACAGCTTGTGCAACGGTTAATGTGGTAGATAGTACACAAAACACAAAAAGTGAGTCTATCTCAGTGAGTCTGTTTTCAATTTTCTTGATAGCGGGAAAAATGTAGTTTGATGATTTAGAGTAAACAGTTCATGAAACAACGGTCTATTTCCACGAATAAGGCATCTTTTTTATCTTAAGAAATGCGACTTTCATTTGATTAATAAAAACAATGGTGTATGATGGGAAAACCCGAACTAAAGGGTTTTTTTTGTAAAAATATATGAAAAAAATACATTTCTTCCCTACATATTTTACTGTTACTCAAAAAATAGTTCCTTGAGGTTCTTGTTTCTGGACATTTGTAACATCCTCAAAAGTTACCCGAAAATTTCTTGGAACACTCCAAGATTCCAGCTCGCTGGGTTTTTTTGCCATTTGCCATTCAAAAATAAGTATCACTCACTGATCATCAGGCGCGGATCCAGCCCTCAACAAAGGTTGTGGTTACAAGCACCCGAAAATAGGCCAAGTGCGAGTCGGAGTTTGAACTCGCTCATGATCGATCTAGTGCATTCCTTCCACGGAGATGTTTACAAAATATGTACATATATGACGCCCTGACCAAGAGTGTGTACAGTGTATAGTTCCACGTGGGCAAAGCCGTAGGGCAAACACTTGTAGGTGAATTAATTAACCTGTAAAATCTTAGTTTGTTCGCTCACGAAAATTACAAAAGTAAATGTGTGTTTGTTTGCACACCCCAATGTCACATTTAGACTCTAAACTACTGAACCGATTTTGATGAAATTTTTACAACTTTAAAGGATATCAAATTAATTTCGATATCCAGGTTCACATCTTTGTGTATATTTAGGAGAGATTTTACTCTGCGAAGAGTAGAAAACGATCTCTCTGCGGTAGCGAAATAATGCAATTCATACATGACAATCACCACTTTTGAAGGTTCAATTTTACTAGGTCAAAACTTCAACGAAATCCCCATGATTTTGAGTGGCGATTTCAATATTATTTTTTCATTAGATACTAGGTCCGAACTTTGTGGATGAAGTGGAAAGTGGGGATGATGCGAGGTACCACCCCACTTCTCCCTTCATCCACAAAGTTCGTGAGTTACGTTCTTGGGAGCGAGGGGTCTAAACAGACCCAATATTGACAAAAGTACCACGACATATGGAACCTCACTTGATGCAGTTTTTACGCGATTTTTAGACCAGTTTCAATCGAAAATATTTCAGTTATCATAAACTCTTTGCTTCCGCCAAAAAATATTATTTTATTTATATTTAATTTTGCATACTTTTAGGACCCATTTTATTCATTTATATTTTTAAAGAATGGAAAATTTGTGGGGGAATGTCGATCAGGCTAAGTTTTTTGTGTGATTATATTTTGGAACATTCTAAACTTTCCAATTCCCGATTTTTTTCCATCCCTACATAAAACAAAAATCTGATATGCAACAAAAACTAATTTTAGCCTTTTATATTCTCTTTCCTCCAGAAGCACCTACTTCAACAGACGTTCACCCAACAACACCATCACCATAATAATCACAAAAATGCCACATAATGGCAATCATCAGCAAATGACGCGAAAATTTTTCGAATATTCATAAGAACGACCCAAAAAAAATAAAGCTGAAAAACAAACAACACAAAAAATATCGAAGTTCGCTTCGCAGGATTCCACCATTTACAATCAAAATTTTGAAAATTTCTTCGCAATGGTGGAATCGTCAGGTCTTAATCGACCTCCGCCACCGCCGCAGCAATCAATACCACACCATTCAACAACAAGCACCACAGGTCTACGTTGCGGAGTGCTGGAGACCAGAGTACGTGGCGCCTGGTATCGGGTCCTTGTGACACTAGAAACTGACTATCTTTCGATTAGTTTAGACGAATCCTGTGACCCCACAGATCACTCGACGACACTTAATGGCACTTTAGGGTAAGTTCAATTTGCTTTAACGTTCTTAGTAACTGGCATCGTCATAATCTTCTCCTGCCATTTATTGCCATATTTTTTTTTATATATATAAAGGAGTAATCACAGCGGACATAATGGCACCTTAGCGTCGTCAGCAGGAGCTTCCGTTAATTCTGAGGAGATGGATAATGGCGACCATGTCCTTAATAACAACACAGTCGATAATGGCATGACAGAAATCTGCGATGTACCTGATCATGTGGCGAATCAAAAGAGACATGTAAGTTTGTTGTAGATTTTAAGTGATTGTAGATTAGTGTTATTTTTTTATGGCAAATCCCCCATTGTAGTCTTTAGTGTAAATTTATTTTGGGAGGAAATAAAAGATTTCATTCTGAAGGCGATGAGAAATTGTGGAATGTATCTAGGCAGGCAATATGATTTTATCTCTTTTTATTTCTCTATCATCAAACGACAATTGTGGTAAATGGCCAAACTTAGTTTTCTGGGCCATCGATGATGTGTCTTCCAATAGTAATACATCTTAGCCAGAGATTGGAACAAGTAATTCAATGATGAACCTAAGCCAGATACTGAACTGTGCAATTCATAATTCTCATAGAAAACGGCAATGTGAAAAGGGATATAACAAGCCCCAAGGAGTAAAAGTGAAAGAGGATTCATAGGAAAAAAAATTAAGTATGTGGACTAGAATAATGCAGAAGGCGAAGATCACACCAAGCACGGATGATCAACCACCGAACCCAAGGAGCGTAGTCTGATACCTGATCCCAAGAAAGGGGAATCTACTTTACCATAACCAAGCTTAGAAGAAGTTATCAAAGTCATGACAAAACAACAAAAAAGCAAGTGCGGATGGCACCTGACCAACTATGGAGGACCTAGGCTGCACCAAGTGATTGGTGGTCCGTCACCAGCGAGATAGGGAAAGCAGTATGTGCCGGAACTATCTAGGACTGGAGGAAGTGCGATCATCGTGGTGGTGTCGCCAAGATGTAAAGTTACAGTGTGGGGAGCTGCATGGCAGTAGTAGTTTGAGCACTATCGTTTAACGATCTCCTCTAAGCACCCGGCGCACCCAGTTATACAGGGTGCCGAAAAAGTCCGGCAAGAGTCCGATATTTCCTGAAGGCTAGGTTTTCGTGAAAAAGCTTGGAGGGTGGAATCGTTTGCACACAAATCTCACTCCCACCAATTTCAAATGGCAACCCCCATTTTTTTCACGGATTCTAATTCTCCTCAGGGAAATATGAAACTTTTGTCTAAACAATTTGTGTACTGAAAAACATTAAGGTACGTAACCCTTCTGTTTCTATTAGTCTACCATAGAATCCGTACCGATTCAATACAATTTCGATGGCCAAAGGTCTCAATCAATGACCGTCAAAAGTGTAGGTCTAAAGAACTTCACACGCAAACATGATCATAACTGTAGATCGCGAGCAGACCAGACCCAAAGTCTAGATATTAACAAGTCTTTCATCTTCATATGGTTAGTAAGTGAAAGGCGAACAGCTATATGCACACATTCTTTAAATGACGATGTCAGGGTACCAGAAAGAGAATGCAACATTTTTATACACGCTCGCACACAACAAGCCAGCGGAAGATTTTATGATTTTATATGGGGATAAACTTGATGTATTGGTGCATATTTACTATTTATGAAAAAAAAGCAAGTGATTCAATTTTGTTTCCTTTTCTGTTCTGCATACTTTATCGAAGAGAGAGAGTCTGGCTTTGTCTCGCCGAGTTCACGATGTATGCGTTAAGTTGTGCTCAGCAATGATGTTCATATATGCACGCACACAACTAACGGGGGGAAAATTTTGTATCAAGATGAAAGACTTGTTATATCTAGACTTTGACCAGACCGTGCAAGAGGATCACAACAGAAATGGATACAAAATCGAAGGTGTAGTAGTAGTTCTAGGCAAATCTCCTTAAGTGTGTCAGAAGTGAAAGTCAAAATTGTCGCTCTGAAGAACTTAACATGCAAACCGGATCGCAACAGATCGTGCAGTAGTTCTAGACAAATCCCCTTCAGTTATTTTATGCGTAGATATTCACAGTAGATACCAGTGTCCGCGAATGTGTAAAGTAAAAGACAAAAGTATCTCCTATCTATCGCCTTTTGCTTGCCTTTGAAACCCCGACGAATCAGGACTCAACTAAGGCTATTTCATTAAGATTACTCAACAAAATCACACTGGAAGCCCCTCAGTAATTTATACCTTGTCCTATGCCAATTATTGCTCTAATTGTCGCTTGGGTGTCACATAAGATAAAGATTCGTTTCTTAACTAAGATATCTGGTTGAAAGAGAGTAGCTTAGGTGCCCAAGCTCTATTCTCATTTGTCTCTGGCTTGGAGTAAAGCGTGAACCAAAAACCTTAATCTGGCAGTAGTTATCTGCAGTTCAAAATCCAGGATAGCCTATCTTGTATGTCCAAAGAAGGGGGCTTAAATTTTGAGATCTTCAAGAATTTCTGTACCTCCAAATGGAGTGATGTAAAGTTGCGTAGAGTTTCCAGCGCTGCAGCCGGCGAGAAGGGAATAGTCTTTGATGGGAAGGCAACTAAACTGGTTCCAATGGGGCTAAAAATCTAGCGTCACTGTCAAAAATATATGGATGTAAGGACTGGTTTTGTTAATGTTAGTTTCCTGGCCATACCAGCCTAGAAATTAATTATCTTTGCTCGAGAAAAATCAAGAAGATTCTCGAGCTTAATAAGCACGAACTCAGAGTCTAAACAGATCTCCTCACATGCCCTTGGCAGATATCACCTGAGAGTCGCTGGTTTCGCCACGCAGGAAAATCGCAATTTACTCCTAAAGATGTATGGAACACGAATCCAAGAGCTATCGTAAAGTTTATTGGCAGCCTAAGTCCAGCTTTTGAATAAACATATATTGTAAGGGATATTCAGAAGACCTATTCATAGGCTGAGGTGTACGAAGGGCACTGGCGTTCTAAAGGTCTCTCTTCTTTTGAAAGGCAAACCCTAATCCTAGGACCTATCAATATCACTAAAGGTGCCAGCCCATAGAACGCGTTTCAGGCGTCGCTTTCATGCGTTGCGTTGACATTTAAGTTGGAATACATGCTTCTAAATAGCAACCGGCCCAATGACGGAGGAAAAGCGTAGGCGCGTCGCATGTAACGCGTAAAGTTGCCCAACTTTCAACTTTTCATGCGTCTGGCATTCGATTATTTGTCAACTGTGACATCGATGGCAATCAGCTGTGCTCTTGTACAAAAGAATTATATCTTGATCTGAACAAATCAAGTTTTAATTACATAACCACTGCTTATAAAAAATTTATTTCTCAAAACACACTCGATAAATTATATATAAACAAATTTTAGACTGAAATGATAAATAAAGTTGGAAGTAATGTTAAATGTCAAAGCCAGCGCGCCGCGTTCATTGGGACGGTGATACGCGTCATACGTTTGTTATCAACGCAATGCATGAAAGCGACGCCAGAAACGCGTTCTATGGGCTGGCACCTTAAGGGACACTGGCAAAGAGGACGTTCGGAGGTGTCTCTTAATCGACATGTTGTTGGAGAAAGTGATTCGAGATTCTGATGTCTCCTCCTAAAGTCCACAAATTTACCCAAATTCTGGGTTACACAGACGACATCGATACAGGCGCGGATCTAGAATTAAAAGTGGCGAAAAAAAAATTCTGCTCCTAAGGGCCTATTTAGACGGTTCGCTGCCAGGAGCATTCCTCACGAACTTTGTGGATGAAGGAGGTAGTGGGGCAGTGCCGCGGCTAGCATATGTGCAGGATGTGCAACTGCACAGGGCCCCGTGATTTTGGGGCCCCGCAAGCGAGGCGAGCGAAAAATTATTTTGGAATAAAAATCATTTGAATTCATTATTTGCATTTTTACTTCATTGAGAATGGGCCATACAAATGAGTATGGGCTGCAGAAATCAGCAAATGGGCCATTATTCTGTCGCGGGGACGGGTTTGTATGAAGAGAAACGCGCGAGCGAAGCGAGCGAAATTTTTTTTGGAATCTCCCCAAATCCCCCAAATTGTCTGGCCGCGGCACTGTAGTGGGTTTATGAGAGGTACCACCCCACCTCTCCCTTCATCCACAAAGTTCGTGAGGAACGTTCCTGGGAGCGAGGCGTCTAAACAGGCTTTTTTAGGGACAAACACAAAATTAACAAAACGAACAAAACTAACCTAATTTTCTCGTGGATTAAAAACAAACGTAGTCCACTCAAATTAGTCAAAAAATCGCCGTTTTTAGGAAATTTTTCCCACAATTATGAGACCGGTGCCAAGTGAAGTCTCTATTTTGTGGAGAACCTATGCATTTGGCGAAAATATCAAAGTTGGAGAGCATAAAATTACCTACAAATTTTACTTTTACAATTTTTCCCAACTCCGCATATTTTCGCCGATGGAGGCGGTTTTGCGCCATTTTTAGATTTTGACCAAAATGCATAGTTTCTCTTAAAAGTAGAGAAAAAGCGAAAAAACTATAAAATTCACATATTTTTCAAAAACAACCTTTTTTTCGAACTGCGGGTTGTGAAAATCATGCTTAGACAACCCATATCCTTCACTTGGCACCGGTCTCATAGCTGTGGGAGAAATTTCTTTAATTGTCCCTAATTTGAGCCGAGTAGAGCAGAAAACGTGCCCTAATGTGTTTTTGATGAAAACGCGCCCTTTCTTGTGAGTGCAGCTAACTTCAGAGTTTACAAATCAAAATATATAGAAAGAGTATAGATCAATCTGTAGTTGACCTTGAAAGTCATTTTTTAAGGTCGTTGCTTTAATTTGCAAAAAAGTTGGGTCGGTTTTGGACGTTTGGTTATTTTTTGTTTTTGTTTTTTTAGTTGGATCAATTTTGTTTTTTAAATAGCGATAAATAGTCATGACCTCCGTGACCCCCGCCGCTTAAATCCGCGCCTGCATCGATATTGTTGGAAAATAACTAAGACCTGCACAAGACGCTTTTACCCACCTTGAACATCTCAAATAGCAAAACATAGTACATAGTGGTCTCGTTTGACAGTTTAAAATTATTCCCAGAATCAATGTAGAGCACTTGGGTTCAATAATACCCGCTAACAGAAATATGGAACCAAAAATATATAAACGCTTGCTTATAGCATCCAAGTTGTATTATCTATTCACATAACGAAGTAGCATCTCTGTGGGCCGGTTATTTTTTTCTTGGTAGGACGTTTCTCGGTGATTTTTTGCATACCTTTAGGATTTTTTAAATATTCCTATTTGTATTTGATTTTGCATACTTTTAGGGCATTTTTTTAATTTATTTTTCTAAAAGGATCAGATATGTGCGAAATTTCAAGGAAATTTTAGTATTAGACTATCAGCCCTCAGAATGACCTATTTGTTAGCAGTCTATTAAGGCTCTTAATGGGTTTCCAAATATTTGAGGAGTCCAATTATGTCCGGACTTTCTTCGGATTGAAGAATGACTGCTCGTAAAGGCTGCACTACACTACTCGCGAACTTCATCGAAGTTGGTCGAAGTCGAGAGTATAGAGGGGCACTTCAATTCACTTTGTGTAACTTTACTTCGCCTCTAGCGACTTCGCTTCTATGGCGGTTTTTGCGCCCGAGTCAAAGGACTCGAGTTGTGTGGGGTGTCAGGCGGCTGAGTTCCTCGCACGAGTGTGTACAAGGGCGGCGGAGCATAATCATTGTGGATGGGGACCACGTGAAGAGATAACCGTTAAAATCTAAAAAGTTAATTGGTCAATTTATTTACCAGCTATTTGTTGAGTTATGGGGTTTTAAATTCTTTGGTTATGGGGTTATGCCCGACGAGCATTTGGGAGGTGGGTATAGATAGGCTCCCTATCAGGCTAGTCCCACTGCCTCATGTGGACCCCGTATATATTGTCCTATAAGGCCTACACAGTTCATCTGACGTCTTGCCTCATTCGCGCCTCGTCTTAAGGAATACCCCGTTTGGCCCCCTTGAGTAAAAATCATTGCTACCCGATTTCGAATGGGAAAGTGGGTAATAACTGCGACGGTGTCGAAAGCCTCATATTTTTAAACGCAAAGCTCTTTTTACCAATGCGGTCCCCGAACTGAGTACTAATCACGTCAATGCTGCTTGACCTCTGTAATCGACCTGGAACCGGTCTATTGAGTATCCTAAATGACACCTTTCACGGTCACCAACATAATTGCCTGAAATATGAAGCAATGCAACAACAAAAACTAAGTCTTTGTATGAGTAAAACTAAAACTTAAGAGTATTAAAAGCTTTTTATAAAGTAAGGCAGATGTTTGCAATGAGACATACCTCACTTATCGCTGATTTTTTTTGTGAATAAGGATACTTAAGGGAAATCCTTGTTTCGGAATGCCACTCATTTGGCATAGGCGCTCCGCCGCCCCTGAGTGTGTAGTCACGTACTTCGGACTTTGCTGAACTTCGAGAAGTACTTCGCCGAAGAAACTTGGCGAGTAGTGTAATGCAGGCTTAACGATGATGAGTGGCTCTAACAAGTTTCTTGATCAGGATATGGTGTACAAAAGGGCTTAAACTGTCTCTGTTTACACCTGTGTTGTTTAATTGCAACAACATTTCCTTGCACGGCCTTTATGATGGTAGCTGACTCGTTTTGCAAGGATGGCTGGTTCATTAGTTTGTCTAAGTAGGCTGTTATTAGCCACCCGCTTATTCTCATAACACAGATGTCACTCATAGCACAAGTGTCGTCCATGCGATGGAATAATTTTGTTCTGATACTGGTAGGTGTTGTAGAATTTCGCTTGCTCATCCCACTAAGTTTGCCTTCCTTGAAGAGATGTCAGAACTGTTCCCAACTGAGGTGGTTCCCGTCAAACGTAGGAAGTATAATCTTGGAGAGCTTTATCGAATTTGATATTGAATGGAAGAGCCGTTTCCTGAGGAGTGGAGAGTTATTGGGTAACTATGTCTAGGTAGTGGTCCTTCAGTTCTAGGAACACATTCAGATTTTTTTTGTATGTGGAAGACTAGAGCTCAGGGAAAGTCCTTTGTACTGTCGACAATCTATTTTCTTCGTATAGAGTGCAATGTCAAACAGCAAGCTCTAGTCGATAGATAGTGAAGGGGAAGATAAAAGTAGACTTTAGACATGATGTCTCAGTGTAACGTGCCGCTATCTATCCAATATTTCTTAGCAGTTTTGTATAGTGTGGCTGGGATACTGGGAAGTTTAATCTTGTTCCGTGGATGCCAAGAGCCATTCTAGAGCCGTCATGAGCGCATGAGGACTTCGTAACCGTTTTCGTTGATCACTCCTCCCTTGTCACTTTCTGATTCCTCAAGGTCCCTGTCCTTATCCTGACGGCTGGTGTCAGCCTTTGGTCCTGCGCCTATGGTCTTTGCTGCTGTGACCTTTGCTGGTTTCTTGGATCGCCCGTTTAAACTCCTCGTACATCGCTCTTACTATTTCTCCACATCGCTGATGAAAGTACCTATGCATATTCCGAGAATTCCTCTGCTAGTGGATTTAGTGGACTGTTGTTTTGCTGGAATTGATCCCAATCTTCTTCCAGCGTTGACACAGTCTAAGTTGAAATTTCTGGATGCCATTTTCTCCGTTCTTTCTGCTGGGAGAGCCTTTTTTGAAGTATTTATACTGCTTCTCGCTAAGTGTTCCGATTATGAAATCTTCGAGCACCAGCACGACACAGATGCCATCAAGTTCGGCGGAACGTTTAGCTCGTATGAGTAACAATCAATCTGTTTTGATAGGATTTATGCTTAACGAATGTGAAAAAATTGCTGCTATTGCATTTATATTGTTTTCTCGGTTAAAAGGTTGAAAATGCATTAATCCCCATTGGAACTCGGATCACATTTCCCCAAAAAATCCCACCTAAGACACAGCGAAATTCAAAACTATAGATAAGATCCCCAACCAGCTAGAAAGCTCAACCAGCACGACAGCTCATCCGAGACACAGCGAAGTTCAACCAAATTCCAAAGCGTGAAAGCTTAGCCGAGACACTGCGAAGTTCAACTAATCTCACACTTAGGCGCCGCTCGCTCACACCCAAAACTACATTCCTACCCAAGTCCACAACCGATGACGTCACTGGCCCCGTACCGCTGTAGCTATACTACTTATCTCTTTTACCATTTCTTTCCCTTTCTTGGTTCCTTTGAGTTTCATATTGCTTAAGCTCCTGACAACCGGCAGAGATGGTGTGGAGTAGGGATTTGAACAAAACGCATGAATTTTAAGAATTTAAGATCCGTTCTTGTACTTTCATTATTACGAGTTAATCTTCCTATACAATATTAAAACAACAGAAAGAAAAGTTAAGTGCTATCTAAAAATAATAAAATTCAATTCTGCACAGAGTAAAAATCATAACCATTCTTAAGTGAAGTTCTTTTCCACAATTGCCAGACATCCTGTCACTTATAGCGTTCCACATGAGTACTCAAGTGAAAAAAAAACTCATGTGCGAAAAAGGGTGCCCAATTTACTTTCCCACTTTTTTTTCAACAAGAAAAGCTAAAACGTGTATAAACAAGCGAATCGAAGCAAAGCCTCTTTCCTATGTAGAAAATATAGTTGGGTGTAGGTTAGGATAAGTGACAAGGTGGGTTACCATCTTTTAAGGTAATTCGATTTCTTTCTGTATCCTTGATAAATTTCATTCGTTGTACAACAACTTACTCGATAATATCCTCATGGAAGAACAGTTAAAAGCTAGTAAATATTTCTTGGAAGTAAGTAAGTGTGTCCTTTTTACATTAAACGATATCATGTCTGATCAACCGCACTATTGAGTTCAGCATAATCAATCAAAAAAAAAGATTGGATGGGAGGATAGAAAAAAAACCCAATAAAATTAAATCAGGACCCCAAGGTACACATTCAATTATTTTTGGTTTCCGCAACATTTTCTTTGGATTTCATGTTCCCTACCTATTGCATTTCCCGTCTCTTTCTCTCTTTCACGTTTACTCAATTTCTAATACTTTTTGCACAAGGGTAGAAAAAAAGCGAGAAATCCCCATCTTTTTGGGGCCCCGGGTTAATTTTATGTAAGTGAATTAACTCCTCTGCAGGATTTCGAGTAATCATAGTACCCTAAAGCAAGGATTTATTCCTTTTTCTCTCTCCTTTTCCCTCTCTCTGCAGGACTCCTCTGCCACAGCTTTCAACATAATTTCGTTTTCGATACATCACTGGATAATTTTATTGGTCTTTTCCACGACCCTACCACATCCGACGGGTGGTGGTATACCCCCCACCATTGTGGCTAAGTTGTCTCTATCATAAAAAAAATAGGGAGAGAACTAAAATAGAAAAAAACGATAGAAGCAGGAGAGGAAGAAAATCGATTCTCTTGTGAAGGGTAAAAATTCAGTAGCCTGAAGGGTTGTAATTAGTGCAATGGGGATTAACTTCAAATATGTAACACTTGTGTGTCCGCCAAGCAAGAAAATGTCAGCAAATGTGTTTTGTTAATTTGTACCTTTAGATGGGGATTTTCTTTGGATAGTAGATAAAACAGAAAAAAATCGTTTAAAAATAGCGGAGAAAATGTGCAATGCAATTTCTGTGAAGTCTTCTATAGATCGACATGTTGAATTCAATTAAATCTAGGAACGCGTATAATCACACTTCCGCAATCGATGGCTTTGTAAATCTGCTGATTGCAACTGAAATAAAATACTCGTTTAGGTTTGCTTGGTTAAAAAAAAAATTTAAATACATTTCACTCTTAACACTTTTTATTTTTGCTTAAGAGCATCTCCACTAATAGTACTGGAAAGTCATTCAAAACAACGACAAAAACCAGGCGCGGATCCAAGGGGGGGAGGGTCACGGGGGTCATGACGCTCGCTGCTTAAAAACCAAGATTGACCTAACTAAAAAAGCAAAAACAAAAAATAACTAAACGACCAAAACCGACCAACTTTTTTGCAAATTTAAAAACGACCTTAAAAAAATGACCTTCAAGGACAACAACAAATTGATCTATACTCTTTCTATATGTTTTGATTAGCAAACTCTGAAGTTAGCTGCACTCATAAGAAAGGGCGCGTCTTCATCAAAAACACATTAGGCACGTAGGGCCAGGGCCGCGGCTAGGCACTTTGCCGCCCAGTGCATATCCGGCGATGCCGCCCCCTTTAGGGGAAAATTTTTTTTGCTCGCTTCGCTCGCGCTTTTGTGGTCTTTATAAGAATTAGTATATGTTGCAATGCAAACGTCACTCTCAACATTCATTTCATTTTGCTTCGCATACCGTAGAGTTTCACGCTGCTGTCTGTTGCTGGAGCTCGACTAAAAGCTGCCGCTACATGGTTGCAACATTTAACTATTTTGCTTGGATTAATCGCTTTCGGCAACATGGAACCCGTTTCGCCTATTCGACAAGGCATCTGCGTTTTACTTAGACCGGCTCTTCACGATGCTATGAACACCCTCCAACGTTGGACGCTTGATGGTAGGACGCATCGTGTGGCCGATGCTCGAACTATGAGTGTCCAATGTCAAACGTCCAACGTTCGTATTTGGATACGTTTAGGCTGATGTCGGTATTGACTAAATAGTTGAAAGCCAACATTTGAATGAAATGTTCATCGCATTGTGTAGAGCCTGCTTTATCTGTGCTTATTCCTTCCTATTGAAATGAATGGTAACGCAAAAGGTAACTCATATGGCTTCATATTGGAATGAATTCTAATGCAAAAGGTTGTCGTTATGCCTTCGACCCTAGGACCTCGCAATGTTAATGTGTACATGCTGCGTGTGCTAATTAATTATTGGTAATCTATTGAGTGTTGTGCTTAATGTTCGTCTTCTTTTTGTTTATCGTCGCCGCTCACTCAAATTTTTGCGCTCATCGCCATTTGGCGGCTGTCGTCGCCTATATAAATTGGGATGCCGCCCTTGCCGTCGGCGTGTCATATTTATAAAATATATTGTAAACATTCCCAAGTACCGCCCAGTGCAAGTGCACAGTCTGCACATATGGGTGGCGCGGCACTGCGTAGAGCACAGTTGTTTATAACCCACCAGAAAATTCGGTTTTGTTCGTTTTGTTATTTTTGTTTTTTAGGAGTAGACATTTTTTTCCGCCACTTTTAATTCCGTGACCCCCCCCCACAAAACAAATTTCTAGATCCGCGCCTGACAACAACAGACGTGACAGGTGTCACTAGCCATAGTTGTAGATGTCCCTACAAAAGATAAGATACAATCGAGCCAAATTTGACAAAATTCCCAAGCATAAAACGTTTATCCTTCCTCTGAGAAGCGCAAGATCTTCAAACCCAAATACAAGGCCGTCGCTAACGATTACAACGAACTCCGGAATCCAATGATATATGTATGCAAATACAGCAACTAGTGTGAAAAAGAAGAGCTCCTACGAGGACAATTTAGTATCTTCCAATAACACCTTAGAACGCAACTTCCCAGACCAGTTATAGCCGAGAAAGCTGCCAGATCAGGAGCCAACCAGTCAGGTTTGATGGTAAGGTACGATCTTCAGTATCACTCAATGATGTCAATTCAAATACCCACAGATCCCGCATACTCTAAGACCGCTTCCGGTGATGAAATATATGATCGAACAAGAAAAGAAAGAGGGACTGTTGCACTCGTTTGAGAGTAATTAGGTTTCGATTGATCACGTGCGAATATCAGTTTTTGAAAGAACTTCTGGAGCGGTATGTTGCTAGTATAAGTGATGCCTGTTGGTCCACTTTATCCTGGGGAACGATATTGCTTAAAGCACAACCGAATCTGGCTTTTTAAGATGGAGGAGGGACTAAGTTTGCTTTGTCAAAAGAGAGGTAACACCCTCGGAGCAAAAGCGGTTTAAAATAACAAAGAGAGCGAAAACGGTTCGGTAATTTTTTTAGCGCAAAAAAAAATATCTTCTTTCTTAGAGTAAAAATGGTATAACTATACTTCAGCGCAAGAACGGTGTATCAAAAAACCGAGAGAGAAACGGGTTAACTTTTTATTCCGCTTTTGCTCTTAATGAAATCTTATACCGCTTTTGCGCGCAAATAAAAATTGAACTGCTTTTGTTCTCAGTTTTCATTAAAAATGCTTTTGCTTATGCTTTTACCAATAAAAGCATAACCAAAGCATCAACCTCCTTTACTCGAATTTTCCATAACTCGAAGATTTTTAACAGTCCCTTGCAATTCAAGTTAATGAGGTTCCACTATAGTTTTTGCATTTTTACAATTTTTTTTTCATTTCTGAGGTTAATTTTTGCAACAATAAAACATTTTTGTTATTTTTGAAATTATTCGTTTTTCATATTTTTCGAAATTATAGAATTTTTCACTTGGATATTAACGTACATTTTTACGTAATTTGTTGTAATTTCTAATTTTTTATTACAATTGTTATAGTTTGTCTCTAGTTCTAGTTTGTCCACTTTCTAAAATTTTATCTTTAATTTTAGGGTAAATAAACTACATTTTTTCCGTTCAGTCATCTATTTTTGTATTTTTGCTATTTTTGTATAATTTTTGGATTTGACACTTTCAGTTTCAAAATGATTGCCCTTTTTATTTTAATATTAATAAGTTTGCATTTTTGGCAATAATATCTGCAGTTTTTGACTTTGATGTTTGCAATTTTTGAAATGTAGTTAAAAATTCGGAATTTTTGATAAAATTGAACCTTTTTCTACTACTACTATTACGTAAAAAAACGTCAATTGAAAAAATTCATAAAATGGAAACATTACAAAAATTTAAGTTAGTAATAATAGTACAGTACAGATAAATGAAGCCGAAAAAGCGGAAATAATTAGATACAGCTGAAAATTGGCAGAGAGCTTCCTTTTAGGGTTCTTAATAAGGGGTTATAAAGTCTATTGTTGAGACGGACTTACACGAGGCAGTATATTTGTCTCTTACACGATGTAAATTGTACTGAGGCCTCAGTTTTTTTAAATGTCCCGGTTTACAAATAATGTCCTACTGGTATATGAGCATGTATCGAGATAAATGAAGCGAGGTGTGATTGTAAATTACTTGGTGGAGAAACCTTCTTTTGCGGCAGTAAAATATCCAATTTGAACTGCGGCGAGGAGAGATTGTAAACACGAACTCGAGAGTCATTTCTCACTTCTTTTGCGGCAGTAAAATATCCAATTTAAACTGAGCCGTGGTGAGATTGTAAATACGAACTGGATGGAGAGACAGTTCTTACATTTTTCGAGGCAGTGACGTTTTGTACTGAAGAGACAATTCTTACATTTTTTGAGGGAGTGAAATTTTGTGCTGGAGAGACATTTCTTACTTCTTTTGCGGTAGTAGAATTTCCAACTTGAAATTGAAAGAGGCGAGGTGGGATTGCAAAATATAAATATATGGCCACGGACAACTAATTAGAAAGAGTTTCATAAAAATTGCATTTATACAGTTTTTATGTAGGAATCAAATTAAAGAATTCCCACCACCTCCTCTTAATTTTTTTTAAATATATAATGATAGAAGGAAATCAATAACAATATCATAATGAATTCTTAACATGATTGCTAAATAAAAGCATAAAAAATGTATAAATGCAATTTTTATGTAACTGTTTCTAATTAATTGTGGAGGCACAGATTTCTTACTTACTCTAAGGCAGTTTAAGGCATATTAGAATAAACTCGTAAAAAAGCTCTTCATTGGTATTTATTTTATTTATTTTCTTTCTTTTTTTAATTTGCTCGTTTTTGTCATTTCGCCATTACAATAGCATCTCGCCTCATTTGAAGTATGACATTGTACTGGCTCAAAAGAAAAAAGAGGCACCTCTTACAAACACATTTTATAATCGTGTCCTACCCAACACTAACAAAGTCTACTATTTTTCCACCCAGGGAAGCCCACTTTTTAGGGGGTTTTAGCCCTCAAAATGGGTATATTTGGATTTTTCTGCAATTTTGTTAGTAAAAGGATAAAAAATGGCAGAGACCTTCCTTTAAGGCTTGTCAATAAGAGGTATTAAAGTTAACCGATTTTCCACCCTGGGAAACCCCACGTTTCCTTTCCCCCTGGACAATTTCCTATCAATAATGTCTGGACAATTCTATTTCGTACTTTTTTAGTACTTTTTCACCTGAGCTAAAATTTATGTCAGAAATGCAAAAATCCCCAAATAAGTAGTCAAAAATGAGACAATGGCAAAAACATAAAACTTATCTTAAGTAATTACAAACACTTCAAACATACAAAGAATTTATGTTACAAAACCGGAAATTCCAAAATATTCAAAATTATGAATTCATTTGCATTGTCTTGTCTAGTAAAGTGAAGAAAATGTTGTCTAAATATAGATTTCCAAGTAATAATGCAACCAATCGCGGTATAAATAAAAACTGGGGGCAAAAGAGGTTTAAGTTTTCGTTAGAGGGCAAAAACCGTTTAGAAAGTTATCCCGCTTTTGCTCTCAGTTTTTTTCCGTTCCGTTCTTGCTTTGAATAATAGTTGAACCCCTTTTGCTCTGAAATATTTTTATTCCTCTTTTGCTGCAACAGCAAACCGCTTTTTCTCTGAGGGTGACTGGTATCCCTATGGACAACTAGAATATACTCAAAGACCTGGAATTCTAAGGGAGCATCAATATGCTACTATTGTTTATCAACTACGAGAACCTGAAGATGTTCAAAAAAGTCAATCAGCACCTCCGCTTTATTTGAACACTAGTCAAGATAAAGGTGTTCAGACCGTCAGCTATGGATACTGCTAAAAAGATCAGCGAGTGTATGTATTTTGATAAACCGTGGAGGTGAAAAGGGGTCTTACCAAACTACGGGTGTGTTTCAAGTTCCATCAATTATTGAAATCACTCCATCTTGTCAACATCACATGTGCCATATTCCATTATTTTTTGTGGATTCGAACAATTGTCCATCAATGATTAGGGTTAATTTCCACCACCGATTTCTGATTACTGATTGTGGTGAAACCTGAAACACACCCACCAACAACAGACGCAGTTGCAGCCCGCTGGGAGCCGTCGTGCAGAGTGCGTACGGCGCTTTCTGGGGGCGGCAAACACAAAAATCTCGTCATCGAACTCACTTTCATCATTTGCACCTAGGTTCTTTTTATAATGCCATAACAATTCCACGTATTCATTTCCTTAAAAAATAAACCGATAAACTGAAAACGTGCAGGTTCAAACCAACGGTTTTGACCTCTGAAAATAGTATAGTATAAGGACAGAGAATGTAAGATTAAATTCCCAAGATAGAAGATAAATTTATTCTGTAAATAAAAATTGACATTCTAATTTGATTATTTACAAAATTTTAAAGCATTTTGACGTCTAGTTATGGAGAATTATCAATTTTTATGTGCAATAAATTCCCACGTTTAATATCATTTTACTCGACCTTTATTTGAATCTTGAATATCAATTATAGTCCAGGGAAATTAGACAAAAAAAGGCCCAATTTCGGAAAAATTCCGGGAAAGCTGAATTTTGGTACGGACATTGATATTATTGCTATAAGGAAAATGTCATGAGTGCCCATCGATTTGACACTCCGACACGATCAAAGGGGTCAAAGGTCACCAAAAGCGATTTTTCAAAAATATCTCAGTAATGCTCACTTTTATAGAAAAATTATGTGAATAAAGTTTGTAGCTTAGGTAATTTCCTACAAAAAATATTTTATAACTTTTTCTTGTAAGACTAACCTAAGATATTTTGATTTTAGTCCAAGGGTATTAGACAAAAAAAGCCCAACTCATAGTAAGTTTGTACGCAGTCACCACAGTTGAAACAACGGTAAAGGCTATACACAGGAAGTTGCGGCTGAAAGAAGCCTAGAGAAAGAGAGAGTGTAAAGAAACGTCAGGAGATTTAACAGCTAGATAAAAGCAGATCCATCTCTGGCTAAAAAGCCAGTTCCGCGGAAGAGTAGAAGACTGAGAGGTGTTTTTAGTTAGGATTCGAGTCTCACATAATCCGCAAGCAAGAACATGTCAGGTAGCATGAGTAGTACCACGAAAATTAAAAAAGGGTAGTGATTAAAATCGAAAAAAATGGGTCAACTACCAGCTGAAAAGGGAGAGATCGCTTACAAACCAATTAGTTTCGCAGTGATATGTAAGCGCATTCAAATGCCAGAATTTTTTATGTATATGGATGTGAGCTTTCGCCCATCGAAACTAAGAGCAGACGTAAAAAAAATTCTCTATGAACTCATGAAACTCTGCACTTTTTCCATCACCGAACATCTCCCCTATCTAAAATAGCTTTTGCGTGTGGATGCATACGTCCTCGTCTAAAATGGACAAAAAAAAGCTCTTTCCAAGCATTGCGCGGGCGTTTTATTCTTTACGATTAAATTATTATTAGTAAGTTCGCGCCCATTGCAATTCATAGCAAGACACAACTAGGATATAGTAGTTCTCTTATGAAAAAGGGATGAATATTATGATCCAAAAAATTGTTTCAGTTTTGTATGTATGTACAATGTACATAGAATATAACTGCACTGCTGATTCATGATATATTTTGAAATTGAGTAGTTTTTGCCATACAGATTCTTTTCACAGACTAGAATGAACCTATATGGCCAGTCGATGATTTCAAAAAGAAAACTCTACCTCGAACGTTTTCCTTAAATCCCCCAACAAGCATGGGTCATCGGACACACTCAAGGCTTTCTATTTAAAATCGCATAAATTTTACGGAACACCTTCGGTCAGAAAACATCAGCCATACACAATCTCCAATCTTACTGGAAAATTACATTCATTAAATTTTCTTTCGCTCCTTTGGGGCAAAAAAAATCCTGTATTAAAATAATTAAATTCGATTTTTCTACCAATCAAAGCGCCCCGCTGACGACTTCCTCTCCTTTCAAGGTTACTTTTAAGAAAGAAAAAAGCAGCGAAAAAAAACGCACACAACAAGAAGAAAAGGATCTTTTAGCTCTTGGCTTTTATGTTAATGAGAAATCCCTTAAAAAGTCATTAATTTTGCGAAATAAAAAAAAGATTTTTTTTTGAGTAAAAATTATTCAGAAAATGGCAGAAGAAGTTTTGCTGGAATTTTTTCCCTCTTCGAGAGTTTGGAAAAATTTTAACAAATTTGTGAAAAACTTTTACACAAAGAAAATGTGAGGAGGCCAACAAGGAGAAGAGCCTTTTTTTTTATTCCATACAGAAGAAAAAAATGCTTTTTTTCGCTGGGAAAGAATGGGAATGTTATTTTTATGGAGGTCCTTAATGTGATTTCTTGTTGGACTTAGAAGTTTTAACTCGACTTACATACTGGAAAAGGTTTCTGTTTAGGGGAAAAATAAAGGAAGCAAGGAGAAAAAAAGACAATCGATGTCGTATTTTTTCTTCCTTTTTTTTATAAAAGGAAAAGATTTTGTATTAATTTTAAATCAATTGAAATTCTTTTTTGTATGTTTCGATGATTTTAGGGATTTTATTTTATTTTGGGAAGCGAATTGATGAATGACAAATGATAGTGGTGATGTCGATGCTATTGAGTGCCTTTTTTGTAAAGCAAGCATGGGAATTAAGTAGGCAATTACTTAGGAGAGCAAAGAATTGAAATAAAACTAATTCCGTAATAAAAGAACAAAAGTTCTAAGAATGGGTCGTCTCAGGGTCCAGTGATGTCAAGTATCTACCTTTCGACCACAAAAACAAAATCCGATTCACTACGTTCACGTCGTGTAGTAAAGATAAAATAAGTGCATGATGACAGTCTCCTTATCCTTTAAGTACAACAGTAGTCTCGGGTGAGTAAAGCGGAGAGCTTGTGCAATGAAGGGTATACTAATTCATGGCGGAGTGCGTACAGGTTAGTGTCGGTGATTCTAGGATAAAGAGGTTTCCTTTAGTCTTCTTCCGGGTCCTGGAATGGCTGTGCGGATGAAATCTTACTCTTTCGATTTACGGATTATTCCGAGTCGAAGAACACACATTTAAGCTGGTGCAGTGCTGCAATAGCCATCTTTGAGCACTCCTTAAAAAGCTCGCAACGTTCTCATACCAGGTGGAAACCTTTTATTGCTTCTTCAGAAGCGTTGTGGAAGCATTAGAAAAAGCTTTTTAAAAGAAGGCCTCTGGATATGTTCTGATCATCTTTTGCAATTGCCTTTTCCTTTCCAAGCGTGAGTGCGGTTTTATCAAAGCGGTGCCCCCGCAAGTGTATACTAACCACGTCCAATGCTGCTTGTCCTCCGCATGGAGTGCTCCCTTTCCGCTCCCTCTTCATATATTTTTTAACATTAGATGTCCGCCGAGGCCAGTGTTCCGTCTTGGAACAACCGGAAAATTGACATCCTGAAATAAAAAGATAAATAACAACACATCCTTTTAACTTAGCATTTTACCATTTATTAAACTTGAAAAATAAACACCAAATATACACAAATACAATGGCTTACAATCAACACCAGAGTAAACAAAAAACTATAAAATCCAACGCCGACGTCCTTCAAAGGGAAGATCAGGCATTTCTGAAAAATAAAGTTATGTTAATAAAATATATTAAATTACACTAAATTTACGGCCCTAAACATCACGAAAATACATAAAAAACTATGAACCGACATCATTATGAAAATCATCGAAATGCCGTCGGCAAATCGCCAATCTGAAACCAATAACAAATGATAAACAAATTCCACAAAAAATACATACCTCACAACACTAACCCCAGACTCCGCCTCCCGAAAATCCCACCAACTTCAAATATCCCTGAAATAAATAAAATTATTTATTAAACAAGAATGTTAAAAGCAAACAAACTTACCAACAAGAAGTCAACTCCACTTGACAGATGTGGGAAGGAAGAAGATCAACAGCTGTTCAAGTAACTACATGAACCGAAAATTATGTACATTAAACCAAGTTCCCCACCAATTTTTATTGTTCAAGACTTCGATAAATATGGACAGACGGCGAGGTTCGAGTCAGATCACTTCTAGATCTTCAAGCGCGCTTTGAGCTTCGAAGATATCAATAAAATTCGAGTTTGAGAATTTTATTACAACTGGCTTCAATCATTAAATAAAGGGATCGAGTTGAATTCCCTTTATCATAACCATACTGACGAGTTTGAGTCAGTACCCATAGCAAATAGAAAAAAAACCCCGAGTTGAAGGTTTTTCTCATCACATTCGAGATCCACTGACGAGCTTGAGTCAGCATCTCCATCAAAGAGGTCGTGGGACCTTCGTAAACATTAATAAAGAAAAATCGAATGTACAGCAAACCATTACACGGACAATTTTGGCTTGCATTATATCGCAGCGATTGCATGAAATTCCTGGTAGAGCGAAGCAGCAAGCAGCAAGACATCAGCGAAATCAAAGGAAAATCGCAGAAAGCAAGTCAACGGCTGACATACAGGTGGCGTGATTCCGAAAGAATAATAATTTAAGGTATCTCACAATAATTAAAAAAGGGGATATTTCGGACATTTCGAATAATTATTAGTGGATTTATTACTGAATTACAATAAAGTTAATATTGAATTTAATATTAAATAGGAAATTGTTTTCAAAGAATAAAGTATCAGTGAATTATTGAAAGGAACATCTTTTATTTGAACACACCCTCCGGCACCTTCTTTTAAGATCAGAGATTAAACTGTTAAATCTGATCATTTGGTCCTTCGAGCCGGATAGTGATTCAAATAAGGTAACTTTCTCCTAACATAAAGATGGAAGCCCTAACAACAAGAAGAAGTCCGAGATAGAATCGACAAATCCTTTCGAAATTATTTAAAGGATGGGCCATCCAGAAAAACAGAACAGTATTTTAAAAAAAAAGCTCAAGACGCTCGACGACGACTGGGCAGAATACAAAACCAACCATCGGCAAATTACAACATTGAAAACCAAGAAGGATGAAAAGGATCTACCATACTTCAAAGATGACTGATACACAGACACGGAAACGGCATACATTGATATATACTCCAGGATCGACGAAGAATACCATAACATTCTTCCACCAGCAGACCAGGCATCAAGAGCCGAGCAATCTTCAGCAGGGTTCAACCTCAGCCAAATAGCTCACCACAGTAATGATGTAAAGCTCCCGCGAATTTCAATTCCAACATTTGCCGGGGACTACGCGTCGTGGCCATCATTTTTGGATCTATTCTCCAGCCTCAAACACAACAAGACATCGTTATCAGGAGCTCAAAAACTCCAATACCTCAAAGCCCATCTATCCGGAGAAGCACTACGACTTCTCAGCAACACATTAATCAGCGACGCCAATTACGAACCAGCATGGAAACTTCTCGTCGAAAACTATGATAACAAACGAGCATTGTTGAAAACCCAGCTCGATATCCTACTCAGTCAAACTAAGCTAACTAGAGAGTCTGCTCAAGGAATCAAGGAACTAAAAACAAGGACACATGAATGCCTCACCGCCATAGAGAATCTGGAGATCTCTGTTCAAAACTGGGATCCCATTCTCATACATATATTAGTCCAGAAGCTTCCAGCCGAAACACACGTATTATGGGAACAATCACAAAGCCATAAATCAAAACGATCAATACCAACGTGGACAGAACTACGCGAATTCTTGGAGACCCGGTTTAGAACATTAGAAGCCATCAGCAAGCCAGCCAACAGCAAGATTGATCATTATGAACACAAGCGACGAGAACAGACACAAAGAAGAGCACAAACATTTCACGTGTCAAACCACAGCACATGCAGCTTGTTCAAAGGTCCACACATCATAAGAAAATGTCCGAAGTACTTGCAACAAACCATAGACGAGAGGTATAAGACAGCCAAGTCCAAGGATCTATGCATCAATTGCTTAGGAACGAACCACCGCGTGTCCCAATGTCCTAGCAATACTAGATGTTTTCAATGTGGAGGAACACACCATACATCCCTGCACAGAGCGCAACAAGAGAGGCAAGGCAGCAACAACGATGAAAAACCAACAAGGGCAAGTGTTGAACCACCTATCTCCCAGGCAAGCACATTTTTCTCACACGCAGATCCCTATGAAAACCAACAAGTACTACTAGCGACAGCTCTGGTTACAGTAGTATCACCGACGGGACAACAACAGGTCTGCAGAGCGCTGATCGACCCCGGGTCACAAAGATCATTTGTGCGAGAAGCAGTAGTGCAGAATTTACGACTCAAGCGAGAATCCACACAAACCTCAATTTCGGTAATCAGCAACCTGCCAGCCGGTGAAATGACAAGTAGGGTAACGCTACAGTTACAATCAAGAACTCAGCCAAGCAAAAAAACCCAGGCACAGGCTCTCGTCCTTTCAAAAATCAGTAATCCTTTACCGAACGAAGAATGCTCTAGTAAGAACTGGACCCACCTGGAAGGACTCCAATTGGCAGACCCAACATTCCGTAAGCCGGGCCATATAGACATCCTCTTGGGAGCCGACGTATATACTGACATCATCATGGAGGGTTTGAGAAAGGGCGCTGATGGAACACCAGCAGGCCAAAACACAATATTTGGCTGGATCATCACTGGAAACACAAGTCCAACATCACAAATGGACACGAGCGCACAAACTTTCTTCACGCAGATAACCCCCGAGTGCGACCTGAGGAAATTCTGGGAGTTGGAAGAACTTCCATCAAGACCGAAATGGACAAAGGAAGAATCACTGTGCGAAACCCATTTTGCCAACAACGTGACAAGAGGTGACGATGGACGTTATCAGGTTCGACTTCCATTCAACACGGAGCAAGAACACATCCAATTTGGATCATCCAGAAATATAGCCATCCGAACGCTTATCCAAATGGAAAAACGGTTCCAGCAAGACCCAGCCCTAAAATGCGATTATGGAAAATGCATCCGAGAGTATCTAACATTAGGCCACATGACAACGACCAATACCCCAGAATCAGCACTCCAGAGGCAATCATCGGACGGCACAACGACATATGGATGCTGCTATCTCCCTCATCATGCTGTCCTCAAGCCAAGCAGCACAACCACTAAACTGCGTGTCGTATTCGACGCATCACGCCCGACCTCCAACGGAAAATCACTAAACAGCGCATTACTGAATGGACCAGTGATGCAGGACTCTCTCATGACCATCCTCATGCGATGGAGAAAGTACCGCATCGCATACATGGCGGACGTCGAAAAAATGTATCGCCAAATACGAATACATCCAGAGGACGCAGACTATCAGCGGATCGTCTGGAGAGACTCCCCTACCGAACCCATACGAGACTATACATTAAGGACCGTAACATTTGGCACAAAAAGCGCACCATTTCTAGCCATAAGAACGATGCACCAATTGGCAAAGGATGAAGCCACGAAATATCCAGTCGGCTCAGAGGCTCTACTCAATGACTTCTACGTCGATGATTTAATGACTGGAGCAGACACTATCAAAGAAGCAACTCAAAAACAAGAGCAATTGATCAATCTACTACGTTCAGGAGGACTGGAACTAAAGAAATGGGCAGCAAACCATGACGACATATTAAAGAACGTTCCAGAGACTGATCGAGAAATCACGTTTCCCCTCGCGGTAAACGCTGAAGAGGTCAAGGCACTTGGACTATCATGGAACCCATCAACAGATTCGCTCTCATACAAAGTAACCATGGATTTTGACGACACATCATATACAAAACGGAAAATACTGTCCGAGATTGCAAAACTATTCGATCCCATCGGTTGGCTAACACCAATTATAGTCAGTGCAAAGGTTCTAATACAAAACCTGTGGCTCCTAAAGATCGATTGGGACGAGACAGTTCCTATTACTATAGAAGAACAGTGGCGAAAATTCCGCTCAAACCTCCAAACAATCCAAACCATCCAGATTCCTCGATGGATACAAACCAGCAATGCAACCCAAACTGTCGAACTTCATGGATTCTCCGACGCATCCATCAAGGCTTACGCCGCAGCCGTATATATCCGCACACAGGACAGAACAGGAACGATCCACTGTCGTCTACTGGCAGCAAAAAGTAAGGTAGCACCGATAAAAACCGTATCATTGCCAAAATTAGAGTTATGCGGCGCACACCTACTAGCTAAATTACTCGCCCAAATCAAGAAAGATATGAAAATGGAGCAGGTCATAACAACAGAATGGACTGATTCAACCATCGTACTCGCTTGGCTACGGAAACATCCATCCTCTTGGGAAACTTTTGTGGCTAACCGAGTTTCAAACATCCACCAACTTTTAGACCAAGGTAGCTGGAATCACATCCGAACGGAGGAAAATCCAGCGGATTGTGCCACTAGAGGAACCACTCCAGAAGAACTGAAACAGCACAGCCTATGGTGGGAAGGACCACCATGGCTTCAACAAGCGAAGGAACTATGGCCAAAACGTAAGAAAGTCCCAGACACCACAATGGGACAGCGAAAAACTGTAACCAATTTACATGTAAAAACGAATTCCAAAATCTCCAACCTGCTAAACAACTATTCTTCGTTAAACAAACTACTTCGAGTCACAGCCTATTGTCGTCGATGGTTAAATCTACTCAAACCAAAATCCCACAGAGCGCCAGCCACACACTTAACTGCTAAGGAGATTCAAACGGCGTTAACACATTGGATAAGGGTCACCCAAGACATGGAATTTAGAGACGAGATCCTGAAGCTGCAATCCAACCAATCCTTATCCAGTAAAAGTAGGCTAGTGAAATTAACTCCTTTCCTCGACCAGGAAGGAATCCTAAGATTAGGAGGACGCATCCAGAACGCAGGCATACCATTCGCTACACGCCACCCCATCATCCTACCGGAGAAAGCAACATTAACCACATTAATAATAGACAATACCCATCAAACTACAATGCATGGAGGAACTCAATTGATGCTAAACACACTCCGAGAAAGATACTGGATCATCCATACAAGAAACGCTGTTAGAAAACACAATCATAAATGTATGCAATGTTTTAGACAACTAGCAGCAGGAAGAACACAACTAATGGGCAACCTCCCCTCAGTCAGAATCCGCCCCGCTAGACCGTTCACACACACTGGAGTCGACTATTGCGGTCCATTCAATTTAAGACTGTCCAAGACAGGCGGACCACGAACAAAAATCACCCTGGAGACATACAGGCAGCGGCAACAACCCCCGGCAGGTGTCATTGTGGATGAAGAACTGTGGAAAACATTAAAAACCATCAACATCCCATGGGAAAAAATTCAAAGAGTAAAAAAATGGTTCCGGTTACGTCTGGGTGAAAGGACAGTGCGTTTCGTGAAAACAGCAGATAACCAGATCCGTGTGTATCAACAGGCAGAAAAAACAACTAAAACTGTGCTATCTAAAAAAGAAAAAAAAAATGTATCAAATTAAAAAATAATTGAATTATTAAAAAAAAAAGGGGGGAAACAAACGACTATTTATTCAAATCATCACAATCACTTAAACTTACAGATGATCAGCAGACATTAACCAAGTTCAAAATTTGAAGCTAAGCGCTTCAAGGCGGGGGAGAATGTTCCGTCTTGGAACAACCGGAAAATTGACATCCTGAAATAAAAAGATAAATAACAACACATCCTTTTAACTTAGCATTTTACCATTTATTAAACTTGAAAAATAAACACCAAATATACACAAATACAATGGCTTACAATCAACACCAGAGTAAACAAAACACTATAAAATCAAACGCCGACGTCCTTCAAAGGGAAGATCAGGCATTTCTGAAAAATAAAGTTATGTTAATAAAATATATTAAATTACACTAAATTTACGGCCCTAAACATCACGAAAATACATAAAAAACTATGAACCGACATCATTATGAAAATCATCGAAATGCCGTCGGCAAATCGCCAATCTGAAACCAATAACAAATGATAAACAAATTCCACAAAAAATACATACCTCACAACACTAACCCCAGACTCCGCCTCCCGAAAATCCCACCAACTTCAAATATCCCTGAAATAAATAAAATTATTTATTAAACAAGAATGTTAAAAGCAAACAAACTTACCAACAAGAAGTCAACTCCACTTGACAGATGTGGGAAGGAAGAAGATAAACAGCTGTTCAAGTAACTACATGAACCGAAAATTATGTACATTAAACCAAGTTCCCCACCAATTTTTATTGTTCAAGACTTCGATAAATATGGACAGACGGCGAGGTTCGAGTCAGATCACTTCTAGATCTTCAAGCGCGCTTTGAGCTTCGAAGATATCAATAAAATTCGAGTTTGAGAATTTTATTCCAAGTGATTTCAATCATTAAATAAAGGGATCGAGTTGAAATTCCTTTATCATATCCACACTGACGAGCTTGAGTCAGTCAAGATAGCAGACAGGAAAAACCAGAGTTGAAGGTTTTTTCCTTTATCCGATACGAGATCCGCTGACGAGCTTGAGTCAGCATCTCCATCAAAGAGGTCGTGGGACCTTCGTAAACATTAATAAAGAAAAATCGAATGTACAGCAAACCATTTCACGGACAATTTTGGCTTACATTATATCGCAGCGATTGCATGAAATTCGTGGTAGAGCGAAGCAGCAAGCAGCAAGACATCAGCGAAATCAAAGGAAAATCGCAGAAAGCAAGTCAACGGCTAACATACAGGTGGCGTGATTCCGAAAGAATAATAATTTAAGGTATCTCACAATAATTAAAAAAGGGGATATTTCGGACATTTCGAATAATTATTAGTGGATTTATTACTGAATTACAATAAAGTTAATATTGAATTTAATATTAAATAGGAAATTGTTTTCAAAGAATAAAGTATCAGTGAATTATTGAAAGGAACATCTTTTATTTGAACACACCCTCCGGCACCTTCTTTTAAGATCAGAGATTAAATTGTTAAATCTGATCAGCCAGCACTCCATTTAAGCTCTCATAAGAGCACTCCTGCAACATTTTGGTTGGAGACAAAAAGGAGCATCATAGAGCTTTTTTAAATATCTACAGTAGAGCTATTCATGGAGGCCTGTGCATACACTGGCGAGCAACTGCTTAGGTACACCTTAAACATTTATCATTGCTCAAAAACGAAGAGTTCTATCGAAATAATTTTTAAAGGTTTTATGACTTTTAGGAATCCCGTTAATTTGCAGTAATTCCCTTATTCGTTGTTCTTTTAGTTTTTTAGCTGGGGGCATTTATGTGAAATTGGTCATTTTTAAGTGGAGCAACTGGTTAGGTACACGGAAAAGAAACAGGTATAACAGTGAAATGCAACACTATAAATGGATAAAGTTTATTAGTATAATGGTTTTTATTAATTAATAATGGGTAGTTTTACCATCTTTTCTTATTACTTCAAATAATCTGTCCTAATCTTTCTGATGTCATGATAATAGTAAGAAAACCCGTCAGGGCCATCCAAAGAAAACATTTTCTCATCAGAAAAGATGACTTTCTTCCATTTCTCATTCCAACCCAAGTGTTGCCAAGCAAATTGTAGCCGAGCTTCTCGATGTCTTTGCAGCAAAACTGGTTTTTTGAGTAAGCGTCGCCGTTTAATTATCAGGCTCTGCTTTATTACCCTTCCTACCGGCCGCACACTTGCCGAAGTTCCTGCTTCCAGTCCGATTTGACGTGCGGATGATAGTGGTGAGTTGGATGCAATTTTTAATATTCGATGCCGGTCTCTCGCAGTAGTTGCTGTTTTTACCCCTCCTTTGCAGTTATTTCCATAATTTTCGGGGTCCCGAAGAAAATTATTTTGCCAATTTCTTTCTTTGTTAATTGTTTTTCTTGCCCATTGTTCAATATGTCACTTCAAACTTTATTAATAAAATATTCACTAATTAATGATTTCGCTGTTACACGGTCCAAAAATAACTAATGTACCTAAGCAGTTGCTCCACTTAAAAATGACTAATTTCACATAAATGTTCATAGCTAAAAAACTATAAGAACAACGAATAAAGGAATTACTGCAAATTAACGGGATTCCTACAAGTCATAAAAACTTTAAAAATTATTTCGATAGAACTCTTCGTTTTTGAGCAATGATAAATGTTTAAGGTGTACCTAAGCAGTTGCTCGCCAGTGTATGTGAATATGTTTCGGTGCTGAAAAGCTTTATTTTTGTTCATCTTTTGCAATTGCCTTTTCCTTTCCAAGCGCGAGTATGGTTTTACCAAAGCGGTCCCCCAACTAAATATACTCACCAAGTCCAATGCTGCTTGTCTTCCGTATCGAACGAGAAACGGTCTATTGAGTATTCTAATGTCGCCTTTTATTGTCAACAAGATAATCGCCCGTTTTCTTCTTTCTACAAAATTTCTGAAAATTCCAGTAATGCTCCCTAGAGAGCATATTTGGCAGCGCTAAAAATTAGCTCCTCTGAGGAGCGCTTGCAATTTTTACCGCTGGGCGTTTATGGTCACCAAGATAATCGCTCGTTTTCTTCGTTCTAGAATAAAATTACTGAAAACTAATGCTCCCTTGGGAGAATATTTGGCAGCGCTCAAAATTAGCTCGCCTGAGCAGCGCTCACGGCGGGTTCCATTAACCTAGCCTGCTCCGGAAGGTTACTTAGTACGCCATTTGGGCTAGTTTAACCTTATTGAAAGAAAAGCTATCTTCATCCCATACAGCTGACGTTATTGATAGGCGAATCGCAATATTTTCTTCAAGAACTCAGATGCCGGGAGATGCCGGTTCTGGTTAATGTATATGAAATTTTTGTCAAGAATTCCTGGAATTTTGTGTAATTTTGTTAAAATAGTTAGACACTTATGTTTTCTGCAAATTTGGTACTGCTTTTCTGGAATGGTCAATTTGTTATATTACCTTGACGTCATTGACTATCGATTCAAGAAATTATATACTGTTATGGTTCTGTTGTTCGCTGAATATTAAGAGTGGTGTCAACTTCAATTTAATCTAATAATACAAAATTATATTCATTCAAACAAAATTAATTCTCCACACCCAGTAATCTTCTTAATTCATCGATCAAATACAACTTCCTCCACAGCCCTAAAGAACTTTAACCAATATTATTCCTGTGCTAAACACAACAAAATTTAATAATTTGCATTTATGACATCATAAAGGCAATTGGTTTTTGTTATTTTCTGGGGAGGTTGGGGCTGGACTGTCGTGAGAGTCGCCAGTAAAAAGGAGGAAACCTTGTAGGAACCATTGGCAACATACGGTGACTACTTCTAATTAGAGCCACCCCATGACAGGTTTATTGCAATCGAAACATAAAACCAACGATTTTTTCGCACGTTTTCTAAATTTATCACTGATTTCATAACCAATGTAACAAAAGAACGAGAAAAATAAAAAAAATAAAAAAAATAAAATAAAAGAAAGAATAAAAAAATAAAAAAAAATAAAAAAGGATAAAAATTCCTTATCGTATTCCCTGCGAGGATATTTCTCTTATCTTCTTTATTGGTGTGCTATGAGAGTAGTTCCTTTAAATTATGGCCCTTTTGTAGGCCGGCAATCGATTGGCCTTCAGTGAGAGTGAAAGATAGAATGTGGGGGTGGATTGGTGGTGGGGGAGGGCTGTTTGTAAGTCCCATTAAAATGATTGAAGGGGCGGAAGGACATGAGGATCGAGAAAGGAGAGCGTAACGTCCCAAAATATTTGTGTGGGGGGTTAAACCTATTTTATACCTAAATGGGAACGAATTGATACTGAATCATATTTTGGTGTCGACAAATTTATACTTTCTTTCCTTGTTTGTTTGCATACAGAAGAAATGTAATAAATTGAATGGTTATGCTCGGGCTGAGTGGGGGTGGATGCTGGAGAGATATATTTAGAAAATAATTTGTTATAGGATTCATTTAGCAGCAGTTTAAGGATTATGGGGAATTAAATTGAAGATGTTTTGGGATTATTGAAATAAACTTATTAGTAACAAGGGAAGTTTCAGTAAGAAGTGGTAAGGTTCAAGATTATGTGTCAATCATTCAATTTTTGTTGATAAGTTTTTGAAATAATCTGGAAATATTTCGTAGACTTTTGTTGTTGTGAAAATCATGCATCGAGTATCACAGTATGCAGGTAATAGGTCATACCTACAGCTCACATAAGAACAGAAATGACAGTGAAAAACGAATTTTAGAGGTGGCAGCAAAACTCGATCGTTACGGCCACGGGTAACCAGATTTGTTCATAAGGATAGCCGAAAAGCGACCTAAGTATCCCTTGATGTAGTCTCTAAAAATAAAACAATAGTAGGGGAGCTGGCACTTGAAAAAATCGTGTCGCCCCAACCTTCCGCCGTTTGGTATATAAGCTTTTGAAGTAATTTTAAGCATTTTTTATAATATGACATTTTTGCGGGAAGTGGACCCATTTCGAGTTAGGGGGCGTCCATAAATTACGTGAGGTGTTTAGGGGGGGGGGAGGGGTCGAGCCGAATCTCACCAAATCTCACGTGGGGGAGGGGGAGGGTCTCCGCAAATCTCACGTAATTTTTTTCCGCAAGAAACAATGTAAAATCGCGAGAAAACTGGGTTAAATTAATAGTACAGGTAAATTAAGCCGAAAAAAGCAATATAGCGGAAATAATTAGGTACAGGCTGAAAAATGGCAGAGCGCTTCTTTTTATGCTTTTTAATAAGGGGTTATAAAGTCTTATCTACCGATTTTCTACTCCGAGAAGTCCACTTTTTAGGGGGTTTTAGCCCTTCTTTTTCTGTAATTTTTTTGCAATATTTCTTAATATCTTTTTGTTTTTTTCAATTTTAAGTGCAATATCTGTAAATGAGAAAATCTTTAAAATCGTCTTTTCGGACCCGCACTTAGATTTCATTCACGAAAATCTTGGTGCAGTATCAGATGAACATGGTGAAAGGTTTTATCAAAACATATTGCAAATAGAGAAGGAATAATGAATCAAAAGTATACGTGATACTATTACTATATTTCGACTCAATAGCAATTGGGTATAAAAATTTTGCACTGCCGTTTACACTGTATTTGTTCACTGTTTCAAATACCATCCAACTGGAACATCCAAAAAAAGTAAAGAAAATAATTTAAATATCTGGGAATGAAGACGTGATGAAAAATTCTTATCTTTTTATACAATGGTCTGGGAAAAACTGCGAAAGTAATGTATGCATTGACTTATACCACCATTTTTGGACAGATTGCGACCCTACGATGAACAAGTGTGGGGGTCTAAGCTTAAACAAAACAGAAAGGCCTAGAAGCCCAATTGAAAACCTGGAACCTAATGCGCTCCTAAGAATCTCAAGTGCATAATGTACCCAATCCTACTGCAACCATAGAGATTATATTAAGAATCGGCTCACATCAATTAGAACACATGCTATCTGCGGTGCATTGTCACTACAAAAAGCAGACATTTGCACCAGGCGACATAATTAGTTATCTAAGCATCTTACAGGACTCGAATTTTGAATCGACGACCATCTGCTCTGACATACCTACTAGAGGCCAAGATAGATTTTGAAAACCTTTTGTTATCATTATCGAGAGTTGTGAAGAATGGAAGTCTAACAGATCCGCACTTCTTGAATCTGTATCCTGATGTACAGGCGGCTCAAACGTCAATTTGAAAAGCTGGCTGTGACTTCAGACTCCGCTTTTCTAAGGCGATACGAAAGTAGGAAGCAAACGGAAGCTAGTAGCGATGCCTGATAAGTCTTGGAAAAGAAATTATGTTCAGCCAACCAACTTCATTTATTAACTTAATTTGACATTTTGATGGGAACAATAAATTGTTTCAAGAATATTTAAAGAGTTTTTAGAATATTTTAAAACAAACAAATAAATGCAGCGCATGCGGCAATGGGTTTACTCGCGGACTGAAATCCGATAATAGGCGGACGAATTCGCATTGGTGGAGGATACCATTTTCTTATTTCCCAATTTCATGACTTTCGAATCGGATTGCAGGATAACCCCCCTGGGTCTTTCAGTCACAGGTTTTTTACCTAACGATGACATATATAGAAGAATGCTCCGAAGTTTGTATATCTCCATAGTCATAAATGGCTCTACCATTACTATTCAAACAGTCAAGTCGTTACTCTCTAAAAACGAATCAGTGGATGCCAAAGCCAACCTTCGTATGTCAATATATTGTAAAATTCTAAATTTTTTTTATATTCCATATGCTTGCTCTAGAAATACACGAGTTGAGCTCAAACTAGAATTGAAATTTTTCTGTTCTCTTGTTAAGAAATAATTATCCCTGTAAGGCACCATGAGGTTGGTTTCCAAAGGATAGGCAGAATCACCTGCTAAATGGTAATCCACAGATATTGTAGTTTATATTGGGTGCATGCCGAGTTGGTGCTGTTATGATTTTGTGGTACTGTTCTTCAACACAAATTATGATTTCTAAATGCAATCAAGCACAGATTAAGGTATTTACACTAAAAATACGCATAATAGTGTAAATCCTACAATTTTTTAAAATTTTAAAAATCTCACGTGAGATTTAGGAGGGGGGGAGGGGGTCGAGCCAAATCTCACGACATCTCACCAAGGGGGGAGGGGGGTCGAAAAATCGCCAAAATCACCTCACGTAATTTATGGATGTCCCCTTAGGGGTTTTGGGAGGTAAAAAGGGGGTTAAAATTGAAAAAAATTTCTGCCGCTTCGTATGTAGGTTCTACTAGAGCTAAATAACCTTTAAATACTAGTGGCAGAAATTTTTGACTATTTGCTAGGGTGTGGGGAGAAAAATGGCAACTTCAGCTAGGGGTGGCTTGGGGAGGGTCCAAATGGTCAAAAATGTCTGCCACTAGTATTTAACGGTTATTTAGCCCTAAAAGAACCTACATACGAAGCGGCAGAAATTGTTTTCAATTTTAACCCCCTTTTTACCCCCAAAAACCCTAACTCGAAATGGGTCCACTTCCCGCAAAAATGTCATATTATAAAAAATGCTTAAAATTACTTCAAAAGCTTATATACCAAACGGCAGAAGGTTGGGGCGACACGATTTTTTCAAGTGCCAGCTCCCCTACTACAACCCGGGTTGATAGATCCCCGTAATCTTTCGGGCCTAATAACACAACGAACGTACCGACAAGCCAACTTCGACTAACCCTACTAATTTTTTGATGTGACACTCCGATAGTGCGTTTCAAATGCAGAAAGACTTCAATCCGATAACGGAACTCGAAACTAGACAGAAACGCTTCCGAACGAAGCCGATAGAAATAATTCTTAGAGCCAATTATAGAAACACTATTTCGAACTTGACCTTATTGGACGAAAAACAAGACCTTAATAAAACGAAATCCCCAGATCAACGAGAATTGAACGTGGCTTAAGCACTAGCACTAATTGACTTATCACAATCGCAGGTATCGGAATTTTCGTTTCGATGATGTATCCCTGACGTTGCAGGTCCAGGAGCTTATCTCCTTGATTTAATTCCTTGACATATTTTCATCCATCGAGATACTCTGTCGATGTTGATTCACCTTTCAGCAACTCGGAAGATTTCTAGTTAGCACTAACTTCCCATACAAATTTCCCACCCCAACCAAAATAGCTAAAAGAAATGCGTGGCATTATGGGAAAGCCAATTGGCTGACTCATTTCTTCTAATCCAGGGTCACAGGCAGGAGTTCATTTCTTCATTCCCCATTTTACCAAATCTATGAAGCATGAATGGAATAAACATTAAAGAAGTTGCCTTCAAAGCGTACAAGAGTTCCCCAATTGCATCGCATAGTCGTGAAAGTGTCAAACTCAGAAATTCCTGTAAATCCACCATCAGGAAAGTGAAATCATCATTTGATAACATATGGAGAAATAAATTGTATAATGCAACCGCTGGCAGCGATCAATTTCTGGTTTTTGGAAAATCGAGAAGAATTTTGCTGCATCCAGTACCGCTTCCTTTATCTGTAATGGGTAGGTGATAACAGACATCAGATCCAAGACCAACTTTACAGCCAGTTCTGTTCGCTTCGAAAACTTCTTTCCCCGAAATTGCTCTGCTATTCCCCGCTCCACACACTTAATGGACATGGTCTTCTTCAGGACAAAGCGAGTAGGTATGGAGGTGGTTGAGAGTGGGAACTAGGTCATGACCTACTCACCTACATCCAAGAAATTATGTAAGCTACATAAATAAATTTAGATCAGCTAGATAACTAGAATTAGGTCAATTATTTGGATCTAGGGCAAAGGTGAAAGTGATATAATTAGTTCACCCAACACCAAATTATTTGATTTATGAATGATCATTCATGCCTGCGCGTATACTTCTTACTCCACAGCCAGACACTGTGAATGAAAGTAAAAGTTAATCTTGTGGTATCGATGATCGCCATCGTGATCATGTTGTGGCTGCTGGTACGATGGAATTTCTCGGAGGGAATTGCATGCCTGGATACTTTGTTGTTGTTTTGTTACTTTTGGGGGCTGAAGAAGCGACGGTACGAATCGTATGAATGAATGAATAAATGTTTCTTGAAAAATTGCCGTCCTTTTCCAGCATGGCTAAGGTGGCAAATAAAATCAAAGAATTGCTGAAATTTGAAAATAAATTGAAATGGAATTAATAAAAGAAACAATGTTCTTATATCAAATTAAATATTACATTTGATCCCTCTGATAAATTTTATTTTTAAAATACCACGCCTGGTGCCATATTTGCCTTCGAAGAACATAAAGTTTTTGTCCTCTACATTTAATTCGTTCGTGTTGTTTTTTTCGAAAAATCTTGAGGGCAGGACGACGTAAGTAGTATCCATGAAGGAAACAATTACCCTTAGCCCATATCTCGTTGTAACAAGTTAAAAAACTTGATGGCGTAAGGTTTGTTTTCGTTCATGGAGGTGATGGGGATGTTTGTTGCTAAAGTTGATTGGGCAATCGATGTGAACTTATCAAAAGTACTATCTAAAAATTAAAAAAATAAATTAAAAATGATAATAAGGTTAACTTACAACGTTACTTACTACTGTGTTTTTCTACACCTTGTTGGTAGTGACTCTTCTTCGTTAAGGAAGTAAGTTTGCCCCTTTCTCAAAGTGGACGTTCTACAGTAGGTAATGAATAGCCACCGCCGCCCTAAATCATAGGTGATCTGATTAGGTCACTTTCACTTTGATCTAATTTCATTGATCTATGAATCTAGGTCATGATCTAGATCCAGTTATGTAGTACACCTAATTTCTTGGCAGACCTAGTTCTCACGCTCAACAGCCTCCATACCTTCTAGGGCGTATAGGTGCCTCAAATAGCTTAATTTCAACAAATCGACTAGACTCGAAAATATGGAAACCCTCCTTCAAAGTATACATCGATTTTTTGAGTCTAGTTTGGTCACAGTAGATATCTCCAAGGCTTTAATTATAGTATGGCACCCTGCTCTATTACCCAAACCCCGCCCTATTGGTATTGACCCAGCTCTTAAGAACTGGATCGAGAGTTTTCTTTCCTTCAATTCAATTAAGGAAGAACTGGTTCTATCTTACCAACTTTTGGAGTAATGAGTCGTCAAGTTTAGCTTTTGGAAAAAAATGTGGATTAATTACGTATGTTTTGAACAAAAAGGGAGTTGAAGTTGGTTTTTTGTTAAAAATAATAAAATTTCGACTTTGAGGACTCATTACTCCAAAAGTTGGTAAAATAGAACCATCGCTTTTACCGCCATAGATAGATGGAGGAATTCTGCATTCATTGGTACCTTATTCATGGAAATAGGTTATACGCTTACAAACCTATCCAACGACGTATTACCCATAGCTATTGGAGTGGGTACCACAGTCCATACATTTAAAGGCATCCTCCTTTTTTTCAGGCTACCTCTGCCAAATTCTAAAATGTTTCACTAAATATCTCTACACGTATTCCAAATTTGTGTTTTTTTTAATTTGGGTGAGACTAATAATGATATAAAAATGTAGATTAGTTAAAAAAATATATAAAATCTCCTAAAAACTAAAAGTGGATTGTAAATCTTATTACATTCCACACCAAAAAAAGATAACTAAAACACACAAAAAAAAACACTCGTAATTGAATTCTCCAACAAAATAAATAAATCACTCATTACGAAAGTCAACATCGAAGCTCCTCCCTTGTTGTTTTTGGGGGTGGGTGGTAGAAAACAATAATTAGTTTTCTCCAGGATTAAGTTCTTACGTTCCAATATCCGACACCTGTCTGCCTAGCATACATACTTCCCTAGCCCCCACCTCCCCTTCTTCGCCATCAACAACTACACATGTATTCTGTATTAGTATCACTATTGTGACTTTATTATTATGAATTTCGTTCATTAAATCTCCTCCGTTCACATTCTCACCCCCTCTCATAGAAATATTTTATTATTGTTGTTTCTCTCGTTTGATTTTAGGTACGGATCATAAAGTCTGACAACAACGGCCTCGGCATCTCAATTAAGGGCGGACGTGAGAATCGTATGCCAATTCTAATTTCGAAAATCTTTAGAGGAATGGCAGCAGATCAGGCGAAAGGGTTATATGTAGGCGATGCCATACTCTCAGTTAATGGGGAGGAATTAAGGGATGCTACTCACGATGAAGCTGTTCGAGCACTCAAACGGGCCGGACGTGTTGTGGATCTCGAAGGTAAGTGGAACTTCACAGATTTTATAGCTGGTTAATTGGTTGTATATTTTTTGTTGTTGTTGGGTTTTATTTTAGGGAGTGAGGGGGCATGTAAAAAGAGAGACGACTTAATTAAAAAAACTTCTTTTCTTTTGCTTCGCAAGTTATGAGAGAGGGATTAAGGGAACGAAGCACAGTAGAAAAAAAATAACAGAATTTTGTTTTTTTTTATATCTAATTACCGTATCCTTAAGAAGAATAAGAGGAGAAAAGGAGGACAAAATATATAAGAAACAAACTTATCACCGCACTACGAGAGACATCTCGTTGAACTGTGCCTTAAGTTAGTATAAAACCAGAAATTTTCGTCCTTTTTTCCCTTAACTAAGTTAACCGTGCTGTAATCACTTGAAGAAAAGGAGCCAACAAGAAACTTTCCTCATTACTCACCCATCCAGATGCTACAGAAAATCTCTTTTTCTGCTAGTTTACAACCCCTTACTGCCACCCTTAACTCTAGTTTACCAACAAACTCTTTTCCTCATCTTCTATTACCACTTTTAGTGATTATATCCAGGAAAGAAGAAGATGCTTAAGGATTCTATGTACTATACTATACCCTACACCCATCCACCCCTCCGTCCAAAACACTACATACCCTGTTTCGACGTTGTTAAGTTTTTTGGGAAGGGTGTGGGCGAGGTAGGGGTAGCCCCCGATGGGTGAATTGAAAGGGGCGAGTAAAGGAGCTATACCGAAGCCTTGATTTCATTCTTGGATAACAAGAATAAAATTGCGAAAAGACTGGATTGGGGCTGGTTTTGTAGAGTTTTAGTAGCATGAAAATGGGGCGGTATATTGGGGGTAGATTGCTGTTGTTTTGATAATTTTAGGGATTTTCTTAGTTTTCTTCTTCTCTGGTGGTGTTGCGTTTAAAGTAAAATTCTGTAGGATAACAGGTAGACTATGGTAGAATTAAAGGATTTTCAGTTTCATTCCCTTTTTTTACCGTTTTTCTTCATGCTAATGTTTTGCTGACTTGCAGAAGTGATGAGCATATTTTAAGTCTTTTTAAACGCTTTCTTTTTTATCGGAAAGGATTTGAGTTTAATGAAAAATTTGCGTGTTTAAAAAAATTCTAATTAGTTATTTCGTGTTGAGTTAATCAGCATGTTACAATCTGATCACAAAGCAACAGTAAAGAAATCCCCACACAATTCCAACGATCGATTCCTAGATCACATTTCCGTGATCAAGAGTTTCGTAGTAGTAGCAGTGACGTCAACGTTTGTTGACTTCCCAGCAAACCAAGCTTTCAGAGCATCAGACGTTTCGCAAAGTTTTCGTAATTAGAAAAAAACCAACAAAAAATATTACCGCTGTTTCGGATTGAAATCGGAAAAATATCGTTACAAAAAAGAGGTACGTGCTTAGTCACTATTAGTTACAATGGTTCCTAACGAGATCGGAAAGAAATCGTAAAAAATTAGTCCTTAACTGTTGACTTTGATGGTTTCAACCGAAATTTACGAAATTTCGTCATACTATTTCCAGTTCGATTTAAAGTGCCGGAAAGTGGACTTCATTTGGTTTGTTTTTCCTTCAATTTATATGTAGATGTTTTATAAATACAATGTATAAAAAAAATTAAAATTATATTTTCTTTTATTTTTGAGAATCTTATTCAACTATTGTTTTTATTTCAGATCCCATACAGAATTTTCTTATAAATTTCGTAACTACATGTTTTAACATAATATACTTGATCTTGATGGCTTGATAATTATATGGTCTTAATTATGACTTAGATAATGGGACTATACTAAGATCAGATATATTCTAGTAAAAACATGTATTTACGAAATTGACAAGAAAATTCTGTATGGATTCTGAAAGCTTTATAAAAGAGGGGAAATTTCACTTAAAAAACTTTCAGAGATCATACAGACTTTTCTTATCTATTTCTTAACAATACTTCTTTAAGAAGTCGTGTCATCATCTTCATACAAAATTCGTTTAGAAATCTGTAAAAATTCGTTTACGATATCGAATAAATTTGTCCGATATTAGGAACTATTTCGTTAAGAAATCGCAAAGTTTGGTTTGCTGGGTTGGGTGTATATGGGGTTTTGGGTGTTAGTGAGCGCCGTCTTTGTGAGATTTATTGAGCTTAGCTCAGTCGTGGATGAGCTTTCGCGCTGGGGAATTAGGTTGAACTTCGGTGTGGCTTGGATGAGGTTGGGAACGTGGTTTAGCTTCGCTGTAAGCCTCGAGTGAGCTTTCGCGCTGGGTGGGGGAAGAAATCTGTAGTTTTGACTTCGCTGTGCCATGGGCGGCATCTTGCTAATACAGACCAGACAGACCAGACAGACCAGAGAGGCATATCAGACAGACAGAACAGACAGACCAGGTAGACAGTGGCGGACTAAGCCCGTCAGAGGCCCGGGGCGGCAAAGCTGAATGAGGCCCTCAGCCGAAGCAGTTGATGTAATTTTAGAAACCTTTTATTCAGTTTTCATTTGTGTTTAAAAGTGTGTGTGTATGTTTATTTCCCAGTAGGGAGAGCATTTAATTACTCATCGATTCCAAAAGTATGCAGTTATAAAGCCAAGTGTCCACTCAGTGTTGGGCAAAATCAACTAATTTTTTAATCAGACTAATAATCATGATTAAAACGAATCATGATTGAATCAATCATGATTAAATCAATCTTTAATCAAGATTGCTTCGAGTAATCTTGGGTAAAATCTAATCATCAGCAGACTAATGATTATGAAATCAAATCTTAATCATGATTGAATGATTAATTCTTTGGCGATTGATATGAGCTTCCCTGAATTTTTTTTGGAATTTTTTTTAGTATTTAGATTTTCACCTGCTTGCTCATAACTGATCAACTTCAAAATGTGCATATATGTTTAGTTCGCGTAAAAATACAATCTGGCCATTTTATAACAAATTCAACATTGCGGCTCCAAAAAGGCGGACGAATTTTGGTAATTATGTTCCGATTGCACTGAAAATCGACATCTGGGGATTTTTAAGGTCGGAAAATGGATTTGTGGTCAAAATTTGCCAATTCAAAATGGCGGACTAATTTTGGCAATTGTGTTCCGATTGTACTGAAAATCAGTTTCTTGGGGATTTAAGGGTTCTAAATAGCGAATTTGTGGTTGAAATTAGAAAATTCAAAATGGCGGAGTAATTTTGGCAATTGTGTTCCGATTGTACTGAAAATCAGTAACTAGGGGCTTTAAGGGTTCCAAATGACGAATTTGTTGTTAAAATTAAAAAATTCAAAATGGCGGACTAATTTTGGCAATTGTGTTCCGATTGTACTAAAAATCAGTAACTAGGGGCTTTAAGGGTTCCAAATGACGAATTTGTTGTTAAAATTATAAAATTCAAAATGGCGGACTAATTTTGTCAATTTTGTTCCGATTGTACTGAAAATCCGTATCTAGGGGCTTTAAGGGTTCCAAATGGCGAATTTGTGGTTAAAATTAGAAAATTCAAAATGCCGGACTAATTTTGGCAATTGTGTTCCGATTGTACTGAAATTCAGTTTCTTGGGGATTTAAGGGTTCTGAATAGCGAATTTGTGGTTAAAATTAGAAAATTCAAAATGGCGGACTAATTTTGGCAATTGTGTTCCGATTGTACTGAAAATCAGTAACTAGGGGCTTTAAGGGTTCCAAATGACGAATTTGTTGTTAAAATTAAAAAATTCAAAATGGCGGACTAATTTTGGCAATTGTGTTCCGATTGTACTAAAAATCAGTAACTAGGGGCTTTAAGGGTTCCAAATGACGAATTTGTTGTTAAAATTATAAAATTCAAAATGGCGGACTAATTTTGTCAATTGTGTTCCGATTGTATTGAAAATCAGTATCTAGGGGCTTTAAGGGTTCCAAATGGCGAATTTGTGGTTAAAATTAGAAAATTCAAAATGGCGGACTAGTTTTGGGAATTGTTTTCCGATTGTACTGAAAATCAGTATCGGGAGGCTTTAAGGGTTCTAATTGACGAATTTGTGGTTAAAATTTAAAAATTCAAAATGGCGGACTAAATTCGGCAATTGTGTTCCGATTTCAATTTTTAAAGTCATAAAGGACGAATTTCAACTAAAACCATCTTTTTCTCCAAAAAATACATAGTTAACCGATAATTTTTTTTCCAAAATTAGAAAGCTTGCAGTATTTCCTAGAAATAATTTCTAGACAATTTTTATGCTACGGCCTTTACTTTTGAAGTTATAAGCAGCTCTGATGTTAAAATTGGCCATATTTGGTACTTTTCGACCAACCTTAGGTTAAATTTGTTAAATCCTCCTCAGCTTTACAATCTTACTCGCTAACTCATTCAAACGCGTAGTTAGTTTTGATCTTCTAATTTCATAGAAAGGTTTTCTTGTTTTATTTTTCTCATCTACATAATTTATCAATGGTCAGAATCAGAATCTTCTCTATATATCAAAAATAATTCGGTATTGTTTTTTCTACGTTGAAGTGTATTTTACGTTATGTGGTAAATCTAAATAACCAAAAAATTGGCATAAAAATAGTTCGCGTTAATACTGAGCATGAGTACAATAAAAGTACTTGTGATAAGGTGCAACTACAAAGAAAACCGCGATTTTCAGGAGGTGCGGTAAGCACAGCGAGGGAAGCCCCAATGAAATCTACTAATAACAAGCTCTCTCAAAAGAGGTAAACAGAACAATATATAAATTAAAAAATCTAAAAACACGCTTTTTATAATTAATTAATAAAAAACAAAACATAATTTTAAAATTTAACGACTTAAATGTAAAAAGCCTGGGCCGATTTTCAGTGCAATCGGAGCACAATTGCCAAAATTAGTCCGTCATTTTTAATTCACGAATTTTGAGCACAAATCCGTTATTTGCAACCTTAAAAACTCCCAGATACCGATTTTCAGTGCAATCTGAACACAATTGCTAAAATTAATTCGCCATTTTGAATTTTCAAATTTTAACCACAAATTCGTCATTTGGAAACCTTAAAGTCCCCAGATACTGATTTTCAGTACAATCGGAACACAATTGCCAAAATTAGTCCGCCATTTTGAATTTTCAAATTTTATTCGCAAATTCGTCATTTGGAAACCTTAAAGTCCCCAGATACCGATTTTCAGTACAAGCGGAACACAGTTGCCAAAAATAGCCCGCCATTTTGAATTTTCAAATTTTAACCACAAATTCGTAAATTGGAAACCTTAAAGTCCCCAGATACTGATTTTCAGTACAATCGGAACACAATTGCCAAAATTAGTCCGCCATTTTGAATTTTCTAATTTTAACCGCAAATTCGTCATTTGGAAACCTTAAAGTCCCCAGATACCGATTTTCAGTACAATCGGAACACAGTTGCCAAAATTAGCCCGCCATTTTGAATTTTCAAATTTTAACCACAAATTCGTAATTTGGAAACCTTAAAGTCCCCAGATACTGATTTTCAGTACAATCGGAACACAATTGCCAAAATTAATCCGCCATTTTGAATTTTGTAATTTTAACCGCAAATTCGTCATTTGGAAACCTTAAAGTCCCCAGATACCGATTTTCAGTACAATCGGAACACAGTTGCCAAAATTAGCCCGCCATTTTGAATTTTCAATTTTTAACCACAAATTCGTAATTTGGAAACCTTAAAGTCCCCAGATACTGATTTTCAGTACAATCGGAACACAATTGCCAAAATTAATCCGCCATTTTGAGTTCAAAAACTTTGACCACAAAACCCTTAACGGATTCACATCAATGAAATATTCAATTGCCATCCCACTTAAAAAGTTTTTGTCAATAAAACATTAAAGAATATAAATACAACATTTGTTTCCTTAGGACAACAAACTTAACATCTCGTGAAAATTTTCATTTTTAATCTAAAAATCTAATCATTTAATCATGACTACGGTTACAATTGATCAATCATCAATCGCCTAAAAAGATTACTTTTCTGATTAATAATTTCAATCTCTAATCATGATTGCAGACTACAGTTTTTAGTCGTAATCATTAGTCATCAATCAGATTGAATTTTGCCCAACACTGTGTCCACTATAGAGTTTTTTTGGTAGAGTGTAGAGTGTAAAGCTCTACCTGTAGTGTGTACAGCGCGTCTCTACCACTCTACCACCCCACCGCCCGTAGATTTGCTCTAGAGAAATTTTGAGTAGAGTTATACCACGTGCTCTACAGACTGTACAGTGCAGATGCGTTTTCTCTACTGTAGAGTCGGCCATCAACTTTTGCATGTCATTTAATTTCTCAGTTATTCAGAGATGCGTGCGAACACATATTGTGTAAAAAATTTAGAGGAAATTAATAGCAAACAAAAAAATAATAAAATGAGTTCTCGCCAAAAACAAGCTGCTGCCGTTTTATTTTTGCTCGAAGAAGAGAAAAAGAAGGAAAGGAAATGTTGGGCGCGAGATTGGATTGCGAAAAGAAAATAAAACGCTGGAATGTATCGAGAATTATTGAATTAGCTCACGGAAGAAGACACATTTTCTGCGTATGTCGTATTCGAATTGCGTTGTTATTTAACAGGCCGATGTACAACAATTCGAAGCGAAGTCGAAATGCAAATAAGAATGAATACTGTAGAGAGAAAAACTCTATCGAACATGCTTGATAGAGCGTAGAGCAGATGTAGAGCTCTACACAACACAAAAAAATTGCTTAGCAGAGAAAACTTTCGCGTAGAGTGGGTGTAGAGCGCATTGGTACAGCTCTAGACGGTGTATACACTTCTCTACGAGACTTTACGGGAGAGTTTTCTCTAGCCCTATGCAAAAAGCTCTATAGTGGACACCAGGGGCCAGATTCCGCATCGGTGAGTTTTTCGCCAGTGAACACCGAAGGAAAAACTCACTGACAACCTCGGTGTTCACTTTGCTGAATGATTTTTAAAGTGGCTGAATGATGCGCTACGGTACGGTCTTGACCTTTCCATTTTAAAAATTCTAATTAAATAAAATATTTTAGAACAATAAACTAAAACAACATTTTATTTTTACATACCAAACAAATCTCTCAAAAAAATTATTTTTAAAAAAAATTAAAAAACTTATTCAAAAATAATCGCACGAAATTACAAAAACAACTTCACTCACCGTAAATTCACAGCCTTTTTCTCAGTGAGAAATTTTTCACGGCGCGGAGGTATTCACCGCAAATGTCAAAAAAATCATTCTCACTCTTGCGGACGCGAAAATAAGCAGTGTACACTGAAATCGGTGAACACCGTAAAACTCACCGTTGCGGAATCGGGCCCCAGGCTTTAGTTTAGAAAAACTCATCTTGCATGTTGCAACCGAGATGAAAATGGTCAAGAAGTATTGAAGAATAAGCGATGTACAGGATAACGATTCAATCAAGTCCCATTTTAATAATTACATGCTGTACTTATTTGTGTCTACGGGAACATTGTACGGGACCTCCGACTCCAAAGTAACACTTAGGTAGGCACTGACCAAATTTTAAAAGCCTTGTTTAGAATTTGATCAAGGGAACTTGTAGACATTTGGAGGCCCCCAGGATTCAGAGGCCCGGGGCGGATCGCCCCTTCCGCCCCACCCTTAGTCCGCCACTGCAGGTAGACTAGATACACCAGCAGCCAGCTTTTGAGGAGGAGGAGGTGGAGGTCTGCCTAGTCTATCTGGTCTGCAGGGTGTATCTGGCCAAGTCTGAATTGTATGTGTGTGTAAAACTGCTATAAACAATTATATTTTTAAGCTTCAAAATCCAATTTGTATGCGAAACATTATAAGTTAAATTAAATCTCTAAGAGGGGCAGCTAAGCAGGCAAGTAGCTACACAACTAAATAGCTATGTTGGTCTGCCTGATATGCCTGGTCTATCTGGTCTGCTTGGAACTCGGATGAGCAAGATCCCGCCCAAAGCACAACGAAGTTCAAAACTACAGTGTCGATCTTCCAACCAGTTCTAAAGCTCACTCAGCGCGAAAGTCCACTCTTGGATGAGCCTTCGCGCTTGGGAATTATGTTGGGCTTCGATGGGCCTTGGATGAGCTTGGGGAATTTGGTTGAACTTTGCTGTGTGTCAAAGTTCAACCAAATTCCCCAAGCTCATCCAAGGCCCATCGAAGTTCAACATAATTCCCCAGCGCGAAATTTCATCCAAGACTCAGCTAAGTTCAACTACTCCCACACAGGCGGCTCTCACTAACACCCAAGACCACAATGAATGAATGATGACGTCACTGTGTTCGTAACTGCATAGCTATATTACTTTTCGTCATCGCTATATGGGTCACATACTCAAATGTACAGGGTATTCTGTAGGACTCACGAAATCCACTGAAACCGTCAATATTCTTCCCTTCGTCATAATTAAATGCGACTCACCTTTGGCTTAACCTCTACTCACCTTGACTTGAACCAACCCATCCAGCTAGTGTCAAATAGCAGCTTAGTTACTTCTATTCGGCTTCGATGTCTTCTCCTTGTTCTCTTTTGTCAGTTTCGAGGTCTTCTTCTATTTCTTCCTCATCTTAGTCTACTTCCGTAATTCCGCTCTTAACTGCTCTTCACCCACGGTGAATTGTGACGTCTTCTTTAGTAGGTCGATTAGGGGCGGGCCCTAACTGCAAAACTGTAAATAAATTTTCGGAAATATCCTGCTAGTCCAAGAAAGCTCTGGCACTTGTTTCGCTGTTGTTGGCACTGGGAACAGCAAGATCGCTTTAGGAGCTATCTTCTCGCCACTTATAATATTCGACTTCTCTTTGAAGGAACTGGCACTTTTTCCATTTAATCCTTAAGCCATTTTCACTCGCCATCGGTAAGACCTTTTCTAGCTTCTGGATTCTCTCTTGTAGGTCAGAGGATGATATGATAATACTGTCAATATACTCTACCATGATGTTCTCATTGATTAGATGTCGAAGGTATAGTTTTATAAACTTCTGAAAGACACTAGGTGAATTACGAGTGCGAATGGGACTTTCTTATACTGACCCGACTGCGTCAAGAATGATGTGTACTGCTGCTATCGCGGTTCACTGCGATGTGGAATTTTCTAAATGCAGAGTTGGGAAATATTCTGCCGCATGAAGGTTACATTTTTGATCTTCAATGTTAGGGTGAGGATATTGGTTCTTTTGGGTCTTTTTAATGGACGCTCCGATAGTTTATGCAAAGTCGGTGCGTGCCTTCTTTGTTCTTTATCAGCCCTACTTGACTACGGTAATCTGAGGTACTTTCTTGAACTATTCCTTTCTGCAACCATTCCTTAACTTGCTGGTCAATTAACTTTCGGTCACTTGGAGGGAATCTTCGGGGTGGGTGATGGACTGGCTCCTTGTCATCAACGACGATCTTCATCTCGATGGGTGGCTGAGCTGTGGAGAGAGGTTTTCGATAAGATCACTCACTGTTCTCCTTCAGATTCTCTAAGGGCGACCTATCTTTCGACGCGACCCGAATCTCTGCTAGAAAGCGCATCGCTTCTGCTTCTTCTTCCCTCTTGCTGACTTCATCTTCCTTTAGGCTCTTCTTAGTATTGCTGATTTTTGCAGTCAATGTTGACGACTGCTTTGTGTAGTAGGCTCATAGCATCGTCCCTTACCAACCGTGCTTCCACTTTGTATACTACGATATTAACCTCAATACTTACCTTACAAGGCCTCTGATGGTAATTTTGGCAACTAGACCGCTGCCTGTATTCACTGGGCTAGGTAATTCCCCAATGCAATATTTTAATAAAATCGTCGAGACTGGATGAGGTGCGTGAAGCTGTAAATTGTAAAAAAGCAACCATGGACTCACAGCAGAGTTCCTAAAACGAAGGAGGACAGCAGCTCTCTTGCATTTGCAATATCTGGGAGGAACAAGTTATATCAGATGACTGGAAGAAAGCGATTATATGCCCAATATACTCGCAAAGAGATAAATTAACCTGTTAAAACTACAGAGGTATCTCACTCCTCAGTACTAGTTGCAAAACCTTTATAATCCTTGTCAAATAAAAATGAGAATCTTTAGTGGAAAGCTTTATAGAAGAATATCAAGCTGGTTTTAGGAGAAACAGGTCAAGATGTCAAGTCATTATTTTAGTAGGTAATGCAGCACTTGAGCCTGAGAACTATATCAGGACTATGGCAGTTGAGACCAAGGACAAGTCGTCGTTTTTCTCTGAGATCGAGTTGAGAGTCCTCAGATTTGAGTTTTTGATAATATCGCAAGTGAAAGCAACGCAAACCACTAAACTGATGGCTGGGAAAAAACTTCACCAATTTCATGACATGGTTCCCAGGCTCAAGTGCCGCATTACCTACTTATTTGATTACTTGATACTGCATACTAAATTAGTGTCCATGAAAAATCAGACGGTACCTCACATGCTGGTACTTTTTTCGAGGATGATCTGCCCTTCATTTTTACGCTATAAATATCAACTAGCTAAAATGTAGTTGTTTGACGTGACGCTATTCGAACAGTCAAGTTTAAGCAACAAACAATTTGACAGACTGCTCAACCTGTTTATTAAGCGATGTAGCCTGCAAATCTAAGGTATATAAGGTTTTGATACTGCACCTGATACCACATTCAAGAAGAAGAAGACGCATATTAAATTTTAACACAAACTCTTTTATCACATCCAAAATACAAGTTAATATTTTTTATGCATAATTCACAAGCGAAAATTAATTTACACCTTCAAATTATAAATCGTGGCTATTTTCCCCGTTTTTAACGATATTTCAGCTATAATTTCCCCATCGGGACTTTAATACTACTTCAAAAATTATTATTCAAAACATCCCCGCGCCATCATACCTTTTCATCATCATCCCCTTTCATCTCATCCTTGATTCATTTGCAAAAACCATCACGGGTAAAAATCTTATTATTGATTAAAATCTCAAGTAATTCCACTCGAACAATGTGAATGCTTTTCCTCGTGGAAGGAGGAGACTACTTTAAACAATGAAATGAAAAAAACACTGAATTTTCCTGAAGCAACAGAAGACGACACAAAAGAGAAACAAAGCGGAAATTCATCCCTTCGAAAATACAAAAAAAAATTCAGACTGTTCAAATCTCACTTTTTCGTCCTGCAATATAGAGGGGAGGAGGGGTATATATAGGGGGGGGGACTGGAAAATTTCTTTTACAAAAATTCTTTTGCATTATTTTTTTTTTGTACACGAAAAATAATTTTGTAAAATGTTTTAAATTTTTAAATAAAACCAAACAGTGTTGAATTGCTTCCATTCTGATGATTTACTGCTTCCGGGGAAGGGATCAATAAAATCTCTCATAATTTACAATTTATCCTTCCATTCCTCCCCGTATTTCTCTTGAGTTAAAGGCAAGAAAGAGGGTCTTTAAAAGCTTCTAATCGCAGGGGGAGAAAGTGAATTCCTTCATAATTTTAGCATCAGTGAATATTTAGTGTATTTTTTGAGAGTTTCGTCGTATAAAATGATTTTTTTTTGCGTGCTCAAGGAACGCTTCCATATCAAAGGAATCAACGAACCATCACAAATGTTGCGTCTTCTACCCCCCGGATCCCCATTCTTGCTTGGTACCTAATAAAGCATCATTTCATTTCCATCTTTACCGCCCCTACCCCCTTTCTCTCTGTGAAATATATGTCCCCGACCATCACGTAAAGAGCACCTACACTCTGTCTCTCACCTCCCGCACCATTTGTGGTCCTTTTTTAAGTTAAATATGAATCCTCCCCGCGTTGGCACAATATTAAGGAGGCTCGTGTGAAGGGATTGTGCAATCTTATGAGAAACGGTCTCAGTAGGAGATTTCTGGGAGCCAAGGGTGTGTTTAATGTGTCTTAGAAAAGACCCACAGAGCACAGCAGCTAAAGGGGCGCCCCAGCAGCGGTAACAATCTCGAAAAAACCCTATCCTCATATTTCGTCCTTAAATTAAGGTGTGAGGAAAAGGAATTTCGCTCAGATTTTCTTCCGCCCTGTATTTTTTAGGAATTTTTTGGATTTTTTTTCTGTGCTGTTGCGTATAGCCTATACGTAGCGGAAGATGAAGGGAAATAAGAAGGACGTGGGAAGATCCTTTTTGGATGCAGAAGGGAATATGGAAAGTGGGAGGAGGTGAGGGAGAGAAAGTCTAAGCAGCAGTAGTAGGGTGTCGAATGGTGGTTGAAGACATAGTGTGTATAGCAGGACAGATTAGGATTTTGGTGGGGATGTGGATGTAAAACAACTTTTATTGGAATTTTTTTTTCATCTAGAGAAAGAGAGAGGGAGTGCACAACAAAAAAAAAGGAAAAGTTTCCTTAGCTTAGACCGGAATCCTTCGAATGGATCTTTGATTTCGCCAAATGATTTCATGAATTGTGGTTATGAGGCTTTAAAAGCGTCCCAGAAGGGGATTCCAGAGAGTAGAAAGTGTGTTCGCTATTAAATTCCTTTTATAAGAAAATGATTGGGTTTTATATAAGTATTTTTTTTTAGGTAGGAAAAAAAAGGAATGAGAAAATAACTTCTGCTAAGATGGGTTTATTTATTTACTTTATTTTTCATTCTTTATATTATTTTCTTTTGTTGTTGGTATTGTTGCTGGTTTTATACGTTGTCGTCTGTAGTTATGCTTTTGTTGCGGAAGGGTGTTTATCGTCACGGGTTTCTGGGTGCAACCAAAAAAAAAATTTTTGTTAATTTTTGATGAGCCTTTTCATTTTTAGGGGAGGAAAATATGATTATATCGAGAAGATTTATTGATAATGAGTTTGGGTTTTTTTAAAGCGAAAAGGGGAGGGGAAGAGGTTTATTTTTCTTAGTATACTATGGTTGACATAAATTTTATTACTGTACTTTAGGATTTATCTTTGAAATTTGTTAAGTTGTGAAACCTAGTACTTATTGATAAATGACAAGTTTAATGTACATTTTATCTTAATTCTATTAGTATTTGTGAGAATGTATATCTATGATCATCGATATTTATTTTCTTTTTTTTATGTGGCAGGTATACGCTCAAGAAACGCCCTTTATGTTATGTCTAGTAGTATGCACTTAGTACCGGCGATAGAATATGTTTGGGGTTATGAGGAGCTGGTATGATGTTAAGGGAGATGTGATATATTCTACGTTTGAGTTCTTGTAGTAGTCCAAGCTGAGTTGCAAAGGCAACGCAGCCCAATTAACATGCGGAAACGCGGAATTATCAAATTATTATTTCTCAGGGATTGCGAGAGCTGCACAAACTGGTTGAGGTATACAGGTTTTTGCTCGTCCAGGATATCGTTAAACAGTCGCAGAAGCCTATACTCACGATAGTCATTTAGAGCGCAGCCCACAACGGAATTGAAACAGGGCGAAATATGGTCAAAACGGCGTAACTTGTAAACAAAACGAACACAGTCGTTAAAGGCAATTTCATCAATTTCATAGAGGAGGTAAAATTAGTGCCTTCACTAAGTACATACGGACAGTCCTACTGAAAAAACTCAATGGAACCTAAGTTTCGACAGTTGCCCCGTATGTTTTACGAATGATGGAACTAACATGATCGCAGCAGGTCATTTTGGCATTCAAGATAACTCCTAGATTTCTTACCTTCTCTACACTGACTAGAGGGGCCCCATTTAAAGAGATAACGGAGAAGTCAGAAGGAACAGTGGCAGAAAGAGAGAAAAAGATGCAATGGGACTTTGAAGGATTGAGCTGAAGTAAGTTTGAGGTCGACCAGGAAGAAACAGCAGCAAGCTCCTCCATACATCTTTGAATTTGGTCATTGGGTGCTGAGATATAAAGTTGCACAGTTTGTTGCAGGACCAAGAACGGAACATTACAAAGTGGAGCCACCAAGTATAACTTTCTGAGAGCGGTTGGTTTAAAAGCTATGCAAGAGTTTGATAGCAGAAGGAGAAAAATGGACACGAGAGGAGAGTTTCTGCAAAAGCAGAGAGTGATTGACACTATCAAAAGCTTTAGAGAAGTCTAGCAGCAATAGGCAGCAAACGTGGTGAACGTCGAGAGAGCTGCGGATATCAGTTGTAACTTTGACGAGCCCAGTTTCGCAGCTATGATGCTTGCGGAAGCCTGATTGACACACATTTATGAGTCGAAGTCGATCACAATACTCAAGGATTTGAGTTGCTATCAACTTTTGAAGAACCTTAGCCAGAAATGGAAGAATACTGATTGGCCGAAATTCTGAAGGACAAGCAGGAGATGGGGATTTGGGTATTGGTATAATTAAAGCAAGCTTCCAAGACGAGGGAAACTTAGATACTGTGAGGCAGGAGTTGAAAATATGAGTTAAGGCGGGCAGCAGACAACGAATGAGCATATTTAGAAACCTAGACGAGATGTTATCACTACCAGTCGCTTTAGAAGCATTTAGGGCAGTGAGCACATCCAGGGAGTCCACACAACGAAAGCTGAAGCCATCAGAGGAGGGAGTGAAGGGGGTAATACACGGATCCGCCGAATGGGGAGATAAGAAATGTTGGTTTAGGGTTTCAGGACAGAGAATTTTTTAGAATGAATGGCCCAAATTATTCCATACCGTTTTCAATGAGAGCCCGAGTAAAAATAAATGATGGCCTTAGAACGGGCAAATGCCGACTGTGATTGAAACATAGTCCTCGGCCATCTGGCGGTTAACAGAAGGCTCGTTGCAGGACAGTACGGCCGTACAGGGGGCGATTGACGGTGAAACAACGGCCTTACAGTTCCAATAACGGCCATACGACGGTGGTACGGCGGCCGTATGGGTGCTATTACGGGTAAAGGACGGTGGTACAGTGGCAGCAACTTGGATATTCGCCATCCTATAAGAAAATATATTTCACTGCAATTAAATGTTTGATTTTTTTTCGGTTGTGTTTTTTTTTCAAGCCGTTAAATAAAAAAATTTCCCACTAAAATATAAATCAACACGCACCACACCCTACACGTACAACAAACCGACGACTGGCGAGCTCGTTTCTCTTGTGCATCGATATCTTTAAGTAGGATAAATCGAAAGAACCATTGTACATAACGAAAATGATGAAGTTCCCATAAAACACATTCAACACTACATTTGGTGCAGATTCTTTTTTTGGCTCAAATTTCCCGTCGAATGCCGGTTTCTACAGCTCAGTACTTGGCCTTTTAAATCTTTTGGTCAAATTTGGCCGTCGTAAGGCCGTATGTGCTCCCATTAAAAATGGTTAAAAACTCCACGGCCATAATATGCCCCTTAAAAAGCCAAGCGGCCGGTGTTCGCCCTTTATAAGGCCGTTTTTTATTTTTACTCGGGAGGGAAGGATCAAGCTTACGTCGTTCTCGGTCAATACTGGAGAAATCACGATAGTTGAGAGTAACCGCGGAAGGAGAGTCAACACTAAAGCGATGACAAACGAATAAAATACCGTGGTCTAGGTAAATGGGGGAGAGATTTGGTTTTGAAAGGTGATGGAGTTGGAGCAAGGAGGGTGCACTACAACTGAAATAGGTTGGAAGAACATTGATAACATTTAAGCCTAGAGAGTGTGTACAAAATTATTTTGAAGGGTAGATTTCTTTAATAGATTGACGTTGACGGTGTTCGGTTTTTCTTAATTTTAAGCGGTTTAATGAAAATAAAGTATCAAAATGTATAGACCATTTGTAACTAGACATTTCAATGGTTAAATGAGCACTTATTGAATATCAAAATTCGAAAAAAACATCAATAAAGTTGTCCATTATTATATTGGTATTTTTTTTCGAAAAATGTTAATTTTTCGGAAACTATCCGTTTTCCAAACAAAAAAAATCATGCTTATTTAACGCAACACAAGGTATATTCTTACAAATTTTCATGTAAATTGAATTATTTTTACGGGAGAAAAAAATTAAAAACTGAAAAATCGATTTTCCGCCATTTTCTTGGAAAATTTGAGGTTATGTCAAAATATGTTGAATACAAAAGTTTTAGATCTTTTTATTATCTACAACTTTTGTATTAAACATTTTCCACTAGGAGGTCATGTTTCACCGCAAATCGCAAAAAACCGTTTTCAACCCCTAAATAGCATTCCCATTTTACCATTTCCCTTTTTTCGAGTTTAAAATTTTTTTTTCTTTTAGTTATAACCTTAACGACATTTCATTACTGGTCCCTCCCTACTATTAATTTCTTTTTTCAATAAACGATCGGCACTAGGCTATCTATCAATAGCCGTGTTCCTTTTCTGCTATTTTTTACTCGTATTTACTTGGAACTACTCCTGCTCTTACAGAGGTTTATATAGGTTTTACTCACGCCGGCAAATTTTGCGTTCCTTTAATTTTTTACTCCGGAGTACTCCAAAGAACACAGCTATTGTAACGCTTTAGCTAGAAGCAAATTCCCGTTATATGACTCAACCTCGCTCGAACAGACTAGTTTAAGAGTCAGGCACAGGGGTTGTCAAGAGTACAATAGGTACAAATGGCGGCTGCAGTACTCGTGGACCGTATACCTTGTAACGTTGTGAGTGGGTCAGCTTTGCGAGATGTCCAAGGTTAAAAAAAACGCCGAATTTACGTTTTATTGTTTGCAATTGGTTGAATACTGCAGACAAGAAATTATAATTATTTCATTCGAGTAAAATATCAACGAAAGGGAAAGGAAAGGAAGTCAGGTTAATTTGCAGGTTACTGTTGGATCAACGCTCCCGTGATAACCCGGTTGGTTAGTAGTAGTCTTCTCTTTATTCGTCGGTTTACCACCGGATCAGCTCTCCTTGGTTCTGTTGGTTTTCGGTGTACCGCAGGATCAACTCTCCTGTAGTTTGTTGTGTACAATTAGATCAACTCTCCTATGGTTCTGTCGAGTCATATGCAGAGGAATCAACGCTTCTACTGTGTGATTTCAACTGTCCTCAGCAGGAAAACACCGGACTTTTATATCTGTGGCACCCTACTTGCCTTGCTGCTCGTTGATATTCCGTTTTGTATTGTTCTTTTACAGCGGTGTCGTACTGATTCATTTTACGTTTACAGCGGTGCCGTATTGTTTCGCTACAATCCCATTAAAAGAGGGAGAAATGAAGAGGAAGAGGAAGCTTACTACTAGATATTACAGCTCAGCATGACTAACTAATAATTCCTGAGCTTAAGGTTATCTCAGTTATTTTTTAAGTTAGTCGTAGGAGGAGTTAGCCCTAGCTCTACTAGACAACCCAAAATCCTTTTCAATACAACAATCCAGACTGAAAACCATCCCACTACACCAAAGACCTCCCTTCGCAGGACATCACCCCAATTTCAATTCGTGGTCCCAATATTATTTTTTTTATATATAGCCAAAGGTCGAGCTGCCATTAAAACCCAAGGCCGTGGTATCCGACCTAATTTTTATGTAGTCATGAAATGATTAAGGTAACAAAATCAGAGAGCGCGTGACTTTAGGGATGAGGAGGGTACATCCTGAAAAATATCGAATTATTTTTGTTATGTTGCATTAAGCCTCTAAGGAAATTGAAAAAAATCCTTTTAAGAACTTCCTCTTAAAAACTTTCTGAAAATAACCCCCGAAAAAATTAAAAGTCAGGGGTAACACACCAACAACAAAAAATACACACAGATTCCAAGGACGATATCCTTGTGTAGCCGGAACAGGTTTTTGCTGCAAAGGAAATTGCTATCGGCTCGAACACGAATGGAAGGGAGAAAAGTGCCGCGGGCGAGCGGAGGGGGTAGACCCGGTGATTCTGATGTAGGAAGAGGAGGAGAATAACTGGGGGTAGGGCTGGATGGAGATTGGATGGATGGGTGGCTAAGTACATGAGGTGCTGGATTAAGTGTTAGATTATCCAAAAAGCTTATTAAGCTCTTTGGATGCTATTTTTGAGCTGATTTTCTTTGGTTAAGTTTTTTTTTTTGCTTAATTCTTTTAAGTGACGGTTGAGAAATTTCCGTTTTCTGCAGAAATTTTTTGCCCTGCTCCTCTTGATTTTTTCTTGTGGAAGAATCCATCCCTTGATCGTCGTCCATGGCGCATATACACCATCCTGAACTCGGCCTAATATCAGGAAAAGCGTCTCCTTCAGTATTTTTTTGATCTAATGAAAAAAGTTTCAAGGAAGTGTCATCTGATTCCTTTTCCTCTGTTGCTTTTATTAAAGGGACCTAAACTGAAGCCCTGATGCTGTTCTTTCCCATTTTTATGGCATGCTGCCCGTGCTGTTGTTCCTGCTGCTGCTGTTGCTGGTATTGCTGCTGCTGATGCTCCTGCTGCTGCTACTTCTGGTGGTGCTGGCTGGTGCCTTTTAAAACTTTTTTTATTTGACGACAAAATATTTTTTTTGTTCTCTCTTTCATTCCTTTACTCTCATTTATGTCCTTAAACTTTCTCAGCTATAAAAATACACGATACACCAAACAACAAAAAAACAATTTTTCTTTTTTTGAAACAAATGTTGAAATGTTTGTTGGCAATTTTTTCTTCCCTTTTTTTTTCTTATTTTTTTTTTTATTTTTTGATCCTTAAGGATCTCTGGAATTTGTCAGCATTTTTTTAAAATAAAAATAAACTGACTTTAATATATATAAATGTTTTAGTTTGTGTGTGTGTGGGGGGGTATGCGGCTCCTTAAGGAAGCCACTTAAGAATGGTGGGGTGGTCTTTAAAACAAAACAAAAAAATAGGGTCGTTTCTCTAGTTTTAGGGCTCATAAAACATAATGGCTTGTAGTTAAGAAAAAGGATATATTTACTGCCATCAATGAAGGAATTCAACCATGAACTAGTACCCAATTTCTGTCTATATTATGGTTGTATTGGTGGCCTATCCTTCCTATTATGTCGACAACCAACAAAAAAAATACACAGAATCCTATATAGATAAAAAGGGGGTAGAAGATCGAGGGTGGACGAAGTAACTTCCTCTAATTACTGAACTGTATAAAAGCAATGAAAAAGTTCACGCGCTTTTCCCGTCCTTTTATATCAACTCCAAGACAGGCCCCTCATTATCATTGCCTTGGAATCCTCCATTTTTAAGGAGGTATTAAGAAAAAGGACAATAACTATAAAAAAAATAATACACCAAAGTATGAGTGCAAAAACTTTATGTTTATTCTGTTTTTTGATATAATTTTTGAATATAAATGACTTTCCAAGGATTCGATTGTATCACACCACTCTCTGGTCCTGTTGCACACACACAAAATATCCTTATTCATTTTAAACAGCCTGAAACTGCAGATTCTCGTGTAAAACAGAAATGAAGACGAAGGAATGAACGAAACCAGTACTCATACATATATATAACAAAAAATCCTAACGATGTCCTACTAAAAACCCCTACAATTAGGCAATTTAAGTTTAATGATGTCGGGGAGCTGACTCCGTCTCGACTCACTCACTTCATGTACTACCACACCATTTCTTATGAGGAAAAATATAAAGAAATAAAAAAAAGAATATTTTTTTTGTTGTTGTTGTTAAGAATACAAAATTAAGAGAACGTGTAATAAAAAATATAATAAAAATAAAAAAAAAAGTTCGGAAGTTGAGTGAGTATTAAATGAGGGCGTAATTCTTTTTTATGTTTAGTATTAAGCGTTCCTTTTTTTGGTAAGAGAAGCAACAAAAAAAGCAAAGTTTTAAGAAGATTTCTGTTTTTTGTTTGTTTTTCTTTTTAAAGGATATTGAATTTTAAGCAAGAAGTTTACTTAAAAGATGCTGCCATTTTAATTACCGCATATTGTTTTTTATAGTCTCTCATTGTTTTTGAAAATGCTTCCTTAATCACTTGCAGTTTTAATTTTTGTGATAATAAAATTGTTTATATTACTTCGGAATTAACGTGCTTGGAAACTTTATTGAAAAGTATATGGTATCTCGGAACTATTCAATGCAAAAATATGGTTTTTTTAGTGGTATGCCGGAATTAAGTAGTATTAAATGGTTAGTTTTAATAGTTCTTTTAAAGATAAATGAATAATGTGATTCCTGTTTGTTTCAGTGATACAATGGCAGGCAACTGAAGAGTGTATACGTAGCGATAATAGTCGTCAGTATCTTTTCGTTTGGGTCGAAGAACCGGTATGAAGCAGTTTAGACACGTTACTAACGGAATTGTGACGCCCGAGTACAGTCCCAGAGGTTTTTAAAGTTCGTGGTGCCTATTATTTCAGGACGACACCTCGTATGATACTGTAGTTTATAGGATACTGGATACTATTTTGTATCCCACCGCTGCCACCATTTTTTTTATTTATTTATTTATTAATAAACCAAACAAGGCACACTTATAGTAGTAGAGGGAAATTGTCATAAGATAGTGATGTAGTTGGGAAGTTGGATTTTTTGTTTTTTTTTCTTCACATATGTTACGATAAAGCGAAAAAAAAATTTCTGCAAAATCGGTCCTGTGATTCACGAGAAAATTGAATAAATGTCCATTTTTGATGCATTTTGAGTACATTGCTACACTATTTTTTTAATTTCTCCAGTTCTGTTGGTCGTAGAACAATAAAAAAATTGGAAAATACTCGTGAATGAATAGACTATGGAACTGCTTCGGTATAAATACTTTAAAAATGAATCCTAACAACAAAAAACCAAAATGTATAAAATTTTGTTTTTTTTTACTAAAAATGCAATAAATAACGAGAAAAAGGTCGGATTTTGATAAAAATTGGAGAAAAGATGTACTTTGATGCTATAAATACGTGGTTGAAATTTTAAAAAAAAATTTCGATTTTTACGGCGATTTTTTTTTTTATGTACTTTCTTGTGAGCATACGCAATACTTCATTACTTTATTTAAAATGTCTATTTGAGGACTTTGAAAAAACTTAAATATTTCAATTTTCAAATTTTAGCTTTTTGCCAATTATGAAAAAAAAGGCAAAAAAATTAAATTTTTTATTTTTTCAAAGGCCTAAAATGGGCATTTTAAATAAAGTAACGAAGTATTGCGTATGCTCACAAGAAAAAAATATTTTACCGTACAATGATTTGGCATAAAATGGCGGCAATTTTAATTTTTTTTCGAAAACTGCCAATTGTTGCCGTAAAAATCGAAATTTTTTTTTGGAATTTCAACCACGTATTTATAGTCGCTTCATTTAAACACAGAAATCACCTTGACCAAATTTTATGATAATTTTTCAGATCATATCTTCGTTAATACACTTCGATCAATGAAGTCGGTATCATATTTTGTTCGCGCGATATCGGGCAGGTACAAAAATTACGAACTTCGTTCAAACAAAAAAAAACGACGACCGATTTTTATGAAAATCTTTTCAGATCATATTTCCTTTAACATGCTTTGAACGACACCTCAACGAAGTCGATATCCTAAGTCGTTCAAACAAAAAAACGGTCCGACCGATTTTTATGAAAATCTTTTCAGATCATATGTCCTTTAACACGCTTCGAACGGCACCTTGACGAAGTCGATATCTTTTTTGGTTCTCGCGAAATCGTGCTGGTACAAAAATCACTTAAGTCGTTCAAACAAAGAAACGGCTTGAAAGATTTTTATGAAAATCCTTTCAGATCATATTTCCTTGAACACGTTTCGAGCGGCACCTCAACGAAGTCGATATATTTTTTGGTTCGCGCGAATTTATGCAGGAAAAAATGACCATATACGTACGCACACACACACATACACACATATTTCTTCTCAAATTTTTGCTTAAAATGCTATTGGGACCATGAAACGTGTAAATACATTGAAAATTTTGAATCCGATTTTCGGACCAATTACAATAACTTCCTACTGGGAAGGTAAAAAATCCAACTTCCCAACTACATCATAACTTCGCTTTTTTTTGTTTAATTTCCCTCTACTAACTAACTTACAAAATTAGCCTTATCCATAATACATAAGCATAATTTGAACTATATTGATTGGTACAGGACTAGGATAACAACAAGGATATCAACTTTCTTATAAAGAACTGTTTACTTATGGATGGGGAAAACAGGACTCGTATGTATTGAAGACCGCACAATCATTTCCCACTACCCTCCCGAACCAGTTAGGAGAACTGTATGGCATTATGGGAAGGCCAATTGGGTAGGTCTTATTCATTTTTTCCAATCCACTGATTGGGACCTGTGTTTCAACCTCAACTCTGCCGATATCCGTATCACCAGGATTATACAGGCAGGAATGCATTTGTTCAGTCCGCATTCTACCAGGTGAATGGGCTAGGGCCAACAGATGGTTTAATCTGGAGTGTATAAACGCAAGCAAAACTAAAGAAGCCGCCTTCCGAGAATACAAGAGTTTCCCGAGTGAATCGCTCCGTTTAGAGTATATAAAACTAAGAAATTCCTGTAAAGCCACCATCAGAACTTCATTTGACAACAAGTTGAGAATTAAACTCCTTAATGCAACCTGTGGTAGCAAAAACTTCTGGTCATTGGTAAGTTCCATCAAGAAGAATTTTACTACAACCACAACCCCTTCGTGGATAAACAAGGACAAGATGATAACAGACAGCAAATCGAAGGCCGATTTGTTACCATCTCTGTTTGCCTCAAATTCTTCTTTACTCGAGACTGAAACGCTACCTGCTGTCCTCGAGCACAACGCTCATTCAATGGACAGGATTCGCGAGGTATATAGGTACCTCAAGGAGCTCAATGCCAACAAATTCACTTGACCCGACAATATACCCCCTATCGTCTTAAAGAAATGCCCCTGAGCTTTGGCCAAACCTCTGCGTAAACTTTCTGCCCTATCATACTTCTCCGGGGTTTATCCAGACTGTTGGAAACTTGCACAATATCGAAAAAGGTGACTCCAGCATTCCTTCCAACTACCGCCCAATAGCAATTACTTCTATTCTCTCCAAAACCATGGAGACGATAAACAACAAGAAACGTATCTAGAATCCAACCTAGTTATAAACGACAGACCGTATGGCTTCTAACAAAAAATATTCACTGGCGATCTTTTAGTTTGCCTTACAGAAAACCTCAAGCGAAGTGGATTGAGAGTTTCCTTTCCGACCGTTCAATCAAGATTGTATTGGAAGCCGTCAAATCTGAATCTCACCCCATATCTGCGGGGCCCCAGGCGTCAATTTTATCACCTGCTCTATTTCTTATCTTTATAAATGACCTACTTTCCCCTCCGACCCACTTCTCAGCGTTGATGACGACGGTACCCTGCGTTACTATTAAGGCCTTCGACAATGCAACACAAGCAAGTGTCAGACCCTGTTTTTATAATCGCGAACTAATGTTCAACTCTTTTCAACTCAACTTCAACATTGAACGCATTCTAGATTGGGGAAGGAAGAATAGCGTCGAATTTAATGCCACCAAAACCAAGTACAGTAAAAAGTACAAGACCTATCCATCCGTGTCAGTGGATCATGTTGAACTAATGGCCGACCCATCCCTTCACATCTTAGGCGTAACATGAACCAAAGACTTGCGCTGGAAGGATCATATATTCCAAATCGCCAAACAACCACCCCAGTGCTTGGGATATCTTAAGAGGTGCAAGTTCCTCCTCCAGCCATCGGCTAATATACAATATGTAATATACAACTCCTACTTTCGGCCCCTTTTCGAATAGAACTAATTTGCGACTGTGCTTCAATAACGACTTTGGCGTGGTTAGATAAAGCACAAAAAAATTTCCTTAAATTAATCGATGGCGATACCGATATCGCTACTATCATAGTGACTGTTCCATCGAAATAAAAGCTCTCCTGCCTCCACGGCAATCTTATACCTGAAACCCCAGATTGGTCCACTCGTCTAACCTGCACCACCTGCAGCCCGTCTCGCGTACTCAACAAGATAGCAGAATAATTGTTTAATAATCTCTCGCAATCAGTATTTCCGATCTCCTGAAACACCCAAAAGTTCGTACGCAGCGTTCATAGCACGTTTTTCAACACCCCCCGAACCCGCGCTTATGACACTTTTTAAAGTTAATCATATATGGCAAGGTGATCGCCATACCCAAAACAAATAGAGTAAAGCCATTTTAACTTGATCAATAGTCTATCGACTATAAAGAATCAGAGAATAAGTGGTAGATCATTTTATTGTAAAGTTTTGATTGTCTTATGCACCATATTACAATTACGATCAATATACATATATCTCATTTTTTTCTTTAATAGTTGAAAGAGGGCTTTTCTCACAATGAAATACTGCTTGAACTATTTATTTTTGACGTGTTATAAAATTGCCATTGAAATAGCCCAAGGTCTCGATTCCAATGGATATATGGGCCTGTTTTCCTAGATAGAAATATACATGCCATTAAGTCCTGCGATAGGCTCAACTTTGAAAAAGGTTTAAAAGGCGTCAACATTCTCATTTTCGAACAGTGAAGCTTCCATCAAGGCATTATCATCATGAAAGTTTTCCTCCAAAATATTTGCAGGGGGCTTTGACGAACAGAGCTCCTGGACAATGGGGTATTGAGGGCAATGAGGAGTTGGGTCCTGCGATACCAGCCCCTGTACCATGTTACATAGTTGACCCGCCCTGAATTTCTTTGGGACATGCAATTTACCTTTGACTGTATAAGGCTAGTTTGATGAGATCTGAAATCTCATGGCACTTGTGACGGCGAATTACCATATGAAGATTGTGCAATGGAGGCAGTTCAATGATTGCTTTTATTGCATCTGTGGGAAAGGTCCGCGAAGCTTGACAGGCATTCTCATTGCATACCCTATACCAGCGTCGGAATAATACTTTTAATGTTTTTGAATATACACCTTAGTTCTTAAGGCGCGATTCCATTGAAGCAACACTGGACGACATGTGGCATGATACTTGTTTGCTACTGTTGCCTGATTACAGGTGTGCCACTATGTGCCACAAAATTCAATAATGTAGCATGCGGAATTTGTCTCCAAATATCGAATACGTTTTGTCGTCGATACTTGTAGCATGCTTCTAAAACGATTCCATTTAGGCAACTTCAGTTTGGTGTATCATGTCTTTGCAACGTAAATTATAATTTCATATACGGTAGTGTTGACTGCAAAGACTGGATATCTGAAGGAGGTATTTTTCGAGAAACGTCATTTTAATAAGAAGCTAAAGGAAAGCTAAATTGCCTCAACCAGAACCACTTCCTAATAGCAACGAGTTAACGCCTTATGCAATCTCGATGGATGATGCATTCCCTCTACAGGAACCCTTTCATGAAACCCTTTAGCCGTCACCACAAATACTGCACAATTATAGGCATTCATACGCTGGTAGAGTAGTGGAAAATACGTTGTAGTGTATTTATTAGAAAACCACTAATGATTAATTGGGAAAACTCTGAAATTGTCGCAAAAACATGCACATGTTTTCATAATTTTTGAGAAGGAGAAAAAAATCGCGATCAATATACTATCATCAAGGAACTTTAGATAATGAAACGCAAGATGGCAATTTTATTTCGGATCGTGCAGGGCAGTGTTGTCCAAATCGATTCTAGTCTGCAGAGTTTGCCACATAAACCATGAAAGTCAATTTTTGAAACTAAAAAAGTGAGCATCAGAAATACGCAGAAATACGCCTAGTAAGCGATCCGACAGTACGAAAATTATGTGGAAAGATTTTTGTTATGTGATGCGGCTCGCCCTAGTCTGCGCGAGCCTTAAAAGTTGCCTCAGTGGGATTGCGCCTTTATGTATATACCCTCAATTTCAGGTTCTGTGCCTGTGATCCGACGAACGATTTTTCTCTCGTAACTTCCCAGATTCTGATTCTCAAAACGTTCAACAAAAAAGTTAGATGTAAAATTGTAGAAGCAAACAAATGTTAACGAACTAAAAGACCCTATGTAAAAGTGTGTGTAAAAGTATTTTTTTTCCGAAGACGGATATCAATTCCGGATTAGGCCTTCTTATTCTTGTGTGAGCCCAAGTTAACTAATCCTCCGGGTTGTGCTCAAAAATTTAAAATTCAAAACTCAACTTTAAAACAATGGCTAGTGGTCATCTTCTACTGAGATATACTCCCTAGCCCTTGTCGTTCAAGTTACAAGAAGATTACCACAAAATAATTGGTGGCAGCGATGGGATATAAGCTAGTATCCTACTAGTATCCAGTATCCAATCCTACAAACCACAGTATCATATGAGGGCTCGTCCTTATACAGCGAATAAATAATATTTTTAATGCTTTTGAATATACACTTTACTTCTTATGTATATACAACACCCTACTTCATATACAGTGTCTGTGATCCAGCGTACGATTTTTCTCTCGCAACTTCGGAGATTCTGCTTATGTGATAGACGTTCCAAGCTAAGGCCCCTCTGTACTGTCGATGGTTTTATCATTAAGTGCAATGTCGGACAACAAGCTCTAGTCGGTAAGATACTATTGAAAATAGTGAAAGAACTAACAACGCCAACAATTGGTTTTTATTCAAACGGCTTTTATCCTATACTACAGTTCACTTCTTAGGTGATCGAGCAAGTATTGCTCTCCTTGCTACTACGCTTGACGGAAGGAAAAAAACAAAGAATTTTTTGAAAAGAAAGCAGATAAGAATCAAGTAAAGTTGACGAGGTGTGCGAGAAATGGAAAGACAATACCATGTAGTGGATACGAACCACGGACCTATGTGATGGTTTACTATATCTACTACTCTACGGGATACTCTATACTATATCTACTATATCTGTCGATTGTAATATTGGTCTAAAAGTCCACTAAGAATTGCTTTTAGTGGTCCAAATTAAATGAGATTGATTTGGATGGGATTGGTATTAGCAAAGTGGCGCAACGTGTCATACGTATTCCATGATAAAATCTTGAATGATTACAATTACGTTGAGAACTTAATAGGTAACAGCATAAATCTTATATGGTTAAAAGTTGACAAAGCAAAAGAACTACTAGTGTATATACCACTCCCCAAAATCGACTTCAATGACAATTTTTCACTTTAATCCAAGTACTTATTCCGTTTCTTAACATAAAGGTGCTATAAAACATCTGGATACATTTCCAAAGTAAAGCTTTAACTTTACCGATAAAATTTATATCCTTTCCGTGAGTTATCATCATCATCATCAGCAGCAGCAGCATTGCCAGGTGCAATTGCCCTACATTTGGAACACTTTCTCCGCTATTTTATTGCCACTTTTTTTTCTCTCTCTTTCTGTTTTATTTTTATGAACAAAAATTCACCAAAGTCATCGTAAATCGTTAGATACAATGTAAATTGGTGAGAACTGAAGAGCAAGAACGGGGATAAAATTGTGTCTATGTAGGAAAAACTGCAGAAGTGGTGAACAAAACGGAAATTCTCACTTATGAATAGATAAATTTCAACTGCTTTTCGTCCATAAAATGGTGGGGGTAGGTGGATGTAATAGGTGAACGAATTTAAGGATTTGTTTTTTTGCTTTTCCATACTACCACCACCCGAAAATGTTCTTCCCTTTTTTTAAAAAAAAATTGTGTTATAAGTTCGACTTCTTTCCTTTATTACATTGAAGATGTGATAATGGCGGAGTCCTGATATAATGTTCTACTTCTAACTCTAAATGGTGAAATATTGCTCCTTTATTTACTGATGTGCGCCCTTATTTCTACGCCCTTACATTTTGTTTTTTTTAAGTAATTCGAAACGATTTAGAAAAGTGAGTGGAGTTTATTGTTTAAGAACACCAGAAAAAATATTGAAGGGGATTGTAATTGGAATTACGTGAAATGGCGAAAATTGTTATTTGAAGTACATACAAGAATTTAGGATCGTTTTATGTGGAAATTAAATGGAAAATTAGTCGTTTTTAATTAAAGGTAGGAATATTGATGCTCTATATCAAAAAAAATATCATTGAAAAGTGATTGAGTAATATTACGAAGATCTGCGCTAAAAGTATACGAAATGTTAGAAGCTGTCATTTTAAAAACAAGGTCTGATTACTCGAAAATAGTTTAGAAGATGGAAAGGATCCCTGCACAGGACGACTACGACTAAGTTAAAATGATTTCTAAAACATCCCATTCTCCTATGCGGTAGCGGGCGGATGTTCGATTTATTAAAACAATAGATACGCTAATACCATTTGCCTTTTACCATTCGACGCCACACAAAATATGAAGAAGAAGAAAGACGCGCCCGGGCAGTCTTTCACTTTTCTCGTTTGGTGCCGGTTTTTTTTTGAAAATAAAAATGGGGCCGAATGAATGCTGTAAGAAAAATGAATATTTTACAACATAAATTTTATTAAGCAGAGACAATGTTTATCTTTTTAATTATTTTTACATCAAAAGTAATTGTCTAGTGATGATAAATGTACAAGGATTTTTTTTTTGTACGCCTCTATTAATATATATCTTCAATTTTATAAGCATGAGTGAGAATTGAAGTTTTCTATGAGAAAAAAAACAAAAAAATTAAAAACTAATGGCTTTCTTAGAAAGCTTAGAGGGTCCTCTTTAAAATGCTTTTTTTATTTTTATTTTTGCGTCCATTTTAGGCAAGGATACTTTAGTTTTTCCCCGAACGCCTCGCTAGAAAATTTGAATTCAGCTTTTGGCGCGCTTAGATTTTTAAAATTTGCTTCTTATTTTTAAAAATTTTTTAGATTTTAGTAAAATTTTCCGCTCTTTCACATGGCGCTATTAGTTTTTCGATTTTTTTTATTTTTCGATATATAAAGCAAAAACCAAATTTTCGAATTTGTTTTCGAAATTGTGAACTTAGCATACACTTTAGAGCAGCAAAGATTTTTTATCGTTTTCTACGTCCAAAAAAGTACCTAAGTTCCAATTTTCAGTGAGATCACATTTTGTGCGAGCTTTCGGTCTAAATTTGGCTCTGACGACTGGGCTACTAACATTTGTCACATATTTTTATCAATACTTTCGCTAGGTTGTCAAATGATATGTGCGTATTTACAAGATTTGGATGGCGAAGTTGTAAACAAAATTAATGTATTACCTTTAACATTGACATTTAGATGAAAAATGAAAAATATGTTGTTATTCCAAAACTTATTTAACAAGTATATTGTTAAATTTAAGGGACCTGAAGTGGCAGCTATTGCAGTTACGATCTACCAAAATAATGACCCCTCTGCTAATTCTTTAACAACTCATGCGGACGTTAGATTACAAAATACGCCAACACTTAGTCACGATAAATCACCTATTCGTGAAGTGTGTGTATGCATATGTTTGGCAGAAAATGGACAAATGATTGAAAATTTCGTGGGAAACTATTGCTTGGCTGAATCCATAAAAGTTAACCTCATTTGGAACGGGTTTCATTCCAACGAGTATATTAGACAGTAGCAAAACTAATTAATTTAAGTTACTTGGCACACTTGCCGAAGTCTCTTCATTTAAACACAAAAAACGCCTTGACCGAATGTTATGATAATTTTTCAGATCAAATCTTCGTTAATTCACTTCGATCGGCACCTCAACGAAGTCGGTATCATATTTGGTTCGCGCGATATTGGGCAGGTACAAAAATCACGAACTTCGTTCAAACAAAAAAACGACTCGACCGATTTTTATGAAAATCTTTTAAGATCATATTTCCTTTAACACGCTTTGAATGGCACCTCAACGAAGTCGATATCTTTTTTGGTTCGCGCGAAATCGTGCAGGAAAAAATTACCACATACGTACGCACACACACACACATATTTCTTCTCAAATTTTTGCTTAACCTTGAAATGTGTAAATACATTGAAAATTTCGAATCCGATTTTCGGACCGATTAACAATAACTTCCTACTGGCAAGTTAAAAACTGATTTGAAATAAATGGTAGAGAATATCCTAAATAAATCTTGCTCATTTGATAAAATCAGCTAAAAAATGTCAGAGTTATTCAATGTTGAAATACCGAAGGTCTAGATGGCGGTCCCCATATATAAAATTTGTATATCAGTGTAGCTGTAATCGTCCCTACACTCCACAATTTATGATGTAGAAATTTCCCCGCTTATTAATGTCAGACACACAATTAAGTTCAACTAGTTCCATCAAAGTGGGGCACCCTTTTAACCGAAGGCACAAACTCTGCAAAACTTTCCCAAGATACAAAACGCAAAAGCTTCAGCCCAAGACGCAAACCAAAAGCTCGATTGCGCAATTTTGTGAAATATGTGGCCCAGTGCCCCTAGTGCTATACTACTTCCTTGCCCTTAAGTCTTTCTATTTTCTTCTTCTTCCCTATGTTCCTCCTTTCTTCTCTTTTCCACTTTCAATTATTCTTATTTTATGTTGTCTCCATTTCCAGGCAAGTATAGCGCAGAGTCTGACTAACAGGAGCAAGCCTACGCTAACAGACCCTGCGCGAGTCTTTATTTTAAACTCCAGTTAGTGTTTTCGGATGGGCTGTCATCCACCCGGGTCCCCTTAGAGGGTCTCTTTATCTCTTCTTCTCTTTCTCCTCTATGGTTACTTTCATCCAGTCTGCTTTGAGAGTCGATGATTGATATCTCTTTTTGATAGAATGGTATTACACGCCGTCATCTTTGCAAATTCAGTTTACAATATTATTATCCCAAGCTCATTAGGCTAGTTTAGTAAATGAGTAGAAGTAACGTACTAGTTGAGTAGAAAATCGTGATGATCACCAACCCTCTACAATTAAATGATCTACCACTTATTGTATAATCGTTGATAGTCGATAGACTATTGATCAAGTTAAAATGTCTTAACCCTATTTGTTTTGAGTATGGCGATCATACCTTAACAAGTATGATTAGCTTTCCAAAGTCTTATAAGGACACATATCACATAAGCAAGCTTTTTACTAAAGTCATAAAATATGATCGATATTGACGACTAAATAGAAAATAAAAAAATTACTAAAAATCAATTGAACAACAATTTGCTTCAGGAAGTACCTCGGTCATAAAGTTATAACATCCAAATTTTATCTATGGTACAACACTTCAAAACCCCTCGCCACTCTTCAAATTATTTCACCAAAATGCAGCTACTTATTCCCACTCAATTCATTTCCCTAACCCAATGTCAATATCCTCGTAATTTTTTTTATTTTTTTTATTCTTTTTCCTTTTTAAAGAAAATGTAGACGAGGGAAGCTAACTATTAAGCCAAAATAAAAAATGACACACCTCAAGAGACCCTCCTAAACAGTTTACTACTCTCTCTCCTCTACCTATATACACTTTCAATCTCTCTTATCCATTCAACTTGACTGACATTTCTCAATGGGGCCATAATTTTTCTCCACCATTTGTTTCAGTTGGTTTAACCTGATGTCTTCTTACTACTAACCCTCTAGCTTGCCATACCCCCATCCCCCATTCCCTTCTTTCACACAGGTTGAAGAGTGTCTCATTTTTCTTTCGATTGCAACAAGCTCACCCTTCTTTTCCTGTAAATCCTGTAAAGAAGCAGCAACAGCAACAACCATCATCATCCACCTGCCTTTGTCTGATAGGAGACTTATTCTTCTTCTTTATAAAAAAAATCCTTCTTAAGAATACCAATAATCTCAAGGGTGTCTTTTCACGGTCCGTTATGTATAAAAAAGACTCGAAAAATAAAAGGATGAGTCGGGAGAAAAATGGAGAAGAAGTAAAACAACCCCAAAAAGAAAAGTAGAAGTCATCAGAGGGATGGATGAGTGTGTCTGCATGCATCTATTTTCCCGCATTTCATTTTAGGTAGATTGTTGTGTGGGGTAGGTTTGGGGATGAATGGAATACAAGGAGGAAGACTCTGCCACTGTCTTCCAAGCAAAATAGATACAATTCCTGTGGGATAACTTTTCTTAAGGATAAATTTATTACTTTATCAGTAAGCGATGTAAGCTGATGTAAGTATGTGGCAAAAAAAAAAATAGGGGATGAATTGAAACAGATCACACATTGAGAATGATCGCTTCTTATTTGGAAGTGTATTTTATCCTTTAGGAAATCTTCTTGTATTCCCATTTCGCACAGCACAAAGTTTTTTATCAGGATTATTGCTTAACAGGTTTGGTCTTACCTATTGCCAGGACAACGCTTTAGGAATATATCTCAGAATTTTTCTGGATTAAAATGGATAAGACTTTTTGCTGTTTCAAATCTTAACTTTAAATCTTGAGAGCTGTAAAGGGATACTGGATCGAATTTCAGATTAACTGTTATTATCAAGTATATACTATTATGGAGGCCAAATAGTTCCATGAATTGATTAATTTAATTAACAGTAGTTCTATATGATACTAAGATTGTGCATGGAAAAAAAAGACTACCACCGACAATCAACTAGGTGTATACAAACGATCCTCGATCTATGTACCAATCGCTACTTTTTCTTTTCTTTCTTTCTTTTCCTTTCCAAGGAGAACCCCGGCCGCAATTTGGACTTATTGTACTCTTACCAGGTGGTAGATAAACTTCAGTTTTGTAGGCCAGACCACTTAAACAGTTTTGGGAGTCTGCTTCGAAAGCATGTCACTCAGACTTATTATGGTCACCGAACAGCGCTGCCCTACTTCTTGCTATCGGGAGACAGTCATAGAGAACATGAAGGGCAGACTGTCCTCGTGGAGGCAAAGCCAACAGATTAGGTGCTCTGCCCTTGCGATCTTAAATTGATTTTATTTTAAGCAGCAGTGGCGAGTGACCAGTGCCATAGCATCCTTCAGCATGGACAATGAAACCAATCGACCACTTATAGCAAATAATTTCAACCTAACTACAAAACAAGAGGCCCTAAATCTACGTAAGCTGGGATTGGTATACTCCGTCTCCACCAGGGATGGCCTGGTGCGTATTAAAAGGAAGCAAGATGAGCGCTTTGCTATAGTGCCAGATGTTTCCCAATTACAATGCCCGTATGTGGAAGCATTGGAGTCACGCGCTTCAAGCGTCTGATGATTATTTTTGTTTTCATTTCTATTTTTTACACGACTGCCCCAAAAAAAGGAGTGTAATGTGTTTAGGTTTGTTCTGTGTATGTACGTTGTTTTGTACCACCATAACTTCTTAACGCCTGAACGGATTTAGATGGATCGGGTACCGTTAGAATCGTTTAATGAGTCTGAGTAAGATAGGCTAGGTTAATTTTTAAAAAAACAATATGGCGGCCGTCAGACACAATTTACGTCACGCTCAATTCTGTTTTTTTCTGATTGGGTCAATATGGGTGTTTGGAATCTTAAACTTTCTAATTAAATTATTTTGCTCATGTTCATTTATTCCTAACTTTATCATACATTAATATCAATTCACACTTATACATTTAACTTTCATTTTCATTTTCCGTAATTTTCAGATTTATACATACTTAAAAATCTTGCCTGTATTTACTTTAATTCAATGTTTAATACATGAAAACCATTGCTAAATCAAGTTACGGTAAAATTGTATTCTTTTTTGCACTGATATCGAGTTATCAGAAATTTTCTGCAAAAATTAACTCTCACTCTTGTATCAACTACCATAGTGAAAAGGTCAATAAAAGTTACGATAAATATCAATCTATCTTTTTATAACAATCGAAGTATATCGAAGTAAAGGTGAAGTAAGGTGAAAGTTTTTTAGATGCTTGAATAGCAAAAGGGATTAAAGAGCAACGAGCCGCTCTTCAAGATAGCCCTAAACCTGGTTTTTTAAGGTGCGAAACCCGTTATCCCACTTGGAGTCAACGAGCACACTTGGTCCTTCGATTTGGTACAATGGGTATCAAACGAAAGTTGAAATTGAGACGATTTCAAATATTTTAATAGATATGTGTTAAATAAATGCGAATTTTATGCTTAAATAAAATTAAATTACTCGAAACGTTTTATAATTACCCGATCACCATGAATGAACATTTAATAGTTAAGCCTAGTATGCTGTTTAAGCAAAATTAAAATTTCCTATACAAACTCTATGTAACACCACTGCCTCAAAAAGGAGTGTAATGTTTTCAGGGTTCATGTATGTATGTTTGTATGTTTCTTTGTTCCACCATAACTTCTAAACGCCTGAACGGATTTAGATGGCTGGGGTACCGCTAGAATCGTTTAATGAGTCCGAGTAACATAGGCAATAATAATTTTTAAAATAACAATATGGCCGCCGTCAGACGCAATTTACGTCACATTAAATTTTTTTTTCGGATTGTGCTAGATAGAGCTGTTCTAGATCTAGGCTCTAAAATACGTCGCGCTTAGTCGCTTAAGGAAGTTAGAAGGTTTAGCTATTAGCTATTTGGATCCTTGTAAAGTTATTCACGAGCCTCATGATTAAAAATCACTCAAAGAGTTAGATCGGCTCACAAAGCTCGACCAATGAGAGCCAATGGAATTTTCGCTCAAATCGATATATACTAATTGATCAAAGCACCACTTTTGCCTAATCTGTCGGCGTGTCTAAATTTAGCTGGAATAAATCAAACTTCGATAACTTTACTTTGGCATTAAAACTGAATCTCAATAGTTGTAAGTCCTATAATAATGAGAAGTAAAATCAAATCACTTAATAAAAACTACATTGGTTTACGAATTATAATCACTAAAATACCATAAAATAAAAAACAAAATAATTAAAAAATTAAAAAACACGACGTCCCCCCTGTGACAAAACTAAAAAGCCAAAAACCAAGTTTTAAGTACTAATGTAAGACAGAAACACGATATAGAAGACGTTGTTCTCTTAATATAGTCAATGTGTGTATAATAAATATATAAGATATTGTCTAACTACTGTAGAAAATATTAACTTTAAATAGTCATTTTTTTAAGTATCACACAACTATAGTATAGGTATAATCTGTATTTTTGCAGTCGGGGTACAAATGTTACAAAATCACTAATTAAAATGGTACCCCGACTGCAAAAATACAGAAGCCCTTCCGATGGGTTCTGCTTTCGGTGCGTTGACTCTCTCGAAGTAATCACTTCTTTGAACTTAATCAAATCCAATGCGACTGGTAGTGATAACAGTTCGCCTAGATTTCTAAAAATGCTCATTCCTCGTCTTTTACCTATTTTAACTCACATTCTCAACTCCTGCCTCACGGTATCTAAGTTTCCCTCGACCTGGAAGCATGCCTTCCCATGTGCCCTTCTCCAACCAGTCCCTCCGATTTTCGGCCTATCAGTATTCTTCCATTTCTGGCAAAGGTCCTTGAAAAGCTGATAGCTACTCAAATAATTGCGTATTGTGAACGTCACAAACTTATAAATTTATGGTAATCTGGCTTTCGCAAACATCACAGCTGCGAAACTGCTCTTCTTAAAGTCACGACTGATATTCGCAACTCCCTCGATATACATGACATTTGCTGTCTATTGCTGTTTGACTTTTCAAAAGCTTTCGATAGCGCCAATCACGCCCTGCTTCTGCGAAAACTGGCCTCACAAGCTCATTTTTCTCTTTCTGCTCTTAAAATTTGCAAAGTTTCTTATCGAACCGCTCTCAAAAGGTTAAACTAGGTGGCTGTAGTTACTCAAGTGCTCTACTCCACGGTGGCGTCCCCAAGGCTCCATTCTTGGACCACTTTTATTCAGTATTTTTATTAACGATCTTCCCTTAGTAGTAAAATATTGTAACATTCATATGTATGCAGATGATGTGCAGCTTTATCTCCCTGCGCCAAGAGAACAAATACATATGTGTGTGGAAAAGCTTGCTGCTATCTTACGTAATGTATCTTACTGGTCGTCATTAAATTTACTGCAGCTAAATCCTGCGAAGTCCCAGTGTATTTTTTTCTCTCACTCTACTACTGTTCGCCCTGATTTCTCTGCTATCGCGTTAAACTCGGTTCCTCTTGTTTGCGTTGATAAAGCTAGAAACCTTAAGGCCCATTCAGATCCAGTAGCAGCAGCGGCAGCAAGCTTAGTTTTACTAGCATTCGCTGCTGCTTTCGTTGTCATGTGACCACCATTAGCCAATAGGAACTTTTTACTGCCGCTGCTGCTGCTGGATCTGAATGTGCTTTTAGGGTGGTACTGAATAGCAGCATGACCTGCTGCGATCACATTAGTTTCATTGTTGGTAAAACCATAGACAAATAAAAGGAAAGATATTCCATTTCATACAAGAAAAGTGTGCAGGTTCCTGTTGAGAGAGCTTTCCTATTTCCTCCATTTAAGCTTCCTCCAAGCGAAAGCTGCCCCCGCTAAATATTTATTTTCGGTGGCACTGTCAAGATATTTGAGTAAATCGTATCTGAAGAGAGTAAATGGAAAGAAAAGAGCTAACGATGCATGGGAGCATGGGAGCATGGTTCTTGTAGAGCTATTCGCGTTTGCGCTTGTTTTTTTTACAGGTTTTCTCATTTATGAAATATCGGCATGTACGAATGTGTATATTGTATTCTAGGTAAATTTTATTAAAGGGATTTGTTGGCGGAAATAAATGTAAACAAGAAGGAAGCTATTAAATGCATTGTTTGATTTTTTGTTTAAATGACAAAAATCAATTACATATTTTTAGAAGTTTGAATATTTTGTTTTTTCAGGTCTGACTTTTCGGTTTCTACTACTTTGCAAAAGTTAGTAAAACCGTGAGTTTTGTGCGAATTTTGATTTTGTTTTGATTTATAACAATGATTTCCGCGATGTGTTTATTTTGCAGATTTGGGAAAGTATTATTTTGATCAAAGATTCACAAGCAAATTATCTCGTTTTACAAGGATTTCAAGATGTGAAATATCATATCATGAACAAATTTAAAAATATGAAAGTGGAAATTATTGCTTTATGGGTATTCGTGGCCATTCTCATTTAATAGTGCAGCCAATACAAGAATTCTATCTTAGGCACTAGGAAACAAATCCAAATAACTTGAATTTTTCTTATCTTTATTATGATGTTCTACTGACATCCTGGAAAGAATCCTAGTTTCAGCGGTCCCGTTTTCTTTTATTGGGGTAAATTTTAACTTGACGTAATTAATATCGAGAACCATTTTACTCGTAAAACGTGCGGGGAAGTTTCGGTGTCCCTCTAATACTTGTAGTTTGTTGAAAATAAATACTCTTTTTCCACACCACCGCAGGGGTAGAGTATTAAGTGCGTTTTTTAAAGAGGTTTCCCCAGTAAGCCTAATCCACAAAAACACTTTCAGCGTTACATCCCTTACAGGCATTTATTTAGTTGAGTAAATCCGACATAAAAATGTATTTTTTAAAAGCAATTCTCCAATTTGCTATTCACACTACTACTCCTAAGAATTTGAGGTAACAACTTTCTGTCGAAATCCAATATTGTCCTGTTCATTTTGTCTAAAATCGGCGAAATCGGTAAATTTCTACCGCTCAAAATATTAAAATTTATTAAGTAAATATAAAAAACTTATAGAAAAGTTGAAGAGCAGCAGCAAAGAAGATAGAACTAAGAAGGTGAACCTAGAAGGAAGAATATGTCGAAAGAACTATCTCAGTAGAATAGTCAAAATACCGCTAACTTCTTTAATTGCCTCCGCTCCATATAACTCAAAAAAGTGCAATTTTACAGGAGAGACTTTTTAAGATGAAAAATGCTGAATAATAGAAACTTTATTTATTTTGATTAGTTAGTTATTATGACTTATTAGTTATTGTGATGCAATTATTAATTAATTATGGTGCTTTTCGATAAATTTATAAAATTACACCAAAAAACCGCAGTCATCCCCTAGATTTCACTACCCTTTTTTGAGTTGTGCGTTATTTCAGAAAAATTCATTCAAACATTCACTTTACAGGATGAAAGTAGACAGATAATGCATATATGTATTCTATACAATAAAACGAAATTTGAAATTTTTTGAGTTGTGCACATCAATGCAAAACAGCGATATGTAACTAAAAATTCAAAAGCTTTTTGCACTATGATACTTTCTAACAAGTAAAATAAAAAAAGATGGAGTAATGAAGAAAGATCGTTAGCTTTGAATTCCCATTACAAATCTCCTACAACTTACAGGTATAATGTACAGATAATTTAAACATAAATTTACCATCTCTGACCTCTGCATCGTTGGCAACTAATTAAAAATATTCAACTTGGTTTTAATAACATGGTTGCAGAAAACCTTAAGAAGATTGTTTCGTATTGGGATGAAGAAATGAGGCACGCTGTGTTAATATTCGATGAAATTAATATTAGAAGTGAGTTAACATATGATCAGGTAACAGATGAAATAGTAGGTTTTGTAGATATAGGTGATTTTAGAAATAAAGAACCAGCAAAGTATGTTTCTGTTTTTATGGTCCGAGGTTTATTTTCTAATTGGAAATTTATTATTAGTTTTTTTGCCACCGATAAACCAATTAACAGTAAAGTATTAGCCGAAAAAGTGAAGTTGAATTTCGACTACTGTTGTGAACTTGGGCTTAAAATCCGAAATATAACCTCAGATCAGGCTTCTAACAATCGTAGTTGAATTAATTCTACCGGAGTAACGGAAAACGACCCAATGATGTTCTGCATTTGTTCAAATCAATACTTTAATATTAAAAGATATTCAGTGTGAAGATGGAACAGTTAGTTGGAACTGTGTTAAAGAACTAAAATGGTGCTGAAGTTAACTTCAAAACATGTATGGCCAAATACTTGTGAAAAAATTAAGGTTTGTTATGTTCTTCAAGTTTTAAGTAACACAGTTTGTGCTGCCCTTAAAACTGCTTTGGAATTAAATTTGCTTAGCCCTAATGTTTCATCGGTTACACTTTCTACTTACGTTCTCAATAAATTGTTCTATTGTCTCAATAGTAAAGAACATTTTAGTAGAAATTGGTATAAGTGTGGATTAACTCAAACAAATACTCCAAGGAAATATCTTTCTAAAATGCTACATTACATCCAATCAATTTCATTTGAGAACAAAAACAAAACATTTAGATTGTGGGATTGATTTTGACTCTAAAATCCATTATTCTTTTAACTGATGAAATATTAAACGAGTTTCCCAATAAACATTTCGTTCTGACATCGAAATTTAACCAAGACCCAACCTACTTTCCTTAGTACGATCAAGAGGGGGCTTCAGTAACAACCCGTATTTATATAACTTCTATAGTATCATTTGCAAAATTATATCGAACAAAATTTGATCTATATCTTCCCGTTGGAAGAATTGTGACGAAGATAGTCAGCAATTTATAGCTATTGACTCATTTAGTGATGGCAAAACCATAAATAATAATTACGATCATTGTATTTTTACTGGAGGATCGGACGATTGGTGATGTCACTAATGAGGGTCACGAAGTTAGCAATATAATCGATTCAATTGTTTTGTTTGTGGCATTCACTTCAATTTAAAGATAAGAGCTAATTTAAAAACTATTCCAAGTAAAAAATTATACAATTCTAAAAGGGAAAATTGTTTCGTCAAATTCTTAGGAATAGAAGCGTGAATAGCAAATTGGAGAATTGCTTTTAAAAAGTACAATTTTATGTCGGATTTACTCAACTAAATAAATGCCTGTAAGGGATGTAACGCTGAAAATGTTTTTGTGGATTAGGCTTACTGGGGAAACCTCTTTAAAAAACGCACTTAATACTCTACCCCTGCGGTGGTGTGGAAAGGAGTATTTATTTTCAACAAACTACAAGTATTAGAGGGACACCGAAACTTCCCCGCACGTTTTACGAGTAAAATGGTTCTCGATATTAATTACGTCAAGTTAAAATTTACCCCAATAAAAGACAACGGGACCGCTGAAACTAGGATTCTTTCCAGGATGTCAGTAGAACATCATAATAAAGATAAGAAAAATTCAAGTTATTTGGATTTGTTTCCTAGTGCCTAAGATAGAATTCTTGTATTGGCTGCACTATTAAATGAGAATGGCCACGAATACCCATAAAGCAATAATTTCCACTTTTCATATTTTTAAATTTGTTCATGATATGATATTCTACATCTTGAAATCCTTGTGCTTGTGAATCTTTGATCAAAATAATACTTTCCCAAATCTGCAAAACAAACACATCGCGGAAATCATTGTTATAAATCAAAACAAAACCAAAATTCACACAAAACTCACGGTTTTACTAACTTTTGCAAAGTAGTAGAAACCGAAAAGTTAGACCTGAAAAAACAAAATCTTCAAACTTCTAAAAATACAGTACATAATTGATTTTTGTCAATTAAACAAAAAATCAAACAATACATTTAATAGCTTCCTTCTTATTTACATTTATTTCCGCCAACAAATCCCTTTAATAAAATTTACCTAGAATACAATATACACATTCGTACATGCCGATATTTCATAAATGAGAAAACCTGTAAAAAAAGAAGCGCAAACGCGAATAGCTCGAGAAGAACCATGCTCCCATGCTCCCATGCATCGCTAACGTTTTTCTTTCCATTTATTCGCTTCAGATAAGATTTACTCAAATATCTTGACAGTGCCACCGAAAATAAAGATTTAGCGGGGGCAGCTTTCGCTTGGAGGAAGCTTAAATGGAGGAAATAGGAAAGCTCTCTCAACAGGAACGTGCACACTTTTCTTGTATGAAATGGAATATCTTTCCTTTTATTTGTCTATGGTAAAACCTACGGACTCCTGTCGAAGCTTCGTCACCACTGTGGCTTGCTGAAAAGGGCTGTGCGTATGAATTTGCTAAAAGCCTTACTAATGCATGGCCTTTCCATCTTTGCCTCTCTCGATTCTTCTTGCGCCCATAAGCTTGAAGTAGCATTTAATGATTGTGTACGTTTTGTTTATAACCCAGCGGGAAATAAAGCAAGTGCTTCCACTGGAAGCTTTAGTGATGCGCTTCTAGAGTATTTCGTATCGGAAGTAGGTTTGCTGCAAGCTGCGAATTCTCTTGGTACATGACAATTCCCTGTGGATTTGCTTTGATTTCAGTTTTCATAGGTCTGAGCAACTAATGAGTAGTGATTTGTGAAGGAGCATAACTGGAAATTTTTGTGTGAATATGAAAATGTTCTTTATGTCTAATGCTCAAAAATGCTCTGTTTTTAAGTATGAAATATTTACTCTCTCTTCAGCTCTTTTCCTTCCTCTTTAATTAAAAAAAAGCTTAAAAGCTTCGCATATCCAAACAGAACCATAATCGCAAGTGCTTCCCGCTACATCCATTTCACAAGCTTCAGAAGCGCGTTTAAGGAAAGAAAGGGGAAGCGCATCTTTCTGATGACATCCCCATGTAAAATTGCAATGAAGTGGAATGGAACAGGCAAGCACTCCGTGCTTCCAAAGAAGCGCATTAACTGCCGTGTGGAAGCGCTCTTCTTCCCCGCTGGGAAGTTACGCCGATACGACCACATTTCACCTTACTTGAACTCCGTTTTGGGCTGCTCTCTAAGTGACTATGGTGAATATAGGCTTCTGCGACTGTTTCACGATATCCTACATGAGCGCAAACCTCCATACCTCAACCAGTTTATGCAGCTTTCGCAATCCCTCAGAAATAATAATTTAATAATTAATTGGTCAGCGTTCTTTCTTTGTCTTCCTAGCTCAGCTTTGGAATTCTCTTCCTGTTGACTTACAACGTATCGATTCAATGGGCATTTTCAAGAAGCGTCTTTTTGAATTTATTACTACTAGGGCAGATTAGAGCATGAATATACAAATTTTTATTTTAGTTTATTGCATTTTTTTATTTTATTTTGTTTTCTTCTTTTCATTTTTTTTCTTTTTGTTTTTTATTTCTTGTTTATTTTTAAGTTTTTTTTTTGCTCTTCTTATTTTTCTTTATTAAGTTTACCTTACGTTATGTCCAATTTTATTAAATAATGTACTAATTTTTAGAATTAAAATCTTTGTACATGTTTTGAAATTAAATCGTTTTTGCTGTGCCTTATTGGGCAAGATACGCCGGTGGATAGGTTTTTCGAAAGTTTTGACCATATCGTCGATTGTCTCTGCAAGATATACCATTTGCAGTAGGGGCTCTCTAGACAGCCTCGTTCTCATGACCTGACTAAACTTATTCCAGTCAATCTTTCTACTCCTTAAGTCCTTCAATACGGTTAAGGATCTCATTTCTAGAATAGTTCGGATATTTTGATTATCCTTATGGAGGCTCACTTCTATTGATCTTTGATCTTCATTCTTTCCGTACCTCTTGTAATTATACACTATTATACGGTTGAACGTGCTAAGAAACTTATTCTTTATTCTTATTTCTTTTGAGGTCTTAAACGAAAGAGAAATGTATTGTCAGGAATGACTATGGATCACCGCTTACTCTTATACACAATTCCATCTTGAAATAATACAAGACTAACATCGAGAGCATTTCTTTATGCAAACTCTGCATTGATCCCATTTCCTTTTTTAGTTACTCTAGCAAATTGCAGAGTTACATTCCCAATAGGAAATAGACGTGCCCACGAATCAATTTTTCATCATCCTCTCTCTAAAAAATCTCTCAAAAAGACAAACAAAATCCATCAAGAACCAAAAAAAACAAAAACTAGAGAAACTTTGCTTGGTCTTACTTTATCGAACGAGGAAGAATGTCCTACTGCGTGTCAAATCACCAAAAATTGTGTCCACTTGTGTCTAAAACCAGCAAATGTTTACCTACAAAGTTTCCATTACAGCCCCTCGATGTGCTCCACTCTGTTCGTCCTTAAAATTCTTGTTTGTCCTTCTTCAAATTGATTTCGTCCGCATTTTTTTTTGTTGGTTATCTGCATTTCCTACTACCGTCGAAAAAAAAAATAGCAAAATTTTGGTCCTTTTTAGTAGGTAAGACGTCCCCCGTTCACAACGAACCGCAGAAGGACTGTTTTCTGTAGCATATATACTCGTAGTAGTTGTATCATCAGCTGAGGGTAGCCAGTCCCCAAGGCAAGCCGAAGGATATGTGAAGTTTATTTCTGTGCCATCCCTTGTACAGTGATCTGTTGATTTTGCTGTTTTTAGGGGTGTTATGCTGTTCCCTCATTTAATCAACTTTTGTGTCAGGTCTAAATAAAAAGTGTCCCTTTTTGGGTGGTGGGGGGTGTACACGATGGTGGGTCGAGAGTTTTCTGTGTGTATATTTCTTGGTAGTCTTTCTTCACATATCCGCAGGGGATGTAGAGGTTGCCATATTGGTTGGGCAGTAGTAGGTAGGTAATGCGACGGTAGAAACGATGATATATGATTTCCTAAAAACGGATTTTCAGTGGATGGATGCCCTCTCACCTCGAGGCAGTACCCTCTATATATATAGATATAATATACCGGTGTTGGTGCAGATAAGAAACCGCTGCGAATGGCACGTTTCAAAAGGAATCTAAGGAGAAAATTTATCATAGCACCAGGCAACACTACTACTGGAATTTCTTATGAACGATGAAGAAGAAGAAGAAAACCAAGAAGAAAGGATCCTTTAAGGACACGGTGGTATGCGATGTAAGGAGATAAAACTTACTTTTTGGTGAAAAGGAAGGGGGATTCGGAGTGCGGGAGGGTGGCAGGGGAGGTGGGGCATTCCTGGTATCCTATTATCGTCTCTGTTTGTCCTCCTTAAGAGTACCTACAAAAAAATGAGGTTTCTGCCGTCTCCTTAGGCCCATCTGGAAATTCAAATGCCTCGTGATTGATGTGATCCTATTTGTGCGTACCAAATCGACCCTTAATGCCGTCCCCGCCAACCCTCTACTCTCCCTCCTCCCGCCATATCATCGGTCTGTTTTCGTCCTTTCTTCATCGGTTTCTCATGGATGTTGTGTGGTTGGTGTGCACCTATTTCTGGATGGTGTGCTGCTGCCGCCGCTACGGTGTGTTCACCATCATCCCATTTTCTCGTCGTCGTCGTCGTCTAATCCCCACATTGAGTTTGAGTAATGATGTGAATAGAAATTCCTTTTGGTTAGGTGCTTCAATCCCTCATCCCCTTTCATCTACACCCTGTTTCATTTTTGGCATGTATGTGTGTGTGTGCGTATTTTATTGGCTCACAAATCCGCATTTGTTGTTGCTGTTCTTCATACCCCATCAGCGGTGAAAACCACCAGTTTCTGGATTTTTTTTTGGGTAATGGAAGGAGTTGTAAAGAATTCGTCGTGCTTAAATCTAACTAGAACGGGAACGGGGGTGGAATTGTGTGGGGCAGAGGAGATCCGATATAGGTGGTTGGGGTGAGTTTTCAAGGTGATGTCGCACAGGTAATGGGGCAGCAAATAATTTTACATTATAAACAACACGACACAGAGTGACGGCATTCGAGCATTCTATCGAAGATGTTCATGGTGAGTGCTTACCACCAGACTTGAATAGAGTGCTCCATTGAGGGTGGTTTCCCCTTGCGGATTGGTTTGTTCGCTTCCGTTTTTGTTTCTTCAGTACACGGAGACGGCAGCGTCGATCACCCACCCACACTCTTCTACTTGCGCCCTTACAGAGAGTGGTAGAAAAAAAAACATTGTCGTTTTTACTTTCGAATTTCTTCGATGGATTTAAGACGGAAAGGTGACACCTGTTTACAAACAAAACGACATAAACAACAACAACAACAACAGCGAAAAACCACCCTCTCGGTATGGCGGTGCTGCTGCCTGCTGCTGGTATGTTTGTGAGTGGAGCGAATTTTCCACCTGCGGCAATTTTGAAATATTAAACACGTAGATTCGTAGCGCGCCCTAACCACTTCACCATCGTTATTGGTACGACCTCAATGTTGTATTATAGAGCGGGTACACTGCGGCGGTGGGTGTTTTGCAGTGTTGCGGGACGCGCACAACAACAACAACAACAACAACAAAAACGAATAACATTTTTCATAGAAAGTTTCTCTTTGCCACATTCGAGTGTTGATTTTGGTTTCACTAAGAGCAGTAAGGGTAGTAAGTAGTAGAATGTGTACTTTTTTGGGGAGGGTGAAGGGTGCGGGTGGGGGTTTGATAGACGATTCGAGGGTGGGACAGCGCTTGTTGAGGTATTTTTGTGGCAATCGTAAATTTTAGGATAATAAAGTGTGACTTGAGAGATGAGACTTAAAAACATTTTGTTTTCAACCAAAAATTGTTTGGGGTGAGCTTTTATAGCGTTTTGTGGTTAGAACTGTGATAATCCAAGATTAGTTTATGTTAGAAGCTGTAGTAAACAGAAGGCTCAAAACTTCACTTTGAATTATTATTTCTTGCTTCAGTTTGTTTAGCTCTTAAACACTGTGCACTAAATGTTATCCAGCAGCAGCAGTGTAGTTAGTGTACACAAGACGAAAGCTTTTTGGATGATATTCAGGACTACTTTTTAAGTCGGTAAATGGATTCGGGCGCCTACGCAAATAACGAAGGCATATATTGTCCTCCTCAGCAGTTTGCAACTTTAACATTTGAGATTCTAATCGTTTATCGAGCTAGTAGTAGAGCTACGTTGGTACTAGCACAGTTGTGGGTTTGTGTTTTGACTAAGGCTGTTTTCGTGATATGGTGGTGGCCCTGGTGTGAGCTTAATTCAGGACAATTACAATTATCTTTATGAGCTTTGGGTGAGCTTAGAAGCCTTGGGTGAGCTTAGAAGCTTTGGGTGAGCTTTAAGATTTGTTCTGCTTCCCTCTCCTAATAACCCACACATAGTCATCTATAAAATCTCATGCCCAAGCGATGTGACTAAGCTCTTAGTTCCTATTTCTCAACTAATCTATACGCAATGGTGTATTGTATTTATGTTTAAAAAGTCATCAAGAGTTTTAGACCTCGAAGAAATTCTACAGCGAATTTATATGAAATTTTGTGTAAACCGTGATCATACAAATATATCTCCGCAAGGTGACACGATACTGCAAAAGTTTTTCAAAGGAAAGTCAAGGCTGCTGGTCTCTTTAGCGACATGATTAAGACGTAGAAGAGAGGGGAATAAGCACGCGTGTGAGTAGTATAGCTACAAAAAGGCAGTGTGAGCCATTGGCATACATATTCCGAGACAAAACGGATCCTTTCTGCGCATTCATCGAGTTAAGCTCAATACTCTGACTTGATATATCATATTTTGAGAGCACCTTGGTTCGGCTACTTCTTTAGACTTCAACAGACTACAATGCACGGAAATTTCTAAGAACTTTGTTTTTTGTACATTTAATTTTGCTGCTCGATTCTGCAAAACTATGATCTTTTCTTTAATTGATAATGCTGATGTTTATTCTAATATCGACATCATCTCTTGTTTCGATTCTAGGTCATCGTAGCTTTGAGGGCAATGAAAAGGCGGATACCCTAACATAGTAGTAGGACTATGAGGGAACGGGGCCATCTATTTCACGATATTGCGCAATAATCTGTGTTTTCGTTTGTATCTTGGGCTAAAACTTTTCAGGTTTGTGTCTTGGGAAGCTTTTGCGGTTTATGCTTTGGATTGAAGGGGTGCGCCACCTGTGTGGAACTAGTTGAACTTTGCAGTGCGAAGTCTTGGGTGCGATCTTGTGGGTTGGGTTGGGTAAGAGAGATGCTCTGTATGCGAAGGTCTCTTATTACCTGCCAGTAGTGGTAATTACCACTACACCTGTGATTGTTCAATAATATAGAAACTCATCGTCAATTTTCCTAGGGATGGTGCTTGGAAAATATTTCTTCTAGCTTTCTTATAAACTATTTAAAATTTGAATTTATACTTTTATTACATAGAAGTAACCTTTAAATTAGTGTCCTAGTGTAAATGATTTTTATGTAATTAACTTTGGAAATATACCTGTTTTGAGTTGAGTTGAGTTGATATCTTGTGGGAGGTGTGCTGTTAGGGTGTCTTGGGTGGCTTTCATGGACGACGGGAGTCTTGGTGAGATCTTGTAGAGTCGCCAAAAGTTACCAATAATAATAATAAGAACTATATTCCATTTATGCGGGATTTGGGGCTCCAGATTTAAATATTTACGCAGTGTGAATGTTTCATCATTTCTTAGCCCTTTCCCTGGTTTAATTATTTCTACATCCTTTGGCTCACGTTTTCCTGATGCTATTTTTAACTTTTATATCCAAAACCCAATCACTTTTGGTCAATGTTGCAAGTTGTGCTTTTCTCTATTCGGGGGCTTCGGTAGTCTAGGGAGTAAGGCGCCTGGCTACTATCCGAGAGGTCCCACGTTCGAATCCCGGCAGAGCCCCACAGTCATTCGCCTTTCCCACCTTCTTTCTTCTTCCCCCTTTACATTCCTCCTGTCATAGCCTTCCGCTAGCACTGCCCCGCTCCACCAAGCGCATGTCATCGGTTGTTTGATGGGATTCACCTCGTTTCAGGAGGCATAACACTCCAGCGAGTTGTTTCTCATTGCCCCGATGCCAGAGTCGGGATAGAAATGATTGGGGTTAGGTGGCTGTGGCAGTTTCTTCCTACTTCTCTCTTCCCCTTCACTATCTATCGACTAGGGCTTGCTGTTTGACATTGCACTATACAAAGAAAATAGATTGTCGACAGTACAAAGGGCTTTTCCTGAGCTCTACCTTTTTCGAGCGAATTTGAAACGCGCCGAGCATTTCTGGTAGCGCGGATTTAGGTATTTTGCAACTAAGCCGTTTTTCCCAAAAAATTTTCAAAAATTTAAAAACCAAAAAAATAATTTAAAAAACAGCAATTTTATGATTGGATATTGTAAAATGAGTCTTAGAGCATACGTAAAAAAATCAGGACTAACAAGGGAGTTTTTTTGGCGCTGCGCTGCAACAAATTTTATTTTTTAAATTCACTTACATAATTGCAAAGTACATTAAGTATGCAAAAACTATTTGACCGACAGTGATCGGGTTTTCGATATCTTTTCTTGGCATAACTTTAAAGTGAGGAAACGAAATCAAATTTCAAAAATCAAACTCCCGCTAAGTTTTAGCAAATCTAATAACGAACAAAACATGTCCAACAAACTTTTCTCCGAGAAGCCTTCGTTAAGAGATAATTATCAAGAAAGGTAAAAAAACAAGGAATTTTTTGTGAATTTTTCAGTTTTTGGGCTCCCATAAATTTTCCAGGAGTTTTCATGTTTGCGCAGTCGCTAGATATTGTTGGGGATTTCATTTCTGACCAATTCCACCAAAAAAATCCGTTACATCACCACTGGAAATGCTCCAGCGCCTGGACTATTAATATATTAACGATGTATTGTCTCTGTGGGCCGGTTATCTAGTCTTCAGACATCGACAAGCTTTTGCATACTTTTAGGAACTTTTATATTAAACATATTATTTATATTGAACTTTGCATATGTTTAGTATCACTTTTTTAAATATACATATATTACTAAATTATGTGAAAATGGTTTAGTGGAAATTTTAGTAATAGACAAATACCCTTTTCCGAGTATGTTATTCCAGAGCAGCGTGCTGAAAAATAACCCATCAAAATCACACATCCTTGTGCTATACTATATATTAAACACCATAATTCTAATCTTGAATAAGCTATTATTCCTTGGTTATGTGGTGTATCGAAAACTTTCTCCCTGTAACAATATTTAAACTCAATCACAATACATTATCATGTTACACACTCTATTTACGTTGATCCAATCTCCATCTATAACATCCCCATAATCTCAAATATATACAGGATATATAGGATATAGTATAGAATCTGGATTTAGTCTAATTTAATGGAACCAATATTAAGCCTTAACTTGTCAAAGTCGAAACAAGAACTTTTCACTTGTATGTATGTATTTATTTTTTGTTTGCCTGTTGTTATGTTTTGGTTCAATTTCCCTAAAATTGCCTAATATAGAAAATACAATTCTATAATACACAACGAATGTCCGGTATAAACCTGGACAATAAGACTATAGAAACCAAAAAGGCGTATCGAGTTAAACGATGTGTGTTATCCTGGTTATCCTGGATATAAAATTCTCAAATGCTATGCTTTTTTCCAATAACATTAATTCAATACATTTACAGTAAATGGATTGTGAATGGAATTGTAGTATGGTGGAAGAGAGACCGAAAAAAAACGGAAGAAGGATTTTTTTAAGATATGTATGTATGGATGTAGGGATGAGAAGAAAAATCTGAAAATCCCCTTTAATATGAATGAAACAAAAACATTCAAGAAATCCATGACCTAACAAGAAAATTCCATTAGGAAGCAAAGATTCTCTCGTCTCCTAATAAACAGTCATGAAGCCGGCCCACCAATGTCCCTGAATTCCAAAACTACTTAGCAATTGTGCGATCTCCTTTTTTTCTCATTTTCGATTCGAAGGCTACATAAGAGCTTCTATGGATATTTGTGTTGTGGGGGCTGGAGGGTTGGAGGTTGGTAGAGAGTGGGTGAGAGCTCTCTACCATCAACAACTTCTTTCTCTTTGTGTGTTGAAATGGAGAAAATTGAATCACAAAACGAGGCGACGACGAGTCCTCAAGGAGTCCAAAGGCAACGAACAGCGATAAATATTCTGAGGTAATTGCATTCGGGGTAAAAGTGTGCGTCGGCACGTTATTCATTGGAAGACGATGCTGGTAACGACTTTTCCCTTCCATTGATATCATCCACCACACACCGGAGACCAAAAAACCCCACCCTTTTATTCATGTTCTTCTATACTTTTTGCTTGTGGTTAATCCCGCTTACGCCCCCGCCGGGCATTCCACTAATCCTGTACGATTTTGCACAGACAGTCAGGCAGACAGACATAAGTTAAGGATGCACAGAGAGAATCACCCTTTTCTAAAAGGGTGGTTTTCATTATTCTGAGTGTTTTTATATTGTAAACACCCACCCATTGGCATTTTGGACGTTTTGGCCATCCCATCGTAAGTATGGCCTCCCAACCCTCATTCAAATAAGCCCTTCCCGATAATGACTCTGCACTGATAGCAGAGATATGATAAGATATATCCAATTTCAGTGGCCAAAGAAATGGAGCAAGTAGATACACGTATACATTTACCCATCGACCCTATATCTACCGATAACCATCTACTAATACAAATAAAAATTTCGTCTAACCTTACCCATGGTTAGTTTGTGTTCTGGCAAAACCATTTAGCTGACAGTTGTGGTAAATAGCGAGTAACCGAGAGAAACTTTAAGAAAATCATTGAAAATTGGGTGGAGGCAAAATGGGTGCAGCTGGAGAAAAGTTTAACCACGTCCAACTTGGGAAATTGTAGTATTAAGGTTCCGACGGGGGAGATTAAAATGGAGTTCGAAATTTGTTGGCTCATTTCAGTTTAAAATTGAATCGGGAATTTTGTTGAAACGCGTTTAGCCTTCATATACTGCATTAATGAAGATTGCATGTTCAGTAGAATGCGGTGGAGACTTATATCTTCTCTATCCTCCACTTAAATTATTGCATTACCATGGAGGATTAATATAAAGCAGGTGGGTGGTCTTAGCTGAGAAAGTTAATGATAAATGCCTGGAATATTCCTGGAATTTTAAGCCAAGTTTATGATTTATATAATCTCATATTAATGCAGCGATGCTTTTATGATATAAGTTCAACATTAAATTTTTGTTAGTCTTATACAATAGTGCTTTCATACAAAGAACTATTAAAAAATACTTATAAATTAATTCTTCAATTAAAACTTAAATCCTATTAAAAAAAATCTGATCAGGACATATCATCAGCAAAGAGTACAAGACTTTCTACTTACACAGATCATGACACAAAGAAAGGACGAACTTTCTAGACGTATACCAATCAATTTTTAATTTTGACAAAATGTGCCCCAAGGCCCTCTCAATTTCCAATCGATTTTAATTTAACTTTAAGAAATAATGAAAGTTTTTCTTTCGTTCTGAATTCATTAATGAAATTTTTATTTAAAGTGTATTGGCTGTGAGCTTGGATGTCTTGTAAAAAATTAAGGAAAAAGTTCACTTTTTTTCATTCAGAATTTTTTTTTCATTTATATGAATTTATAACAATATCTTAAGAAGAATATTTCCGTTCAACGATGATTATATGAATATTTATTTAATTATTTCATTTCTTCTTACTAAGGTCTTTACTTTACTTTTAATGTCCTTTAGCGAATTATAGATCGAAAGTTGTTGAGAAAAGATATTGGAAATATCTCCAGAAGTGGATCTGTTCGTCCATCTGTCTGGGACCCCTTTTATTACCAAAGTACTGCACTACAGACATGTGCTACATCTTACATTGCAGGTCTCGTTCAGAAAAGCTAAAACCAGTCCATTTGCAGGGAAATGGCAATTGCATATATAGAAATGTCAAGTGGATAATATTGTAGGACGTGCGCTTACGGACACTGAAATTTCCGATTTATGTTGTGATATACCTACAACCTCTCCTCCTTCCCTTCGACCGCATGTTACCAAAACAATAGTCGCAATAGTATTTATTAAACTTTCACTTTAATTATTCATAAGGTCTTCAACGTTAAAGTGCAAGCCAAATGAATTTTTATGATGGTTTGTTTTATTACCCTTTTATTACCTCTTACAAATTCTATTACATTTATCAAAAATAATGCAAAAACTATTCTTTTATTTTATTATGCAACAATCTAATCCGATTAACCAAGAAGCATTTTTCTTTCCTTTTGAGTCGGTTATTTATAAATAATACGACGGCAAGAATCGGTCATGGTTATTTTTGTAAATGGAGTTAAATCTCATTTTGTTTTGACATTTATATTACAGACAGTTAGAGAATTAGTTAAGAACAAGCAATGGGGCGATACACACACCTTAAAGAACGTGGAATTATTGTTACTGCTTATTTGACCAATTTTCGGTCTGCTGTTTTAACGCAGCGTGAATTTCGTGGTCGTTTTCCTCCTCGTCCTTGGTAAAACACCTAAAGATCTTCCCTTACACCGTTCACCAATTACCGCCTGCAGACCGTTAAGTGAGGTGAAACCTAAGCTCTCTTAAACTTGGTGCAAGAAGATCACGCCACAAAGCCTACTGCCCTAGTGCCGAAATGCACGAAGAGCCATTGCAACCCCTCAAAGTGAGTGTTTGGTGGGGCATTTGAAGCGAAAAGGTGATGTTTTGAAGACACGGATTGCATCGCCAAGCAAGCAAGGAATTCTTCATGAGATGCAAGTTCTTTATCCAGTCAGCCGGCCTGGCTACAATCTACAAGTCCTACATTCGGCCTCGCCTTGAAAACAATTCGTACCTATATCTGAGCTGGCGCCCCAAAAACCTCCTTGGATTGGCTGGGCAAGGAGCACAACCGCGCCATCAAACTCATTGGCGACACCACCCTTTGCTTCTCCATAAACCCTTTAAGTCACTGTAGAAATGTAGCAGCTCTCACTAAATTTTACCGCTATTACCATAGCTGCCCCACTGAAATTAGGAACCTCCGATTAGCCAACTCGGCTCACCACCCACACACTACAACCCCTTCTTCGCGCACATTACGGTTTAGAAATTCGTTTATAAATAGAACGGCCAGATAGCCAAACCTCGTCTGGAAAGGGTATTGAGAAATATTTCCAACCCATATAAACCGGGTAACTGTCGTATGGGGAGTAATGTGCAACCTGATGGTGGGTCCTTGGATATAACGCCTCCCACCTTTTACTCCGAATCTTCTACCTCTGAATGGATGCTGGGCAATCCCCAGATGAAAGGAAGAGAACGAATTTCAGTAGGTGAGAGGAAGCACATCCCCCTCCTCGAAAAAAAGGCCTTCGTAATGCGAAAAATACCGCACGCGATTTTTTTTTACCAAATGATTTTATATATTTTTATAAGCTTACTAGTTGGGACCCGGCGCGCCTATGCTGCTCCCATAAGCCAATAGTAGTAATCAGGTGATATGAATTTTAATATACAGTAGGAGAGTTTGAAAAAAGCAATTTTTTGGTATTTTTGATTCCAAATAACAAAATGTGAAACTATTAGGGATCTGACATTTTGATCGAGACAATAAAAACCATCCATTGACATAGCATTTTTCGAGATATGAATTTTCATACACAGATAAAGTGTTCTAATGAACCGCTTATTTTCTGTATTTTGGATAGCTGGGACCCGGTGCGCCTCGCTGCACCCAACGTTTAAACATTTAAAATCAATCCAAACCTTCAAAATTCAACTCTTCTTAAGCATTAACGAAAAACCAACTATTCCTATAAAAGTTGGAGTCATTAGATTCAAAATACATTTATTTGAACTATTATGACCAAAATTGCTTGTGTATTCTGTTAAAACCATGAACGTTAAAAGATTTAAAATTAATGCAAATAGCAGCATCCAGCACTCGAAATTCGAGGGCCATTTTCTATAGCTTCTTTTAATTTAAATCTAGAAGTCTTCAATAACAAAATTTTTCGAGAACAATAAAACAAAATGGAAAAATGGAAGAAATATTTTATAGTTGGAAAAAGTAATGCCAAAAAACCCAGAAACTAATGAACGGAATGGCTCTGGTGGCGGGAGCAATTGTGGCAATGTCAGAACACAATCCAGGTGATTCACCCCTGTATTTCAACGCTTTACAATGCGGACAAACGACTGACATTCCTCTAATCGTTACAGATCTATCCGCACCATAATCAATGTCCGGATCGTAATGGAATGCCGCTCGTTCCAGGTTTACAGAAGGACCGAGTCGGCGCAATCGGTCATGTTCATTTTGTCGTGCTCGCTGGCGTTGTGTATGAGGTGCACGAACTTGTTGCATTCTCAATCTATTCACTTGTCGTTCATTTTGAGTGGCTCTAGAACGTAATTCGGACATGCCAATACGACTATTTTCATTATCCGTTGCTCGCTGTTCACCAGTGCGGTTGCACGTGAAGTAGCTGGCCGCGTATTTGACTGACTTCGGCGACTTATGCAAGCTCGTGTTCTCCTCGGCATTGTAATGAACCATGTAAAATTACTCGGAATTGTTTTCACAGTCACTCAAATCTGTCGAACTTTCTAATATTGAAATCCTCAAACTAAGTCCAAATTTGTGGCTATGTCTAAGGCCGGCCGTATTCCAAAGCTTCATATGCAGCTTTTCGTCACTTATTGCTCAGGGATTTATGTTGCAAAGCGGCACATTGCAGCTTTGGTATACGGCCGTTAAAGTGAATTTACCTTAATAGAATGGCTTATCAAAATGAATGTAAAATGCAAATAAATTCGCTTTAACCAAATCTATTCTCTTAATCCACTAACTTTTTTTAAGAAAAAACGATGTTTAATGTAGTAACAGTTAATGATAATTGAATCGGTCATTTCAAAAGCTTTTTCAAACGCTTCCTTAAAGGTAGATGCGTATTCTGGATAATAAGCACATATGTAAGTCAACGCATTCCGTCCTCGTCAAATAATACCGCGTAATCATTTGCGCCTTCGACATTATACATATGGGTTTTCATTATGATTCAGATAAAAAAGGTACTTTCACAGCAGAGGAATTTATTGATGGATTCATTAAACATTCATTCATACTAAAGTTAAAACTCATAGCTCATACGTCTTTTTATCAGAACAGATTTATGGCCAACTTCAAATAATGTTGAAGCTAACCCAGATGAGAATGATGGAGAATATGATCTTGCACCTTAAAGATGTTAATAAGATAATGTTTAAGTGTAATGTCCAATCTATTACATATATAAAAATCAATTTCTGTGCGCTAATATCGCAAAAACTCGAAAATGGCTCGCCTCAATACAGGGGTGGTTTAAAAAAAATAAGAAAAACCCAAAGGAACTATTGAAAAATCTAAAAAATTGGTAATTTTTGGAAATTTTCACTGCAAATTAGTTTTAATAGCTTCATGGCCTACCTATATATTTTTTGACAGCTGCGTAAATGTAAAATTGTCCTTAAATTTGGTTTTTTGAGAAATGACAGTTTCAATTTAATGACAATTTCACATTTACGCAGCTGTCAAGCAATATATAGGTAGGCCATGAAGCTATTGAAACTAATGTGAGGTGAAAAAACCCAAAATTACCAATTTTTTTGGTTTTGCAGCTGTTCCTTTTGGTTTTTTGAAATGGTTTTTTTTCTAAAACCACCCCTGTATTAAGGCGAACAAAACGAAAAAAAATTATTGAAATCGGCCAAGCCGTTTTCGAGTTTTTGCGGGACTAACGCACGGCATTCATTTTTATATATATAGAAATTCAAAATGGCGTCATCCCCACCCTCTTGCTAATCTTACAGTGAAGGGAAATGCGTTTAATTCTATATCTTAGAAACTATGCATTTTAAGACAAAAATGTATATAATATTTTTTGTAAATAAATAAGTGATTTAACTTTCTTGTCTAGAATTTTTTTGTAAAGTCAATATCTACGGAGATATAGTGCTTCAAACTTCATGAGCTCTAGTCTTCCACATAAAATAAAAATATATATCACTTTCTTTGCACTATAGTTCGGTAATGGTTAATTCTACATGATAATTAAATTATAGATAATCGTGTGTTCTATAAGTCTTACGAAGGGACTTATAGAACACACGATTATCTATAATTTTTGTTATCATTTTTTACGTTTTTTTGTGAGTAATTTTATTGCCCACGTTTTTTGAGGCACAAACTCTTTTCCACAGAAAAAAATTAAACCAAAAATGTTGGCAATGAAAAAACGTTGTAATCAGTTTTGCAATAAAACGTGTAATTAAAAAGATATTGGCAAAAAACTACTTTTGAATTTACGTTTTTCGACAGTTAAAGCGCTATAAATCGTGCAATATTAGCCCTACGTAAAAAATGATAATAACAAAAATTATAGATAATCGTATGTTCTATAAGTATTACAAAGGATTTTTTCATGTAGAATTAACCATTTACGAAGTATAGTGCAAAGAAAGATATATGAAGTTTGAAGCACTATTTCTCCGTGCATATTGACTTTACAAAAAAAATTCTAAACAAGAAAGTTGAATCACTTATTTATCTACAAAAAATATTATATACATTTTTGTCTTAACATGCATAGTTTCTGAGATATAGAATTAAACGCGTTTCTTTTCACTGTAAAATTAGCAAGAGGGTGGAGATGACGCCATTTTGAATTTAAGCTTATAAAAATATATAAAATCATTTGGTAAAAAAAATCGCACGCGGTATTTTTCGCAAAGAAAAAGTACTTATTTATTGGACTACTATAACGATCTCCTCAAGGCGCCGAGCGCACCCAGTTGTATTATCCCTTATCCTGATATGGAAGCTCTGTCAGAATGAAAATTCCTTTAACTTGGATGCCCTGGTTAGGCAAAGCTCTGACATTGTATTCAACGGTACGAAACTGGCTATTAGGGCATCCACTAGTTTGGTGGAGAGGACCCTTGCCGATCGGCTTTGCCTTGAGGAGGATGAGTCTGCCCTTCATATTCTCTGTGAGTGCACCATGATATCGAGGAGCAAGGTCTTGTTGTTAAGTCTGGTAATTGCGCAAGGATAACTCCAACCTGCAGTCCACGCTGTACGCAATGTGGTCACCAGCATATTAAGTTAGAATAAACGAATTTAGACACAGCGACTTTACCACACCCTTCTAAAGACCATTTTTGATGTCAAAGGCCGTATTTTATGAGAAGTTCCTACTTTTGACGACGAACTCCTTTTCCGAAATCATATTGTAACATAGCTGACACAGAGCCGAATTAAGGATCTGGAAGCCCCTAAGCGGAACCTGTGGTGCGGGCCCCCTTCTGAAAAAAAATTCCAAGCCATCAAGCTTGACAGTAGAAAGATAACAATATTTTAATGGTTTCAAATTCAATTTCAGTATATTCGCTAGTACCTTCTCCAGTAGTAAGACATTGGACTTGCGTAATACAAAGAACTGTGGTATAGACCTGGAGGAAGACGTCATCTACAGGAAGTTCGGACACCTGCACCTGGACATTGCCAAGGTCTGACTTGTCACACTCAAAAATTGCTACATTGACCTAGAGCAGCACACCAGGCAAGACAATATGAGTTTTGGACAATTGGAGAGATTTCCCTTCGACCGAGCAGGGTCTGTTAGGTTTGGCTGCATTTTTATTAACTCCTGCCCATATCCCGTTGGCCGAGATCATTCTGATCGGATAAACAAGCTAGGGATATTTCAAGAGCACTCTGTGGCATGAAAAATTTCTGCTAAGCAAGCCTGCGTTGCTTTTCTGCCATGAAAGTAAAGTAGGAGAAATGAAGCAAGGTGAAAAGAAAGTGATGATCTGAAATTCTGAACCTCTTAATTTTTGCTTGGCCGGTCAATATTACGAAAATATGATTGAAAATTCAAGAATTTTGCTACCAGGGCAAAGTATCTTTATGTTATAGTACTCTTGCAATGGAACTAGTAACCGAGTTTTCCAAAGATATTGGGCCTTATTGTTGAATCCGCCGGCAGGGAGGTGATTGCGAATTTGACAAGTTCTGATTGTTGAATTCTCCGGCGGGAAAGTGAATGAGAATTTCACAGTCGAAAGTGGAAGTTAAACTAAAAACCCAATTGTTTAGAGTTGTGTATCCAATGCAAACTGTCCATTCGATTGTCATTTGAATTTCGAAAATGGAATATGTTACTTCATATGGCAGTTGCGCCCTGCGGATTGAACAATCGAAGCGACAAGTGAAAGTGAAACTCTTTAGCGGCGGGAATCCCAAATCCGCCGGATTCAACAATCAGGCCCATTCTCTTGGATACGCATATAAAAAAAGTTCGTGCAATTGTAATCTGACAGACATCAACGCCATTCTCTATCTTTTGAGGTTATACTAAGGGGGAGCTGAACTACTTCGCGTCGTCGTTGCTCTATAGAAACTATCTAATGAAGTTTAGAACAAAAATTCGCGCGAAACGTACTTATTGCATCCACATTACGAGCTTTCTTTCCAACATTTGATACGGCGCAAACACCCATAAAGGGAAAAAGGGGGAGGAGAATTACAACAGAATGAGGATATCTACACCTTCAGCAGCAGCAGAACCGGTTTTTTAGGAGAGAGGTATAGAAAGGACAAGAGGGTAGGGTAGAGTCATGTTTAGCAGCTATCTACACTGGGATTCTTTTAACGGTTACCGAACCAGTTCCTGGTATTTCTTCATTACGAGTAACTATATTTGGAAGTAACAATTTCTATGATCATTTTCAATAGAAGCATAATCTATGCGCCTCCGACTGCGCCCCCTAGGCGAGCGCCTATGTTGCCTATGCTTAAATCCGGGCCTAAGCTGATAAGTTGATGGAGATTATTCGTAAAGAATACTCTTCAAAGGACCACACTCTATGGCCTTTCATGAAGTTTCAGCGTATGATATAAAATAAAGTGCTGAGGACGTCTACTAAATTTTCATCTGTTTTGCTAGACTTCAATTTCTAACCAATCTCAAAATGCATTCGTCTTACTCCAAGAGAATCTATTCCCGAAACTTCCCAACCTCCTTCCAAAATTCAAATACTTCATTCACATCATTCCTTAATACAACAAAATGCTAAAATCTTAAATATTTTTCCTTCTTAAGGACATTTCCGTTATTAATAAAAACGGATTTAATGAATGTGTGTGCAGTTAACGAACGATGTAAGTGGCAGATTAAGTGAACATTGAAGGATTTAGGTTGACAGAATTCATGTAGTACTAGACATTTGGGGTCGTAAGAGCAAAATGCTTTAATTACTGAGAAAACCTTGAATTGAATTTAGGCATTTTTCGGGGAATAACTATTTCGAGGATTAATTGGTAATTGAGAAAAAAACACAAACTTTAGGAACAGTATGGCAAATTAGTGATAATGAATGCGGTATTTTCTATTGTATTGGGTTATTTAAATAAATACAATTATTATTAATGACGTTGCTTGTTTTTTAACACTACAAAAATTTAATTCGATATTTTGTCAGAAATATTTGGTTGCATAGAGGGTAACGCCCCTGACTACCCTCCAGTGCCCTCTACCTCATAACACCCTAACACAAAATCGATGCACACAACTCGACAAATAAAAGACTAGGCAAATTAGTTCAGGAAGAATTGAGAAAAGCAGAAAACACGCTGCTTAGAATGTCGGAAGAAGAAAAATACAAGAAAGAATACAACATTCTACAAAACAACAGCTTGCTGACAGAAGAAAAGAGGATAACTATACCCAAGAAAAGCTCTATAGATAAGCTTACGCCGTACATTGACGCCAACGGTATCAGAGCCCTCCTTAGGAAGGATTCTTCAATAGATGTCAACTATGAAACAAAACGTCCTGCAATTCTCCATAAGAATCATTCTACCACTTTCCTGATAATAATGCGTTACCATAGCAAATACCATCACCAACCTTAGGACGATGCTGACATCTGTGAGAAGAAAATGTCAAACTTGCTGCAAAAACACCAAAAGTTCATTGCGGAAAAGCTTGCAACATATATAGGACCTTTCACCTGTATAGGGATCGACTTCGGGCCCATGACAGTGGATGGTGATCAGAGAAACCATGGGGTGTTATCATAAGATGTCATAATAGCTCACTCATTAGCCGTGTTCCTTTTCTGCTATTTTTTACTCGTGTTTACTTGGAACTACTCCTGCTCTCACAGAGGTTTATATAGGTTTTACTCTAATCAACAAATTTTGCGTTCCTTTAATTTTCTACTCCGGAGTACTCAAAAGTAGAAAAGGAACAACGCTATTGTAAAGAGATTCCTGCATAAAAGGAACTCCATAAATAGAAGAGGTATTCCGGTTGAGATCTATTCAGATAACGCCACAAATTTCCAAGCAACGTATTATGAAAAGAAGAAGCAATTAGACAACAATAAAGTAGCAACTACATTTTACCAGCTTTATCACCACGTGGAAGTTCAAACCACAGTCGGCTGCACATATCGGAGGATCTTATGAAGGACTTGTGCAGTCGATCAAAACAGCTCTAAAAGTGATGAACCTTCACCGAAATCCCACTAGGAATGATGATGGAAGGGGAAAATATAAGAAATTCCCGGCTGCTGACCTACATACCACTGAACGACGAATCCGAAGAAGCGCTAACTCCTAATCATTTGCTGCTGGAATCGTCAAATGGAGTTAAACCGATCAGCATATTATTAACGGACAACCAAAAAATTTTACTTTATAAAAATTGCCAATTGCTTTTGGAAACGATGGAAAACTCACGTCATAAAAGTTTAATAAAGCTCTAGATTTTATGCTTACATCATATAAGCTTAACAGAGCTTTCACGTCATAAAAGATCAATAAAACTGTCTCGTCATAAAAGCTCAATAAAAGTCTGTGATTTTACTCTGACGTCATAAAAACTCAATAAAGTTCACGTCATAAAAGTGTAAAAAAGCGCACGTCATAAAAGCTCAATAAAGCTCACGTCGTAAAACTTCAATGGTATAAAAGCTCAATAAAGCCCTTGGTTTTATTCTTACGTCATAAAAGCTCAATAATACCTTCCCACGATCCCTCGAAGAGCATGCACTGGGATATACCGAAGGCCGATGAGCAAACTCGCAGTCTCGCAGTCAGCAACACCCATCAGAAGTGTCAGTCAGTCATGGACCAGCTCCCTCACACGTGCATACGATAAAGCTTTCGAAAATTTGCAGTGTTGGTTGTATGAGTTCGGGAATACTGACTATGAAAGGCTGTTCCACAGAACTTGTTTTGCCTATACACGAATTCCTAGATTGAAGTTTACGTAAAAATAAGGACTTAAACTGGGCGAGTATGCCGAGCTAGCTGCGGAGGCAAAAGTTTTTTAATTCAGTGCAACAGTCGCTGTTGCATTAAAGGTAAAATTTTGCCAGAGCATTCAAACGGTCGCTCAATGAGTAAGTCTATTAAGGATAAAAAGTGACATTACAGATGAGATTGATAATATGATTTCGCGCCTTGTCCAGCCTCTTTAAGGCGGTCTTGGAGGCTCTCGCCGACATAAACGAATTTAATTCAAGGCTCGCAGAATGAAAGCTTCGTAACCGATGGCTGAAAAATAAATTTGCATATTCTAGGATATCCTAGGCACTGGGATGCTTGTTTAGCAATTTAGAATATATGATTATTCCAAGGCAGATCATCATCGGTCATTATTTTGCTTCGGATATAAACAGCAAACTCAGCTGTTAGTTTTAGACCGTCTACTAAGATGGAAGAAAGGGTTGGTGTAGGTTGGGTTTATTAGAAATCTTAAGGTTTATAGTACATCGTTTTTGATGTGACGAATTCGATACAATTATTATAGCCCCAAATTAGGAATAAATTCACGCATGATGAGACTAGAGAAGCGGAGACATGCTGAAAAGTTTGATCTGCAGATATTCACCGACCGCTTTAAGACGTGGGAAGGCGTCGAGGCAGGTGTTTATCTAACGACCACTAACAGTTAAATGTCCTGGAAACCCCCCGGTACACGCTAGCATCTTTCAAAGGAAAGTGCTGCGATTATAAAGGCATGCCAGACAAATGAACAACGAAACTATGGAGAGATGTTGTATTGGAGAGCACTGGAGACCTGTATTATCACCAGAACGACTTGGTGCACTTACAACTTCATAAAATCTCAATAAAGCACTAGGTTTTACTCTTGCGTCATAATAGCTCAATAAAACTTTTTGATTTAACTTTTGAGGTCATTAGAGCTCAAAAAAGCGGTGCATCATAAAAGCTCAATAAAGCTCTTGCTTTTACTCTTACGTCATAAAGGCCCAATAAAGCTTCCACGTCATTAAAGCTTTTCGATTTTACTTTTACGTCATAAAAGCTGAATAAAGCTCTTTGATTTTACTCTTACGTCATAATTAACTCAATTCTCTTGTATAGAAATATAATGCCTTCTTTTGAATTTTTCTAGATTCATATGTTTCCTACCTATTTGAAAACATTGAATTCTTTCCCCTGAATAATTATTAAATGATTTTATATTCTAATTTTTTCCAACAAAACAAACTCAATTTAAAAATTAATTTCAAAATTGAGCGAATTTGTAAAAAAACAAAAAAAAATCGAAATCACTTTGCAATTCAATAATCTGTGATAGATTTTCGAATAAACTTCGACTTTCTCAGCGAAATACTTTAAATTCTTTTATTTCTTAGAGAAACTTCCTTCCGCCACTCCCCCTTTCACCACCCCACCCTTCCAGAGTATCTAAAATTTTACTCAAGGTCAAATTGGCATCTGGACAAAATCCAAGTAATTTATGCCGAAATGCGAACAATTCTAGCAAAGGAGCACCCTATCGCATGCTGCACGTAAATCCTTCTTAATAATAATATTCCAAAAAATTATATCCCGAGGCTGGTCCTGATCCTTTGGTAACCAACAAGTAAAGCAGCCCCGGGATTTCCAAATTCATTTTTGCAAAAAAATGTCAATCCAGTCACAATCTAAGTACAAATAAACCACCACCACCGCTGCCGTTCAAGTGCTATGGGGACGGAGCCAGAGCGGGGTTAACTACCCCAGCCAGCATGCTGAAGGGGGGGGGGGGCGGGTGGACTACCAGTAAGTTAAATATTGCAAATTTCCATATTGAAATGGAAAACGGGATCTCATTTACTTTGTCATTTCATCTTCTTGGAACGCTATAAAATTTCAAATAAGCTCATCCCCAACCGAAGCGGCAACGATGTACTAAGGGGCAACTGTGTGATGCTCTGCTGTATCAACCTTTGTCGTCGTGGCGCTTGTTGATGTTGTTGTTTTTGTTTCTGTAGCTGCTGCTAATGTTGTCCTTGTTCCTTTTTCTCTACATCGAACCCAAGGAGACACAACTCGCAGGAGCAACAACCGCGCTAGAAAGAGGAAGTCTCGAATAAAAAAAAATTTAACTTAAAAGCTCCATAAACATTTCAAAAGTCCATTAGTTGGCCCCGGGTAGCTTCTGGTCTGGTCTATGCCATTGCTATCTCTCCTCCTTGTTATAGGGGACATAGCCTGGCTACACATCTGGCCCTGGCCAGCTTACATTATCGTGGCTCCAAGGACTCAAGGACCATTGCCCTTCTACTTCTTTGGGAAAACCTTGAAGGCATCTCATCAGAGATCGGATAACATTGCGACAGGGCAACTAACATTACAGTGCCACCAAACTTCTCCTCATTTTTATACCTTTGTGCAATGAATAAGGGAAGGGAACAGAGATGGTTTGGGTGGTGGTTGGGACAAAGACTAAAAGGGGAATTATCTAATTCCTGATAGCATCATCTGTGCAGCCTCTTATCCTTGGTATCCTGTAACGTTATCCGGTTTTTATTTTTGTTCACCAGACTTAAGTCGACGCTTTTTTTATGTCATTTTAGTAGAGTGGGTTGTTGCTAGAGCCGCGGAAAAACGGGGGGCCAAGCAGGTATAGCATGTTTGGTAGGGCAAGAGATTTAGGGGACTCTGTTGAATTGCTTGAAAGAAAATGTGGTGTTTTAAGATGCTATGAATTGAGATTTATTCTTGTTAATAAGTTGCTGTCACTTAAATAGGTGATGGAAGTTTTAGATGGCCATTGTTTTATCTGCAGTTGATTGCTTTTTTTAGAAACATACATGAGCCCTATTTATTTGGAATGTTGTTCTTTGGTACATGTAAAAATATAGCTCTGTGTTGATTTACGGTAGGGTAAAGGTTTAATCTATCAATATTACATTGCACTAAGTCTTCTAAGATGATCTGGATTTAGATCTTATTTAAAAATCCGTTGAATCAACTTATTGTAATAAAAACTAAAATTGATTATGCATATTGCTACTTATGAACTAATCTAATACTCTGAAAGTCAAATTTATTAAAATTAATCGTTCTTCAAATTTCAAATAAATTTGTATACTATAAAGCACCAATACCGCAAAAGCTAAACAATTTCATTAAGTACTGTTAGCTACAATATAGTCACAATATCACTGCAAATTTACTTATAAAGCTTCTGGCTCAAATTCATTAATTTCATTTTAATTAGGGTGCATCTATTATATAAAAGGTTATGTGGCCATCATACAAATTATCATTATCATTTATTATTTTTATTATTAAAATATATCACAATACTTTTATTCCTAAAAACCCTCAGTAAAGCTCTTTTTTTTACTGTTAGGTCATGAAAGCTCAATAAAGCTCTTTTGTTCAAGTCTTACGTCATAAAAACTCAATAAAGCTTTTTGATTTTACTTTTACGCCATAAAAGCATAGTAAAGCTCTTTGATTTACATCTTACGTCATGAAACGTATGCGGTGGCGGATTTCGGCTCCTCACTCAAAAATTTTAAAATTATAGATTCCCTATAATTTTTATTCTTTGTTCTTGTCTCAGTGTTATGGTGTATTGTACCCGTTATCTTGTTATAATCAAGTGATAAGTGTTCCCCCTCAAAGCTAATTGTTTTCATATATTTGTGAAAGTGTCCAACTACCGTTAATTTCTAATTGGATTATGAACTTTTTGATTCCATAATTCATTTACACAGAATCTTTTCTTAAATGCTCGGTCTTTGGTCTGGCATAGTCATTTTTTATACGTGGAACGGTTGTCAATATATTTAAAATAATTAATATTATTTGCAAAAATAATATGTGCTCTACAGACAGTGTTTCTTTCACTGACAGACGAATGTGTAATATAATCGGCAAAAACTCTTTCCATGCAGCATGCATTGAATTTTCTTCCAGTGCAATCACATTTATAAGAGCATATAAAAAGGTGTTCAAATTTCTCTGCCTGAACTGTAGATCCAGCGATCTATCTCATGTATTACTGGCTATCAAATCCAATAATGATAACTTGATCAACCTGACGGAGTCCGTTAATTACATGAGATCTGACTTTGAAGCTTGTAATGTAAAAGCTCATAGGTCAGAAAAAACTTTCAGCTTTTCATGGAAAGTATTGACGAGTTTCGTGTGCTGCTGATCGCATCGAAAATAATTCTGACTGCCGCACCAAAAATCTTAACTCCACAAAAATGAAACTTGACAACTTATCAACCGCTAAAGATAATGCTGCGAGTAACAGCGGTCTAGTTGATAATCTATCAACGTTAATAAAATTTGAACTTAATTCGATATACACTGGCTTAAAAAAAATTAAACTCAACGCAGACAATAATTCCCATAATCATGGCCACACCGAACTAACTGATCTATTTTCCAAAATTTCTGACCATTCCGACAAGGTTATATTCTTCGATGACGCAATGGCACAGCCCAAAGCGGTCTAAGAAAGGCAGTTTAGTCATCTTGAAACGGAGTTGGCTACTTTAAAATCAGTTTGTAGCGTTTCTTATAAAACGAAGCTATTCACTAAGGAGGACCTTGTGAACACAACCTTCATTGTAGAGAAGTAAACAGTCTCTTTCGCTGATGAATTAGAAAGAGAGAAAAGTCTAAACATTACAAACAAAGTCGGCTTTAACTTTGGTTACAATTTCGCCATAAGTTGACAATCAAATTATGGATCTAAGTATTGTTCTAGACAAAAAGTTGAATTTTAATGTGCACCACCTCAAGATTCTAGCCAACAATATTTGGGTGACAAAGACCCTTTTCTGTTTACTTTTACGCCCAATTCTTGAATACGCATGCCCTATCTGGGATCCTATATTGCAAAGAAGAACAAGCAGGACTAAATCAGTGCAAAATAAATTTGTTCTTTTTGCTCTAAGCAATTTATACTACCCACGTGATTATTAAAACCTACACCCTTCACGGATAGGTTTAAGTTGTTGGAGCTCATTTTTTGCTTTACCTTTGACGACCTAAGCGATAATATTCAGTTTTTGTCTGCCAAGATCAAATTCAATAATGAAGTTCGACACGAAACTGCTAAAGGAATATACACATCGCAACGAGTATACAAAGACGAATCCTTTAACAAGTATTTTCTGGTTTTCAATATACACAATTCATGTTATTCCCCTGTAATCAGAAAACCATCCTATAAAAGGAAAATTATTGCCTTGTTTACGTCCTAACCTAAATCGTCTCTACTAACAATTAAAATTTAAATTGATTAGATGTACTGAATTTATATATGCCGTAGCCCATTGGTTTGCCAAAAAACATTGTATGATTTGCTGTAACTAGTTTTAGGTGTGCCTTTTTTGATAAATAAATAAATTAAAAAAGCTAAAAAAAACTTTCCTTCAATAACAAGATCCAGATTAAGGGCTTTACCACTATGCGAAGCTTAAACAAAACAGGCCCCTATGCCTGCCGATTGTTTTTCCACCTTGGTGCATGTCCCTTTAAATACCTTCGAATTGAAAAACATAACTTTCTGAGGATTTGAAAATTCTTAGACCTGAACCTGCATACACCAATTGAACGTGCGAGTGGAGGAACAGTAATATTCCAAAAATACCAAAAAAAAGTTAAGATAGCCATTTTGCAATTTAAATGTAGGTCTATCGTTGAGCGGAAAATGAGAAATATTCCTGTCGATCCTGTCCGTTAAATAATGCTTAGGAGTTTGCAATGTGTGGAAGAAAGATAACATTCTTCCACTCAGCCGCTGTGCTCGCGTAGTACTCGCGTCTGCCACAGCGCTGTAACTCACAGTAGGCCGTTATTAATAATTCATTTGAGACTTTTGATATGATAAGAAAAAATTGAGTTTTATAAAAAAACGGGATTTTTCGAAAAAATTGACGAAAAAATACAAAAAATTACGATTTTCGATTCTATTTTTTTCACCATTTTTCAAGTTTTTAAAATTTTTCTTGTTCACCATCTTAAGCTGCATAAAAATACCTAAATTTGAAATAAAAAGGAACTTCATTCGAAGTGATGCACAAAAGTTATTGGCCTATCAATGTTCAAATTTGAGGTCAATTTTTGAGACTTGTATAAGATAATTTGAATTGAAATTTTAACCTGGCATTTTTCACGTTATAAAGTATAACTTCTAAAAATTTCATCAAATTTCACATAAAACATCCAAAGTAATAACCAAAAATCCAAAATTTGGCAAACAAGTGTATTAATATCTAAACATGTGTGTTAATATCTAAACATTGTTATTTTCTCTTTTCTATATTCATTAAAAATGTTATCTTCCAACAAGTAAATAAAAAGCAGTTATGTATAAAGACATTTTTTAAACACCGAACTACGTAGAATCGATATAATATCAAATAAAATTAAAAAAAAACACACCTTAATGATTCTACTCGCAATTTATTGGAATATAAAAAAAATAATTGTGTATTAAAGAACACAAATCAGAAGTGAAACTTCGCGTACATATTTATGTCTATATGATCTTTATTATTGAATTTTTTTCTTCATTTGGTCGTGTCTTGTGTTATAATCTAAAATATGAATGAAGCAGGGAATAGGAAGTAAGAACCATAATATTTTAACTCAATTGATAAATCATAGTATAATGAATATTTTGAAAGTAATGCAGTACAGTGTATAAAATCAAAAACATTTCGCTGCTTTTACAAAAACTTTATCTTTAATAAACAATCTTAATTTTTTAAATAACCGACTCCTCATTTTTACTTTTCCGATGCCTGCGCCATCTATGTACGAATTTAAATAAATTGTAAATATTTAAGAATTTGTTTATAGGGCAACACTTAACTGCTATCACGGCTGTCGCTGTCACTTACTTGGTGATCTTCGCGAAATTCATCAGTTTAAGTTATTAAAAACCAAAATGTTAAACGAGATAGAGTGAAAACTAAATTGTTAGTTTAGTTGTGCATTCATTGAATTTTTAAATTTGTTTGTGTTTTGTTGTTTGCTGCCCTTTTGGCGGTGATATTCATCAGCTTGGTTGTTTTAATCCAAAATGTTTAACGAAATACAGTGGAAACTAAATATTTAGTATGTATACTTGTGCATTCATTGTGTTTGTGTTTTGTTGTGCATATTTAATTTCTTTCAAGATTTTTGGTTTTTTCTCGTTATTTTGTAAACGAGTGAGAAGGCAACTTCCGTTTCATACGGCAGTCCTTGTTTTTGTTGCCGATTCTGAATTGTGACAGTTGTAAATGAGCGAGAAGGCAACTTCCGTTTCGTACAACTGTCCTTGTTTTCGTTTCTGTTTTCTGAATTCACTCGTACTTGCTCGAATCACTTCAAAATCCCCGGAACGAGAGCAAGGAAGTTTCACTTCAAAAAAAATATTTCATATTCTCAATAATAAAAACTCGAATGCATTTCGATTTGATTTACAAATCATCATCAGCAATCACGACTGAAGTAACTAAAATTTGCGTTGATCCATAGTAGGCATTAAACGATTTGAAACGGTCCGGTGTTATAGAAGAGAGAACAACACCGAATCGATGTTGCCATTGTCCAAATTAACGGTGTTATTGGTTTTGTGGATATAGGCACTTTCATAGGCATCGAGTCTTCTCTCGTCACGCACGCTTCTTATCAACTTTACGTTGTCAATAGAAATATTCAAATGCATTTTCTCTATGGCGTGAGCTGCAAATGCCGATGTTGTTACTTGCCTCTGTGTTATACACTTCTCATGTTCGCTGAATCTTTTCCTAATTGAACGTCTCGTTTGACCAATGTAGACAGAATCACATTCGTTACAGTCAATCCGGTAAATGCCCGATTTTTCTAGTGCGTCTTTTTTGTCTTTTGTGCAACATCGAGTCGGTGTTGTTCTCTCTTCTATAACACCGGACCGTTTAAAATCGTTTAATGCCTACTATGGATCAACGCAAATTTTAGTTACTTCAGTCGTGATTGCTGATGATGATTTGTAAATCAAATCGAAATGCATTCGAGTTTTTATTATTGAGAATATGAAATATTTTTTTTTATATTCCAATAAATTTCGAGTAGGATCATTAAGGTGTGTTTTTGTTTAATTTTATTTGACAGTTATGTATACTTATTTTTGAGAAAAAACTTATATTGGGTGGAAAAGGGTAATATTCCATGATACATTATAGTAAATATATACAAAACTAATAATGCGAGTAATTTCCTATTTTGAGATAATATGTAGGACCCATAGATCTATAGATTTACAATAACACTTTTTTTTAAACTTCAAGTTTCTTTGATAAACAGTTTTTTTAATTTCCCGAAAAAGATGTTTTTGGAATATTACTGTTCTTCTTCTCACACGTTCAATTGTGTTTTTACTACAACGGCCTTTTCCACCTTAGTACATATATGTGTATATATCAGGTCTTAATGTCATTTAACTTTATCCTAAATTTTTTAAAGTGAGTTAAAGTGCATTTCTTTAAACAACCTAGATTTAATTCAGAAGAAATTTCCAGGTGACGCTTGATTGCTTTTCATATCACGTAATGCTTCAGTTTCTTTGCATTCCACTTGGTTTCGTCCCATCTGCGACAACATTTTTTTTTATATTTAAAGTGGAAATTCAATTTCCTCAAAAAAAAAAGTTTTATCTCATCCTTTTCGGGATTTTTTTTCCACCAAGAAAGAAATAATTCCGCATAATGAATTTTGCACAAAACGACAGGAGAAAAGACAAACCAATCTCTGCTATAACGTGATGCCACGAAAAGAGGTGCAACAAAAAAATCTAAAGAAAGAAGAAAAAACTAAAACCCCCTGAAGATATCTACCTACCTACCTGGGTACCAACCTAGAAGTGCCTTGTCTGCATATGCAATCCGCATTTTTTCCCCATAACTTATATTCAGTCCATCTGCATATGTGCATGTGCGGCGCTAAATTATGTTCAGCTTCAAAATAATACTTACATTTTCGCAACAAATCTTTTTTTTCTCGTGTTTTGTGTTATTATTAATTTTTTTCCTTCGGCTCCTTGGTCGCAGGACACACAGGTATACCCCAGGTATGCTGCACCCTGTTCTGCACACGTACGGTGAATAACGAGTGAAATAAAACATTTATCCGGATTTTCATATGAAAAATTGCTGACTTTGTGCCCAACTTATGAAAAATGAGGGAATTATTTTCTGGTGTTTTTGTGTATTTTTTTTTTGAGGAATGGACGACAAATGAAGCACACGGATTTTTATTTTATTTATTCCCCCCTTTTTTTCCTGTGTCCTGGAGACAAGGATAGTGGGGTAGCATAAATCCTTAATGGGTAGCAGCTACATATATTCATGGATTTTGTGCCTTTTAATTAAATATTCTTCACCAGGTTGTTTATGAGATTTTATTATTTATTTGAGGACGATGAGATGAGGATGGTGTGTGGTATATTTAAAAAACGGGGAAAGAGTTTTCATTTTATGGAGAAATGTTTGATGATTTGGAGTGTATGTTATATTTTTTTTACCTTTATTTATCATTAAAAATGATAATATTGTTTGCTTCGAAATTGAGAAGGAATTCTCTTGGTACTTGATTTGTTTTTATCGCTCAACCTTGTATGTGAATGGTAAGTGCTTAGTATATCTGTACTTCTTTCTATATAATATATGGAGATCAATTTTGTTACCACAGACCTTGAAAACATAACTGCAAGATTAACAGTGGCGGATTTAAGCTCGACTGCGCCCTAGGCCCCGTCCGATATGGCGCCCTTTTTGCTTTGTAGTGATACTTTTCACCTTCGCTTTTATAGTTTTAGATATGTGAGAGTATTCTGCGTACACTGATACCCTATTCATGAAAATAGGTCATGGGGTTACAAAAATACAGAGCACTCTAAAAAAAACTTCACAACGCCCTAGCGGCTAAACCGTTACGATTTCCCCCTCCCATACGACTTTTTGTTCGTCTATCCAAAACCTATACACAGCCGGCCGCTTTGTAAACTTAACGGATACACCCTGTATATATACTAAACAGTAGAGGGCCTAAGATAGATCCTTGGGGAATTCCAGCAAAAAGCATGGCAGGAGAGGAAATTAAATGGGAAATCTTCACTTGTTGTGAACGAGCAGCAAAAAAGCGATACATGAGCGTAAGGGCAGAAGAAGGAAAACGAAATTGCCAGGTAGAGTTTTTACTATAATGAACATTTTTATCTTCACATGTGCACTGATACACTGTGCTTGGGCTATCCATCAAATTAAAAGGAAAAAGAATACATATTTGAAGAGAATGCATACATTTAGTTTCGATTTCCTCTTTGCACTCACATTTCCCCACTCAAATGCTAAATAAAATCTTATTAAATTTCCTGCTGCGAAAGGATGTTCAATATCGTTCACAATAGATAGTAGATGAAAATTGTCATATGATAGTGATACTCGTATAGTTGCGAAGTTGGATTTTTTTATTGTTTTCTTTACATATGTTAATATAAAGCGAAAAAAAAAATTCTGCAAAATCGGTCCTGTGCTGCACGAGAAAATTACATAAATGTGCATTGCTACACTATTTTTTTAATTTCTCCAGATCTGTTGGTCGGTGAAAAATATTGAAAATTGACTTATCACATATCAAATAAACTTTTTTCTTGCTTAAGCCAGGGCGAAAACATCACATTTTTTGCAATTTTGCTCCAATAGACAATAATGTAAGTTGAGATTGTCTTGGCCCATACAAATAGCTTTTCACTCTTTTTGGAGTAGCAAAGGACCTCTCTCCAGAACAGCAAACAAGTTAAATCGATTTTTAAAATTTCAATGGTTCTTTATATTGTGCAGCCTCTAAAATTTTGCCGCCCTAAGCCCGGGCCTCACGGGCCTAAGCGTAAATCACTGAAGAATAATGTAGATTTTCATGCTATGCTAGTCTTTCCTCACATAAAAAACCTACAATTCTCCGAAATACTTTCTTCGCGGACACGTATAAGAGGGTAGAATGCTTTTGAGAAGCAATCAAGCCTTGGACCCATAAGTACTGAGTACTGATTAAACCATATTCTTATACAGGAACAGACGTTTTCCTGTTTACTTACTTTCCTAGCATCCATAATGCATCTTGGTATTCAAATAATGTTCAGATATTACTACAATCAGAGAGTAAAAGAACAACTTTAACAGACAATGGCAACACATCTCTCCACATCATTCCCCATTCAACCTATAAAACACTGCACCTGTGTCCAGTGGCATTAACCCAGTACGAAAAAAATCGCTTCGAAAATCCTTTTAAAGCGCTTTTTTGAAGCAGCAAAGCGCTTACCCTCCGTAAGAAGCTTCATGTTATTTTAACATTGCTTGTCCGCAGAGCTCAGCACTTTATTATGTTTCGTAAAAAAGCTTTTAAAATGATCTGCTGAGATTGTGCTGAGGTACCACTGTTGTAGGAAGCAGAAGAAAGCTCCTACTGCTTTATATTTGCTCCGCAGCAAAGCACTTGTATTTTTTCCTGCTGGGAATGAACATTCACCATCACCACAATGTCGCTAAACTTGAGTGTCCAGATAAGCTTAAACTAGAAAGAAATAGATAAATTGATTATAAGTCCACAAAGCTTTTTAAGTCCACAAAGCTTTTTACTCCATCAAATCTGAATCACTTGGTCCAGACAATCTCCCACCCATCTTTCTTAAGCTAATTTTTGCTGTGATCCTCCCCTATATCACTCACATTTTCAATAGCTGTCTGACAAAGTCATACTTTCCGCTACAGTGGAAAAAAGCAAAACTTATCGCACTACCTAAATGCAAATCCCCGAAAGGCCTAGCTGATTATCGTCCTATAAGCATATTATGTTTCTTTGGCAAAGTGCTGGAGAAACTAATGTCTTGGCAAATTGAAGGGGTCTGTGAAACATTGTCTCTGCTGTCGCATGCACAGTCTGGTTTCCGCAAAGGAAGTAATTGTGAAACTGCTCTGCTGAAGGTGACCACCCATTCTGATAACATTGCTTTTATTGTGCTTCTGGACTTCAGTAAAACTTTTGACAGTGTTAGCCACAAGCTTCTTGAAATTAAGCTAATAGACCACATGAGATTTTCATCTTCTGCCGCGTCCCTAATTCGGGAATACTTACATAATCGATCTCAAAAAGTTTGGCTGCAAAATTCAATTTCGGATCTTTTACCAATCACGCGCGGTGTTCCGCAAGGCTCCATATTAGGACCATTGCTTTTCTGCATGTAGATAAATGACCTCAGCAGTATCGTGACGAATTGTAAACTGCACATGTATGCAGAAGACGACCAAATTTATTTAAACAGCCCCATTGGATTAGTAGAGAACTGTGTACACAACACGATCTAGAGCGTATCTGTCAATGGTCTTTATCCAACTACATACTGCGAAATGCCTCTAAATCCTGTTGCATTCCAATATATAAGAGCGTGCTTACCCTATCAACTTGGAGTTAAGAATCTAGGTGTCCACCTGAACTCACAATTAACTTGCTGTGATCAAGTTTCTCATACCCTATCTAAAATATATGGTAATTTGCGACGCCTGTGGCTGTACGCTTCCATTCTGCCTACTCGTACAAAGTTAATTAAAACTCTAATTCTACCGCACTTCACTTACGCTAGCCTTACCTTTCCCTCCCTTGATGCGTCGAGCCGTGATAAGCCCAATGTAGCCGTCAGTTATTGTACAAGGTTTGTCTATAATCTTCGCCGATCCGACCATATCAGCCGTTGTCGTTCTTCCGTTCTGAGATGCACCCTTGAAGTGTACTTATCAGTCAAGGCAATGACATTCATTTGCAAATTCCTACACTCCGACCGACCATCATATCTACATGAGTATCTTCAACTCGGTCGTACGACTAGATGAATACTATTTATTATACCTAGATTCTCTTATTTAGTTGGGCAGAGATCTTTTTTTGTTCATTCTATTCTGTTATGGAACAGTTAGTTTAACTCAATTCTTTTTAGTTTTTTATTCTTAGTATTTTCTGTTTTCTCTTCTCCCAATAACTTATTTATTAAATATATTTTTCATTTTTTTTTGTACTAAATTGCCATACTATAATTTTAAGTACATGCGTTATTAACGTGATAAGATTATAAGTCTTGATGTACTAGTTTTAAAATAAATAAATGAATTGAAATGGAAAATAATACCAGTGAGCCATCAATGATTTGCTTCAATCCCAGACTTCAGCATCCACCCTCCAATAATTAGTCCCTCGATAAAAATTCCTTATCCAGTTATATGGGCTCTTAAACATTGTTTTCCGTGAATTTTGATCGCAAGGGAAAATCCGCAAATCAAGCCATAAAAGCCCAATAAATTTCTTGGTTTTACTCTCGCGTCATAAAAGCTCAAAAAGCTCGTTGCTAATACTCTTACCTTATAAAAGTTCAATAAAAATGTCACGTTATAAGAGCTCAAAAAAGTTCTTTGATTTTACTCTTAGTCATGTAAGCTCAATAAAGCTCTGTGCTTTTATTCTTACATCATAAAAGCTCAATAAAGGTCTTTGCTTTACGTCCTACGTCATAAAAGCCTAATAAAGCTCTTTGATTTTACTCTTACGTCATAAAAGCTCAATAAAGCTATAATTGTAGACCTATTTAATATTTAATTTACATATATCATAAAAGCTTTGGAGGTTTAAAATTAATTTAAATATGCAGAGGTTGTTTTTGATGCTCTATAAAAAATTATTCAGAAGAGCAAAGTCTGTCGGTTTATGGTTATTATAAAAAAAGTTGATTGTTTTTTATGTGAAAGACCAGAGCTCAGAGATAAGGCCCTTCGGTTTTTTCTATATGGAAATGTCGAACGGCAAGCTTTATTTTGAAATTTACTAGAGAGTGAAAGAACTGTGAAGGCCAGCACCCGGTTTTATTCCACAAGGTCAAATTCAATATTATTCCAAAAGCTTCCATTCAATATTGTGACAGAACCCGATCCTCAGAAATAGAACAGCACTTCCTCAGTCAGTCAACAACCTTTACTTTCGATTTCCGATCAGCACAAACAGCTGTCTTTGAGATATAGAACACGTGGCGAACCTAACCCAACCAGAGCTATCACTGTTCTTGACCATCACCCAGTTGGCATATACCCTCTGATAGAAAAAATATCGCATTTTATTCAGTACAAACACATAAGAAAGCTTTCATAACAAATAAAATAAAGCTTTCATGGCAAAACAGAACAAAACTTATTAGATACAAATCAATTCAAGGCACATATCGACGATTCTAAACTTATTCAGCAAAATGCCAGCAAATGATCAGCAAATAGTCCAGGCAAAGTGCATCAAAAATCTATTAGCAACAGTTCCTATGTTATGGTTAGATGGTTGATTTTGAAGAATCCTCACAAAACAAAACTAACAAAAGGCTTATCAATCATACGGATGATCTGTCTATTACTCAAATCATCCGTTAGAAATATAGTAAATAAAAAACAAAGCAGCCTAAAAGTATGCAAACTTAAATATAAATAACATTTCTAATCTAACCCTAAAAGTATGCAGAAAACATAGGAACCTTAAAAGAATGCAAAGAAAGAATAACTCTACGAATAAGAATACCACCAGTCCACAGAGATGCTACGTCGTTAATAGATTAGATAAGAGGTTACGTGGATTTTATCAACAGTGCGTATATTTCCATGTTGCTGACGGCTTCTACTTATTATTGAGCCAAGGTAGGTGAAGGATTGCACTATTTCAAATTCATGTACCTCTTCTTTAATTATATGTGGGACCAAACATAGATCTTCTCGCAGATGGGCCCACCATGTACTTTTTTTGTTTAATGTTGAACGCTATGATTGGAAGAGGAAAAGTCCTGTCATGTGCGGCCTTAGCGTGAAGAAGGGCGCTAGCGTTTCGACAAAAACTATATCAAAAGGAGTATCGTGCATGAGCGTTCCTTCACCGACTCGGTCATTATCAATCACCTTACTGCCCGAGATGTATAGAAAAAAACTCATACAAAGTATCATGCAGACTTTAGACCCTTTAGGGCTACCAATGATGATCTCAGATGTATTCATTCACATGATTGAAACTCCAGTGCAATAAAATTGCATTATTTCTTCCTCTTAATACCTCTAAAAGCATAAATCTATCCCGCCGAACAAAACACGGAACTGGTTTTAAAATAATGAAATCGAACTCTATCTACAGAAAACCTACATCGACATTGAGTACTTAGTACTAAATATCATCCTATAGTAAGGAAAAAAAAGTTGTAGATGTAAAAAGAAACAAAAGATTTTTAAAAATACACGAAATTCCACTTTTCTTCCACAGCATGAAATACCATTATACATTCTTCAAAGCTTTTAGTTAGTCTCTCAACTAAACCGCCACCATGCAGCATCCTTCTGCCTTCATCCGACCAGTCAAACTATATTTTTTTAAGATAACCAGCCCCCAACACCCACCAACTCTACAACATACTGCAAAAAAAGAAGAAATCCCTGTAAACTTTCACCATTCCTACCCTCGCACCGCTTGCACATTGCTCCACCATCGTTAATCTAGAGTTTTCCTTCCGGATTTTATATCCCTTTGAAAAATGCGCATTTGGAAGAAAAACTTTTGAGGGAAACTTTCATAAGTTAAGTCAATATTTGAAGCTTGTGTGCATCAGTATGCAGGGATGTAAGCACTTAACCAGAAGGATAACTATCGCATGGGCAAGTTTTAGCTGTAGCCGTAGTCGTCGTCATCGTCCTTGTCGTCCTCTAGTGAGAAGGACTACTACACCACACTAAGTTGTATCGTAAACTATCCTCTGCCAGTTTATACTAACTGCTCTAGCTCTTTAGCTATAGAGCTCTGCTCGGCACATTAGGTGGGGGTCCATTGGTCTCTGTTATAATAGAATTCAGCTAATTTAAAAGCTTCCTTCGTCAAGGATGTGTGTGTCTTTCTTTTTTTGTATTTTTCTTGTTAAACAGGAGGAAGAGTCCTTATGTGTGTCTAGTTTTCGGGATATGTGCGAGAAGGCGTTTGTTAGCTGTGCTCTTTCCAAATGCTAAAGGATGCTAGAAGAGCCAGGAAGTTACTCGAATTATAATTTAGTTATTAGTTACTCCATTTCTACTTTTTTAGTTGAAACGTTGCTGCATTTTTGGGCGATGGATTAAAATTAGTTTAGTTGTGTGAAGTAAAAATATGTATAATTAAAATGACTTTTTTGAGAGTTTCAGAAGCAGTCAAAGCATGTCCTGTAAATCATTACCTTTTGGCACATATATGAGTCATAGTTCTCATAGAACTCTTATGTATCGATTTACACTATAGTAAAATGCCAATTACTTTTCACAAAAATCATTAACTATTTAATTTAAACCACTACCTGAGTAAATCAACTGGAATTTGTACATCGAGGAAATGTTAAAGAAAAGCTGCCTAGCTATAAGAACATACTCCACGACTGCCCTTAACAATTCTCTTGCACCTGCGCCCTCCCTATCCCGACTAGAATTTTGCTGAGGAAAACCCTTAACATATATCGGGTCCTGATGCAACACACAATCATGCATATAGAGTTACCCTTCTAATTCAGAAGGTACACTTCTTAGCTGGGCCAAGAAAAATCAGGCAGTGGTAAGGCATGTCACACCAGGTTTTCCTAGTCGGGACCTAGTCGGGTCCAGATCAGGAAATCCTCATCTTATTAAAATGAGGTTTTCCTAGTCGAGTCCAGATCAGGATTTCCTTATCTTATGAAAAATAAAATCTATGAGGTTTTCCTTGTCGGGACCTAGTCAGGTACAGATCAGGAAATCCTCATCTTATGAAAAATAAAATCTAGTCGAAAATGGAAAAGTATTGAAAGCTTTTGGAGATGGAACTCTTGTAAACCAAGAAAGAAGAAGACGTAAATTCCATTTGTTTGCTAAAAAAATAAATAGTTTGAAAAATCTAAAAAATACGCTTTTATTTTAAAATGAACTAAAAAGTAAGAAATAATTTTGAATGTAAAATCTTTATTGCTTCAGCGAGTATATGGGAACAGCCTACCTTTAAAAATCAAGCTCAGAATAAAATAATGAGGTTATTGGTAAAAATTATAAATATAACTTACTTAAATGTAAAAAAGCGAGGGGCGCTCTTTACCTATATTCTTATTTTATTAATTCTGGAACTTTTAGTTAACGCCCAACGCTTTTTTACATTTAAGTAAGTTATATTTATAATTTTTACCAATAACCTCATTAATTTTGCTGCGTCTATGGATGTCGTCCTTTATCTTATTTTCTGCAGTAAGCATTGTCCCTAGTAGTAGGGGAGCTGGCACTTGAAAAAATCGTGTCGTCCCAACTTTCTGCCGTTTGGTATATAAGCTTTTGAAGTAATTTTAAGCATTTTTTATAATATGACATTTTTGCGGGAAGTGGACCCATTTCGAGTTAGGGGTTTTGGGGGGTAAAAAGGGGGTTAAAATTGAAAAAAATTTCTGCCGCTGCGTATGTAGGTTCTACTAGAGCTAAATAACCGTTAAATACTAGTGGCAGAAATTTTTGACTATTTGCTAGGGTGTGGGGAGAAAATGGCAACTTCAGCTAGGGGTGGTTTGGGGAGGGTCCAAATGGTCAAAAATGTCTGCCACTAGTATTTAACGGTTATTTAGCCCTAAAAGAACCTACATACGAAGCGGCAGAATTTTTTTTCAATTTTAACCCTCTTTTTACCCCCCAAAACCCCTAACTCGAAATGGGTCCACTTCCCGCAAAAATGTCATATTATAAAAAATGCTTAAAATTACTTCAAAAGCTTATATACCAAACGGCAGAAGGTTGGGGCGACACGATTTTTGCAAGTGCCAGCTCCCCTACTATAGGTAGATAAAATTGTCTACAATTTCCACACTATGATCGTCAAGGCTGATACTTCGCCCTAATCGTTGACCTCGTTTTGTTACGATCATATACTTTGCTTTTGTGCCATTTACTCGTAGATTGAACTTTGCTGAACTTTCTACAATTGCGGAAAAGGTTTCCTTTACATCTTCCGCTTTGCGTCCAATTATGACTATGTCATCTGCGAAGGCTAGTACCAGAATGTTCCTTGTTAAGATGCTATTTGCTCCATTAAGCTGTGTTTCTCTCATTATTGCGTCCAGAGCAATGTTAAAAAGTATTGGTTAGATCGCATCTCCTTGTCGAAGACCCGATTCTTGACGGAAGTTGATCGAGTTGCATCCTCGTATTCTCAATTGTGTTTTACAATCTTTGGTCGTCATTCTGCATAGTTCTATTAATTTTTTCGGGAAACCCTTTTCATTCATCTTGTTCCACAACTCTCTTTTATTCAGCAGGTCGTAAGTATTTCTATAGTCTACAAAAAGAAGATGTATTTCAATGCTTTCTTCCCAGCATTTTTCAAGTATTTGTCTCATTATGAAAATCTGGTCTGTTGTCAATCTATTCGTTCTAAATCCTGCTTGGTAATCACCTACTTTACCTTCCAAATGTGGTTTCAGTCTATTAAATGAAATATGTGAAAGCACTTTGTAGGCTGTGTTCAACAAAGATATTGGTCTGTAGGTTTTGCAGCTCATCAATTCACCTTTTTCATGGACTGGGATTATTGTGCCTAAAAGCCATTCTTCTGGCATCTTGCTGCTTCTCCATAGTTTTACGATGAGGCTATATAAGGCATGGCATAACTTCTCCCCGCCATTTTTTAAGATTTCCGGGGGTATGCCATCTGAACCTGGAGCCTTAAGATTTTTCAGTTTTGCTATGGCATTTGCTACTTCTTCTTTTGTAGGTTCGGGCGTATCGTTTTCAGGGTCATCTGTACTACGGTTGTCTGCTTCTCCCTGTGTTAGGTTTATGTTTTCTTTGAAGAAGTCTCTAAAGTATTTCTCCCACACCTCGAGTATGTCGTCGATACTACTAGCTATACTACCATCTTCTCTTCTTACCAGGGTGCAGGTAGGTTTATAACCTTTCTTAATCATGTTGACTTTTTTTTAGAAACTCCTAGCGTCTTTATTAGTGTAGCTTTGCTTAGTCGCACATATTCTATTTCTGAAGTAGTCACGTTTTTTCTTCCTTAATAACTTTTTCGTGTCTCTTCGTGCTGCTACATATTTCTCGTGATTTCAAATGGTTAGGAAAAATTATTTATTTGTAATTTAGAGCAAAATTTTAAATTCGAATAAATATAAAATGAATCTTCTCTGTTAAATTTAAATGTTGTTTACAAGTATCGAATTTAAAAATGTATTTACTTTTCTTACAATTTTTAAAAATAACTCAAATTTTTGCTTTTTTGATTTCAAAAACACAGCGGCTGCGGCGCCACCCCGCGTTATTGTCAGGTGTTGCGGCCGCAATCCTTGCAACCCCACTTCCGCGGTCTCTGATCAACTAGTCTGTTGCTGGAGCTCGACCATAAGTTGCCATGCCATGCCAGCTACATGGCTGCAAATGGCTTTCGGCAACATGGAACACGTTTCGTCTATTCGACTAGGCATCTGCATTTTACTTATCTGTGCTTATACCTTCGTATTGAAATAAATGGCAATGCAAAAGGTAGCTCATATGCCTTCATATTGGATTGAATTGTATTGCAAAAGGTTGTCGTTATACCTTCGACCCTAGGACCCCGCAATGTCAATCGAAGAGATGTTTCGATCTAGAAAGTAGACATTACGCATTCGAAGGATAATGTACGGAATCGACTCTAGAAGGTTTCTGTGTGCTAATTAATTATTGGTAATCTATTGAGTGTTGTGGTTGATGTTTGTCTTCTTTTTGTTTATCGTCGCCGCTCATTTAAATTTTTGCGCTCAAAATGCCTTGTCTTTTGGCGGCTGTCGTCGCCCATTTAAATTGAGATGCCGCCCTTGCCGTCGGCACGGCATATTTATAACATACATATTGTACAAATTTTTAGCTCCCTTCGCTCGCGAAAATGCCGCTCTTCCCAAGTGCCGCCCAGTACAAATGCACAGCCTGCACATATGGGTGCCGCGGCACTGGGGCTGGCGATCCAGAACGCCTGCCGTACAATGAACCTCGAACCTACACAAGGATGTCTGATTGGAATTTTCCTAGATGTCAAAGCTTTTACAAGAGGCCTAGATTCAGTGTTTGTCCGGGGAAATTAGCATTTAAAATAGACAAAATTCGGAAATGGCTGAAAATTGGTCCACTGCTTTCTTGGGACCTTTTAAGGAAACAATTTCGGAATCACAAAAACCATGGCCGCCGGAAATATAGCGGTTTTCCGGTGTTTTCTTGTATCTCGGTTTCTATAGGTCGTACAACCCCGTACGAGGGTCCAAAATGTTGGCAATGAAATTCTCTACAACTTTAGTTCTTACAAAGATGTTGACCCGATTAACCCTTTCAAAGTTATTCAAGGTCAAAGCTATCAAAAATCACTTTTTGGCCACAAAATTACTCAAAAAGGGCTTTTTCGAAAATTTGTTTTGATCAGTCAATACGAAACTTTATTGCCTACAAAAAAGCCTCTTATCATTTTTTCGAAAACTTAACCCTTTCGAAGTTATTCAAGGTCAAAGTTTCCAAAAATCAGTTTTTGGTCAAAAAATCACTATCGATTTTTGCAAAATTTTTCGAAAAATGGGAAGGGTGTCATTAGGGTAGGCAATAATCTTTTGTATAAATAGAATAAAAAAAAATTCTCAATAATCAGTTTCTGAGTCATTTTTTGACCAAAAACTGCTTTTTTGAAACTTTGACCTTGAATAACTTCGAAAGGGTTAAGTTTTCGAAAAAATGACAAAAGGCTTTTTTGTAGGCAATAACGTTTCGTATTGACTGATCAAAACAAATTTTCGAAAAAAGCAGTTTTTGGGTGATTTTGTGGCCAAAAAGTGATTTTTGATAGCTTTGACCTTGAATAACTTTGAAAGGGTTAATCGGGTCAACATCTTTGTAAGAACTAAAGTTGTAGAGAATTTCATTGCCAACATTTTGGACCCTCGTACGGGGTTGTACGACCTATAGAAACCGAGATACAAGAAAACACCGGAAAACCGCTATATTTCCGGCGGCCACGGTTTTTTGTGATTCCGAAATTGTTTTCTTAAAAGGTCCCAATCTCTCAGCCATTTCCCAATCTCTCAGCCATTGACCAATTTTCAGCCATTTCCGAATTTTGCCTCCTTTCGTGCGTTTTTTTGTTAATTTTCCCGGAGTATGTAATGTGCTCCAAGTTAATAAAATGATACAGAGCTGAGCTAAATTGGGTAGGTAGAAAGCATAAGCGGCCAGCACATTGGATGCGTTTTCGTACGAATTTGTCTTGTACGAACACTTACGATACTCCGAGTACTATGGTACTTCGCATACTAGGTGCGAGCTAGTCGTACGTGTAGATGCGTATACTTCTGACGTCCGAAATCAATCCCAGCATGCTCGGATTTTTTAAGCGGTCGTACGTTAAAAAGTTACTGCCGGAGCCCAATGATTCCGTCAACGTGATTTTCCCCTACCACTATCGGTGCGAGCACGCCCAATGAAACCGGCACCGTCAGCGTAGCTTTTCGTTGAGAAATGTCAATTTCTGTAGTGATTGCATTGACTGTTTGCTTATTTTGTGTTTGTTTTGATTTTAATGAAAAAAAGTACTTGTTTAAAATTTCTGTTCAAGAAAATTGTGGACGGGTTGCTAGTATCAACATAAATCTAAAAGCTTTCTTGTTTAATTCATCAAAAAATGAGCGAAAAAATGAGAGAGCTTTTGTTCGTGGAGGGGTAGACCGGCAAAATTAAAATTAAATCCAAGTCTCCGGCACCAGCAAAAGCAACAACAATTTATATGGAAAATCACGTTGACGGATTCATTGGGCCCCGGCAGTAAGGCTAGTACGTTAGTGATGCGGCATATCGCTATAATGTAATGGGATTCGCCATATTCATCTGTTTTTAAATAAATTCCATGCACCCATTCGGTTCTACGATGGCTATTGGGCCGCCGCCGCAGTCTTCAGCGAAGAATTATCTAGCAGATATAAATTATTCATAACGAGGATGTCACTTCAACGGAGAAAAGCGCAACCAATGTGCGCAATCAGTTCGGACGTCCAATAACGTACATTTACGTACGATACAAATTCGTATCCAATGTGCGGCTAGCCTAACGTAACTCTCATCCGTCTTCACGGAAAGGGGAACATACGATAAAGTCGGCTATTTAGCCAATAGTCTATTGACTATGTCATATAGAAAGGAACTAATACGTTCACGGGTTTTTATTGCAGGAATCGGTCAATGGGCCATTTAAGAAGAAAAACCGCGGAGTGCTATTAAATTAGGGGGTGGAAATCGAACAGAGGGGTGAAAATGGGCCCTTTTCAGTTTTTTCAATGTTCAATGTACGAAGAAAAATTTCGATATACTTTATATGAAAGTTTTTATAGAGAGTTGAATTTCCCATCGAAATTTTTATACCAAAAATATTGAAACAAAAAGAAAAAAAAGTCAAAATTTTGATTTTTTTTGTTTTTTGCTTTTGAGCCTATAACTTTTTTTGGGTCAGAGATAGGTATGGGCATAGCGTATAGAAAAAAAAGTAGACAAAATTTCCTTTAAGATGCCCCTGCACCCCCAAAAATCATAAAAATCAAAGTTACCCCCAAATATCATTCCCCTGTACCTACCCCCAGGGAAGCTTCGTATAAAAAAATGTTGCTAACAAAAGTTTGATATTTCTCTGAATCAGAATCCGTGAAAAAAAAGGTATGGTCAGATAGATTATCAAAAAATATTAGACACATGTTTTTTTTTCAATCGAAACTTTCCGATATAATTGGGTGGCACCGGTGGTTTAGAACACCCTGTATATCTTCAATAATATCATCTTCTGCAATATCGGCTACTTGCACATTATCACAATTGATCCCGATACATTCTTTGCAAAATATGGAACAAATAATGTGTAATTTTCTGTATAAAAGGGATAAAAATCGAAAAAAAACTATGTTCGAGTGGTCATATTTCGGTCAATTTTCAACCAAAAAAAATTTTCGACCCAGCTTCTTAAAGGAAATTTTGTCTACTTTTTTTCTATACAGCTATGCCTATACCTATGTATCTCTGACCCAAAAAAAGTTATAGGCTCAAAAGCAAAAACCAGAAAAAAACAAAATTTTGGCTTTTTTTTTCTTTTTGTTTCAACATTTTTGGTATAAAAAAAATGCTTCAAAATTTTTTAAATTACCCATTTCTATGGGAAATTCAATTCTCTACAAAAAGTTTCATATAAATTTTTCTTCGTTTGCGAGGTACATTGAAAAAACTGAAAAGGGTTCATTTTCACCCCTCTCCAATTTCCACTCCCTAATTTAATAGCACTTCGCGGTTTTTTCTTCTTAAATGGCCCATTGACCGATTCCTGCAATGAAAACCCATGAACGTATTAATTCCTTATTGCCCTGTTTTTAGGACATAATCAATAGCCTACAATCAGAGAGTGTCATTCCGGCCGCCTAGAGCCCGCAGAGTCAAGAACGCTATTTTCGAGTTAACTAGCCAAATGTGGGATGCACTGCAAACCTGTATTATCTCTAGGACGACTGGGCCTACTTACACTAAAGAAGGATAGGCCTCCGAAGAAATATTGTTGGAATCGCGGACATCTTTATGGGACATTGGACCACAGGGTACCACGAGTGCCAAGCTGGGTATCCAACACAAGGCCTCTTGCCGTAGCTGCGGGCGGAAGAACTAGAGTGGGAACACTCGTTCACTTCCTGTGTAAATGCCCCACACAGTAGGCACATGAGGTCTAAACTACCGATGCCGGCTGGTAGGATGTCAAACAGTCGATGCTGTTATGTTATCCACAATTCTCTGTACTACCTCAATCATCATGTAGACCCTCAAGGTATACTTAACCATCATTCGACAATGCTTTTGGCCTATTGAAGAAAAGACAGTTGGCCAATCTTTCCTTCGTTACGCACATGTTTTCATAGTTTGCATTAAGTCCCAACATAGGGTTCATCAACCTATGAACAAGTTTCACTACCGACGAAAAACCCAATTCAAACGTACTTCAAAGAGCTATAAAAAAGGATCTCAGCCATTAACTACCTTTTAGAGAATTTAAGTGCATGTTTTCGGGAAACATATTTTCAGTCAACCAACTACCATTCGTACCTGTACTAGACAGAATACATAAGGTACTATCTAGTGACAGTACAGTACACAATCTTCACCGGCATCAGCTTATCGCATTTTTCTTTTAGTGACAGACAGAAGAACTGAAAAGTAATTGGCACTTAATAGAGGTAAAAGAGTTGTTACCCAGCAGAAAATCTCTCCATTTATGCAGTTGTTGTTTTTTTTGTCATTCAACTGATATCGCTTTGAACGCGGCAATTCATACTGCACTTAACAAAATGCCATTCTGTTAATTACTGGAATGGCAGGCATCATGATGCATATATACACATACGTATAAGCTGGAAAGATTAAAGGTGGAGATATGCAACGATGATGGTACCCGATTGTACATTTGCCAGCTTTCTACCATTTCTGACACAGACGCCATAATACCATTGATGATGGTCCTAGGAAGGCACCATCAAAACTTGATGCATAAGCCTGATTGCCTTAAAAACGCCTATAATATATATCTATATATCCCTCGCACTTGCTGGCTTGCCTATGTATTGTCTGTCTGTCTGTTTTGTTTGTCTGATATATTTTTGGGGTGTCTGTCTGGCTGATATTTTGCTCATACATATATGTTGCCTGTGCATATTGTATAAGTGCTCTTTCCACCCTTATCCGATTCTCAGGTCTGTCAACTAATTTCCTTTTCTGTTTCCATTTTGTTGAATGATGTTTTATTCTCTATAGCTTCTCCTCAGCCCCGCGTAAGCACACCCCGTTCACTCCCACAGTACTACTTTGAAGTACATTCATTATTTTCACCCCTTTTCTAATGTTTTTCTTCCTTCGCAATATTTTATTTTTCCTCATACTTTTATTTTTCTTTTGCGGGGGTTACATCGTGATTCTGTTGTTCTTGTATTTTTTTCCACTCCCCTGTACTTCCTGCCCCAATCCACAAACGTTCACCCAACGTTCATCTCATCATCAACCCTCTCCTAAAATAATTTCCTTTAGGCCAGGAATTATTCTTCTCTACCTCACAATTTCTTATCGTTGAGAGTTGTATTCTATGTTGTTTGCGAGGAAAGTGGTGAACGGGAAGTATGTGGAAGCTTTTACTATATAGATTCAGAAAAACATAGAACAAGTCCTGCAGAGTGTTTCTGTTGCTGTTGTATTGTCCTTTATCCTTTTATTTTTCATAGTATATCTACATAAGAGATTTTCTGTTTGCCTTCTAGACAGATAGTATGGAAGTTGTAAAGTCAGCGAAGGGAAGGATCTTTTTTGCTGAAGTAAAAAGGTTCTGCAGATGTTAAAAAGTGGCGGTAGTGAAAGCATTATTGGTTAGTAAACGAAAAGTTACTGTGATTATGAGAGTTTTTGGCACGGAAATATTTCAAAAAGTTTTTATTTTTGTTTGCAAATTGCTTAGAATCAATTTAGAAAGATCTAGAAGTAATATCTTCTCATTCTTCAGCTTATGTATCTCAAAAAAAACGTTCAACTCATCTCAGTTCTAAGCTCAGGAATAACCCTTTGTAATACCGGTCCGTCATGCCATTGGTCACGTCATAGTGCAATATCAGTAGTAAGCTTAGTTCAGATATGGCAGATTAGATTTCAGGTTATGGATGGATCAGGAGAGTGTTGAAGGAGATGGCGATGTTCCCTGTATTTGAACTCTTGGATGTTGTAGGAGTTCGGAAATACACAGACTGTGTAGGGTTGTTCCACAGTGGGGTTATTCTATTTAAAGGCGAACGACTACATGATAAAAGTTGATCTACGCATATCCGTGACGTGACGGCGACTTCAGTGCATTACCGGAAAAAGTTAAGTTAAGTAGAGTAGATCTCTACGTTGAGGTTGCCGTTTTCTGTTGCCACGTTGGTGAAACAGAGATAGAACCGTACTATCTTCTATGCGATAAGGGAGCTCAGATTTGCTCTTCCACTTTAAGACTAGTTTACATCCAAAGAATAAAGTGGAAGACCATATCTGAGCTACTTTATCGCAAAGAAGAAAGTATGGTTCTATCTCTATTTCACCAACGTGGCAACAGAAAACGGCAATCTCAAAGTAGGTCTCTACTCTACGTAACGAATGCGTAGACCGAAAAAGAGCTTTTAATTTCATTAAACTTCAATATTCTAAAGCCTATTAGATGCCACTTTCGCTAGTTTTTGCAGTTATAGTCCGGGAGCCAGTGACAGATTTTTGTCAGTCATTTAATTTCGACTGAAACTTCGTGGAACGCTCAATTCAGGTGTAATATAAAGCATGGTGAACGTCGGCTGGTGCACCGTTGTTGGTGGGTGGGCAACGGCAGCCCCCAAATACTTAAAAAAAAATAAATGATTTCGTGATTTCATTCCGGCTGAAAATTGGTCAGATTAGATTAGAGAATTTCTTTGAATAAAAACAATCGTCAGCCGGCCGCATATCGAGGGAAATCCTGTCAGCTGACGCAGCGAAAGTTCTTGGACAAAAATTTAGTATGAGCACATTTGTACTAATGAAATACATCACCTAACGAACTATCGCGCGCCAGCTGACGGTGTTTTTTATTTAAAGAATCATATAAATGATCATCTGATCAACGCTATGTAACCCGCTCTTAAAAAATGTAGATGTAGTTCTGCTTTACACTGTGGTATGGTAGAGCCATAAATATTTTTTTGGGCAATTGAAAAACGTCGTAATCGTTTGTACGTCCGTTGAAAAATTGCTACTCTTGCCTCTTTGACACTTTTCAATGTCTTCTGGCCGTACATGTGAAAAAAAACTCCTCTACCTTGGCAAATATTTCTTCGTTCGATTGTGTTGACATATGAATAAAGAAAATTTTCAGATTGACTCATTATTTCAAACGGGGACTTTTTACCTCTGAACTCAGTGCGTGAAAAGCTGGTAGTGCTGCGCTTACATTAGGGTGCATTCACGTACAAAGTTGGCAACAAGCGCCTTGTGGCTTGCAGCTTGCTCCAAGCGCTTACAAAACTGGAAAAATCGAAATTGAAAATGTAGCGTTGAAACTAGTACGAAAAAGGCAACGTGCGGATGAAATTAACCACGAAAGAGGAAGATTAGGTGAATACCACCATCTATTTCTTCAATAGAAATACGATAAAGTTAGATTTTTTTCTTGTGTGAGATTGGAGTTGAGCACGTTTAACTACATTCTCTCAAAAGTCAAAGGAGTATTAACCACGAACTGGGGAAACCGGCACAAGCAACCAATATATTCGGAAGAGCGCAATTTATTTTATGTAATTATAATCTTTTGTCCCAAAGGGCTCTTCTTTGAAATATACAACTATAATTAATTCTTCGGCATCTACCATTTTCGTAATAAAAACGAAACTTTTAGATGCAAAAAAAAGGAGAAATTCACTACTGAACATATGCACATTGGTGTCAGCCAGCTTAATAAGCGCTGGAAATAATGTTTCACTCATTCTTGTTTGCCGGTCGAAACTTGCAGCAATCCATAGAGACTTTTACTCGCGCCTGTAAGCGCTTGTCGGGGATTGTTTGCCTGCGCTGGAAACAAGTTTTGTACATGAACGCACCCTTACGACCTAAAGCTGCATATCATTTTGAGACATCAATAAACCGTCGATTATTTCCATACAAACTCATGGCATCGAAAAGCTATAGTTGGGGGGAAAGTTCGTCGATGTATTTCATTAGTATAATTGTGCTCATACCTAATTTCTATCCAAGAACTTTCGCTGCGTCAGCTGACAGGATTTATTAATAATCGAGTTAATCTTCTAGCTCAGAAGTACACTTCTCAGCTGGGCTGAGAAACGGGCCACGCTTATGTGCAGGGGCCGAATCCGGCCGAAAGCACCAAAAAAGGTATAAGAAGAAAAAAAACACCGCAAAACGAGCATGCGACCGAAAATGCGGGTTCCTTCTCAACCCTCCCCGGCACTCCTGTACCGAGCCGGTCCGGTCCCTGCACACAAACGCGGTCACATTTACCACTGCACAGTGGCTCGGCTAAGACATGCAAAGACAAAACAAAAAACAATGCAACATTTAAGAGCACAAAACATCAAACAGAGAAGCGTGCAAAGACAATGAAAACGTGGGACACACAAGGAGTCACGCCACATTAAAAAGAGTCCTTTTAAGGACATCTTCGCTAGTTTGCATGCTAAAAACACTCGCATTTTTGTTAACATTTATAAGCATGCGGTTAACTGGTTCGTACATCCCATAATTGGTGTTAGAGGAATTAATGTACAAGAGAGGTGGACCTCTCAGGTTGTAGTTGTTCACTCTAAATGACGTACGGGTTCGTAGGAAGCCTGAGTCAACTTTGTCATTCAACAAACGATGAACGAATATAACGTCAGCGACCTCGCGACGCTTATGGAGAGAGCTCAAGTTGAGCAATTTAAGTCTGTTCACATAAGTCGGAAGAATAAGTGGGTCATCCCACGGGAGGTGACTGAGTGCAAAACGGACGAACTTCCTTTGAACCGATTCGATTTTATCGACATGGGAGGAGTAGTAAGGAGACCATACCTGGGAGGCGTATTCAAGTAAAGGCCTAACTAAAGATATGTACAAGTGCTTTGTGATAAGGGGGTTGTTGAATTCCTTGGACCATCTTTTTAAAAATCCCAGGACTGAATTGCCCTTGGAAGAGATATAATTGATTTGGGTGGAGAAATCCAACGTACTTTCTAACCTAACCCCAAGATCGATAACAGAGTTAGATTTCCTCGATCAATTTTCAGCCGGGATGAAATTACTGAAACCATTCTCTTTTTTACGTGTTTGGGGGGCTGCCGTTGCCCCACTCACCAACGGTGCGCCAGCTGACGTTCACGATGCTTTATAGTACACCTGAATTGAGCGTTCAGCGAAGTTTCAGACGAAATGAAATTGGTCGCCAAAATCTGTCACTGGCTCCCGGACTATTAGTTTTCGACAATTTGAACGGTCTTTCCATTTCTCCCACCTAGATAACTTTCTTCTTTTCTTGTCTTCCTTTTTTACTCCCGTCAGACGCGAAACTTTCGGTGGAAGAAGTATGTATAACATCAAAAGTAATGTGAAGAATTTAATATGGATTATGTACATGGTGTGCATAGCACATATTACATAGTAAATAGTACATAATACATAATGTATAATACATAATACAAAGTACATATCGTCGTTGCGACCTTAAGATCTCCTATGTGACACTTTTATCGAAATTAACTTTTTTAATTGAATGTAAACTTCATGATGTCCTCCATCGATGGCAAAAACTCCCATGTTGATACTTCAACTCATTTTGCAGTTATAAAAAATTCTCCAATGTAGTCCTAAAAAGTTGGCAATTTTAAATCTCTTATGTGAAAGTGAATTACTTCCACATGAATGAAAAAGCAAAAAATATCTTAAGCCCCCTCAAAGGTTTTGTTCGTAACATTAAATTCCATTGTTAGTACACAACTTAAAGCAAAACTAGCTGTTTAAGTAGTTTGTTCACAAAACAGTTTTTTTCAGTTTTCCTAAAGTTTTACATTTTGCACATAGGAGATCTTAAGGTCGCAACGACAATATTACATAGTAAATAATCCATAATACATCAAAAGTTGTGCCATATTTACATAATACATAGTACATAATACATATAGTAACCTTGGCGAAGAAGAGAGATAATATCTGGGGCCGCCCAGGGCTCCATTCTGGACCCGACGTTTGGAATATATCCTACGACGGGCTCCTATGGGTGGATATGCCCGAGGGCGTTTCCTGGTTGGGTACGCAGACAACGTTCCGGCGATCATCACCGCGAGAAACGTCGAAGCCGCGCAAATGCGCCTCAACAAGCCAATGCGTATAATCTCTTCCTGGATGGACGACTGCGGGCTTGAGCTTGCAGCTCACAAAACGGAGATCGTGCTACTCACGAAAAAGCACATACTACGGACAATGCAGCAGCGGCGGTAGCGTCGCTTAGCAGGATCATGGCCAACGTTCACGGCCCCAGACCCTGCATGCGACGTCTGCTCATGCGCACTGCCGATTCCATCTTGCTCCACGGAGCAGATGTGTTGGTCGACGCGCTGCGGTACAAAAATACGGCGTACGGAGTACGGCTAGGTCGATTACTATCTTACCGGACATGACCTTTTCCGTGCGTACCTGAAGAAAAGGAGTAAGGTATCGGGTGCTGCGTGCCCCTACGGGGACTCCACTTCGGACGACGCCCATCACACATTCTTCGAATGCATTAGTTGGCAGGTCGAATTGTTGGGAGGTCGAATTCGAGGGCCCGAGAAATGGTCGAGGGTGGCGCGGTTTGTCCAGGCCATCCTAAAAACGAAGAAGACAGAGGTTCGCTGATCCGTCTCCACAGAGCCTTGTCATCATCTCGCCCACACGGATGGACGCGTAAAGGGTCATGTTGGTGACGCCCACCCGAAGTATAATGCCTCGCAGCGGTGCCGGGTGAGATAAACGTCACCGAAAGGGGTGGTGAGTTCAGTCAGTAAGAATCTGACACTACCGTCTGTGTGCGGAATCTTAGCGGTGTCTCCTGTCACTGTCGTAACAAGCGGTCGAGCACATAACATCTTCTTCGACTGATGAGAGATTCTCACCATCAATCGCCAAAACAAAAAAAAAAAGATTTGAAACCCCCTTTTCGGGCGGGAAGTTATTAGGCACGTTCCGCCATATTGGCACGGTCATTTTCAATTTATAAGTTTTGATCATTAATTCGTTATTTGCAACCTTAAACACCCCTAGACACTTACTTTCATTGGAATTGGAACACAATTGGAAAATTCGTCCATATTTGGGTGGTCATTCCTGGATGATACAGAAGTTTACACTAAAGATAACAAAAGAAATTGACTCTAAGCACACTGCAACAAAAATCTAAACAAAACTTTTTTGTAACGGGGCTTTGATTTGACAAAGTCGATATCTTCAATAACAGCCGGCGGACCCAGACACGGGTTAGCAAGATATACCCTTGTCGGAATGTTATGCCTCTTGAAATAAGGGAATCCCGCTAACCAGCTGACAAAGGCTGTGACACCGGCAGCACCACACTACCAGATGAAGTGGGAGGATTATTGTCCACTAGGTGAAGACTCGTCCTAAGTGTAACTTTACCATAACACAAAATTTTAAAATCTAACAGAGTTATGGTGCGTTGAGTAAGTCTCCTGGGTCAGTCATTATGTCTGGCATAATTACGGTCTAAATTCAGACTGAACTGCGTACTGATTTTACGGACAAAATTTAGACCGCCCTCCGACCTGAATTCCGCACACTTTTTTAATAATAATACTAATAATAATAGAATAAACCCTTCTAACTCAGAAGGCGCACTTCTTAGTTGGGAATAGAAAATTTTACCAACTCAGCACAAGCAAGTGCTGAGATGAGGCTCAACTAAAGCATGCAAAACATATAACAAAAAAAATAAAAAATAAGACACAACGAAGCGTGCTTCAAGGAGCGAGACACATAATAGACAGAGCCGAGTTTTGAAACCCATCTGTAACCCTTCCAATTTTGTTTTTAATATGTAAAGGGGATGTGGGGGAGCCATTTTCGATAATGGCTGACAACCTAGTTGGTGAAGTGGGGGGGGTGCGAGGGGGAAAGCTGAAAATCTGCTTGTGAAATGTAACCTTTCCACCATTTGTAGCTTGTGATCTAGATCATCTACGTATTCAAAATCCAAGTGGGCGGATAACTACGTCTTGCCAAAAGGCTGGAACATAGGCTGATATATCGATATATCCATAATAATCGATATTTTACAAGCTTTATATTAACTTCGTTCTCTGTGGGGAATAAATCTTGCGATCGGTTTTTCGATCATTTCCGATATCCGGTGATGCTCAAATTTGGCACACACCTTTGGTTCTGAAGACAATATAATATAATATATTCAATTTTAACGTACATCCAATATGGCGGCCGCCATAAAATAGCGGAGTACCCTTTTCTTTACTACGCCCACGACGTGGGTATCAAATGAAAGAGTATGACGACTATGTGACGACATTTTAAATCCAATACGACGACCACCACAAAATGGCGGATTACCTTTTTCGTTACAACCGTCCGACATTGTTATCAAATGAAAGAGAATGATGAGTAGAATACAGTAAGCTGTGTTATGTCATTTTAAATCCAATATGGCGGCTACCACAAAATCGTTTATTACCTATTTCTTTACAACTTCAAAAACATAATCAAGCTCAATATTTGCAATACATGCTTTTTGATACTGATCAAACTTGCACATCACATTAAAGGGCCTCTTCTCTGCTCTTCTGTAAAAACTTGGATTGTAATCACACCCGGTAAGACCATGAAAACCAGCTAATGCTTTACATACTGAATCTCCAAGATTTTCATGAATTTGCAAATGTCGATATAATGCTTATTCCCTGAAGTTCCAGTTTCACTCCAATTTTTTAATATGCTTTTTAAATGGTGCTAAAGCAAGTTTTGGGTTGTGAAAGCGGCAACGATGCCAAGACAGGATTAGAGTCACTATTCTCTCGACTATCTTTTCGACTTGAGCTTCGGTGGTAAGGACACGGTATACAGAAACAAGGTAATGTAATGGAGAAATGTCATTTGAGTGCTGACGTCACTTGGCACGCTCTTCCCATAAAAAATCGGAGTTGTGTTGTTGTTTCTGCATTAATGCTGACGTCACTCGGCCCGAAATTTCGAAGCTGTCAGTCTCTGTTACATTACCTTGTTTCTGTATACTGTGGGTAAGGGGTTCTGTAGCGAGGCTATGGAGGGAAAGCCGATACGTGTCCTATTCATCAGCTGTGCGCGAATTTCTAAGGGCCAGTATCACACGGGCGACTTTTTCAGAAGAATTTTCTTGGTTGTATGTCAGCCCGTGTGAAACTGACCAAGATAATAATAAAGCTATATGGCACCTGTACAATAACAAGCGATAATTATTTACTCTTTGACTAATGATTTTGAATGGTTAAAACTTAATATAATTACTCAATCGGAAATTAATTTGAATATCTATAATACAAAATATTTACTGTTATTATTTGGGAAAATAAAACAATGATATATATATATTATACAGTATAGGCAGAAAAAATTTGAATCTAACATGGATATAAAAAAAACCATTGAAATTAGTCAAAATTTATGTCGAAAAGATGGTTTCGATGATAAAACTAAAGTGCAAGGGTTTGCTAACATGAATCAAACTGAATCGATTTCAAAATTTATATAACACCCCTAGTACCGACAAGCATAGTGATATACACCTGGCTGTACTTAATAAACCTGGTTCTATCGATAAAAAAAGAGAAAATTGAATACCTAATACAGAGTTTAAGTTGATGAGAATGGCACACGATAAGCAAAAATATTTCTTGCTACATATCATTTCGAATCTATTAACTCCAAACCGTAGTCCATTTTAAATTATTTTCACAGGCCCAGCTGGATGTGGTAAAATTTTTGTGATAAGAAATCTATAACAGATACCATGATAATGATGGATACTGTAACTCGTTCATCACCTGTGCTTCGACAGGGAAACCTGCTATTACTACTAATAGAACTACTCTACATACTGCCTTATAATTATCTTTGTCAACACTACTTCCATTCAGTACTGAAGTAGCACATCAATATAGAGCACTATTTAAATATGTCAGCTAAATCTTTAAGGCTTGCGGCACCCATCTCCTTTCGGGTTCGGTCAAAAGTTCAGCATTATTTTTCGATACAACACACGATACATATGATGTAAGTATTGATCCATGAAACTTTGCACCTAATGGGAGGTGCTACAAAGGTGAGACTAATTCGCATGAACTTTGCTCATGCACCAGCTGTAACAAATTGTATCCTGCTTAATACAACAACGATGAGAAACCCTTCAATCCTCTTTATAGCACATAAAATTAAATTTACCCTCGGATGAAAAAAGATTTTCCACCCCCGGTCTATCAACGAACAAAGAAAGAAACCTGTAAACTTCTTCTCACCTCTTTCATTCGGTACATATTGATCTTCTAGATTCTAGAAGATTTATAACCTCTAGTGGAAATCATCCAAAAGCAACAAAAATTTATTATTACGCGCCTGCATCATACCCGCCATAATAACCCTTTTCGCAATAAGCTCCCCTTCACATTTTATTTCACAGCCCCTTATCTAAACTTTCAATACCTTAAGACGTCCAAACAAGTCTTTCGGGGGGTGGATGATAAAGAGGGTGTAGGATCAGTTTGTTGTGCATTGCAATCACGTCTTGGATGAAAACATATTGTGAATGAAATCTACTGCTGGTCTAGTCCTTGTATAGTTGTGTATAGTAGCAACTAAATATTCCTTGACTATAAAAAAACCCTACCCCTCCGCCCCCGTGCTTGTAACCCCTTGAATCAGTTTTTTCTATGATATCGAAGGATATTTTCTATGAAGCGAAATGGGGTTAGTAAAAGAAAATGCTCTTGTGGGTAGTATCCCCTTACACCTTTCTTAGCAGGATGCAATTTACCTTCAATCGCACATGCTTCCTCCAATTTGTAAAGGAACGAAGAGAAGTATTTTTTGTTGTTGTTGTTGTCCCATTTCTTGTTGGTAACGCAGAAAAAATATAGGAAAAGCAACAAAAAAAGGACAAATGGTATACAGCTGAAGCTTTAAACACTCCAAGCACCCGCTAAAAGTGAATTGGGGAAGGAAAATGAGAAGAGGGCTACTAACAACCATGAAGGGTACGGGGTGGCAGTACCAGCGCCATCACACATGATTTACTGAGCAATTTTAACGAGATTTATGGTGGATTCTAGGTGTTTTTTCCAAGCATCTTCGTCATCCCTTTTTTTCTTTGCCCTCCTATCGTTGTCCTGTGCTTTCGCCTTTTTTTTATCAGACGGGGGGTGGTTTTCCATGGATGATACACAGCACAGACTATGCCCAGCAGGCTTTTGTCTTTAGCTACCATTCAGGAGACTTACTGTGATTTTAAGAGGACTTCAACAATATGGAGACCTCTTTTTGCTGTTGTGGAAAGAAATACAATAAAAAAAAAGAAATTTATCTTTTTAGGAGAGTAATAATAAAAGAAAAATTTCCATATGGAGATCTTGGGCTTAAATAAAAGTCACCCCGTAAAAAAATACTCATCCACTCAACCTCAACATAATCAATCCTCCTTCTTCATACGATCCACTTGTGTACACAGTTTTAAAGTTAAGAAATATCTCATACTTTGCGGTATCGAATACCAACGATAAATCACGTCTTAAGGCAATTAACTTGACAGGCACCTGAAGCATTCATGCTGGACGTGCTAGCCACATCGGTGTCTGGTTCCGTCTGTAATAATTTATAAGACTAACCAAACAGTTCACCTGGAGCAGGTACATCCGAGACCTACTCTACAGCACAGGACACATCACACAAGGCATTGGCTGCTAGAGAAAATGCGGTCAGATGAACATACTCAGGATCTTCTGGGTCTGCATGGAATTCTATTGTAATCTGGCTGGTATTCAATTGACATCCGGATGGATGATGCTGGTGGCTTTTAAGGTGTAATGCAATATGTGGCCAATTAGGAGACTTTAGGAGTAGATCGTTACAAATTGCACTATTTTTTACGGGGAGATTGCAAGGGGGTGGTTTTGGGTAAGTTGGTTTTTTTTAAGTGAAGCTTCCTTGCTCCCGTTCCGGGGATTTTGAAGTGATTCGAGCAAGTACGAGTGAATTCAGAAAACAGAAACGAAAACAAGGACAGTTGTACGAAACGGAAGTTGCCTTCTCACTCATTTACAACTGTCACAATTCAGAATCGGCAACAAAAACAAGGACTGCCGTATGAAACGGAAGTTGCCTTCTCATTCGTTTACAAAATAACGAGAAAAAAACAAAAATCTTGAAAAAAATTAAATATGTATAACAAAACACAAACACAATGAATGCACAAGTATACATACTAAATATTTAGTTTCCACTGTATTTCGTTAAACATTTTGGATTTAAACAACCAAGCTGATGAATATCACCACCAAAAGGGCAGCAAACAACAAAACACAAACAAATTTCACAATTCAATGAATGCACAACTAAACTAACAATTTAGTTTTCACTCTATCTCGTTTAACATTTTGGTTTTTAATAACTTACACTGATGAATTTCGCGAAGATCGCCAAGTAGGTGGCAGCGACAGCCATGATAGCAATTAAGTGATGCCATATAAACAAATTCTACCAAACCAGCAGGAAAATATTTACATTTTATTAAAATTCGTACATAGATGGCGCAGGCATCGGTAAAGTAAAAATGAGGAGTCGGTTATTTAAAAAATTAAGATTGTTTATTAAAGATAAAGTTTTTGTAAAAGCAGCGAAATGTTTTTGATTTTATACACTGTACTGCATTACTTTCAAAATATTCATTATACTATGATTTATCAATTGAGTTAAAATAGTATGGTTCTTACTTCCTATTCCCTGCTTCATTCATATTTTAGATTATAACACAAGGCACGAGCAAATGAGGAAAAAAAAAATAATAAAGATCATAAGTTTCACTTCTGCTCTTTAATACACAATTATTTTTTTTTTTTATTAACTCTTGCTTGTAACTTCCTGCACCAAGAGATTTTCGACATCCTCAATTAAATTAAATGTTTTGCTGGTTAAAACGTTTCGTAAAAAATACATATATCAGGTGAAATTCAGAAGGTGTCACATCCACAAAAAGAAACTCAGCTTTGAAAAGGCGAACCGGCCAATACGATGATCGACCTGACTAGGACAGCAATCGACAGAAAAACGTCATCCGCGAACTGAAACAAAATAATCTACACCTTAAGGCCCGTCCTCACTACGCGGACTTAGAATCCACGCGCTTTTGGTCGTACGGCCAGCCAAAAGCGCGCGTGATCTTTTAATTTTCTGAATCATGAGTGAGAAAAACTCAATTCTCATTTGAAACGGCGCACGCGCTTTTGAAAAGCTCATGGTGTGTGGACGCACAATGTACCTTTTTAAGCACAGCCTTTTGTCCGCGTTGTTGTGCCGCACGACCTTTACCATGGACAAAGTCGTAAAAAAGTCGTAAAAAAGTCATAAAACTCTATATGAAAAAAAAAGGCAAAAGCGCGTACGACCCAAGACCGCGTAGTGTGGTCCCACCATTAATCGAGTTACTGAGTAAAATCTTCATAGCCTTTTTAATAGAGAAGCAGCTGCACGTATGACGATGAACCAAACGTATAGCAGACAATCTGCGGTGCTCCACAGGGAACTGTTCTGGGTCCTCTTCTGTGGATAACAATATGCGATATCTTGATTTTTGATATCTTGATTTTTATAGATTTTATAAGCGATGCTCGGCCGAAAAAACAAGAAAAAAAGTTCAAATTAACGCCATTTTTTAACCGACTTCAAAAAAGAGGAGGTTATTCGACGAGTAGGTATGTTTTTTTTTGGTCCTGTTCAGGCATAACTTTGTCACGCAATAACTTTTTTGCTTTTTTCTTTTTTTGCTTGAGAGGGTAGTTTCCCACGGTGGTCCCATGCAATTTTTTTTAAATTCTGAAAAAGGAGTTCGAAGGTAGGCTTAAAAAACTGGTAAAATTAGTACACCTTGAACAGATAGAATTATTTCAAAGGTATCACAAAATTCTTTATTGTCACTAAATACTTAAGAGGGACTTGGCGTAGCGTCTACGTAAAAGTCTACCGAACTAATTATCGCGGGTTCAAACCCCGGATCGGACAGTTCGACTTTTTTTCTTTTTTTTCTCTACTAAATTCATTCTGATTGGATTTTAATCTTGTAAAGAATTGTTACATACTATTCAGTGAGAAATTCCATGCATACTCATGTACACTGTAATAGTATTATCCTTTGAATTGGCGAACCATTTAGCCAAATTTCCCATAGGGCTTATGTAGATATTTAGCCAATATATAGCAACACTCTCTCGTAGCGTAGGGAGTAAATACTTGCCTCTCGTCCAAGGGTTGCAAGTTCGATCCTCCGGGCTGTTGCATTTCTCACAATAAATTTGATTAAATTTTGTTTTTTTATTTCATTCGGGGAATTTTGTTTCATACTCATACTAAATAAGTTGTTTTTATTAAATAATTCCGAAAGTACGCAAATACATTATTGCAAAAACTATTTAGCTACTGCCTCGATCCTTTCGACGACGCACGGTGTGTTATACTTATCGTAATAAATAATTTTTTTTAAATTGGCCCCGAAAAAAAATGAACGGACTAAAAAGTACGAAATAAAATAAATTTTTAAAAACCTAGTTCAAAAACAAAACCAATACCGTGATGCACAAAAAAGGATGAAATAATTGTTGGTAGTTCTTTACAATACTAATCCAATCAGAATGGATTTAGACAGAAGAATCACTTTTGAAAAAATATTTTTGTAATTCTTTACAACATTAATCCAATCAGAATGGATCAAATCAATTTTTGGATTTAAATCAATTTTTCGAAAAAATCCTACGAAGTTCACTAGATTTTGGACTATATTTTAAGACACTTTTTGGTTTTTTATTCCAGATTAAAAATTGTGACCTGTAGCGGTACGCCCATGTCAAACGTCCGAGATTTTTTTTTCCTCGTGTGTGCCGGCATTTTGTATCGTAAAATTAAAATAAAACATTGTCTTTGTGGTTACATACTAGTACTTTCCTATGCACGAAACCTCATATCTCTATCTCTTTCCTATCGTTCGTGGTACGTCTCAGAAAATCACGTGAAATTTATTGTTCACATAAGGTGATACCCCTTAATCTATCCTGTCCTCTATTCCTTACTTCTAATCAAGCTTACGACTGGACATTGCACCATGACGAGTACGACATGACGGACTGGTAGTACAAAGGGTGACTCCTAAGCATGGACTTTCACATAGAAAATTTGTCATTCCAAATGTGACCAGGAGCGCGTTCAAAAACCTTACTATGGTTAACCATGGTTAACTATGGTAAACTTTTGTCGTTCAAAAACTCTGTGGTTAACTACAACATAACCACGAGCATAACTTTTTGGCGTTCAAAAACTCCCATGGTTAACCATGGTGTAGTTAAATTTCAACCCTGCTCGGGAGCATGGTTAGCGATAGTTAAGAAGAAGAAGAATAAAAACAACTCTCTGACAGTTGTTTTAATGTTAAACACATGAAGAAATTAAAGTGGGATTTGTGGAATTATTGCAAATAAATAATAAATGAAATAATTGAAGCAATTAGCAAGGACTATTTTATGGAAAATTTTGTTTTTATTTTTTATGTTTCTTTAACCTGTAGTTAACCAAGGTGCGTTCAAAAACCTCCATGGTTAAACATAAACTTTCGTGGTTAAGTGAAGTGATGCAGCATAACCACAGCTTACCTCGTGGTTTACCATAGTAAGGTTTTTGAACGCGCTGCTGATGGATTGATGGAGATTACGTTGAAGTAAACTACAATGTTATTAAATTTTTGAGTGGGCATGGAACCTAGGACGCATAGCTCCACCGATTCAAACAAGATGTATAGGTTGAAAGTAAGACGCAAATAAAGTTTGTTTACGTCGTTAATGGAGTTTTTATCGCGAACATGACAAAACTAAGCAATACAGAGGGAACATACTGGAGTATATGTATATGTTGATGTCAGAGAAAAAAACATCCATCGAAACAGGCACCACACATATCCTCATCAGTAAAACAAAGTAAGTGGCCCCCTCTACATAGATATAGAAGGTGACCGCATATCCTATGAATTCATAAATTCATAAATCTGAAAGAAATAAACATCTCGATGGTTAAATGAAATCTCGAAAATTAGAGTAGTTACAGCAAAAATTGGAGAATTTTCAAAAGCAACATCGAACGGATGTACCCAGAGAGGGATACTTTTTTTTAAAGTCACTAGTTTTTGACGAGATCCTCAAGAAGCTGCCGTCGTCTGACTTTAATGTATAGTGGTACACCAAGGACCTGAGGACAACTTGATTACGCATGTCTAGTCTAATACGAAAAGCTCTCTCTCTCCAAAACGTTCATCCTGCCCTTTAGCAGAAGAACGAAGGTAAATCGTCAAACTCCACATACTAAATCGGAAAACGACTGACTTTTCAAAATATGTCAAATACGTGAGGATCGCGCTAGAAAAGTTCGTAGACCTTGATGATCTTCCAATGATTGTTAATGTCGTCTGCGTAAACCATTGTTTGAGCAGACTTGTGAAGGGTTACTCCTTTTGATACCATATCCGAACCATTGGTGGTCCATTATTTATGTTGATTGGTCTGTGAGCAATTTTCCGAATAACCTATATCACGCTTATCACATTAGCCATCGCCAAAGTACATAACCATGCCAGTTTATTGTAGATGCCAAATTCTTCTATGGTTCGGCAATGTTCTTCGTCATTGCCTCGCAATAGCGAAGATCAGTGTAATCGGTCACGAACAATCAAATCTTACCCCCTTATTCCAAATTTTACAGATTATACATATACGATAGTTGTGTGATACTTAACAAAATAAATAAAATATCGTCTACCTTGTTTCTGTCTTACATTAGTACTTAAAACTTGTTTTTGACTTTTTAGTTCATTTTTTAATTCGGCGTCGTGTTTTTTAACTTTTTAATTATTTTGTTTTTTATTTTATGATATTTTAGTGATTATAATTCGTAAACCAATGTAGTTTTTATTAAGTGATTTTATTTTACTTCTTATTATTATAGCACTTACAACTATTGAGATACAGTTTTAATGCAAAAGTAAAGTTATCGAAGTTTGATTTATTCTATCTAAATTTAGACACGCTGATAGATTAGGCAGAAATCGTCTCAATGAGACCTTTCATTTGATACCCATATTGACCCGATCAAAAGAAGAAAAAAATAAATCGGGTGTGACGTAAATTGGGTCTGACGGCCGCCATACTGTTTTTTTTAAAAATTAAAGCCTATGTTACTCGGGCTCACTAAACGATTCTAACGGTAATCCAGCGATCTAAATCCGTTCAGGCGTTTAGAAGTTATGGTGGAACAAAGAAACATACCAACATACATACATGAATCCTGAAAACATTACACTCCTTTTTGGGGCAGTCGTGTTACATAGCGTTTGTTTAGGGAATTTTAATTTCGCCTCAACAGCATACTAGGCTTAACTATTAAGTGTTCATTCATGGTGATCGGTTAATAAAAGACGTTTTGAGTAATTTAATTTTATTTAAGCTTAAAATTCGCGATCATTTAACACATATCTATTAAGTGTTATATATATTTGAAATCGTCTCAATTTTACCTTTCGTTTGATACCCATATTGACCCAATCAGAAAAAAAAATTAAATTGGGCGTTATGTAAATTGCGTCTGACGGCCGCCATATTGTTTTTTAACAATTAACCTAGCCTATGTTACTCAGACTCATTAAACGATTCTAACGGTACCCCAGTCATCTAAATCCGTTCAGGGGTTTAGAAGTTATGGTGGTAGAAAACAACGTACATACACACAACAAACCTAAACACATTACACTCCTTTTTTTTGGGCAGTCGTGTAAAAAGTTAACGTTGAAGGAAATAAAACTGTTGATTTAAAGTGATTACGAAATAAAATAAAAGGTTAAGGTTGAAGGAAGTAAATGTTAAAAAGATTTGAAGTAATTATGAATTACAATAAAAAGTGAACGCTGAAAGAAACTAACTGTTAAAATGAATTAAAGTAACAAACGCATAAAAATAAAATAAAACAAAATATTCTAATAAAAAGATGAGTTTTTATTCTTGTAAAACAAAACATAAATTAACCTATTGAAAATTGAAAGGATCAAGATTATAATACCCCTATGTGGCGGGCCTGTATGTATGGTATGCATAACAAATCACTTCACCAGAATTTTGTAAAAAGTAAAATGCATAAATACCTGTATAACGACTGTATAATTAAATAAGAACGACTTGTCTAGTAAAATGTGTTTCCAAGTCCACAAAAAAAAATATTTCAAACGCATTCACATTCATAGACAAAATTGTTTGACCATTATCCTCCTGTAATATTAAGATTGAATAGGAAATACAGAATGGCCATAGAAGTTTTCACTTCCATCGTGTGGCCCTACGCACACCAGTTGTTTTTGATAGATTTACGATCAGAGCAAAATATCACGAAGTTATTGAAAAAGTCAAGCAAATTGCTACCAAGTTAGAAGTGCCTTGTGTATTTTCCGCTTCTTCGTCCTTGCGATCCAGACGAAAAAAGTTTTTTTCATATGATCAGCTGATGGGGCGCAATATAGCATAATGCACCGGGCGCAAAAAAAACCACGCGCCGCCCCTGTGCACCCCATAAGTCTTACCGCAGAGAACTTTCCGAGCAGGCTCATCTTCACTCATACGAGCTAGATGTCCTGCCCACCGGAGTCTACCGAGCTTTATTTTCTTCACAACATCTATGTCGCGAAAGTCTTCGTAGATCCCGTCATTGTAGCGTCTCCGGAATCGTCCTTCCTCACATAGGGCGCCAACAAATCCTCCGAAGTATTTTCGTCTCGAACACTGTCAAGGGGTTAGAGTGCTTTTTGCTAAGCATCCACGTTTCGAATGCCTATGTGAGGACCGGCAAGACCATCGTCTTATATAGTAAAAGTTAAGACGTTATGGTTTGATGCTTGGATTTGACAGACTGTAGTAGCTTTTGTTGGCTTTTAGCAGTCGTGCCCATATTTCTGTTTCCATGCTATTGTCGGCTGCTACCATTGACCCAAGGTAGGTAAATGATTTTACCACATCAAACTCGTGTTCCTCTACCTTTATTGTGGGACCAATGTTAGGTGTTCTTGCAGATGAGGCCACCATGTACTTTGTTTTGCTTTCGTTGATGTGCAGTCCCAGATTTCCTGCCGCCCGCTCAATCTGGGTGAAAGCTTCTTGTACAGCTGTTGATGTTCTTCCAATCATGTAAACGTCGTCTGCGTAAGCCTGTAATTGGGTGGACTTGTGGAGGATTGTGCCCCGAAACTCGGATCACTTTCTCCAACGCCAGGTTGAAAAGGAGGCAGGCCAGATCGTCCCCTTGTCGGAGTCCATTATAGATGTTGATTGGTCTGGACAGTGTTCCGGATACCTTTACTTGACCTGTCACATTGGTCATGGTCAACCTACATAGTCTTGTCAGCTTGTTGGGGATGCCGAATTCTCTCGTGGCTTTGTAGAGTTCTACTCTGGCTATGCTATCATAGGCGGCTTTAAAGTCTTTGAAGAGGTGTTGGATTGAGTTTTGAAACTCTAGACATTTTTCCATAGCCTGCCGCAAAGTGAAAATCTGATCGGTTGTTGATTTGCCTGGACTGAAGCCACACTGGTATTGGCCTATTTTAGCGTATGGGGCCATCCTGTTTTGCAGGATGGCGGAGAATATCTTATACGTGGTACTCAACAACGTTATACCACGATAATTGCTGCATGTTGTGACATCTCCTTTTTTATGTACCGGGCAGAGGATGTCTTCTTCAGTGTTCTGGCATCGGTTCCTGCTCCCATACTTGCACAGTTGAATCATGAAACGCTTGGTGTAATGTAGGACCTCCATATTTAACCAGCTTCGCAGGGATGCCGTCTGCACCCGAGGCCTTATTGTTTTTGAGCCGGGTGATGGCACTGCTAACTTCTGCTAAGCTTGGTGGTGATAGCATAGCGTTATCGTCAGATATTGGTGGAGCCTTCAAATCCTCAGTTAGCTCGCCATTTAGCAATTCATGAAAGTGCTCTTCCCATTGCTTCAAGATGCCTTTAGGATCGGTGATCAGATTCCCTTTTCCTTTTTTCTCCCAGGCTTAGGCTTCCTTTTTTCGTCTGTCAATTCTCTTTTCTTCTTTTCTGAGCTCTTTATATTTATCTTCGCGTGCTCGTGTTCTCTGAGACTGTCGCATTGCTCGGTACGCAGCATTCTTACGTTCAGTTGCCAGCTTGCATTCATTATCGAACCAGTCGTTCCGATCTCTACGACTTCTGCCTAAAATGGAATCAGCAGTGCTAATACGGCTAACTATAATGGTCTTAAGACGTTTTAAGCCTACTTAAGATTTTGTACGCTTCTATGGGGCTGGAACAAACAACCACAATGGCCTTAAGACGATCTTTCGTTCTCTTTCACAAACTTTCGTCAAGTCTTAAGGCTACGCTCAGGACCGTAGAATCTTAAAGAATCTTCAAGAAATTGACGTTAGGGGAAAATATTTAATTATTGTATTTTTAAGGCGAGCCCAGCTCTCGTCGACGCCCGGCATCTCATCCCCAGGACGTACTCTTCTGAGCGCGAGTACTAACGCCTGACCGTAGCTGTTTCTGTCCATTTCGTTGCGTAGTGCAGCTGTGTTGATTCGGGCCTGATCAGCGGATACAAAGCTTTTCAACGTTGCAATGCGCTCTCGGAACACCATACCAACAAGATAGTGATCCAAGTCGAAGTTGGCACCGACCCGAAAGGTGGCGGGGGTCTATCAACACATGGTCTATTTGATTGCGAGTCGCCCCATCAGGAGATGTCCAGGTGGCTTTATGGATATCTTTACTCGCAAATCTGGTACTTGCAACGACCAAGTTCTTACTTGCTGCCATCTCTATAACTCGCTGTCCATATCCATTGTAATATTCGTCATAATCAGGTTTTTGCAAAACACCATTCCCTATCCGTCGCATCTCCTGAATGGCCACATGTCAGCTTTATATGTTGGCAGGGTATCGGCTAGATGTTGTGCAGGTCGAGTTCTGTACATACGTTCCATGAGAAAATTCTTAAATTATTTTGCCTTTTTCGTTGACGTGGTCGTCGTCGTTTTTTCCAGTATCCGAGGCATGTTGCTCGTTCCGTAATAATGTTTTTTTAGGGTGAGGTTATTAGCCTCACGCCAACGTCACTTGGAAGGGACTAGCCCGATCATATTAGCCTATCCTCTCTCATAGGATAATTACCAGTGGCCACCGCTAGGAGGTTATGATCGCACTTCCCTCAGTCCGGAATAGTTACGGCAGGTGCATGTTCTGCTACATGTTATTCCCCCCTTTCCGCTGATGACTGACCACCGGTGTTGGAGCTAGTCGTGACAAAATGTATCTTTTTATCCCTACCACGATTCTGGTGGCTGACTCTTGTTTCTATTATTAGCCTTATCTAAACTATCAGTTACAAAAAAAAATCAAGCGTCTTGAAATGGCCATCCAAAATGTAACGCTGCCTCCCGGACTATATCAAATATCTGTGTAGAACGCTCTTAATTGAAATTTTTTAACATTTGCGTAGTTGTGTTCTTCTTCCAGCAGAAAAACAATAAAAAATAATGACTATAAATCAACTTTAACTCCTTATTTAACCGATTACCATTTAATAACATCTCCATACAAAAAATATCATAATTCTTTTAAACAAAAAAACAATTTCAACACCACAACAGCAGCACCAACAACAGAATTACCAGAGCCATCCGGTGTTTGGGTGTTTGGGTGCTATTTGAAATTAGCAAAATCTCAAACAAATTAGCGGAACTCAAATTGACTCCGTTCCGAAGAGTGGAAGAACCCCCCCAAAACTCCACAAGTGTGGCATGGTATACCAGTAACACAAGGAGTACTAGGGCCCTGCAGTAGCGAAGATACAAGAACCTCCTCAAACTTCCCTTAGTAGAATACAAGAAACAAAAAATTGTATACGTATATATAGAGTATTATGTACAACCAACCAACCCTCCTTCATGCCTCGGTATAAGACTCGAAACCATTCTTTTGGTAAGTTTTTGGCTTTATGTTTCTTCTTCTTCGTTTTGTTTTGTTGCAAAAACATTTACCAAAATTTTACGGTGAAAATTGTTGCTTTAAAAGCATACTTTACATCACCACCAATACAAAGTGAAGAAAACATTTTAATAAGACCTAATTAAGTTTTCTTCTACACGAAAATCTGCAACCCCTAGCCCGCCCCGTACCTCTCTCGACCACCTATATCCATGCTTCCCCCCACCCATTACACTTTCGAAAAGAACATTCGTAGCCAAAAATTTCTAAAAGATATCGTAGAGGGTTGAAATGGAGTTTTAACAACTTTCATCTTCGGTTGTCCTCCATTCGATTGCGGGAGGGGTTTGTGGGTTGGTTGGGAAATTTCCATAAATGTCGTTTCATTAAACTCCTTTTCGTCCTTACCGGTTTTGCTGTATGGCATGTAACTAGACCCAAGGAATTGCTTGCAGGATCCTGCCTGACAAGGCGAATGCCGTTGGCGTCAGTTAACAACACTTGTCGCGCGCTTTCTAGGAGCAAGCACCACATCCAGCATATTAACCAACTATATATACCAGAGTGTTACCTTTAGGGAATAACATGTTTGTATATCGTCCTTTCTATCCCCACTCTCAATGAACCGCCCCCAACCCCCAGAATAAGAAATGGCAAGAACCCCTTAATCGTCGGGTGCTGCCCGATGTGCTGTTTGGGTTACCAAGTGCGAGAAACTCTGCTGAGAATTGTGTACTTTTTACTAATGTTGTGTGTGAAGAGAGACCGAGATCCCGACCAAGTCCCAAGATGGAGTTCATAAATTTAATTTTTACGTCCGAAATCTGAGATAAGATGAAAACAGAACTTTGTTTTCTGGTAAGATCTTCTTTTTTCTGGAGTGGGGGAAAGGGAGTTTATATATAGGCACACAACGAGGGATGAGAAAAGGAAGAAATTCGGGGGTTGGTATACATGAAAATTACTGGGGACATCAGAATTTATTGGCTCCTTGAGGATAGGAAATTTTGATATCGGTGATAAAAATACGAGACCCAAATGTACAGAGAAGAACAAAATTATTAGGGCAGTTCAAGGTTTATTGTTGGGTGTAACGAAAGCGAGACAGAACAAACCCAATCACAATGTTAAAAAAGAGGAGAGCGACAGAGCGAGATAGGGGACATGAACAACGTGAAAAAAGATTTTATCTTTAACGAAAATGTTTATATTCCAGCAGATGCTGAAAGAAAGTTGAGATTGAGTTTATTATTTCTTGTGTATAGCATAGAAATTTTCTTTAAATTCTATTGTTAGAATGGGACATTTGGGAAAGATAAAGCTTTATTTTAACAGCCCAAAATAGCCCTAGACTTTAGTGACCTTCTGTGTAATTTCTAATGCTTTATAGCGAAAATCTTTCTTTATATACAAACATAATATACTTTTAGGTCTATGTTTAGAAGTAACAACAATTTTTGATTTCATAAAATCATGCTATCTCTTTCAAAATATTTCTCGGCAATCCCTTGCTCTGATAGAGTCAAGAGGTGACTGGAGAGGGTAGTCGTCAGGTCAGTGCTGAGTGGTCACGTTATGCTGTTCTGGTTGTGTCCCTTGAATAAACAAAATGTGAACTTTGTTAAAGTTGCATAAAATATGATGATGGATTTTTTTGAACTTCGGTTGTATTTCAGTTTTTTTTCTTATAAATTTTTTATGTTACCCTGTATACAACTGTACCTACATCTGTTTGTAAAAAATTGTCGTAGGTAATAACTTGGGTTTAAATGATAGCAACGGCCTTAGGGATCTTTGGTGGTGCCAATACACCAAAGAGATAAGTCCTAAGAAACCCCAACGGTTAATACGATCGAAGATCCACAGCCATGCTACCGAATCCACCCCCACCTCCTCGAACATGATGACTTTACATTGTGTGACCCTTGGATGCTCTTTTCTATTATAAGAATAACAGATGGAGGACGGTGGAAGGCGAGAGTATCGCGTATCAAAGCAAAGCAACACCGAGCCTCTGCTCGGCAAAAAACTCCTGTTATGAATCGAGAAGTCAGCCTAGAAATAGTCAGAACAAGACTGACTCAGCAACGTTCTAGGACTAATGGTTTAAGGAACTACAATATGAAACTCGCAGGGTGGAATGTCAGAACATTATATAAGCTGAATTTTCCATTTCAAGAAGTTAGTTAGCACCTGCCTTAACCACAGTGGCGTAGCGCAGTAGGGGCGGCCCGCCCTGTCGGCACCTTTAGGGGGCGGCAAAATTTCACAATAACTAATAATAATATCTTGTAAATATTATTTTTGTCACACCTACGATTCGGACCGATCGAAATGAGCACGGAAATTTTTTCAGATTGTAACTTCGGTAATACGCTACGACCGGCACCTCAGCGAAGTCGGTATCATTTTTGGTATGCGCGAAATCGTGCAGGTACAAAAATCACTTACGTCGTTTAAACAAAAAAACGACTCGACCGAATTTTATGAAAATCTTTTCCGATCATATATATTTCAGTTAATACCCTTCGATCGGCACTTCCAACGTGTAAGGAAAAAATGACCACATATGTACGCACACACACACGCATACTTCTTCTCAAATTTTTGCTTAAAATGCTGTTGGTACCTTGAAAAAATGAAAATAAGTTGAAAATTACGATTTCGATTTTCGGACCGATTAAAATAACTTCCCTATAAACTGGGAAGTTAATAAGAGGGCGGCAAAATTTTCTTCCGCCCCGATCGGCTGACACCCACGCTACGCCACTGCTTAACCATAACAATATACACAAGATGACATGAACGCCATCTGATGACAGATAAAATTACCAAATTAACCATGTTCTAGTTAATACTAGACATGGCAGTAGTATTCTGAATGTAAGGAATTACAGCATGGTACTATAGCTAGCAGTATCGATGATCAACTAGAGTTGTGGGAGAAGTACTTGAGAGACTTTTTCGAAGAGAACATAAACTTAACACGGGTAGATGTAGTAGACAATCGAAGTACAGATAACCCAGAAAAAGATACACGAGATCGTACAGAAGTTGGAAATGCCATAGCCAAACTCAAAAATCATAAGGCTTCCAGTCCAGATGGTAGTGATGAAACAGCGGGCCTATGATGAACTGCCAAAACTACAGAGCAATCACTATAGAAAAAACATGCCCGGAGCAAGATAAGCGAGTGGTGCAAGTCCGAACAGCTCACAATACCTTTCTACGGCAAATCACCAAAATCGGTCGCTTGCCTATAGACCAACCTTCAGATGACACCGTACCAAGGACAGGAAGGAATTATGCCTGAAATGTTAAGAAAAGAGGGATATTGTTAAAGACTACGTAAAGAGCCATAAATGCCTGTTATACCAGGAAGTAAGGAACCGCAACAGTGCCTACGGCACGAGCAGTAGTAAGTATCCACTGTTCAAAGAGGCACTTTTTTATATGAAAGTCTAAGTGTTACTCCTTTATAGTACCAGTCCGTTATGTCGTTCACGTCATGGTGCAATGTCTAGCTTAGAGTAACCTTAGCTCGAATATAGGAAAAGGATATGTTAGGTTAACGGCGAAGGAGGTAATGTTCCATAACTGAACCTGAATTACTACCAGGAGGCCGAAAATCTGCTCATACAGATTGGCGGTGAAATGGAAATCGCCATAGTAATTGTAAGCGAGCAGTAAAAGAACCTACACAGTGAAATCGGTTTTTGATTACGGATTATTTTTTACAGTTATTCGCTTGACCTCTATCGTAATGTTGCCTATAAGCATAATAAGCGAGAAAGCCGACTCCTGTTCGATGATCCAAGTCAAAGTCCTCTCGTCGTATTATTGGATGTAACGGGCGGAGTACGTGTTTGTGTTTAGAGTTCGTCCTCCTACGTTGCACTTAATGCTAGAACCATCGGGAGTACTTGCGCTAAGAAATGCTAATTATAAAGACTGCTCCATTAGAACTTTCACCATAAAAAGTGTGTAAGTAAAAATAGGACTCGCCTGATCTTAGCCACGCCACAATCACGAACAGTGTCAAAACGCTTGCATGGCACCCGAAACAGGAAGATGACGCCTGAGTAAAAATAAGATTCCCCGCTCTTAGCATGAAACAGGCACAGTGCGTTTGAGTAAAAATTCTACTTTTTCAGGTGCAGCCCGCTACGGGCACGTACCTACCAATAAAAAACGCAAGGAATAGTCCAAACGAGGCACGATGCACTCACATTTTTCCCGATTAGGACCAAAATTAGGGCGTTAAAATCTGTGTAGAACGTAGAAAACGGACAATTATCTTGGTGACTGTAAAGAGTGCCATAACTATACTCAGTAGACAAGCTCTAGTTCGATTGCGTACGTCAAGCAGTATCGGCCGTGGTTAGTGATTAGTGGGGGGACCGTTTGGTAAAACAAAACTCGTGTTTGGAACGGTCGATATTCATATCTGTAACAGAGGCATGCACACTTCTAGCGGCGCATGAGTTTGTAAGAGCTTCCTCCTTTTTGTTTTAAGCCAATGCAATGTCAGACTTCAAATGAGGCGAAGTGCTATGCCAAAAAGACAAAAACAAGCAAATTGAAGAAAGAAAGAAAATAAATACCAATGAAGAGCTTTTTTACGAGTTTCATTCTAATATGCATTAAATTGCCTCAGAGCATGTAAGAAACCTATGCCTCCCTCCACAATGTATAATTATATTTTACAATCTTACCTCGCCTAACTTTAAGGTGCTAATATCACTGCCTCAAAAGAAGTAAGAAATGTCTCTCCAGTTCGCATTTACAAACACACCTCGCCTGATTTATCCCGATACACGCTCATATACAAGCAGGGCATTATTTTTGAACCGGAAATTTCAAAAAATTGAGGCCTAAGTACAATTTACTATCGTGTAAAGGACAAATGTACTGCCTCGTGTAAGTCCGGCCAAACTCTAATAGCTACCTCGATTATTGTGATTACAGGAGCTGGCAGAAGGGAGAATAGAGAATTACTGTAAAGAAGGAAGACAAGAAAGGAGGAGGAGGAGAAGTGGAGAGTCGGAGCAGCATGCGTGAAATCGAATCACGAATTTCTGAAGTGGTAGTCGTGAGCCTTAATCTCAAGCTCTGTCATATTAGCTTAATTCTTTTAAGAAAGTTACCACTAGCCACCGCTTGCAGTCTATGACCCACTCCTTAGTCCAGGTGGGGTTTTCTTCCACTGATAGCTGATCACATGATTTGAATAATACTTCTGTGTGAAATTGATAAACGTTTGCAATTAAATTTACTCCAACTCAATAGTAGTAACAACACAACAACCGAGACAATGTATTTCATTCAGTTTCTTAAATTAAAATATCTAAGACTTATCCAGGTTTGCTGGTCGCTAGGGATTAATCTTCAATCTTTTTCTTTCCCCATCTCTCTTCATAACTCTCTCTCTCTCTCTCTCTCTCTCTCCGTCGTTCTGTCTCTCTTTCTCTGTTCTAAAACCGGCATTACCAAATCAAAAGCAAAATAAACCAGACGAAGGAAAAAAAATAACTTGAAATATACAAACCGAGAGATAGATGAACAGGTGGGTGGGGGAGGTGGCAACACAACGACGCCAGATTTCATAAATTTTCACCTGAATTTCCTCCTGTTACTTAGTAAAATTAATATAGATGTCCTATTTAAGTCTTATGGTTGTCGCATACTTCGCCGCCTTTGACGTGTTATTTCTGATCCTTTTCTCCATAGAACGGTATTTTTTTCCTTATTCCTTATTTTCTTCACTTTATTCCTTTTGTAAAAAAACACCAAAAAGGGCTTAAGCCTTGTAATATTTTTGCATTTTAATAAAATTTTAATTCAATTTATTTTATGGGTTTTAACCATCCAGCATCCATGCCCGTCCACCCCTTCGCCATTTTCTTACTTATCTGGCAGCACCACCACCACCACCACTGGCTTCTTCATCCACCCGTTTTTCACAATTTGGTTTTATAATAAGCTGATGAAGAGGGATTGATGAAGGAGCAGAAATTTATTTATATCATAATTAAGGTACTTTGCTCCCAAATTTATCTTGTGGCTAATTAGATTTTCGTAATCAGTTGTTGCTGACAGAATTTTGCAAATTTTGATGGAAGATAGAATCGAGAGGTTGGGGGTTGGAGGGGTGTAGGTCGATGGTTTTTCTTCGTTTTTGTTTAATGTTTAATAGTTAATGAAAAGGGATATTCCATAATAGGATAATGTTTTCTACTTTCATAATTTCATAGCTTTGGTGTTATTAATAGAAAGATTTTGGTATTGCGTATTGAATTTACGAAAGAGGCTTTTCTTCAATTAGCTTAAATAAAAGTGATAGAACATTATATTTATTGTTAATGTAACTAGCAATTTATTTTATATATACTTAATTCCTTTATTTCATCTCAGTCCGAATCTGTGTTGATAAAGATTACTTTTGATCATGGAATCGGTTTAATTTTTGCATTTATTCTAACAATCTTACTGATAACCAAGAATGTGGATGTAAAAATATGAATTCCGAAAAACATTATTATTCCTAGGATTGCCCCTCTTATCGACCCACATCTAAACGAACACCAACACGGTTTTCGGAAAGGGCGTTCAACAACTTCTAACCTTATGGTCCTTATCTCCGAATTGCTATGCGGTATGGAGAGTGGCCATCAATTGGATGCAGTGTACACTGATTTTAGCAAGGCCTTTGATCGATTAGACCACGATATTTTAAGTGCAAAATTATTAAAATTTGGAATATCAGGTTCTGCGCTTGAATGGTTAAAGTCATATGTGAACGGAAGAACGCAGGTTATCAGATTCCAAGGATTCCTATCTAATGAAATCAAAGTAACCTCTGGCGTTCCTCAGAGTAGTCATCTTGGTCCTCTTCTCTTTAATATTTTTATCTCCGATATATCAGAAAAATTAGTAAATATTCCACATCTCTTCTACGCGGATGTCCTTCATGCAAACGAAACTCAATGCCTTACAAGACTGGTGCTCCGCGAACAAATTGCAACTTAACACCAGCAAATGTCATGCAATTACCTTCTCCCGTAGAAAAAACACACAGAAGCAGTACTATTATCTCAGCGGCATTATGTTCAATCAGGTGATCATATCGTAGATCTAGGCGTGCTCCTAGACCAAAAACTCAATTTCAACCTGCACTACGATAATATTACTGCCAGATCCAACAAACTTCTTAGTTTCATCAAGAGGAGAGCCAAAGAATTCGGTAATGTATGGGTCACAAAAACACTCTTCTGTTCTATCTGGGATCCTATATTCCAAGTAAGCAGCGGCAGGATTGAATCAGTTCAGAAGAGATTTCTCCTTTTTGCCCTGAGAAATCTACACGACCCGCATGATTACGAAAGCCTACCGCGCTACTTGGACAGGCGCAAAGTGCTTGATCCCATGCCGTTATCCAGCAGAAGAAAACTGCTCATATATTGCGTTGCCTTTGACGTCCTAAGTGGAAAAATTGAAGTGCAGTTTCTGTCGGACAAGCTCAAATTCAATGATGAAGTCCGACACACAAGTCATACTAAATTAATTAGGGAATACCTTAATCGCACCGATTACGCTAGGAACGAGCCCGTCAACAGATGCTGTATGGTCTTTAATAGTCACACCTCATGTTTCTCCCCTTCACTCAACAAGGCATCTTATAAGAAAATACTCAGATCTCTACTAACAGAACCCACTCCTTGAAAATTAGTAGCTAAGTATCAGTAGTTGTTAATAGTTATTAATTTATAGTTGTTAATCAATAATTTTTATTAAGGACTGTACTACTGTGTTTTTTAATTTAAGTGTGCCTTGTTTGGCGCAAATAAATAAATAAACAAAGTGTTTTCGTCACACACCGAATGCCCGAACTTCCTTCTACAAGTTGCCAATAGATCACTTATCCGCACTTTCGGCATAAAGTTGCTTAAACCCTATCTTGGTCTATGCCGATGATACGATCAAAACTTTATCGTTGCCGTTTCAAAAGCCATTCTAGGGGCGGGCTTCTTATCGAAGTTCGGACTTTCAGTCGGTTTCACTTAGTCGAGTCACACACTAACCTTTGAATCAATGTGTGCTCCACAGTTAACTACCAACCCGAATCTACCTAATGCCAAATTACCGATTTTTCGTTATCACTTCTATCTTTTATCATATTAGAGTTGAACGTTCAAACCGATCTTCAGCATTATCCAGCCCCCTTGAGACGATCTTTCAAACCATATAGACCTCGTCGCGGAATTTAACTTGTTCGCCTGATATGACCTTCGTCCTGCAGACCGCATTCAACAATCATCTCAAAGTGGAAATACTTCTTCTTCTTTTACAAGTTACCAGCAGTAGAAAGCAGTGGCGTAGGTAGCTTTTTGTAATGGGGGGATATGACTTAGTATATTTTGATTGATTGGATTTTCACAACTTAATGCATCAGAACGGGGTCTTTTCGCGGTTGTTTCTGCAGATGATTCTGCATTTCTATAGTTTTCACCGTCTCAAGACTTGCCGAATGGTTTTATTGGCAGTAAAAATTTCTTCATTCCGTGATAATAAACAAAATAATTTAACACACTTTTGCAATTATAAACTAGAATAAATTTGACAATTGAGGAGTGTCTGCTAAAAGGGCGTATTTCCATCCTAAGCAAACTTGACAGAAATCGAAAAAAATGCCTGTTCCTATAATAGTCCGGGGAAATTAGCATTTAAAGGAGACAAAATTCGTAAATGGCTTAAAATTGGTCCACAGCTTCCTTGGGACTTTTTAAGAAAACAATTTCGGAATCACAAAAAAACAAACATGGCCGCCGGAAATATAGCGGTTTTCCGGTCTTTTCCTTGTATCTCGGTGTCTATAGGTCGTACAACCCCATACAAAGGTCCTAAATGTTGACAATGAAATTCTCTACAGCTTTAGTTCTTACAAAGATGTTGACCCGATTAACCTTTTCAAAGTTATTCGAGGACAAAATTTCCAAAAATCCCTTTTTTAGCCCAAACATCACTAAAAACCTATTTTTTTCGAAGAAAATTTTTGAACAGTCAACATGAAACGTTAATGCTACAAAATGATTTTCCATTATCATTCAGTATTTTGATAACCAAAAACGCGGCATCGCATCAAAAGCTACCTGAAATCGAATGTATTAAAATGAGACGTCTGACAGAGTTGAGATTATTCTGAAACAACTTGAGCATGATTTTCTATCGAACTGTATAACATTTTCCGGCGACAGTTGCAACACAAACTTCGGTGGAAAGAGCAGAAGAGGGACAAATAATAACATAAGCTGAAAGGTAAACTTAATCTAAATATTGTTGGCATAGGATGTTCTTCCCATATATGTATGTACTTTGAAACGCTGTGCAGCATGGACGCGTGCTACTTCCTATTTTTTGTGTAGGATCCGGCTTAGGAATCTCCTTTGTGCTACTTACTAGTCCGTAGGATAGAATAGAAAGGGTTTGAAAGGTGCTTGAGTAGATGCCGATGAACCTTGCATTTGAACTCTGAGATGTTTCGGAAACACCCATTGCGGAAGAGAGTTCCACAATCGAATTTTTCTATTTAAAAACGAACCTCTAAACCGTAATATGCGTGACAAAGAGGCCTGTTGGGTGGAGTTGAGTTGGCTAGTCTGGTGTTCCGGTAAACAAGTTGCCGTGCAGGCATGAGGTACTTAATTTCATTGCTATGGTAATAACCATAAAATTTGAAGAGGGCTGATACATTCCTAGAGCCCTGACTTAAAGAGTCTATGGAGGCGCAAAGGGCACTCTCACCAATATAACCGGTTTTGCACCTGCTTCAGCCATGCCAAGGTAGTTCTTGGGGCGCATCCCCAGATATACGAGTTGCATTCAAGGCAAGGCCGAATGTAGGAGTTTTACATTGTAGCCAGGGCAGCTGGCTGTAGGAGGAGCTAGCCTCTCTTGAGGACTCCCACCCAGGCATTGATGGGCTTGTTAGGCGATTTGGAATATGTGATTATCCTATTGTCCTTTGGATATAGAGACGATGATATTGAAAATAACTTTTTCCCACTTAATACCATTCGCACAGAAGCTCTCAAGGAATTCTGCGCAGCCGGTGAATAATGTTGTAAAACATATTTTCAAGGGTGTCCGGGAAAAAACTCAATTTCACCCAAATGTCCGGGGTTTTTGAAGTTTTTGTCCAATGGTCGACAACTTTGGTGATGGCAGCCCTATGCTTGACGGACTTTACACCGGCTCCCCAAAGCTCTCCGAACCGTAAGACAGCGGGTGGGTTAAAGTGCCATGAAACTTGCTTCGACTTAAAGCAGTGCGCAGCCTCTGGAGTACCTTCCATGATGGTCGTTGTTTTGCTCCTACAAAATTCGTACCACAGTCGGAATAGACATTAGGACATATGTATATGCCTCTAGAAATGAATCTCTTCAGAGCGGCTATGAATGCTGCCAAATCTGCTGGATTATCATTGGTTGTGACTTGTTGCCACTGATCGTAACGTATGACTTCTTGGATTTTAACTTCTCGATTTGCTGCAGCATAGGTTTTCCATCCACTTGGATGGGTGTTCTTTGACCCATTGTAGTGCTAGAGTGGAGCTCGTTGTTACGAACGTTGGCATGAGTTGTAGCTGCTTGTCTTCAAGCAGGGGCGGCGGAGTGCGTGGGGATGGAAGGAAAAGTGCACACGCACTTTCGTTTTGGGTGGGGAAATCCACACCCAAAATATTTCATCCCAGAACGTTGCAGGGCCGTCTCGGTCGCTGTCGACGAAGGAACGCGGTCGAAGGGCCGCAAGGCTTTCTATACGAAAACTAAATATATTATATTAGAGCTATTAAGAACTAAGCTTTTAAAACCCCACCCGACTAGCATTTAAAAAGGGGATTGCCTCAGGGGCATGCCGAAAAACGGGATTCCCCGTAGGTTCCTCATGAGGACTCCATGTATCAAATGAGGGGCATGCCGAAAGGGGCGTTTCCCCACGAGTACCACAATGAGGGCATTGCCTCATGAACACCACACAAAAAAATCAGCGATGAGCTATGCCTTATCAATTTCTCATAGGGGACCCTATGAGGCAAACCTTAATACAAATGAAATGGGGCAATCCCAACATCTGCCTTACGTTTTGGAAAGCTTTTTAAAAAGCTTTAAAGAAATGCCCTTAAGCTTTAGCTCTACTCATATAAAGCTTTAGTTTTTGTTGTTGCATTGGTTCTCAGGGAATTATGTTAGTGACCGTGAAGGGTGTCATTTTGCATACTCAATAGCCGGGTTCTGGTACGATTACAGAAGTCAAGCAGCATTTAATGTGATTAGTTGGCGGGCCGTATTGATAAAATCACAATCGCGCTTTCGACCCCGGCGCAGTTATTACTCATATATCCACACCGAAATTCTCAAAAACCACTCGGGATCGGGATCGGAAAGGCGTTAGATGCCCTGTGTGGGCCTTACAGGGTAATCCTCACGGGGTCCACATGAGGCAGTGGGTCTAGCCTCATAGGGCCCTATCTGTACCCCTTACCTCAAAATCGTAGACGGGAATAACCCCATAACCAAAGAATTTAAAGCCACATAACTCCATATTCAGCTGGTAAATGAATTGACCGATTAACTTTATCCATTTTAACGTTAACTGATCATGTGGTCCCCACCCGCAATGATTGTGCTCCGCCGCCCTTGTCTTCAAGGGTAGTTTTTATTAATCTGTCCAAAATCACTGCTGCGTTTAGTTCCAATCGGGAGATTGTGGTCGGTTTGGTAGGTGCTACTTTTGTTTTTGAATTGAGGATCCTTGAGGTAGGTATAAAACGGCAGTGTATGCTTTGGCTGAAGCTTTAAAAAAACCATGTAGTTTCATGTCCGCATTGGTGGAGTATCTAATGGATCTGACGAGCTTCTAAAGCGAAAATTAGTCCTACGGCTACATTTCCACCCCTTTATTTTCGCCCACCTTCAGCTCAACCAGAAAAACTCCCTTTTGCGTCCGCAGATGCACGTTACCTTGTCCCCAAGGTTCGATTTTACCCATCTCAGGATATCTGAAGATATTTGCAATTGCCGCAGTTGTGATAAGCGTATCAGGTCTCATCCTTTTTTGCGGTTTTTTGTTGTGCTCCAGTGCTCTATTTTCCTGCTTTTTCCCCTTTTTTAGCTCTCTTTCGCTCTACCTTAGTCCAGGCAGACCCTTCTTCCTGTGATTCTCCCTCTTCGAGGGACCCGCTCCATGTTTCAGAGCGCTCTCTTTACCTAAAGTAAAATGACGTGAGGTAGGTATTGGGACCATTGAGCGTGTGAAAATTTGTATAGATCGATTGAAACAACTTTGTCAAGGGTATGGGTATTCTGCTATTTTTAGCTAAGTAAATTGAAAACTCAGGGAAAGATCTGTTCCTTAAACTCTCTCGGAAATATCGTTAAGGATTTTTGATCTTATAATATCAAAACTTGTTAATAGCTAAAAGATTATACTAAACCGCTTATTTTTAATTAATTGTAACGTTATCCAACCGTTAAAACTTTAACACGACTAACTCTATATTCCTTCATAATTTCGCCCAAACTCGTGATTAAAGTGTATCCTTACACAACAACATCCCCCCACTCCTCCATTATATATTATTCTTAAAGTAATTTTTTGGAATTTCCACACAGCAGAGAAAAAAAAAAGTCTGATAAATCCCGTAGACAATCCAGGTCAACCTTTTTTTCTCTTCTCCTCTTTTTTTGGTTGTATGTCCTATGAAATAAATCACTCCGACAACCATCATAATCCTGGCCACCTACTACTCTCCCCAGTCTCTGTGTAGCCAGCCGCCTTCTCTACCCACGAAAAAAAAAATATTTTCCTTGCTCAATTGTTGATATCATGGACGAGCGGAGGCGGCGGCTATAAGTATACTAAAAAGATGAATTGAGAAAATGGTGGAAGGAAAATGTAGTAGAAAGAAGAAGAAGAAGAAAAGTATATGGGGTAAAAACTTATATCTTCTTGAAATGCAGGAATTAATCTTCACATATCCTTCCCAGGCGATCAAATTACGGTAATGGATCATTACATTTCGTTCCTCATGTTGATCCCTTCTCGTGTGTTCTTCTTGGTTAAGGATTCGGAAGAAATATTCAAGAAAGTTTCACATTTAGCTTCATTCGAACACCAACAACAGCATCAGAAGCAGCATAAGTCCTTTAACTATGACATAATTCGTTTTCATCACTCCTTATAAGCTTTTTGGGTGAAATTCCTTGTGCCTAAAGGACAACAAAACCGAACTCATACATAATCATATACACCCACACACACGCATACGTATTTGCGATAGAAGACATGCAACTATACAAAAGCGAACAAAAGCGAACCGTAACAGAGAACTTAACCAAATCTTAACGACAGTTTAATCTCCAGCCTGAACTCCTTTTTGGTAAATGTCCTTGTAAGAAGGAAATTTTGTTTCGCTATTTACCTTATCGGATTATCAGGCTCAGTTTTCATAGTATTCAGCATGTTACTCGGTAATTGCCTACCAGTTCCCATAATACGTACGCGCGGGGTATAGGGGAGAGGGAAACTTCCTCTTCTTTTGGCATTCCTACACATGGGGTAACTATAGGGTAGTAATTCACTCATTCATCTTGGTTCTGACACCCTGTATTCTCTGTGTTGTGTGTGTCCCACTCCTTAATTCTGATGGCGTCCTTAATTTGTCACATAATCCACCCGCCCGTTTCTCTCTCTGCTCTACATGACAGCGAAGGGTGATGGTTTGTTGGTGAGAGGGCGGAGAAAAGCGCGGGGGTGTACATGTATATACCGAAACGGCTCAGAAAATTGGTCTCAGTGTAGTGTCATGGCTGGTTAATAAAAGTGCACGACATTTTCATCCCCCACCCCCGGTACACCCACCACTTTCTTCTATCTGACGAATATAAGGAACCAAGCAAGGATATTGTCATGGCAGTTAAGACCCCGAGAAAAGTCGAACAACTGTCCTTAGAGGATTATTTTGTTTTTCTTTCATGCCCGGTTTAATTTTGTCGCTTTATGGAGTTCTTCTCTCTTGGCTATAAGATTATCCTTTTTTTATACGTTTATTTTTATTTATTTCTCTCTTTTTCTCTTCTGTTACAGTTAAGTTTCTACGGGAAGTGACACCGTATTTTCGTAAGGCTAGTATTATATCAGAAGTTGGATGGGAGCTGCAACGAGCTTTTTTATGCCCACTTGGTCCGGGAGCACCTATATCACCGCCAGCACCAAGAAGCCCTCCACGTGCTGATACACGTTATATACCTTTGCAGCTGACGCATCTGGCGAGAAATTTAAAATATATCGATCCAGGTGAGTTGAGAATTTTATTTTTTTGTGTTTTGAAATTCTGTGCGACATGAATTGCTGAAATGAATTTCAATTTAGGGCTGATATGTTTTTAATCCAGGGATAGTTTTTTTTGTCATTGTTTTTTTTTTGCATTGTGAAATTGGATTGGTTCTTTAATATGTGATCGAACAATAATTTTCAATATCCAGATAATCAATTGAATACTCCGTGTTTTAAATTAAAAAAGAATGTTCTACCGGCAAGTTGCGCTACTTTATATTATTGATATTTCATTAACACCACCATCTCTGGGTAAATAGTTACAAAAACATTACCCTAAACAGTGATCGATTTACGCTTAGGCCCGTGAGGCCCGGGTCTAGGGCGGCAAAAATTTAGGGGCAGCAAAATTTTAGAGGCTGCAAAATTTAAAGAACCATTGAAATTTTAAATATCCATTTAACTTGTTTGCTGTTCTGGAGAGAGATCATTCTCTACTCCAAAAAGAGTGAAAAGTTACAATCTCAACTTGCATTATGGGGACCTATTCTGTAATTTTTCATAAAATTATATTTTATGTTATGTTATGATGATAAAATTTCTTCTTCATAAAATAAAAATAAAATATTTTAAAAATTCGTATTCTGTCATGCTTTCTTAAAATTACTTTATGAAGTCTTTTATGAACACACTAGCTGGGACCCGGTGCGCCTATGCTGCACCTATAAGCCAATAGTAGTAATCAGGTGATATGAATTTTAATATACAGTTGGAGAGTTTGAAAAAGGCAATTTTTTTTGGTATTTTTGATTCCAAATAACAAAATGTGAAACTTTTAGGGATCTGATATTTTGATCGAGCCAATAAAAACCATCCCTGACTTGGCATTTATCGATCAGATTTGATTTTGCTATGCCGGGGGACTCGACGCCCTGTGCAGAACTTCGCTCGAGGGCGCCATAAGCGAAGTTCTGCACAGGGCGTCTAATCCCCGCCAGAGCAAAATTATTCCCAAAAAAATAATCAATTTTGCAAATTTGGCTCAAAAATGCACAATTTGGTGCTTTTCTCTGTTTTTGTCATATCGGCTTGAGACGAACAGAAGGAGCAAAAAAATGTCCAGCATTTAATCAGACATGCAACAGATGTATCGGTGTTTTTTTAAAGAGCTTCAGGATAAACTATATTTAATGATCTGCCGCTTTTTTACATTTCGAAAAGTAAGTCCCCATATACTGGCTAGTGTTCCCATATACTGGCTGGAGCAATAAAAACTTTATATTCATTTTTTTTTATTTTTTGGTTCATTTTAATTTAAAATTGTATATTTTAATTTTTTTAAATTATATTTTATTTTATATTATATGTCTTCCGCCATTTTGTAGTGAGCGCCATATTAGATTTAAAATGACTTCACACAGCTTACTGTACTATACTTGTCATACACTTTCATTTGATACCCATACCGAGTGCGTTGTAAAGCAAAATGTAAACTGTAATTTTGTGTTGGCCGCCATTTTGCTTTTGGAATGACGCCGCACAGCTAATAGTATTCTACTTGTCATACCTTTTCATTTGATAACCATGCCGGATGGCTTGCAAAGAAAAAGGTAATCCGAAATTTTGTGTAAGCGGCATTTTTGATTTTGGAATGACCCCACACAGCTAATAGTATTCTATTTGTCATACTCTTTCATTTGATACCCATGCCGGTGGTCGGGGAACACAATTGCAAAATTCGGCTGCCATATTGGAACCGCCATCTTTGCGAAAGTAATGGACATCACCAATCGCTTTCTCGTACCCAGAAACCTCTATGTATACAGTTTCACCTTCGTAGAACGTATATTATTATGCTTTTTATCGATTTTTTAACAAAGCTCTCTATAACAGCGCCGCCTATGAGTGATTTTTGAAAGTAGGCGCCGATGCCAAAACCAGCACCTTGATGTAAGCATAGACAAATAAAAGGAAAGATATTCCATTTCATACAAGAAAAGTGTGCAAGTTCTTGTTGAGAGAGCTTTCCTATTTCCTCCATTTAAGCTTCCTCCAAGCGAAAGCTGCCCCTGCTAAATCTTTATTTTCGGTGGCACTGTCCAGATATTTGAGTAAATCTTATCTGAAGAGAGTAAATGGAAAGAAAAACGTCGGCGATGCATGGGAGCAGGGTTCTTTCAGAGCTATTCGCGTTTGCGCTTCTTTTTTTACAGGTTTTCTCATTTATGAATGGCATATTTACGAATGTGTATATTGTATTCTAGGTAAATTTCATTAAAGGGATTTGTTGGTGGAAATAAATAAAAATAAGAAGGAAGCTGTTTGTTTGATTTTTTGTTTAAATGACAAAAATCAATTACATATTTTTAGAAGTTACGATTTTATTTTTTCAGGTCCGACTTTTCGGTTTCTACTTTGCAAAAGTTAGTAAAATAGTGATTTTTGTGCGAATTTTGATTTCGTTTTGATTTATAACAATCATTTCCGCAATGTGTTTATTTTGCAGATTTGGAAAAGTTTTATTTTGGTCAAAGGTTCACAAGCAAATTATTGCGTTTTACAAGGATTTGAAAATGTAAAATATCAAATCATGAATAAATTTAGAATATGAAAAGTGGAAATTATTTCTTTATGGCTATTTAAGGACATTCTCACTTAATAGTACAGCCAATATAAGAATTCTATCTAATGGCCCTATAAAAAAATATCCAAATAACTTGAATTTTTTTATCTTTATTATGATGTTCTACTGACATCCTGGAAAGTTTTCTTCTATTGGGGTAAATTTTAACTTGGCGCAATTATATCGAAACCGTTTTATTCGTAAACGGGCGGGAAAGTTTCGGTGTCCCTCTAATACTAGTATTTTGTTAAAAAAAAAATACTCCTATCCACACCACCGCAGGGGTAGAGTAATTGGCGAGTTTTTTTAAAGTGGTGTCCCCAGTAAGCCTAATCCACAAAACAATTTTCGGCGTTACATCCCTTACAGGCATGTATTTAGTCGTCATTGAGTAAGTCCGACATAAAATGTTGGCAGACGTAAAAACGGAGTAAGCTTCGATATAGTTTTGGCAGACAGTTTATTCTATACATTATTACAGAATAGAGTTCAATTATTTCAAGGAAAAAGGATTGTGTGTTTCTTTATATATAATATAAGATAAGGACACAACATAAAATTGCATTTTTTGTTGAATTTGCTATTCACGCTACTACTCCTAAGAATTTGATGAAATTAACAACTTCCCCTTTTAGGATTGTATAATTTTTTGCTTGGAATAGTTTTTTAATGAGCTCTTATCTTTAAATTGATGTGAATGCCACAAACAAAATTTTCGAAGAATAATAAGGATCAAATAATCTAAGATTTGTTTGTGGTGATCGTAACATTCATTTTCTTTAGCTAACCAGTTGGAAAATTCAGATTTTTTACTTATTGTATCTATGGATACTTCGTATGGTCCATAAAAACTGTGTTTTCCGTAAGCAATTATATTTATTTTTATATTAATTATGTAACAACAATTCTAATCTCTATGAGAAACAAAATTGAACTGATATTTTTATTGACGTTTTTAATATTATTATTTCGACAGCCTGCTTTGTTAGTACCTCCACATTACTCCCCCTCTTTATAATTCCTTAGCAGTACTTGGTGGGAATTCTTACGCTTCGTCCAGATCTAGTCTTTACTGTTGCAGAAGGTGATGGTGACGTTCTGTTTGGTTTATTTAAGCTGAGGTTGAGTGTATTGCTATCCTTGGCTAAGAAAGCAGCTTTTAATCGGTCCACCGATATTTTTGCCTTACGCCCTTTGATGAGGATTTCAAAATATTTGTCATTTCTATTCGCGACCTCATAAGGACCGTTGTATGGTGGTTGGAGAGGTGGTTTCACAGCGTCATTTCTCACGAACACATGTGTGGCCGTTTTCAAATTAGGTTCAATGAACACTTTGTCATTGCTGTGATGATTTGTTTGTGCAGGCGAAATACGTTGCATGTTTTGCCTTAAGATTTTTACAAACTCGGTTACAATTATGGCATCGCCTTTACTGTAAGAATTTGCAAAGAATTCTCCAGGTAGTCTTAGGGTAGTGCCGAAAACCATTTCAGCTGGTGCGGCTTTCATATCTTCTTTGAAAGTTGATCTTAATCCGAGTAATATGCCTGGTAGAATATCGACCCAATTATTTGAGGCATAACACTTAATGGCGGTTTTCAATGTCCTATGCCACCTCTCAATTATCCCATTGGCTTGAGGGTGGTATGGTGTTGTTTTCAGATGTTTCACGCCAAGGAGCTTAGTAAGCTCAGCAAAAAGAGAGCACTCAAATTGTCTGCCTAAGTCCGTTGTTACGAAAAGAGGCGTTCCATAGCGAGCTATCCATTCCGAGTAGAATGTCCTAGCGATTGTTTCAGCTGTTATGTCAGGGATTGGGAAAGCTTCTGGCCACCTTGAAAAGCGATCTATGCATGTTAGGCAGTATTTCATATCTCGCGACGAAGGAAGAGGTCCAATAATATCTATGTTCACATGTTGGAATCTTTCGTCCACAACTGAATATTTCGTTAGTGGTGTCTTGTTGTGGCGATGGACCTTAGCGCGTTGGCATGGGATGCATTCTCTTACGAATTTCGCAATATCAGCTCTCATGTTGGGCCAGACATATCGATCTGAGATTAATTTGCTGGTTGCCTTAACTCCTGGGTGCGATAGGGCATGCAGTTTTTTAATGACTAGCGAGCGAAAGTTTTGTGGGACCAGCGGTCGAACTTTTTGTTGTGAAGTGTCGCAAAACAATGGATAAGGCGATTCTGGAAAGATAACTGGTTTAATAATTAAGGAATGATTTTTATTTTTAATTAGCCCTTGTATTTCTGAATCGATTTGCTGTGCTTCTGACATCTCTTTAAAGGTGAATTCTGAAATGCTGTCCACATTTGCGCGTGATAGGAGGTCAGCTGTGTCATTCTCGCAACCTGAGACGTGCCGAAGATCTGTCGTGTACTGACCTATATAGTCCAGGTACCTCGATTGCCTTGGAGATGCTTTATCTAATTTTTGTCGAAATGCGTAAACCAGTGGTTTGTGATCTGTTTTAATGTGGAATTCCCTGCCTTCCAACATGAACTTGAAATGCTTAACTCCTTTGTAAATGGCTAAGAGTTCTCGGTCATAAGTACTGTACTTGCGTTGTGCATTGGTTAATTCTTTTGAGTAAAATCCCAGAGCTTGTGTTGTACCTTTGACGACCTGGTTGAGAACAGCGCCTATTGCCATCTCTGATGCATCAACGCTTAATGAAAGCTGTGCTTCCGGAGCCGGTGTGCTAAGAGGGTGGCGTTCGCCAAGTCCTTTTTGCATTGATCAAAGGCGTTGATTCCTTCTGCTGTCCATTGGACCATTGTCCCATCATTCTTTTTGTTTCCTACAATTAATTTCTGCAGGATCGACTGATTGTGAACGGCATTAGGGATGAAGCGCCTATAGAAACTGAGCATCCCTAAAAATCTCTTGAGGCTTTTAGCTACGCTGGGAAGTTTGAATTCCAATAATACTTGAACTTTCTCTTCCAAAGGTTTAATACCTTCTCCTGACAAGTTGTGTCCTAGAAACTTAATACGTTCTTTTCCAAATTGGCATTTGTCAGGATTAATAGCAAGGCCGTTCTTTCTTAGTCGGTCAAAAACTATTTGTAGATGGACCTTATGTTCTTCCATAGTTGCAGATGCAACGCATATATCATCGATATACGCAAATACAAAATCCAGATCATGCAATATACTATCCATGTGTCTTTGGAAAGACTGTGCCGCATTCCGAAGCCCAAATGTCATAAATCGGTACTCAAATAGCCCAAATGGCGTGGTTATAGCCGTTTTAGCAACATCTGCAGGCTCAATCGGAATTTGATGAAATGCCTTTTGTAAATCTATCTTGGAGAATATGTGCTTTCCATGCAATAAGTGCGTGAAATCTTGCAGAAAAGGAATTGGGTACCGATCTGGCACAGTTACGGCATTCAGTGCGCGATAATCACCGCATAATCTCCATGAGTTGTCGGCCTTTTTCACCATGTGAAGGGGGCTTGCCCATTCGCCTTTGGAGCGCTGGCAAATGCCTACCTGGCTGAGGTAATCGATTTCTGCTTTTGCAGCCTTTAATTTTTCTGGTGTAAGTCTGCGAGGCCTGCAAAATACTGGAGGACCTTTGGTTGTTATATGGTGTGTGACAGCAGACTGGGTTGACTTTAATAAATTTAGGTGATGTAAATCCTTATATTGAGCTAGCAATTCTGAAAGTGGATCGTTAATATTATAAGTCATGATACTAATGGTACCTGTATTGACAGCCATGCTGCCGGATGACTCATTCTGAGTAGTCGAATCTATTAATTTGCTACTCTTAACGTCTACTAGAAGGCCGTAAAATTTTAAAAAATCTGCTCCTAGGATTGGAGTATTCACATCCGCAATGATGAAGGTCCAAGGAAATTTTCTCCGCAGACCTAGCGTCAGGATCAGTCTTTTTTCACCATAATTTTTTATTGCACTTCCATTTGCAGCGTATAGATTTTTACTGTTTTTAGGTAGTTTACTACTAATACGCTCTTGTTGAGTTGGCGGCAAGACGGATACGTCGGCCCCGGTATCTATTAAAAACTTTCGCCCCATTGAAGGCTCACTTACAAAAATTCTGCTGATTATTTTAGTTTTGCCAACAACACCCGTGATATTTGAAATTTTAGGCACCTTGCTTTCAAAGGAGCAAGGAGGTTTACACACTTTTGCTTTGTGTCGGAATCTTCGGTGATAGTAGCAAATGGTTTGTCTAACTGGGGTATACTCTCTCCTGTTTCTAGTGACATTTGCATGCTGCCTACCTCGACTCATGAGAGTCCGCAGTTGTTGGTTAATTTGAGCAATTTGCTCCTCCATCGTTAATGGATAATTTTGCGTGGATGTAGATGGATATATGACATTACTGTTGCGCTGAACACTGATAGGGGCTACATTTTGAAATTCGCCAACTTCCTGGATTTTATCTGCAAGCGCAGCGAGGCCCTTTAGTCCTTCTTTAGAAGCTTGTAATATAGCTTGGACTTGTGTGGGTAATCTTTGCATCCACAAGGATTTAAGAAAATCTTCACTAAGTTGAGCACCACCGAGGTCCTGTAATTCCTTAAGAAGATGAGATGGTTTCTTGTCTCCTAAGTCCACTTCCGAGAGGAGTTTTTTTATTTTTTTGTGTTCGCTTTCGCTAAATGCTTGAATTATTGCTTCTTTTAAGTTCATATATTTATTATCTGCCGGTGGCGATAAGACAGCGTCTGAGATTCGTGCAAGAACTTTCGTTTCGATGGCACTCACGACGGTGTTAAATTTTGTTACGTCGGTAGTGACTCCAGAATTTGCGAACTGCGCCTCTATTTGCGCAAACCAGATTTCTGGCTTTTCATGCCAAAAAGGGGGTATTTTAACCGAAACTCGTATTATGGATTGCACCGGGTCGGCTCTTTCATCATTTGGTTCCACGTTTTGCATTTTTATTCTTTATTTTTATTTTTTTCTTTCCTTTGGACAACGTGGCTTACTGTATAATGTTAATTAAAGTTTATTATTTTTGTATCGGGGTCACCAATTATGGATACTTCGTATGGTCCATAAAAACTGTGTTTTCCGTAAGCAATTATATTTATTTTTATATTAATTATGTAACAACAATTCTAATCTCTATGAGAAACAAAATTGAACTGATATTTTTATTGACGTTTTTAATATTATTATTTCGACAGCCTGCTTTGTTAGTACCTCCACATATCCATACAATGTTCAATTATTTTGCTTTTTAAACCTTTTATTTCAGGAGTACTCTGAACAAATTTAGCGAAGATTTTAACAAAGATTTTACAAATATTAAAAAAATAATCTGTAGGATTTTTAAGTGCACCAAAATCGGTACTTTTTGAAAAATTTTTAAAATAAATAAAACTTTCCGAAGGTTTTGAATACTTAACAGTTTCGTTTGGGTTTCTCACAACCTTATCGCATAACAAACACTTTTCTTTTTTTGAAAAGCGGTCAATTATGAAACCTCCAAAATACCTTTAAGAAGTTTCTTCGACAGAAATCGAATCTTCATTTGCCCCACATTCCAACAAATCAATTGACTCGCTTATGTTGCTAACTTCGTGACCCTCATTAGTGACATCACCAATCGTCCGATCCTCAACAGTAAAAATACCATGATCGTTATTATTATTTATGGTTTTGCAATCACTAAATGAGTCAATAGCTATAAATTGCTGACTATCTTCGTCACAATTCTTCCTATGGGAAGATATAGACAAAATTTTGTTCGAAATAATTTTGCAAATAAAACTATTGAAATTATATATGGATTATTACTGAAGCCCCCACTTAATCTTTCTAAGGAAAAAAGGTTTTCAATTGGGTCTTGGTTAAATTTCGAAGTCAGAACGAACTCTTTATTGGGAAACTCGTTTAATATTTCATCAGTTAAAAGAATAATGGATTTTAGAGTCAAAATCAATCCCTCAATCCAAAATGTTTTGTTTTTGTTCTCAAATGAAATTGATTGAATGTAACGTAACATTTCAGAAAGATATTTCCTTGGAGTATTTGTTTGAGTTAATCCACACTTATACCAATTTCTACTAAAAGGTTCTTTACTATTGAGACAATCGAACAAGTTTTTGAGTTTTGAAAAGAAATCGGAAGTAGAAAGAGTAACTGATGAAACATTAGGGCTAAGCAAATTTAATTCTAAAGCAGTTTTAAGAGCAGCACAAACTGTGTTACTTAAAACTTGAAGAGCATAAGAAACCTTCATCTTTTCCCAAGTATTTGGCCATACATGTTTTGAAGTTAACTTCGGCACCATTTTAGTAGAACCATTTTTTTCTAAATTATAGAGTTCTTTAACACAGTTCCAACTTACTGTTCCATCTTCACAGTGAATATCTTTTACCAATAAAGTATTACGTATTGATTTGAACAAATGCGGAACATCGAACATTGCAAAAATCTTTTGATTATTATAATAAAAAAAAGGGTCCTTTTCCGTTACTCCGAGAGAACTAAAGCAACTGCGATTGTTAGAAGCCTGATCTGAGGCTACACTTCGGATTTTAAGACCAAGTTCACAACAGTAGTCTAAATTCAGCTTCATTTTTTCGGCTAATACTTTACTGTTAATTGGTTGATCGGTGGCAAAAAAACTAATAATAAATTTCCAATTAGAAAATAAGCCTCGAACCATAAAAACAGAAACATACTTTGCTGGTTCTTTATTTCTAAAATCACCTGTATCGACAAAACCAACTATTTCATCTGTTACCTGATCATTTATGTTAACTCTCTTCTAATATTAATTTCATCAAATATCAACACAGCTTGTCTCATTTCTAAATCCCAATGTGAAAAAATCTTCTTAAGGTTTTCTGTAACCGTGTTATTAAAACCAGGTTGAATATTTTTAATAAGTTGCCAACGATGCAGAGAGCTCAGAGATGGTAAATTTATGTTTAAATTATCTTTAAAATACCTGTAAGTTGTAGGAGATTTGTAATGGAAATTTAAAGCTAACGATCTTTCGTCATAACTCCATCTTTTTTTATTTTTCTTGTTAGAAAGTATCATATCGCAAAAAGTTTTTGAATTTTTAGTCACATAGGGCGCGGAGGCAATTAAAGAAGTTAGCGGTGTTTTGACTATTCTACTGAGATAGTTGTTTCGACATATCCTTCTTTCTAGGTTCACTTTCTTAGTTCTATTTTCCTTGCTGCAGCTCTTTAACTGTTCTATAAGTTTTTTTATATTTACTTAATAAATTTGTATATTTTGAGCGGTAGAAATTTACCGATTTCGCCGATTTTAGACAAAAGGAGCAGGACAATTCCATTTCGACAGAAGCAAATGAGGGATTTGGCTCTAGTTTAGCTAAATCTATGAGAGCTAGATCAGGGTTTGTTATTTTATTTGAGTTTTCATAACACTTACCAGAAAAAATAGCTACATAGAAAAAATAGAACATCGCAATACATAAATGATAAATGGGCCTATGAAACAGTTCCTTTCTTATTTCATAAATTAATTTATAAATCGTACCTAGAATTAATATGTTATAACAAAGCCTGTAAAAAAAGCGCATAGGCAAAAATCTCAACCATGCTCGATCCATCGCTATCATTTCTCTTTCCACAGCCTTCGTCTGGAGGAAACTTAAAGGTAGAAACAGAATGGCACGGCGACCGTGGCGGTGGCCGCCGCTCAGAGAGTTTCCCATACATTTAATTTGTCCGCGACGCCTGGGGAGAAATTAAATGTAAGGGAAACTCTCTGAGCGGCGGCCACCGCCACGGTCGCCGCGCCATTCTGTTTCTACCTTAATGGAGGAAATAGGAAACCTCTCTGAAGGGAAAAGTGGACACTTTCCTGAAATGGAACATCTTTCCTTTTATTTGTCTATAGTAAAAGAAAAGAGAAACAAAAATAATAGCTTATTGGGGAAACCACTTTAAAAAAACTCGCCAATTACTCTACCCCTGCGGTGGTGTGGAAAGGAGTATTTTTTTTAACAAAATACTAGTATTAGAGGGACACCGAAACTTTCCCGCCCGTTTACGAATAAAACGGTTTCGATATAATTGCGCCAAGTTAAAATTTACCCCAATAGAAGAAAACTTTCCAGGATGTCAGTAGAACATCATAATAAAGATAAAAAAATTCAAGTTATTTGGATATTTTTTTATAGGGCCATTAGATAGAATTCTTATATTGGCTGTACTATTAAGGGGTCTTTCTGGTTACATTTTCAAAAAAAAAATTTTTTTAAACATTTTTTTTTTCATAGAAAGAAGAGAGATATCGTTTTGAAAATTTGTAGGTATGTTTATTGACAAAACAGTATTACAAAAAAGATTTTTTTTGATTTTAAAATTTTTTTTTGTTGACATACGGATTTTTTTAAAAAAACATCAAAAAATGACGGCGGGCATGATTTTGGGCGAATGGATGATCTGAAAAAAACAAAAAAAAAGGCAAATTATTCCTTGTTGAAGTGGCTATGGCATGAACCAGAATAATTTGTTTTTGTCAAAAAATAAAAAAATGGCGGCCATTTTTCGAAAAAACCAATTTTTTAGGGTGGAAAATCGGCTGAAAATCGGACAATTTTTTACCAATTAAAACGATTCTGGTTCATGCGATAGCCATAAATGTGTACAATAACATATTCAAAAATCAGAACAATTGGTCAAGTAGTTTTTCTTAAATCGTGCCCGCCACCTTAAAAAACATAGTTTCTAGATAATCGCGTTTGAAGTTTTGTTAAAAAAAATTTTAAAGAAAAACTATATACCTTTTTAATCTGCCATGCCCGGGCCGTAAATAAGTCCTTCCTCCTGCTCATACTTCTCTTGCAGCATAAATCGAAACGTTTGCAGGGTATAATATAATACTTCATAGTATAGAGTGAATCAGATCGAAGCAGATGTTAAAAAGGGGGGGAGTCGAGATTATCGAAACACAGCCGAGCGTCGAAAATTCTTTCTCACAGCGTCTCACTGTATACGTTCAAAAATAATTTTAGAATTACGATATCGCTCTAAAACCTTTTGTATCATGTTTTTGAATATATTTATTAGCAAAATGCGTAAAAAAAAAATTTTCAATTTTTTGAAAATTTGTAACCAGAAAGACCCCTTAAGTGAGAATGTCCTTAAATAGCCATAAAGAAATAATTTCCACTTTTCATATTTCTAAATTTATTCATGATTTGATATTTTACATTTTCAAATCCTTGTAAAACGCAATAATTTGCTTGTGAACCTTTGACCAAAATAAAACTTTTCCAAATCTGCAAAATAAACACATTGCGGAAATGATTGTTATAAATCAAAACGAAATCAAAATTCGCACAAAAATCACTATTTTACTAACTTTTGCAAAGTAGAAACCGAAAAGTCGGACCTGAAAAAATAAAATCGTAACTTCTAAAAATATGTAATTGATTTTTGTCATTTAAACAAAAAATCAAACAAACAGCTTCCTTCTTATTTTTATTTATTTCCACCAACAAATCCCTTTAATGAAATTTACCTAGAATACAATATACACATTCGTAAATATGCCATTCATAAATGAGAAAACCTGTAAAAAAAGAAGCGCAAACGCGAATAGCTCTGAAAGAACCCTGCTCCCATGCATCGCCGACGTTTTTCTTTCCATTTACTCTCTTCAGATAAGATTTACTCAAATATCTGGACAGTGCCACCGAAAATAAAGATTTAGCAGGGGCAGCTTTCGCTTGGAGGAAGCTTAAATGGAGGAAATAGGAAAGCTCTCTCAACAAGAACTTGCACACTTTTCTTGTATGAAATGGAATATCTTTCCTTTTATTTGTCTATGATGTAAGTAATATGTGGTTAAATTTTTGTGGCGATCGGTTGAATGGTTTAGGAGTTATTAGGGAGCATACATACATACATACACACATACATCCAATTTTATATATATAGAAGATAACACAAAATATTTAGTACAATCCGCAATGGGTTCTATTACGTTTTGAACAGCTGATCGGTTGAAAATGAAAACAAATAAAATTATGAATGAAAACAAATGAAAACTAACTTCTCGAAAACTACTTTCTCGAAAATGTCAATTCCCTTCTGTTATTTTCATAAAATGGGTTAAAATACCTGTAAAATGTGCTGCTTAGATTATTTTATGTTATGAAGCGTAACAGGAAATATTTTATGTTATGATCGATCAAATAAAATAAAATTTGTCGGACAGAATAGGATTTTAGAGAATTCTTTTTAGTGCAGTAAAAAAAGCATTTTAATTTGCACAGTCTGGTTGGTAACAGCAAGATTATGATTTTATCCTGTTTGGGATATCACCAGGAGTACATTGCTAAGTTTTGGTCCTCGAAAAACTTGTGCTACTTTTATTATAAACAATTAAAGTTTTTTTTACCACGGTTTTCGAGCTTAAAATGTGGATTACTCCGGTTCTATAAGTCGGATCGGGCCAAACTAAATACCAGTCTCTTTGTAATAAATTGATTAATTGCATTCTCGAAAGAAAGGTGGCATGGAGACCTACATTTTGAAAAAAGAAATTTTTGTTTTGGACTTAATGGCATAAAATGGCGGGCATTTCAAATTTTAGATAACGACTGCAATTTTGCCCAACGGGTTCAGTATTTTGACACCAATTTTTCAGGGTCCTTTGATAACATAAAAAAGTATATTTTTTGAAAGTTTGATGTAAATTGGTCTACTTGACTGTCTTGGGCACTAAAATGAAAAAATACTATTTTTTTCTCGTTTTTTCAGTTTTGTAGGTTATGTATTAACTTCACAAACTTGAAACCAACGAGGATTTATTGGAAATTTTATTACGAAGAGACTGGTATTTGGTTTGTCCCGATCCGACTTATAGAACCGGAGTAATTCACATATTAAGCTCGAAAAACGTGCTAAAAAACTTTAATTGTTTATAAAAAAAGTAGCACACGTTTTTCGAGGTCCAAAACTGAGCAATATACTCCTGGTGATATCGCAAACAGGGTTAAATCATAATCTTGCTGTTACCAGACTATACCTATCTTTTCAATTTTTTGGTCTTTTTTTACTGCACTATTTATGTTATGGCATAACGATAAAATTTTACTGACAGAATAGGCCCCATTGTCTATTGGAGCAAAATTGGTGGAAAAAATTGTGATGTTTTCGCCCAAGCTTCCGAAGTAAAAATAAAAACCGGCCTTACAAAGGGCGAACACCGTCCGCTTGGCTTTTTAAAGGGCATATGATGGCCGTAGAGTTTTTAACCATTTTTAATGGGAGCTCATACGGCCTTGCGACGGCCAAATTTGACCAAAAGATTTAAAAGGCCAAGTACTAAGCTGTAGAAACGGGCATTCGACGGGAAATTTGAGCCAAAAAAAGAATCTGCACCAAATGTATTGTTGAATGTTATGTACAATGGTTCTTTCGATTTATCCTACTTAAAGATATCGATGCACAAGAGAAACGAGCTCGCCAGCCGTCGTCGGTTTGTTGTACGTGAAGTGTGTGGTGCGTGTTGATTTATATTTTAGTGGGAAATTTTTTGTATTTAACGGCTTGAAAAAAAACACAACCGAAAAAAAATCAAACATTTAATTGCAGTGAAATATATTTTCGAGCGAATATCCACGTTGCTGTCACTGTACCACCGTCGTATACCCGTAATAGCAACCATACGGCCGCCGTACCACCGTCGTATGGCCGTTATTGGAACTGTAAGGCCGTTGTTTCACCGTCAGTTGTCCCCTGTACGACCGTACTGTCCTGCAACGAGCCTTCTGTTAACCGCCAGTTTAACAGTCAGTCAGAGTCGGTATTTGCCCGTTCTAAGGCCATCATTTATTTTTACTCGGGTTAAGCAAGAAAAAAGTTTATTTGATATGTTATAAGTCAATTTTCAATTTTTTTCTACTACCAACAGAACTGGAGAAATTAAAAAAATAGTGTACAATGCAATCAAAATGCACATTTTTGTAATTTGCTCCTGCAGCACAGGCCCGATTTTGCAGAATATTCTTTTTCGCTTTATCTTACCATATGTAAAGAAAAAAAATAAAAAAATCCAACTTCGCAACTACATTACTATCTTATGACATTTTTCCTCTACTATCTTTTGTGAACGATATTGAACATCCTGTCGCGGTAGGAAATTTAATAAGACTTTATTTTGCATTTGAGAGGGGAAATGTGAGTGCAGGGAGAATATGTATATGAACAGTCAGTGCAAAGAGAAACAAAATGTATGCATTCTCTTCAAATATGTATTCTTTTTCCGTTTAATTTGATGCATAGCGCATGCATAGTGTATCAGTGCATATGTGAATAGAAAAATGTTCAGTATAGTTAAAACTCTACCTGGCTTTCAAACCTTTCCTTATGGACGTACCTGAATAAAATATATATTCTGACCATCTATGAAAAAAGACCTTTGTTTTGATATATGTTTCATTAAGATACGTGCAATCACAATTTTTGGAAATAGGTTAAAAAGGGATTACAAAGTTTGGCTTTGCCTATTAATATATAGATACTAACAAGGTATGTTGTATTAATATATAGATGCTAACAAGGTATGTTGTCTACTCTTACTAGACTAGCCCAAAGCTTTTGACAACGTCAATCACTCCGTCCTTTTACGCAAACTCTGTACACAATTTCGTTTTCCTTCTTCTGCCTTTACGCTGATATATAGCTTTTTAGCTGCTCGTTAACACCAGTTGAAGAATTCCCATTTAATTTCCTCTCCTTTCATGCTTTTTGCTGGCGTTCCCTAAGGATCAATCTTAGGCCCTCTACTGTTTAGTATATATATACAGGGTGTATCCGTGAACTTTACAAAGCGGCCGGTTGGGGATGGGCTTTAGATAGACGAAAAAAAAAATCGTATGGGAGGGGGAAATCGTAAGGGTTTTTGGTGTTTTGAAGTTTTTTTTTAGAGTTTTGCATATCACTCTGTATTTTTGTAACCCTATGACCTATTTCCATGAATAAGGTATCAGTGTATGCATAATACTTCCACCTATCTAAAGCTGTAAAAGTGAAGGCGAAAAGTATCACTACAAAGCAAAAAAGGCACCATATCGGACGGGGCCTAGAGCGCAGTCGAGCTTAAATCCGCCACTGACCCTAAATCATTAAAGCAAAGTGCTTTTTATATGCTCATATCCAACCCAAAGTAAAATGACATAAGGTGGGTACTAAGACTATTGAGCGTGGGAAAATTTTTATAGGTCGATTGAAACAACCTTGGCATGGGTCTCGCAGGGATCCCATTCCCATACCTGGGTGCTATTTATATTGATATCACACCTGTCTTTTAATTGCTTCTCAACAGGTCTGTTAGCTATCTCAACTGCAGTTCAACAGATCCTTTAAAACTACTTTAACTCCTTTTAAAAGGTCTCTTAATTTATTCAACATGCCTGTTAACTGCTTTTACTACCTTTCGACAAGTCTTTTAAGTTGTTTAACTGCTTCCCAACAAGTCTGTTAACTGGCTTTCGACAGGTCTATTAACTAGTTTAAATGCTTTTGAACAGATCTGTTAACTGCTTTAACTGTTTTTTAACTTTCCTATTAACGTTTGTGTTTCAACAGGCTTATTAACTGGTTTAAATTCCTTTCAATAGGTCTGTTAACCCAAAGATTTTGAGCTTTCTGGAGTTTTCAGAAATTTTATACAATGAGCAAAACTGGCAATTATCTTAATGACCATAAATCGTGCCATTAGTTCTCGTTCGATTACAGAAGTTAAGCAGCATTGAACGTGGTTAGTACTTAGTGCGGGGCCCGCGTGGAAAAGCCACACTCGCCCCTGGGGAAAAAACGAAAGAACAATAATGGCAAAAGGCGAACAAAAATAAAAGCTTTTCGACACCTGGAACTTATTCACATATCCACCAACTTTAAATTTTGTACATATGTATGTATAATTCACGTGACAATGCAATTTGGAAAAAAATCAAGATGGCGGTTCAAGATGCCAGTCGAGTTTTGCAATAGGCATGTTGACAACGGCATGAACGTCAATTTATTTAGCGCTGTTAACAAACTTATTTGTGCTTTTTGGCTTAGCTAAAATGTAGCACAGCTTCTAAGTGTACCTTCACACCAATAAGTGCCACGCTAAGCGCGTAGTTGCTGGCTAGTTGGCAGGTCGAACTATCCAAATGTCAAATGGTATGCTGGGAATGGTGTTAAATTAACAGCGATAATTTAACAGAGTTAAGGTAACTTGGGCCTAAACGCGCCCTATGCCAGGTAGAATAGGGTTAGCTGTATGGCGTCATTCTAAATTCAAAATGGCGGCCAAAACCGAATGGCGGAAGACATAATAGACTAAAAAGCAAAAAAAATATAACCTATCAACTTCAAATTTTACACATATGCATAGTTCGCGTGATAATGGACTCTGTTTTTTTTTTTTAAAAATTAATATGGCGGTTTCAAGATGGCGGGAAAATTTTGCAATTGTGTTCCCCAACCCCGCGACACGGGTATCAAATGAAAGAGTATGACAAGTAGAATAGAATTAGCTGTGTTGCTCCATTCCAAATGCAAACTGGTGGCCAACACAAAATAGCGGATTACTATTTTCCTTACAACGCGCTCGGTATGGGTGTCAAATGAAATTTGTAAATGTAATTTTTTATATGAAATCTTCGATCTTTTTCGCGGACCCCCGGTAGTTCTTCGCGCACCCCCAAAATCATTTTTATTTATCAAGGACCCCTGGACCATCCCATAGGCCCCCAGGGGTCCATATGGACCACTTTGGGAATCACTGCCCTAGATCGACACGATTCAACAATTTAATTAGTTGAGCAGATTTTTTCTGGATATTTTTGCTCAATGATCCACAAAATTAGCAGCTTTCCTTTTGATATATGTAAACACTTATTCTGTGTTCAAGAAATGTCTATCTTTGATTCTTTTCTAGAACAATTACTCAATTTTGCAAAGACTTATCAAACAGCCCTTAACAAAAAAAGGAGATATTCTCTTTTTGCATAACATTGGAGTTCAAGACCGCCTAATATCTATCCCATAGTTTTCACCATTTAACTACTCGCAGATTGTTTTGTGTTAGCTGTTTGCGGAATTAATCAGGTCCCATTTAATTACAATACTAAACTAAAATCTAACCTCACTTAATTACTATCGCTATAAATCCTTTATTTTCAGCTTCCACCCATGACCTTTGCCAAATATTAAGCAATTAACACTTTCACCTCATATGGTTACCGCATTCGGTCACTACAAAATTCCAAAACTATGGAAAGGGGTAGGTTGGAGCCGGGGACGGGGGTCGTCAAATTACGAAACGGTCTAAATCTACAACATAAAGCTGTCAAACAATTAAGCGGAACCTTTTCCCCATGAATAATATTAACGACGACCTCCATTTGGTGCTGGAATTAAGAAGGATACAAACAGCCTGGTTACCCCACTAAAAACCTAGCTCAAATCATTAGGGTCTCATTCATCACAAGAGCGCGAATAAAATGATCCCTAGCCAGGGGGCATAGAGAGGGCGCCTATATAGTATACTAAGCTCTCTACAACGGTTCAAATACAATTCAGAAATAATTCCTGGTTTTAACTCTAATAGTGGAGGCCCAAATGGAATCAGCAGCTTTAACTGCCAACTAGAGCGTACTAACCTGCTGCGTTTGTTCCAAATACGTTCTAACCTCAACGAGATCCTTTTGGAGGAGGGGGTAAAGAGGGGCTATACTATAGCAAACGATGGTGGTCGTTCGTACCTTCCTATAAATCTTTAGTTTTACCCATTCACCCATATCCACTCTTAACAGTCGGCAGCCAGCAGCGCACACGATGCTGCTACTAAAAACAGAAAGGTAGAGGAGACCGACGACGACGACGACCCATCTCTCCTCGCCATTCACCTACCATTGCCGCAATCTACCAGGAGAGCACCTACGCGAAAACTGAAGACATTTCAGGATTGCCACACTGTCATCCCCATCGTTAGCGCCAGGATGATAGTCCTTGATGCGAAAGGAAATTTGCGGTGTTAACGATGTCAGCCGGGTGAATTCAGTCAGGGCGAATGATAGAGGGTGAACGTTGTTGCTGTTGTTGTTGTTGTTGTTGTTCGAGGATGTAGTAGAGGTAAAAAGGCATGGGACTAGAATGTGAACGATGATGACTGCTTCCGGTGTATATCTAAGGATTACCTTTTAATCCGGATGTTTTACCACTCAGCTCAAATGGTGGAAATTCTCTTCTATAAATCTAGTGATATGAAAGGCATCACAGCAGCGATTTCCCTTCTTCCATCCACATTTTTACAGCGTTTTATACTCAGGAAGTCTATTAGCCATATGTCAACACGAAAATTACAATGAACGTTTTTTTTTGTATGGAAAAAGTCAAAATTAGTTAGTAGTTTTGTAAAGGGACGACTTTGTGTTTCAGATTATCTTGGAGGTACAGTACATAGTGTTGTTTTCTATTGAAATATTATGTTCAGTTCGTAATATTGACAATACTAAAACTTTATTGAAGAAACAGTTTAAGAAAATATTGTTAAGAGCGTAATGTTAGAGTAGGAAGTACTAGAAGATCAAATGTTTGGTGATTGCATGAATTACAGGCACTGTAAACCACAATGTTTAGTTTATAAGCACTTAAAGCGTTTAAACTGTTGTACACGAATTTTAAACACTTAGGTGTTTAATTAGTAAAGTCTAAAGCACTAATAATAAAACTTATATTTTTTTATTTTTATAATTTATTAACCAAAATTATATTACTTGAAATACATAATATAACATGAAATCTCCACAGAGGTAATCTTCGTTACCTGTTTGTGGGATAGGTTTATATATAAGATAAAACTAATATTTAAAAGAAAATTTATATCTCAAGAGTAAGTGTATAATCACTGCAAATCCAAGTGTTTATCAGGTGCTTAGAAATAAAACGCTCTAATGTTTTATTTCTAAACGATAAAGTATTTAATATTTACTTTTAAAACAGAAGAAGCGTTTAATGCAGAAAATCTAAACGCTAAAGTGTCTGATTCATAAACACATTTAAAGCATTTAACAGAAATTAAACGCGTAAGGTGTTTACCAAAAAATTCTAACCTAAGCGCAAGTGTATAAAAGTAAAACACTTATTTGCCAAATAAACACTTGGGAAGGTAAACACTTAGTTATGATAAAACTCTTACGGGAAACTAAACGCCCTAGCGTTTTATTTTTAAACGGTAAAGTGTTTAGGGGTGGAAGTGTCTCTCTAAAAATGAAATACAGGAAGTTATTGGCTTTTGACATTAAGCTTGTGGCGGCAACGATCGAGTGAGCTACCAGTCTTCACTCGATCGTTGTCGATAACACTCCGCAAAAAAATTGTATACCGAAGCATATCGTAAAAAGTAATCTGTAACTAAATAAAGAAATAAAATTCTTGGGACCCTTTCACAAAAGCTCTTGTTTGTTTTGAAAAGCCGTGATGGTGTAAACCATAGAATCCCATAATCTTTATGAAAAAACTAAAAAAAATCACCTAATTAACAATACTTACACTATAATGCTTGAAAATAAGTTTCTATAAAACTTAAATTTTTTTTGAATTTATCACATGAAATGAATAAGTTTCAATATGATACTGTCCAAATTATAACTCAAAATATGTATTTGTTAATTAACAATTGGCCAAAATACAAAATGTTTTAGATCTCGAGCTCATGTTACCAAAAATGGACTTTATTTTTTTTAAATTAAAGGTCCCAAAATTCTCTACGAGGTTTGATAAAAAATTTTAAATTGTTTTTTCAAAATAACAATTGTTGTTATTTGAGTAATAAACAAAAGTAAAAAAAAGTAACCAAAATTACATCCAAAATTATTTTAGAATATACCTATTCTTAATTTTTTCGCCTTTTTTTACTTTATTTGTTGTTTTCATTTATTTAACTTAGTTTATCCTGAAATGTTTACGCCTTTGTTGACAGGTATTTTTTTAATATGAAAATAAAACCATAAAGCTGCTTAAATATTACGAATTTAAAATTATCAGTATCACTGCATTCAGAGGTTTTAGAAGTGTTTTACTTCAAAACGCTTAAAACTTTTTATTTTGACGTCTCCCATTTGATTAACATTGTCGACACTTTTAAAACACTTAAATGTTAATCAAATGGGTGACGTCAAAATAAAACGTTTTAAGCGTTTTGAAATAAAACACTTTCAAAAGCTGAGATTTGCAGTGATAAGACGAGAAAAAATATGAGCGACCCATATTTAACGCAGTTATGCTAACGCCTGCTAAGGTTACCATTTAGCATATTCAGTAAAGCGCATCTCGTTCTATCACGGAAGTCAAGCAATATTGGAAGTGGTTTGTACTTATTCGGGGGACCACCGCTTGGAAAAACGGCACTCGGATTGGATTTTTTTTTTGTTTTTTTTTTATTTTTTTATTATTTTTTTTTCACTTTTTGCAATGATAGTATTACGTTTTAATATAATATTGATTATTAGTTCTATCAACAAAATTTTTATTATTCATAACCAAAAACACGCTACAAACGTTGACTAAATAAACACTTAAGTGTTTACTCATTAAACGCTGCTAAGGGTTTAAAATTCGTCTACAACGGTTTAAACGCTTTAAGTGTTTAGAAACTAAATACTTGAGTTTGCAGTGATAAACAAGTAAGAACATTATTATATATTTTATATTTTGAATAACAAATTAAAATGAAATATGCAACGACAACAATACATTTTATTAGTAGTTTAAAGCTATCCATTTTTTTAATTTAATTTTCCTAGTGTATTCATTAGTCAAGCTTTTGAGTTCATTCGGAAGTACGTTACGGTATAAATTGATCTTATAAAACTATTTTTATAACTAACCGTTTTAAACCTTTGAGGTATAGAAATATTGTTCCTTGTAATACTGATAGAGCTGTCAAATTTTTCTTTCAAAGAGTTGTAATTATATTTTAGAGTTTCCAGGGCGAAAAGCTGCTCAATATTTAAAGGGTTGTTATGAGTGTTAAATTTATTCTTATTTACTATTTTTAGTAATTTTTTCTGTTGGCTTTGTAGAAGATTTAAGCAATTTGAATACGCTCCACCCCAAGCAATAATCCCATAATTAATTATACTGTGGAAAAATGCATAATACAACATCATCAGAATTTTAGTATTCATTATCCTGGAGAGTTTATAGAATATAAATATTAAATATTTTGTTTTGCTCAGTATGTATTCTAGGCCAGTGCAGATACCTTTTAAAAGGGCAAAAGTGATAAAAATTATTAACAGGATAAAAAATGTTGGAAAGTGAAGGAAATATAGCGTTGCCGACTACAAAAATAAATTCAAGTCGATCTGAGTTACGAGGGTGAAATAGGGGTAATTTTAAGGGGTGAAAAGGGTTTTTCACGATTTTCAGCGAAACTAGACCTCCTATCGAAAAAAATTAGTAGGTAATAAAAAGATCTACAACTTTTGTACAAACCAATTTTTCACATAACCTCAAATTTCCGAGAAAAATCGAAAAAACTAGTGTTTTTGTTTTTGAATTTTATCTCCCTTAAACAAATTTTTTTTTTCACGAAATTTTATGGAAACTTACCTTTTTATGTCCCAAACACGCTGTATTTTTTTGAATTAAAATATTTATTCTTACGTTTTATTTTGAATTTAAACCTAAAAAGAGACCTCATTTTCAGGCGAAAATGCCCATGTTCTAAAAACATTTTTTTCAAAAAATCTAAGGGTTTTTTCTTTTGTTGAAAGGTCTACTTTCAGAAGGTGTAGAAAAAATTAACATGACTATGGAAAAATTTGCCAGGAAATACGAAAAACTGAAAAAAACTTGATTTCAAAAAGTTATTTTTCAATCGTTGTTTTAAATTTTTTTTGAACTTGTTCAACGTCTCCAAAAGCTGCTTAAAAATTCGTGGAACACTCCAAGACTCCAGCTGCCTTATTTTTTTTTGCTATTTACGATTTAAAAATAAGTATTTTGAAACACTGAAAACAGTAAAAACATATCAGTGAGTTGCACTTATTTTTGAAGCGTAAATAGCAAAAAAAAATAAGGCAGCTGGAGTCTTGGAGTGTTCCACGAATTTTTTAAGCAGCTTTAGGAGAAGTTAAACAAGTTCAGAAAAAAGGACCTTAACGACATACTTTTTGAATTAGAGTGAATGGGGGAAAAATCGTTGAAATAAAATGTTGATACCTATCTTTGAATGGCAGATATCAAAAAACCAAGCCAGCTGGAGACTTGACGTGTTCAAAGAAATTTTCAGGTAACTTTTGAGGATGCTAAAAAAGTTCAGAACAAAAGACCTTAACTATATACTTTTTGAGTTACAGTGAAATATGTGGCAAATAATTGTTTTTTTTTCATATATTTTTTTAACAAATAAACCCTTTTATTTCTGTGTTCCCCATGGTACACTATTGGTTTTATTAATTAAATGAAAGCCGAATTCCTAACGATTACAAAGATACCCTATTTGTGGAAATCGACCGTTGTTTCATTACCTTTTTATTCTAAATCATTAAGCTACATTTTTTCCCCATAACCAAAATTCAAAACGCCCTATCTCGAAAACGGGAAAGTCTTGATTGATAAAAAAAACAAAAAAACTCGTGTTCAATATTTTTTGAAAATCTATCTGACCATACAGAAATTGACCCCCGCCCTACCCCCACTTTGAGGGGTGGGAGAATCAGAATCCGTGGAAAAAATGGGGGTTGTTTTTTTTTCAATCGAGACTAGGCAGCGAAAGAAACTTAACTTCGGACGATCATTTCTCGCGATCGGGAGTTTTTTTCCGCTGTGCGCCCATGGGCACTTTTTATATAATCGCCGAATGCTATAAGTGAGTAAAATTTGGGCCGATTTGATCGGGACCCATTTCCCATGCAGATTCTGCGGGGTCCTTTATTTGAATTGAGCAGAGTAAATTCTTTTCTAGGAAGTATTCGAAGAAAACTAATTATTTTCTATCTTACATTATTCAAGGATTTCAATTGTAAATTTTAATAAATAATGAAAAATTTAAAACAATGATTGAAAAATAACTTTTTTTAATCAAGTTTTTCAGTTTTTCGCATTTCCTGGAAAATTTTTCCATAGTGATGTTAATTTTTTCTACACCTTCTGAAAGTATACCTTTCAACAAAAGAAAAAGGCCTTAGATTTTTTGAAAAAAATGTTTTTAGAACATGGGCATTTTCGGCTGAAAATGAGGTCTCTTTTTAGGTTTAAATTCAAAATAAAACGTAAAAATAAATATTTTAATTCAAAAAAATTACAGCGTGTTTGGGACATAAAAAGGTAAGTTTCCATAAAATTTCGTGAAAAAAAAAATTTGTTTAAGGGAGATAAAAATCAAAAACAAAAACACTAGTTTTTTCGATTTTTCTCGGAAGTTTGAGGTTATGTAAAAAATGGTTTGTACAAAAGTTGTAGATAGTTATATATTTAACTTTTTTTGATTGGAGGTCTAGTTTCGCTGAAAATCGTGAAAAACCTTTTTCATCCCTTAAAGTTACCCCTATTTCACCCTCGTAACTCAGATCGACTTGAATTTATTTTTCTAGACGACTACGCTATATTTCCTTCACTTTCCAACATTTGTCATGCTGTTAATAATTTTTTTGCTTCCAAAAATTATTTGCACTGATTCATTATGTTTATCCCATTTCATTTTAAAATCAATTACATATAACTCCCAGGTATTTACATGACTCTACTCTTTGCAAATTTTTTCCATTAACAGAAATAATTAGTTTGCCGGAACACTTGTGTAGTAGTTTCCGAAAGTCATATAGACAGTTTTGTCTAAGTTTAATGTTAGCTTGTTCAAAACTAGCCAATTACTCACTTCCCTAAGGTAATAATTATTCATTTTGTGTTCAACCTCAGCCCACGTTTTACCAATAGATATGACTGCTGTATTCTCAGCAAATGATATAATTGTGTCTTCAGGCATACTATAAAATGGGTCATTAACATCTATATTAATAAAAGAAAGTTTTTGTATGTATGTATGTATCTATGTATGTATGTATGTGTGCGCTGTAGCGGGCGCACCAGTCATCGCAGAGCTTCGAAATTTTGCACGAAGGTCCGTTGGGGTCTTCCCTGAAACACCTCATACACACCGATTTTCGGAATTTAAAATGGCCGCCAAAAAATGACCGAAAATCAAAATGTCCACCCAAACATAAATTTGTAAATTGTGTTCCAATTTCAATGAAAGTGGGTATCTGGGGTTTTTTGAGGTAGCAAATAAAGAATATTTGATCAGAACTTATAAATTCAAAATGGCTGCGCCAATATGGCTGACGATTTTGCCAATTGTATTCCGATTTCAATGAAAACCGGTATCAGGGGTTTTTTGAGGTAGCAAATAACGAATGTTTAAACAAGACTTATAAATTCAAAATGGCCGCACCAATGTGGCTGGCGAATTGCCAATTGTGTTCAGATTCCAATGAAGGTGGATATCTAGAGGTTTTTAAGGTTACAAATAACGAATTTATGATCAAAACTTATGAATTCAACCAAGCCTAGCTATAAAATCCTCTACGAATTTTTATTCGTATTTTTATATTTTTATTTATTATTTTTGGTAACTCGCCAAAACTACAAAGGAAATGGAATGGCCCCTCCACGGTCTTCACGAGGTTGAAGAATGTCATCTATCGCATCCAAAAAGGTTCGATTGGTAAGAACGGCACCTGTAGGAAGTTGTGTTCGAGACGAACACTAAGTAAGAAGGGGCAGTGTAACTTCTAACCGGAAAGAGAAAGTTAAAATACCAATTCACCGAGTAGTTTCATGTTCAGAGGCACGTACTTGAATACATACATAACGCAGTGTCACATCTCAATTTAGTACGGTTGTTCTAACTGAACCGCCAAGAAAAGGAGGGAAGAACACATGTGTGCAAGAAGTTTTGTTTTGAAATTGAAGTTGTTAAAAAGAAACAAATTGTTTCAATTAATCCCTGACAAATCCCAGAACGCTCAAGAAGAAATATTACAATATTTTTTATATGTAATTCTAAATTTCTGTATGGTATCCAAAATCATTTTTTTCCTGATTTTTTGTTGTTTTAATTATACTTTTTGCCTACCGCGGACAGTGCACACATAAACTTTTTTTATTTAAAGGCGTTGCAACGCACGCGGGGTTTTTACTAGTATAAAATAAATAACAGTGGTTCCATGACAGTTCCTTGTGGAACACCCGTTCGTACAACGCAGTATTCACTTATAGTCGCATTAACTTTAACACATTTGTGTTCTATTACGCAAATAGGAAGTAATAAGCTGATGGGAATTGTAAAGTTTATCTAACAAGATTTTATGATTTACAGTGTTAAATGCTTTCGCTAAATCTAAAAATGTGACTGCTATTGGGGTGCTTTTATCAAGTTTGTTATATGTGACCTGGTCTATGAAAAGAGGGCTGAGGTGTCAAAAAATCATTTTCACTTTTTTGCGGATTCGGATAGAGTTTGAGACACTCTTTCACATGCTGAAACCAGAAAGTCATAATTTGTGGAAAAGTTTACTAAAAATAAAGAGAAGTGATAACGAAAAAGACGGCCGGCGCAAAAACAATGTTAACATTTGTAAACTCAACTTAACATGATTAACTACGTTAATATTCCGAGCGACACTTGACGTCATTGAATATAGTTAGACACCAGGTAACGCGGAGAAAAGGTAACAACTAACGCGAAACTGACGCAACGAGTTTTTTACCTTTTGTGTTATCGACAAAACTTTTTTTGGCACGTAAGCCCTCTTTTCATAGACCAGGTCAAATATATTATATTGGTTAAGTAGTTTAGAGCATCATTAGTACTCAATTTCTTCCTGAAGCCATACTGCTGTTCGGATATTATTTTATGTGTATTAACAAAATTTAAAATTCTATTGTAGATAATTTTTTCGAAGATTTTAGCTAGGTTGGAAATCAAAGAAATTAGTCTGTAATTAGACATATTATTATATTTGTCTTTAGCTTTATAGATCGGCTTTACATCAGCTCATTTTAGAACATCAGGCCAAGTAGATCTTTCAATGCATAAATTGATTATATGTACAAGAGGTTCCACAATGAATCTAGCTAGTACTATAACTGTTCTTGAGTTGATCTCATCAACACCATTACTCTTAATTTTCATAGTTTTTATAATATCATATACTTCAGATGTATTAGTAGGTGTTAAAAATATCGTATTAGGGTTAACTGGGGGAAGATTTAGCTCAAGGTTAGTTGGTTGAGGAGTTTTGTTGCTAAGCTCTGTACCAATATTACTGAAGAATGTATTCAGACAATTCGCGATTTTGCTGGCATCATGTATCTTTTAATTTTTTATCATCGTAAATGTAGTTGATTTTATCATTCTTTTTTAATTTTCTGCCAAGTTTATTGTTTAGAAATGACCATATATTTTTGAAATTATTAATATTCATTTTAACTTGCTGTTTATCATACTTGAATTTGGCTTCTTTTATTACCTTATTTAGAATTTTAACATACGTTTTATTTCAGTCTTGTTTTGTAGATTATCTGGCTCCATTTTCCAAATTAAATAAAGAAATTCTTTTTTCTTGCAAGATGTCAAGATACCTACCTTTCGTTATCCTGCGACTACGAGGTGAGGATTTAAATTGCCGTTTAGTTTTTAACTTAGGGCGGTATTCTTAGTCGGTGCTTATTGCAAAGTTCGTGCTTAAGCACGTGCTTAATGTGTCCTTTCGATTCACAGTCGCAACTTAAGCACTGTCTTAAGTAAATGCTCAAGCATGAACTTAATCAAGCAAACCTTATTCAAATAAGTATTCATAGTTGATGCTTAAGCAAATTGTCATATAAGACGATCTTATTTACCCTTAAAATTAATTTATTTTTTAAGTCGTCTCCAAAGGTGACTTAAGCAATTGCTTATAGATGATTTTTCAATAATAGTGTGAAAAAATGAACTTGTTTTCGTCGGTTACTGATATTGAAGGTATTAGTGACGTGGATGATGATGAAGAGGATAATGGTAGATTTATCCGTAGATCTTTGCGTGACAGACAAAATCCTTTTGAGTTTTACGATAACAATGAATTTAAAAAGCGGGTTAGATTTAAAAAAGATCCGTACGCTAGTTGCCAAAAATTCATGAAGGATTAGCTGGAATAAATATTTGGAGTTTACCTATTGCACCAGAATTGCAGCTGCATGTATGTTTGAGGTATTATGCAAGCGCAAGTTTCAGGGTAGAGATTTTTCATTACAATTTTATACTCCTCAAATTTAACATCTTGAATTTATGACATTACATCAGCAGCTCTTTCCGAATTACTTCTAGGAGAATCAAGCAGTAAAGACAAGTAAAACAATAAACTTTCATCAATTCAAGTCGAAATTTAAACTATTAACTGTTAAACAAAAATTTAATGTAATATTTAATATAAAATGAAAAAATAATAAAAATTTTCATATAATTTATTATATTGTATAAATATTCTTTATAAATTTGCAATATTTCTGTTTATAAATGTATTAAACACATTTGAATCGCATCTAAAGCCTTCCCGCAATATTTGGTAATTATTTAAACAAACATACGAGCAACAAAAGCATCGCGTACCGCAAATCCATCTCTATTATTCGCATTTAGAAAATTAGGATGAAGGTCATCATCAGCAGTATCATCATATTTATTATCTTCCAAAACATCATTAAATATCAAAGATATATTGTGCAATACTGCGCATGCTACAATAAAAGGAATTTCTTAAGTAACCTTGGAGACGACATAATAATATGGAATTAGTGGAAAAAACATGGGAAATGCTTAAGCATTTCCTTAAAATTACAAATTCTCAATAAGCAATTGCTTAACAAAGTTCACCTCAAGACATGACTGTGAATACATGATATCTTAAGTACGCCTTATTTCAATAAGGCGAACTTAGTTAAGAAATTCTTAAGTCCATGCTTAAGTAACGACTGTGAATACCGCCCTTAGACAATTTAATACATTTAGTAATTAAACTGATGAGCGACTGGGTAGCTGTGTTTGGGTCATGCATTGTCAATATTGAATCCATATGTTCTTTTCGAGCTAAGGTTATTAGTTTTTTATAATTTATACGTTCAAAATGCTCGATGTTACTAATTTTGTTGATTGTTTTGACAAGTGGATAGTGATCATTGAACAGATTAGCTAACTTGATGGGTTTGGTGTCTATGAATATTATATTATAATACATAATACTATTCTTGCAAAAAGTTAAAAGCAAAATCCAAGGGCGAGTGCGCTTTTCCAAGCGGTCCCCCCACTAAATAGAAACCACCTCCAATGCTGCTTGACTTCCATGACCGAACGAGATGCTGTTTACTGCATATGCTAAATGGCACCTCTTGAGGTCGTCAACATAATCGTCACATATTTTTCTTAGTCCTATTCTGATAATTTTAAATTCATCATATTTACGCAGGTTTTGGTTTTATGTTCATATTAATAAAATACCTGTCAATAAACGCATAAAAATTACCAGTTTTTTTTGTATGTATGTTAGTTTTGTATGAAGAGGTAAGTAATATTTTTACTAACCGGTGATCCATTGAGATGTACTTTTTCAGTATGGATTTTATGACAGATGATGGTGAGTTGTGTCAAACTGTTTTTATTCAATATTGTTTGACATTTTACCAAAAGAACGTCCACTGTTGTCAACCAAAATGTTGTTCAGCGATGAGGCCCCTTTCTATTTTAATGGCTACGTCAATAAGCAGAATAACTATTTTTGGGCTGAAGACGATCCAAGAACTGCGATTACATCACAAAAGAATGGTTGTGTGCAATTTGTGGCTGGTGATGTTAATGTTTTCCAAAAATGAGCCAAGCCGGAACATAAATTTGAATGGCGCCCGTTATCGCGCCTTCATAACGGACTATTTGCTGCCTGAAATTGAAGCCCGTGATCTGGACCATAATTGGTTCCAACAAGACGCGGCTACTTGTCTTGTCACAGAGCCCGTGAAACCATGGCTTTATTGCTAGAACAAATCGATGAGTAGTTAATTTCGCACTTCAGAACGGCGAATGTAGCACTTAAAGGGGCATGCCTCATGCAGCATATGGGCCCCATGTGGCAAACGAGGGGCATGCCGAAAGGGAGATTTCCACGTAGGTTCCCTATGAGGACCCCATGTGGTACATGAGGGGCATGCCGAAATACGGCTTTCCTCATGAGCACTCGATAAAATAAATCTCAGCGATAATGAAGTGAATATCATAGCGATAATGAAGTGAAATATGGTGTGGGCAAGCTTTCTACCGGCCGAGCTTCCTGCGATGGAAATTTTCGAGCGTTTTCATATATGCCTGACAGGAAAAAATTGTGATTTCTCGAAATCTACTGAATAGAAATCCACACCATATTCCATTTCCCCTTCGCTTAAAGGTGTTTTTTCTGAAAATCAAGAAAAGTACCTCTTTTCAAACGCGTTTATGAGGTATTAAATCGAACCTCACCAACTTTTCATGAAAATGGGTTGGTAGAGTACCTCTTCGAGATTAAATAGGGCTTTTCGAAATAACTCTAGCACCACGGTGGGCCTTGTTCAAACTTTTTTCCTGAAACGGCTGTTTTTACATTTTTGAAATTTACGCGAAAAGTTATAATTATTTTTACATGAAATTTTTATTGTAGGTAGGCACTAACAGAAGCCACAATTTCAGCCCTGAAACAAGGCTCTACGACAGTTACAGTCCCTGCAATTAAATGTCAAAAAATGGCCATATTTCGCGGTTTTTATTGTTTTTTGCAAAAACCGGTTGATTGATTTCAATTGTCCAAAACTCATAATTTTCGTATTTGGAAGCGCTATTACGTACTATTTTTTGTTTTCCAAAAACAAAATTTTTTCGCACCTAAAACGTTGAAAAACCTGTTTTCGCTACCATTACTAGCTTTTTTCCACCTGTTCTCCTGGACCGATTTTTTCCAAAACACATTCATTGAATTCGTACGATTTTTCTCTTAATTATAGCGTCCAAAAATCGCAGGGTAGATTTATTTCAACTTTTTTTTTTATCCCTCCTGGACTACTAGTATAGAACACTACAAGTGCTTTATAGTCAGAATTAAATGGCACAATTATGAGAGTTATTTTTGTCTTATAAAAATACGTTAGCTCTCTTTGTAAGGGTACGAAGCTCTCATAAGAAAACTTTTTGAATTTTTATGAGACCATTAAAGTACTCTCGTAAGGCTATCATAATAAATAACATAATCTTGCTATAAGAGCTATCCTTTCCTTAACAGAACTGTTAGAAAGGGAGCAATATATGGAAAAGAGTTCGGCGATGTTATTTAGAAGAAAAATAATTTCTTATCAGAGTTATTTGATCTAAATAACTCTTATATGAAATTATTCGACAAATATAAACACTATCAAAGGCATGACTAGAATTTAATATTTATTATGTATGATTATAGACTTTAGAATAAGATTTTTAGCGAAAATATAAGCTAAAATTTTATTGCGATTAAAATTTTGTTGATAATAATACCCATTTTAGTTCGATAAAAATCAAAGCCCCTTAAAAATAATCAAAATTTAATATATTTTATTAAATTTTATTTCTTGTGGAAAAAATAAAAACTTGAGTATTGCTCAATAATTTATTTCAAACTCGTATATTATCTGAAAAACATAAATTTTTATACTTTCCACATATTCAATTGATTAAATTCGCTTTATTTGTGGAATTTTGCTTACTATAAAATTCTATATTAAGCGAAAGTATGGCCGCTCCGTGTTTTACTATATAAGTTTTTTTTACAAGAATAAAATTCTGGTTATGAGACCGTTAACTATCCTTATAAGCCTTATACAATTGAATTTTGGCCATATGAGAGTTTTATTCTTTTTATGAGAATAGAAGTCTTCGTATAAGAACTTCAACTTCTATCTGAGGCATTTAATTCTTGTTATGAAGTCATTACTCTTACAAAGACTTTTTTATCAGAGTTCCTCACTTGATTTTTATTTACATTTCTTAACTGCTTTTTTTTGTCTAATCTTTTAATTTAAAATATCTTTTAATTTAAAATAAATTTTCCTTCGAAAATGAGTAGAACTTTTAACTATTTTCAGTCAAATTTTTCTTGATCCATTTTGAAAAAGTCTGACATTTTTGAATGACAGAATTTGTTCTGTATGATAGTTTTTATGAGAGTAATAATCTTTTTGCACTAGTAAAAGTCTTCTTACAAATATTTTATCATTTTTCGTCTCATAAGAGCATTTTTATAAGTAGGTGTATACTTGAAGTGATGTACGAACTTTCTTATAAGTATCATAACACTGTAATACTCATAAGGACATTTTTTGAGAGTTAAAACCTTTGAGAGTAAAGGTTTCATAAAAAAGACTCAATAAGAATAGAGGTTTTCTTGCGCTCAAAATAAGAGTATAAAGATTATCTTATTATGAGAATGAAAGGCTTAGTAACTCTGGTAGTCTTATTGTCTCAAAATAAGAATACTATGAGACCTAACTTAAATCTTATTACGAGAATTATGTTCTGAGACTATCGAAGGGTGTTAAGAGAGTCCTATGAGATAATTTCACAATTTCTAAGAGTTTTGCTCTGGAGAGTTTGTTAGTTGGGTATCGATCGATGTAGTGTTCCGACTGATCGTTAGTGATCGTGACGAAAGTTGTTGTGCGACTCGTAAAACTCGGTAATTAAGTTTGTACGCGGTCACCACAAAACCACTCGTCGTTTAGTCGTAGTGCTATCCTTGAAGACTGCATGATTTGGGATGTAGTAATGACCTTCCTCCATGGTGGGTCCACTTCCTCCATGTGACCAAACTCAATGAATTTCTTTAAACATCCTTTCTACTGCGCCCCCACGATTCCTTAACGGCGTTAATAGACCGTACAGGGCGGAACCGCTTAGAGGAAAGGTCCATCCTGATATGGACGCTCTGTTAAGATGGAACTTTCCTGAATTATACAACTTGGTGCGCTTGGTGCGAAATTGCAAAAACTACCCACTGGCATTCATTCCTCAACACGATAACTTGACTTCTTGGCTTGGTAAGCTTTGAAGAGTGTGCTCCCTTTTACCAACTGCATTCATAGTTAAGTTAACTTATTTAACAACTTTTAAGGTGCGTTATACAAACTTTTGGGACACATACAATCTTGTTTTGGGACACCCCATATCACATCAAAATTACCATGGTTTTAGACTTTTAAAAATACATAATTAAAAGAAATCGATATTAATGACGATGAGATACTTCATAAACCCGCACATTTTTACAACTTCAACCCCTTCACATACAACGGCAACGCATAATCAAAGCCGCAGTAAAATAAAAAAAAAGCATGAAACAAAAAAAAATGTGGAAAACATTTTTGCTGCATGAAACCGTCGTGTTCCTTAATTAAAAACTTTTCTACCTTAATTTAAAATTTTCCGCAATTACAAGAATTTTCCAAGATGAAATCTGATCCATCCTTAAAAAGATTTCAAACTTTACTCAAAAGTGAGGTGTAAAAGCCCTCAAGGTTCTTTCAAACATCCTCGAAGGTGATTCTGAAGAGTGTGGAGACACAAATTTAAGAATCCTTTTTCCCAACCCTCTAAGATATTAACCCTATCTCTCTGATTTCTCTCTCTCTCTTTTTCGTTGTGTGTCGATCATTCTATCTCTCTCTTAAATTCAACCCTGTAAAATCCCGGAAGTAATCTATACCCTTAAGGGTTGGCAAAAAGTTGGTAGATTTCAGGCTCTTTTAAGTGCAGTTGATTTAAGCAATTTAATCTAAACGATTTTAACCTACACGTGTGTGTGTGTGTATATGTGTGTACCATCTGGTGTAATTGCTTGACGGAATAGAACGAAACGGATGCAAGGATATCAGCACCAGGATTAGGCTGTATGCCAAAGGATTTTCTTCATTAAAATTGGGGAATGTCTTTTTCCGATTTCCCAGGAATGTCACCGCACACACATAAATTTTTTCAAACCTTCTTGCTGTATGTATATAGTTCGCCTGTAAAAGGTGAAGAGGTTCAGAGTCCTAAAGCTGGTGACTGATGCTGGCTGCACATCCTTGAACCTTGAATGCTGTTTGTCGAATAAAATCCCATGTGCAATCTCACAAAACCAGACAGTCGCAAGCTCTTGTCAAACAATTTAATGTCATACTGTTTAGAAGAGTCCTTTATATTGTGTGTTGTACGACGGTGCTAGTACGATTTGTGGACCGGCGGGTATAACCAAGGGCATGTGTATCGTGTGAGACTTTATACTTATAGCTACTGTAAAGCCCCAGATGAAGGACTCATCAAGCTTTCATGATCCTAGTACTGTCTACCATATGTATGTATGGTATATGGTATGCACTAAGCAACTTTCTTCATTCTATCCTTGTTGGTTATTTGGAATTTTGCCTTCTTTTGTCACTGGAATTTTCATAATGTCAGGACATTTCCAGTAATAAATACACACCAGTATACTATACTGAGGCTAACAGATCCTGTATTTATGTCTACGCTCCTATATATGTCTGTGCATGTTGGATAGAAGCAAATAAAAAGCTCGTAAGCGAGTAAACTGGTAAACAAGATACTCCCCGGGGTAATATGTGACCAGATTTATATGGGCATAAGACGACATCAGGACACACACAGGACATGCACACCCACATCGAAACCCACCATACACACTATACTATATAATACTATCCTAACAATCCACTGTACAGGGGGTGGTAGGACGATCCGTGCGATACGCTTTAAATTCATTTCGTGGTTTTTATGCTCCTTGCAAATGGATAGGATACAGATGTGTGTCGTCGTCACAAGTGATATATTGTGAGAGCGTTTTCTGTCCTCCTTGTATTTTTTTTGGACCACAGTTTCGTGTCTTATGGTATTCTTTCTATTTCTGTTTAAAAAAATAAAAATGGCTACAAAGTGTCACACGATTGAATTTTATTCTTTTGATTCCTTGTTAGGTTCGACGTCGTTTCTTTAGTAATACTACCAACACAAAGAAAAACACAACCAGAATCGAAATGATGGATTCAAGAGGAGTTTTTGATATTTGTTATAACCTCGAGCGAGTGTGTTTCCAATTGCTCGAAAGGATGTTGTTTTGGGAAACGAATATATAAAATAGTTAATATTTTTTCAAGGACTGGATTGAAAAAGAGGAAATTTTATTTTAACCTATGATCGCGTTTTGAATATTAAATAAATGTGGTCAAACTTTTTCAATATTGGGCATAAAGAATCTCTAATCTTTCGATGTTGATCTTTTATATGTTTTACATTAAAACATTTTTATACATATATTCCCTTCAAATGTCACTCAGAGAAAGGTAAGGAAGGGTGTTCTGGGCCACTTTTTTCATACAAAATGTGACATTGAAAAAATGTGTCATATTATTGATGTCCATCCAAAAATTCAAATTTTTCAAAGGATTATGTGGCAATATCATCAAACCTTACAACGTCAAAACTACAGGTTGAAAACTGTAACGTTTGGCACGGAAAGTGCGCCATATTTAGCAATGCGGTTCGGAAACGCAGGACTGCAGTCATTTTCAAGTATTCAACTACAGACTTCCAATTGCTGAATACTGCAGAATGATTGCAGTCCTGCGTTTCCGAACTCGCGTATACTCTGTACGATCTATAGGCGGCTTCTTTAGTCACAATTCCGTTCATACATTCTCCAGCAAACCGTCGATTCCGTCGAGACTTTATAGGCGCTTGTTCACCTTGATGACACAGAAAGCAACGTAGTTGGAGTTCGCACTGGGAAAACATAAATCCCAGTCAGTGGCTTCGAAGAAAACGAATGATCCCCACCCAGTTGGCTTTCTTTTAGGGCAGACGATGAACATGGCAAATTGCTACTTGACAGTGGTATGAGTTGCCGAGCCAACATCGACGCAGTCCTGGATGTTGGGAAATGTCGATAACTCTAGTAGGATAACACTTAGAATTTAGAGCCTCGAAATGGTAGATACTATTAGCTCGCCAGTAAAAATCTCTCTATCTTTTGCAAAATTGGTTTTCCTTGTGGAGTAGGCTTGTAGTATTGCTGCAAAGGTTTCTCTCCTTGATCGTTTTATTTAGAACAAGGGGGCAACGTTTTTATAACATGGGCCAGAATAAATTTTACTTTTTTTTCCGCGGGCCGTTGACACCTTCTTGTGACCTGCAGTCTGCATTTGAAATGATAAAAGCTAAATGGGGTAAATTGCACTATCCAACACTTGGTACTCAACTCAAACCGGTTTTGTGTATGACGCAAGAAGAACACTAATACGCCAATTTTTAGTTGTGACGTGTCACAAGTCATAAGCAAGTATGACAAAATTAATCTTGTGTCAAACCTTGTGACAGATAAGCTCTTTCATTCCCAAGTGAATAATCACAACATTCATCTCAAGAATTCTACCATAATTCTGATGGAACCGCGAACTGTCAAAAGTTGTGAAATTGTGATTAACTTGAACAACAGGGAGCAGGTAAATTTTTCTGTCAATAGTAGATAGTTGATTGCTTATATTAGCCGTTTATCTGGTTGTCACTTATGGTGATGCTATTATGGTTCTCTAAAAAAGTAACATTACAGTGAGATAAGGAGGCAGATTACAGTTGTCACTGATATCGAGAAACGGCGATTTCAGTGGCAATTGTTCTCACTTGATGTAAGTGAGATTTTTCTCATTTGATATTTAAAGGTGACATTTCTCACTATGGTGAAGTGACAACCAGAATAAGGGCCTACAGACGGTAAAAAGGTAAAAAACCGTTCGAATATATATACTATACTTGAATTGTACCGGAAGCACCCGAAGATTCGACAAAATTAAAAACATACCATTTATTTTTTTTTGTTCAAAAGATTACTTTTTCTGTTGTTTATAGCTCAACAAAACAAAAATTATTATTATTTTGTATTACGTGTAACACCCGTGTGACTTGGTCAATATGTCATCACAAGTTCATGATTGTCACAACTTGTGACTGGATCACGAGAATACGAAATAGTCACATATATGACTTACCACGCTTACGATTACGATTTTGTTGTGGTTTGTCATATGTTACTGACGATTTAATAACTGGCCTATAAGTGTTCATTTTTCTTCCTCTTTTTCGTGTAACGGTTGTGATGCCTATGTAATTGTACAATAAACGCTCATAGTTCCATAGGCCCCAAGAACGATGTTATATTTGTGTTAATGTGATGGATGGGTGAGTCTAACAAATTTTCTGAGGCAAAAGAGAGGAAAAACCCGGTTTGTGAATGGTAGTAATACAAGAAATGATGCATAGTGTATCTTAACCCAATGGATGTAAAGGGGCCTATCCACTATCAGTTTTGCGTGTCACGCAAGAATGTCATGCAAGAAGGGTATTTTCCCATCCATTAACATGCATGCGGTCAATCCTCACTATAAAGGAAGAAATGGTAGTGAAAAGTTGCTGTAGTATGAGTGCTAAAAATATGAGTGATTTCACCTACTCACTCAGAAATTCATAGTCAGAATGACGAAATGATTGACAGCAACAGCATCCACTGTCCTTTATGCTGTCATTCACTTAGCTCCGCTCACAGGATTTCCAACAGTTTTGATTTTCGTCATGCATGCAGGAACGTCCATCCTGCAAGCCCATCCACTGTACGGCATGCATGTCAATCAGTCGTGAATGTCATGCATGCTCGATAGTGGATAGGCCCCTTTAGTTTTAACATTAGTACTAAATTATGAACCTATATGTACGTTTAATATTCAATTTAAACTATACAAATTACATCGAAAAATATTTGTTTATAGTTTTTTCTGAATATCTCGCGGGCCGGAGGTTGCCTACCGTTGATCTAGAACATCTTCAATGCTCTGGCAAGAGAGTCTCCAGCTCCTCCGGTCGGCATTCAGACATAATATTGACACCAAGAATTAAAGTTATATAAACTTGTCAAGCGACAGGGGTGCGACAGCGAGGGAGACCCAACCTCCGCTGGAAGGATGGCGTAGACCAGGACGCTCAGAGCATAGGGGTGCCAAACTGGATGACATCGGCTCAGAATCGGGACCGGTGGAGAGAACAGTTGCGAGAGGCCAGGACCGGATCCCGGTTGTAGAGCCGTTAAAGAAGAAGAAGAAACTTGTCAAGCTGTGCTCGTGTCACACCAGCCTGTACTCATGCCTACCAGGTGAGCATAAAATTGGAATACCAATAGGCCGCCATACACTGACAGGAAAACGCGCGACAAACCTTTGCCTTCCCAATTTTGAGATGATTGCGCGTAAATGTGTGGATGATATGACACGCCAAGATTAGCCACGAGAAATCATGTGCATAAAACCGACAGTTTTCCTGTCCTCCCCAGCCACACCCTATAAATTGGGCACACGCGCAATCCTATCGGTTGGAGTGGCTTAACTGCTCTAATCGTAGTCCATTCAAAACGCGCGTTTGGCTGTAGGAACAGAACACGGTTTGAGACTACTTTCCCTTTATGTTTTTTTGGGTCGCTGATTGCGAAAATCGTTGTCCCACAGTCCGAAAATTAGGGCAAATTGCAAAAACACCCTTTTAAAGGAAAAATATTCCAATGAAATACAGTTCTTTTAATATTTAAAATTCAAAAGGTAAAACTCAATATTGTTTTTATTAGATGTTGATTTAGGGGTGGTATAATCCCCCTAAAAACGAGGGTTAAATAAATTTCCCAAATTTTTTAATAGTATTTCATCAAAAATAAAATATTAAATATTTAAATCATTTTTCAAATTCACCTTTAATCTAGGGATAGTTTTATGCCCTTAACGGTTGAAAATAATTTATTGTTTCCTGACAATACGCATTCAATCGAATTGGAAGCATAGAGTAGGAAAAATAATTTTTTACCCATTTTTTTTTATTTTCACTCGATTCACCTTCGTAAATAAATTCAGTTAAATCTTCTATCTATATTTAATAAAAGAAAGTGTCTGTCTGCTTGTGCGTTGAAGCCAAACTAGAAGAGATAGAAATCCGATTTTTTATAGATGCATGGATACCCAAACAGGTGACTAAAAGTTTCCGTTTTTTGAAATTTTAATTAGTTTTTTTTTAATTAATTAATTAGTACAATTTTTCACCATTTTTTACGATCTACGCCTCTTGCAACTTGATTTTGACTCATTTCCATGTAACCGATCAACCCCAAATTTTGCCCATTTGCACAGTTCGCGTGACAATGCAATATGACAATTTTGAAAAAAAATCAAGATGGCGGCCGAATTTTCCAATTGTGTTTCCCGATCCCCTACATGGGTATCAAATAAAAGGGTATTACGAGTAGAATACAATAAGCTGTGTGAAGTCATTCCAAATTCAAAATGATGGCCAACACAAAATGGCAGTTTACCTTTTTCTTTACAATGCCCTCGTTATGGGTGTGGGTACCAAATGAAAGTGTATGACGAGTATAGTATAGTAAGCTGTGTGACGTCATTTTAAATCTAATATATCGGTCACCACAAAATGGCGGCAGACATATGATAGACTTAAAAGTAGGAAATAAAATACATTGTTTAAAAAAACTGAAAAATACTCGTTTATTTTAAAATGAACTAAAAAGTAAAAAATAGTTTTGAATGTAATGTAATGTTGCTGCAGCCAGTATATGTTGTGATTGGTTCAGTCCAATGGATAAATTGTGCAAATATTGTAATGCTTTAAAATTTCAAAAAGAAGCACCTAGGATATGCTGTTCCAATGGGAATGGCTCCAACTGAGTCAGTTGGCGCTTACGTGGATGGGAAATCTTCGTTGTCCAAATATTTTTTACTTCTTTTATTTCGCTACAATAGGTGCAGCGAGGCACACCGGGTTCCAGCTAGTACCTACATATATAAAAATCAATTGCCGTGCCTTGTATGGATAATAAGCTAGTCTTGGTGAAGCCAAACCCATGTACCCGGAGAGTATGTGTAAACGCACCACAACATTATTGATTGCTGCTATGTTTCGTTTAATGCGTTTACAATTCGACGCCACTATCGATTTCACTTTTTTTTATTTCATTTAAAAACCAACCTGATTTCACATACAAATCATATCAATTTAATGCGAAAATAAAAAAAATCGATCAATAGATCAATTTTATTTCAAGCGCCATTACACAAATACCAACAGACATAATCATGAAAACTATGCATATAAACCTTGGTATTGAGGTCTTCTAACAAAAACAACTCTCAATCAAATTTTTAAACATCGATTCCACACAAAACAATGATTAATTTTTATATATATAAATATAAATATTTGCAAACAATTTTCACTTTATTTACTATGGTGTGGCGTTAGAATAAATCGAACCCTTTTCTGCATTCTTTACAATTGTTTTTGACAACTTTGATATGATTATTAATTGTATGACCGAAATCACACTTGTTTGACACAAATGGGCATATTCACACGCTGCCATAATTGTGGTGAGTAAAACCGGTTTTATTCAACTCCTAGCAACTCAGACGGGGCGTAAATGAGTGTAGTAAATTTGAATGCTATACAGGAACCTTTAAATGTATTGCAGATGAAATTTACTTGTTAGAGAAAAACAGAGCTAAAGAATGCAAGAGATAGAAGTCACTTTTTATATGTGTGCTAGTTTTCACTCGTTTGGTTTTGCGTGAAAAATGTTTCGTTAAGTTCTTCCGCTCCCTTCCCTCTCTCATCTATAAAACCGGTTTTAGGCGCCATGAATATGCACTGTGTGAATAGGCCCAATTACCATCACACCTAGAGCTTATAAGCACACCACCAAAAAGCTCACCACACAGGTTCTTTACCCAAATAAAACGCACACCCGAGGCTACAATCACACCCCCAAGATTTAGCTGAGACACAAACCCACAAGTGGCGCAGAATCGGCTTAGGTCTACAACTCTCATCAAGAAAATGATTTCTTGATCGTTTAGTTTTTGCTGGCGGTCGGGAGGTTATTGTTGGCCGATTTTGCCTTGATAGTCAATAAGTATATAACGATTCTTATGAATAGTACGAAGTTCGACCGAGGCTCATAGCGTGGGGAATTTTACCTGGTCAATCGTAGGGCATTGCCCACCGTCAAATTCGTGATTAGGATATGAGTTAGTGGAATAGCACGAGCGTAGTAACATTAGCTGTGTTCCAAAATTCGAGCAAAGTTCTCGCAAGCAGTTGACGTCTACTCGTACCTACTCATGCCTTTGTTGAGAAGTAGGAACGAGTAAAAGCCAACTGCTTGCGAGAACTTTGCTCGAATTTTGGAATGCAGCTATTGACATTCGCTTATTCTTCTCTCTGAAGTCCTGTCCTGTCCTATTTATCAAATACTTTCGTTTGCTTAAATTTTTTAAATAATCCATCAACCCTTATCAACTTGAAACAACTCCCACAGACTTAGTTAACCTTTATTCAAACTAACACTTAAAGGATAAACAAAATTGAATCATTCAAAGAAGTTTTTATTAAAATTTAATGCAAAGAAAAAAAAAGGAAGGAAATACTTTTCTTTATGTGGGAATCACCTCCACACAAACACACACACAAAGGCACTCATATTCGAAACTGTTTGTATGTACGCACACAGAAATGTTATAAAAGCATCCTTTTTCTTCCTTTTTTTTTATTTCAACCAAGGCTTTAAAACAAAGAATGAAAGCGCAAAGACAGAGAGAAGCAAAAAGAAGATAAAAAAAATTGCGAAGAGATATTTGCAATCTGCATCAGGAAATTTCAATTCCTTTTAGTCCTTTGCTTGGGTTTGCTCTGATTTTTAGCACCTCCTTTTGGTGGCTGTTTTCAGCCTTATTTATCACCCATACAAATGGGCCAAAACAGCATTAAAATTTGCATAATTCTACATGAAAAATGAATTTTTTTTTCCTTCTGGTATGTTATATCCTTCTTTTTTTTGCGTCCTGTTCACTACACTTATACTTAATGTTGGCTGACGTTGGCGGTAGCTCTGCTGTGTTGTTCTTGTTGTTGTTGTTGCTGTTATCCTTGCAGCAGAGCAACGATGACTAGACTGAATATTTTATAAATTTTTAGTGGGAAGAGAGAGAGATGAGGAGTGAAAGGAGAGAGTGGAGAGGTTCCTTGACAGCAAGGACGGAAGGGTCCTTTTTTTTAGAGAAACAGAAACGAAGGAACGTTGGGTGTTTTTATTCATACACGCAATCTACATCCTTTTTCTTTTTTTATTGTTTTTTTTGTTAGAACTAGTCTCTGTATTTAATGTGTAGATTTCAGGATGTGATGCTTCGGAGAGTAGTAGCGGGTTATGGTAGGGGGTGGTAGTTACCACTTATGTCCTTTTTGTGCCCCCGAAAATCCTAAGTCCTGAGAAGATGCCTCGGTCTAGTGAATATATATTTCTGTGCATTAATTTCTTTGGTCTCATTTATCCTTTTGTGGATTTGCATTCTCACCCAGGATTCGGTGTGCATATATCCTGTATTTAGTTTTCACCATGGTTTTTTTTTCTTCATCTAGCTCTGCTTTTCTGGCTTGTCGGTTAGGTGTGGAATGAGTTTTCTAAAAGGATGCCAAGATTTCCATAGCAACTTCTTCTCTCCAGGATATCTTCAGCAGCAGAAAACCATGGGGCATGTATTTAACCTCATCTCTGTATGACGTCTCGTTGGTTATGCCACTGCTAACAACGTTGCTGCTATTTTTTTTTGCTGTCTACTTAATAATCCTTCGTCTTCCTCTAGTTATTTTTCCTTTTTCCGTTTATTATTTTTTTTTTCGTTGTTGTTATATTTTTGCATTTGCATTAATGTTTAGTTGTCTGAAATCCTAGCCTAGCTAGAGTGCCAGGGAAATGCATTTTAAGCATATTTGTGAATGTCTGGTGTGCTGCGCCATGGTACAATAATACAAGGTAGGCTCATAAGGAAAAGCTCTGTTTCCATCTTGAAAAGCTCTCAGGCCTTTTACATTAGAAAAGATCTGAGTGACGTCACGGGAAAGCTTTTTTCCTTTGTGAGAAAAGATCTGAGTGACGTCACGGGACCCTTATGAGCTTACCTTGTAATTATTGTACCATGTGCTGCGCCTTATATAGCTTATTCTGGCATTTAGCTTTGCCAGTTCCTTGAGCAGAGAGAGAGCTTTCCTCGGTGGCTTTATTAAAACATAAATTTCAATTAGAAATTTTAATGAACTTAAGCAACCGGAAAGGACACCATCCAACACCATATTCTTCTTCAAGCTCCGCGCCGTCGCCACACCCTATACATACTACTACTACACGACAGACGGACAGACGGAAAATCTGAAATTGCTTAATGGCGGAATAATTAGAGACGAATTGCTCCTTGCTATGCGGGGGTGTATATATGCAGCCTTATTGCGTTTTAATTAGAAATGATTAATATAGGGTAACAGGGGCCGAGGGAGGTAAATGAAAGAAACTAGTGCGACTGTAGATGGTGGGGAATTCTTTCATGCAAAAAAAAATGAAAACTGTTGGAATTTCACGAAATAAAATTGTTTTTTTTTCTCAGAGGTGGAAATTAAATATAGGGTTTCAGAAAAGAACGGAAAATGTGGATAATCAGCGAAATTTAGTTTTAATTGAAATTAATTTACACTAAAAGGCTCAGTTCTTTTACAAAAAAAATAAATTTGGTTTATGGCAACTCTACTGTACAGTAGAGGTGGAGAAAGTATTCAAATTTACTAAAACGGCACAAACTTTTCAAGTTTTTTCTTTAAACAGTAAGGCTGGTCTCACACTGTAATCGGCCGAATTTTTCAAACAATTATTTTGCTATTCTCATTGGCACATTACACCTGTTTTTTTCGGCCGTTTAGGTCCGTAAGTTTCATCCGATCAAATTTGTTTGATTATTCGGCCGAAATGGATACCGAAAAGTTGATAATGGAAATATGCTCCCATAGAAATATTTTCTTCTTTTTATTTTATTTAGGATATATTTATATGTGTGACCATTAAAAATGAAACAACTCGTGGCCCTAGAACAACAGGGTTCTAACTGACATTTTGAACCCTCTCTTTCTAATAAAAGTATTTACAATTCTCTACCTCTTTCCCTTCCTGAGATACAGAGAGCTACAAGGTCCTATTTCCAGTTTTTTTCTTTTCAATTTGGTGAATAAGGTCCTATCATCCCGATAGAACTATTTATTCTACAAAATTGTTTAGAATATTGCAGATAGAGCTTTTGAAGTTGCCACTTAGAACTTTGTTGCGTCAACTACTTAAGCTTTTTAATTTCACATAGAAGTATGATGTAACACAATGATACGCACGTCGAAATAGCTTTCAGGGTATAAGGTTCTATTTACCTATTTATTTAAGCCAAAGGTTCTATCTTAAATAAAAAGCGTCTTCATTCAGCAACAAAGTTCTATGTGACAATTAGAACCGTCTTGTTCTTTCACTTTCCACATGATCATTCAGCGACAAAGTTCTACACGAAATTTTGAACTTCAATTTCTTTTAAATAATGAGCATAAAACATAAAGTAAAATGTTATTTGAGTAAATTAAAACAAATAAACAAATCCCTAAACAATTTCATTGAAAAACAATAAATTCTTGAAAACCACACGACTTTAAAAATCTTTCAAGCTGATTTACTCAAAACAGCTTCATGTGTAGTTAGAACCCTGTTGTTTTAGGGTCGCGAACTAGCATTTGAAATGAAAACTAACCCTTAAAGTTCGGCCGAATTTAAAGTTGAAATTCGTTTGAATACTGACGTAAAAAATTCGGCCAAATAAGCTTTGAGGTAAACCTCCGTCGTATGGTGGACGGTTCGATCAACTTAGAGTGCAATTCCAGAGTGAAATTTCTAGTATACATAAAAGGCAATACTCCTGAGGGGGGCCGTAAAAGATATAAAATTTTAATGTGTATTGATGTATGTTCGCTATAGGCTGCTACACCGTGCAACCGATCTTAATGAAATTTTAACCATGTGCTATTTACATTAATACTTAGAACATAGGCTATTTTATTACTTTCTAAAGCCACTCCTAGATGGCGCTGTCATGGAGAGCTTCTTTAAAATCATCGCAGAGCTTTGAATTTTTGCATGAAGGTCCGTGGAGGTCTCCTATGATGCACCTCGAAGCCCGATTTTCGAAATTCAATATGGCCGCCGAAATATGACCGAAATCCAAATTGCCGGAGAAATATGGTTGGATTTTCCAATTGTATTCCGATTCCAATGAAAGTGGGTGTCTAGGGGTTTTTAAGGATTTATGGTCAAAACTTAAAAATTCAAAATGGCCGACGAATTTGCAAATTGTGTTCCGATTCCAATGAAAATCTGTATCTGAGGTTTTTTAAGGTAGCAAAGAACGACTTAATGATCAAAATTTAAATTCAAAATGGCCGCACCAATATGGCCGGCGAGTTTGCGAATTGTATTCCGATTGCAATTAAAATCGGTATATGGGAGTTTTTAAGGTAGTAAATAACGAATTTATGATCAAAACTTATTCAAAATTGTGGGGCCAATATGGCGGAAGAATTTTGCCAAATAAGTGTCATTTCCGGCTAGCTGTATGTAGGGTGTTCAAGAGTTGGAAAATCGCTACAAATGGAAAAACATTGAATATAGTGTATCCTGAAGCTCTTTAGGCAATCGGTTCAGAATTGATCATTAAGGTTTTTTTTGGAAAGATGGTAAGGAGAACCGGAAATGTGGGATGATTTATGTATAATGGATAAGAAGGAAAGAAATCCATCACCTCTGAATTTTTAGGTATAAGTCTAGGATTCTGCAATACGGGAGGGAAGAGGCTGGCATCTGGGTAAACAAATAAAACCTGAGTCAGTGACATTGCATATGAGAACCCAGGGGCCAAGCAATTGCAGATTTATTTTAAATGTTTTAACGTTCGTGGTTTTAACAAAACACATATAGGAAATTTTGGTCACACTTCAAATAAATGCATTTTGAATCTAATGTCTCTAACGTTTATAGGAATACTTGGTTTTTTGTAATTGGTTATGAAGAATTTAATTTTGAAGATCATATAATTAAACGGCAAGCAACATTGTGGCACCATATTACAGAGTTTGAACTCTCCAACAATATTGAAAACTGTTTCACCGTGTAGCACTGAGCTCAAAGAAGTACAGAATTGCAATTTTATTTATACACGGCACAAAAGAACGCTAAACATTAGAAAATAATTGTACAATTAATTCCCCTATGAAACGAATGGCATTTGTTACATTTAATTCGAATGTATGAACGCAATTTTGCAATATGTGACATTAAGAGATAATAAAAGTGGGTTTTTTGGCATTGCTTTTTCCAACTATAAAAAATTTGTTAAATTTTTCAATTTATTTTTATTGTTCTCGAAGAATTTTGTTATTGCAGACTTCTAGATTTAAATTAAAAAAAGCTATAGAAAATGGCCCTCGAACTTCGAGTGCTGGATGCTGCTATTTGCATTAATTTTAAATCTTTTAAGGTTTAACGTTTTTTTAAACTATTTATTTTTATTTTCTACTTTTTAGCCTCTTAAATGTCTTCCGTGATGACCGCCGTATTAGATTTAAAATGCCGTCACACAGCTTCCTGTACTATACTCGTCATTTGATACCCATACTTTCATTTGATACCCATACCGAGGGCGTTGTGAAGAAAAAGAAGAAAAAGGTACACCGCTATTTTGTGTTGGCCGCCCTTTTGAATTTGGAATGACGCCACATACCTAGCTAATTGTATTGTACTTGTCATACCCTTTCATTTGATACCCATACCGAGTGGGTTGTAAAATTGCAAAATTTGGCCGCCATCTTGGAACCGCCATCTTGATTTTTGTACCAAATGGTCAGATTGCATTGTCACGCGAACTATACTTATGTGCCAAATTTGAAGTTGATCGGTTATGTGGAAGTGGGTTAAAATGAAGTTGCAAGATTTGTCTACATAAAGATGCACTATGAAAGTGCACTTTTCGATGCAGAAATGCAATTTCAAAAAATACAAAACCGAAATATGGCACAAAGTTTCTAGACGAGTTAACGAAGTGAATGCAAATAATAATTAATCAAAAAAATAGACATTGATAAATCTTGCAGTCTAAACTAAAAAGCAGTAAATATTACATCTAGATCAATTTCTTCTAATTCACATCATTAATACCTACTACATATTTACAATCGTTAATAAAATTACATCGTTTATCAATGATTTGATACAAGATTGTATTGTAAATTTGTATTTAAATACACGTCAAAATATTGGAGCTCTAAGTTGAGTGTATGATATTCGACGTTGATTCCGAAAAAGTCGCAGGTTCAATTCTCGATCTCGGCACTCGGATTTTTATTTAATTTATATTTCAAAGTTTTTATTTAAAATTATTTCCAAAGAGGTATAATAAAGCAAGGAGTGCATAAGAGTTTAAAAGTACGTAAAAGGACTCTTACTATTAAATGTAAATTGCACAACTACTGTAAATTTCTTAACTACAATAACTTACAAAAATTTATATGGAGCATTCGGATTTCTTAGAATTCTGTCTGTAGAAGGACAGAATGCTAGGAAGTTACAACACCGATTAATGAAAATGATTATTTAGCTTAATTTACTTGATTTCCTATAAAAAAATTTAATGGGCGGACTTAATATACTTTTCATTTAAAAACTTGAGTTATGGAATTATCCACTCATATATCTCTATTTCAGAGCACAATAATGCACAGACGTCAATCTATTGTTTTGATTGTAAGCATATAGCGGGAGCTAAAAAATTAAAACATTTTAGTTATCACAACTAATTTTCATTCGTTGCTATAATGTAGGTGCTATAAAAATGGTGCTATATTCATGTTGGTCCTATAAAAATATTTTATATGAAATTGTTATTTCAAATATTTAAAACAAATCCGATGCTATTTAAATTGTAAGCCATAATAATTTCTTGAAATTCCCTCCAAATATTGCAATTTCAACACAAACATTTCCTACACAGAAAAAAAAATTTCTTGTTAAAATTGAAAATTTACTATTTTTTTTTAGGAAAATACGTCAAATTAACTAAATGGATGAATGGATGGATGGTGTTTTCTTAAATAATTGAAAATATGTTCTTAAATCCCTTGAAATTTGTATGCAATCTATTTGTCTTTCTTAAATTCAAAATTTTGAAATAATTACGAATTTTGACTTTTGGACAAGGGTAATATAATTTCGAAGGCGATTCCAATGATACCAAACAAGCGTCACCCAAAATTAAAATTGTTAGTGGAATGTTTTTCCCTTCTGAATCTTTCAAATTTTAACAACAAAAGCGCAGCCGTCGGGCTTCGAACCCACGACGTGACTCGACCCCTGGCGCAGATCCTACATTTTAACCACTCGGCTACCAAAGCTTACGTACGGGGAGTAACGAAATCGATAATTATAGTCTTCTGGGTGGATTTATAGGCCTCATGTAAGCGATAGACTAAATATGAAATAGTCTTCCACATAAAAAAAAAAAAAAATTTGTATGAATAAATTAAAATTTTGAAAAGACAGTTTTGAACTGAAATCTTTTTGTTATATTATCAAATGTCTGTATTTTGTAGTATAATAATAATACGCAACTACTGCAAGAACTTCGCCAGCCCCGTTTCTACAGGAATTCTTTAATTTTTGGACTACTCATCTGCAGGGTAGTCCTTTTGCTAGTTTTTATTGCTCCTTTGTACCTTACTATTCATGTTGAATATGAAATCAGAAAAATTTACTATCAGTTAGTTTGCTTGTACGACCACAGTACACAAGCCTCAAAGAAGCACGTATTCCAAAATCATCTACAAATACGATAAGAAGCTGTCGAAATAATCATTACAAGGAATATGGCCTATTGCAACTAGTATTCTGACCTTTTATCATGGCCGAAGGTCATCAACGGTAATGGTACATTTACAACACAAATCGGTGACTATAAAACTTACGGCCATTTTACATCCCAAACGCAAAATGTCTATGGGATAAAAGAGCTCCAGAGTTGCTTTTCCACTTTGCGTTTGGGATGTCAAATGGCCTTTATTCTTACTAATTATTCAATTTAAAGAAAGATAAAGATCGCCAAAGATGTTTCACATCTTTCACGTGAACTGGGTACACGCGCTAGTTCCGCAGTCAAGTTGTTCTATTTATTATGGCTCCTCTACACGTTGGCCAATATGTGTGCCAATGGTTGTGGCAAAATGGCCCAAAGTGTGGACGCGGCGGCCATAACTCTGCCATAACCCTTTCATCACACCTCACGGATCTCGCGACAACGTGTTGGCCATCACTTCCCATCATTCCAATACATACCAACGTGAGCCAAAACCCCCCCTCTACACGATGGCCAAGGTATTGGCCGTAAATACATTGGCCAACGTGTAGAGGAGCCATTAAACAAACTCTTTTCATCTCTGCAGGTATTGCGACATATTAACTTCCCAGTTTATAGGCACGTTATTGTAATCGGTCCGAAAATCGAAATCGTAATTTTTAACGTATTTTCATTTTTCAAGATCCCAATAGAATTTTAAGCAAAAATTTGAAAAGAAGTATGTGTGTGTGCGTACGAATGTGGCTATTTTTTCCTGCACGATCTCGCGCGAACCAAAAAAGATATCGACTTCGTTGAGGTGCGTATTAACCCAAATGAGGAGCGCCAGAACAAAAACCGATAAATCCCATTTTGACATTATTTTTTTTATGATGGCAATTGGTTGTTTTCGTACGTATCTATAACCACCGTTTATCGAACCTGTTCAGATACGGCTAAATCCGCTTCAAAAACCTTCCCAAAATCACTGACCTGAACATAAACCAATAAATCCATTGAGTGTGTCAACACTAGCATTCCTTCAGCAGCAGCAGAATCGGTTTTACAACTTAATCTAGGTCTATACTGGTATTATTTCATCGCGAGTAACGTTCTTGTCTTTATGCGGAGATATCTACGTGCGTTTCGATAATTATATTTGCTATCAACGAGTAATAAGAGTAAGCAGAAGCATATTGTGTATGGGTTAAATTTTTACGCCGAATTTTTCTGGTGAACATGTTACTACACTAACCTCTTAACTTCTATCTATACCTCTCTCATAAAAACCCGTTTCTGCTGCTGCTGAAGGAATACTAGTGTAGATTGGGCCAAGGGCATCCAATTATATCCAATTAGTCTGATTAAAACCCGATAAATCCATTTTGTTCTTTATAATATCTCAACAGGTACCGCACACAAGAATGTGACATTTAGGTTTCGACACAGTGTTATCAACACCAATAAATTGGTAAACTTCGTTCACCTCTAAATTATAAAGCCATAGATTTGCACAGATTTTTTCAATTTCCCAAAAATAACTTAAATGTGATATATCGGTTTTTGTTCCGACGCTCCTCAAATATGATCTGAAAAGGTTTTCATAAAAATCGTTGGAGCCGTTTTTTTTGTTTGAACGAAGTTAGTGATTTCTGTACCTGCCCAATATCGCGCGAACTAAATATGATAACGACTTCGTCGAGGTGCAGATTGACGCGTATAAACGAAAACATGCTCTGAAAAAAATTTCATAACTTTCGGTCAAGCCCTTTTTTTGTTTAAATGAAAAGCCTTCGGCTAAGGGTCACAAGCACCTTACATTGATCAGTTTTTCTAATATCTAAAAAACTCGTTGGGAAGAAACCCGTTCTAAATGGAGTGACCTTTTCTGGATTCATCAGAGCGAAAGATTCCCAACAAGACGTCATCTGTCAAAATCCGAGCACTTTGTAAAGACCGTGCAAAAATTACGTTACCCAAAAGCCACAAACACCACGAATTTTTCACACCATAGATCAGAACTTTTGGACGGTTAATTGTTTTCCGCGTCCCACAGTTTCTGGAAATTGAAGTTCATCACGAAATTTCCAGTAGTTACCGATAAATTTGGTCTTTTTGGTCAAGTCTGCCAAGCCCTTTCTTTACATTGATCAGTTTTGATAGTATCTCCTGAAATCGTTCGAATTTCCAAATTAAGTTACTTGCTTTCCTGTTTATGAGTGACGCTTCAACACGCTCAGGGCACGTTCGACCACCCGCTCTTGTGTAGCGAACGAAGTACGAAGGACATGTTCGTTTGCTTACGTTCAGGAAAATCAAATTCTCCAGAAAAATTTTATGGATTTACCAATATTACCGTTATTTGAACTAACTTCTCTCAGGATTACTCACCAGTTCTGGCACTAGTCAATTTCCCACTAGTACTAAAACTATTACTATTTTCGAAGTAGTCAGTTTATTTATATTTATTATTTAATATTACGAAATGTTTGCCATTGGCTATAGGAGTTGTGTTAGTTTCAAGAACCTTGCATGAATTTTCTTACAGTTTGTTGTTATCATTGTTCATTTATGATTAAAATATCTATTCATAATATTCAACATTCATTAAACTGGGAAGATGATCGGCTGGACCGAAAGGGTCAAACCAACAACCCAACTAGTTTCATTGTATGGATATTTTGCACCTTGGGTCATATACGCCCAGCCCTACCCGTCAGACGTGTCTGATTCCTACTGAATACACTCACCCACCCTTTTCCATGACGTTTGAGTTCGGACTGGTATCAGCCGTGAAGGCATTATTTCAGCCTGGCGTCATCAACGTGTTTGAATCTTGGCCAGATTAATCACGGCACCATTTTGTTTGGTCTTGACCGACCATACAAATAGATGAATATGTATTGATCTTATGACCGTCGCATATAGCCAAAACATTCAGATCGATTTGAAGCCCTAGGTTTTGCCTACAAATTGACAACAGGTATACAGAGATGTTATCTTAGGAAGTTACTCTCTCAATGTGAAGTTCTATCCAGGAATATACCTAGATTTTTAGCCTCTTTTAGAAAGGAATTTTTGTACCATCTGAAGAGCGGCGTTTAAGTTTACATTTACGGATTGCTTGAGGTGTGAGATCCTGCTGTCATGAGGCCGGTGGTGGCTTAAAGACTGTTAATCAGGTCGGCAATAAGCTCGTTGATTATGAGGACAGCCTTTTGCAGCCCTTATCGTAATCGGTTCACGATTCATCTCAACAGTTATTAATCTACTCCTGTGAAAGGATGTGTTCTATCTCGCAGTGAGGATTTCAATGCCCTCATTGCCCGACGTCATTCATCGCATCGAAATTGTGAAACGCACTCTCAATATCCGCGAATATGGGATTTGATCCTGTACCTGAATATGACGAGATTGATATAAAATCTCTCCTAGGATATTGCCTAAATATTGGATTTTTTCACGGAAAAGGCTACACAAGTCTCAGCCTACGACTTGGATGGGACTGATGCTCCTATCTACCTAACTTCCTCTTCTTCTTTAACGGCTCTACAACCGGGATCCGGTCCTGGCCTCGCGCAACTGTTCTCTCCATCGGTCCCGATTCTGAGCCGATGTCATCCAGTTTGGCATCCCTAAGTTCTGGGCGTCCTGGTGTACGCCATCCTTTCAGCGGAGGTTGGGTCTCCCTCGCTGTCGTACCCCACTGGTCTTACCGTAGAGAATTTTCCGAGCAGGCTCATCTTCACTCATACGAGGTAGATGCCCTGCCCCCGGAGTCTACCGAGCTTTATTTTCTTCACAACTTCACCTTCCTACCCATCCGCAAAAGCACAAAGCGAGATTTCCTTAGCCCGCAAGGACCTCTCGATATCTCTTACTACCACGTGGATGAGAGTCTCTGCAAATCTGCCTAGCCTCAAGCAATGGGGCGGGTTCGCTGTAAGACTCCGCCTAATATCCTTGTCTTGTTTCAGGAAAAAAGAAGAGAGGATGATGGGTCGATATGAATTTGCTTCCTTGGGCATTCTTCTCCCCGCCTTAGGAATAAAGACCAGCCTAGCCTCTCTCCAGCATCTCGAAATATCTATATGCCAGCCCAAAGCTACACCAGAATACTGGTAGGATCTCTTCCAATCCCTTTTGAAGGAGAGTCGGAATGATTTGTCTTTCCTGCTTTTAAGGACTTGAGAGTGCCAATGGTTCAGGAAATGACTGGTCATTAATAACTACATGGTATCGGTGGTATTCTCTGTAAAGTATCCCTCAGTCCTAAGTGAGACATTGCCATTTGACTGATCCTTAGACAAGTGGGGTGGGAGTCTGCTGACTAAGCTAATTTTGTATTGCGGAAAAAACATTACGGTGGAGTAGGAAAGTTTTTATTTTAGTAAAGCAGTCATTGTTCAGATATTGATAGAATTTTACCAAAGCTACTACATTCCTACGATAACTCAATGTGAGTATCTAAACTATACCTTTTCAAGTTCAAATTGAGACTAAACAAATTCTAATTGAGACTAAACAATTTCAAAATGGGACTAAACGATTTCCAATTGGGACCTAACAATTTCAAAATGGGACTAAACAATATCAAAATGAGAATTAAAAAATTTCAGTGAAAATAAATTCTTACTTTATTGGAAGAAATATAAAGTATTATATATAAATTACAAATCAATGAAAAAACAGTCATATCTATCATATTGATGGGGTCTGGTATAAATTTTTAAATAAGAGCGACATGTCGGATACAATCAAGAATATCAATTTTCGATATGTTTTCTCAAATTTTAATTGTATTAGACGAAATTCAAATTTGATCTGTTTTCACCAGCATCTGAATATTTGAATCAGTTTTGGTTTTGACACCAGCCTCTTGTTTTTGGAAGTGCTCTCCAATCTTCGTTATTACTATGCAAAACACAGATTTGCTTCTTTATATTATCAGGTTCATTTTTTTTATGTAAGACATTTTTAGGGATAAACTAATAATGACAATTTATTGAAGACGCTTTTAATAATGACAGACAATAAAATGTGTTGGTCAAGCATCGTTAACAGTCAACTAAGTAAAAAAATCTCAATATTAACGAATAAAGATCAAAGTATTTATTTATTTTCACGGAAAGTTTTTAATTCTCATTTTGAAATTGTTTAGTTCCATTTTGAAATTGTTTAGTCCCATTTTGATATTGTTTAGTCCCATTTTGATATTGTTTAGTCTCAATTAGAAATTGTTTAGTCCCAATTTGAACTTGAAAAGGTATAGTATTCATTCATCAGCAGCGAAACCGTTTTTGGAAGTTAATCTAGTCTACACTGGAATTTTTTCATTTGGAGTAATTTTCTTTTCTTTACACGGAGATATCTGTGTGTGTGTCGATAATTACCCAGTAGGGAATGGAAACCTTCCAGAGTCGATTCTGTATGTGTTCCTTCGAATGCATAATGTCTACTTTCTAGATCGAATCATCGCTTCGATTAACATTGCGATGTCCTAGGGTCGAAGGCATAACGGCCAACTTTTCCAATACAATTCATTCCAATATGAAAGCATAAGAGCTACTTTTTCCATTACCATACATTCCAATATGAAGGCATAACGGCTATCTTTTGCATTACAATATTCCTTATGCATGACACTTTACATTATCATTTCTTCCAAAAGCCATCGATTCACATTGCTTCCAATTTCTACAAAGATTTACTGCATTCCAATTTCATGAATTCGTAAATTCCCTACTGGGTATGCTTGCTACTCGCGATTAAGAAAAGTAGGCGAAGGCGAATTGGGTATGTGTTAAGTTTTCACAGGTTACTACAGTTCCCGCTTGCCCTTTCTATACCTCTCTCCTAAAAACCCGGTTCTACTGCTGCTGAAGCAATACTAGTTTAGATAGGGCCAATGTGTCTATTAGTACAGGATCCGTAGAACAACGACCTTCACCGATCGAGTAACCGAATGAAATTTTTTTTCATGATAAATAATATGCTAACAAAAGTAACGGTGATGGGTTGCCTAACGAAATATGTTCAAGTCTATATTTAATAGGAGTTTTTTCGCCATTTTCCGCCTTTTTATCTATTTTGATAAGAAACTATGCATTTTGGTGAAAATATCAAAAGACCAAAGTTGTAGAGCATAAAATGTCCTACAAATTTTGTCTGCACTGTTTTTCCGAATTCCGCATAGTTTTGCGCCTTTTTTCAACGAAAACGAAACGATATTGCCTACAAAAAACCCTTTCGTCATTTTTTCGAAAACTTAACCCTTTCGAAGTTATTCACGGTCAAACTTTCCAAAAATCACTTTTCGGCCAAAAAATCACTAACAATTGATTTTTGCAACATTTTTCGAAAAGTTTTCGAAAAAATGATAAGGGGTCATAAGGGTAGGCAATAATCTTTTATATAAATAGAACAAAAAAAATTTCTCAAAAATCAGTTTCTGAGTCATTTTTTGACCAAAAAGTGATTTTTGGAAACTTTGACCTTGAATAACTTGCAAAGGGTTAAGTTTTCGAAAAAATGACAAGAGGGCTTTTTGTAGGCAATAACGTTTCGTATTGACTGATCAAAAAAATTTTTCGAAAAAACCAGTTTTTGACTGATGTTTTGGCCAAAAAGTGATTTTTGATAACTTTGACCTTGAATAACTTTGAAAGGGTTAATCGGGTCAACATCTTTGTAAGAACTAAAGTTGTAGAGAATTTCATTGTCAACATTTAGGGCGGGGTTGTACGACCTATAGAAACCGAGTTACAAGGAAAACACCGGAAAACCGCTATATTTCTGGCGGCCATGTTTTTTTTTGTGATTCCGAAATTGTTTTCTTAAAAAGTCCCAAGGAAGCTGTGGACCAATTTTCAGCCATTTCCGAATTTTGTCTGCTTTAAATGCTAATTTCCCCGGACTATTATTTCTAGCGTTTAACGCTAAAATTTATTGAAGTGTGATTATGTCGGTGTTCAAGCAAGGTATGTGGACTTTTCATATAGCCTAAAATTTGATTTAGGCTTTACAACCCAAATTTCCTGGGAACAAAGAAACCGCGATGGAGGAGATTCAATCTCTTCCGTGCAGTAGACTCACAACCGCACAACAACTGTTCCGCTGTTTCGGGAGTGGTTCCGCAGACCCGACAGCGACAATCCACTACCAGCGCTATTCTGTTTAAATATGGCAGTCGCTGTAGATCTGCTCGGCCGCTAGAGAAAAATTTGAGAAAAAAGGAAGAGAGGCTGAGGGGACGATAGGATTTTCTTACGATGTTCTCCCACTTTGAAAATAAAGACCACCCTGGCCTCACTCCAGGACCTCAGAATATGGATCAATATTGATCCCATGAATTACGCGCAAAAGGACGGTCACCCACGGCAGAGCTCCGCATTACCATGAGCAGGCTAGTCTACACCGGAGGTCACCTGGTATCCACAATCCATCTTTGATAGTGCATTCACGCAGTACCATTCATCCTTCCAGCGCGATTGTTTACACTTTGGGATTGCAGGTTTGATCGAGTGTGTTCCCTAGATCGGCCGCATTCGGTCTGTTTCATAAACATACAGGGGCAGGTTGATTACCCCTTACCTGTCCATACAGAAGTCCATTGGCATCTCGAGCGATATGTATCCTGAGGGCCTGGCACGGGGTCTCCCTGACTGAGGCGTGTTCGGGTCACGTTCGGACATAGCACACCCAAGATCCCAACCCCTAAGATAAGTGTTGAACCCTCACTTCTGAACGCACGCAACACAGGTGAAAAGCCAATAGCCAATGCTGGCACCCGCCTGTTTAGAGCAGTAAGATCACTTTCAAGATCTGCACGCTCACTTGAATTTAATAAAATAAAGATCAGTGTTTTGTTTCTTTTTACAAATAGAAGATTAGGGCATACTGCTATCTCCAACAATCCAAAAAGTTCAGTATTGGTCAAAAATTGTTTCCCTGTTATCTGATAGGGTAGAAACCGATACGATACTATTGTTTCTTTTTTATAAGCCAGTCACTCGCATTCACCCTTCCTCGTTTGTAGTTTCGAAATGCCTAGTGCCTACCTGGTGAAGGAACTACATCCCCTAGGGGGTGAAGCTCAGATTTTGGTAGCAGATCTCCAGGAGTTATTTAGGCTTAGCTTTTCTCCAAAATGCAGACTCGCTTTATCGCCCAGTCTTACCAAAACATCTAAGACCCCCAATCCAATTTTAAAAGAATACCTTATGTGTGCAAGGTATGAGCTCAATTTCTAGTATTGACACTTACTATAACAATTTTCTTTCGATAGAAGAATCTCCAAGGACTCAATACAATCTGATCTACATTTAAAGTTCTTGCTTGGCACTAGTCAAGCTTAAAACATCTCTCTGTTCCTCTCCTCACTATAAACAGTATACTGTATTCATAGAAAAGTAGTTCCACCGAAGCTCTTATGCATTCCAAATTTTGTAACAACAAAACCACGATTTTCAGTGACTTCAGAAACTTCCCAAGTGGATATTGTGATCAATGAAGCTGAATCTAATATTCACTGCTTTACTACTTGTAAAATAAAGCAAATATTACCAACGATAAATCTGTCAAAATTTATGAAAATGTTATTAAATTTCCTCTTGCACCTCCAACACCCCTCCCCTGTACCAAGAAGATACATCCAGCAGACAGCAGATTCGATACTAGCAAATATCCTGTCAGATGGTGAAAAATCTTCCTCTATCCCCCCCGCACCAATTCCGACCTCAAAATATCTTATCATCAACCACCGCTCTACCACTTGGCAATTTCGAGCTCCATTGCTATCTATCTAGCTTTATTGTCAGCTGCCGCCTCCTTTGGGGCGAAATTTTATCCTTCTGAATGCAATATCTTTTATCTAGAATAAATTTATACATAACACAACTATATACTCATGTATCTGTATGTATGTATATATCATGCCCATTTTTTTTATTATATATCACACAGAGAATCGCTGCATCGAGCTGCATTCACCGGATGGCATCCACTCATGCATTTTACGGGCGTCTGACTCCCAGGAGGCGCTGGTGTGGTTTAACGCCCTCCACTCGGCGATGGGGAACAGCACTCAAAGGGCACTAAACGATGCAAATCGGGCCCTTGTCAATGTCATAGGAGAATTAAAGCATATCGGATGGCTGAGCCGGAGGATAGGTGGAAGTGATCAGGTATGATTGAAAAAAATAATAATAAATCACTTAAAATTTATGCTTTACGTGAGAGTGGGGATAGAATGGGTCCCTTGTAAAGGGGGGTCAATACAGGATGTCGTAAACTAGCTTATAAATTGTAGTCAATGGAAAAGTTTGTATCTAAAAAAAATATGCAAAAAAGGACGAAGGATACGTGATTTATGTAGTGGATGGATGGTAGGTTTAGACTTTTGGTGGGTTTCAGGCGGATTCGAGGATGTCTGATTTAGATGTGGGTATGAACTATGGGAATTTTGCATAGTCTATAAAAAAACGGCTGCCGAAATGGAACTTCTCTTTTATTGTAAAATCGATGTAACCTTTTGGGTTATCCTTGCAACTAATCTCTGTCTATTCCGCAAAATAAACAGTATTGTTTATTCATTATGAAAAATAACTATAGTAGGACACGCGGGATCTCAACACAGCCGTCAATGCAAGGAAGACGATTCAGATCCGGAGCTCTATGAAACGATCATGTCGTCTATAAAGCTAGGTATTCTCTGCCCAGCGATCACACACGGCACCGCTAAATGAGATAGTTTATAGGTCATAAATCATCTTTACCCAGAATGTGAACACCGACAATCATCTTGCCATCAAATTGAACCGATCATGTCGTTGATCAAGGCACGATCCTCAACATTCACATACCTGGCGCAGCTAGATGAGATCCTCCGTCCAATTCAAACCTGGTGAAATCACGGCTGTAAGTGATAGAAGGAATACATACAGATCGCGAAGAAACCCCTGAAACCCAATTTCAAACGGCGAAGTTAAACCGGCAGTTGTGCAGATATTTAAAGCGTCCTTGATGGAGAGAGTATTTGCGTCGTAGGAGCAACAACATAATCTGGTGCTTAAACAAGCCCTTGGGGAATCCCCTCAACTATAAGGAGATATGTCTCCTAAATCAAAATCAATGGTGACAACCATTGAGAACAAGAGCTTGAGCAAGATCTTAATAAATAAACAAGCTTTTAATACCTTGCACGTTCCTTGTATCACATCCGGCGATTAAATCAAGCCGAAAACTAATTTCTACGCCATACTTTTGGCTTCACTTAAACAGGGATGCAGCAAGTTGGGCGAAAACATAAATTTTTTGCCAGAAGGCAAAGGTCACACGACACTCGAAATCGTAAACTGGCCAATTACAGATATCCAAGGAACGTTTTGAACAAATCCACGTAGACTTGGCAAGGACGATTCCAACTTCAAAAGGGCATTCATACATTCTAACAATAGACGACCCTTACATACGATGGCCGAAGAATATCCAATCCACTGAAGAATATGGAAGCAAAAACGGTTGACCGTAATTTAATCAACGAATCCGTGTCTAGATTCGGAGTACCCAGCATTACGGTCACAGACAAAGGACGACAATTCGAAAGTCAGCTGTACAACCAGCGAACAAATTCCTTATGGGTCTATAGATTCATAACCACCGCCTGCTACCACCACCCTATTTTGAATTGGAGGGTTGAGAGATTCCATAGGCAATTAAAAGAGGCACTGAGGGTTAGAAGAAAGGATGAGCTACCACTATTTTACCACTATTTTTACGAAGCACTACAAAAGACAATATTAAATGTACCCCACGCGGAATTACGGGTAACAATTGCAATTTCCACAGTTGATCGACTGAAGCCACGTTTCGAGATGGCAGAGCCTCTGGCCCAAAAGAGATTAAAAGTCAATGGCGTTTCCATGAAAGGAGAGCCTTGTTGTAGTGACATCGGAGGAAGCTCCGTCAAAAAAGCTGCTCTCACCACTATCAACAGGGGAGATTCGTTTATTTTCAACATCACCCCGTCAAGAAAATGCTTCGAAGCTCGTCAGGCGCATTAACGATCATCACTCGGATCGACAGGTCTCTAGTGGGGAGACAGATGCACTGGATCAAAAAATACTGGACACCCTTTAGTGATCCGCACTGAACCCTTAGTCCACTCAAAACGCGGTTTAGGGTGTTCCAACATAACACCGTTAAGAAAATCGAACCCTACAAGGATTTTGGGTCGCTAATCCGGCGGTCCTAAAATAGGGCGTCACCCTTAAAATCGCAAAAAACACGATAATTTCAATTTTATTTACAAATTCCAAATCGGTGGAGTCTATAAGGAGTAAAATTTCATCAATATAAAAAAGAGTTAAAAAAGACTTCACGAGTTCAGCAACATTTCCAAGAGATGAAAAGTAATCCGATAAAATGTACTTTTTTCAATATTTATTTGCGAAGGTGGTTGATTTATACTAAATCAAGCAAAAATTTATGATAAGGGATGAAAGGGTTAAAACCACCGCTAAATCGACTGACAATAAAAAAATTCGTAAATTTTTTTTTTCAAGTTTATGCTTCAAATTCGATTGTATGCGTATTGTCAGACAAAAATAAATTCTTTTCATCCCTAAAGGGGTTAAAACTACCCCCCAAAATTTGAAAAATCAACTTTAAAAAAATTTGCAAACAATTTTTTTTTCTGCTTTTTGCTTGAAATTGGGTTGCATAGGTTTTATCAGACAAAAATTAAATATTTTCAACCCTTACGGGGGTAAAACTACCCCTAGATTAAAGTTGAATATGAAAAAATTGAAGGACAGTTTTAGCTAAAAAAAAGACTCAGAAACTGATTTTTGAGATTATTACCTACCCTAATGACACCCTTGCCATTTTTTTGGAAAATTTTGCAAAAATCAATTGTTAGTGATTTTTTAGCCGAAAAGTGATTTTTGGAAATTTTGACCTTGAATAACTTCGAAAGGGTTAAGTTTCCGAAAAAATGACAAGAGGGCTTTTTGTAGGCAATAACGTTTCGTATTGACTGATCAAAATTATTTTTCGAAAAAACCAGTTTTTGATCGATGAATAACTTTGAAAGACTTAATCGGGTCAACATGATTGTAAGAACTAAAGTTGTAGAGAATTCCATTGTCACCATTTAGGGCCTTTGTATGGGGTTGTACGACCTATAGAAACCGAGATACAAGGAAAACACCGGAAAACCGCTATATTTTTGGCGGCCAATTTTTTTTTGTGATTCCGAAATTGTTTTCTTAAAAAGTCCCAAGGAAGCTGTGGATCAATTTTCAGCCGTTTCCGAATTTTGTCTCCTTTAAATGCTAATTTCCCCGGACTACAAATTGTTTCTGATTGATTGAAATCTTAAAAAAGAGCGGCGCGACAGAAATACGTGGGATATATAAATTCACCTTAGGCGCTAACGAGCTGATCTTTATCCTCTCTGACAGACAAGCGATAATGGGCCGTAAGATAAACTCAAAACTAGTTAACAATGCGCTTTTGATAAGGCTCTTGAAGCATTCTTAACCAAGTCACCTTTATTTGGGTTCATCAAGCCTTTGAAGGCAATGAAAACTCGGAAAGACGTCGAACGTCGTTTTTTCGCATTCCGACGGCAAAGATGGAAGAGTTTTTTGAATCGTATTCATAGCCGGCGCATAATGTAAAATACCCAGCCCGGAATTTGAGAGTAACTGAGCGTGTGACATGAAGAATGCCTCTGGATCCGGCCCATATTTGCCGAATCTTATACAATAAAAGAAGACGCGCTCTGCATTACCTGGATACCTAGTCATACCAGTCAGAGCGCTGAGACAACATACTCGAAACAATGGAGGTCTTTTCTATATCCTCCATTTCCACGCAAGAGCTGCGTGAGGTCGTAACTCTCTTCGCCCCACTCCCTCGTAACCCTTCTATGCAAGTTTAGGGTAACCCCCAGAACACAATGAGGCTGACAACGTCAACTTCTACGGGAAAACAACAATTTATATGAGAATTGTCGTTGTCGGCCTCATTGTGTCCCGGGTGTAAGTCTGAAGGTCCACCGACTCTTAACAGACTCGGCTCATTTGCCTTGCCATTACGTAAGAGACTCGCAGTGCTTCATCTGCCGCCGCACTTAATTTGTCTCCCCTGTAACATATTCTGGATTATAGAGACGCATGCCTTCTCTCGACAGTATCTGTATGGGTATAATTCCCGCTATCACGCATTGTTGGATACGGACCTGTAGGCGCAGCATGCGCACCCTTCCATTTTCTGCTGTTAGCCCTCTTGCTCAACGCTGCCGCCCACACTGGCACTGCGTAGAGCTAGACTGAGCTAACTACATTCGCCATCAGGAGGCGACGGATTGGTTGGGCACCATTCTTGGGAATGCCCCACCAATAGCGGAAGCTTGCCATCCAAGTGTGTTTTAAAATTAAGCCTCTGGTCGATCATCATTTTCAGGTACCTTAAGGCTATACACCCCGTTTTAAACCAATTATTATGTTGATGTCTTGCACTTAAAATTTTTTGACGAAAAGTTGATATTTGACTCATAAGAAATCGCTTTCAAATCGGCTTCTTCCGAGTTTTTAAAATTTAAAAAAAAGCGTGATTTTTAGGGAAAAAAATCGGTTTTTGACTAATACCTCTTAAACGGTATGTGTTATCATAAAATAGAATTTGCAGGGTTTGTAGATTATGCGATTATCTACAAGAAAAGATATTATACATTTTCTCGTACGAATTGCCATTCATGAGATATCGCGGTTTTAAAGATTTAAAATACTCATTTGCGACTTGTACATAGGTCATCAGACGTTCAATAAATCCTTTGTTGGACTACATGGCTAATTTTTTCAGGGATGATTCCTGAATGTATTTTGAGAAAAAAATTGTTCTAGAGAGGGGGTTATCCAAACTATCCACTAAAATACAGGGTTTTTACGAAAAAAAATATTTTGTTACAATTTACTTAAACTTCAATTACTCCTAGACTAATTATCGTAAAGCAATTAGGCTCATCTTTTAGCTGAGTGTGTATTCTTTAATTTGGAATAAAGATCAAAAAGTTAAGTGACTCCGATTAGAAGATATGTAGGTTTAAAGTGTGAGCTAAATCCCAATATTCTTCGTTTTTCAGAATTTCGCCCATACTTTAAACCTACATATCTTCTAAATGGAATCACTCAACTTATTGATCTTTATATCAAATAAAAGACTACACATTTACCTAAAATATGAGCTTAATTTTGTTGCTTTACGATAATTAGTCTAGGAATAATTGATGTTTAAGTAAATTTGAAAAAAATTAATTTTTTTTCTTAAACACGCTGTATTTTAGGGGATAGTGGGGATAGCCCCCCTCTCTAGAGCAATTATTTCTCCAAATACATCCAGGAATCATCCCTGAAAAAATTAGCCACGTAGTCCAACAAAGGAGTTATTGAACGTCTGATGACCTATACAAGTCGCAAATGAGTATTTTAAATCTTTAAAACGGCGATATCTCATGAATGGCAATTCGTACGGGAAAATGTATAATATATTTTTTTGTACATAATCGGATAATCTACAAACTTTGCAAATACTGTTTTATGATAACACTTACCCTTTAATAGGTATTATTCAAAACCGGAATTTTTTTTCCTAAAAATTACGCTTTTTTTAAATTTCAAAATCTCGGAAGAAGCTCGAGAAACGATTTGAAAGCAAATAAGGGCGCATAATTCGATCTCATCGAAGCGTAGCCGCAATACATTGTGATTCACAGGAGAGGCCCAGAACACCACATTTTGTTTGAACACCGTCGGCCCATCTTCCAATTCACAATGAAGTGACCTTCCTTTTAAGGAAAGGTTGTTACCAAATAACAGTTTCGTTAGAGGGGGTGTGTTTGTCTGACTACCCACCCGCCCCAACACGATCCGCCGTCACTGATCGAATTGTGACTGTCAATAAAAATTCGATCCTTTACGTTAGTTCGAAAGCAAAATCGACAAAGCCAAACATCTATGGCTCGAAGCACATTCTGTGTATTTGGTAGGAATAACTCGCCGTGGTATATTAAGTGTTGCTGCAACCGACGCGAAATCCGTATGCTGCTAGAAAGATAGAAAAAGTTGTGGCTAGTGATGGATAATATTTTGGAGAATAAATATGAAAGCATTTCTCAACAATAAAGCTGGGAAAAAAGGTCCATTTGTACTCCCAAAAATTTCCTAGACTTCAAACCTATATAGAAACTGATCCAGGCTAGAACAAGGATAAAAACATTAAAAGAAACCGAGAGTTTTCTATAAATTTAATTTAAATGAAACAAGATTAAAACCGAATTAAAAAAACACGAAAAAAAATAAAATTACGTTTTTTTTGTGTATTCACAGAGCGGTCGATCAAGTTCAGAAAGTTCAGATGAAAACGATAAGTGGCAGCCGGTATTCGTTGCTGTGACAGAAAGGGAATTTAGGTGAGTATCCCTGGAAATTAGTTTCCGGTAAGATTAGGATGGCCTAAAGGACTATTCTGGGTATTTTACCCCAATTTTCGGGGTATGCCCCGTGCTCAATCTTATCCGCACGACCCGTCTGTAAGATGCCTCATTACCTAAAAAATTCATTTCCTTACACAGGATATACGAGAGCGCCCCATGGTCTGTTGAGGCATGGAGCCGTCCTGTAGAGAGCTGTGCCCTAGCATCAACGCGATTAGCGGGTGCTGGAAATAATTCTTCCCTAAATGTAAGTATATTCACTTTGTGCCAAAAAAAAATTAAAACAATCTTGAAGACATTTGACTTCTTTTAACTTGTAATTTTTTTTCCATCCCCTTCATCTCTAAACCACCATCCCTGGACCAAACGACATCTAATTAAAAATGGAAAAAAAGGGCCAACAAACCACAATCTTTTGTGTCCGTTGCGGAACAACACGTGGAGTCCTTGTATATTGGCTACGGTCGGAGACGCACCGGGATATGGCAGCATGGGCGCGATCCCTTGTCCAAGGGAGTCATAACGCTGTCAATTACCAAAGGGAATTCTCATTTCGCTGCCTATATCAAGGACGTCCGTGTCAATTAGTTGTTCACTTGAATCGAGGATTCTCGCTGCTGGAAAGCGGATTCAATGCCCCAGCAAAAACCCTCTGGTCATTCCCTTTTGACAAATTGAAGGGATCTGCTGATGATGGCAACAGAATGCTGTATTTGGACTTTGGTGATGACGGAGAAATCGTAAGTTGATGACAAATTTTTCCTTCATTTTTTTTTCTGTTTTGTTGTTTTTGTTGCTTTTATTCTTGTGTTTCCTTTTTATTTATTTTTTTTCCTTTTGTTTCTGCCACCAGTTTTTGTCATTTTCTTAATAGTCTACAAATGATAAGGACTCGTCCTAAACAACTCCAATTTAAAGGGACAAATTCTGTAACAGCAGCCACCAACAACAACAACACCACCACCACCATCAGCAACAGCATTAGTAGTAGTAGAAGTAGTAATAGGTCCTGGAGAAAAAAGTGTATCCTTTTTTGTGGATATCATTGTACTTATTCAAGTGTAAAGTATCCTTAAAAATTATCAGGGTGGCGCTTGAGAATTAATTTTTGGTTGGATTTTGAGGTTTTGGTTTTCCTTTTATTTTTTGTTGGTCCTTGATTCTGGGTCTATTTTCCTCCCTGAAAGTGATAAAAGTTAATTCCCAAACCGATTTCAGAATAAAACAAAAAAAACACAAAAGACAACAAAAACCAAAAAAAAAAGTAACAATAATACAAAATGGCAACGAAGGAATCCGTTGTGGCTAAATTGGTGGGAAATTATATTTAATTTTTACGAGTTATCTTATTTTCGGGCAGTCATTTTTGTGTTGATGGCGAGAAAAGAGAAATTTCTTCTTGGTAAATGAAGGAAATTTTGTTCTTTTATATGCCGTGGCAATTAATATTATTTACTGGTTAAAATTAGAGAGATTTTTATTAATACAAAAAAAGGATTATTTTAGACAAACATTTTGGGTTCTGGTATTATTATATTTAAAACAATGGATGAAAAGAAGAGTAATGTTGAATTTGAATCGTTGAAAGCGTCTAGTGAAGATCCGTGCAGAGACATGGATCTAATAATGACCGTCATTTATTTCTTTAAATGAAGAGATATGTCTTGTAGAAGAAGAAATATTTATATAATGAATTATTGTAGTATAACTAGTTTTTATTGTTGGACTACAATGCCATACTCTGAATCTTCACTTATTCTTCTTAAAAAGGGCTATCTGCAGGCTAACTAACTAAAATCCTCCAACCTGTAGAGTGATTTCAACGTTCATAATGTAAATTTGCTAAATTATTCAAATGGTGCCACTGTCTCTGGCTGGAGATGCTGATCTCTTCATAGACAACAACAATCTCCATCAAATCCTTGAGCATCGTTCGCGTATCCTTGACATAGCACATACAGGAACACACCTTCTTGATCTCTTTCTGACTTCCCACCTAACAAGTGACTATGTCGAGGTAGACCTGTCGACATCTTCATCTCAACACAGGTTCGAAGAGAACTGTCAGCCATCATGGGAAACCCAAATAGTTGAGTCTCATTCTAAAGTAAGCATAATCTTATCCATATGTGCACCTGATGGTGCTAAGTCCAACGCATTTAGGGCTTCTCTCCTTCAGACTTTTGCTTATTTATTAAATATAGCTGGGACCCGGTGCGCCTATGCTGCTCCCATAAGCCAATAGCAGTAATCAGGTGATATGAATTTTAACATATGTACAGTAGAGTTTGAAAAAGGCAATTTTTTGGTATTTTTGATTCCAAATAACTGAAATCAATCCAAACCTTCAAAATTCAACTGTTCTTAACCATTAACGAAAAAACAACTATTCCTATAAAAGTTGGAGTCATTAGATTCAAAATACATTTATTTGAACTATGACCAAAATTGCCTGTGTATACTGTTAAAACCACTAACGTTAAAAGATTTAAAATTAATGCAAATAGCAGCATCCAGCACTCGAAATTCGAGGGCCATTTTCTTTAGCTTTTTTGATGGAAACATCTTTGCGCGCGCTGAGAGTAATTTTTCAAGGCTGTGACGCTTATCGTTGCAAGGTACAATTGTGAAACGTATGGAAGATCTGTATTGGAAAAGAGAGAAAAAGATGGAAATATTACAAAAAAAAGTGAAATCTAAGAATCGCACATTCGGAGAATGGACGAATTGGTTGAGTGTTGACGTTCTAAAAAAAACCCGGGTTCAATTCTTGATCTCAACACTTTCATTTTTATTTATATTTCAAAGCTTTTATTCCCATTTGCTTCCAAAAACGTATAATAAAGCAAGGAGTGCATACGAGTTTAAAAGCAAGTAAAAGGTATTTTACTATTAAATGTAAATTGCACAAAATACTACTGAGACAGTCAATTTCTTAAATAGAATAATTTACAAAAATTTAGATGGAGCATTCGGATTTCTGAGAATTTTGTATGTAGAAGGGAAGAATGGCAGGGAAGTTACAACTGATTAATGAAAATGATTATTTAACTTAATTTACTTGATTTTCTATAAAAATGGTTAATGGGCTTAAATTAGCCAAAAATTTGAGTTATGGAATTATGCATGCGTGCATATCTTTTATATTTCAAAGCTTCAAACGAAAAAAAAATTAGTTGCATTAGTTGCGTATTATTGTGCTACAAAATAAAGACATTTGCTAATACAATAAAAAATAAAAACTTTTTAAAATTTTAATTTATTCATACAAATATATTTAGTTCACGCTTACAAAGACTTATAAATTCAAGCAGAAGACTATAACTACAGGTTTCGTCTATCGCACCCAAAGGCGTTGATAGCCCATGAGAAAAATGTAGGGTCATCGAAAAAAGGGATCTTGAGTTCGACGCGCAACGGCGGCGCTTAAACTTTTTTTATAAATATTTGACAGGTTACAACAGAAGAGGGAAATAATGGGTTTGTACTTTTTTGGGATCATTGAAATCGACTTCCAAATATATACTAACCTTGAAAATGTCAATCAATGAACCAAATTACACGGCGTATCATTTCTTTCATCAACACTTCCAATAATTCCAATAAACCGGTAAGTTCCTGACTTGTGCATCCCAAAATAATTTCGACTGCAGCGATCATCACACTAACCCAACCATAACTTCGTTCTCGGGGGCTGCGCAAACTATGAGAATTTTTTTGCTTTGTACACAGCTACCCTGCAAACAATTTCTCGCTTTTCTCGGAGCCTCGCTTTCTCGAACCATTCTCGATTCGAAAACTGCTTGCGAAAGGTACGAGAAAAGCTTCAAAACCCACCATAAAAGCTTTCCTAGTACATTGGTTTCGATATCTTGCTCCGCTTTTATTGCCTTCGAATTCGTTTACGAGTCGTTTACGAGCCCGAGTTCGAAGCAAGCTCTCGCTTTTGCGTGTCGTTCTCGAATCGTTTCCGAATGTAAATGTTTGCAGGTACATAGACAATAGAATCGTTACACGAAAACATGCAGAACAGTCAGTTTATCGTGTAATTCTTATAACATACAAAAACTGGTTTCTTAAGAGGAAAAGTGTTAGCCCGTGTAATTAGACTCTATTGTTGTAAGCATATAGCGTCAGCTAAAAATTGAAAATATATGAATATATGTATTTGTTTTGAAATTCCAATATTTGCAGGGAATTTCAAGAAATATATCCTGAAAATCTGGCTATGGCTTACAATTTAAATAGCATCGGATTTGTTTTAAATATTTGCAATAAAAATGGAATATAAAATATTTTTATAGGACCTACATGAATATTTTTATAGCACCTCCATTATAGCAACGAAAGAAAATTAGTTGTGATAACTAAAAATTTTCAATTTTTAGCTGACGCTATATGCTTACAACAATAGAACCTAATCAAATATAATAATATAGTGAAATATACACGTCGACCGTTTTCAAGATGTACCGCAATCTAAAGCATAATGTAAAAACTCGACATTTATATATTTTCTTATTAACACGTGGAACACGGTGGAAGTATATAAAGAATAATTGGATGCTAATATTTTACAGGTTTCCCAATGTTCACAAATATTTTTATTTTTATAAATTATATGTTTCTTAACTGGTGTGTTTTTGCGGGCTCCGGTAGTTATAGTATAGAGTCCATAGTACATAGTATATAATACATAGTATATAGTACACAGTACACAGTAAAATGTACACAGTACACTGTACACACTGTACATACTGTACACACGGTACACTCAGTACCCTAATTCATACGCTGTCACTCGTAAAAATCGGAGTGCTTTTTTAAAGCTAACGGTTTTTTATATGTACATGACAATTAAAATTAAATATTTTTTCGCCCCGCCAACTTAAATATAATCAGTGAAACATTGAAATTCTCTATATTTCGAAAACAGCTTCACTTATCTGGACCAAAATTATCCTATCTTTCAATCTGGAACCAACCCTACACATTCCCAAATTTTCATTTAAATCTGTTGGGGGGTTTCGGAGATTAGCGTGTACAAACGTTGTGACACGTAGTTTTTATATACTAAGAATAAGAGATACAGCTTGTTTAAGATGCTCTGCGGTGATAGAATTGGTTTAGTAAATTTTAGTGATTTAACAAGAGCTCCTTTTTTAGCCTTCTCCCCTATACTTATGCAACTTATTATATACATGGAAATTATACCATGGCCAATGAAACCTTTTTTCGCCCTACTTAATCTCTTTAACAATTTTGTTTTTTCTCAGCAAAATTCAAATTCCTAATTTACTCCAGAATTCACACGTGACAAATGCGAATGTCATTCATTCATATATAGCTTTACGTCAATTTATTCATACTGAAATGGAGGTGTTGGTATAATTAAATATCCTGTTGGCCAAACTCCATCTCATTGCAATATGCTATGCGCGTATTGCCAATAATATTTTCATTAATATATATTTAGATAAACTTTAAGTTTTTATTTTATATCGTTATTTTATTTTTAATATACAAACTTTAATGGTTACGTATTCGAAAGAATTAAAATTACATAATCTTTTTATATAACCGTTATAATCTTTACATAGTCGAAGTTCCAAATCGAATGAACTTCTAACTAACACTATTACAATATTTCAAAATTATTTTATTGAACAATATTTGTGTGTCTATGTCGTTTCGTTTCTGTGTACAGTGTATACATACGTGATATGTCAAGCTAAATTCTCCAAGTGTATTTCCTAGTAGTAGTGAGAATCCAAACTATGACGTATTCAAAAACACTCTATTAAAAATTAACGAGTACAGAAACTGAGTAACTACCTGAATAAAACTTACTACAAAAAAACGTAAATACATGATAAGTAGCGACTGCTACATAACTCCCCCTTCAGCGCGAGCGTCCATGCCTGTATTACGATAATTTCTCAAATAAAAACCACCATCGAGAAACGAAAAAGAAAAAAAATTTTTATAATCGAAATGAAACTTTTTTCTTTGAACTTCTAGTTACTGGTTTTTCAGTGTCTTCCCTCTTTTTAATAAAAGCGGGTTTTAATCTGTCAATTGATACCACCGTTACTCTTCCGTTGACGTTAATAGTGAAAACTTTCTTATCTCTCTTCATAACTTGAAAAGGACCTTCATACGGATTCTGCAAGGATCCCCTCTTTCTGTCGATCCTTAGGAAAACAAATTCGCAATCCTGTAATCCTTTTGGAATATAGAAACTTCTTCTTTGATCTCTAGAGTCCGTTGGAACAATATTCCGCATGTGCCCTCGCAACTGCGTCACTAGGTCTGTTGGATCTGATACGTGGTGCGGGTCCCTCACAAAGAATTCCCCTGGAATACGTAGTGTTTGCCCATAAACCAATTCAGCCGGACTGCAATTAAGATCCTCCTTAACCGTTGTTCTTAAACCAAGTAATATAGCGGGAATGTGCAACAACCAATTTTGATTAGTCATCTTAGCTCTAAGTGATGCTTTTAACTGCCTGTGGAGTCTCTCCACCATGCCGTTTGATTGTGGATGATACGCTGTTGTTCGAATCCTATGCATTCCTAAAAGTTTAGAAAATTCTCCAAATAGTCTTCCTTCAAACTGACCTCCTTGGTCCGTTGTAACTGATAATGGAATTCCAAATCTCGGAAAATATTGCTCATATAATGTTTTAACAACTATGCTGGCTGTCATACTCTTCAGTGGGTATACCTCCGGCCATCTGGTGAATCGGTCCACGACCGTTAGCAAATATATGAATCCCTCTGCCGGCTGTAACGGACCTACCAGATCTACATGGATGTGTTCAAACCTTCCCGCTGGTATCTGAAACTTTTGTGTTGGAGATTTTGTATGCCTGTGGATTTTTGCCTTCTGACATGCTATACAGGACTTCGCCAACAAATTAATATCAGTATTCATCCTCGGCCAAAAATATCTTCTTGCAATTAATCTCCTAGTACCTCTTATTCCCGGATGTGACAAGTTATGGATTCTGTCAAACATGTTTCTTCGTAATATTTTTGGTACGAAAGGACGATCTTTATTAGTGGAACACTCTAACCAGATTTTACTTTCCGACAAAGGTACATTTGTTTCCATTAAAATAAATTTCGAATTCTTGCTTGGATTTTCAACCAAATGCTTCAACTCTATATCGTCCTTTTGTGCTTCAGCGATAATGTTTAAATCTATTTCGGTTTCGTTTACCGCGTCACAATTGTTATTCTCCATAGTTACTCGCGATAACGTATCTGCCACGACATTAGATTCTCCCTTGATGTATCTTATATCTTGAATTGGGTAACGTAATCCAAATGTCTTGCTTGTCTTGGACTCCTCTCCGCTTTAGTCCAAATTGCAGATGTTAAAGGTTTGTGGTCCGTGAATACTGTAAACTCACGACCTTCCAAAAAATGTCGAAAATGTTTAATACTTGAATACATGGCCAATAGCTCCCTGTCAAAAGTAGAATACTTCATTTCTGCTCTGCTTAACTTTTTGGAGTAAAATGCTAAAGGTTCATTCTCGTCGTTGTTAACTTGTTCTAACATCGCTCCAATCGCCACGTTTGATGCATCAACAGTCAACTTCAAAATAGGATTTTCCGCTGGATGCACTAATAAAGTTGCTGAAATAAATGCCTTTTTTACCTTTATGAACGCGTCTTCGCATTCTTCAGTCCATTCAAATTTTTTTAAATTCTTAGGTTTCTTGAGCTCCCTAACTAAATGCATATGAATGGGGCTTAACAATTCTGCTAGTCGTGGAATGAATCTATGGAAGTAATTTACCATTCCGATGAATTGTTGCATCTGTTTAATTGAAGTTGGTGAAGGAAAATTTTGAATGCATTTAATTCTGTTCTCAGATGGAAGAATCCCGTCCTTCGTAATCTTGTGACTTAAAAATTCAATAGTATTTACACCGAAAAGACATTTCCCTGGATTAATATTTATCCCGTATTCTTCTAAACGTGCAAAAACTTGCTCCAAATGTTTCTTGTGTTCCTCCTCATTTTTGCTTGCAACCAAAATATCGTCAATGTAGACAAAAACAAATTCCAAACTAATTAGAACTCTATCCATAAAGCGTTGGAATGTTTGAGCAGCATTTCTAAGTCCAAAGGGCATTCGAGTAAATTCGAATAAACCGAAAGGTGTAGTTATCACTGTCTTAAAGATATCCTCTTCTGCCATAGGTATGTGATCATAAGCTCTCACTAAGTCAATCTTCGAAAATATGGTACAACCATTCAAATTCAACGTGAAATTTTGAATGTGAGGAATCGGGTATCTGTCTGGAATTGTTATTGAGTTTAGTCTCCGGTAATCTCCGCATGGTCGCCAGTCTGTAGAATCCTTTTTTGGAACCATGTGCAGTGCTGATGAGACTGATGATGACGATGTTCTGCATAAACCTAATTTTACCATGTGCTCGAACTCTAATTTGGCTATTTTAAATTTATTCGTGTCGAGTCTCCTAGGTCTTGAAAATGGTAATTGACCTTTCGTGGTGATAGTATGCACTACATTATGTTGAACAGGTACATCATAGCGTGGAGGCTGAGTTAGTGAGGGAAATCTAGATAAAACTTTATTGTATTCACTATCAAAGGAACAGTGCCTGGGTGAAGGAGAATTTGTTTTAATAATGATTCCATTAACACTTAACTCTGTGTTACCATCTATCACTCGTTTATTTCTAAGATCAACGAGCAAATTAAATCTTGAAAGAAAGTCTGCGCCAATAATAGGTTTGTCGACGCTTGCAATAATGAACGGAAACGTTAAATCTCGTCTTAATCCAAAGTCCAATCTAAGAAGCTTTGTTCCGTAGGTATGGATAATTGATCCGTTAGCTGCAGAAAGAATTAATTGTGGATTTTTCTTACATTTTCCATAAAATGCATTCGGTATGACTGATAAATCAGCTCCAGTATCAACTAAAAATTTAAACTTATTCTCTTTATCAAAAATAAATAGTCGATTAGATTTTTTGGGGGTATTATATTTAAAACATGCTGAAGGGATATTTAGTTTTTTTGGTTATTAAATTTGCATGGTTTAACACATCTTTTCGCTTTGTCGCCGAATTTAAAATGAAACCAGCAAAATGGTTTATTATTATTATTATTATTATTATGTGAATCACGGCTTCTACTTCTAGACCTTGACCTATGATGAAATTCATTACCTCTATTAATTGTAAGTTTCTTAATTAAATCCGTTAAATTTTCGATTTTATTTTCCAAATAATCAATCTTTTTAGTAAAATCTATGCTACTTACATTGCGACCTAACTGGTTTATAAAAGGATTTGAAGCACAATCACTGATGGATGAAACATATTGCAATCTTGAAACCTCAAAAATTTTATCCGCTAACATTAGAAGATCTTGGATGCTTTGTTTTCCAGAAGACATCAATGCGATATTAATACTGGGTGGTAATTTTCGCATCCAAAGCTTTCTAATCAAGTCCTTTCCTAAATTTGATGAAGTTCCGGCAAGTATCTCCATTGATCTATAAAATTCTGATGGTTTCCTATCTCCCATCTCAGAATTGCATAATAGTTGTTCCAATTTTCTTTCTTCAGATTCGGTAAAACGTTGAATTAATGTTGTTTTTAAAGCTTCATATTTGTTCTCTTGTGGTGGGTTTTGAATGCAATCCAATACATTCATTATGATATCTAGAGGAAGAGCTTGGATGACATGTTCGTATTTAGTCTCATCCAATGTAATTCCTTTAGAGTTAAATTGGCTCTCTGTTAAAATAAACCATGCCTCTGGGCACGGGGACCAGAAAGTTGGTAGCTTTACAGCAGATGCACTGATACTTTCACCATTCCTATTCAATCCTTCATTTTCACCACCTTGGACACTCATATTAAACTCAATTTATTAACACTCACGTAAAAAGAAGTTCAATCAAATTTCGACTGTACTTTAACTTCGCGATACTATATACGACAACCGTGGACGTTCGCGCTAAGAGTCGAATAGTAGTCAAATTTAAATAAATTGTACCGAAATTTTATTCACGTTTAACTTTCTGAAAAATGAAAAATATTCACCTTATGCGGAAAGAAAAATAAGTTGGATTGTCACCAATATTCAATTATGTAAATGTAATGTATGTGTATGTAATTCTGAACAATTTATATTTTAGAGAAAAAGAAAAATATATTTAATTGAAAAGAGTAATTAACTTCCCCTTCATTGTAAAATAAGTTTCTTCTTTTCCTTTAAATTCCTCTTCAAAATTTCTTTCTTCGTTTTTCTTCTCTTGTTTCTTCACAAATTTTCTACATTTTCTTCAGGGCTTCTTTTAAAATTACTTTTCTTCTCTTGAAAAAGGTTGTCTGCTCTTCTCCGCTCGGGGTCACCAAAATGAAATGGAGGTGTTGGTATAATTAAATATCCTGTTGGCCAAACTCCATCTCATTGCAATATGCTATGCGCGTATTGCCAATAATATTTTCATTAATATATATTTAGATAAACTTTAAGTTTTTATTTTATATCGTTATTTTATTTTTAATATACAAACTTTAATGGTTACGTATTCGAAAGAATTAAAATTACATAATCTTTTTATATAACCGTTATAATCTTTACATAGTCGAAGTTCCAAATCGAATGAACTTCTAACTAACACTATTACAATATTTCAAAATTATTTTATTGAACAATATTTGTGTGGCTATGTTTTTTAAATTTCGTTTCTGTGTACAGTGTATACATACGTGATATGTCAAGCTAAATTCTCCAAGTGTATTTCCTAGTAGTAGTGAGAATCCAAACTATGACGTATTCAAAAACACTCTATTAAAAATTAACGAGTACAGAAACTGAGTAACTACCTGAATAAAACTTACTACAAAAAAACATAAATACATGATAAGTAGCGACTGCTACACATACCAATGTTACTCCACTGGTCTTTTTACGCCAAGCTCAATTTGGGGTCAACTCATAAATTATTGCAGCACTGTGTGCTGAATCGACCGTTCCATGTGTGCTGGTGGCGTTAGTTGATCACCACTCTACTCTATCACCACTCTACTTATGTTACGTCAGTATAGAGTTCCCTTAAGCTTTAATTCATGTCTTTCGATAACTCAAGTATCAGGTTGCTTTTGTTCTTTTATAGCGCTCTTTACCTATATAAATATTCTTATTTTATTAATACTGGAACTTTTAGTTAACGCCCCAGGCTTTTTTACATTTAAGTAAGTTATATTTATAATTTTTACCAATAACCTCATTAATTTTATTCTGAGCTTGATTTCTAAAAGTAGGAAGTTCCTATATACTGGTTGAAGCAATAAAGACCATTACTTTTTAGTTAATTTTAAAATAAAATCCTATTTTTTAGATTTTTTAAACTATATATTTTTATTTTCTACTTTTTAGTCTATTATATGTGTATTGTGTGGCGGCCGCCCTATTAGATTTAAAATGACGTCACACAGGCTACTGTATTCTACTCGTCATACTTTTTCATTTGTTACCCATAGCGAGGGGGTTGTAAAGAAAAAGGTAATCCGCCATTTTGTGATGGCCGCCATTCCATTTTGAATTTGGAATGGAGGCACACAGCTAATTGTATTTTACCTGTTATACCCTTTTACTTGATACCCATTTCGGGCAGTCGTAGAATCAAATTGCAAAAATCGGCTGCCATCGTGGAACCATCATCTTGATTTTTTTACAAAATGGTTAGATTGCATTGTCATCCAAACTAAACGTGTATGCAAAATTTCAGCACAATCGGAAAACAGAAAGTGGGTCAAATTTAATTTCCAAGATTTTTTTACATAGTTACAAGTGAAGCTAATATAAAGCGTATAAAAACCAAAGTTTTTGTTGAAGAAAAATCTAAATTTTGTTACACAACAGTTTTTTACGTATCTTCAATAGTTTTGAGTTTTTTCTATCTACACAATCTAACGCTTATTTTTGGACTTATTGACCAAAAACTTTTCGGAAACGTGGGGTTTTTTAATGAAAATTGCAACTTTTCAAACGATTATAACTAAAAAAATATCAATTTTACAAAAAAAGTTTGCACCACATTTTTTTGCTTAAAATTAACCTCTCTATCGATTAACGGGGTTATTTTGACAATAAAACTTTGGTTGAAATTAAGTTTCGCCATCTTACGCGGATCGCTAAGCAACTACCTACTTGTTATCTCTGGATACATGTTTCGTACTAGTGAGTGGTATTAATAGTGCGGTCTACGGGGATATGTGTATAATGGTGTATAATGGGGTGTTCCGTGTTTGGTCGGGTCATGCATCGACACAGTATAGGAAATGTTGCCAGAAACACTTGTCGGATCCTAGACCGAGGCCTGATCAACATTCCACGGGTATGTGTTTTGTATGTGGTATGTATGTGGTCATACCGTTTCGGATCGTACACCTCAGTATAGGAAATGTTGCCAGGAACATTGTCGGATCGTACACCTCGACAAGGTCTGGGCAACATTCCACAGGTATTTGGTAGTGGTTTAATTTGTTCTGTGTGTGGTTTGACCGTGCCGGATCGTACACCTCGACACGTTCTAGGACCGGAGAAGATGACCTCTCTGGAACGAGTCTGGTGAAAGACTGCAGTGGGATTCCGTAACGATTTAGAATTTAGAGCTTTCCTAAATCACACAAGTTTTCTAACTTAGAGTGGGTTGGTATTCCGTAAGCGATAAGCGAGTAAGCGAGTGATGTACTAGATTATAAGAATAGTACCTTTTGACATCAAAAATGTAAATAAGTATGAAGAAATGAAGTATTTGAAATTTATGATCCTTTTCAACTACAATTTTAATTTAAACTATTTACATTTAAAATGTTTAACCCAAAATAAAGTATTTTTCTTTAGAATTTAAACAAACATTTATATTACGTATACGCATTTTCACTTTCGTATAATTCTAAATACTTATTATTTGTTTCTAATAATTGTAGTTTTTTGGTTTTTTAATTTTTATTAAATTTACAGATGATATATATATATATATATATATATATATATATATATATATATATATATATATATATATATATATATATATATATATATATATATATATATATATATATATATATATATATATATATATATATATATATATATATATATATATATATATATATATATATATATATATATATATATATATATATATATATATATATATATATATATATATATATATATATATATATATATATATATATATATATATATATATATATATATATATATATATATATATATATATATATATATATATATATATATATATATATATATATATATATATATATATATATATATATATATATATATATATATATATATATATATATATATATATATATATATATATATATATATATATATATATATATATATATATATATATATATATATATATATATATATATATATATATATATATATATATATATATATATATATATATATATATATATATATATATATATATATATATATATATATATATATATATATATATATATATATATATATATATATATATATATATATATATATATATATATATATATATATATATATATATATATATATATATATATATATATATATATATATATATATATATATATATATATATATATATATATATATATATATATATATATATATATATATATATATATATATATATATATATATATATATATATATATATATATATATATATATATATATATATATATATATATATATATATATATATATATATATATATATATATATATATATATATATATATATATATATATATATATATATATATATATATATATATATATATATATATATATATATATATATATATATATATATATATATATATATATATATTATTTAAATTTGTTAAGGTTGTTAATATTTCTTCTTTGCTTCTTTTTGCTGAAAACAAAAATACTCCTTCGACAGGGTTTTTCCTTCTCTTGTATTTAAACGATCTAATTGCGGGTGATTTTCCATAAAATCAATGAAAATTTGAACTTTAAAATTTGTTTAAACTTACATTTTTGCAAATTCCCAACCTTGCTCACAAGACACCTTTTATCTGAATGAAATCGAACTCTAACTTAGACAAGAAATGTGTTACAGAATTCCAAATTTCGTCTAAAATTTAGAGATCTCTTGTACAAAAGTGTGTGCCATCTACTACAAAAATTAATAACGGGAATTTGCGGTAGATGGCGCGGCCTTCGTCTTTTTGCCGACTTAGAAATCTTAATGCACTCTAAATTTTAGAATCTTTAGGCTTACAGAATACCAAACTGCTCTAAATTTAGAATTTTGGCTCTAAAATCTAACTCTAAATCGTTACGGAATCCCAGTGCTGAATTTGGCCTGGTGAAGCGGTTTCTTTAATAGCTGCAAAGCTCGTCCGGTAGGAAGCTTTAAAGCTGCAAAGTGAAGCTTTCAAAGAGAGAATCAGCTCTCTATGGTCTGGTGGTTGGATGTTTATTTTTCTAAAGCTTTTTGGAGAGGGATTATTAGTAATGAATCGCGGTTCGTTAAAAGATACGCCAGCAGAGATGGCATCAGGTTTTTATTTGACGCCATCCATACTACCTTAATTCAAAGGGCAGAAAGAAAATTCAATTTAGTTCTTTAGAACTGAGATACGTATGCTTTTTAGTTAACATATCAGGATGCTTAGTCTTCTGTGTTGGCAGGTTCCACTACGAGAAAGCCAGACTAACTGGAGAGGATACATGGTTTCTTCCTCCAGTCAAAGAATCTTGAAATTAGTCAATACCTTAATTATATTTTTTTCTGATTTAAATTACCTAAAAGCCTCGACGGATTAACTATTCATCACTGGATTAGAATTACTTCAGACTAAGTTTGATTTTTGCTAATCGAAAATGAAAGTAGAAATGAAGTAGATTTAATTTAATAGTTATTTCGCTTGATTTTTTAAGTACTATTTTACATGTTTTTTCTTCTAATAATAATACATATAAAATAAAAATATAATCTTTTTCCGCAGGAACTTGATATGGAATGCTGCCCAAAACCTGTGGTCTTCGTTTTACATAACTGCTTATCAGCTAAAGTACATTCCATAGCTTAACCATTTAATTAAATATAATTTAAAAAATAAATGAAAAAAATAACGATAAAATCTTAAGATATAAATTAATTTAGTCCATAAAAAAATTCGTAATAATTGAAACAAAACAAAAAACAAAGGAAAAGAAAAAAATCTCTTATTTATTTTGTTAATAATGAAAAAAAAGGAAAATGTGTAGCAAAAAAAAATTAAATAGTTAAGTTTTTTTTAAAAAAAACACAAAAACAAACTTTTTTTTTCTTAGTTCAATTTATTAAATTCTAAGAAGAACATATACACTTAAGTAGTAAAAATCTAGACAACAAAACAAAATAAATAAAAAAAGTAAACAACTGAAATCGAAAAAAAAGTAAAATAAATATAAATAAATATAAAAATGTAAAAGGCGAGAAAAATAAAAAAAAATAAAAAACATTTCTGAAATGATATCAACAAAAAAAATACAAAAATGAAAATTATTGTAAGAGTAGACATCAAACAAATTAATAAATAAAGAAAAATAAGTAAAACAAGTTTTTTAAGAAACAAAATAAATTTAAAAAAAATAAACAAAAAAAAACTCATATCAGAAGAGTGAAACGATTTTTATTAAAAAAAAATTATTGTAAAAAAAATTTAAAATTTTGTTCATAATTTTTATTGAGTTTTCAAAAAACAAAAATAAATCAAAAAAAACATATGATTATAAATAGAAAAATTAATAAATTAAATTGTTGAATTAAAATCTGTGTTAAATATTTTACCTTTTTTCCTTTTTGTTGTTTTTGTATAACAAAAATTATTGTGATTTTCTTTTTAACAATAAATAAAAAAAACAAAAATATTTTCTTCCAAAAATAAATTTCTGCTAGTGCATATTATAATTTTCAAAAAAAAAATAATTACAATTACAGTTCGCAAAAGAATACAAATAATAAAAATGTGTTTAAGAATTTGTATTTAAACAAAAATAAAACCCTTTTGAAAAGACAAAAAAACCTAAAATATCCAAAAAAACTAATATTATTAATAAAACAAAACCAAAAAAAAAATTAAACATGAAACAATAATTCCAAAATCAATCAGACAAAACAAAAAACCAACAAGAATTTTTCAAAACTATAAAAAAAATAAAATAAAATTTGTAAAACATTTTTTCTAATCTTAAAACAAAAAAAAACCCAAAAAAACAATGAAAAATTGCTTCTTTATTATACGATTTTTAAAAACTACTAAAACTATACAAAACAATTTAACAATACCAAAAAATAAAATCATCATCATCAAAAAATAATAATAAAATGATAAACCAAAATAAAAATAATGATTTTGTTTTTCCAAAAACGTGTGTATAAAAGTAAAATACAGAAATTCTCAAAAACTTTTTGAGGAAATCTTTGCAAAAACCAAGAAACAAAAAAATAACCACAAAAATTTTGAAAAAGAAAAAAACAAAAACATTAAAAAACAAAAGGAAATTTCAAAACAGTTTTAAATATTTATGTGTTGAGGCAATAATTTATTGATGCTAAGCAAAAAGAAAATAACAAAAAAAATATGAAAAGAAATTGAAATTATAATTAACATCAACAATGAAAAGTCAAAATGTTTATTAAGAAAATAAAAAAGAAAAAAAATTTTGTTTAAAAAAATTCAAAATTGTTTCTTTTAACTTATTTTTCGTTATTCAGTTCTTGTTTTTTTATTTAAATATATCTCTGTGTGCGGATCTGATCATTATCACCCAAATCGCCGGGTGCAGAGGCGGGGCTTTCATAGGTGCGAATGGTGCACTTGCACCGGGCGCAATGGGACGGGGCGCAATCTGAAGTTGTTAAAAGCGCCTTCTATGTTCTGGAAGGCTGCTAAGGTGGACTGTTTTTATTCTATGCGGAACTCTAGAGTGGAAACTAAAACATGCAGCACAGTGGCCACAGATTACCTCTTGAAATATGAAGGCTTGGAGAACGACATAGGGACCTCTATTATGGAGATTCGAGTGTATAAGTCTATAGATTTGCTGAACCCAGGATTGTGCTAGGGAAAACACCGATACATATCCTGGAGCAGATGATGAGGTTGGCTTTCATAGGTGCAAATGGTGCACTTGCATCGGGCGCAATTGGACGGGCCGAAATTTCAGAAATTATGATTTTTTAACAAAAATTTAAACTTTGAACAAAAAATTTGAAAAAGTGATCCCGTGCCTTTATTTTCACATATTAAGGGAACTGCATAGAGTGTTGGTGTCTGTTGGTTGCTGATGGGGGCGTAATATGGCATTTTGCACCGGGCGCAAAAACACCAAGCGCCGGCTCTGGTGGGGCGCTACAAAATCAGACCATAGTTTGCGGCACACTTTTCTTCTCTCTACCTATAGTCCAGGCAACGAAGGGAAAATAGAGGAAAAAATACAAACCTACCCAAATTTTTGCACAGTTGCAGAGGTAGGTTTCCTTTACAACGTACTAAAAATATCGGATGGTGGGGGTCGAGCTAACGCAGGGTGGGCTCTAAAGGTTACTTTTTTCAGTTTTTCGTTAATAACTCGAAAACTACGGCCTCTGGCGAAGAGATTAAGAGATTATAAATTAATCTACATAAAATTCTCTACAATACACTTTTCCGCAAGGATCAATACTTCAGGAGATATGGATATGGATAATTTTTTCGCTAGAGGCCGTAGTTTTCGAATTATTAACGAAAAACTGAGAAAAGGAGCCTTTAGAGCCCCCCACCACCCGATATTTTTAGTATGTTGTTAACGACGCCTTCCTCTACAACTGTGCCAAAATTTGGGTAGATACGTATTTTTCCCCTATTGCGCATTTTTTTTGTGTTCGTTGCTTGGACTACTAGAGCTGTTTAAAGGGTACTTGTCTTTCGTTCGCCAAGTTTGATGCACAAATGTCCTTCTTTGTCCAGGAGGGAGCCCTGAGAGTCCTGATCAGTAGTCTTTGCTTTCAAAGAAGAGCTAGAAAATTCTTGTCTCTCTGGCCACAGCAGTAGTGAAGGTTAGAGATAGTTTCAGCCGATGCCATTTTGCCAGGGCTATGTTGGACTCAGCTTCTCAGCTCAACTTTAATACTGAAAATTAAACTCAACTTCTCAACCTAAAAAGAACAATTTCTGAACCAAATATCAACGAAATCGGAGGAGTTTCGTCGAAGGTTCGATGGTCCCAGCAAACTGTGATTAAATCTTGAGTTAATGAGTTCGAGACAGACCTTCTTCTACAAAAAGTTCTTCTACAAAACTTCGAGTCATGTTCGACGCTTCTGGTCCAACCTCTACAAAAATAATCATTGAATGATCTCTTTATGGCTGGCCGGATTCATCAAGATTATTTTTCATCATCCAACTTAAAAATTTGCGTTAATCGCTGACATCGCGGTTATGTACAGACAAGGCTTGGTATACCCAGACGATAGGAATTGCCAGCTGATTATATGGAAGGAAAAGGAAGAGCTTCAGATTTTCAGATTGACAACGGTCATGCGAGGGATATCCAAAATTATTCAATTGGACTTTTATATGAGTGACCTTATCACGGGAGCTGATACGGAAGAAAATCTCTATATCATCAAAGACCAAGTAGGCACCATATTGAAGTCAGCCCAATTTTACCTAAGAAATTGATGTCAGTTTCACGTATAGAATGAATCTTGAATCTAAACGATGTGAATGTCATAAAGACTCTAGGTGTTCTTGGGAAGAATTCTAAGAATGAGATTAGGTTCCAGTATAGCTATAGTAGCAAATGAGGCTCCAAAATTATCAAATGAAGCATTTTGCCGGATGTTTCACGGCTCCTCAATCCAGTAACCGTTAAGGCTACAGTTTCTATGCAAGAGCTTTAGCACATGAAATTACATTGGAGATACATGACTTCACTGAGGCTTCTGAGAAAGCATATGAATGCTTTACATTAAAAGCGATCACGACACAGATATCTTGGTTCAACTATTCGCTGTGGAATCACACCGATAAGCGCAGTGAGTTCCTTGCCATGCCTTGAACTGAGCGCCGCTACTATAAAGACATTCATTAAATAAACTACAAATAAATACATAAATAACAAATAACAAATAATGACTTAAAAAAACCGAATCATGCAAGCCAATTGTGGGCTTGAGCTAGATCCACCGAAATTGAAACAAAAGCGTTCAATACACTAAGATCGACGTAAGGCAGGTCCATTATTTGAAACAATAGGCTTAAGGCAGATCGATCAAATTACAATATATCGATCAATAGGCCACGATCGGCTCAAGATAGATCAGCCGAAAGGAAAACAAAACTACGATCGGCTTAAACGTAATGGTGCGATGTTCGATAAGCGTGTGTTACGATCACTCTAATCCAGATCGACCGAAATTAAAACAAAAAGGGTAAATTGCATTCGATGAGCTTAAGGCATATCGGCGATGTAGAAAAAATATATGTTGATGGATAATCGACTTGAGTCAAATCTAAACTCTTACCAATTCCAAGAAAGCCTCCATCGACTGATTAAAGTAAACACCCTGAATACTCGATCACGAGAGAGACAGAGGGAAATTAAAACTTTACTACTTCTAACGAAGCTTCCCCCAGCTCTGCAAACTGGCCACTCCTAAGGCTCAATCAGGACTGACCAAAACGGGTCTTTGAGAATACGGTAGCAGTAGTATAGCAACAGGCGTATGAGCTCAGTGACGTAATGGGTTGTGAGCTCCGGTATGAGCTTTATCCGGAACAAGAACCTGTGTGTTGAGCTTTTTTTGCTGAGCTTTGGCACCACCTGCAAGAAACTAGTGGTTTAGAGTAATATTTATTGAACTTCAGCATGGTTCAGGGAGTTGGTTAAGCTTTAATTGAGCGTTTCTAGGCGGGTGTAAAAGTTTCATCAGAAATCATCTACGACCAACGGTTCTCGAGATATTGACAATTTTTTTTATTTTTTGTTAATAATAGTACATTTTTCATGGATATGGACTCTAGAAGGCTAGTCTTGATGATATACGGAAGGTGGTGTAAAAAGTTCATCAGAAATCGTCTACGACCAAAGGTTTTCGAGATATGTACAATTTTATATTTTTGGTTTATAATAGTACATTTTTTTCATGGTTGCGGAATCTAGAAGGCCAGTCCTGTGCATTCCCCCACTCAATACACACTGTAACGAAGCTCAACTAGTTACTCGCAGGTGGTGCCAAAGCTCAACAAAAAACCTCACCATATAGGTTCTTGTCCCGGATAAAGCTCACACCCGATCCCCCAACTGATGACGTCACTGAACTCGTACGCCTGTTGCTATGCTACTGGTAGTGGTCCTGCTACGTCAAGATTACATGTTGGAAAGGTCCTGACGAAGGTGGAAAATCTACTAATGGTAATTTAATGCTCTGTTGAACCATGCTCTTTTGGGAACTGATGCATCCTTCAAGGCCACCCTCCACGGCCAAACAAATACACAAACTTGTGGCCAACATCGAAAAAATTCGAAGCGTGCGTGTATAAAATACAACTTTTCGAACTTGGCCGCTGTTTGAAGAAAATATTCGTCTGGTTTAATATATCCTTCGAACCAGCTTAAATATGTGTGTGAATTTTTTATGTGTGCAATGTAAGGCATATGAAAGTTCATTTTGACTACAGTAGATTATGGGAAAATGTCGCTCGCGATGTATGAAAAAAGTTTCCCTCGTCAGTGGCCAACAAATGTTAAAGTATAAATGTGTGCGCTGTTTTGTATGACCGAGAGGCGCGGATCTAGAATTTTGTTTTGGGGGGAGGTCACGGAATTAAAAGTGGCGGAAAAAAATGTCTACTCCTAAAAAAACAAAAAAAAAATATGAGTGTGCTTAAGACCACACTTTAAAAGTAAAACTTTTTGCCCAACAACTGCCGCAATTATTGAAATATTAACTAGCTATTAATATACAATAGATGTAGTGGAAGGTCTGTCGGATATATAGTACGCTCTCAGAAAAGTCAGGCCAACGACAGATGCAGGAAGTTTAGTGACGAGCCTACTGAGGGACTTGATACAAGTACAATTAGAATTTATGAATTCCTATTTACATTTAAACCTAAAAACGAACCAAAGGTTTTATGATAGCTGAAATATTTTCGATTGAAACTGGTGTAAAAATCGCATAAAAACTGCAGGTTCCATATGTCTGGGGACTTTTGTCAATATTGGGTCTGTTTAGACGTTTCGCTCCCACGAACGTTTTTCGCGAACTTTGTGGATGAAGGGAGAAGTGAGGTGGTACCTCTCGGACGTGCCGTTTCTGACGAAAAATTAATATTGAAATCGCCACTCAAAATCAAGGGGATTTCGTTGAAGTTTCGACCTAGTAAAATTGAACCTTCAGAAGTGAAGATTGTCATGTATGAATTCCATTATTTCGAGTAAAGTTTTATGCGGCGATACATAAATAACTACCATCAAATTCATTTGTCCCCTTTCTGCCATAGACTTGCCTACACACGTTTCATGGTGATTTATCGTGACTAATGCCCGATTTCTTCACAATGGGTTATACCTCTGCTAAATTTATCCATAGTATATCTAGAGAAATTGGTTTTCTTCACTTTTTCTATCCTTGGGTTAAGACTTATCGGGGGGTTAAAGTTAACTGGCCAATTTTGAGGGTTTATCTCTTGGTTAGTGCCAAAATATTTGTTGTTGACATTTTTTTAAATATTTAATTATAATAAAAATGGACGCACTTATGAATGTTAATGTTTTCTCTACCGATGAGAGCGAAGAGGAGAATTTAATGGAAAATATTACATTACAATTAGAAGAAAATACGTTTTCATTCATAAATGAGAACATTAATTTAAGTATTAAGTAGGAGTAAGTATTTGCCTGTCTTCCAGGGCGGATCCGGGGGGGGGCCATGGGGGCCATGGCCCCCCTCGAAGATATTTTTTCAACTTAAAAAACAAGACAGATGAAATAAAAATTAACACTTTTTATTTTGCGATTATGATTTAATTTGCTAAAATCTGTTTTCGTTTTGAGATCAACAAATCTTTGGATTTCGTTTCTTCACATTTACAAATCACAATAAAAATTTACCGACAAATACTTCAAAGTATGATGTTCAACCGTCGATTTTTTTTCGAAGCAAAACGGTCAATGACTTTTTGTATATCTACATTTATATCGCGATGAATGTGCAAAAGAGCTAAACCTAACAGACGATCTTCAGTCATCGTACTGCGCAGCCAAATTTTGAGACGTCTCAAAGTTGAAAAACTTCTTTCCGAGGTAGCGTTGCTCGAGGCAAACGATAAAAAAATTTTCAACTGCTTATGACAATACGGAAAAACGTCTTTATCACATGCCTTCAGAGCGTCAGAAACACTAATATTCACATCTAGCCGACGACATTTCTCTTTCCACAATTTGACTTCTGACTCAAACTTTTGCAGTGAATTATAAGTGTTGCCCTGACAGAGTAGGTCAGCGTATTTATTCCAGAGTTTAGATAGTGATACACTCAATGTTTGTAAATCTGATTGCAAAATATGATCAGGCAAGAGAACATTAAGCTCTAAGGCGTCTCTAGTTTCTTTTTTAAATCTACTTTATAATATAATGTGATCTAACATAGGAATAAATATGCTGACTCGAAAGTACTCCTCAGGCGAATCACTAGGATGGTTATCCGGGATAACTTATCCCTATGAACTTGTCTCCCAACTCGCCTGGGTAAAACGATATCTATATCTAACTCCGCTGCAGTCACGCTGACTTTTTCAAACATGGCATGAAAAACCTCAGTTACATTTTCACGCTCTGTTTTTAAGACCGTCAAAAGGTCATCGACGAGTTCATTAGCAACTTTAAAATCTAACGTCTTTTTTTGAAAGAGAACGCTGAGTGGGAGAGTCAAACTAAACAAGTGACTCACCCATTCGAGTGATATCAATAATTGACATGACAGCAACGACTTGAGGTAAATTTCAGCTTTAGGTGCAGACACGGAGTCATTCCAATTTGAAACTTTTTCTAACGTGTCAATGATAAGTTGAAACTTTTCAGCGAACAGCAAAGTTGTGTTGTGTCGTTCAACCCATCGAGTCTCGCAAAATTTACCTAACGACTTTTGTAAAATTTGTTTCAAAACAAAACACCGCTTCGCCGAACAATTGAAAAAAAATATCACCTCCTTTATAGTACCGAATAAATTTCTAGCGCTTGGCAAACTCATACTATCGGAAATTGATAAATTCAGAGTATGATTGTAACATGGAATTCGAACTGCGCATGGAGCAAACTTCAAAATTTCGTTGACGGCTCCGCAAATATCAGAAAAATTAACGCTACACGTATCAAAGCAAACGCCAACACAACATTCAATGTTGATATCGTTATCTCGCAAAATTTTCAGAACAGACTGTCCTAAAACAATGCCACCAATTCTAGGATCAGTATCAGCGTCGACATCTTCACCGTAGTTCATCTGATGTAAATCAAAAAAACCAATGAAATCCTCTCGTGGATCTAACTTATAAACATATCGCAAAACAACGCTTACTTGAGAGATTTTGGAAAGTCAGTCGTTTCATCAAAAATTACAGAATACACTCCCGCTTCTGCCAATCTTGATTTAATTGTACATAAAATTTCTTCTCCACAACAATCAATAATTTCATTTTGAATTGTTTTTGAAATGTAAGTCGCGTTCTCAGGAGCTGATGTCAAATGCTCTTCTAACACGGTGTCACCTGCGCGGATTCTTAACTTTAACATTTCACGAAAATGCCCTTCATTTCCTGCGTCTAAATTCTCTAACAAATCCCCGTCATCTCTGTGCCCTCTCAAGGCTACGTTTTGCCTGCCTAATGTTATGATTGTATCAATAATCGGAACTAATTTTTTTCGATTCTCCTCAATCTTTTTTCGACGATTTTCTGATAAAGAATCAACAATGTTTACATTTTGTTCAACATTTTGCAAAAAAAGTTTCCCCTTTTCAACTGCTTCTCGGTGATAGGCGCGATTCTGGTGATTTTCTAAATCACCCTCTTTACCAAGTAACTTAGCAAATTTTTTCAACGGAGTTTTAACTAGAACATTTCCCTGACAAGAGCTGGTAGCGAAAATAGCGCAATATTTACAAAAAAGACCTTGTTCCGACGGAGAGAAAACTAACCAGGAGTACGCATCCAAATGGCTCTGATTGATGTATCGCTTAACTACCTTGTTACCCTTATTGTGCTCAGAATAAGGAAACTTGTAGTTTTGTGGAGAACAGAAAGGATCGTTCAATAGTCGCTTTTTCTCGGATTCACTCAAAATTTTATCCATGAAACGCCCAATGTCGTTTTCATGGCCTGATACTGTCGAAACATTGGGAGGCTGGCGCGGCGGATCGTTTGCAAGAGCCGCTGAAGAAGGACCAGCAGTTTCGTTATCCTCGCAATCCCTAACATTTTCTAATGTTACGCTTGCATTTTCTAAAATAAAAAATAAACAAGTATTGCGAATTTATTTTATTCAAGTAAAAAGAGTTTCGAATGTATTTATGTAATAATAATGATACCTGCAACGTGTGATTCTGAATCAACATGATAAACTTGTCTTTTAAAAAAATGCTGCAATGTTTTTTGTCGTTTGTTTGGCAAAAAATTCATGGCGATGTCATTGAGAAAAGAATTATTTTTCTAAAAAAGAAAAAACAACAACAATCAAAAATGTGTTCAAATCAAAAAAAAATGTTAAAACAATTCAAATTGTGATGAGATTCAAATTAGCACACTTACCTAGAAAGTTTAAATGGCCTTAACTACCACACAATATCTTCACTTAATCTTGTTCTTTTTTAAGAACTTTCTTTTTCATTTATAAAGGCTTCTCAATCATCAAACTATCAAACTATCAAACTAAAATTCACACTGAAGCCAAACTTAACGACATTTTGTTATATAAAAAAGAACAGTGAAAGAACAGTGAAGAACAGTGCCAATCGTTCTGGCTATCCACGGTATACCGTGCTGGCTATCTATTATAATATTCGAGTGGTGCCACTTTCAAGATTTTTCCAAGAAATCGGACGAGAATTTTTTTGAGAAGAGAATTTTTTTATTTTCTGTTGTTTTGTTTGATCGGAAGAGAATTTTTTACACAAGAGAATTTCGTTGTGTGTTTGATTTTCTTGCTATTTTACGTTTTGTGTTTAAACAGGGGCCCCACTAGTTGATAATACTGAACTAGTGTCATTTAGAATGGCGTGTTTTTTGAAACATCATAATATTGATGCAAAAGTTATCATTCAGTGAAAACACTACATTCATGTAAGAAATTAATGAAAAAAGTCATTAAATAATTTAATAAAATTTATTACGGTAAAAAAATTGGGGGGGGGGGGTAAAAATATAAATGGCCCCCCTGTAAAAAGTTTCTAGATCCGCCCTTGTCTCCCAATTACAATTTAAATATTTTTTAAATTAAATTATTTCAACGTTTGACGTCAAAAAAACCCCAAATTATAATTTGGCGTTTTTTTTCAACGAGACTTGCGCAAAAGCCAAATTGCCATATGAATGGTAGGTTAACTATCTGTGGAATACGTAACTTTGGATACCCGTGAAGAAAACCGTCCAACATTTAATCGAAGTTTATCTTTATTCTAAAATTAGAACTGTGCGAGGTCGTAACTCATCTCTCCATGCTCTCCCGTGACCCTTCCCTCCACATTTGTTATGAGCCTGTGGGTCCATCGACCTTGGGTAGATTTACTCCACCTCCTTTCCACTACTGAAATAAACGTCACTTCTAAATTATGTCCAATTCCCTAGATTCTTCTTCTAATAGTTACTCGATTCAATTGTGCAGCTTTAGGTAACTGAAATATGATACGAAGTGCCTTTGAACTATTTTGTTTTGGTGGACTTGGAAACACATTTTTCTAGACAAGTTGTTCTTATTTACAGAGGTTATACAGGTTTTTATGCCCCCCCATGTTTCTATTTTAGTCTGTTAAAAGTCCCAGAATATTACTTAATTCGCTGACGCAGCGACACAAAATGCCCCTTGGCAAACGACATGAGAAGACAGCACTGCGACTATTCCAGAAGGTCCATGATCGTGTTCTAATTATTTTCTAGTTTTTGGTACAGCAGATTTAAAATAAAACCATTTAACTTAAAAGTTTTTTTACCCATTTTTATTATATTCTTTTTAGTCTTAATTCTGTCATTTTTGGATTATACTTTTTACAAAATTCTGGTGAAGTTATTTGTTATGCATTCCATATTTCCAGCGCCATTTTGAATTTTCTAATTTTGACAACAAATTTATTATTTCCGACGTTAAAAACACCCCCAAATAGCAATTTTCAGTGAAATGAAATCGTAATTGCCAAAATCGTACCGCCATATTGGACCCGCCATTTTGATTTTTTTAAAATTTTGCCCACAGATTCGTCATTTGTGACCTTAAAAACTCCCCGATACCGATTTTCAATGGATTCGGAACACATTTGCAAAATTCATCCGCCATTTTGAATTTTAAAATTTGACTACAGAATCGTCATTTGTGGCCCTAAAAATTTTCAATGGATTCAGAAGACATTTGTCGAATTCATCCGCCATTTTTAATTTTCAAATTTTGACCACAGAATCGTCATTTGTGGCCCTAAAAACCCCCGATACCGATTTTCAATGGATTCAGAAAACAGTTCCAAAATTCATCCGCCATTTTGAATTTTCAAATGTTGACCACTCATCGTCATTTGTGGCCCTAAAAACCTCCCGATACCGATTTTCAATGGATTCAGAACACATTTGCAAAATTCATCCCCCATATTGGCGCCGCCATTTCGAATTTTCAAAATTTGACCACAGAATCGTCATTTGTGGCCCTAAAAACCCCCGATACCGATTTTTAATGGATTCAGAACACATTTCGAAAATTCATCCGCCATATTGGCGCCGCCATTTTGAATTTTTAAAATTTGATCACAGAATCGTCATTTGTGGCCCTAAAAACCCCTGATATCGATTTTCAATGGAATCGGAACACAATTGAAAAATTCGTCCGCCATCTTGGAACCGCCATCTTGATTTTTTTTACAAAATTGTCAGATTGCACTGTCACGTTAGCTCAATGTGTGTGCAAAGTTTCATAAGAATCGGTTCAGTAGAAGTAGTTGAAAAAGCTGTCGCAAGATTTGACCCAAACAAATATACGAGGTTAAGCTAAATAAAAACATTAATATTGTAATAGTTTTACACTTTCCTGGAGCAGCCTCCTATGGAGCAGCTATACTAGAGCAGCTCTAAAGCTTAACTCCTGGGGTATTCTAAGGAAGTCTTGGCTTCCCACTCAAACGTCTGTTTATCAACGACTGAACTTTAATTAATCAATTTACTCTATTTATACAAAATTATCTTATACATCTAAGTATAATTATCATTATTCCCACTTTAGGTAAATTTCCATGGGTCAGCAATTTGTACGCACCGGGCCTCAAGAATTTGATGCACCCGTCTGACCTATTTTCATTTTTACTCGATCGGGGAAAAATTGCAACGTTCGGTCTGCATGAATTTGTTAAAATAAAAGCTCGCGCGTGTGACCCATTAAAGAATTTACCTAAGGTGGAAAAATGTGATTTTGGAAATATGAAAATGTATTATGGGAAAGAGTGTATCACAATATCTTGTTCATTGTTTTATTTTCCCAAATAATAACAGTAAATATTTTGTATTATATATTCAAACTAATTTCTGATTGAGTAATTATATTGGGTTTTAACCATTCAAAATCATTAGTAAAACAGTAAATAATTATCGCTTATTGTACAGTTGCCATATAGCTTTATTATTATCTTGGCCAGTTTCACACGGGCCGACAAACAACCAAGAAAAATCTTCTGAAAAAGTCGGCTGGTGTAAAACTAGCCCTTAGAAACTCGCGCTTAGGTGAAGAATAGAACACGGATCGGATTGCCCTCCATAGCCTCGCGACAGAACCCCTCACCCAGCAACGTCGTGCACAGTAAAATCGTCTACGAATCTTCATGCCCACAAAAACCCAAACCTTCGCTTAGCTGATGAATCGTACAAGAAATTTATTTCCCTCCATAGCCTCAGGATAAAAACCCCCTCACCCATCGACATCGTGAACAGACATCAGCTAAAGAATGGGAGTTGAAATGCTTGCCCTCCATACCCCTTCGCCTACATTCTCTGTTGCGTCTCGCGTTGCGTCTCGCATATTCCTAAAAATTCACTCTCATAAGATTTTTAAAAACGCGCCTAAAGAAGTATAACTTCAAAAAATTCCACCGTTTTTCAAATTCAATTTTAATCTATGGGTAGTTTTACTCACTTAAGAGTTGAAGTTAATTTATTTTTGGCTGATAATACCTAGTCAATCAAATTTCAAGCAAAAAGCAGGAAAAAAATTCTACAATTTTTTTGCAATTTGTTTTATTATTTAAAGTTGATTTTTTAAATTGTAGAGGTAGTTTTAACATCTTAAGGGTTCAAAAAATAATTTATTTTTGCCTGACAATATGCATTCAATCGAATTTGAAACATAAATTTGGAAAAACAATTTTTTCGAAATTTTTATATTTTCATGCGATGTGGGGGTGGCCCGAGTAAAAATAAATGATGGCCTTAGAACGGGCAAATACCGACTTTGATTGAAACATAGTCCTCAGCCATCTGGCGGTTAACAGAAGACTCGTTGCAGGACAGTACGGCCGTACAGGGGACGACTGACGGTGATACAACGGCCTTCCAGTTCCAATAACGGCCATACGACGGTGGTACGGCGGCCGTATGGTTGCTATTACGGGTATACGACGGTGGTACAGTGGCAGCAACGTGGATATTCGCCCTCCTATGAGAAAATATATTTCGCTGCAATTAAATGTTTGATTTTTTTTCGGTTGTGTTTTTTTTCAAGCCGTTAAATAACAAAATTTCTCACTAAAATATAAATCAACACGCACCACACCCTTCACGTACAAGAAACCGACGGCTGGCGAGCTCGTTTCTCTTGTGCATCGATATCTTTAAGGATTAATCGAAAGAACCATTGTACATAACGAAAATGATTAAGTTCCGATAAAACACATTCAACAATACATTTGGTACAGATTCTTTTTTTGGCTCAAATTTCCCGTCGAATGCCCGTTTCTACAGCTCAGTACTTGGCCTTTTAAATCTTTTGCGTCAAATTTGGCCGTCGTAAGGCCGTATGTGCTCCCATTAAAAATGGTTAAAAACTCTACGGCCATCATATGCCCCTTAAAAAGCCAAGCGGCCGGTGTTCGCCCTTTATAAGGCCGTTTTTTATTTTTACTCGGTGGTGGGCGGGGGAGCGGGTTGTGGGGTTAACCCTTTAGTATTATCCTTTATCATAAAATTTGACTTGATTTAATAAATAAATATTGAAAAAGTGTATTTCATTGGATTGTTTTTGATTATTATATAGAATTTGATTATTAGATAGAAATGGATGTTTTTTATATGTTTAAGGGTGGCACCCATAGCTTAGGACTGCCGAACCTCGATTTTCGCAATCAGCGACTCAAAAAACATATACTACGTTTATAAGCGGAGTTTCCCTCCGGATGGAAGTTTCGATCCGGAGTGAAACACCGCTTATAAACGGGGAGTGAAAATCCAGAACTTGGACTTTCGCTCCCGAAGAAAAAGCCGGAGTGAAACTTCGCTCCCGGTTTATGTTGTGCTTATAAACGCTGACTGGGAGTGAGATGACCGGAGCATGATTTTTCATTTTTTTCCGAAGGGAGAAAACTTAGTAAAGAGGAATCTGGGTGTTTTATTTTGCTATAATAGTTTTTTTTCTTTACTTTTTAAATAAATTAAATTAAACATTGGACTTAAATTTGTGTTTGTTGTCATTTTAAATTTGAGCTCGGAACTGTCATCTCAAACCAGAAAGTATTTTGGATTTTCACTCCCATTGCTTATAAACCAGTGAAGGGCAAACCTACACAGCTAAAGAAATGCATTTGTGTAAAAGCTATCAAAAGTTTTCTAAAGCTTTACACTGACTAGACAGTGTATGCTTTCATATGAGTACAAAATCTGATACCTTCCCGCTCGCATGAAGTCTTAATTAAGACTGATAAGTTTTTTCTTGGATATTCGGGTCATCTGACTTCGTATACATATTCAAAGCTCATTCAAAGCTCTAAAGCTCATTTGCTCGCGAGCATAGGAATGCCCATCACTGTTATAAACGCATCGGGAGTTTCACTTTGGAGTGAAGATCCGGGAGTGCAACTCCGCTTATAAACGTGGTAATATAGGGAACGATTTTCATAACTGTGTTATGTTTTGACACCCCCCCCCCCCGCGTTTTGAATGGACTATAATGTATAAACGATTCGTAGATTTGTTGTAAGTTACAAATATTTGTAATTTTAAAATTTCTAAAATTATAGAGTAAATCTAAGGCGGGGCTCCGGGGGGTCCATCAAATCTCACCAAAGGGGTGGTGAGTGCAAATTTAAAACAAAAACACCTCACTTATTTAATTGACCGCCCCCTTTGGTATTCTAAGTACCCAGCCACAACAAAAATCTGAAAAAATTTACCTCTAATGTTGAATTTGTATCCGTATAATGAGATAAAACAAAGCTTGGGCCACAACGTAGCAAACATATGCCAGAAAATATGCAGCAAGACAGAGAGTTTATGTGAACTGTTGCACACATAGGCTTGAGTTTCTTCGCCTCTTGTGCCACGTCCTTCCCATTTCCTAGCGTTATACGAAAAATCTGATGATGTGTGAGAGCGTCATGCGAATGAAACCAATTCAATGCCATGTAAAATACTATATTCAGGCTAAAAGGCACCTAAAGAAATTTTACTTCAACAAAATTAACAAAAGGAACAAAACTAACCGAATTTTCTGGTAGATTAAAAACAAACGTGCCCTACGAAAACGTGCCCTAATGTGTTTTTGATGAAGACACCCCCTTTTTTGTGAGTGCAACTAACTAACTAAGCCAAATGTAATCATTGGGAATTCGAAAAGTCCAAATGGTGTAGTGATGGCTGTCTTCGGGATATGGTCAAGTTTCATTGGGATTTGCTGATAATAGGCGCGGTTAAGATCGATGGAGCTGAAAATTGCCGTACCTTGTAATTGAAGAGTCAACTCCTGCATGTGTGACATAAACTGTAACGGCATTTTCTCTTCTATAGTCTCAAAATGGTACCCGGTCACCATTAGCTTTCTTGGCCATTTAAAGAGAACTTAACCAAAGCTACTGCTAAATGAACGAGATGCAAGTTCTGAAAATAGTACTTAGCAACGTTTAACTGCTTCGGCGAGAGTTGTCCACGTCTACTATACATATATGGGTGATCCTTTGTGGGATATTGTATTGAAGAGAGGAAGGATTAACTGTTTCTAGTTTCGTTGTTAATATGATATAAAATGTAGGACTTTGACTTTGATTTCAGCATTTGTAATCAGTATGTAATTAGTTAGTCAGTGCCTAACCTACCATACATGTACTGTATTAAAGGTGTAGCATCTCTGTGGACTGGCTATCTTCTTCTTCGCTCTTCTGCTTTTACAATAACACCGACATGGACAATTTTCTGCATACTTTTAGGGTTAGAGATTTTAATATAATTGTCAATATTTAAATCTGCATACTTTTAGCGTTAATATTTTTAATTTAAATCTGTAAAGGATGTGATATTGGTGGTGGTATTGGTGGCAAAAGACCCAGCTAGCATAATCAAAGTTTTTTCTATAAACTGCAATAAGATCTCTACGTTATTGTCAATCACTAGTAAACAAGTACCTAGAGACATTGTACATTTCAACAACCACTTATATTCTTAAACAAATCTCTATTCATCCACGATAAATACCAGACTTCCAATTACTTTCCGCCAGTTCTCTCGTTCTCTCGCAAAACCAATTTACACTATACACCAATAACTGCCAAACATTCTTAAAACTTTAATTTTCTTTGGTACACAAACAATATCCACTAAACTGCAGTACGATAACACTGAATTTGTATTTTGCACGTCTCCACCCCAATTTCAGGAAGCCAATAAACCCTAAAGTAACGACCATGTAAAATTTTGTGTCATAAATTTCGGGATCGATCTCTCCTCTGCCTGTTCGACAAAATGTCCTGATTTGCCACGTTTTATTCATAAATCGCTAGGAAATCTTTTACACAGTATCCTCCTACACATCCTTGTACATCCCATGCCGCATACTCATGTAAAAGTATTTTATCAGGAGATGAACGCGCGTATTCGGGGCTAGAAGTGGAATGAGTTCGAGTTTAGAGTAATACCAAACTACCCTACCCGAAAAAAATGAGAAGGATCCGGCTCCAAGAAGCAAACGAAAAAAAAATCGCACACCCAGGGCACAAAACAAAAGCTGCCCTCCAAAAGGCAGCCCCAAAAGTCCCACACTATCAATGAAGACATTTGTATGCCGGAATACATCCGATTATCATATAAACAATTGATTCCAGGATTCTGTTTTCGATATTTTCGTATTTTAGATGTATGGAGGGCATCCATACAGGGCTGTGCGCCAACGGGGATGACCCAGAGTCCCTGAAGTTGTTAAGCTCGAGCGCATACGAAATGGCAGGATATCAATGCTGGTGTTGGCAGTAAGTGACCCGATTTCGATAGGCCCCAACGACGTGATGTTTGAGCCTTTTCTGCTGCCTTGTTTTGAGGGGAGGGGCGGCTATGCCACAGGTGTTTGCAGCTTAACATGTGCATACGATAAGAATGGGGATGTTTTAAATGGTGCAAAATTTCTGAATAACTTGTAAATTACGTGAGTGGATTGGAATGTTCCATAAGTGGGGAATGTGAGAATGTTTTGTATATAGTATGCTATTGGGAATCTCCGGGGGAAATATCCTGTGGCAATATTAATTAGAGACCTGAATTCTGTGTGTTTAGATTTTCTAATGTGATTGGAAAAGTTTAATATTTAATGATTTGGAAGAATTTAAACGTGATTAGCAATCATTCCGGGCAATAACAGATTAAATAAATGATAATGCTTTTTTAAATAGCAAACTTTTCATTACTACTACATCAATCATACCACCGAATTTCAATATCCATTCCTTAATTTTTACAAGGAAAAAGTGATTAAAAATGTCGAATTCAAGGCCGAGTTATTAGCGTCTCTAATCGCTCAAATTCTTCTTAACCAGGCCCTGAACGATACTACCTGCCCTAAGTGTGCCACATACTCAATGGTAACCACCTACTTCAGAACTCACAAGCTATAAAAGTGCCTCAAAGAAACACACTTGTTGGTCTACAAGATCAGACAACATATCCTCTATCCTGCATAAGCTCTAGAAACTAGTTTATATTCAGCCCATACTGAAAGAAAGTGATTCAAAAAGCCCCTTCTAACTACTAATGAAACCACTAAGTAAAATAGCTATGGGGGTGTGGGAGTAGTGGGAGTAGGTTGTGTCCTCGGGTCTTGAGTATGAGTTTTATTCAGGACAACAACCTTTGTGAAAACCTGTTAGATGGTGAGCTTAGTAGCTTTTGATGAGCTTGAATATTTTGGAGACGTCGCCACAACCCCAACTGTGTAAAATTCTAAAAATTCAAGGTCATGTTGGCTACTCTTATTGGTCACTAAAGGCATGGGAGCTCGACCGGGCCACTTCTTTAATAAACAATTAGGTAAGATCGCTGTGAGCTACGATTGAACCCACTTGAGGCATGGATAATTTATCGAAGCCATCTTGTTGTAGCCCAGAATATTCAAGCTGGTGGCGACTTCTTCTGAATATTCAAGCTTACCGCAAAGGTTGTTCTCCTAAATAAAACCCACAACCAAGGCCACCACCATACCCAAAAGAAGCTTTTACACACCCACAACTAATCCAAAACTCCTATAGTTCTACTAATCACCCGACAGCAATCACTTCAATTCCCTTCTAGGGCGTGGAGACCAATAATTTATTAAAAGGTTATGGTATATCTAAACCCAACTAAATATTCGACGAAACAGAGTTTGAAAAAACAAAAAAGATATATTTGCAACCATCTTGTATGCCCCCCAACCAGAGTACATAAACCAATGCTTTCCCCCTTCCGTGAGTCTAGTTGATCTAGATATCTCTGATATAAGGCTTTCGATAGAGCATGGCTCAACAAAACTCCAAGCTATTGGTATTAAATTAATTCTAACCAACTGTATTGAGAGTTTCCTTTCTGTTCGTTTAATAAAGTTAGTGCTGGACAGTGTCGACCATTAAACCCACACTGCCGTTATACCCCAGGGGTAATTTTGTTACCAACTTTATTCCTCATCTTTATGAACGATCATATTTCACAGCTTCACTTATGAGGGTATCCTGCATTTTTTTATAGTGAGGTATCGGGTGCAAAAGTACCGCGGCCACTCGCTTGGCCTGTGGTACTACACCCCTATACCTCATATGTATAAGCCAGACGCTGAGACAAGCTCAGTAGCCTGCGAAGTGGCTTGTCGCCTACACTTGACTGTTAAAGCTTCCCGGGTTGCCGACAGCAGTCCTGCCTTCGGTCTGTTTGCTCCCAATTCCACTCCGGCCGTCCTTGCCTTGGCTAGCTTAATTAGTCCACAAAAGTCCCATGAGTGTGGTGGGAAGGGAAGGACCATCCTGACAAAGCCTCCATATCAGGATAAGGCATTATGCAACTAGGTTCTCCCGCAGCCCAGAGCAATTCGTTAAACGACAGTGCAAAACCTACCCACTGGCCCCTGTGCTGAAAGTCGAGTCGCGTGGCGTGACAACCCGTTTGAGTTGAAGAAAGTGACGTTTCACTTGAATTATGACTTGCAGCAGAGGGGCATAAACTTAGCTTAGCACTTCCACTCTCTGGCTCCTGAGTTGAAAGTCGTAATTCGACTGAAACGCCACTTTCTTCAACTCAAACGACTTGTTACGCCACACGTCCAGTCATCAGTAGCAGAGCCAAATCCCAACACATCGATTGAGATTCTCTCGAGAATAAAAGTGACCCACAACCAAAGCTGTTAAGTAAAATGCAATTAACCCAAATAACAAAGTCACAAGAGACTTTGTTTTTCTGGCTCATAAATAAAAGAAATTATGTTGACCTAAAAAGCAATAAATGATCGATTGAAACTGACAACAAGTACATGGTCCATCTACAACATAATATAGCGCGTAATGCACTAAAATACAACTTTGTACAGCAATCTATCATGAATCCACAAATTCATTAACCTTATTGTCGTTTTAAAATAATTAACCCATAATTATTTTGCATGCAAGACAACGGCCATATGTCACTCTGCGCCCACACATAATTGATTCCCAATCATTCCATACTCTCCCTCTCTCTCTATATCCACCGATTTTCCACCAAGTCCAAGTCTCGCACAAATTTCCATACTCTCGATTCCAGCACATTGAGCGCTAATTTTATGGCATCATATTGAAGTCCAGCCAACGAAGGATCGGAATATTGCATTCGGGGCCACAGGATCCACCACCAAACCCCCAGTCCACAGTTTACCACGAAATGTAATTAATAAAATACTTATAGAGTACGGCCCTATCCACCAGCGCAGCGCCACCACCAATCCATCCCCAGTACTCCTGCTTCCAGTACTGCCCGCCTCTAAACACTGGCTTGGCAGGACCATCCGGATGTTAATTCAGCAAACAGGACGAAAGCCGTCGCCGGGATGTGCGGGAGGAACCCAGAAGCACAATAGGAAATGGAAATTTTGTTGCATCATTACAGGACATTGAAATTAGTCCCCGCCGATTGGGGACGCAAAACGAGTTTATTGCAGGATCCGTGGGTGTTGGGTCCCAGCTGCACAAATCAAATATGGCTCCAAGATATCCATGTGAGCGCTGTGATGGAAGGGGCGAGGTGAGTGGAGACTCTGGGTGGAGAGTAGTGGAAGTTGTTATCAGATTCGACAGTGATCAGTTTTTGAGGTTGTTTAATTTTGAGATGAACTAACAAATAAAAAGGGATGAAGGGACTGCAGCTGGAATTTTTGGATAAATTAACGGACTTTTGGCTGAAAATGCAGGGCTTATGTAAATTTGTTAATTAAAGTTGAGCCTTTTTTTGATGGTGTAAATAGCGTGGAATATGTTCGTCAGTTGGTGTTGCTTATGGGTTTTTAACTGGATTCGTAAACAGAATTAAATGGATATGGATATGGAGCTTAGGAATATTTTTTAAATTTGATAAAATTTTAAAGATTGTTGTCAGATAACGAATATCAAAGGAAGATGGGTACAAAAACACCGCGGCAACTTCGCTTGGTGTATTGTATTACAGCCCCATACCTCTTATTTAAAAACCAGACCGCTTGAACTGGTTCAGTAGGCTGCCTAGTGACTTGTCGCTACCGATGAAGGGCAAACTCATCTTCTTCAAAGCAAAGCCAGCATAGGGGTCCTCCGCCCTTCCTATCCTCCGTAATAGTCCGGGGAAATTAGCATTTTAAAAAGACAAAATTCCAAAATGGCTGAAAATTGGTCCACAGCTTCTTTGGGACTTTTTAAGAAAACAGTTTCGGAATCACAAAAAAAACATGGCCGGCGGAGATATCACTTTTTGGCAAATAAATCACTCAAAAACTGATTTTTTCGAAAAAAATGTTGATCAGTCAATGCGAAACGTTATCGCCTACAAAAAGCCCTCTTGTCATTTTTTCTAAAATCTAACCCTTTCGAAGTTATTCAAGGTCAAAGTTTCCAAAATCACTTTTCGGCCAAAAAAATACCTTGAATAACTTCGAAAGGGTTAGGTTTTTGAAAAAATGACAAGAGGGCTTTTTTGTAGGTAATAACGTTTCGTATTGACTGATAAAAAAAAAATTCGAAAAAATCAGTTTTTTAATGATTTTTTTGCCAAAAAGTGATATCTCCGGCGGCCGTGTTTTTTTTGTGATTCCGAAATTGTTTTCTTAAAAAGTCCCAAGGAAACTGTGAACCAATTTTTAGCTATTTTGGAATTTTGTCTCCTTTCGTGGGTTTTTTTTTGCTGATTTCCCCGGACTAATAAGTGATAATTCAGGGAGCAGTGCCCGACAACCAAGCCTTCCAACAAGTGTCCTGACATCAAGCCAGCAAGTGTAGCCAACAGTGTCCTGACATCTTTCCTACTGCCGGCCAACAATACCTTGTCGCATTAAGAGACGACACCAGAAGGAATCGCTTAGAGTTAGCCAATCCATGCGCTGTCCTCCAGCGTTTGGTGTTTTCATCAAAGTCCTTTTGGCAAGAGCTCTCTTCACCAAACTAGTGAGTGACCGATAACCAGTTCCGTACACGTGAAAGTAGTATAGCTAGAGGGGTCCTTTATGCCTACAAGTAGGGAGGTTATGTCTACGGTACGGAGTTTATGTCCGTAGTGCGATGAGCTTTTGGCGCCTGGAGGTATGCAAATGGGTTTAAGTACCACCTTGGGATGTGCGATTATAGGTATGCAATAGGTTTAAGCGTTTCTGGTGATTTTGAGTTTTTTGGTGCCCGAGCAGGGGTATGCAATGGGGTGTAAGAGCAATATCATGTTCGAACTTGTTCATCAGGATGAGTCATACCGAGCATGATTTACTTGACCGAGTGTAAATTTGGGGAATTGATAAAGGTTTGGGTTGATTTCGAGAGTGTTTATATGATGCAGCCGTGGGAGTAAGAAAATAGCTTTACACAATATGTAAATACATTAATTTGGCACTGAATAAAAGATGCTGTTGAGAAATTATTATTTCTAATATTCCCATATTATTTTGGGGTAAGAAACGTTTCCTAGCCCACCAAGCACAAGTTCGCACTTTGCAGTCCCAGAAAAGAAAATAAAGAATCATTTGTTTCATGATTTCATGAGTTTAAGTCAGTGCTATGTACACCTCTGCTTGAAAGATAAGTGCTAGAGTGCAGGCTTATCGCTCTACTCAAACTAGGGCTTTCACTCCAGATTCCCGCGCCAACACTTGTCTCTGTTTTGGTGCCATCTCTGTGTCATACTTTTTTAGCTGCGTCAGCCACCTCTCACCAACGCTTAAGGCAAGAGTTCAGCAGTTGAACAGGATGTTGTATGCTCGTGCGCCTATCACGATTCCTTCGTGACAGGAGATACCGCTGAGATTCCGCACTCAGACGTTAGGGTTAGATTCCTACTGACTATACTGACCACTCCTTCGGTGAAGTTTGTAACCCACCCGGCCCCGCAGCAAGGCATTACTTCGGTGGAGCGAACCCCTGGTCTGGTTGAGGCACTTCTTGGCGGCTTTAACGTCTCTCGCGGTGATGATTACCGCTTCGTCGTCATATCCAGCCGTTTAAGCCCGTGGTAGGAGTGATTCCAAACGTCAGGTCCCAGAATGAAGTACTGGGCGACCCCAGATGTTACTTCTCTCCTTCGCAAGCCATCGTTGGTTTCGTACGTTATGAAGCGCTCGTTCATATAATCCTCCAGTATCCTTTGCAGATACAGAGGGAGTCTGAGGTCGCACTCCCTCATGCCAAGCACCCTGACACATTTAACGGTACCCACGATGTCGGTCAATAGTGGCCAGATCCTTGTGGCATCCCCGGGCAAAAGCACCCAGTCTCTATTAGCTGGTGGGTTTATTGGCACCGATGATCTTAATGAACCCCGCTGTCAGGCATTTGTACAACTGGGTGAGCTTGTTGTCCAGAGGAGAGCGTTCGCGAGAGTGCAAAAACTACCCTCTACTATGCTTGACACTATGACATTTAGATCTTGACTTGGTAGTCTTTGAGGATGTGGTCCACACATTATTTCCTCATTAGTTCTCCTCTTGGAGAAGATCGTAGCGGGAGATTGAGAGTGGGAGGCGTCATATATCCGAGGATGCGCCATGAAGTGGCACATCATTCGCCATTTAGACACCATATACATATTCCCAGACGACTACAAATTAGGTTGATTATTGCATGCATTGAAGGCAAACAATACTGTAAACAATTTCTGTGGTAATTATACAAAAAAACAGAAACTTTTATTCACAAGCAGTTTTGTAAATTTGCGTGTCACTTCCTAACCAATATTGGACCATTCTTCTACTATAAATTGCTTAAGTTGCGTTTTGGTCGTAACATTCCGTTTCCGATTCGCTTCTACAATTCCTCCCACGGGTGTTCAATGGGATTTAAATCAGGAGATTGTGAAGGGGTTTTTAGAAAGTGGGGAATGTTAAAAATTATCCACTGACATACGCCATAAGCCATATGCTTCGGGTCGCTATCTTGCTGAAAGAAGAAACTGTAAGTCCCAGTGCATTGGCACTTTTCTTTAATGATCTTACAAAATATCCAAGTATTTCATCTTATCCATTATGTCTTCTATAAATACCACCTCTGCAACTCTTGAAGCAGCCATACAACTTCCTACTATGACCCGTCCACCAGCATATTTTACAGTGCTTTGCAAATTCTTTGGGTCCAATTCAGTGTTTGGTTTCCTCCATAATAAAATTCTACCATCCACCGGAAAATGTCTCTACTATTTCTCACCACATAACGCGAACATAATTGTTGCGGGTGACTTTAATGCTAATCTGCTCAAAATCAATGCTCGTGCGAACTTTAGTAACATCAATCTTGATCAACTGACGAAGCTGCCTCCGCCATGCCTTGGGATGCTGTTTATCATACTACTTGTGTTGACGCTAAAGTAAGTTTGCTGACTCTATTTACTCAATCCCTCTTTGATCAATGTGTGCCGCTGGTCACAAGAAGCTGAAAACTCTTTACATCCAATTCCTGCGCTACCTTGAATCTAATAGTCAATCTGGTGAGTTATCGAAAGCCTTCGACTCGGTGGTGTACGCGATCCTGCTTTCCAAACTAAGTCAGCGCTATCATATCTCTCCTCTTTTCTATCTAACCGTCTTCAATGTATTCGTCATAACAATGTTACATCCTCTCTCCTACAGGCGCCTTCTGTTGTTCCACAAGGTTCAATTCTTGGTCCCCTACTATTTTCATTATATATCAATGATCTCCCCTTTACTATCCGCCACTGTTCCTTTCATCTGTAGGCTGATGATCAACAACTGTATATTTCGTGCCCTCCTTGCCAGATTGATTCTTGTATATCTGACCTGAATAGCACTCTATCTCGAATAAATGAGTGGAGTGCTCTCAACTTCCCTAAAAAATCACAAGTACTTGTGTTTAGTCGTCGCTCTAGCTTCTCCGACAGAGTTCCACTCATTTGTCTAGAAAACATTCCTCTTCCTATTGTTGATCGGTCCATAATCTTGGTAATGCTATTAATGCCAAACTGACCTGCTGTGATCAAGTCTCACTAATGCACTGCCAGATTTATGGGACTTTAAGTAAGCTCTGGCTTTATGGTAGTCTCCTATCGCCCACTATTCGTTCAAAGCTAGTAAAATCTCCCATTCTCCCGCATTTCCTATATGGCTCACTTGTTTACATTGTGTATGATTCATTCTGTCGGCAACGACTTAATGTTGCATTCAATGATTGCTTACACTTTATCTTCCACTTAAGAAGATCAGATCATGTATCATCTGTTCGGAGAATTCACTAATAGGGTGTGGCCTCTTTTGTTTTTACGATGTTGACACTAACTCTTCTCCATAAAGTTTTCTACGCTAAAAGCCCTTCTTACCTTTCCGACTTCCTTACCCCTTTGCAAACCTTGAGATCACTAAAATTCCTTATTCCAGCTCATCTATCTCGAATTGGTAGTCCTTCCATTTTTGTGCATGCGATTAGACTCTGGAATGATCTTCCCTCTTCTTTACAAAGAATTAGAATAGTTGTACCGGCACAATGGAGCTCCTTGCTGGTGACAGCAAGGCTACTGCCATCATGCTTGGGTAGACATAAAAATTTTGAAAAACAAACCATCCTCCCAGGTTCCGAAATAGTGATAGGGGGTGATAAGCCGGTCACACGGTATACGCTAGTTCGACGGAAGGGGTCGTGGGGGTGTTCATGAAGTTAATTGACTAATAATAATTTCGGAAATTCCCGCGAAATGGGCGAATTATTACTAAGGAGAATTTTTCTGGTAAATACCCGACCGTTACACAGTCACCATTTTCAGGAAACAAGCTCCTCTTCTTCCTCTTGTCTTTAGCTTCCTCTTCCCTCTTCTACTCTCTAATAGCCATAGTTCCCCTCTTCTTATCTACTATGAATACCCTTTACTTGGCTCATAGCTCGAGTATGTTCACTCCCTCAATCTGTTTTCAATTCTGTTAGGAATTAAGATTAGGTTAGGTATTTTTCTTTTTTCCTTCTCTCTAATAAAATTCAAATTATAATGCAGTCTTTGTACTCTAAAATATGTAAGTCTTGTGTACTTCTGTTCGCTTATGTATAAATAAATGAATAAATAAATAAACTAGTTGGGATGTGGTTTTGACCCTTTCGGTCCACAAGATCAACTTCCCAGTATTATGAATGTGGAATATTATCAATAGATGTTTTAATAATAAATAAACAATAATTAATATACAATATATACACTGTAAAGCGTTTAAATCGTTGTAGACGAAATTTAAACACTTAGCGGCGTTTAATGAGTAAACATTTAAGTGTTTAATTAGCAAACGTTTGTAGCGTGATTTTGGTTATGAATAATACAAATTATGTTGATAGAACAATCAATCAATATTATATTAAAACATAATACTATCATTGCAATAAGTGAAAAAAACAAATAAAAACAAAAAAAAAACAAAAAAAAACCCAACCCAAGTGCCGTTTTTCCAAGCGGTCCCCCGACTAAGTACAAACCACTTCCAATATTGCTTGACTTCCGTGATAGAACGAGATACGCTTTACTGAATATGCTAAATGGTACCCTTGGCGGGAGTTAGCATTATTGCGGGAAGTATGGGTCGCTCATATTTTTTCGTCTTATCACTGCAAATCTCAGCTTTTGAAAGTATTTTATTTCAAAACGCTTAAAACGTTTTATTTTGACGTCACCCATTTGATTAACATTGTAGACATTTTTTAAACGCTTAAGTGTTTTAAATGTGTCGAGGATGTTAATCAAATGGGTGACGTCAAAATAAAACGTTTTAAGCGTTTTGAAATAAAACACTTCTAAAACCTCAGATTTGCAGGGATACTGATAATTTTAAATTCGTAATACTTAAGCAGCTTTATTGTTTTATTTTCATATTAACAAAATAACTGTCAACAAAGGCGTAAAAAATTCAGGATAAACTAAGTTAAATAAATGAAAACAACAAATGAAGTAAGAAAAGGCCAAAAAATGAAGAATATGTATATTCTAAAATAATTTTGGATGTAATTTTGGTTACTTTTTTTACTTCTGTTTATTACTCAAATAACAACAATTGCATTCTTTTGGCTGCTTTGAAAAACCATTTTAAAAGTTTTTTATCAGATCACGTAGAGAATTTTGGGACCTTTAAATTAAAAAAAGAAAGAAAAGAAAAAAGAGACGTGAACTCGAGATATTTAACTTTTTGTATTTTGGCCAATTGTTAATTAACAAATACATATTTTGAGCTATAATTTGGACTGTATCACTTTGAAACCTATACTATTCATGTGAGAAGTTCAAAATTTTTTTAAGTTTTATAGAAACTTATTTTCAAGCATTATAGTGTAAGTATTATTAATTGAGTGATTTTTTTTGTTTTTTTCATAATAACTTCCCTGTTTCTTGAAATTCTAGTTTTTTTGTACGATAATAAAAATTACCCGATAAAATTGAATGATTTTATTTTTTTTATTTCTAAAAATAGTACCTCTAAAATGGATCACCCAGGATTTCATTAGAGGCACTTCCCACCCCTAAACACTGTACCGTGTAAAAATAAAACTCTAGAGCGTTTAGTTCCCCATAAGTGTTTTATCATAACTAAGTGTTGACCTTCCCAAGTGTTTAATTGGCGAATAAGTGTTTTACTTTTAGACACTTGCGCTTAGGTTAGAATTTTTTGGTAAACACCTTACGCGTTTAATTTCTGTTAAATGCTTTAGGTGTTTAAGAATCAAACACTTTAGCGTTTAGATTTTGTGCATTTAACGCTTCTTCTGTTTTAAAAGTAAACATTAATACTTTATCGTTTAGAAATAAAACACTAGAGCGTTTTATTTCTAAACACCTGTTAAACACTTGGATTTGCAGTGTAATACCTAACATTTGTCACATTTGTTTATCAATACTTTCGATAGGTTGTCAAATGATATGTGCGTATTTACAAGGTTAGAATGACGAAGTTGTAAACAAAATTAATGTATTACTTTTAACACTGACACTTGGATGAAAAATGAAGAATATGTTGTTATTCCAAACTTCAAGTATATTGTTAAATTTAAGCTATTGGAGTTACGATCTACCAAAATAATGACCACTCTGCTAATTCTTTAACAACTCTTGCGGACTTTACGTTACAAAATACTTAGTCACGATAAATCACCTATTCGTGAAGTGTGTGTAGGCAGATGTATGGCAGAAAACGGACAAATGATTGAAAATTTCGTGGGAAGCTATTGCTCGGCTGAATCCATAAAAGTTAACCTCATTTGGAACGGGTTTGATTCCAACGAGTATATTAGACAGTAGCAAAACTAATTAATTTAAGTTACTTGGCACACTTGCCGAAGTCTCTTCATTTAAACACAAAAAACGCCTTGACTGAATGTTACGATAATTTTTCAGACCATATCTTCGTTAATACATTTCGATCGGCACCTCAACGAAGTCGGTATCATATTTGGTTGGCGCGATATTGGGCAGGTACAAAAATCACGAACTTCGTTCAAACAAAAAAACGACGACCGATTTTTATGAAGATATTTTCAGATCATATTTCCTTGAACACGCTTCGAACGGTACCTCAACGAAGTCGATATCTTTTTTCGCCCGAAATCGTGCAGGAAAAAATGACCACATACGTACGCACACACACACATATTTCTTCTCAAATTTTTGCTAAAAATGCTATTGGGACCTTGAAGCGTGTAAATACATTGAAAATTTCGTATCCGATTTTCGGACCGATTACAATAACTTCCTACTGGGAAGTTAATAAAATAAATAAATTATGTAGAAGGCTGCCTCATGGGCGTAGCAAGGGGAGGGGCCAGGTGGACCAGGCCCAGCCCAGAACCCTTCTGGCCCACCCCAGAATAAAAGTGAATCACCCATTAAAAACCCGTGATGTTACATAAGGCTTAAAACAATTTTACAAAAAATAGTATGGTACACGGATGGCTCCAACGAGACATAGGCTTGGCACCCTAGCAACTGTTTTCCAAGCAGAGGTGTACGCTATATTGGCATGCACTCATGAGAACTTAAGAATTGTCTACCAAAAAGAACGGATTTTTATCTTCTCTGATCCAGTCTAAATTAGTTTGGGGCTGCCAATGTGCTCTTGATGAGCTGGGCGTTCTCAATCAAGTTACCCTTGTTTGGGTCCCGGGTCTTCAAAGGCAATGAAAACAGCGGATGCCCTAGCTAATCAGCGCTCCGACATTGCATTCATCGGTCCAGAGTCGGCTGTCGGAGCACCTACCAGCTTGCTGCAAAAAGACCTAGCCGATCGGACTTTGATGAAACATACTGAACGCTGGAGGTCCGCGCCTGGACTGGTCAACTCTAAGCGGTTCCTTCCTGGGCCGTCTCCTAAAACGGCCAAGGATTTGTTGGGGCGCAGTAGAAATGATGTCAGAACACTTGTTGGCTTGATTACCGGGCATTGCGCCCTAAATTACCACTTATGGAGGATAGGAAAGGCGGAGGACCCCATCTGCAGGATTTGCCTGGAGGAGGATGAGTCTGCTCTCCACGTCCTGGGTGGGGGCTGGGTTTTCTCGTTCGAGGAGTCCTGCTCGAGCATGCAAGTCTAAGCGACAAGCCACTAGGCAGACTGCTGAACTTTTTCAAGCGGTCTGGCCTAAAAAAATGAGGTATAGGGTTGTAGTACAATAGGCCAAATGAATGGCCGCAGTACCTTTGGACCCAGTACCGCACACAAGAAAAAAGAATTTAGATGCGGCCAGACATACGTAACATATAACGCAGAATACAACCATAGATAAATTATATGGACCTATCATCTTCTAGTATGATACCGTGTAGTTCATGACAGGCTCGATAGATGAGAAAAGTAAAAAAACAAAAAAACCTTCTATGAAATGAATTAGGCGATCAAAACTAATTGAGCGATTGGATGTGTTAGTGAGAAATATTTGAATGCTGAGGAGAATTTAACAAAATAGAATATTTTAATATCTGCTTCCTGGAAAATTGGGTCACTTAACGAAAAAAGCAATAAAATCACGACAGGCCCCTTTAAGAACAGCGCCCGACCAAATTGCGCGATTTACGGTCTGATTATGTTGGAGCTGCGATAAACGAGTAGAGCGGCGATGCTAGCGGAGCGGAGATAATACAAGGTTTTCAACAGAGCTGTTTATATTGGAGCAACGCGGGGACTCACTTCACGACCAACGACAAGAACTGCGATAAAGCTTGGGTTACTTTTCTCCACTAGTATCGTTAGCATCCAGATGGATGTTGATTCCTCAGTCATATTGTCAACGTTCTGTTTGCACTTCTGTCAGAAACTGGTAAGACTGCTTTATTCGCGCTACTCACAGCTTTTGTCACAGATCTGTTACCATCTATCGCAGTTCCAACATAATCAGACCCTTAGTTGATTTTCCTTTTTCCAGACGATGTATGGTTTTAGTCGTAAAATCAAGCAGCATAAGGCAGCATACTGGTCCATCGAGGCTAATTTTAGATTTTCCGAGAAAAAAAATCAGCGACAGATCGAGATGGTTTTCTTCAAAATATTATGAAGAATGTCCTTGGATTGAGTATAGTGCCAATAAAGACAAAGTTTACTGTTTTGTTTGCAGAAACTTCTGTACAAAGAACTTACGTGCTCAAAACGAAAAGTCTGTTACAAGCGGCTATGGTAATTAGAAAAAAATAGGAGAAGCATTACAAAAGCATTGAAAACCCTTGGTACATAAGCAGTCCACCGAATTCACGTTTCTTTCATACACTCGATGGTTTCAGGAAGCGTACAGGATAGAATTGTCAGCCAACATGACACAGAAATAATTGAAAAAAGAAAATATTTGATCAAGGTTATCATCTGTGGTCAGTCGGTAACGGTGGTTTAAAATCTGGCCCACCCTATCAAAAATTCATTGCTACGCGCATGGGCTGCCTGTTCAGAGGTTTGTGGTTCGATTGTCACAGCCATTCGTTTTGCTACTTCTTGCACTAAGATGGTAGTCTTTCTTTTTGGTATTTTCTCTTTACTGTAAGAGTGGACTTCTGACATTGCTTCTAAAAACAATAAGTGAGGAAGTCGACCGTACAAAAGGGTTTAACTCTGACTTGTAGCTTTTCAAATAAGAAAAAAGTAGCAGCTGAGTCCAAAAGGCAACCGACAGAAGGGAATTATGAAAAATCGTCAGTGATGCTTGGTTTAACTAAAAACAGTTTAGATGAATTTCTTTTACTGCAATATTGGACATACAGGAGCTCCAATTCAAAATAATCAAATAACAAGCATCAAGTACGGCCAAGACCTCACTTCTCTATTAAGTCAAGCGTATTAATATCAGATTCAAGTTTAATAAATAATAGAGTATCAAATTATTTATATCAAACGAATCTGCAATGACCTTCCACAAACCTTTTATATTTCTTTTATTAACATTCAATTTTATATCAAACTCAACTAGGATGAAAAGTAATCAAAGAAGGATTTCGATTCTTATCCACATCCCTCCCGTCGTACCGCTATAATATGAAATAAATTCAGCATGTAATGTCAATTTACCTCTAAGAACTTCGATCCTGTCTGCCACCCCCGCAGACTCAACCCTCTTTTTCGATTTGTCTTTCTTACACTCTCAAACAAAATTGACCTTGTTATTCTCTCACAAATTTTTCTTTTATTTGCTAGCTACAAAAAAAAAGAAAATTTCCTCGCTCTCGGTTGTTTCATCCAAAGACTCCTAGAAAACTTTTTTGAGGAGATTCTTAGTAAGCGCATTGCACACGAAACCAGCAAATTCCGGGACTATGAAAAAAGGAGATATTTGTATGTATGGAGAGCATGGAAGCAGGGATTGGTCGGGGATATTCTTGAAATCGATTCTATTCCAAAGAGATTCCGGAAAGATAAGCATAAACTAAAGAAATTGGATTCTGTCGCAAGGAATTCTATCATCGAAGAATTCAAAGAGGTTGAGGAGCTAAGTAGGATCCTTGACTGCGAAAGGAATTCCCCATTTCTCCTAGCACAAAGCTACAAAATACAAAAAAAGAACAAAGTATAAAGGAAGAAAAATTTGCGTCTGTGTAAAAATCCTCGAAATTGAAGGTCCTGTCTTGAATTTTAAAAAATTTTCATTTTAATCCATGTAAATTGTATCGCCGCAATAGCGTTGCTGGCTGTCGTTTTAGCAATGGCCTAAAAGTGTAGAGAGACCGACCAACTACCAACCGACCCACCATCAGCTCCCGGCCGACCCATCGACTATAGATTAGATTCCTTGACAAATTAATTATTGAAATTGGGTTTTGGCATTCGAGAGGGACATGATGGGCAATAATTGAAATTGTTGCTCAGGGATTGTCGGGGTATGGAAACGGAAACAAAAACCGTTTAACAGTTGACAAAACTTTAATCGATTTAAAAACTTTTCCCTAAAAGGACTCAGAAACACTTTTGGGTTTAAGGATATTAGGAGCATTCAGGCAAAATCTTAATCCTTAGTTAGTATACAGTACAAGCTCTTTTCGTAAAATCATGTTTTCACACAAAGTCAAGTCGTCCTTCGTTAATCTAAAATCCTTGGTTAATATCTTTGGACATTTTCTTGTGCAAATTAAATAAATTGCATGCAATTTCTCGCTTTGGCGAATTTCAATTAAACTCTGGTTTTTCAACTACACCGAGTAGGGATGTGAAATGTTGAAAGTTGGAAATTAGGATTTTATATATAGTGTAGACGATGGACGATTTTAAGGACAACAAAAACGGGGACACGGGCGGGTATAACATTTTCAACAAATTTAAGCAAGACCCAAGAATATTTTAAGTTAATTTTCTTTCAAGAATTAAATTTGATTTGTTTTTCGTAAGGTAAGTTTTTTTTGGATTTTATAAAATAAGTCGAGAAGTTTCCTACGCATATTTCAGCAATTATTTTTTAAGGACTCCCACCTGAGTTGTTGGGTACTTTAATGTTTTATGTTCTGGTGCGTTGGGAATTTAGGAAACAGAATATAAGTTAAGTAAAAATTCGGTGACATTTACTTGAAATCTCTTAAAGTCTCCTGTGTAGGATAGACAGACGCCTACGAATTTTTAAGAATTACCTTAATGTAAGGCTTTAGGGTTTTCTTTCATAAGAATTTGGTTTTTAATTAATTGATATCATTAAGCATAGAAGAATATTCATATTTCATAAACCAGTTACTGATGTGATCTCATATAGAGTAATCAGTATTCTTCCAACAGTCTTAAAAGCATTTGAAAAAAAATTTCTAGACAGATTGAAGCCAATACTAGAGGAAAAAATGTAATTTCGCTTCGCTTTTCAAACAATCTTCCCTGTTAAGTCTAGCACAGGTCTCAATGGCATGTTTTTCAGCCTGGAAAACAGAGGGCCACCTACCAATTGCCTTTGTCTGGTGCCACGAAACTATAGTGGCATGAGTAACAAACCCGTTTAACGATCGTCTTGTACATCATTTGTGTTGTAAGACCTCACGTCTTATCCAAAAGCATTTTACATGCCCATATAGTTCCAGTGGAGTAGGTAATGGGACGCTTGAGACTGGGAACCATTAAGCGGGCTGGGCTCCCATGGTGTCAATCTTAGTGGGTTTACTGATGACTCAAGCTACATTTCAGACTCTTGCATAGCATTACTCCCAGATATTTTATTGAGTCTAAGTACTAAACTAGCGTGCCGTGAATGCAAATACGAGCTACGTCCAATTTGAAACGTTTAGAAAAAGGGACCAGGGCGGCCTTATTTGGATTGGTTGATAGGCCCTCCGTGGTACACCCTCATTGAACTTCTTAAAGTGCTGTTCTCGCGACCTCTGTAATGGTCAAGTCATGGCAGATATAAAGCAACCTCTATTGATAAGCAAACCATGAGAGCCATGTAGAGGAAAGGAGAGCTCCAGCTTGCATCTGATGTGAAGGGGCAGCAGGCTTTCCATTGTCTTCAAAAGAAAATAAGTTAACCTGATTGGTCTTTACGATTTAGACAGCTTCAGAGGCCTGTTGCCCTGTTTAGGGATATAAACTACCACGATTGTTGAAATGTATCCCGAATTTTAGCTGAGGCAGGCCAGGTTGTCGAAAATCAGCTTGACACACTATTGAAGGAGTACCGGGGAAATTTCATCTCCTCCCGGGGATTTGTTGTTGGGCTGAAAAGAGGCCAATGCCCATGAAACTTTCTCCCGGTCGAAGATGTTCTCAGAGAGGCTCCGGGAATATCGCTCTGGAATGGTCCAGCATGCAAACGAAAAGCGGTTTTGGAAATTTCCCTGGAAAGTGCTCACTTAGCAGATACTTTACGGTGTCTTCCTGCTTGATGGTGTATGAGCCATCGTCCTTTTCAGGAACCCCCACACAGTTGAAGGAATCCTTGGAAATAAGCTTTTGTAGTTTAGATGCCTCTGGTAGAACTAGCCAGCTCTCACAATTCTTCCTCCAGGCCATCCTTTTTGTTGGCTGTGAAGGTGAACTTTTATTCTTCCCATTATCCAGCATATTTTGCCCTTTTGAACAGTTTCCTAACATATGTCTGTCTTTCCATCAGGGCAAGTTACGCGACGACTGGGAGGAAGAGACAGTATTTCTGTCATGATAGGAGCAGATCAGCACCTCATAGTCCAGTAAGTAAGCCGGAAAATACTGTAAAATATGGAAAAGTTGATAAATAGCTCCGATTTGAATAATTTGTTGTGTGTACGTGTTCTTTAGACCCTCAGAAACATTCATCACCACTAACATCTGCCTTGCTATGAAAAATGAAAAATTAGGGTTGTTTTCCCACCCCCAAAATAATCCCAATAGTAAAAGTGATAAAAAAAATTTAAAATTCCAAATTTCACCTCGGAAAGCGTCTCTCGGGGGTTTTCGGGGTCGCTGATTACGAATCCGAGGTCAAAAATCTAATGAGGGTGGGTGCACCCCATTAAAACCACACCTAGAAGTGACAAAAATGAAGATATTTTAAAAATTCAAAATTTCACTTCGGAAATTGCCTCTCGGGGGTTTTCGGGGTGGCTGATTACGAATCCGAGGTCTAATTACAGCTATTCAACCTTTCAAAATGATATGCGCACGAATTTTGGTTTCAATGTATAGTGCAGGCGCTGTTGGACGGAATTGAGTGTGCAAAATGTGAGGATCGCATTCTGTCAACAAATTTCAGTTGAGAATAGCTCAAAGATGAATAATTTGGTTGTTGCCGGGCCATTTTTGGGTCCAATTTGTACACCCTCTTTTTTTATTAGCACCTCTACGGATTCTGTGGCCCGCTTTTTGACGATGTATTTTGATGAAGCACCACAAAATAAGACGAAAATATATAATGAACTTTTTCGATATCACGCTTAGTTTTCGAGATATTGACACTTGAAGTTGACTTTTTGAGGTATTTTCCAAGATTTCTAGTTATATCACAGCTAGGATTTCCGTGGCACCGATATTTTAATTATGAATTTCGACAAAAACACCCCAAAATAAGACGAAAATGTAAAATAATTTTTTTCGATATCTCGCTTCGTTTTTGAGATATCGATACTTGAAGTTTTATGTATTTTCAAAAACATTCTACCGCGTTAATCGTTTCCAAAAAATACTAATACCCTCCTAGACACACAGAGGTTGAAATCTAGTAGATTTTATTTTAACATCGAGTTGAAATTACAAAAATGACACACAGAGATTTTGAAAATTTGGCTAATTTCAAGTGTCAAAATGGATATGCATTAGGTTGGGTCAAATGTTTTTGCGGCCCATTTCAGCGAAAATCATAAAATTCGTGTTATTTTAAGAATTTTTCGCGATATATTTTGGATGAAGTGTACCCCCCCCCCCCCACACTACTCTTCAAAAATAGATTTTGTACTAAATGATTATTTTTTCTAAAAACACTTTCAAACGAATCGCTATAACTTATAAAATAATTATAGTAGGATAATGATCTCGAGATTGTTGGATCAGGAATTTTCCCAGCTATATATTTTGGTTGGAGTCTCCCCCCCTTTTTTCAAAAATATATTTTGTACTAAATGATTATTTTTTTAAAAAGAGTTTCCAAAAAATCCCTATAACTTCTAAAATCATTATAGTAGGATAATGATCTTGTGCTTGTTAGATCACGAATTTTCCCAGCTATATATTTTGGTTGAAGTATACTTTGTAGTAAATGTTTATTTTTTAAAAACACTCCAAAAAATCGCTATAACTTCTGAAATAATTGTAGTAGGATAATGATCTTGGGCTTAATGGATCAGAAATTTCCGCAGACTTCCACCACTGTGCATGTCAGACGTTTAGTCTGTCATAGTAGAACAATTTGATGTTCAGTTACAAGAAATGACTTAAAAATTGACACCTACCTAAATAAAAATAACACCCACTTTTTATCACTTTTTCGTTAAAAACTATTTTTTATTGCCTCAAAAAAAACTGCATAAAAAATCTAACAATTGTTATTAATGTCAATTATTGTATTCTCCAGTTCGTTTTGGTAGAAAAGTTGATGTAAAGTTTGAGAAAACAGTAGCAAATTAAAAATTTCTGATTACCATAACATTTATTGCACCTTTTCCAAATCATAAAATTACAATGAAATGTTAAATAATACCCGTATAAAAACTTTTAATATTAAATTTTTGTAAGGATTTTATTAATTTATTGGAAATTTTGTTTGCTGTCAAATCTGGGAATTTCGATCAACTTTTCTAGCAAAACGAACTGTAGTATACAATAATTGACCCAAATAAAAAGTTGTTAGATTTTTTATGAAGTTTTTTATGCTGCAATAAGAAAAATAGTTTTTGAAGATAAAGTCATAGTAAATGGGTGTTATTTGGATAGGTAGCAATTTTAGTCAGTTTTTTGCAACTGAATATCAAAGTCTTTCTACTATACTGCAAGTAAACGTCTGGTATGCACAGCGGGAAAAATCCTGATCCAATAATAGGCTAGTGCCGATAGTTTTTTGGAAAAAAAAATTAATAGCAGGGAGGGACCGGCAATGAAATGTCGTTAAGGTTATAACTAAACGAAAAAAAAAATTTAAACTCGAAAAAAGGGGAAATGGTAAAATGGGGATGTATTTAGGGGTTAAAAACGATTTTTTGCGATTTGCGGTGAAACATGACCTCCTAGTGGAAAATGTTTAATACAAAAGTTGTAGATAATAAAAAGATCTAAAACTTTTGTATTTAACATATTTTGACATAACCTCAAATTTTCGAAGAAAATGGCGGAAAATCGATTTTTCAGTTTTTAATTTTTTTCTCCCGTAAAAATAATTCATTTTACATGAAAATTTGTAAGAGTATACCTTGTATTGCGTTAAATAAGCATGATTTTTTTTTTGCTTGGAAAACGGATAGTTTCCCAGAAATTAACATTTTTCGAAAAAAATACCCTTATCTTGCACGGACAACTTTATTGATGTTTTTTTCGAATTTTGATATTCAATAATTGCTCGTTTAACCTTTGAAATGTCTAGTTTGAAATAGTCTATACATTTTGAAACTTTATTTTCATTAAACCGCTTAAAATTAAGAAAAACCGAACACCTGATTTTTCGAATCACGTACATCTTTCTCGATTTTTTCAATTTTTTCAAATTTTTTAATTTTTTCTGTTAATGAGGGATTAAATTTTAATGACAGAACTTAGTGTCATATAATATTACTTGCATGAAATAAATTTAATTGCAGAAAGTGTGGAAAAACCATCCTGAAAATTTTAAATAAATAAGAAATAAGAAATAGTCTATTATAACTAGCTTGACATTTTCGATGAATGTGAACGGCTGTTAATTTTTTTATTATTTTGTATTTGTGGTCAAATCTTTGTTTGCTCGACCGAACCAAACTGCTTTGATTTCATACAAATCATTTGGATCATCTTTTTTGGAAATAATACGGTCATATTGTCAATCTATAATTTTTAAATTAATTAAAATAAATAATGTATAAAAAATCTCCCAAAACCATATTGAGTATGATGCTGTAAAAATTTTATTACGAAACTGGAAACATTTACCTAGTCACGGCGTAATTCAATTCAAACGAAATTGTTATTTTATTTCTTATTTATTTAAAATTTTCAGGATGGTTTTGCCGCCCTTTATGTAATTAAATTTATTTAAGTACTGTCATTAAAATTTAATCCCTCATTAACAGCAAAAATGAAAAAATTTGAAAAAAATTGAAAAAATCGAGAATTATGTACGTGATTCGAAAAATCAGGTGTTCGGGTTTACTTAATTTTAAGCGGTTTAATGAAAATAAAGTTTCAAAATGTATAGACCATTTCAAACTAGACTGGTTAAACGAGCACAATATCAAAATTCGAAAAAAACATCAATAAAGTTGTCCGTGCAAGATAAGGGTATTTTTTTCGAAAAATGTTAATTTCTGGGAAACTATCCGTTTTCCAAGCAAAAAAAAATCATGCTTATTTAACGCAATACAAGGTATACTCTTACAAATTTTCATGTAAAAAGAATTATTTTTACGGGAGAAAAAAATTAAAAACTGAAAAATCGATTTTCCGCCATTTTCTTCGAAAATTTGAGGTTATGTCAAATCATGTTAAATACAAAAGTTTTAGATCTTTTTATTATCTACAACTTTTGTATTAAACATTTTCCACTAGGAGGTCATGTTTCACCGCAAATCGCAAAAAATCGTTTTTAACCCCTAAATAGCATCCCCATTTTACCATTTCCCCTTTTTTCGAGTTTAAAATTGTTTTTTTCGTTTAGTTATAACCTTAACGACATCTCATTGCCGGTCCCTCCCTGATATTAATTTATTTTTTTTGTCCTCATTTAAATCCGCTTTGGCACTAGCCTATAAGCACAAAATCATTATCCTACTGAACTTATTTTAGAAGTTATGGCGATTTTTGTGGAGTGTTTTTAAAAAAATAATCATTTAGTACAAAATACATTTTTGAAAAGGGGGGGACACTTCAACCAAATTATATAGCTGGGAAAATTCCTGATCCATTAAGCATAAGATCAGTATCCTACTACAATTATTTTAGAAGTTATAGAGATTTTTTGGAAAGTCTTTTTAAAAAAATAATCATTTAGTACAAAATATATTTGTGAAAAAGGGGGAGGGGAGACTTCAACCAAATTATATAGCTGGGAAAATTCCTGATCCATTAAGCCTAAGACCACTATCTTACTACAATTATTTTAGAAGTTATAGCGATTTGTTTGAAAGTGTTTTTAAGAAAAATAATCATTTACTACAAAATCTATTTTTGAAAAGGGGGGGGGGGGTTACACTCCATCCAAAATATATATTTTCTTCGCGAAACATTCTTAAAATAACACGAATTTTACGAATTTCGCTGACCATGTCACATTTTTGCCAACAAATTGACCCACCCTATGCATGCATGTGTTATTATCAAATCTTTTACAAAATAATTTAGTGAAACTACTAAGTTTTGAAGAAATATATGTGAGATGTGCACTGGAGTTCAGTAGTGCGGTGGGTGAACAGTAGGCTGTGCATGTCGTATTTTTTTGTGCATCTCAGTAATCTTTTAGTTTTCGTTTGTTCGATGAATTGTTAGCATTGAATGTAACTTTAAATAAATTAGATTTTTTTTCAAATAATCTATTCGTGCATTATTCTTACAAATTGGGGGCTCAACCAATATCGTATGGAATCGCATAGACTAGACGCCACGAGGTAAAGTAAATTGGAATACACACACAAAGAAGAGCATCCGAGACGAGGAAAACCAAGGTGACGAGAACGAAGAGGATCGAAAAGAAAAAATAAATCGAAACTTTAATTGTGACGGGTTTTAATAAAACCGAAAATATAATTGTGACGGCGAGGACTAAAATGTCGGTGCAAGACGGAAATAGCAGCGAGCGGGAAGAGACGATGCTGGAGTCGGTAAAATTATTAACATTAGAGGCAGTAGACAAAATGACGGTGGCGGAATTGAGAAATGAACTGCAGAAAAGGAATCAAGAAACTGAGGGTATGAAAAAAGTGATATTAAAATTAACACTTTTAAATTTAGTAGCAGCAGAAGCTGGTGTAAATGAAACGGCGAATGACGGCGAGGAGATTGATAACATCGGAGACAATTTATCAAACGAGGGCGAAGATGGTAACAAATCAGATGATCAAATGCATGTAAGGCAACCAGTATCAACAGAAATCCAACAAAGGAGTGCAACACGAATCCCTTTTCACGAGGTCGAAGGAACGCTACAGCGTTTCGATGGCGAGGGAAATAGAGACGTACGAAACTGGGTAAAAACGTTCGATGAGATGCGAGGCATATTTTGTTGGTCGGAAATTGAATGCCTAATATATGCAAAGAAGCTACTGAAGGGAGCAGCTTATAAATTTGTTCAGTCACAAAGTACTATAAAAAATTGGAAACAATTAAGGGTAGCGCTAATTGAGGAGTTCCAAATCTTAGTTAGTAGCAAAGATATTCACGAACAGCTAAGAAGGCGAAAGAAGCTGGCTAACGAAACTTATCGAGAATATTTGTACGATATTCTATCTCTGGCAAAACAAATTAGTCTCGAAACTAAAGCAACTATAGAATATGTAGTAGACGGCATAAACGACTTTACCAGTGATAAAATTGTGTTAAGCGGAGCTAGATCTATTCAAGAACTAAAATGGAAGCTGGCTGAATATGAGTCGATAAAGAAGAAGTCTAACGAGAATAAAAAGAACACAGTTTTCCAGAATAAGCCAAGTAGGAAGGGTGATCTGACTGACATTAGATTCGAGAGAAAAGCAGAAGTAAAACGGGAAGAAAATTTTAACATACAAAGATGTTACAATTGTGGTGATAAGGGTCACGAAGCTCGAAGATGTCCCGAGGCTAAACGAGGGCCAAAATGTTTTAAATGTCAGCAGTTTGGACATTTTGCAGCTAAATGCTTAACTAAAAACGAACAATCAGCAGTAAATGTCATCGCCGGCTCTAGTAGGAGGACCGTTTCAGTAGGTATAGAAGGACGTAGGTTTAATGCGTTAGTTGACACCGGCAGCAACTGTAGTTTAATTCGAGAAAAATATTGGAAAGACCTCAATAAACCAGAATTAAACTGTTTCTTGAAAACGTTTGTTGGATTTGGAGGTAGTACTGTTGAGCCTACTGGACAATTTGAAGCTAAGATCAACATCGAGGAAGATATGTATCAGGTTTTACTTTGCGTGGTACCAGATAACGCAATGTCCTATGAACTTGTTTTAGGGAGTGATTTTTTGGACTCAGTTGAAGTAGTGGTAAGACCCGATTCGATTTACATCAACAAACTGGAGACAACTAGAGACGAAGAGAAGGAGATACAGGCAATGATGTCAATTGAGGTGCAAGATAGAGACGTTAACTGCGGAGTTGTTGGCGCTTATGCTGAAAAGGTGAAACAGATGGTGACAGACTATTCTCCAGCGGAAAGGGTCGAGACATCAGTCGAAACGAGTTTAGTCCTTCTCAATGAGATACCAATATATCAAAAGCAAAGACGACTGGCCCCATTAGAAAAAAGAGTGTTAAATGAACAAGTAGAAAAATGGTTGAAGGAAGGAGTTATAGCACCCAGCAAGTCGGAGTATGCCAGTCCGGTCGTGATCGTGAAAAAAAAGAAGGTGATTACAGGGTATGCATAGACTATCGGTGCTTGAATCGTCGTGTGTTAAAAGACAGATATCCTATGCCAGTAATAGAAGAACAGTTAGATAAGTTAGCATCCACAAAAATATTCTCGAAACTCGATTTAAAGAACGGATTTTTCCATGTCCCTATGTCACCCGAAAGTAGGAAATATACTGCATTTTTAACGGAGGACAATCATTATGAGTTTTTGAAAACGCCCTTTGGACTGTGCAATAGTCCTGCTAGTTTTTGTCGTTTTATTAACGAAGTATTTAAAGACCTTATCAGGAATAACACCGTCGTGACCTATGTGGACGACATCATAATTCCATCCACTACCGTGGAAGAAGGACTACAGAAACTGCGAGAAGTGCTAATGGTAGCATCACAAGCGGGATTACAAATTCAATGGCGGAAGTGTCATTTTTTAACAGATCGTGTCGAATATCTCGGGTATGAGATTTGCGATGGAGAAATAAAGCCATCCAGTCATAAGCTTAAAGCAGTATCAGCGTTTAAAGAACCAGAAAACGTTAAACAATTGCAAGCATACTTAGGGCTGACCGGATATTTTAGGAAGTTTATATCTGACTATGCGGTTATTAGTGCACCTTTGAGACGTTTATTAAAGAAGCATGAAGAGTTTGTGTTTCGTGAAGAACAGAGGATAGCTTTCAATTTACTGAAGGAACAGCTAACACAAGAACCGATTTTAAGGATTTATGATCCAAACGCAATTACTGAAGTACATACTGATGCATGTAAAGAAGGAATTGCTGGGGTATTATTGCAACGAAAGGAGTACGAAGATAAATTACATCCGGTTTTGTACATGAGTAAGGCGACGAATGACGCACAAAAGAAGTACCACTCATACGAATTAGAAGCATTGGCGGTAGCTACAGCAGTCAAGAAATTTCGACCGTACCTTTTAGGTATTAAGTTCAAGATAGTAACCGACTGTTCTGCTTTTCGGAGGACCGTAGAAAAGAAGGTTGTACCATATCGAGCTGCACAGTGGGCGTTGACGTTGCAAGAATTTGAATATGAGATCGAACATCGTGCCGGTAATCGTATGAAACATGTCGATGCTCTCAGTCGATGTCCTGTTATGATCCTAAAGGAAACGTTCACAGAAAATATTAAAGAAAATCAGAGAGCTGACGAAAGACTTAAAGCCATTAAAACCGTACTTGAAGATGGACAATACGAAGACTATAGCTTACAAAATGATGTTGTGATGAAAATGATAAAGGGAAAACCAGTCCTAGCTGTACCAAAAAATATGGAAAGAGAGGTAATTAGGAGAGCTCACGATCAAGGGCACTTTGCAGGAAAGAAAATGGAAGAAATGATTCAGCAGGAATATTTTATTCCTAATTTGGGAAAGAAAGTGGAGAGTTACATAAGAGGTTGCGTACAATGTATCCTGGTCGAGAGGAAGAAAGGTAAAAAAGAAGGGTTACTCCATCCTATCCCAAAGGATGAAGAGCCATTGTCGACATATCATGTAGATCATTTAGGACCAATGGCGGCAACCACAGCCAAGGGATACAAGTATCTCTTTGTAGTAGTAGATGCATTTAGTAAATTTACATGGATTTACCCCACGCGAACAACAGCGACAAAAGAATTAATTGATCGATTGGAGATACAAGCGAAAATATTCGGAGATCCTAGAAGAATCATATCCGATAAAGGGAGTGCCTTTACTGCACATGATTTTCAACATTATTGTAGTGAACGGAGCATCGAACATCTAACAATTACTACGGGAGTACCGAGAGGAAATGGGCAGGTAGAGAGGCAAAATCAGGTGATCATAGGAGTACTCGCCAAACTTGCGATTGAGGACCCAACTAAGTGGTATAAGTACGTGGATCGAGTGCAAAGGTGCATCAATGGAACTTATCAATCCACCATAGGAACCACTCCACACGAGGTGTTGACAGGAGTTAAACTACGAAATCCTGAGCTACGAGAAATAATAGCAATATTGAGGCAGGAACAAATAGCCGTATTTGATCAAATGAGAGAAGAAACTAGAGAAGCAACGCGAGAGAGTATACAACGAGTACAGAAGAGTCAAAAGCAACAGTTTGACAAAAAGAGAAAGAAGGCGCGTCAGTTTAGAGTGGGTGATATCATCGCCATACAGCGAACGCAGTATGGTAACTTAATGAAACTACGACCTAAATTTTTTGGTCCGTATCGAATTACCAATATTAAGGGACGAGATAGATATGATGTGCAAAAGGTACGAGACGGAGGCGAAGGGCCAAGGACGACCTCGACGGCTGCAGATTACATGAAGCTGTGGAACACTGGAGCTTCATCAGGGACCGATGAAGCTTAGGATGGCCGTGTGAGATGTGCACTGGAGTTCAGTAGTGCGGTGGGTGAACAGTAGGCTGTGCATGTCGTATTTTTTTGTGCATCTCAGTAATCTTTTAGTTTTCGTTTGTTCGATGAATTGTTAGCATTGAATGTAACTTTAAATAAATTAGATTTTTTTTCAAATAATCTATTCGTGCATTATTCTTACATATATGTAACACCCAGAAGCGTGCTTGAATAACGAAAAGCAAAAACATTTAATGAGAGAAAAGCAAAAACTTTTTTTTTAATAGATGTCTCTGTTCTACGTAAAGAGCGAAACTTTAGTAGATATCAACGATTATTACGTATTTTTTATGTAATTTCGCCAACTAGATTTCAGCCGAAATCGGTCGTTTTTTCCGGATTTCGAGTTTGAAATTAGCAACATACTTAATTTCAACCTCTGTGTGTCTAGGGTATAAAACACAAATTACAAATTACCCAGTTTTTTTGAAATTAAAGAAAACTTGAAAAATGATTTTATTACACTCGTAATTAATTTTTTCAATAATTTAACTACAGCCAAAATTCGTGTGCATATTATATTGAAAGGTTGAATTATTGTAATTAGACCTCGGAATCGTAATCAGCGACCTCAAAAACCCCCGAGAGGCGATTTCCGAGGTGAAATTTGGAATTTTAAAAATTTTTTATCACTTTTACTATTGGGAATGATTTGGGGGTGGGAAAACAACCCTAATTTTTTCATTTTTCATAGCAAGGCAGATGTTAGTGGTGATGAATGTTTTTGAGGGTCTAAATAACACGTACACACAAAAAATGATTCAAATCGGAGCTGTTTATCAACTTTTCCACATTTTCCGGTTTATTTACTGGACTATCCGTGACCTTTCGATTTCTAGAACTCTAATTTCACATGATCATCTGCGCCAATCAATTCACCTCCTGTAAGAGCTGGTGCAGTTTTCAATAGTCCACTTAGCGAAAGAAGATAAGGTAGCCCTCCTTTTCACGCACACTCTATAGTCTATAAGTTCATTTATAAACAAAATAGCTGGACTACGGAACAAACTTCCACAGTGAGTATTTCCGTACTCGTATAACTTCCAACATCCAGAGTTTAAACACAAGGTTTCAACTATCCAAATTCTTTTAAACCTATCCTTTCAATTAAGCTGTCGAGTGATACCTCCTTATCAGCGCCCTTTTTTTTGGTGTTTGTCCAATTAAGCTATGTGTGTTAATTAAACTATTCAGTGTGTTATTGCATCACCGAATCCAAGTAAGCTTTCTACTAGACTAGACCATATAACATGTCCTGAACAACATGTCGAACTGGTACTGCAAAGGGTGGTTCCCGAGCTAGTTTATCACAACAAAATCGATTGGTGCAAACTTATCGTCCTCGTCTTTCATCTATATGCTGATGATCTCCAGCTGTATACTTCCTGTCCTCCCAATCAGTAGTTCTGAATTCAATAGTACATTATCCCAAATTAATGATTGGTGCTCCCTCAATCTCCTTAAACTTAATCCTAATAAATCCCAAGTACTATTCCTTAGTCGTCGTTCTTTGAACACTGACGACATTCCATCTCTCTTACTTGATAATATTCCCCTTCCTATTGTTGACTGTATCAATAATCTCGGTATTGTTATTAATTCCAAACTATCTTGTTGCAAACATGTTTCACTTATGCTTTCCAAGATCTACGGCACATTACGTAAACTCCGGCTCATTCTAGTCTTTTATCATCATCTATTCGGGTTAAGCTTGTGAAGTCCCTCGTTCTGCCACATTTCCTCTATGGTGCCCTTGTATACATATCCTTCGATTCATAGGCGTTGGTCCTCCTGCACAAAGTTCTCCGTACTAAAAGCCCGTCTTATCTTTCTGACTTCCTCACGCCTCTCCAATCCGTGCGTTCAATAAAATTCCTCATTCCCGCACACTGCTCCTTAACTGGTAGTCGTTCCTTCTTTGTGCACTCGCTCAGGCTTTGGAATTATCTCCCTAACTATGTTCAAAGAATAGGCACAGCCACAGCTTTCAGAAGGCAAACATCTCTCTTTCTAACTTCCTCTTCTTCTTCTCTTTAGTATTTCTAATCTTTCTCTGCTTTATTTCCATATTTTCTTCTCCTAGCTTAGTTAAGATTATTTTTATTATTATTTTTACATTCATTCTTTCTGTTCTCTTACCTCTCTACCTACTTCTTCTATTTACATGGTCTTTTCTCCAAGACCTTTCCTTTCCTTCCTTTCTCCTCTTCTTAGTTATTAAGGTTAGTTTACTTTTGTTAAAATTTATTTTTTTTCCTCTAATAATATTAGTACTCTAAAAGATGTAAGGCTTGTGTACATACCTCCATACATACTTTATATGAATATGAATAAACTAAAACTAAAAATTGTCTTCGTCATCGTTTTCCAAACATATCTATATTACAATTATACAAGGAAAGCCTTCAGGAGCTTTTTTCCATATTGAAAAAATTAAAATAGCATATATCATCTATACTTATGGAAAGCTTTGAAAGTTCGTAAGTTTTTGCCCAAGGTATTGCTCTTACGGCTTTTATGGTGTGACGTCACTGGTAGCCGATTTATGAAATTTTATTAGGAAATAAATGGTTTTTAAATTTTCACGTGAAAACTACTGCACCGATTTCATTGCAATTTTGCATGGTATACGATGGTACTCCAGATAAGAATATATGCTACCAATAATTTTAATTTTTCAATGCATTCAACGGATATAATGGTGTTTAATGAAATATATGGGTTAACTCAAAAATGAAGCTAAGTACAATCTTCTTTAATTTGGTTTTATAATGTTTTGTTTATTTGCAAGAACATTTAAATTTTTATTCTAATAAGTAAATGCAGCCTCGAAAAAATAATTCCTTGCATTTTACATGAAGTATTTTTACCATTGTTTTTGCCTTTCGAAAAGCTTGAAAGAGTTTGTTTACTTGATCTTGAATGAAATATATGAAAATCGTCGAATCCTTTCGAAACGTTATAAGGGATAATCAAAAAAAGGGCAAAAAAATTGTGCAAAAGTGACTTATTGTGGTTATTTGAATTTTTAAAATGAAGAGAAGCACACAAAATAGAAATTATTGTGAACAACATCGCGAAGAAATCGCTAAAAAGAGGGCATCGAGACAATGTGATGATTGGAAATGAAAGCCAAAATGCTACAAATTCTACTGGTTGTGTTCGTAGGTAATCTAAAGCACTTTTCAAGGCTGCCATTCAAGATTATTGTAACAATGCTATACCGGAAAAATTCAGCTTAGATGATTTGTGCAAGGAATGTACATATTGTTCAGGTTTAAGTTAGAGATTATGAGAGCTTTAGTTGATTAAGATTTTTCAAGTTGGGTTCTCAAAGTTGGCAATTCTACTGTTGAATGTCCAGAAGGAATTAGAAATACTCAGCATAGTATTTTAATTCCCTCTTAATTTTTCTCGAAAAATATTGTTAGGTACTGGTGGGTTTGGTGAAACTTTCACAACGCAAGATGTCCTTAGTATTTCTTAAAAAGCAGTTTTATGTCCTAAAAATGATCACGTCCGTGTAATAAAAGAATCTGTTCTTGCTAGAATGAACGCTTAAGAAGTGTCATACTATTCAATCGATTCCATGGTTATAGATGACCATAGTTTTTTTTACCAAGCACAAGTAAAGTTTCCAGTTGAATTTCTTAATACTTTGAACCCATCCGGTAGGCCCCCACATTAGTTAAATTTAAAAAGAGGTTGCATAGTTTTATTACTACGAAACCTTTCTATTAATAATGGTTTGTGTAATGAAACCAGATTAGCTCTTCGGGAATTTCGCGCGAATGTAATCCAAACCGAGTGTCTTACATGATCTGAAAGAGGCAAGATTCACTTTATCCCACGGATACATTAAACGACCCTGCTCTTCCATTTAACTTCAAGCGTCATCAATTTCCCCTGCGCCTAGCGTATGCAATGACAATAAATAAGTCACCATCTTGCGGAACCGTGTTTTACGTACGGCCAGTTGTATGCAGCGATTGTAAAATTGATGTTTCAAGTGGTCTAAAACAGGAAGTCACCCCTCAAGGAATTGTCACGGAGAACTTGGTTTATAAAGATGTTTTAATGTAATTAGAAAAATAAACGAGGAGATAACTCTTTCTTTTTGAACCGTGCTCAAGCGATTGTAAAATTCAAGTTCGAAATGATTCAAAACAGGAAGTTACGGTTTGAGGAATTACCACTGTGGGCTTTGGAATAATTAAAATAATATATACTCTGCACAATTGTGCAGGGGTCCAACTAGTATTCTCTAATTGAAGTAGAATACCTATTGGCGTCCGAGCACAATTTAACATGGGATTTTACATATACCCTCTAGATTCACATTTTCCGCCATCTTGGATTTTCTTTGCTGTGCCAATTGTGTGATGTTGTATGTGTGATGCTCATATTAGATCTTGTTGTGAAATTAACCTGTTTTTTATTTTCGGGATTCCCCATAAGTCATAAGAAGCTAACTATTTGAAAAAAGTGTGTAGTATACATTAGCACTTCCAGTTTCCACCAGTTGGCCTACATTACAAGACATTATATTATTGATCCATGTCTATTGTCAATCTATAAGAACTGCCTACACTTAAGCTACATGCACCACTTGTGAAGGAATATCAAGGTCATCTTCATTCCTAAGGTAGGTAGAGGCGTAAGAGACAAAACGGTAAAAGATTGTAGGCCCAAAAGCTTGTCGTTTTGCCACCTGAAGAGCCTAGAATGTATGCTAGACTTCTATGGGAACATGGGGAAGTAATTGACTCCTTCACGCAGTTCCTGAATGGGCATGGAGCTTACAGGGCATACCTTCACCGCGTCAGGTTGGGCGATTAACCGTTCTGCCCAGAATGCCCGGACGATAAAGGCGACGCGGAGCATGTCCTCTTTAAATGCCCGAGGTTTGCGGAACACAGAACTACGTTGGGAACTGGTTCAGTATTTTTGGCAATTTTCAAAAAGTCTTCAAACCGCCCTCTTTGTATGGGAAATTGTTAGACACGTTCCATCGTATAATTTGCGTTCTTTCAACAGTATACGCTCGAACGGATGTTGACTATACGAGCGAGGTACTCCTAGTAACATCGAGTATAGGGCGAAGAACCATCGCACCGCTTTGAGTGACGGTCGGTAGACAAAGCATGCATGTGCATAGCAGACTTTGTCAGCTTAAAGCCCGATTTACATGCCAAAGTCAACGTGAAAGTGCAGCTCTGGAGCTCTTTTATCGCGCAGAAATTTGTATGCTTTTCTCTTTATTGCACGAAACCAAAGTTTAGTTTCGTGCAACGGAAAGAAAAGGATATTAATTTCTGTGCAATTAAAGAGCTCCAGCGGTGCACTTTCGCGTTGACGCTTGGATGTACATCGGGCTTTAAGATTAAGACGCCCGACCACCATCGCAAAGTTCTCGAGTTCGATTCCCTTCAACGGCTTTATTTTTCGTCTTTTCACTTCTTTCTCCAATATAACATTCCTTTTAGCTTTTCATTCCTCTTAATAGCAATTTTCTGCCCTCTTTCGTGCCATCGACTGTATGGACGACAACCGAAGATCTTTGAACGCCTCGTTCAGTTGCGTGAGAATTGGAAGAGACTGCGCGTTTATAATACCTTGAAATTAATAAACGTCTCGTAAAACACTCGTAGACCCAATTACCTCTAATCCAAGGTTTCCACTGTATGTCGTTTTTTTTGTAAGTGCCTACTTCATGTCCCTTTTTTCATTCAATCTCAAATTCACACCACAACCACAATTATTTTTTTTTATAACTCAATTTTTTCGAATGGTTAATCCAATTCACCCTCTGATCCGAAAATATAATCCAATACACTTAACCTCACAGTAAAAACTAATTCGTGTGCGAGTTACACTTTTTCTGGCAATCGAATCCGTACGGGGTTTGACGTGGATATTTACGTTAATACTCTCGACTCTGGTCTAGTAAACACCATGAACGTGTCAGAATTAAGAGCTTTGCACCAGATCAAAAATTAATAGATCAGGATTATATCAAATTATACAAGCCCCTCCATAACCCGGGGTGTATCTTGGCCTGCTTAACTGGGAGATTATCGATGACGTGTGGCTACTGGCTGCTGTTATGGATGGACCAAATGTTAAGGGTCTTGTTGGATTGTTGATGCAATGATTGATTTCATTTTCGAAGGAACTGGTCTGGTCTAAAATATTGTGCATACTTTTTAAGGGAAACAGTATTTAAGGGTAGCTAAATTGGACGTTTGTCCGTCTGATGTTTTTTTATTTGTGAAATTGTAGGTATGCAAAGCAAAGTTATCTTTAGAGAACTCCACCTCTGCACAATATACTAGGATACTGAAATTATATACTGATTGGGTTATCCCATTTATGAATTTCATTATTGATAGGATCAATTTCTGTCTTCAATTTTGCTGTTCAATTTTCTGGATTGTTTTTTTATTGCTAAACTCCATTTTTTCCAATTCAGAAGGTGTGTGATGGCTTTACCCGTTTCTGCTTATTGGAATATTTAGGTTGAAAATTGGGTTCAGGTGGCGCAGGTGAAATCGCAAATTGAAGCACACAAGAAGACAAATCCTACTCTACGCTGAAGAGAGGTAAGTAGGTATGGGGACGATTGAGTGTGAGAACAAGGTCGTGACCTACTTGCCTACATCCATAGAATTAGGTGACCAACATAACTGGATCTAGATCATGTTCTAGAGTCATAGGTAAATGGAATTAGATCAGTTGCGTAATCAGGTCACTTATGATTTATAAATACGTGCGCTGGGTTTTCCTTGCGTAATCAATTACAAGCATGCCTGCGCATTTACCCTTGCTCCACAGCCAGTCACTGGATGAAAGCAAAAGTGATTCTTGCGATGCCGATGTGCTGCGATTGCGATGGAATACATTGGCGAGTATTGCATGATTGCCTTGATTTCCGATTAAGTGTTCAAGGCTGGTGCTGCTAGGTCCTATCTGTGCATTTAATTCACCTATCAAAACAATGAAGTCTTCTCTTGGAATAGATCGAAAAACCTGATTCAGTCAAATATAAAACTCGTCCTTGATGGCAACGTCTGTGCCTTCAATTAGAGTGTAGCATTGGACTACCGTAGTACTTCTTAGACTGGTACGCAGGCGCACGGCTAATGAGGCTGGATCTAGCTTCCTTGGTGAGTATTACAGCAGCAGCACTCCTACGGCCTTTGGTTTCGTTTCTGTCAGAATACGAGTATACGAAGGACTTAATGTTTGGTTAGATGTGCTCCTCCGCATCGTGCCATCTGCTCTCACTAAGCCCCATATTCTTGATATTATATCACTTCATCTCGTTGAGGACTTCCAATCCAACCGTCCATCAGAAAACAGCGTTCTTACATTCCACGTTCCAATTAGTGTTTTGCTTCGAAAAGCAAAGGGTTGTAGCAAAAGTGTTGGTCTAGCTGTCAGCCCAACCGACTTAAAATTCTGTTTTATGGCGCAAAAGACTCGCTCAAGGACCATCGCGACGAGGTAGAATTAGGACTTGCTAAACAAAGGAGTTCATTTGCAGTGACTCTTTTCGGTTTTTGATACAATTGACAAATCGGGTGCCACCTGCCTCCGAGGCCTTTGATAGCCATTCGCTCTATACAATAACCCTCCTTGTTCATTTGATTTTAATCGGTGTCAATTTGAAGTTAATTGGCGTGAATGGTGTTAATCGATGTGAATTTAAATTGTAAGTAAATTGATTTTAATTGGTGTTGATTTGATATAAATTGGTGTTAGTTTGGTGTTAATTGGTTTAAATCGGTGTTCATTTGATGTTACTTGGCGTTCATTTGATGTGAGTTGATGTTCATTTCATGTCAATTGGTGTTACTTTAGTGTAAGTTGGTGTTATTCGGTGTTCAATGGATATTAATTGATATTAATTTGGTGTTAATTAGTGTTAATCGGTGCTAATTTGATGTTAGTTGGTGTTCATTTGATGTTAATTTGGTACTAATTGGTGTTAATCGGTGTTAATTTTATGTTAATTGGTGTAAAATTTCTGTTAATTGATGTTGATCAGTGTTAATTGGTGTTGGTAACGTTCTATATAAATAAATAGTAGAAAATCAAGCAGCTCAACTAGCAGACTCACAACATATTAATATTGCATGGAAGGAAATAAGCTAGTGTGACATCATCAGCTGTTATCTCAAGGTTAGTTCGAAAAAATTATCTTACCGGAGTGTGAGTACCGTAGAGGATCTCTAATTGGTACAACCAGTTATATGAATATTTGTTTAGAATTTGTCCAATCCTTCACTTCTTATCTTTCGTCTCTTCAAACTAACCACGATTAAAGTTAATTAAAAATTCCAATTAAATATTTAAACATATTTACGTAACAAATTGTGCTCACAAGCCGTATTTTCCTTGTATTCCTTCAGATAAATAAAATGTTTGTTCATTCTTCAACATTTAACCTAGTCCTAACAGCACAATGATAGAGCACCCTCAATGAATTTCGAATTCCACATAAAGAGAAAAGTTTCTCCTATAGAAATTCATATATTAACCATAATTGATTTTACCAAAAAACCACACACAACAAAAGCTAATAAAACATCATTCATTCAATTACTGCCCCTTTTTGAAACCTTCAAAATGTCAAATAAATATACCGAAAAAAAAGTTTCAAAATATGAAAAAGAAAGTATCAAAATTCTGCTACGAGTTTCTAAGAGTGAGAGTTTCTTAAAAAAAAGAAACAAGATTCCACCCCCATGTTTTTGTGCCTTCGAAAAAAAAGTATTTTTTTTAAAAGATTACAACTTGACCCCCTTTTTCCTTTTCTTGTTTTTTCTGTCCAGACAGGGTGGAAGTTTATCCATAACTCCTGTGTCTAAGTTGACGTCAACAAAAGAGGAATTGAACAATGTTGAACATATGCAACCTGTCAGAGGAAACTTTTCATGACTGTGCACCAACAGCGGAGGCAGCAGCAGTATCAGCATCAGTCCCGGACCCAGCCCCAGCAGCTATACCCTATCTACTGTCTGTATATAACATGCACGGCGGATTTCAGTTCAGTGAACTGGCAGCAGATAAGCTACTTTAAACTTAATTTAACAAATGGCTTCACCCTTATTGATTGTCATCCCTCTGAGCTCCCCCTTCTATGTCACAATTTGAGCACAGTATGCCCTTGACAAGCCCGAACACTTGTCATCAAACTTTTCCATCCATTCCATGGATCAGGCATCCTCAACCTCCAATCTCTCCCCGCCACCCATCGTCGCCTCTTTCTCCGCCTCCTTACACCCTCGAACCATTGGTCCTCATCGTTTCTATCAAATGAATCCTGATTAGGTTCTGCCCAAATTTTTTTTGTGGTTAAAAGTGGGCGAAGGAAGCAGTCAGGTTTTTGAGGGGGCGGAAGATATTTTGTTGCTGTTGTTGTTAGCGCGGTCCTTTTTGTTAGAATTGCGGACATTGTAGCTTAATTGTCCCCACCATCATTACCGTAATCCCTTAATCAGATAAAGTGTGCTTATGAGTATAAGGGATGATGATTTCAGAATACGTTCTGTTGTTACTAAAGGCTAATTATCGTCGGTATTTTAACCCTTTTTTTCCTGCCTCGACATGAATGTGGGCGACGATTTTTATACATACTTTTTTTTTGTTTGTGATAACTTTCATCTCTCGCAACCATTCCTGCACCGAGAAACTCTCGCTTTACATTTCATTGATGTTTGCCGCACAATATCCATTTGGTGGCTGGGATGATATTGCCGCAAAAATTCAACTTATTGGAAAATTTAGTATGTGACAGCAGCAGACGGCGGGTAACCACATGCGCTTCTTCAACACTATGAAAGCCATCTAGTGGCAGGATTACTAACAACGCGGAGAGCTCGATTGGCATCCTTTTGCTTTAGTTTTTTTGTTGTTGGAATTTTGCCAACGTTACCATCATCTAGGATTAGATAGCAGATATCAGTTGCAGTGCTTGCTGTTAAGCGAATAATATATGAAGGTTCTGCAAAGGATGCTTGCTTGCGGTTGTGGTGTTGTGGAAGTTGGGGGTGGATTATTATTCGTCACTTTCCTAAGATGTTGCTCTTAAATTTTGACTTATAAAGGAAATCTGTCCAATTTATTTGAGATGCATCGAGTGTGGAATGAGGTAAGGTTGCAATTTATCACACTGTTCTTGTACTACACAACGCTAGAGACAAAAATCAGGTTGCACTCAAAAACTGGTATGAGTTCAAATCCAGTAGTTTTGAATGATTTTTACTTCAAAAAGCGGACAAACAACGCTGTGGCAGCAACGATCATGGAAGAGCATAGAGCGCACCTCCGCGAGGCATTCTTAACTTTCCGCAAACACGGCTTGACAATAAACATGTAGGTTTAGTTTGGCAAGTAGGAGGTGACATTTTTGCGCCATGCAGTGAACAAGAGCGATATATGACCAATCAAGAAAAAGGTACTGGCCTTGAAAACTATGAGCTCCTAGAAGTGGCGAAGGACTTTTAGTCCAGTCAAATTAGTATTTTATGTTCTAAAAAAATATATTCTTCATTTTTTTTTTTTGGGAATCGGTTTATTTTGGTGTTTTAAAAAAAATGTTAAAAGTCGAGAACGATATCACCAAGGCGTAAAAAATTATTCAAGGTCAAGTTCATAAAATACAGTTTTTTGCGAATATCGCGCTTTCTATAGCTCGGAGGCCAATTAAAGTTATTATGAAAAAGGAAAGATAATTAAATTTCCCAAAAAAAGATATCTTTCATTTTTTACATAAAACAAACATTTTAGGTAAAAATGTGCTTCAAAGTTTCCGGACAAGGCATATCCCAACTAACAAATTCTCTCAAACTCTTGCAAATTGTGAAATTATCTCATAAGACTCTCTTAACACCCTTCGATAGTCTCAGAACATAACTCTTGTAATAAGACTTAAATTTAGTCTCATAGTATCATTATTATGAGATAATAAGTCTACTATAGTTACTAAACCTTTCATTCTCATAATAAGATAGTCTTTATACTCTTATTTTGAGTTCAAGAAAACCTCTATTCTTATTGAGCCTTTTTTATGAAACCTTTATTCTCAAAGGTTTTAACTCTCAACAAAATGTCCTTATGAGTGTTAAAGTGTTATGAAACTTATAAGAAAGTTCTTACAACACTTCAAGTATACACCTTCTTATAACAATGCTCTTATGAGAAGAAAAATGTTAAAACATTTATAAGAAGACTTTGACGCTTATAACGAAAACTAACCATCTTATAACCAGAGTTTTATTCTTATAAAAAAAACTTTATAGTAAACCTCCGAGCGGCCATACTTTCGCTTAATACAGAATTTTATAGTAATACAAAATTCCATAAATAAAGCTAATTTACTCAATTGAATATTAGTCCAGTCAAATTAGTAAATGAAATTGCATTTTAAGACGTACAGAATTTTTTTTTGCATTTGTTCGGGTATATCTGACCATGATAAAACCAAGTTTGTGGGGTCACAGTGGCTTGGGAAAAGTTGATTTGGCTCAAAGTAATGGCCGGTCAAAGTTCAACCATGATCGTGGGGTGAGGGTTGAATGCAGTTTTTTGAAATTAACTCACCAAATGTTAATTTTGTTGGCTTAATGCCCATTAACAAATTTAAAGTCCTAGTAATTACCTTTAGCCTGAGCCCTTAACCGTCGTTATCGCTTATGTAGTTTGCGAGTAATCCCAAGCCAAAGTTCGCATTGGACGTGCCTGAAATAACTGATAATGCCATTTTTTTGAATTTTTCATTAACGGTTGCTCCTATGAAAAAGTAGTAAATGGCAATGAAAATATCTTTCCAACGAGGTATTGGTCGAAGTAGTTTTATGTCCGCGATACAGCAGGTCAAAGGTCAACGGAGAGGTTTACGAATTTTTAGCAATTTAACAACTGAAAATGATAATTATGGGAACTAGTAGCTGAGAATCATCAGTTTTCGCATTCTAAAAATAAAATTTTTGACTAGAAACTATAATTATCAATCAGTAAAACTTTCTGACGAAAGAAAGAATAACAATCGAAGGTTTAAGAGCCAAGATACTTTTCCGAAATAGTATGGGTTGAGTTTAGTTGAGTTGGGTTGAATTTCGTTGAGTTTAGTTGGGTTTGGTTGAGTTTAGATGAGTTCAGTAGAGCTTGGTTGAGTTTAGTTTAGTTGAGTTTAGTTGCTAAGAGGTAGAATAATAGTTAAGTTTGGTTGAGTTGGGTTGAGTTTAGTTGAGTTTAGTTGCTGAAAGTTGGGGTGAGTTTCATGTAATGCTATGGCCATTATTGTTAATAGGTTTTTTTATAAACAAGTCACGTTCATAACATGCTCTTGTTTAGTGTTTTACTAAAAAAAAATTTAAGGTGAGAATGTCAAAACTGATGATTCTCAACTACTATTTCCCATAATTATAATTTTCCAAGGCTGTTAAATAGCTAAAAATTTGTAAACCTCTCGGTTGACCTTTGACCCTCTGCATTGCGGACATACTCGACATGGAGTTTCGACCAATACCTCGATGGAAAGATATTTTCATTGCCCGTATTCCTGCCATTTACTCCTTTTTCATATGAGCAACCGTTAACGAAATATGCCAAAAAATGACGTTATCAGTTATTTCAGGCACGTCCAGTGCGAACTTTGGCGTTGGAGTACTCGCAAACTACATAAGCGATAACGACGGTTAAGAGCTCATTCTAAAGGTAATTACTAGGACTTTAAATTTGGTAATGGGCATTAAGCCAAAAAAATTAACATTTGGCGAGTTAATTGCAAAAAACTGCATTCAACCTTCACCACACGATCATGGTTGAACTTTGACCGGCCATTACTTTGAGCCAAATCAGTTTACAGAGTTCGTTGAGGACTCATTTTTTAGATAATTTTATTCTCCACAACTTTTCCATGGATCATTATCAGTTATCATTGCATTCAAACGAGCTATTTAATATAAACAAGCTCTCCCTCTTTTTCAAGATGGCGGCTTTTCCCAAGCCACTGAGACCACACACACTTGGTTTTATCATTGTCAGATGTACACGAACAAATACCAAAAAAAAAATTCTGTACCCCTTAAAATGCAATTTCATCCTCTTTTTTCGACTAATTTGACTGGACTATATGTGGAAAGTATAAAAAGTTATGTTTTTTCATATCATATACAAGTTTCGAAGAAATTATTGAGCAATAATAAAAATTTTATTTTTTCCACAAGAAATAAAATTTCATAAAATATGTTAAATATTGATTATTTTTAAGGCGCTTTGATTTTTATCTAAGTAAAATGGTTATTATTATCAATAAAATTTCAATCGCATTAAAATTTCAGCTTATATTTTCGCTAAAAATCTAAGAGTCTAAAACAGCTCTTAGATTTTTAGCGCTCCAGCGCATGTGCCTCACGAACGTTTGGTGATGAAGGGATGAGTAGGGATGAAGAGAGGTACCACCCCACTTCTCCCTTTATCCAAAAAGTTCGTGAGGCACATGCGCTGGAGCGCACCGTCTAAACCGGCACTAATTCTAAAGTCTATAGTCAAGTCATACATAATAAATATTGAATTCTAGTCTCATAATTTCATTTGAGAGTTATTTAGAGCAAATAATTCTTATAAGAAATTATTTTTATTCTAAATAACATCGCCGAACTCTTTTCCATATATTGCTCCCTTTCTAACAGTTCTGTTAGGAAAAGTATAGCTCTTATAGCAAGATTATGTAAGTTATTTTGACAGCCTTACGAGAGTACTTTTACTCTCATAAAAATTCAAAAAGTTTTCTTATGAGATTTTCGTACACTTACAAAGAGAGCAAACGTATTTTTGTAAGACAAAAATAACTCTCATAATTGTTTCATTTAATTCTGACAACGCATTCATAAAGCACTTGTAGTGTTCTACAAGTGAAAATTACGAGAATGTCACTCTTACTACGTATACATGATGAGTTGAACCCAGGTTGAACCCGAGTTCAAATGCATGTAGACGCGAGTCGAGTTGAGATAGGGTCGACTGAACTCGACTCAGCTGTGCTGATTGGGTTGAGTTGAAAGTATGCATTTAGACGCGACTTCAGCAGTTGAGTAGTTGAATTTAGTTGACAGCAGCATCTCTGTGTTTTGCTTGTGATTTTTGTCTAATTTTGTCGATTGTCGAAAATTCAACTCAACTTCAACTCAACTATTCAACTCATCATGTATACGTAGTATCTTTTAAAAAAAGTCGAATTTCCTCTCATAAGACTTTAGTAGAGTCTTATGAGACCAAATTTGTTACTTAGGATGCATATTAGGCCAGTCACTTTATACATAAACCTCTAAAAAAATCCAACTGGAAATTCTACAGCGGGATTCTCTTTATTTTGGGGTCACAAATAATTTCCCAAAAGTCCATAAAGCCAACTGACCGGATACTCAAGCTACGGAGGGTCAAAGGTCACGAAAATGAGTTTTTTTTAAATATCTCTTAAATTACCGGTTTTACGTAAATGGCTAAGTAAAATTTGTTCATGAGATCAACCTGCATAAAATTGTCGCGAAATAAGGCCAAAAACAAAATTTGGTCAACAAAATGGGCCACTGGCTAGCCAGCCGCGGCGGCTATTTGAGTAAAAAATTTTTATATAAATAATCGGAAGATGTACGGAAACGTCAAAAACTGCAGCAGCTATGCGGTCATACTGCAAATCAACTTGCAGTGAATTCGGAAACTCAGTCCGAGTCGTGTAAATGCAGCGTCAAAGCATCTTCAAGTTTTATGTGACGTTTCTGGACTCGTGATTGTATACGGAAAGCAGCAGTCAATATTTTAAAAGAAATAATGGAGAGCGCTTTTCAGTCTTAATTATAAATGTACAAATGAAATGAGTAACTCTAATAATTCTAATTTAAAAGAATATGTTAAATCTTAAATAAATGAAACGAAGTTAGAAAAACATTATTATATCCCATAAAGCAACTCCCCATAACACGGGTTTTTTCTCTTTCGGCTAGAAAACTCGAGTTTGTTATAGTCGAGTATTAATTAATAATTTTATTTCTAAATCCGACCAGTCCTTCTTTAGGTTTTTACAACGAAAAAAATTTTAATTATATAAAACTTCAGAATATAACAGAATAAAACCTACTCTGAAAAATCCACCTGAGAATCCATTTTTACAATCAGCAAAAGCAGCGCCAGTTTGTGCACTGCACCATCTGCACAACTTTGCTGCAGGGTTACGTTTATACTGCGTTTCCGAACTCTCAACCTGCTGAGCTGCAGAGCTTTCTGCAACTCGTTGACGTTTCCGGACATCTGATTTGCAGTATTACCGCAGTTTGACGTTTTCGAACTCGCCCGTACTCTCTTCAATAAAACAACATTCATTGGAAAATATTGAACGGTGTAGTTTCAATAACAATTTCAAAAAGAAACCAACAGATGGCCCACCTTTTATATGCATCAAAGAAGGCTTAATCTTCACGGGCTTGTAATAAGATAGAATTACCGCGTCCGGGATCTCATTCATAAAGCTGACACAAGGAAACACAACAAATAGATGCACTCGTATAGACTAGTGGCGTATCCGTTGCCCCGCAGCTTGTCACCCCAATTTCTCGAAAACCATTGGTTCTACATAAATTTTGTATAGGACATTTTTATGCAGATTTATCTCACGAACAAAGTTTACCTAGCCAAAATTTACGTAAAACCGATAATTTCCGAGCTATTTGATAAAAACTCATTTTCGTGACCTTTGACCTTGAAGAATTTTTTATGCCTTGGTGATATTGTTCTCAATTTTTAACATTTCTTTTAAAACACCAAAATAAACCGAATCCAAAAAAAATTAAGGATATATTTTTTTAGATCAGAAGCCATTTATAAGTCTAAAATAAGTGGACTATTTAAGAGATTCTTGGCTCTAATTTCATTTTACCAGAGGTTCATTCCTCATGCAGTAGAACACCATATGACCCTCCGAAAAATGGTAGCGGGAAACAAGAAAAGTGACACTACAAAAATAGAGTGGACACCGGAAGTCATGGCGGCGTTTGAAGCGTGCAAGACGGACTTAGCGGCAGCAAGTGGCTCTACACGTCAATGGGTCCGAGAAGGCTGTTCGATGTCTCATTCACAGTCTCAGGCCACTATAGTATAGTACTTACGACAGGGAGTTGTTGGCCGTCTATCAAGTAATCTGGCAGTTTAGAAATCTGTTGGAAGGAATAACATTCCATATAATGGTATAATGAGCGCACCAAGCGATTTGCACACGTCAATATAGACATTATTGGCCCATTGCCGTCGTCAAAAGGATAACAGTACTGATTGATGTTAATTTAGTGTTAATTGGTGTTAATCGGTATTAAATTTATGTTAATTTAGTGTGAATCGGTGTTCGTTGGTGTTGGTTTGGTGATATTTAGCGTTGGTTTGATATATTTGCCTGAGTTGCATCACCGCTTTACTCGTGGGTCATACCAATGTCGGACATAGCTGAGACAGTGGCCCGTCACTTCCTGGAACATCAAAGTACGGTGCAACTATTTCAGGAACGACAAATTTGGAGAAGCAGTTCGAGTCATCGTTGTTCCAGGAGCTGTCAGCCTGATTAGGGGTCAATCATTTAAGAACCAGCCCCCATCATCCCCAAGCAAATGGTCTGGAAAAGCAGTAGCATCGGACCCTGAAAGCGCCGATAATGTGTCGGAGGGAGAGCAGCACACAGGGAAACCTACTACCACCGCGCTCCACGCATACACCCCGGTCTTCGCCCCGGGAGAGTTACACAAAGGTACACATGTATTCGTGAGGAATGACGCGGTGCAGCCTCCATTTCACGGCTCCTATTGGGTGATTCAACGCAGGAGCAAGTATGTCCACATTCAAACAAAAGGAAATTGGGTCAGGATTTGATTAGACCGACCAGCAATCCCGATATCAGAGAACTCACCGGTCAGGTCAGAATCGAGACACCTAGAGCGGAACCAACGGAAAGATCATCCAGATCAAAAGGAAGTAACAACGCGATATGGAAGGAGGGTACGGTCCACGACGCTGAACGTTCGGTCCCAGTCCGCCAAATTTTGCAAATCCCGCCTAGTCGGGCTAAGTTATGACACTTAAAACCAGGGACACGAGTACGAAGCTATACGCGCACACGCCCTAAGAGATGAAATCTGGTAATTGTTCGCATTCAGTAGTACCTACCATAAGGGTAAGAAAAATGTCTTATGTGTCTTTCGAGAGAGAAACCTGCGTGCTGTTTTAGTTACACCGATGTAATATATTTCCTAAGATGATTAAATAAAACAGGTTGAATTATTACAAATTTAGTAAAGTAAATAAAATAATATTAATAAATTGATAAATAATAACAGGATGAATCTCTCCTAGATTATATAAATCAGATGACGAAAAGCAAGTCGAGAGGTAAAATGAGTGAGACTTTACAAAGTATCCCATACTCAGAATCAAGGATAACAGCTTCGTCTAACTGCGGGTAACTCTAAACCGTGGAAACGCTAGACGACCTAAGGGATAGAATATAGCGGTATCAAAGCCTTAAGCCTCTAAAAGAAGCTATGATAAAAGGTATCTTCTAAAGATGCTATTTCAGAGACTATACTCGCAGTCGCAGAGCAAACCCCAAAAAGAACACATACTCATCCTCTCCTCAAACTAATGAGGCTATCCTCAAAGATATAGGAATACAGGAGGAGCACATAACACGCCATGGGTCAACTTGTTAAACGGGATGGGTAATCATTTCGTGTTGCCACTGATTATTTTTAGCGGCAGAGGCACTGATTTTACCTTAACCTTGTTTGGAAAAATACTCTAAGGATGAACGCATCACACATATAAGGATCAATGCCTCACACATCAGTGACTTCGGCAAAAGTGGATGATCTGGTAGTTTTAAGAAATAAGCCATAAGCTACAACACACCAAAAAGGTAGGGCTACTATAATTTCAAGGATTTTTCACGGTGACGAAAACACGATACAATATCTTCCCAATTCAGCCAAATGAGGTAATGGCTCAACGGGAAGTCAAAGACGACTTGGTTTCCAATGCCAAGATTTCAGCTGCAATGTACAAGCCTCATTATATTCCTACAAGTTTCACAGCGTTTTAGTGGAAGACTGTTGTACTTCAATTCTGCACGAATATGAAAATGTTTCAAAATATTGGTCATTAGAAATAAAGTTATAACAACAAAATTATGTTTGCTTCTTTGGTACTGAAAACAAGCATGAAAACAATAGTTCGAACAACTCCCACGCTTTGAATTTAATTTCTAAGAACATCCTCAAATAAATGCAATTTGTTTAAAAACTCAATACCGCGTACCATTGTCAGTTGCTTTTGTTTTTTAGTTTCAAATTCGTTTGGTATTAATTGGTATAAATTTATGTTAATTGGTGTTGTTTTGGTCCTATTTAATATTAGTTTGATATATTTGGGGCAAATGTGTGTTAATTTGATGTTAATTGATATTAGTATGGTGGTATTTAGTGTTCACTTGATATTTTTGGACCAAATAGGTTTTAATTTGTGCTAATTGGTGTTAATTTAATGCTAATTGGTATTAGTTTGGTGTTAATTGGTGTTGGTTTGGCGATATTGCATGTTAATTTAGTATTATTGGAGCAAACTGGTGTTAATTTCTGTTAATTTGGTGTTAATTGGTGTTAATTTGACGGTAATTGGCGTTAATTGGTGTTGGTTGGTGCTTTTTGGGGATTACTTGATATTTTTAGAGCAAATCGGTGTTAATATGTGTTAATTTGGTGTCAATTGGTGTTAATTTGATGCTAATTGGTGTTAACTTGGAGTTAGCTTGTGTTAGTTTTGGGACATTTAGTGTTGATTTGACATTGTTGGAGCAAACTGGAGTTGATTTGGAGTTAACTGGTGTTAACTTGATACTAATTGCTGTTAATTGTTGTTAGTTTGGCGATATTTAGTGTTGGTTTGATATGTTTGGAGCAAGTTCGTGTTAATTGGTGTGATTTGGTGGTAATTTGGTGTTAATTTGTGTTATTTGGTGTTAATTGTTGTTAGTAATGCTCTATACGTAAATAACTAGTGCAAAATTGAACAAATCGTCTAACAGACCCGTATAAGTAACATCTAAAGCCGTGTTTTTTTAATGAACTATATAGGTCTTCGATCCAGTTCATTAAAAAAACGACAAGGGAAATTTCACTAAGCGCCATCTTCAGCTCTTTAAATATATTAAAATTAATCCGAAGTTGCGTGTCAGTAACCAACTGTTACACGAATTCCCCTCTAGAAAATAATGAATAAGTTTCTAAAAAATAAATTATTTGTTTCCTCATGCCTTCAAATTTGCTCTCGTCACTTCTATGTTGTTTTTATTTTAAATGACGTTTTTCCGACAGCCGGTAAGTATGCTACATTCCGAAAAGAAAGAGAAATTTTGAAATGTCCCAAGACCTGGATAAAAACCTGGATAAAACCTGGGTTTTCAGATTTGTATGGGGAAGAACTATATAGTTCATTAAAAAAACACGGCTTAAATAGTACTCGGATGATTATAGGCATTGCAAGGAGTTTTTAAAGATGTTATAATTTTACTGTATCGCGCTATTTATATAGCATTGATAGTTCAGCTCTGATCTCAAAGTTATTTCAAGATTACATGCGAAGGTAGTCTGTATTGTCCTTAAAAAATCGCCCAAGCTCCAACGACTGTGAAACGATCTAGTGAGATGATCTAACATTCAACAAGAAATGTTCGACTGAAAAATCCTTTAGAGTTTTGTTCGAACAATATGTGGCGAAGAATGATTTCGGATATGCAATAACGATTTAGGAAGCTCTTTGCAGTATGATTTATGATATGTTACAGCCAGGTAGACCAATTCAACGCCGCGTCTTTTTTATGCAAACTAAAAGCTTCTTAATACAATATCAGATACGTACAAATGCCTTCTTGGCAATGTTCCATTACAAATCCTTTCCAACAAAAAACAATGTCCTTATATATTTTTTCTTAATTTTTTCCCAACCCAACGTGCCATCATTATCATCATCATCATCATCGCACCCACATGATTGTTAGCTTACTGTACTAATGACCAGTACGTGAATAGTTTAACCCAAGGCAGGGTTTTAGTTAATCCCATGCACCTTATCAAATTTAATTAACTAGATTTAATCAATCCACAACGGATAAGCAACATCGGATAGAGCATTAAAGCATCTACGAAAAAGGATTTTATCTTTTGACTTCCTCACATTTACCGGCGTCGAACGTCGACTCGCAGCTTCGTTTGGTCCTAGCGATGGTAGGTGATTGCTGTAGTAGTAGTAGTAGAGATAGAAGCTTGCTTGTAAAAAGTGTGTAATTAACTGAACGTAACCCAAGAAGACGAGAACGATCCTAAAAGGAGTTCATGACATGAATACACATCGGTTATAATACGTTTAAACATTTGCAATTTTACTTTGGTCGATGCCAACTACGAAGGAACGACAATAAGGATTTTCAAGAGAACGATGATTCTATGTGGTAGCTAGAAGGATCCGTTCTGTCCATTAAAAGTCTCCATGCACATTAGAACCAATTAAATACGTTCCGAAGGTGCTTATAGAAAATACCCCAGCCACACGAGAACGTCCTTATCCCTTTCGTTAGCGCTTTATGATAGCTATACGAAATTCCATGCCAGTCACACTTGCTATCTCAATTAATAATTCAGTCCCAAGCCTTGGATAGCAACAGAATCAATATGGTGTATAAGTGGAGGGTCCTTCGACTGTTAATTATTATTGGCCGACCCTCAATTTACAGGATCCTTGATGGTGGTGCCTTGACTATTATTCAGCGTTGACGTAACAATTTTCGCCTCGAAGTCAATTGAATTAACGTGCGCCAGGTTGGAATCTCCTTCTACCACTTAGTAGCTCTTCTCCTGCTACACCACTAAATCTTCCTATGGATTTCGTAATATTGCTTTGTGTAGGAATTTTGCTGTTGGAGAAATTAATTGGTGATTAGCTGCTGTTTGATTTGAGAGATTGATTTACTTTTTGGGTGAATAACGGAGAGGGAGTGCTTTTTATGGCTGGGCGAGATGCTTTCGCAAATGAAATGAAATGAAATGATATTTTTATTTATTTTGTTATGATTCGGAAATTGATTTATTTATGCTGGGTAAATTATTTTCTTTCAGTAAATGATTCACGTGAGCAATTTTTGGGCATAGCTACTGAAGGGGTTTACATGGAGCACGTTTTTTGAGTATACTATATTTCATAACACTGAGTCACTCTTACATTCGTTAATTTGACAAACCTTTGAACAAGCAGTACTCTTTAAGATTCAAGAAGACTAAAGTCCAAGACCCTAAATAAAGCCCGCATTGATGCTCGATTTATAGTATGTATATCAAGATTTTATATAATCATCTGTCGTACAACAAGCAACAGTTCTTGGTTCTTTACTGTTTTTTCGGTGGTATTATAAAAAAAACGTTCTTTCGCCACACAATCAGGAGTTAGACCCTGTTTAAAGTAATAGGATGCCTCGTTATGACACACCGCAAAGGCAGCAATCTCCGTTTAGTCTTCACATACTTTATTTTATTATGGGTCTCCATTTATGTCGTACTTTTGGTTTCTGAAAATTCAGTTTTAACCGGAAGCCTTCTTATTATATTAAGGTGTCGGTTTACCATTGCAGAGATTGAGATTTGATTCCTCAGGATTGGTCCTTTATATATTCCCTAGTCACCCACCTCAGTTCATCCGTAAGCATAATAAGCAGGGAAAGTCCTCCTGTTCGACTGAAATGATCTTCACAATGTGATCCTTGAGGTGCGTGTACACTTGCAAGAAATATTGCGCAAGTTTATTTCGGCAATTGAAATTGCAAGTGTAAACATACTTGCAAGCTGCTTGCGCAAACTCCTGCAATATTGCACAAAGTTCTTGCGAAAGAATTTTGTTGTCAGTGTGGACAAGAGAATTCCGACTTACGCAATATTATTGCAGGCTTTCAATCAGTTTGAAAACTATTTCGGTCTTGCGCAAGATGGAAGGAAAAAAGCAATTTTGCTTGGAGGCGTAGCACATAGCTCAAAGAGTGGTACGAGTAACCTATGATTTCATATTTTAATTTTTATATTTTTAAAATAAAACAAGTTAAGATTTATAAATACTGCCGTTATTATTATGTACCTGTATCAAGAAACCTGAGAGTCAATAGTGTCTTTCACTTGTTGAAATAGCTGCTCTCCTTTTCGTGACCTTTTTCGCGATTAAAGGTGATACACAATTTAATAGATAATCGAAATTCTCTTTAGACACCCTTATAACAATTTTAAAGAATTAGGATCTTCACCTTTTAAGTCTTTGAATAAATGTTGGTGGAATCCTAAATCTTGCCGGGCGCTAATCCAGTTTCTGACCCATTCTTTTCGCTTGCGTGATTTAATTTTAATTTTTTTCTTTAATAATGTAACCACAACTATAGCAGCAACACACCTTATTTGTTGGCAAGACATTTTTAACATGTACCCCGTCAGGTTCAACCCAGTCATAAACGGGGGTCGAGTTAAAACTCGGGCCAGTCAACTCAACTCAACTCTCCTAGTTGGGTCGAGTTGAAATTTCGCCTCTTATACGCGGGTTGAGCTGTAATTGGGTTGAAGTGACATTTGTTTTGTTTGTTTATCTTACGTGAGGTCTGCCTTCGGCGTTAGTTTTGTGTACGGTGTTTTTGTAGTGCGTTTATATTTTTATATTAACTAAATAATAACAGTGGAAATTTAATTTTGACAATGGCTAAGAGAAATGTTTGGGAGAATCAGGAAACAAAAACTTAGCTTGAAATCATGCAGGAACAAAATTCCCTCCAGCATTTTGTTGGAAACTCTAGATATAGGAAATCAGAAATATTTAAAAATATAGAAAAAGAATTAACAAAAAGAGGCTATCGTATCTATAAATGAGAGTTTCACACAAAAATTTGAGGTTATGTTTTGATGTCAGTTCAACTCTATTTCAACCCAAAGTGAACTCAACTCGACATCATATACGGTGATCGAAATTTCAACTCAATCTCCACTCAAATTTTCAACATAATCATAAATGTAATGAAGTGACTAAATGAAATTTCGAAAGATTACTTGTATACGTGTGAACGGTGCTGCAAGAAATTACGGCAAGTAATGTTGCACTAGATTTGAAAACCTTTTGCAGCAAACTTTCTTGCGCAACTTTTATTGTAGTGTAAAAACAGATGCAACTACTTTCAAGAATATTTACGCAATATTTCTTGTAAGTGTACACGCACCTTTAAGTTGAATAGTGCAGTGCAGCGAACGTACAAAGAAATGGCGTTGGAAACCTCACGCGATGTCGAGGAAGGCGTTGACAATGTAGCATGGCTTAGACTACACTTGACAGCTCGCAAATTAACTGTCAATAACCAAGAGGGTTCTGTAGAACGGACTATAGTAGCAGAATGGTCCCCAAGATGGCGTCATACATACTACTTACTACGTCTTTTTATCATTGGGCCTATTCGCTTCTCGTTGACTGCAGCAACGGAGGTTTTATTAAACTTGCTATAGAACCATATTGAGTAGAGAGATTCGCTATAATCTATGATCAGGGTACACTCTTATGCTACATGGACAGAGGCAGATGTGAGTGCCTGAGTTATGGATCAAAGCCCATATTAGTTGGGACTGTCGAAGCGCCCCTGATGAAATGGACCGGCCATTAGCATTTCGTAGGCAAATGAAAGACGCCTTGACCAAACAAGGAACTGTATTCATCCATCCAGAACCGCCCATTGGAGCACACACCAGTTTGCTGAAGAGGCGCTATACCATCCGACTCTGATTAAATACACCGAACGCGATTCGTTTTGGCCATAGTCTGCCATTCACATTGTCTGTCACTTATCCCTTGATAAAAAGAAGCAGGGTATCGTTATTTTGCCCTTACTCGAATAGAGAAGTTCAAGCCACACATCTCTATCTAGACTGCTAATTGGCTGGTTATTTCTATTTTTCATCTGCATGAGCTTACCTGGGGGCCGGAGCCAAGTATGCTATGGATAAGTCAAGGCCCTCCTCGCCTTCGATCCGACCTCCAATCTTACTACAGTTAAATCCGTCAAATTGAGGTTGGCGTTTTAATAGTAAGCTTTAATCTGCATTTTAACCAGAGACTCAGATTACAGACCTAGGTTTTCCTCGGGATTCCACCGGTGCGCATATCTCAAGGTTTATACGTCCTTCCAAAATCGTTTTGAACTGCATCTAGTTATGCGCTGGGTGCTTACGTTTGATGTTCCAATCCGTATTCTTTTGAAAAAGTCTTTAATCACGTCCAATACCGCTTAAATTACAACGGCGAGGCGATAAGAAACAGCAAATCCAACGCCGACTTATTATCTGTTCGCCTCGAATTCTTCTCTGCATGTCACTAGTATGCCACCCTCTGCCACCAAGTGTTCGTCTCACTTAATGAACAGAGTTTGCTTTAGGACTCGCACTGGGTGTATATGTGCCTCAAAGAGTTTGATGTTAATTCACTGGTCCCGACAATATTCAAGCAATCTTCCTGAAGACATGTACCTCACGTTTAGCTAAAACTCCGCGAAAACGGTTTCCCTATCTCCGAAGTTTATCCAGAGTTTTGGAAACTTTCTCATGATCAACTCAACCCATACCTCCAACTACCAACCAATAGCATTTACCCCTACTCTCTTCAAAAACCAAAGACGATTACTAACGGAAGGTACCTCGAGGCTAACCAAATCCTAGATGACGAACGGTACTGCCTCAGACCAAAAAGATCCGCCGGTGACAGAACGCCTCAACCAAAGTATGCACCGATTTGGTAAGTCCGGTTGGGTTGCTCTCCATCTTGCTCATCTTTCCAATCATGTCGGTGGATGGTGTAGAACTAATGATTGACCCATCCCTTAATACCTTAGCATGACATTGGAACATCTCCTGTTAGATCCTTCCGAAGAAATACCCCAGGGCAAAGCAAACTGGGTTGGTAAAATTGGGATGTTCTTAAAGATCTATTAAGGGTTCGTCTGTAGTGACTCTTCTGGAGCTTTAACAGCGTTGACAATCGGGTGTCTTCTTCATCTTCTTAAATGGCGCTACATTAGGGCTCGAGCCTCTTAAAATCGTTTCTTCCAGCGGTCTCTACGTCTTGCTAGTTCCCTACAGTTTGTTTTATGAGTTTTCGTGTATCTTCTAACACGTCACGTGCTTGGTAATATCCTACTTTATCTTCCATGTGTGGTTCCAATCAACTTAAAAAATATGTGAAAGAATTTTGTAAGCTGTATTCATCAAAGTAATTACTTTGTAGTTTTTTGAGTTCATCAATTCACATTTTTTGTGTACTGTGACAATTGAAAGTAGAATCTATTCTCCGGCATCTTTCAGCTTTTCCATAATTTCTAAATTAGACTATGTAAGAGACCATTTTTTTTAAGATTTCTGTGTGTATACCATCTGGACCTGAATCAAATTGGTGTTAATTTGGTCATAATTGGTGTACATTTGACCATAATTGGTGTTAATTTATAATTAATTTGATGTTAATCGGTGTTAGTGTGATGTTAATTGGTGATAATTTGGTGTTAATTGGTGTTTATCGGTGTTAATATATATATAAATTGGTGTTATTTTGGTGTTAATTTATATAAATTGGTATTATTTAGGTGTTAATCGGTATTATTTGATGTTAATGTATGTAAAAGTAATGTTAATTGGTGTTAATTTAGTTATTAATTTGATGTTAATTAATATAAAATTGGTGTTAATTGGTGTTGATCAGTGTTATTAATGTTCTATAATTAAATAAATTGTACAAAACAAAACTAACCAGGCGATTGTCTTGTCTAGATCCGAGATGAAACCAGCAATATTCGTCAGAAAAAAGACCTTCGGAAATCTTATGATTTTTGAGTTTCACTACGGCAATTTTTTCTGCTTCTCCCGGTGTTAGTTTTATGTCTCTAAAGTATTTCTCATACACCTCGAGTATATCATCGATACTACTAGCTGCAAGACTATCGTCTCTTCTCACCATGGTGCAGGTGGCTTGTAACCTTTCCTAATCATGTTTACTTCTTTGTAGAGACTCCTAGCATCTTTAGTACTGTAGCATTGCTTAATTGCACTTATTCTATTTTTGAAGTAGTCCCGTTTTTTCTTCCAAATTCCAAATTGGTGGAAGTTTGGGGTTAATTTGTGTTAATTTTATGTTAATTGGTGTTAATTTGGTGTTAATTGAGGTCGATTTGATATTAATTGGTGTTCTGATTCTATTTTTGCAATAGTGCCTTTTTTTCTTCCTTAATAACATTTTCGTGTCCCTTCGTGCTTCTCCATATTTTTTGTGCTTTCCTCTTGTCAATCTTTATAAGAACACCTGTCTTGCCTGGTTTTTAATTTCAGTGCTTTTCTTACACTAATAATCAAACAATTACCTCCTGCTTTCGTTGTTTTGTGTACCTAAAACATTCCCAACAACTAATTAGTGATCGGTGTCCAATCTTTCGCTCATCGGTTATTCCTTACATCTAGTATATTACTACCATGTCTTTATGATTCCTTACCCACGCGTTAAAGCGGTCTAATAGAATGTTCATGAATTTATCTTAAGTCACTCTGAGTATTTCATAAAAGTCATCCTTTTCGTGTTCTAGTAGGCAGAAAACTACACCCTGTGCCGGCTTTAGGTATTTTGGCGCCCCGGCGAGATATTTTTATGCGCCCTTCATTTTTTAAAGATATTTCTTTTAGATAGATAACATACTTATGTTATTATGCACTAAACAAAAGTTGACGCACGTACAAGCGTCTAATGCACAGAGCATTGCAATAGTTGACTTTTTCAAAGCACCAGCAAAGGATTTGTTTTAGTACAATGGCCCCCCCATTCTACTTGTGAGATTGAGTGAGTGAATACCCTCAATAGTTTTCTTTTTTCTTTAAACCCAAAAGAAGGAAAGAGAGAACAATAGAGGCTCCTACACCTCTTTCACTCGAAATCACAAGCAGGATAGGGCTCTTGAACTACCTGGGAAACTCGTGTGGCTCCGTAGAGCTGCTATTGTCCAGCACTGGTTTATTGGTTGAAACTGGAGACAATGAATGCAAAAGTATAATAAAGCGCCCTTGTCAGCTGCCTTTTACGTTTTTTCGTACATCCCGCATTGCGTCTTATATTGTGGAGGCGTTATAATTTAATAAATAAATAAATGGATACATAATTGGATCTCGGCGGTTGTGGCGGCGCCCTATTGGACCTATGGCAATAAATTATCACCGATAAACACCAATTAACACCAAATTATCACCAATTAACATCAAATTAACACCGATTAACATCAAATTAACTACAAATTAACACCAATTATGGTCAAATTAACACCAATTATGACCAAATTAACACCAATTATGATTAATTAACGCCAATTTGTTCAGGTCCAGACCGTTTACCCGTGTTACATGGCTGACTGGTAGTAAAAGGGTGACACCTAAGCTCAGACTCTTTAAAAAACTGCCTACACCAAAGTTCCTTCTGAATCCATTATTGCTATATAATATGGTGGCGTCTCTTTATTCTAGAGGACGCCTTTACCAGTCCATCTCACTTCTGACAATCGTATGTCACTACTCTTCTATCTTTCATCTAAAACCTTCCTTCTTTAAAACTGGTATGTTGTAATTTTAAAAGAAAATTGGGATGCTAGGAAGACTTCTTAACATCCTTAAAAGAACCGACAACAATTTCAAAAGCATTATTTTCCACCTATCTACATTTTCCAACTCAGACACTGCTTGGCGCAGTCTTTACAAAACCAACCTCCATTACTACAATTGTTAAAAGGACATTCACCGCACAACCACCACACTGCTCCAACCTCAAAATAGTTTTAACACTAAGTGCCTTTCCCCGCCGCCCACCGAAAGGAAAAAATAAATAATTGCAAATTATGCTCTCCTTTATGCGCTGTAATTAGCAATTAGCGTTACGAGACTACCAATTGTGATATACAGAAACGTGATAACGATTGCACATTAAGCATCTAATCGTATCTTGTTTTATATTCTATATAAAGTTGTGTGTGTGTGTTTTTGTTTTTTATGTTGTAAAACATAATTACATTGCCATCACTCTCGACCCGCTTTTACTTATGTATAGCTTGTTTGTCTCCGGCAGTTTTGTGTATAGTTAGTTCTTCCTGGCCACGGAAACTAACTAAAAAATAAAAGGATATACACCAAGCCCGAGAGTGCCACCATTGCAGAAGTGTACAATTACAGAAATTTCAATTTGAATAGAAGTAGTAGAACCATCCCTCACCACCGCTCCCTTTCCTGCCGTTACACTACTCTTCATCCGCATTTACTTCATTCCTCTGTATAGTACAGCTTTCGGCCCCTGTAGCCCCCGACCATTCAAGCCCATTCAAACAGTGCAGCTTGTATCTCTCTCATTAATGTTAATTTCCATTCATTATCCTTGTGTGCCAGGATATGCGTGTGAGAAATGGTAGAATTTGCGTTGAATTTTCGTATAAGGTATTTTGTTGAATGCTATAGGGATTTTGGTAGCTCCGTGCATGTACGTACAAATTTATAGAAGTAGTTACATTCATCAGATGAACACAATTGTCATCACCGTCAAGCTGTACATGACCGACAACAGACACTTGACAAGCTGAAAATTGTAGCTAGAAGGAGTCATGTTTTTGTGCAATTTTAGGTGTATATAGAGAGGATGCATGAGGTCTTGCAATTGCACTTTCTGAAAGGATTTCATCCTGTCTATTTTGAAGAGTTTTGATGCAATGAAAATTCATAGTCTATATAGAATGATAGATAGAGAGAGAAGAGTGGTTTCGTCGGGCCATGTGTAGACGATATTAGTGCTCATCCATTGAGAATGACGAGCAACGACAAACTTGGTAAACAATTTTCTTCTCTTAAACTGTATTCGTTACATCCAAGTCGTTCATAGAATATTCTGAAGCTGGAGCTAGTGCGGCAAGATTAAAAAGGGTGAAAAGGGGTGGTTTGTGGGGACGAAGAAAATAAGTTTTTGCATATAAGAAACTATCCGTTTTCCAGAGAGATATATTCTAATTAACTAAAACCGAGTATTGTATGAGAACTTCTTAAGTCCTGTTAAGTCCTTGCTGTACCTAACCATCCAAGAAGTATAGTGCCGGCTCCATGAAAGCCGACACGAACTGCTGTATACGGGAATGAAGGAGGTATGGTAGCAAGCAAATATGTTCCTTGTGTTAACGACATCGTCAAAGGGCTTATCCAACCCAGCCCCTTATATTACAAGGCAAAGTGTTAATCTTGTTAACGTTCAGGATCTACGCTCTAATGTGTTTAGGTGAAATTGCATTCTCTATACACTATACTATACTATTTAAGGGGCTATACAAGGCACGCATACAACAAGCACACAGTTCTCACTCTGTGTGTATATATATGGTTTAGTGATGTTACACATTAGTAGAAACAAGGATATAGATGATGGTTGCCCCAGAGATTTATGAGGATTACATGCTTCAACTGGAAACTGATTTATAGACTGTGTGGTTACCTTATACAATTGAAACAGAGAGCGCCAAAATTGTGTATGAAGAAGAAGAAGAAGGTATATATGTGTGACTACCAACAATATATGTATAATATATATATGAGATCCTTTCATCCTTAAGAATGATTCATCCATAAGGAGGCAGCATATATAACCAGGAAAACTACTACAACTGACTTTTCTCTCCCTTTTTACTTTACTAAGTTTTTTACTGGAATGATTAAAGGGGTACGAAAAAAATTGTTGGGGTTTATTTTTTTTGTGGTAAGGTTGTTTCAGGAACATAAGGGAGGGGGGAAACAAATGTTAATCAAGATTGAAGGAGACAGATTTTATGTAGTGTAAGTTGATGACGTTGGTGGGCTGAAATAATAAAATGCCCGTCATTTGTTATTGGTTGGTAATGAAATACTAGAAATGATCCTGGAATAAATTTATTTTGCTTATAGCTGTTAACCTTTTCATTACGTACGGTTTTGTTTCTTTGTTTTGTTCAAAATTTATTGCGACCTTCGTTTCGTGTGGGCAGTCAATAACACGAAAGTTATGAATTTACATGTACTTGTTCTGTGATAAATAACAATAACAAATTAGATTTCGTTGCCTATTTTATGTGAAAGTCTAACTTTAGCTGTCAGACTACCAGTCCGTGTCAGGTCGTTCACGTCATGGTGCAATGTCTAGTAGAATCTTAGCTCAAAAGATAGATGGATAGATGGAATGGGTCAAGGGTAGTCTGCTGGTGGAGGATGCATAAGTAGGAGGTGATGAACTCTGTATTTAAGCTATTGGATCTTGTATGAATTCGGGAATACTGACTGCCGGAATATTGTTCCACATTTGAGTTGGTCGAGATAAAAACGAAATTCCTAGATCGAAGTGTGGGCGAAAATAAGGACTGTAGACTGTGTGAGTCAGCCGATTTAATTAGTCTTATGTAGCGGGAAAAACAAAGCCGTGGAGGGAGTAGGTTATTTTTTTCAGTGGAATTGTGGTGGTAAAAGCAGTGAGCGCGATTTTGCATCTTGTCTAGCCACGCCATAGAACCGCGTGGCCTCGACCCAAATAATCCAGTTTAATTAAGTTGGGGACTAAAGGAGGAAGTTGCATCTTTTAAGAAATCCCAGGTACTGAGATGCTTTTTTAGCAATTAGAATATGTGATTCTTAATTTAGCGCAAATCATCGGTTAATACTTTGAGTACGATGGTAAGTAAGTAGGTAGGAGTGGCAGTCTCGTTGGAAGGTTGGACACAATTGGTCTTAGCGCTCCGTTTTGTAGCCACACTCATGAAAAACTTTTGCGTGAGAAGAAGAAGTAAAGTAGGAGAGATCTTAGATCCGTCCCATCTTATTTAGGTACCGGATCAAATCTCTTATTTTTGTAGCTTCGGAAACTCCGCCAAAAGAGGTTGCCAAATGCACAGTGTCTGATATTGGTCCGCAGATAAAGTTTTCCTTTGTCTCACTAGCATGTTCCTCTCCGCAGCTACGGCAGTGGCTGTTATAAGGAATTTTAATCTAGCTTCATCATGCCCAATTGGTGTAATTATCGACACGATTCTGGGGACATCCTTGTGTGGCGTCTCAAAGAGCTCTCACGATCTCTAGTTGTCATAACAAGGCCAAGTTTTCCTAGCCTTGATACATGATGATACGCTCCTTCATCTGGAGGCAGCTACTGAGATAAAGTACATGAAGATGGTTCTTTTCAACACGCACGGGAGCTTCTATACATTCTCCACCGGTGTGCTTGCAAAAGTTGTCCTTTGTCTGGCCAATTAACCTGGCTTATCGTTGGCTTCGATGTTCGGGTGTAACCAAGGCAGAGAGCTTCTTCTGGAAGTTTTTAACCAACTTGGACGGACCGAGCCTAATAACTCAATGGCTGCTTGGGTACGTGATAACAAGATTACCCTGGCTTTCGCCCTTGGATATCACTGTATTTATACAAGCTTGAAAGAATACTTAAGGCTCTACCTGGAAAACGCTGACGAAGTTGGAAATTAAGCGTTGCGGAAGCACCCAACTCTGATTTGGATCCGTTTATGTACAGGACAACGTTCTTGTCTGTTTGAAAATCTTGCCATTCGTTTCCCTTGGAGATCTTGATATTGAAGTCTCTGCCGAAATTTAATTTTGCTACTATATAATCGATAGGCTGCCTGCGCTGTACGTTATTCCGAGGCATAACATTCTTTGGATTTTACCCAGTCTGGATCTGTTATATTCTTTGGCAAGAGCGGGCTACCATATGGCGTAACCATAACTCAGCACTGGTATAATCACTGCCATGTACAGACAACGCAGCATGTGCAACTTCAAACCTCGCCTCTTGCCGAAAGTTTGCTCACAGCTCTGGGGAACACCTGCAGAGTTGTTGTGGGATTTAGATTCAGCTACTTTTATTGAACGGCCAGAAAGAAAACTCTCAATCCAGTTCTTTAGCATTAAGTCAATACCAATATCTTAGTCATTATAGTGGGATGATTTCACTTCTTAATTTATTGTCGAATGATGATTTGACTTTGCTGATGGCGGATTTACAAGAGTTTCTCAACGTGATGTACTCACGTCGAGATGATTAACTCGGAGAATATCTTTACTCTCTATAGCCGTTTTTTGCATTAATCGCGTTCATACCCTCCTGAATAAATCCTCCATGCAACCTAGACTTTGTGATTTTTGAAGAATGATAAATGAACGAATGCATTCCGGCCAATATAATTTTGGTAATACAGAGAGCAGCATCTCCTGTTGTAATCTTCCAAAATTCTTTCACTTTAATCAAAAGTTTCCAAATGCGCAATTTTTGATCCAAATCCAAAGAAAATGTTGTTCAATATTCTCTCAGTTCCCCATGTTTATGCACTAAATGGACTGGATTCAGTGAGGATTGAACAAATACTGGCGATGTTCTTCCTCGGCATCATTAGGAGGTTTCGTGATTTCCGGTTGGTGTAGTCAATCATGTCAAATTTGTCTAGTCTTACTGCATGATGTTAAGCTCCTCCAGCTGGAGCGTGCTATTAAAAGGAATTCTTTGTTACACACAGGGCTTCTGTACCTTCTCCACTTATGCGTCTATGGGTGGTGTGAATAAAAACTGAGTGCGAGTGTTCACTCCATTTTTTTCGAGTGAACACTTAGTTTGGCGTGAATAAAAATAGCCTTCGTTAGGTTTCGTTAAGTACTTCACTCCGTCATTTCTCCATATAGAGTGAACACTTCATTTTGATGTGAATAAAACAAAGTTTTAAAGTTTGCCTGTGATCGAACACTTGTAAAATTTGAGGCTGGTTGCGAGGACCTTTTTCATTCATGTTAATAAAATAAATTAAAAAACACTTTTAAAATAAATAACTTTTATAAATAAAATGCACTAAAAAGTAAAAAATTATTTTTTCTTTGGCAGTGATAGATATACAAAAGAAAAGTTTTATTGCAAAATAAGAAATGCTAGAACTCAGGCTTATCTTAAAGTTTAATGTGTATTAACAATTTTAAAATTATACTCTCGTTTGACTTTAAATGTTTGAACTCTTATCAATGAATTGTGTAAATTTACAGCATTTCAAGTGCATTAACAAAAGTTTGGGCATGAGTTGCAGTTAAACAATTGTGATTACAGTTATGGATGTCCAAACTTTTATTAGTGCATTTGAAATGCTGTAAATTTATACAATTCATTGATAAGAGTTCAAATATTTAAAGTCAAACGAGAGTATAATTTTAAAATTGTCCTATCACTGCCAAGAAAAAAATATTTTTTACTTTTTAATGCATTTTATTTATAAAAGTTATTTATTTAAAAAGTTTTTTTAATTTATTTTATTTTTTACTTTTTATTCACAACTGTAAATAACTAAGAAATTTTTAAATTGATCCATTTTAAAAAGCAGCAGGTAAGTTTCTCATGCGCTCCATTTCCTCAAAAGCATCAGTATTGCATGGTTTTTAGCCTGTTAATTGTACTGGATTTATACATATTTTTAATTTTCAATCCGTCTAAAGATCTTAGTCTACTCAGCATTACATAAATGCTTGACCTCAAAACAAAACCACCTTTTGGCTAAACTAAAACCCTCAAAAGGCAAATTTTTTCCACAGAACCACCTTTTGCCCTAACTAAATCCCCAAAAGCAGATTCGGCAGCAAAACTACCCTTTGCCCAAACTAAATCCCGCAAAGGCAAATTTTTCCCATAGAACCTCATTTAGTCCTAAATAAATTTTCCCCAAGTAAAACTCCATATAAATCCATCCATGTTCACTAGCCTGCTAATTTCACAAAAATGACGTTTCCCTTTAATCCCAAAATTTCCCATGAGTGAACTAAAATTTCCCATGAGCGAATAGTATTTGAATGAGAGACTTTTTATTCACACCAAATCGAGTGTTAACTTTTAACGAATCACTCCACTCAGGAGTGTTCCCTTTAAGTGTACACTTAGTTTTTATTCACTTCACCCTATATGTCCTCTCCTCAGTGAATGTTATACCAAGGATATTGAGAGATGAGTCAGCTTTTGGTTAAAAAGTTTTCACTGAAATGAAAGAGTATCGGTGAAAGTTTTATTAGAAACAAGAAAGTACCTAGGTTTGGAATTGAATTGAATTCGGCAAGGCTCTTGCGATGTCAATCTAGAATGAGTTAGATGTTTCTGTTGATAAAATTGGTCATGAGCTCTCGAACTGAAAGACAAGCGAAGCTGTGGAGTGGGAGACCAAAAAGAAGAGACTCCGAGTTTAGCTAACATAGAGGCAGTCAATTTTACCATTGATAGGAATACATGCTTTCTGCAGGCCGAACTTTTTTTTACTTCATATCAGGTCAGACATTTGTACGTACAGTGGCGTACCTATGGCGGGGCGGTGGGGGCGGCATTTTTTATATTTAGTTTTAGTTGTAAAAAACAACTTGTTCACTTCATAAGTTTACTATTCGATTTGTACGAATTATGAATTACTATATGATTTCGAAAATTTTTCCTCATCGTCAAATCAAAATGTAGGATTGAAAATATTCTCTACAAAAATTTTTCTCGGATAGACATCAATGGTGTCGATGTCGAGTAGAAGTTCTATCGCAGGGTTTCAAAATTTGCGACTCCGACTCCAATTTGTTTAAATTGTAAATCAGACTCCGACTCCTATATGTATAATGGAAAATATTTAAATTTGTAACAAAGAGCAACAAATAATTAATTTTATTGAGTAGCGTATTCTTTGACCACGTTCATCTTTCTTTAATCCAGGAATTCCCGTAATTTTTCAAAATAAATTTTATAGTTTACCAGCATTAAGGCCAAACCACAATGAGTTACGCACATTGGCTGAATCCACACTAGTATTCCTTCAGCAGCAGCAGAACCGGTTTTTTACGAGAAAGGTATAGAAGGGACAAGAGGGTAGTGTAGTGACATGTTCGCCACAAAATTTCGGCGTGTAAACTTAACGCATACACAATGTGCTTCTGCTTACTCTCTGACCGTGCGCAACAAAAATATCGGCACACACACAGATATCTTCGTCCAGAGACAAGAAAGTTACTTGTGATGAAAGAATACCAGTGTAGACCAAGATTAACCCTTTCAAAGTTATTCAAGGTCAATGAATTGTTGAGTGAGTTTTTGCCCGAAACGTGATTTTTGGAATCTTTGACCTTGAATAACTTTGAAAGGGTTAAGTTTACGAAAAAATGACCAGAGGGCTTTTTTATAGGCAATAACTATTCGTATTGACTGAACAAAAAAAAATTTCGAAAAAAGCAGTTTTTGAGTGATTTTTTGGTCAAAAAGTGATTTATGATAACGTTGGCCTTGAATAACTTTAAAAGGGTTAATCGGGTCAACATTTTTGTAAGAACTAAAGTTGTAGAGAATTTCACTGTCACCATTTTGGATCCTCTCATGGGGTTGTACGACCTATAGGAACTGAGATACAAGGAAAACGCGGGAAAAACGCGATATCTCCTGGGGCCATGTTTTGTATGTGATTCCGCAATTATTGTTTTCTTAAAAATTCCCAAGGAAGCTGTGGACCAATTTTTAGCCATTTTGGAATTTTGTCTCCTTTCGTGCATTTTTTTGCTAATTTCTCTTGGCTACAACTTACGCGGCCTACTTTATTACTGCCTAATTTAAATATAGCAACCAATGGTAAAAAAGTTCCCCACCTGTAGTTTGTCTCAATCAAAATTATTTATTTATCGTCGTTGCGACCTTAAGATCTCCTATGTGCAAAATGTAAAATTTTAGGAAAACTGAAAAAAACTGTTTTGTGAAAAAATTACTTGAACAACTAGTTTTGCTTTAAGTTGTATACTAACAATGGAATTTAATGTTATGAACAAAACCTTTGAGGGGAACATAAGATATTTTTTGCTATTTCATTCATGTGGAAGTAATTATCACGTTCACATTAGAGATTTCAAATTGCCAACTTTTTAAGACAACATAGGAGTATTTTTTTATAACTGCAAAATGAGTTGAATTTTTGCCATCGATGGAGGACATCATGAAGTTTACATTCAATTAAAAAAGTTAATTTCAATAAAAGTGTCACATAGGAGATCTTAAGGTCGCAACGACGTTATGTTTATTAATTAATAAAAACCAGCATTTGATTTGACTTAGAAAGGGCGGCAAATTGGAGACCGCCACGGGCGGCAAAAGTTCTAGGTACGCCACTGTGTACGTATATCTATGAATGTACATAGAGCTACCTCTTTCGCCTCTAGATACCTCCCAATTATACTAGTGAGGTTGTGTACAATTGGTTCGATGGATTTTCTTTTTCGGTACGTATATTGGTTTAAAGTTAGAGAATTACATAGATTCTTCCCTGAGTTTTCCCGAGAACTAATGGACTTACTGATACTATTTCCTATATTTATCAATATTGTTGGACTGATCTTCAAAGCTGTTTTTCTATTTTGACGTGATCATGATGTCTACTATAAGCTTTTAAGCTTTTCCTAGCGCATTTTCTAAGTATTAGTTTGTGTCTATTTTAACATTCTTTGAAAGTGCGTCACGATCATGGTTCTAGTTCACGATCAATCAAGTTTTAGAGCATGAAAACCATCCAATGATTGTTAATCAGTACTTTACTTACACCAGTATCGTAAATTTCTAAATTTGTTAACAATATAACATCTTTTTGATAGATACTTCGCCCAAATTAGTAAAAGTTCGCTGTTTTCTGGAAATTTTTCCCACGGCGCAAAACGGTCTCTAGTGGCAAAACTAAGCGGAATTCGAAAAAATAGTAAAAGCAAAATTTGTAGGTCATTTTATTCTCTTGATATTTTCACCAAAATGCATAGTTTCTCCTCAAAATAGAGAAAAAGGCGAAAAAAACTCTAAAACCGACATATTCCGCAAAAAAACACCCTATTTTCGAACTACGGATTGTGAAAATCATGTTTAGACAGCCCAAATCGTTCACTTGGCACCGGTCTCATAGCAGTGGGAAAAATATCTTTAATTTTTCCTAATTTGAGCGGAGTAAAAGGAAATTTATAATTTATGTCAGTCATTTCTGTCTATTATAACTAACTCAATGTGACTTTCTATACAAATTAAATAAAAATCGCCCCCTCATCGAAACAACGACAAACTTTAAATCCAATCTATTTTTATGACAAAGGAAAAACCATAAAATTTCCTGGATTTTGCCAAAATACGTTAAAATATCTTGAAACTTTCTTAATAAAAATTATCTTAAAATTCGATTTTCTTAAGGTTAAATAAATTTTATAATGAAAAACAAGAAGAAGAAGAATCGAGGAAAAAAACTACCGTAAATGTTAAAAGCTTTCATCAGATTAATTTACCTAAAAATTGAAAGTTTCGATATCATCAATCTTCGTTATTTAGGAAACTCTCTTCTATTTTTTTTTCTTCTCTCTGCCATCGTGTGCAAAACAAGGGTGAAAATAATGATGTCTCACATTTACTAGCGCAAAAGTCCCTTAGTATCACATCTTCGTAAAACTTACCCCCTCCTCATACCCCTAGTTTCTCCATCCATCAGATCAGAAAATGTTGCAGTGAAAATTGTATTTCTTAGTCCATATCATCCCCCCAATTCCGGTAACGGGATTCATCCCCCGTCGAATATGTAGTCAGCTAAAAAGAAAATATATGTTTGTATGCTGGCAGTACACTGTAGGTCCTTGGTCCGATTTTGCTGTCTCAGGTTTTTGGACCGCAAGTACAAGTGGTCAATTAATCAATCTCAAGTTTCCTTATATCAGGACTCATTCGCCTTTTGTCTTTCAGCTTTTCTATACTTGATGTAGTGAATGGATAGTAACATGGACGCATTTCCAGCCTTCCTGGTAGCCTGGCTATGTGATTCCTTCCTGGCCTTCTGTTCAAATAAATAAGGATAACCCGAAGGGAGCCAAAAACCAAAATCGGATCCAAAACGAACAGCACCACCAAGGCGAAAGCAACAGCAGCCAAAAACCGTAAAAAAAAATAAAGTAGGTCGCATAAGGACATCAACATTCTAGCCATTCATTCGAGATCACCCTTAGTGTTTTGTTTTGTTTTTAGTCATTGTTAGTCCTTGTGATTGAATGGTTGGTTGCTTTTTAATATTGCCCCCACGAAGGACGACGGCGACCGGGACCTGAGAGATAAAGTGGGGGATATGGAAGGACTGAGACAGGCTTCAAATAATCAATCATTCTACTAAATGGAACCCTAAATCGGAAGCTGTTTTCGTTCTCACCATTTAAAAAGTTTTTACTCAACCAGAAACACCATCAACTCGCCCACACAGACACACACACTCTCTCTCACCCGCAAGGGTCGTCCTTTTTTCTTGAATTTTTTTCCTTCTTGGTTTGAATAGAAGGAAACCGCAACGGGGTTGGGGGTTGTGGCTGATTTTCTTCAAGGGTGCGAGTATATCGAGAATTTCTTGGAATTTTTCTTGACTTGAAACTTTGAGGTCTTCGTTTTTTTTTTCTTCCTTTTTGGTGGTTGAAGAAAAATGTTGTTGATATGTTCCTTAAGTGTTAAGGAACTTTTTCCTTTTTGCTTATCAGGAATTGAGGAAAGTTACAGCAAATCTAGACTACGGAAGCTAACTTTGTTGACAAGCATTTTGCATTAAAAGGGGCCTGTTTTTGGTATAAATTTTTATTTTGTGGAAGGTTGGTTCTCCCCATTTTTTTTTTTGTAAGAGTTAATGACTTGATTTTTCATAACTCGGAAGGGTTCCATGTATTGTGACCTGATTTGACGGCATGGGGTCTAAAAACACAAAATAAAAGCAACGGGGGAAGGGGTTAAAGCAATATATTTTGAATTATAGCAAGGACACGAGAGATGGCCTTAAATTTACAAGTAAAATTTGGTATAAAAATTGAGTTTCTGCTGCGAATATTATGCTTTGAATAGTAGTCTTACGCCGCCATTAAAAAAATAACTAGACCGGGCTGGCTTCATGTAAGGTGATCGGTGATTATCACCAATCACTTATACCGATTTCAGTTCATTGATGGCGACTGACACCTGCCAGAATCACCAAATTGGTGGTGACAAGAAATTGTTGTCACTTTTGTTGTCACCGAAGTATTTTTTAATGTTTCAGTTGGAAGTTATGAAACTAATAAATATTGTTGAATATATTAGGCCAATTCCAAGTTGTATAAAGCAACAACATCAACATCATATATCCATAATAACAATCAAGATCACCCGATCTGCAACCCGCAATTTCGGTTTCAGCACAAACAATAGCGATCGTGCCACTTGCAGCCGTTTTTGTCGCTTTTACGGTTGATTTTGGCTAGAACCAGATCTTGGTCAATCTCGATATCGGTCGGTCGCAAAATATTCGTCGCCTTGAAATTAATTGGAGTTGAATTAGAATTTTTTTGTTTGTTAACTTAGTTTTTTACTAGTTGTTTTAATAGTATACAATTACTACAGTCATACCTTTAGTGATAGTGGATTATAGTAAACATAGAATTCCTGAATTAAAGATTAAAGTAAAATTTACTAAAGTGTTTTATTCGACTGTTTTTCCATTCATTACACAAGTCATGGTACAATTTATGGAGCAAAACTCCGATATAGCGAAGGCTTTTTTAACAAAAGATAAAGGGAAAGATAAATTAAATAACACTGCAAATCCAAGTGTTTAGCAGGTGTTGAGAAATAAAACGCTCTAGTGTTTTATCTCTAAACGATAAAATATTTAATGTTTACTTTTAAAACAGAAGAAGCGTTAAATTCACAAAATCTAAACGCTAAAGTGTTTGATTCTTAAACACCTAAAGCATTTAACAGAAATTAAACGCGTAAGGTGTTTACCAAAAAATTCTAACCTAAGCGCAAGTGTCTAAAAGTAAAACACTTATTCGCCAATTAAACACTTGGGAAGGTAAACACTTAGTTATGATAAAGCACTTATGGGGAACTAAACGCTCTAGCGGTTTATTTTTACACGGTAAAGTGTTTAGGGGTGGGAAGTGTCTCTAATGAAATCCTGGGTGATCCGTTTTAGAGGTACCTACTATTTTCCGAAATAAAAAAAATAAAATCATTCAATTTTATCGGGTAATTTTTATTATCAAAACTAGAATTTCAAGAAACAGGGAAGTTATTATGAAAAAAAACAAAAAAAAATCACTCAATTAATAATACTTACACTATAATGCTTGAAAATAAAAGTTTCTATAAAACTTAAAAAATGAATAGTATAGGTTTCAAAGTGATACAGTCCAAATTATAGCTCAAAATATGTCTTTGTTAATTAACAATTGGCCAAAATACAATAAGTTAAATATCTCGAGTTCACGTCTTTCTTTTTTCTTTTCTTTCTTTTTTTAAGTTGAAGGTCCCAAAATTCTCTACGAGATCTGATAAAATACTTTTAAATTGTTTTTTCAAAAGGGCCAAAAGAATGCAATTGTTGTTATTTGAGTAATAAACAGAAGTAAAAAAAGTAACCAAAATTACATCCAAAATTATTTTAGAATATACATGTACTTCATTTTTTGGCCTTTTCTTACTTCATTTGTTATTTTCATTTATTTAACTTAGTTTAGCCTGAATTTTTTACGCCTTTGTTGACAGTTATTTTGTTAATATGAAAATAAAACCGTAAAGATGCTTAAGTATTACGAATTTAAAATTATCAGTATCACTGCAAATCTGAGGTTTTAGAAGTGTTTTATTTCAAAGCGTTTAAAAAATGTCTACAATGTTAACCAATTGGTGACGTCAAAATAAAACGTTTTAAGCGTTTTGAAATAAAACACTTTCAAAAGCTGAGATTTGCAGTGATAAGACGAAAAAATATGAGCGACCCATACTTCCCGCAATAATGCTAACTCCCACCAAGGGTACCGTTTAGCATATTCAGTAAAGCGCATCTCGTTCTATCACGGAAGTCAAGCAATATTGGAAGTGGATTGTACTTAGGCGGGGGACCGCTTGGAAAAACGGCACTTGGGTTGGATTTTTTTTGTTTTTTTTGTTTTTTTTTCACTTTTTGCAATGATAGTATTATGTTTTAATATGGTATTGATTAATAGTTCTATCAACATAATTTGTATTATTCATAACCAAAAACACGCTACAAACGTTTCCTAATTAAACACTTAAATGTTTACTCATTAAACGCCGCTAAGTGTTTAAATTTCGTCTACAACGATTTAAACGCTTTAAGTGTTTAGCAGCTAAACACTTGAGTTTACAGTGAATTTGTGGCAAGAGCTGAGAAAAATTTTTTAGTTTTACATACAAGTATTACATTCACCGAGTTTACCAATGCTAAGATTCTCATGCCAAAATTGTCTTATTAAAGAAATTATCGCAATTTATGTTATAGTATATGTATGTAAAACTAAAAATTTCAATTATCGATACCTCAAAAACTAAGCGAGATATCGAAAAATTTTATTTAATATTTAACATCATTAAATCGCAGCGCCTCGGATATAGTAATTGTGCCAAGAAAATGCACACATTTCCCACTTTCTAGTCTGAAGTTAGCTTCAGTTGATTTTCGGTGATTAATTTTAAATGATAGCTTTACATGAATAATCACTTTGTAGTGATCACTCCTGGCAATCACCGAAATGATAATCACCTATCACTTTACATGTAGCCAGCCCAGTTTTTGTGCGATTTTCGATGTCAAGCAGCTTTGGGAATGAATAGTACGATTAAACCGGGCTTTGCTTGAGAGCATAACTCTCCGTCCGCAGCCAAGTTACGTTCCCACAGTCACTAAACCCAAAAAAACAAAGAAAATTACACTAAGTTGTCACATAACCAGATGGTCAGACCACAAATAATAAAATTCGTGGAAAGCTTAAATGCTTTAAAAATAAAGGGGAGTTTACATCCCAACATCTAAGTGGAAGAACAAAGTGGCCCTGTACAAAACTCAAGCGCAAAGTTTCGTCAAAAGCTTGAAACTTTTTACAACTATCAAACGTAAAATGTTTTACACGGTCACAGAGGAGACAATTTAATGAGCTGCAAAGCCTTTTAGATAGTTATATTAAATTAATGTGTAGTAAAAAAGACAATTTTACTAGTTTCAATCTGTCTGTCTGTCTGTCTGTCTGTCTGTGAAATTTTCCAGCCGATACGATTTTCGATAATCGATTCTCTCTTAGAGAATCGTAATCATCAATTGCGCCTTACTTCTCAGTATACAAGGTGTTCCTGACTAAGATGCTAATCCGTTAAGGGATGATTCCTGGGTATATTTGAAGAAACAAATGGTTCTACAGAATGAGGCTATCGGACTTATCCACTGAGACACGGGGGCGCTCCAGCGTCAGGGTATCGGCGGGTGCTCCAGGTCTTTTATTGATCACCTGCTGAGGTGCATAGTCATAGAGTCTGGTCTGGGGCTTTCGGAAGAAGTCAGACCGGCTGGAAGAGGCACCTCGCAGAGTGGGATCCTATCGCCACTCCTTTGGAATATAACAGTCAACGAAGTGTTGATAGCCCTAAGGGAGCCTAGGTGCACCACTGTGGCCTATGCTGGTGGTGACCGGCAAGTACATCTCAACAATAAGAGATATAATGCAACGAGCATTGGACACTCTTGTTCAAAGGGTCTAAGCGTTAACCCAGCTAAGACTGAAGTAGTGCTCTTTACAAGGAAGCATAGACTTCCCGTTTTTCCTTCTCTAAGACATAAAAGACCGCAACTTAAGGTGGATGCGAAATTTCTGGGTCTCATACTTGATAGGAAGGATGCCAAATCTTTTAGAGAGAGCCAATAAGGCCAAAACAGCTCTCTTTTTATGCCAAAGAACTATCGGAGCCAATTGGGGCCTTCAATCCCGCATCGTCCTCTGGGTGCATACAGCCGTAATCAGACCTATACTTATGCATGACGTATCGGTATGGTGGATTGCATTACAGTAGATTACGTATCATAAGATACTGGAAAGAGTCCAAAAAACAGCTGAGCTGTGTATTAGTGGTGCAATAAGAAGCACCCCAACAGCTGTTTTGAATGTCTTATTGCATCTTATTCCTTTTACATATGTACATGCCGAGCAAATGGCAGCCTGGACGGCCGCCAGGATAAATCCTACTCTTTGATGGACTCCATATTCACATGGTCACTCATCCATCCATAAGAGGTTCGCCACCGCTGCGGACAACCTGGATTACACTACACCTACGTGGACCTTGGAAAAAAGTTTCAATATCATTATTCCGACCAGAGATGACTATACAGATGGTGTTATCCCGACTGGGTCATTATGTATCTATACAGATGGCTTTAAAATTGGGAACAAGGTAGGTTATCGTATCTTTTCCGTGGCAATGAAGAAAAATATTTCTTTTTGTCTACCCGACGAACATAGCCTAATATCCTCTCTGTTTCTCTTAAGCCCAAACCTATTCTATCCCTGTACTAAGAATAGTACAAGACATTGCACCATGACGTGACCAATGACATGACCGACTAGTAGGTAGAACCAGCGAGCAATAATAACAAGTGTGATTAGGTAAAGCTCAAGGACAAGTGAAAAAGTTAAAGATATGACAGAAGAGATTAGCAATAACATTAAGCAAAAAGTCCAAAAAAATATTAACAAACGCGCGATGGATATACATTTTATGCAAAAAACACAAGAGTATGAAAGAAACAGACGATGTTCCTTGATTCCCCTATTGGATGGAATGATTACATTCAACTGGAAGAAACACTGGAACAGAGCACGTGTAAATTGGGTTTGCACGGATTGTATGTATGGCGTAAAATTTCGTGTTGGTACACAATATTAGGAATGGATTTCCACTTGTATTGTCCGTTAAAAAAGGCGGGAATCTTGCAATTTTTTCCCTGTTAGTAGAGGGAAACTAAACAAAAAAAGCGAAGTTATGATGTAGTTGGGAAGTTGGATTTTTTTGTTTTTTTTCTTTACATATGTTAAGATAAAGCGAAAAAAAAATTTCTGCAAAATCAGTCCTGTGCTGCACGAGAAAATTGCATAAATGTCCATTTTTGATGCATTTTGAGTGCATTGCTACACTATTTTCTTAATTTCTCCAGTTCCGTTGGTCGTAGAAAAAATGGAAAATACTCATAAATGAATAGACTATTAAACTGATTCGGTATAAATACTTTAAAAATGAATCGTAACCTCAAAAAACCAAAATGTATGAAATTTTGTTTTATTTTACTAAAAATGCAATAAATAACGGGAAAAAGGTCGGATTTTGATAAAAATTGGAGAAAAGATGTACTTTGATGCTATAAATACATGGTTGAAATTTCCTTTGAAAACACTAAAGAATTTCAATTTTTCAATTTTTTGCCTTTTTTTTCATAGTTGGCAAGTAGCTTTTCATAGTAAGCAAAAGGCAAAAAATTGAAAATTGAAATTTTTTAGTGTTTTCAAAGGCCTAAAATGGGCATTACAAATAAAGTAACGAAGTATTGCGTATGCTCACAAGAAAGTACATAAAAAAAACCTACAATTTAAAAAAAAATATTTTACCGTACGATGATTTGGCATAAAATAGCGGCAATTTTAATTTTTTTTCGAAAACTGCCAATTTTTGCCGTAAAAAGTGAAAGTTTTTTTTGAAATTTCAACCACGTATTTATAGCATCAAGGTACATCTTTTCTCCAATTTTTATCAAAATCCGACCTTTTTCCGGTTATTTATTGCATTTTTGGTAAAATAAAACAAAATTTCATACATTTTGGTTTTTTGAGGTTAGGATTCATGTTTAGAGTATTTATACCAAATCAGTTCGATAGTCTATTCATTCACGAGTATTTTCCAATATTTTTTATTTTTCTACGACCAACGGAACTGGAGAAATTAAGAAAATAGTGTAGCAATGCACTCAAAATGCATCAAAAATGGACATTTATACAATTTTCTCGTGCAGCACAGGACTGATTTTGCAGAAATTTTTTTTTCGCTTTATCTTAACATATGTAAAGAAAAAAAACAAAAAAATCCAACTTCCCAACTACATCACTATCATATGACAATTTCCCTCTACTATGTTGGATTAATTTTGTCTTAACCTCAAAAAAAGTTGAAGTAATTAGAAGTTGAAATTGCGTGGAAAATCAAATATTTAAAAACGTCTTTATTAAGAAGATTTATAAAAGTGAATTATAAGTATTTGATATAAAAGTACGTGATATAAGGTGATATATAAGTAAGTGATAGAAAAGTATTTAAACACGTCTTTATTAGGACCATTTATAAAAGTGAATTAACGTTAAAATTAAAATAATTGTGATAATTATAATAACTGTGAGTATTAAAGTATTTAAAAACGGCTTCGCAAGAATAGTGGCACATCTCAAACACAAATGAATTTACAATGGCTAAAAGTGTCTAGTTTCTTTTAAGGGGACTGGCAACTAAAATAGCTACTTTTGTCAATTTTTTAACAATCACTTTAATTTTTTAGTATTTGATAGAATTTAGGCTCCTCATTAATAATCTGCATTGCAACCCGTCAAAAAAAAATTGTTTATTACTAATTAACAAAAAAAAAATATGTCGAATAAGTGCAATTTTCAAAATGGATTTACTTCTTTTTTTTCAAACTGTTCAGAATTTAATTGTCTTCGAAAATTACGGACGGATTTTTTTTAAATATTAACAAACAAAAGTTATAGCCAATAATGTACTAAAAAACAGAAAAATGCTGAAAAAATGCCGAAAAATCGAGCTTTTTTTCACTTTATTGTTTATAACTTTTGAAAAACATTTGTATGTACTTCAAATTTGTCCGTAATTTTTGAAGACAATTTAATTGTCAACAGTTTGAAAAAAATTAGAAGTAAATCGATTGAAAATTGAGCGCCCAGGAGCATTTTGAATTTGGAAAATCGATAAAAATAAGTTTTAGAGAAAAACGAGTTTAAAGTTTTATTTCAAGTTTACATCCTTCTTTAAGAGAGTGTCTTCTCTCTATTTCTCATATTTTTCAGTATTTTTCACTATAATTGTTGTTAACAATCATTTATTTGTTACGTAACAATGAAATATAATAATTAGTTTGAACAGTAACAAATAAAATCATAAAACCTAGCGTTTTTAGGTTTATATGATAAAAGTCGGCACACTCTGCCAAAAAGCGTTCCGTCCATTCGGTCACTGGGCGCATTATTATTAATTTCATCGACTTTCACAATTAACTTGGGAAAAACTAAAACACAGCATGAAAGCGTCCGTAAATTACGTGAGATGTTTAGGGGGGGGGAGGGGGTCGAGCCGAATCTCCCCAAATCTCACGTGGGGGAGGGGGAGGGTCTCCGCAAATATCACGAAATTTTTTTCCGCTAGAAACAGTGTAAAATTGCGAGAAAACTGGGTTAAATTAATAGTACAGGTAAATTAAGCCGAAAAATGCGATATAGCGGAAATAATTAGGTACAGGTTGAAAATTGGCAGAGAGCTTCTTTTTGGGCTTCTTAATAAGGGGTTATAAAGTCTACCGATTTTCTACCCCGAGAAGCCCACTTTTTAGGGGGTTTTAGCCCTCAAAATGGGTATTTTTCGATTTTTCTGTAATTTTTTTTGCAATATTTCTTAATATTTTTTGTTTTTTCAATTTTAAGTACAATATCTGTAAATGAGAAAATCTTTAAAATCGTCCTTTTGGACCCGCACTTAGATTTAATTCACGAAAATCTTGGTGCAGTATCAGAAGAACATGGTGAAAGGTTTTATCAATACATATTGCAAATAGAGAAGGAATAATGAATCCATTACATAAAAAGTATACGTGATACTGATCTGTATCCCGATGTACAGGCGGCTCAAACGTCTATTTGAGAAGCTGGCTGTGACTTCAGACTCCGCTTTTCTAAGGCGTTACGAAAGTAGGAAGCAAACGGAAGCTTGTAGCGATGCCTGATAAATCTTCGAAAAGAAATTATTTTCAGCCAACCAACTTCATTTATTAACTTAATTTGACATTTTGATGCGAACAATAAATTGTTTCAAGAATATTTAAAGAGTTTTTAGAATATTTTAAAACAAACAAATAAATGCAGCGCATGCGGCAATGGCTTTACTCGTGGACTGAAATCCGATAACAGGCGGACAAATTTAATTCGAATTCGCATTGGTGGAGGATACCATTTTCTTATTTCCGAATTTCATGACTTTCGAATCGCATTCCAGGATAACATTAACGATAGGAACGTTTGCGAAGGGAAATAAAAACAAAAAGGAAATAGGATTAAAACTTAAAAAGATAACTTTATTCAAAAAATGTAAAATGGTTAGATAGATGAATCATCTCCGACGGACACACTCAGACTCCTTTTTCTATTATTTTAATATCGTCTTCTTTTGTTTAGTTTTTTGCTGAATTGCATTTTAATTATTTCGGGCCTTAGAATAAGATGCGCGTGGGATTTGTGCACGAAAATTGTGGGAAAGAAAAGATAACGATTCTTAGAAGTTTTGATACTTTTATGCTGAACTATTTTTATTATATCGCATCTTAGAAATAAGATGCGCATAGAATTTGTGCACTAAAATGAATATTCCACGAGAACTTTATATTATTGATTTATGTGGGCTTATATCTATAACGGATAACCCCCTGGGTCATTCAGTCACAGGTTTTTTACCCAAAGATGACATCTATAGAAGAAGGCTCCGAAGTTTGTAAATCTCCAGAGTCATAAATGGCTCTACCATTACTATTCAAACAGTCAAGTCGTTACTCTCTAAAAACGAATCAGTGGATGCCAAAGTCAACCTTCGTATGTCAATATATTGTAAAATTTTAAATTTTTTTTATATTCCATATGCTTGCTCTACAAATACACGAGTTGAGCTCAAACTAGAATTGAAATTTTTCTGTTCTTTTGTTAAGAAATCATTATCCCCGTAAGGCACCATGAGGTTGGTTTCCAAAGGATAGGCAGAATCACCTGCGGGTGTATGCCGAGTTGGTGCTGTTATGATTTTGTGGTACTGTTCTTCAACACAAATTATGTTTTTTTAAATAAATCCAACGCAATCAAGTACAGATTAAGGTATTTACACTAAAAATACGCATAATAGTGTAAAAGCTACAAATTTTTTAAAATTTTAAAAATCTCACGTGAGATTGAGGGGGGGGAGGGGGTCGAGCCAAATCTCACGACATCTCACCAAGGGGGGAGTGGGGGTCGAAAAATCGCCAAAATCGCCTCACGTAATTTATGGATGCCCCCAAAGAGGAAAGTTCAAAGTATATGAAAATGCAAAAAACGAAAAAAAATTTGAATTTTCAAATTTTCGTCGTTTTTTACTTGTCAGTGGCTAAAAGTTTCTAGTTTCATACAAGCCCTTCATTTTGAAAGTAATAATATGGTGTTTTACCACATAAAAATATGAGGATTTAGTTATACATTTTCAAAATAAACAAAAAATTTGAAATTTTTGTCCAAAATTTGTGGACAATTTACTATTTTTGGCTTGCAGCCCAATCACGAAACTACACACATGCACTTTACACTCGGACGGCTCCTAAAGCCAAAACTCTTTTTATAAACTAAAAATTAATTAACGTCAATTAACTAACAAACAAATGTAAACAATCGAGTTTCGGAAAAAAACCCGACTTTGATGCTAAAATTGAGAACTGTCAGAATATTTCCACTGTACATTCCAGTCACTTCTCCTTCATTTTTATCTTTCTTTCACACACATTGCGTGTAGTGTGAAAGTAATTCAGCCTTCTTTTATCATAGATATTACTTCTTTGATATTTTGACTTTTTCACTCCCATTGAAATTTTTATCAGCTGATCTCAAGGGCATTGAAACATTTTTAAAAATTTGTTCTAGCTCACCACTCTTATTATTTTTCCTCGCTGGTAGAACCAAGTGGAAGACTAGGATGATTCCTGAGCTTAGATCTGCCAAATACAAAAAAGTGGCACAGTCTTTCAGTCACTACAAATCTTGTCTTCGTTAAAGAAGAAAGTAGTATAGTTATGGGGGTACGGGCACATTGATGTCATCGGCTGCGGAGATGGTCTCTGGTATGAGTGAGTGCCGCCAATGTGAGATTAGTTGAACTTCGATGCGTCTGCATGTATAAACTTGAAAGTTCTCCGCAAACTAGAGGTCAGATCACTTCTAAGCTTCCTACACAACGACCGAGCTTTACCCCCAAAACACAACGGGGCCGACAACGACAACAACAATTTATATGAGAATTGTCGTTGTCGGCCTCATTGTGTCCTGGGGGTAAGGTACTCGAGGTCAGGCGCGGATCTAGAATTTTATTTTAGGGGGGGTCGCGGAATTAAAAGTGGCGAAAAAAAATTTCTACTCCTAAGGGCCTATTTAGACGGTTCGCTCCCAGGAGCATTCCTCACGAATTTTGTGGATGAAGGAGGTAGTGGGGCAGTGCCGCGGCTGCATATGTGCAGGATGTGCAACTGCACAGGGCCCCGTGATTTTGGGGCCCAGCTAGCAAATAAGTATGGGCCACAGAAATCAGCATATGGGCCATTATTCTGTCGCGGGGACGGGTTCGTATGAAGAGAGCGAAGCGAGTGAAATTTTGTTTGGACTCTCCCCAAATCCCCAAATTGTCTGGCCGCGGCACTGTAGTGGGGTTGATGAGAGGTACCACCCCACCTCTCCCTTCATCCACAAAGTTCGTGAGGAACGTTCCTGGGAGCGAAGTGTCTAATAGCCTTATGACACTGGCTTCATCGTAGGCTGAAAATGCTGCCTTGGCCAGGCTGAAACCTGAGAGAAAAAATTCAAAGGGGATTTTCCCATATGTAAGAGTGAGAGGAATATGTATACACAAACTTTTCTTGGCTGGATTTTAAGTGTTATAAAAAGTCTAGAAAACTGTTATAAAAAGCATTGGAAAAGAATGAAATTCATGTTCTTTTTCCTATGCTTTTTATAACAGTTTGCTGCATCTCTAGACTTTTTATAACAGCGAGTGAATAACAATAAATTGAAGTGATTATAAATACAATTTAAGTGACTATAAATATAATTTAAGTTACAATAAATATAATTGAAGGGTAAATGTTTAGAACTGGGGCTCCGGTGTAAAATCGCTCTAAACAAATTTTGAAGGTATATACGGCGATGTTTTAATGTCCCCACAGTAATTTCAAGGCGGGGGAGACATATTTTTCATTTTACAACAGGCTAGGGTTGCGGATTGGAGGATTCTATGATTTGCGTGGTGCCGCAGTTTGCCGATAAACTACCTCATCTGTTATAAACTCTACTTGATATTCTGTCCAAGTTAGTTTTTCATTTTTTATACTTTTTTCCCAATTGCGAAAGGACAAAACAGCAACAACTCGCAATTTATAACTCACGACAGAATTTGTTATGACCTGTCCAGAGGTGCCACAAAACTGGATTCCGATAGTTTTTAAATTACATATGCATGACCCGACCCGGAATTAAAAAAGTGACTTGCGACCCCTGCAAGTTTTTGTCTTGAAAATAATAAACAAAAATGTCACTAGAAAAGTAAACAGAGCCATAAAAAATCTCGATGTATGAAAGGATTTAATTGTGGGGAAACTCAACGGTGGTAAAGAATGACTCAGGTCCAAAACAGATTTTTTATTGAGGAAGTAGCAAATTGAAAGGAAGAGAACAAAGAATCTTAATTTATGTACCTGATGTTGACGATGTTTAATTTTAAATAGATACAATAAATTTAAATTAATTTAATTTTAATCACAATAAATTTAAATATTTCAAATATTTCCCAACAGATTTCTTCTGGATCCACTAACAACAATCTGTTATAATAATCAGACAATCGTTCTTGCTCTCGCATGCTATCATAGAGTATAACAGGTTTCGTCATTTTCAGCCTAGCCAAGGCAGCATTTTCAGCCTACGAAAAAGCCAGTGTCATAAGGCTATAAACAGGCTTTTTTAGGGACAAATACAAAATTAACAAAACGAACAAAACTAACCGAATTTTCTCGTGGATTAAAAACAAACATAGTCCGCTCAAATTAGTCAAAAAATCGCCGTTTTTAGGAAATTTTTCCCACAACTATGAGACCGGTGCCAAGTGAAGTCTCTATTTTGTGGAGAACCTATGCATTTTGGTGAAAATATCAAAGTTGGAGAGCATAAAATTTTACTTTTACAATTTTTCCCAACTCCGCATATTTTCGCCGATGGAGGCCGTTTTGCCCCATTTTTAGATTTTGGGCCAAAATTATGCATTTGTATGAAAAATTAAATGAGATCAAAGTAGTAGTTGTAGTTTTTCAACAGCCTTTATTTGGACGCTTTGATTATCAACCGAGTCTGAAAAAAGGCGCAAAATGAGCTCTACCGGCGAAACAATGCCGAATTCGAAAAAACAATGAAGGCAAAATTTGCAGGAAATTTTATGCCTTATAACTTTGCTCTTTTGATATTTTGACCAAAATGCATAGTTTCTCTTAAAAATAGATAAGAGGCGAAAAAACTATAAATTTCACATATTTCTCAAAAAACAACCCTTTTTTCGAACTGCGTGTTGTGAAAATCATGCTTAGACAACCCATATCCTACACTTGGCACCGGTCTCATAGCTGTGGGAAAAATTTCTTTAAAGGTAGAAACAGAATGGCACGGCGACCGTGGCGGTGGCCGCCGCTCAGAGAGTTTCCCATACATTTAATTTCTCTCCAGGCGGCGCGGACAAATTAAATGTATGGGAAACTCTCTGAGCGGCGGCCACCGCCACGGTCGCCGTGCCATTCTGTTTCTACCTTAATTGTCCCTAATTTAAGCGGAGTAGGGCAGAAAACGTGCCCTAATGTGTTTTTGATGAAGACGCGCCCTTTCTTGTGAGTGCAGCTAACTTCAGAGTTTACAAATCAAAATATACAGAAAGAGTATAGATCAATATGTAGTTGACCTTGAAGGTCATTTTTTATGGTCGTTGCTTTAATTTGCAAAAAAATTGGGTCGGTTTTGCACGTTTGGTTATTTTACTGTTTTTTTAGTTGGATCAATTTTGTTTTTTAAACAGCGAGCGCTTTGGCGGGGGTTGTAGCAACAAATCGGCGCGCTAAAGAGACACTAAAGCTAAAGAGAGTAATGGTAATAGAAATATTCGTATTTTTGATTGAGAGAGGCTTTCTACACATAATCTGATGTTCTGTAATACAATGTATTCTTAATGCCACTAGATTTCATTTAGTAACACCTATAATTTTTCACTAAAGCAATAAAAAAAGGAAAAAATCCGACGCCCAAAAATTTTAATCTTCAAAGGGATTTTTACTAAACCGCCCCTCTCTAGATCAAATAAAAGGAAAATTTCGTTTTCAACACCCTGAAAGCTTAAATTAAATAAAAGTCTAATAAAATCAACACCATTTTTCATCATACAACATTCAGTAATTAGCAGAAACAGAATTTTCAACGAAATATCTTCATCCCCCTGCAAAAATTTCCATAAGGCCTCCAATGCCACTCCATCTGCCCTCTGCTGCTCCAGCCGGTCTCCGGTCTCGGTCTCCACCATCTTTGGCCTATCGTATCCGAAAAAAGACCATCTAGCAAAGATTAACTCTGACCAAAAGGGAAATTACATCTACCCCTTAACAAGGGGATTGGATTTCGTTATCTCTGAGCAAATAGACTTTGGCAGCTCAGTGCTACTCTGCTCTACACGATGTTGACCTCGCGCCAACCCTTAAGGTCGTATGTACAAAGTTATACGGGAAAACTGATGCAGGGTGTTAACGAAGGTTGGTCGACTGGTCGTGGAGGGTAGGCGCATAACAACTACACCCTGCTGAATGATGGGGGAGAATCCATTCTGACAAGAAAGAAAGAACACCCAAAAACAAAAAGAGATAAATGGACGAGAAAGCGTTCACTACCGGGTAATTGAATTAACCTTAAAAGGGTGATGCACATCTCGGGCCTCTATTAATTGGACCGCCCTTCACACTTGCCTGTGATTGTATAACAAATTAATGATGATGGTATTTTATTTTTAATTTTCCGAAAGGACATCAAGGGAAAAGAGTAATTGGATTTTTTTCGTTTGCCTTTCGTAGAGTGGTTGGCTGAATGTGATGCAAAATTTAAGTCGATTTCGATGTTGATTCATTGAGTTATTTCACTGATTTGATGTAGTCGCGCTGCAGTCACTTAAAGTCAAATTTGGTGTTTTATATCTATTATGCTTAAAATGTAGGAATTTAGTGAATCCATCAAGCAATTATATTGAATTGTAATAACTCTTTAAATCCTAAAGCAATGCTGTTAAAAAACCTCTTTGACGATGGGAGCTCGGAGTTTACAGTTTATCACTATTGGTAAATTTGTGAATTTTTCATATAAAACCCATTGCTTTTGTTATATTTTTAATTCCTACATGTCTTTCGGTTTATAATTAAAGGCTATACAAATTTAAAAATTATATTCGCAAACGCACCTCAGATCTTGTAGTAACTATGGATAGCCTGGACTGGACTATACCAGCGCGAAATACGTGGCGTGCGTTGTTGCCAGCCCTATAAATCCGATTCTTACAAACTAAAAACAAATCAGGAAAAAGCGAAAAGTTAAGTTAATGCCACCACCAGTATCTCTCAAAGAAAAACAGGCGGGCAGCATTTAAGTCTTTCTCCCTCCTTTCCCGATCTTTTAGGTTGGACGCGCCGTCTCCACCGCCTATATTGCTCATCCGATGCAAATGGTCTTGCTGAGGCAGGTATTAAAACTGCAAGAAGACTGTTCTCATTTACCTCGATGCTTGTATGACCGGTGCAACCGGCTGTAACTGAAATTATGAACTTTAAGCAAGAGAAGCCCCGATACAAAATTTTTGTTTTAATTTTTGTAATATTCGCGGCTTCTGGCAAATTTCTTATCCGTAATGTGACATCTGCTCAGCCATGCCCCGCTACACTGTAAAAGGTGTAACACACTGAAGTTTGTTTTTTAACACAAAAAATGTGTTGGTTAACGCACCAAATTGTATTATTCAACACACCTAATTGTGTTGTCAAGAAAAAGTGTGTTGTTTTAACACACTTTATCTTGCAATTGACACGCTCTTCCGTGTTAAAATTATAACACACTTTTTACTGTGTTAAAAATTAGTCGTGAATTATGACCTGAAATCTATACAACACACTTAAGTGCGTTGAAAGTACTCACTTAACATTTATTAACACAATTTTGGAGTAACAACACACTTTTGAGCTATGAAAATACAATACACTTTTTGGTGTGTAGAATAATTTTAGTAGAGAGAAATTAAACAAAAAAAGCAAAGTTATGATGTAGTTGAGAAGTTGGATTTTTTCTTTTTTTTTCTTTACATATGTTAAGATAAAGCGAAAAAAAATTTCTGCAAAATCCGGGACTGCTGCTGACTACTGCTGTGGATTTTTGATGCATTTCGAGTGCGTTTCTAAACTATTTTTTTAATTTCTCCAGTTCTGTTGGTCGTAAGAAAATAAAAAAGTTTGAAAAATACTCGTGAATAAATAGACTACCGAACTGATTCGGTATAAATACTTTAAAATTCTTTTCTACTAAAATTGCAATACATAACGGGAGACAGGGCCGGCGGTTGATGTGGGTTGAGTGGGTAGTTCTACCGACTCGAAAAATTCCGAGTGGCTAAAATACCCACTCGAAATTCGAAAATTTTGAGCTGAGAGTTCAAATAATATACATGCTTGTTCAGTTCAATTTAGCGTTGAATTCCTGGAGCCCAACAATCGGGCCCTCAGAGCGCAAACTCTGGGCTCGCAGTTCATATCACCTAGTCCAGTCCATGTTTGTAAACCAAAATATATACCTTGAGCCTGGGAGAGCGATTGCCATTGAGTGCTGCGACAGTTTCAGAACAGAATAGGTATATATGGGGTGAAGAAAGATGGATAGATTCGTGATAAGGTTGAAAAGAAAAAACGAGGAGAGTGTGGATGATTCCATCAGGCAGAAGAATAATGAAGAGGAGTCTACTGCCACTAGTGATGAGCAAGGGTCTTGCAGTCTTGCCTGTCTTTGCACATTTAGCAAGACTAAAGCAAAACCAAGACAAGACAAGACTGCAAGATCAAGATAGCAAGACTTTTTGCTCATCACTAAGTGCCAAAAGTTTTGCAGTGATGAGCAATAAGTTTTTTCTCCCGCCCGGACACGGACATGTGTGAACGAATTCATATAAAATGTACGCACCAATATTTTTTGAACCCCTGACGGAACACTAATATGTGTGGTTACTCCTTTACTCGTTCACACATGTCTGTGTCCGGGCACGGGCTCGTTCACACAGAACAGAACACGGCACTGTGACGTCCCGGCCACGGCCCTGATGTGTGTGGATACTCCTTAAATATCAAGCAACTGTAACTAAATTAAAAAATTTCAAAGCATCGCAGCGGCCGGAAATAAACTTTTCCCAAATCGAAGCTACTATACACATGCTGTGATTCGCATTGCTCGCTTTTCTCATTGGGCGTATTGCCATATTGAAACAAAAAGTTTATTTGATGTTGCGAGGCGAGCACTGCATGCGTAGCAACCCGGCGTTCATTGGGCCCGCACCTTAAAAAACGTGAGTCTCACTAAAATTTGCGTTTCTTTTTCCGTTTTAATTACAAAGTAATTGTAAAGAGTATAAAACATCAAATAAATTATCAGAAACGATAGTCCTATGAGATTTTGAGAATACATGTACAGTTAGTAATTTATTTGTAAATCTTACCCCTTTTTCTTATACAGGGAGTACTACGAAAAGTTACAAAGCAGCCGGGTGTGGATAGGTTATGGATAGACGAACAAAAACTCATTACTCTGGAAGTTGATAGGGCAGAACCTTTAATTTTTACAGTTTTAGATAGGTGGGAGTATTCTGCGTGCACTCATACCTTATTCATGAAAATAGGTGATAGGGTTGCAAAAATACAGGGTGATATGTAAAACTCTAAAAAAAACTTCAAACGCCCTAGCGGCTAAACCGTTACGACTCCACCCCCACCAATACGGGTTTTTGTTCGTCTATCCATAACCTATCCACAGCTGGCCGCTTTGTAACTTTTCGTAGTACTCCCTGTATATTTCCCTCCCGGCCAACTACCCACTCGGGCTGAACCGGCCGGCCCTGACGGGAGAATAGTCGGATTTTCATAAAAATTTAAGAAAATGTGTATTTTGATGCTATAAACCAATACGTGGTTGAAATTTCAAAAACACAATTAACACTTTTCAAAAAACATTAAAATTGCCGTCATTTTATGCGAAATCATCGTAGGGTAAACAATTTTTTTTAAATTGTAGGTTTTTTTATGTACTTTCTTGCGAACATACGCAATACCTCGTTACTTTATTTAAAATGCCCATTTTAGGAATATGAAAAAAATAAAAAATTTTAATTTTCAAATTCCTAAAATGGGCATTTTAAATAAAGTAACGAAGTATTGCATATGCTCAAAAGAAATAACATAGAGAAACCTACAAAGCAAAAAAAAAATTTTTACCCTACGATGATTTGGCATAAAATGACGGCAATTTTAATGTTTTTCGAAAAGAGCCAATTGTTCCCGTAAAAAACTATTTTTTTTTGTAATTTCAACCGCGTATTCATAGCATCAAAATACACATTTTCTCCAATTTTTAAATAGGATTAATTTTTATAGTATTTATATCAGATCAGTGTGATAGTCTGTTCATTCACGAATCGAAATTTACTATTACTACAATCAATAAAAGCATTTTTGTAATCGATTTATGTAAATGATAAATTGTTTAGGAAAATAAATAATATGTAAGACAATATTTTATTTATAACATTTTTTATTTATTTTTGAACTTAAATTATTAGAAATATTATAAATTAATTAAAATACATAAGATTTATAAATGCGAAAAACATCCTTATTAATACGTTGTACCTAATAATTTAATAACCATTTAAATTTTCTTATTTATGTTAAACACTCCTACTCCTACACTCCTCCTATATAAGTTATATAAGTTTTGTTAAAATATGTCAATCGTTAAGTGGTTTGATCTTCAAGCTTTCCTGATAGTGAATTTTGTCCTTTATTATTAGTCCAGTCAAATTAGTCGAAAAAAGAGGATGAAATTGCATTTTTGGAGGTACAAAATTTTTTTTCGGCATTTCGTCGGGTACATCTGACAATGATAAAACCAAGTTTGTGGGGTTACAGTGGCTTGGGAAAAGCCGCCATTTTGAAAAATAGGGAGAGCATGTTTATATTAAATAGCTCGTTTGCATGCAATGATAGCTGAAAATAATCAATGGCGCAGTTGTGGAGAATAAAATTATCTAAAAAATGAGCCCTCAACGAGCTCTGTAAGTTGATTTGGCTCAAAGTTATGGCCGTTAAAAGTTCAACCATGATCGTGTGGTGAGGGTTGAATGCAGTTTTTTGCAATTAATTCGCAAAATGTTAATTTTTTTGGGTTAATGCCCATTAACAAATTTAAAGTCCTATTAATTACCTTTAGAATAAGCCCTTATTCGTCGTTATCGCTTATATGGTTTATGAGCAATCCATCGCCAAAGTTCGCACTTAACGTGCCTGAAATAACTGAAAACGCCATTCTCTCTACTATTTCCCATAATTATAATTTTCCAAAGTTGTTAAATAGCTAAAAATTCGTAAACCTCTCGGTTGACCTTTGACCCGCTGTATCGCGGACATAAAAAGACATGGAGTTTCGACCAATACCTCGATGGAAAGATATTTTCATTTCCCGTATTCCTGCCATTTACTACTTTTTCAAATGAGCAACCGTTAACGAAATATTCCAAAAAATGGCGTTTTCAGTTATTTCAGGCACGTTCAGTACGAACTTTGGCGATGGATTGCTCATAAACCATATAAGCGATAACGACGAATAATGGCTTATTCTAAAGGTAATTACTAGGACTTTAAATTTGTTAATGGGCATTAACCCAAAAAAATTAACATTTTGCGAATTAATTGCAAAAAACTGCATTCAACCCTCACCACACGATCATGGTTGAACTTTGAACGGCCATAACTTTGAGCCAAATCAACTTACAGAGCTCGTTGAGGGCTCATTTTTTAGATAATTTTATTCTCCACAACTTCGCCATTGATTATTTTCAGCTATCATTGCATGCAAACGAGCTATTTAATATAAACATGCTCTCCCTCTTTTTCAAAATGGCGGCTTTTCCCAAGCCACTGCGACCGCACAAACTTGGTTTTATCATTGTTAGATGTACCCGAACAAATGCCAAAAAAGAAATTCTGCACCTCTTAAAATGCAATTTCATTTATGTAACCGTCGGTTAATTACCGGAAAATTCTCCCTTTTGTTGGTTCTCCCATCTATCGGTAATTTCAGGATTCAATAACAAAAATTACTGGTCACAAAAAAATTAGTACAAAATTTAAAACTTCAAGGAGGCTAAAGAAAAAAATAGTTTTTGTTCTGGATGAAAAAAGGGATTATTATGACAGTTGGAGCTAGACCGGTAGTTTGGAGACTGCGACACACCAACTGTTGAAGGAATTCTCGAAAAATAAAGAGAACCAACAATATATTACTAAAGCAGTTGCAGAACCAGTTTTTTTTCTTGTCGTGTGTGACGATCTGGAGTTTTAGCAAATCAGTTGGACTGAGAAAAAGGGCGAAATAGGAGGTCCTCCAGATACCCGAGATGAATGAGGGAAATTCCTTTTAGAGATCCAAGTACCGGGATTCACAATATTTAGCAGGCATCATCAAGGGCTTGGAACGAGGATACCATAAAAGGCCAATTCTTGAATGATATTATAATTTTGTTGGCTGAGGTCATCAAGGTGTGAAGACAAACATTAACCACAGCAGTCGTCTTCATTCGGTGTCACAGGATTTGTCGGTCTGCTGTATTTCAGACATTGTGTTTCAGGACTTGTACACCATATTGAATACACCACTGAAGTATTTCGATCTGGCAGAGGAATTATAGCAACGGGAATCCAGTTTGGGCGTGAAACGTTGGTTATTCCAGGCGATACCAACGCAAAAAAAATAACGGACGGAGGATTACTTCTCATAAGAAAAAAATAGGAGTGATTGAAACCGGGCTCAGTGGAACTGATTCTTGGGCTAATGGCTCATGGCTAAAGAAATTATCTTTCGCAGTAAGCTCGTTTTGGTTTGTTCTCCAAATTTTTTTGTCTAATAAATAATTAATACTTATAATATTTAACACATTCAACATTTAATTATAATATCATTATATTCAAATTTTTATCATATGGTTACATTTTCACGTTATTACACTCTTAATTATAATAAGACTGCCTTAATTTACTTTGTTATCCCTAAAATAATATCGGGTGTTGTGTGTTGTAAGAAACAAAGGAATCCTCGACTGGTACCAGCGCGACGATTTGTTTTTTTTTCCTTCCGTTGTTGTATTGAAGTTCTTATTTGGTGGTAATAGATGGTTGCATCCACATTACCTATATTGTACGGTTAATTTTTGTTTGATTTACATGTATTTAATATTTAATGCAAACTTACCTTCATTTTGTTGTTGATTAATTATATTGTTTTGGGCTGTACTTATTATAAAATATATTTGTTGTAAATTTCTTTAACTCCTCTAGTATTAATAGGCATGACCACCTAAGGGGATAAATTGTCCAGGATGGTTGGGTTGTGCTTTCTCTCCAGGGTCCTCTCAAAGTCGCGTTGAACATTTACAGGTCCACCAGGTCGATGGAAACGTCCAGCGATGAATCGCTTTGGCTAACCTAGGAAAAGAATGACATGAAGGGATATCCCTTTTAAACAATAGGTAAGTGGTGAATCATAGGTGTAGTGTCCCGGTCACACAACCCCACGCCCCCACCGGCGAGCTAGCGTAAACCGTGTGGCCGGTTTAGCATCCCCTAAAAACATTTAGGAAACTAGGGAGGATGTAGTCTTCTAAATTTTTTATGTTTACCCAAGCACGATGGCAGTAGCCTTGCTGTCACCAGCAAGGAGCTCCATTGTGCCGGTACATTTACTAATTTGACTGGACCATATTAGCATTAGTAGATTTTCTTGAACGGAGATCAACTTTGATGGTGGATTTTCATCTAAATCTTCATCACTTACTTTTATTGTCCTTTAAAAAAAGCTATGTTGAAAATATAATTATTAATGGTGTTTTCACAAAAAAACATATCTACCTTTAAACGAATTGATAAGTCCTTCGAAATCCCATTTAATTAAGTATAATTTGATTTCCTCATGAGCCATGATAAATGTAAAAATGTCTGTACGCAAGTAAAAAAATAGTTTCCACAAATTCTATACACAGGCAGACACATCAATCGCCCTGCTTCACACCAACAATCCACTCTGTCACTGATTTCACTGTTTAATTTTTCCCTTCACTGAAATTGCACTCGAATCTGCGTCTACATGATCTTTTCACGGGATCAACTAACATTTTGAAACAGAAAGTTGGACACATACACTGTTGATGGTATTAGGGGTAGTTACAAATAGCAAACAACCGAAAACAAAGACTACAGGTAATAAGACGGCGACAGGGGCTTTCCCAAAAATAAAGAAAGGGACACGTTTTTATGACCGATTGTTTCTTTTAGTTAGATAGTATGCATAAATTATTGAGGCAGCTATAGACTAATGTTTAAACAAATAATACATTTTATTAATTGAAAAAAGAAACGTTTTTACTCAAACGAACAAGCAATAAGTTCAACTGCGTAAAATTTTCTATGGGAACTTCGCCGCGGAATTGACTTAAAAAAGCCCATTCTTTTGCTTTAGCATACTTAATGTTGGTGTAAAGCGTTATTCATTTGATGAAATTGAATTTTCTCCAATTCCTTGGCGGACTTGGTTCAATTTTTGGCCCGATTTTGCAGAAATTTTTTTTTCGCTTCATCTTAACATAATGTAAGGAAACAAAAAGAAAAAAGCCAACTTCCCAACTACATCACTATCATATGACAATTTCCCTCTACTATTTAGATAGGTTTGATGAGGAGATGAAAACAGAAATGAATAAATACTATAATAGGATAATTATGAAAACTCTTATAATTGTTTTTATTGTAATTTATTATACTTTTTACCTATAAAATCAATGCGCTCGTGATACACTAATGGAACATTATGTTTTACTCATACCTTTAAATAAAGTCAAATTCTGTGGAAAAATCAAATCGCAAATATCAATTACAGACTTATTCTGATTGTGAGCGATAGTTTTTGTTTAAAATAGATTTACCGTGCGGATTTCTAAGGCTATAATAAGAGAAATATCGTAGGAGTTATATGAATATTTTTTGGCTAATTTCGGTCGAACCTGGGCAAAAAGGCTGGAAACTCACATATTATATGGAAACGCGAAAAGTTCTTTTTATTTTTTGATGAATTGTAGATAGGCCACACTTTAAGCCCTGAAACAAGTTTCTACGATACAGTTCCTGCTCCTGAAAAATTGCCATATTTCATGGTTTTTAATTTTTCTTTTACAAAAAAGTTGTAGACCGATTTCAATTGTCCAAAACTCATTTTTAAGCGCTATTACATACGATTTTATGTTTTCCACAAAAAAACATCGCACTTAAAAAGTAAAAAAACATTCGCTACAATTATTAACTTTTTCTCACCTGTTCCCCTGGAGCGAATTTATTCAAAACATATTCATAGAACTTGTACGATTTTTCTCTACATTAATTATTTTAACATATGAAACTTTTCCGCTGGACTATACATCGTTCCTGATGAAGAAGTGGAAATTGAAATAGAAAATCCGTGCGTAAAGCAAATGTTTGCGATATTTTTGCAAACTTGATAAAATTTGTTCAAACCAAATTACGAAAAAATTAAATTGAATTAGTTTTTAGTTATCTCAGGTTTAGCTAAATTTTATTTAGTTTTCTTACATTTTCTTAAAATCAAATTTTGAGCTTTAAGAAATTGTACACACTGCAAATCTCAAATTTTTGAAGTGTGTCATTTTAACACGCTTTAGTGTGTTATTGTGACATCACCCATTTGATTTACATTGTAGTCACTTGTTACACACTTTAAAGTAACTAAAATTTTAATCAAATGTGTGACGTCACAATAACACACTAAAGACTGTTAAAATAACACACTTCCAAAAGCTGAGATTTGCAGTGAGAAAAAGCAAAACTAGCAATAATCCTAATGACCATAAATCGTGCCATTAGCATGCTCAATAGGTCGGTTCTCATTCGATTACGGAAGATAAGCAGCATTGGACGTGGTTAGTTCTTAGACCGGGGACCACTTGGAAAAACGACACCGGGCTTGGAAAGACGAAAAAGCAATTGCAAAAGGCGAACAAAAATAAAAGCTTAAATTGAACCTTTCAAATGTCACATGAATGGATGTTGCATATCCTCAGGCCGCCATGAATTCTATTTTAAAAAGTTTTTTTCTACTGCGTTGTTTCAACACCTTTAGGTGTGTTGTTTAACACACTTTACGGAAACAACACACTTTAATGGATTAAAAATGATTACAAGAAAACAACACCCTTAGGCGTGTTTTTTCAACACACTTTACATTTTCAGTGTATTCTATTAAATAAAGCTTACTACTTTCGCACCACGACCCAGGGGCGGATCCAGAGATCTGTCTTGGGGGGGGGGGCGAAGGTACTTACAAAAGTACTTATAATAACTAAAAAAAAGGTCGTAGCAATCCAAAAACTCCCACATAACCAGGGTATTCTCAAACCCAAGCAAACCGACCCCACGTAACTCAGTGCTTGGCGATACAATAAAACTTAATATATGTTTTTAATTTAATTATTTACTTTGATTTTGGCGCATTGAGTTATATGAGTATACGAGAATTAGCAGCTTATGTCAAGGTTTTCTTACGCTCATACGGTTGATTCGTTGTTAATTTTTATTTATTTATTTTTTTTTTAGTTTTGAGTACTGGATTGTGTGAATTTGGTTCGTTTGGCGTTTAGGGTATTCCGGGTTATGTGGGTTTGGTTGGTTTGGGGGGGGGGGCGATGGCCCCTACCGCCCCCCCCCCTTGGATCCGCCACTGCCACGACCTGAATGACATGACGGAATTTGCCTGTTCAACGAAATTTTTGTAGAGCGTCTGAAAAAAGCACGATGGGCTACGGTCGTTGAATCAAAATATTTAAGTAAAGCAAGTTCTCAAATAAGTTTTTGAGTTTATTTGGGAAGTCAGAGAACAAGAACTGATTTTTTGCGAGAAGTACCTAGTCAGGTCCAGGCTGAAAGCCCTAAGCCGGCCAACACAGGCATGTGATGGAGACGACCTTTTGGTATTTGATGGAGAGGAAAGTTGATTAGAATGCCATATTCCTAAGCTGTGACGAGAGGTCGTTCATTTAGCCGTAGGGTATACCCCTGGTTTACAATTTCGGATAGTCAGAGAGATCTACACAAAAAAAGATCACGTTCCTGGCTCGTAGCAGCAGAAAAGATCCGAGTGTCCTCGAAGTCCGGTGCAGGGTTTAAAACTGTCGATGTGGCAGCCAGGGCAGGATTATCGTCTGGTCAGCATACCTTTCTTATGACTTCAGACATCTTCCACGTTTCCAGGAGCTTATAATACTAGTAGGTCACCTCAACAAGATCGGTCTACAGATCTTCATACGATGTGATTTGAACGCACACCAATACTCCTGGGGAAAAACTAGAGTAAACAGTAACAGGTCAAACATATCTCTCTCACGTCTCTAAACTTTTGCCTTAAAGACGACGTAGAAAATTATGGAGAAGGAGATAATTAGGTACTTATTTTCCACTCCAACCATTGTACTCCTTCCAGCTAACGAAGTAGGAGGGGAAATCCAAACAATCTGGTCTTGAAGCTGGTCCACCTTTTCATGAGCGGTACTAATCACACTTCACCGAGCGACTGCAGCACAGGAAACTTGGCTCAATTTTGTGCTGGTTCATTTCGATAAAGAAATGCGTATAGGCGTGGAGGGAGGCCTTTCGCCGACTAAATACTAAATACTTTAAGTACCTACTGCGAGTATTAATCGGCGTAGTACAATAGGCCAACTGAAGTGGCCGCGCTACTTTTGCACCCAATACTTCATCAAAGAAGGAGAAAATTAATCGGCTCCAATTGGAGCAGGTAGCTCCACTATGAACCAGGCTATGGTTTAAATGTGGGAATGCAGTGGCGGTGCTTTCATATGTGCGATTGGTGCACTTGCACTGGGCGCAATTTCAGAAATTAAGATCTTAAAAAAAATTAACAATTTCAAAACAAAAAAAAATGAAAAAGTGTTCGCTTCATTTTCATGCATTAAGGAATTCATTTTTATTACCACGATTTATTTTTTCAGTTTATTGTCTCGATAAAATGCTCCGTACGTCTATCCCCGAACTCGTGCGGATTCCGCGGCCACAAGAAGTTACACAAATTTACTCAATTACAAGAAAAACCGGGGGAGATTTAATTCCCCTTGTACAGGAACTTACCTAAGATTTTAGCTTCGAGATTTTCATAATATTTTACTCAAGAAATTTTACTCCAGATTTTACTCAAAAATTTAAGGAATAGACCTTCGTCTTCGAGAATCAGAAGTAAAAATTCAGGAGAAAAATCACCTAAAATGGGAAAAAAATCTCTCATTCATTTATATACATACTGCGCTGTAGCACTTTTTGCAAAGTCTTGAAAAAGCACTCGCACTCAACTTACACAAAGGGAAAAATTGTTCCGATGGCTCTGTATTGTGTATTGCTGTTTACTGTGATATACATAAACTTCCGTTAGAGCACTTTTTAATCTTGTTCCAAGATTTGTTAAAAGAAGTAATTGAACGAAATGAGGCGAAAAAAATTCCTTGTGGCGTGAATCCCTCTGTAATTGTTCTTTGTTATTCGCTTTATATTAGCTTCACATGTATGTTGTATCTAGCATGTAAACAAATCTTGCAACTTGATTTTGATCCACTTCCTTATAACCGATCTACTTCAAATTTTGCACATGCGTATAGTTCACGTGACAATGCAATCTGACCATTTTGTAAGAAAATCAAGATGGCGGTGCCAAGATGGTGGGTGAATTCGGGAGGTGGTTCTCCAACATAGGTATCAAATGAAAGCGTAAGACAAGTGCAATACAATTAGCTATGTGGCGTCATTCAAAATGGCGACCAACACAAAATGTCGGATTACCGTTTTCTTTACAACCCACTCGATATGGGTACCAAATGAAAGGGTATGACAAGTAAAATACTATTAGCTATGTGGTGTCATTGTAAATTCAAAATGGCGGCCAACAGAAAATGGCGGATTACCTTTTTATGTACAACCCACTCGGTATGGGTATCAAATTAAAAGGTGTGGCAATTAGAATACTATGAATGGTGTGGCGTCATTCTAAATTCAAAATTTAGGCCAAAACAAATGGCTGTCATTACAAAATGGCGGAAGACATATAATAGACTAAAAACTAGAAAATAAAAAATATAGTTTAAAAAAACTAAAAAATACGCTTTTATGTTAAAATGAACTAAAAAGTAAAAAATATGAGTGTGCGTAGGACCACACGTTGGAAGTGAAAACTTCTATGGCCGGCCAGTCTATATTTCCAAATCAATCTTAATATTACAATAGGATGGATACAGACATTTTAACATCAATTTAGGATAACTAATTTAATGCAGTCAAAAGTAGTTACTCACTTCCTATAAATATAATGAACGATGTACATACATTTTTGGTATCCGATGAGTCGCGTGGAAGGCTGAACCAAGCTTCGGAAATGCACGATTAAACTTTATACCCACATACTAATTTTCAAATGTGTGGATTTCTATGGCCATAGTACATAGTGGATAGTACATAGTGCATACATTGTAAATAGTACATAGTACATAGTAAATGGTACATAGTATATAATACATAATGCATTATACATAGTACATAGAACATAGTACATAGTACACAGTACATAGTACACAATACATAGTATATAGTACATAGTAAATAAGCATAATATACAGTACATAGTGCATAGTAAATAGTACATATTATATAATACATAATGAATTGTACATAGTACATAGAACATAGTACGTATTACATAGTACATAGTACATAGTACATAATATATAGTATATAGTACATAGTAAATAAGCATAATATTCAGTACATAGTACATAGTAAATAGTACAGAGTATATAATACATAATGCATTGTACATAGTACATAGAACATAGTACATAGTACATAGTACATAGTACATAGTACATAATACATAGTATATAGTACATACTAAATAAGCATAATATACAGTACATAGTGCCTAGTAAATAGTACATAGTATATAATACATAATGCATTGTACATAGTATATAATACACAATGCATTGTAAATAGTACATAGGACATAATACATAGTGCATAGTACATAGTGCATAGTACATAGTACATACTACATAATTCATAATACATAGCACATAGAACATAATAATTAGTACATAGTTCATAGTACGTAGTACACAGTACATAGTCCATAATACACAATACTTAATATATAATATTTAATGCATATATAATATTAAATATATGCATATAGAGTTACCCTTCTAATTCAGAAGGTACACTTCTTAGCTGGGCCAAGAAAAATTTACCAGCTCAGCACAATTAGCACTGAGATAGGCTCAACTAAAGCATGCAACATGTAAATTGAATATGCAATCCCGAAAAGGTCACACCCCGCACATTTTTATATGCGAGGTGTGACCCCCCAGAGATTGCACACTCAATTAAAACAGAAAGAAATGCAATACACAAAGAAGCGTGCAAGAAAATTCAGTCAAGTCAGATTAAAAAGACTCCTTTTAAGGACGTCTTTACTAATGCTTACGCTAAAAACATCGATATTTCTATTCACATTAATGAACATGCGATTAACAGGCTCGAATCTGCCGTAATTCGTGTTAGAGGAGTTGGTGTGTAAGAGAGGTGGCCCTCTCAAATTGTATCTACTCTCTCTAAACGACGCACGGCGACTCAGAAAACCTGAGTCAACCTTTCCATTAAGGAGTTGATGAACAAATACAACATCGGCAACCTCACGACGCCTGCAAAGAGAGCTTAAGTTGAGTAACTTAAGCCGAGATTCATATGGTGGAAGAGCTATTGGGTCATCCCAAGGAAGATGATTCAGTGCGAATCGAACGAACCTCCTTTGAACTGACTCAATTCTTCCGACGTGCGAAGAGTAGTGAGGAGACCAAACCTGGGACCCATACTCGAGTAATGGTCTGACAAGAGAGATATAAAGGTGTTTAGTAATCAAGGGGTTATTGAGTTCTTTAGACCACCTTTTTATAAAACCCAGGACTAAACTACCTTTGGAAGCAATATAGTTAATGTGGGCAGAAAAATCGAGTTTACTATCAAATCTAATCCCGAGATCTTTTACAAAATTAACACGACGGACACTCTCGTTAGAAAAGGTGTAGTTAAAAATTATAGGAGTACGACTTCTCCCAAAAGTCATGGTTTCACATTTACTAATATTGAGAACCAGGTTGTTGTTCACACACCAAGAGTAAAAGGTGTCAAGGTCAGCTTGCAAAAGTTTGCAATCCTCGATACTTTTTATGTGACGATACAATTTGATGTCATCAGCGTAAATCAAGATTCTACAGTGTCTTAGCAAGGGAACAATATCATCAATTGATAGAATAAAGAGCAAGGGACCAAGATGACTTCCTTGAGGAACACCGGATGACGCTTCAATGGTTACTGATTTGGATCCACGAAAAAGAACTTGGTAGGTCCTGTCAGCTAAGTAAGACTGGAACCATACTAGAAGGGCTCGCGGAAAGCCCAACATCCTTAATTTGAGAAGTATAATGGAGTGAGAGAGCTTGTCAAATGCCTTACTAAAATCAGTGTAAACACAATCAGTCTGGCAACCGGAAACGAAGCCCTCGACAGTATGAGAAGTGAACTCAAGAAGATTGGTGGTAGTGGAACGGGCTGCAAGAAAGCCATGTTGGTTCGTTGATACCAACCTCCTGCAGATAGGCGCGATTGCAGAATAGATAATCGATTCAAAGAGTTTCGGAATGACAGACAGCTTCGCAACTGGTCTATAATTCGATATTTCATTCTTGCTACCACTCTTGTGAATAGGGATTATAAACGAATTCTTCCAAAGAGTAGGGAAGTACCCTTTATCAAGGGATTTTTGGAAGAGGGTTTTCAGGGGAGACTGTAGAACCTCTGCACAGGACTTAAGGACAGCAGGAGGAATACCATCGGGGCCAGAGGTGAAGTCGAATGGGAGTTCGTTAATATGTTTCGCGATATCAGCACTGGTAATTGAGAGGGGTAAAATATTAGCCTCACGGTTAGTAAATATGTGACGAAAATTATTGTCATTAGGCTGAAAGTCAGAAGGTGAGAAAGATTGACGAAAAAATGACGCAAACATGTTGCAAATCGCAGGCGACTCACTACTAGACAAGTTCGTGTGCTGCATGGCATTAGGGTAGTTATCAACCTTTTTCTTAGAGTTGACGAACTTAAAGAAATTTCTAGGATCAGTAAACACTTTATCGCTCATACAGCTAAGATATTCTCGATACAGAGCAGAAGAGAGTGAACGAAATCGGTTATAGCAATTTATAAATAAATTGAGACTCGGAGTGTCCTTTCTCTTTAAATAGGTTTTCCATAGTCTATTCTTCTGATTTTTCAGATGCTTGAGCTCATTATTGAACCAAGGTGGAGATGAACTGGGTAATTTTTGGGGCTCATAAGGTACACAAGAAACCAGGGCTTCGTATAGTACGCCATAAAATCGTGCCACGTCGTCATCCAAGTCATTAGCAGAAAGTAGGCTGTTGAAATTAATCAAGGCAAGCTTAGATGACAGCTCACTAAAATTAGCCTTTCTGAAGTTAAAGGCATGGGATACCACCTCCGGACAAGGATTATTCTCGGAATTGAAGCAGTAATTGAGCAAGAGAGGAGGATGGTATTTGTCAACAGACGACATGACTATAGGACTGGGTTCAACAGTAATGTTGACTGAGTCCGTAAAAAATACAAGATCTAACTGCCTCCCCAACTCATTAGTCACCCCACTCATTTGATTCAAAGCGAGTGAGAATAGGGAATTGAGAAAACAGGATTCTTTAAGATTAAGGTTCCCTTCAGGGAGGTAGTTATCGTCATCTTCGACATATACCCACTGAATATTGGGTAAATTGAAATCGCCTAGAAGCAATAGCTCATCGCCGGTGTTCATCATATTCTGGATATGATCAATACAAGAGATGAGAATATCATAGAGGTTTTTGCCTCCATCGTCAAGTCTGCTTATCATATCTGGTGGGATATAGCAGCACAGTAGGAAGAGATTAGATTTCGAAAAGGAAATTTTGAGAGCGACAAGCTCAATGTCAAGGTGGTTAGAGAAACTAGGAAGCGAAATTGGGTTACAATTAAGATGACTACTGCAAGCTAGCAGTACGCCACCCCCACGAGCTTCCGAGTCAGTAAAACGATCCCTCCGAAATACTTGGTAGGAGGAATCGAAGAGCTCAGCATTAAGAATGCCTTCATGGAGCCAGGTTTCCGTGAATGCAATGACATCGAACCCGCTAGCCGTCGATGCCTGACGGATGTCGTTAATTTTAGACCTGGTCCCCCTTACGTTCTGGTAGTAGAGGGAAAGCGTGTCGAGTTTTTTGGCAGCTGCGGAGCGCTCGGTGTGGAAGCGTTTGAATGATGGGTTCGAGTACGTGTACGCGGAACAAAAAGCTTGGTAAGTGCACCTGCAGGCCAGAAACCAGGGTCTAAGAGAGTCTCGGCAATATCAGGCGGTGCAGACAAAACAAATGAAGCAACAGGCTTGGAAACCTTGCTGACTTTTCTGCACAAAACCGTTCCAGGGTCTATAGATTTCATCCTTAAAAATTCACCGATAGTCTCCGTCTTAGTTTCAGGAGAGAATCGCGAGATAAAGATATTTAAAGGTCTCGGTATCGTCACCAGAGGGGTGCACGGTTCCAGAGGAACCGTAACTTCAGGGACAGGGGGATTGACCACAATTAGAGGCGAAGAGATTGATACCGAGCCCGGCCTAGAGATCGACTCTGTCTCTGGAACACGGGGCAGGGAACTCAAGGTGACACCATCCCCAATGGTGGTTTGAAGATTTCGATTCTTCCTGCGACTTTTATGACGCGCATTAATACTAGGCGCAATAGGATTAGCGGCCTTCTCTTGCAAGAGAGCATTGTCAGTAAGAGAAGCAGCCATGGGGCAGGTTGAAGACAGAAGCTGCTCACCATCCTGCGAGGCGCTTTCAGATGTTGCCGCCACTGAGGAGGTGTTTGAGGAGGTGTTTTTCACATCCAAGACGCTCTCCAATCTTAAGGACAGAGCGCTCAGGGCATTGTGATTTTGCGCAGCTGCTGAAGACAGCGATTCAATATCAGCCCTAACGCGCTTGGTATTCCTTTTTATGTCGTCCAATAAAGGATGGATAGAGGTCGAGGAGTTAAAAGTGCAGGAAGAAGAAGAAGTAGCGGCTTGATTAAGGATCGCCGAATGTAAGTCGTCTAACGACTCGAATGCTGTTGCGACTCTAGAAGAAATTTCCTGGAATTTATTGATCAAGCAACCCGAATTGGTCACAACAGAAGCCAGGGTGTCAGAGAACGTATCAAGCCGGACGTTTATAGACTGGACGTCATCGGCCAACATTTGGAAATGAGGGATGTTGCCGGAGAAGGAGTTAAGACGATCCATGACTTTCTCATTACCAACGAGAAAAACGTCAGAGATGTCCTTCATCAGTCTCAGGACATGACAAGGTTTAATGTCAGAGCACTCTCTACACGTAGACCCTATATGGGCAGAAGATTTGCCACTGACTTTAGTATTGAGGCAGGAAGGGTGAAAAACCTCTCCACAAACCCCATCACAGGAAATCCCATCACGGACGATTTCCAAAGAACATACCTTGCAAAACTGATAACCCGGCATTGTATAAAGATAGTTATAATAATCACTATCAAAATAATTATTTCAAGGAAAGCGAACGATTAACCCCTGAATAAACAGCAATAACAAATTCCCAACTGATATTGCAAGCTTTGCAGTTTGAGAACAAGTTACTGGGTCAAAACCGTTGCATACCCTTAGGTGAGAAAAAAAAGCAAAAGAAGCACAAGAACGCATACAAGCTCTTCTAACCTTAAAAAAAAATAAACGTCAGTGACCCGAAGGAAAAAAAAAACTGAAATCAAAAATCAAAAGCAAATCCCAAAGCCAGTTACACATAAAAAAAAGAAAGAAAAAAAAGGGGGTTACACACCCTATCGTGAGACTAGACAAAAGACGAAACCTGACACGGAGCACCAGAATACAAAGAGAAAAACACAATGAGACCGCCGTCACAAAACCACAAGTCACAGAAACTTACACTTTCAGCAGGACAATTTCAATAAATTAATTAAATAAACTACACTACACCGAAAGAAAGCCACTTCCACAAAAATTAACTAATTAAAACACGAAAAAAAACAATAAAAAACACAAAGCAACGAATGACGTGACTAGACGGCTGACGTTTACGGAACAGGATATTCAATATATAATATTTAATATATAATATTTAATATATAATATTTAATATATAATATATAATTCATACTACATAATTAAAACTAAAACCCCCAAAGGAAACATTTTTCTCACGTGATGGTACGTGCGCGTGATGGCACACAAAAAGTGCGCGTGACGCGAGTTTTTAGTTTTTCCCCAGGCCAAAAAGTGCCCAACGTGCCTATAGAAGTTTTCACTTCAAAAATAATTTTGAATGTAAAGTTTTTATTGCTCTAGCCAGTATATGGAAACTACCTACCTTTCGAAATGTAAAAAAGCGTGGGACTCTTTACCTAAATTCTTAGCGCCCACGCTTTTTTATATTTCGAAAAGTAGCTGGTTTCCATATACTGACTAGAGCAATAGAGACTTTACATTCAAAATTATTTTTTACTTTTTAGTTCATTTTAAAATAAAAGCGTATTTTTTAGTTTTTTTAAACTATATTTTTTTTTATTATTTAGTTCATTCAATTGTGTGGCGTAATCTCTCTAGTTGTCCACAGAATAAATCGTCGTATCAACTGGAAGTACCTCGTTGTGAACAATTCCCTTCTAATGCAGATGCAGCAGAAGTTAATTGGGTCTATCATGTTTTTCGCGTTCCACCCGTGTCGAACTCATACATCGACCTTCTTTTTGTACCCAGGTTTGTGTGATTTTTTTTATGTTATAGTTTAAGCTCAGGTGTCACCCATTCTACTACCAGTCATGGTGCAATGTCTAGTAGTAAGCTTAGCACGAAGGATAGGATAGATTCGGGGGAATCAGGAGGGCGTTGGAGGAGATGGCGATGAACCTTGTGTTTGAACTCTTGGGTGTTGTATGAGTTCAGGAAAACGGACTGTGGAAGTTTGTTCCACAGACGAGATGCGGGAAGATAAGGGCTGTAAACTGTTAGAGTGAGCCGAGCGGGCAAGTCTTGTGAGATAGAGTAGATCTCGTGCCATAAAAGAAGGGAAATGAGCGCGCATGTGGAAGAGAATATAAGTTAGCCGGTTATTTGTGTTTTAAAACAAACAGAGTGACGTTGCTTTCTTGTAGAGACTTGAGCGCATGGAAGAATCCAGCAGCTTCCAAATTTGTCGTAACAAATCTTGCTATCTTGTCAATCGAACAAGTCGTACAAATTAGCATTGGCCATTGTTTTAAAGAATTCCCTTTGCAAAAAAACACCCAGAATAAAGTTTTAATTTAAGAAAGACCTTTTATTTTGAATTGTAACGGTCGGTTAAGTATTGAACCAATTCTCCCTGTCAATTATTATCCCCTCTCGCGGAAATTTCAGCAATTAATAGTCCAATCACTTCAGGAGCTTTTTTATTCGGAAATTTTCTGAATCAAGTAGGCGAAGGAAAACAAAATTTTTCTTAGAATAGAAAAAAATAGAATTTTTTGACAGTCGGGATTGAGTCGTTAACCAGGACAGTTTAGTCTGGTTCAGTGAAAAAAAAGGTCTGATTTGATTAGGTTTATTAGTCAGAATTCAAAGTTGGGACATATTAGCTCCCCAAAATAGAAGCTGAATTTTGGAAGGAATATTTTATTCAAAGGTGGCCGAGGCAGGCGACATATAATTTATATTAAATTTTATACTGGAAGGAGGTTACGGACGTGAAGGCTGGAAGATATTGCATCCTTGTGCAGATGACTTCTATGGACCGATAGGTACCCGGAACCAACCGATCCTGATGCAGACATAATTGCGACCTGGCATTAAGAACTGAATGCAACGAAGAAATCCTCTACGGATAAGTATAGTTTTCAAGTTGTACGTAAAGGTAGGAATTGGGTGTTTAAAAAAAGCGCCTGTAGACATCTGGTAGAATTAGGTCGTGCTCTAGTGAAGTCCATTTGTGAGAAGCAAACCGACAGACGTTTCCATTTACTTCGTTTTGTTCCAATAGAGGCTGTTTGTGAAACAAATTTAACTGACAATATAACTGTGGCAGGGACAATTTTCGATCTAGATTTCGTGGAGGAGCCCGCAAAGTGAACTAGCTGAATTAGGGACCTCAATACCATTAGCAATAAGGATAGAAAACTGCGTAACTGTCGAAGTGTTGAATGAGGAATGACGTGTAGAATCTCAACTGAACATCTGCTGTGTACGGACAAAATCTTTGTACAATAGTGGGACCAAACGTATGAAATTTTTGCGCGTCAAAACAAAGGGGAAAAAAAACGTCTGCGTATATGTGGAGTCATTTTTTGTCATCTCCCCAACTCAAAAGTTTCTTCTAAAACTGGATATAAGTGGAGTGGGAATATTGTGTTTGTTTCTATTTGGTGTCAACATACTACCTACTGAAAAATAATTAGGCATATCCATCTGTAAGAGGGCGAGGACTTCATTCCGAAGTAATATTACTTTCTTTTAAAAGGACAGGTAATCTCAAAACAAAAAAAAATCTTTTAAATAAAACCCAGTGCGAATGTACGTTGTGGAACATTCTCTCAAACGAATTAGAAGATAACTTGTGTGTCTCAGCATAGCACAGGTTTTGAGTCAATTCGCGAATTCCAGGATTAATTATATTAAATTCTATTTTAGTAAATAACTCTAATTATATTGCAAATTTAATTATCTAATATATTGTTTATATCACACCACCAAAAATAGATAATATTTTTTTAGTATACTACAATTATAACTAATGTGGCTGTGAACACCGGAGACTCGCACGGGGTCAATGTTACGGATTTCTATAGAACGTCTTATTGTTCTATAATTAGTTTGGGTCGTGTTACAATTCGATGTCCGTTTGATAGGTTACTGCTTCGTGTTGGCCAAGACGACGATGTTTCCTAAAGATTTGATTTGTTTTCTATTCTGGAATCCAGTGAATGCCCCCCTATATATTCAAACACTGTTTCACGTAAAATCAAACACACGCCGTTTTACTTATCCTGAGTATAAGTGGTAATAGTTGGTTACATCCACATTACCTAGATTGTAAGTTTACTTTTGTTTTGATTTACAATTATGTAATATTTAATTTCAAACCTACCTTCATTTTGTTGTTAATTAATTCTATTGTCTTGTGCTGTAATTAATATATAATATATTTGTTATCCATTTCTTTAACTCCACGAGTAGTACTAGGCATGACAGCCTAAAGGGGTAATTTATCCAGGATGGTTGAGCGGGGTTCTATCTCTAGGGTTCTCTCGAAGTCGCGTTGAACATTTACAGGTCCACCAGGTCGTTGGGAACTTCCAGCGATGAATACCAGGGGCTAACCTAGGACAAGAACGGTATGAAGAAATCTCCTTTTTGACTAATAGGTAAGTGGTGAATCATATGTGTAGCGTTCCGGTCACACACCCCACGACCCCTTCCGGCGAGCTAGCGTAAACCGTGTGGCCGGCTTAGCATCCCCTAGAAATATTTAGGAAACTAGGGAGGATGTGGTCTCAAAATTTTTATGGTTACCCAAGCACGATGATAGTAGCCTTGCTGTCACCAGCAAGGAGCTCCATTGTGCCGGTTCAGAATGGTTTTAAAATAGTGACTTTTCGACATCGCAGACTTTTTACGGTTCACCCCGGGTGGGGAAAATCACGCTACGCCACTTCCGCCTACCATCCGCAGCCAAACTGTATGGTCGAACGGTTTCACCGGCAACTGAAAGCAGCCTTAATGGCAAGGGATAACACTACTCAACTGATGAAAACTAATTGAGGAATCAGAATTCCTCTCGTGCTTTCGTTCTCATATGTTGAACATAAAGGAAACACATCCTCGACAATAAGTTCAAATGGATGTCTACGTGGCAGTAGCCCTGCAGGACTCCGACTACATTTTAATACGTGTTCGAAAACCATAATCAAACGATTACGAAAACACCTCTTCATCAAATTGAACCGTCGCGTCGTAGTTTTAGCTCCGCGTTATATGTATGAAAACCGCGTTATAAAAGTACCGTGTAATAAGAGGGTGGACTGCCGTTACGAGCTTTCCACCACGAGCTTGAACAAAATAAACTATTACGGATATCCTGATTGTTTAATAACTCATTTTTACAATTTACAATTACAATTCTACAATTATTTGTACATTACCCCTAATTAACAGTTAATTTTGTCCCCCTATAAAAATTGACAGGCGTCAAAAGTGGCACATAAAGAAAACCTCAGTACAAATGATAAAAGATTTAAGGACTCCTTGTCATAAAAACAAAATCTCTTCAATTAAGAGAATGGTGAAAGAGCACCTTTTTCCTTTTTATTATAGCATCTTTAGTCACCTTAGAGCTGAGAAAAATATTTCGTTAGAACAACTTCATTGCGCTATGATCTTCCATCCCCGTTCCCCACACACCCCCCAAAATAGCACACCATCAAGCATCAACAACAAAAAAAAGTGGTGGGGGTGGTAATTCCAAAATTACGACATGAATGGACGCTACATGATGGAATTTCGCCAATTACAGGACCAGCATTACTACGTGACAATTGTATTCGTGGTGGCTAGGAATCCTTCGACACATTCAGGGTGGAATGGGGTAAAAAGCAACAGCAGCAACAACAACAAGGGAAAAATGATGAGTAAAAATGGGGGTGGTTGGTGGAAGATGTGAAATGGTGGGGTATACACATTCTTCAATACAGTGGATTGGTTGGAAGGAGGGTTGGGGGGAGATTTTCTGTTAAGAAAAATATGAAAAACTGAACGGCAGACCAGACAGGGATCGGAATTGATGCTGTATTCCTAAGGACCAGAAATGAGCCCAGGCAGAAGGATATAGAGAGGAACGTGCTTTGGAATGCTTTTGCCAAATAAATAAGAGCTTGTGCTGTACCTTCGGAGAAAATATACAACAACATCAACATCACCAACAGCAGCAGCAACAGCAGCAGCACAAAAAAGGACGAAGAAGTCGTTTTCTATCTATCAGAAAATGCTGTATGTGTATGTGTGTGTGCTGAAGAGCCAGCTATCTGAACTGAATGAAGGAATATGGTATACCAAGCGCCACAGTAGTGGTAAATTGTGCTCCCACCTTTTCAGAAGTTACGTTCTAGTGCTATCCTTGCAATTTATGAGACTATTCAACAGGAAAAAAAGGAGATGGGTAACTGCCAATTGCACTTTTTTCCTTCAATTTTCGCCAGCCCCAACCCCTCACTACACCCCGGCATTTTCCACCGCAAATAGTTCAGATCTCTCTGCATAGTGAATGGGAGGTTGAAACAAAAAAGAGATTTTTTGTTGGTCCGCCCGGAGGGCGGGGGAGAGGATTGAAGAAGGTTTTCATCAGTATTTTTCCCACCATCAGGACTTATGGTGATAGTGTCCTTTTGTCTGTTTCAATTGGTTTTAAAGTGTGCTCAACTGTTTTATTGCTTCAATCGTGAATTTTTCAATAATTTTGGAGTTGATTTTTTTTGTTGGTTCTTCTTTTAGGGGTTAAAGATTTTTTTTTGGGAATGGGTGGTTTTGTATCTTTCATATACTTTGAATTGTAAAACAAAAACCACACAATCTTAGATGAGGAAAGATGAAAATGGTTTTGTAAAATGCTAATTTTTGTAACACTTCAAATTTTATTCTTCTTAGAACAATTTTTATTTTCCGTTGTGGTGTGTTTCTTTATTTTTTGTGTGTGTTGTTTATTCAGTCGAGTGAACAACTCCTCCTAGACAAACAAAAAACAAAAAAAACATACGAGGGGATGTTTGGTTTGATGGAAAACAAGAATTTTGTGTTTTTTTAAAGGATATATATTTGTTGATAAGATATACTGTATATATATGTGTGCATGGACCAAATGTATGCTTATATGTATATGTATGTATAGCACATCTGAATACATCTTCTGTGGCATTCCTTCTTTTTTTGACGAAAATCAAATTCAGTTGTTGCTTCTTACAAATAACATCCTTTTAAGAGAGGAATTTTTCGTTTTTCCTCCTTCCTGTTGATATTACATGTGTTTTGATTAAGGGGACAACGAATAAAAAAAAGAAGAAGAAAATTGGGTTTTGTTTTCTCAGTTGTTTTAGAGGTAGCTCTTGCTTGGTACTGTTGGCTTTTTATATTTAGAGTGAAATAAATTTTCATTTGTAGAAGAAATTTGTGTTTTTTTTGTTTTTCGTTTTGTTTTTTGTGGAGGGATTTAAATAATAAGTAATAAAAACATAAATTATTATTGTAAATTAAATTTCCATAGATATACATTTAACAACGATTAGTTAAGGATTCAAATCCAAAAGAAGTCTGTGGCATGTTATGTCTAGGTGTGTAGCTCAGCTGTATATTCCCGACAAGATCCCGCATCGCATTTACACATGAAGGGAACAAGTGTTTCTCTCTCGTTCGCCAGTAGCATAACTATGTCACTTTCAGACCAGTGACGTTGTCGGTTGTGGACTCAGGTGAGAGTTTAATTCGGGAAAAGAACCTGTGTGGTGAGCTTTTTGTGTTGAGCTTTGGCGCCATCTGTGAGAAACTAATTAAACTTCGAAGTGATGGAACTTGGGTGGGAATCGGGGGTCTTGAGTGGGATCTTGTGGGGCTTTGAGATTAGTGGTTCTCGGGTGATCTTTCATGCTGGGGAGTCTGGCGGGAGATCTTGTGGAGGAATTTGATCCAGGTTCCAATTCTTGAATTGAATTTGGTTATTCAATAATATTATAAATTTTCAAACCATTTACAATTTCAATAATTCTTTTCCCAATCTTCCTGTTTATAAGTGTTACGGCGCGAGACGCCGTAAATAAAAATTTATTTTTTAAATTGATTGATAGATAAACTGTAAAAAATCGGATAGGTCGCTAATTCACACACAGGAGTGGTTTAAAAACAAATATATTATCTCCTAAATGTTACAATGCTAATTAAATCTATTTAAATTCTAAATTTACGTTAATTTTTCGAATATAAAAAAAAATATAAATTCAATTTGACTGAAGGCCAATTCTACTTAAAATTATCTTATAGTAATCCGGATATCTGGAATAAAAATGTCAATTAATTGTCCAAATATTTTTTTTAACCTGTAAAAGCTCGGAGGTTCTATTCTGCTAATGGAAAAATTTCCCTTGAAGATACACCGGTCAAACCTGACGTGACTTCCAACACTTGGCACTTTAACACCGCAAATAGTGCCGTATAATGCTTGCTTCTTGCAAGAAACGTTAGCTCTTTGAGCTTAAATTTGGCCACTATCGCTAATATTAATGTGAGCCTTAACACCCACTTAACTTGCAGAAGAACCTTCAGCGAGCTTTACTTATAAGGTTCCACTCAAAGGTGATCTCAAATTCACCTGTGTTTGGACCCTTCAACAATTATTGTCGTATACTTTCTAGGGATGTTTGAGGTATATTTTCACCTTCAAAAATCCCTATTTTTAAATGTTTATTCGTTTAATCTGATTTGCTAGTGTCCCAGGAAGTTCAAGGTAATTACAACCTTTGAAATTCCTTGTTGAAACGTAAGAATATACAAATTCTTTTCTGTTGTGGAATTTAATTCCCTGGTCCGATGCCCAAACCAAACATATAATCTAAACTAACCCCCGAACCGATGGTGGAACCGATCGGTTATCTAAAGCCCTAATTTGGCGACTAATGCCAGCCAAATTTATTAAATGACGGTAACTACCTGTCTAAAACTCTGAAAACAAATAAATGATTAAATTATATTTTTTTTACTAAAGACGGTCGATGCCTGTCTAAAAAATATATTATATTTTTTTTTGTTGGACGGTCTTTGCCTGTCGCTCTACTTGACGGTCGATGCCTGTCTGAATATTGAAATTTGTGTTGCAAAAATGCTTACTAAAACTGGACGGAATGAGAAGCTCTGTCCTGGTGCTTTGGACTTTATAGTCCAGGCACATTGATCGAAAGTTCAAAGCTTGGGGGGGAGAAAGCTGTTATACTTGTTTTCAAGTGTTATAATTTTTATTTTTAGACCAAAACAGCTTTCTCCGATCGTGCCCCAGCTTTGAGCTTTCGACGAAGTGACATTTCTACATGTCATAAAAATGGTAAGTAAATTTTGTTTATTTTTGAATGTTTTTAATATTTTCTTAATATTTTGATTATTTATTAATTTCATTTTATTTTAGGTATAAAGACCTGAATGCTGGGACCTTTGTGGATGTTGGCACTCTAATCAGGTGCCGTCCAGGTATATTTTCTAATATTTGTTTTAGTTATGACCTTAACCTTTTTTTCTTTTCAGGTATTTATTTGTGTTTTTTAGTTATAAGTTATGTTTTAAGTTATTTAAGTTAATGATTAGTTTATAGTTAGGTTTATATTTAGTTTTAGATTTATTGATAAATTATACAATGTTTTTTAATTAGTGTTTTTTTTATTTTTCTCTGTTTATGTTTATGTGTTGTGTTGTTGTTGTTGTTTAGGGGCTTTAATGCCCATATTTAATTTTTTGGGGTCGACGACTTCTGTTACGCGCTGACGCGCCGTAACATACTCCCCCGCGTTGATGCGTCGCATCGAAATAAATAAAGCAGGTTTCAATTCATATTAATTTAATTTAGTCATTTTTGTAAGTTCATAAATTTGTTTCACTTATAACTAGGTCAGTCTGTAGTTTGTACAGACACAGACATTTCTTGTTTATGAATAACCTATATTTGATTTTACTGTAATTTGTACAGTTCATATCTTTTCTTTTGTTTACTTCATTAAGATAGCCCTAATTTACACCTACTTCTCCTGTAGCCCATACCATATTTGGGTATGGTCGTCCAGGATTTTTAGTTTTACCCGAGACTTCTCGGACAGGAAAACTGTATGCCGTTTCCTGCTCCTTCCCCTTATGACGGCATATGGGATTGACCGTAATTGCTTATAAGATATTTTAAAATGTTTTCCGTCCACTGTCCATTTGTCGTACATTTTGTCCTCTAATGAAGGTTTCGAGATAGATTCGGGTGATATGTCTCGTGTGGTCTCGTTTGCCGATGTCTGGCTCTCAGACAGATTCTTGCCTGGAGTGGGTGGCAGTTCCAGCTGCCGCTCCGGTTCTTCTACGACCGGTGTTTCCGGTCTTTCTGGAGTTATGGCACTTTCGTCGGCTTCCGGGAGATTTTTCCCAGGAGTGATTGGTACCTCGTCTATTTCCGGGAGATTTTTCCCAGGAGTGATTAGTACCTCATCTACTGGTATTGGCGATGCTGAGGGTGTTCTGAGATACCAATCTTCCAGATCGGCGTCCATGGCTAACTGATCCATGCCTTCTTCTTCGAGAGGCCAACTACAGAGAAATTCCAGTAGCGAATCTTCGTCCTCTTGGATACTTAACGCATTCATCTTGTGGCTTGATTTTATGTTTAGATGTATCTGTAATGAATGAGGAATGATTATGATTTTGTTATTGTGTGTTAGTGTGACATGACGTGAACTAGGGACGCACGACTTTGTTGTTAGTGATTATGTACGGACGTTACAAAAACATACAAACGTTTATACGTGTCATTCTATTAGAGGGCATAATTTAGTGATGGGTCGTTTAATATAATTTGTTTGCGTTTTCAACGTTACGACCCTCACCTGACCATCAGGCCCTGGGTGGATTTCCTCCACTATGCCAAGAGGCCATTGCGATGGTGACCTGTTTTGGTCCATGATTATGACTACCTGTCCTATCTGTAGGTTAGGTTGTTGTAATACCCATTTGCTTCTTTTCTGCAATTGCAGCAAATATCCATTTGACCATTGCTTCCAAAATTGTTGTACAGTCTGTTGGACATACTTCCAACGGTCCAGATATGAAACTTGGTCATCTGCCTCAGCGTCGGGCAGTGCCTTTATATTTCTTCCGATTAGGAAATGTCCCGGTGTTAACACCTCTAAATTTGAAGGGTCTGCTGATAGAGGACACAATGGACGTGAGTTCAGGCAGGCTTCTATTTAGATCAATAACGTATTAAGTTCTTCGAATGTCAATATTTTTCCCTCTGCGGCTCTTTTCAGGTGATACTTAATACTTTTCACGCCTGCTTCCCAGAGTCCTCCAAAGTGAGGAGCGGCTGGAGGGTTGAAGTGCCATTGTATGCCATCATTTGCTAATTCTTCGGATGCGCACCTCTCCGCTTCATTTGTGGCCTTGTTGGCTGTTCCTCCCAAACGCTTGCTGGCGCCCACGAGATTTGTGCCATTGTCGGAATAGATATGCTTGCAAAGGCCTCGTCTTCCTATGAAACGTCTTAGGGCCGCCAAAAAAGCATCTGTGGACATGTCTGAGGCCACCTCAATATGAACGGCCTTGGTGGTCATGCAGACGAATATACAAAAATATCCTTTATATATTTTGGAGCCCCTATGTTTCGACATTTTGATGTCGATCGGCCCAGCATAATCTATTCCAACACTCTCAAACGGGTTTGTTTGTGTAACTCTTACATGTGGTAAGTTTCCCATTGATTGAGTCGGTGCTGCAGCTCGATACCTAATGCATTTGACGCATTTGTGTATCCTTTCCTTTACGGCTGACATGCCGTTTATGATCCAATACTGGGATCTTATTGCATTTAACACCATCTGTGCTCCGCCATGTATTGTGTTGTTATGATAGTGATCAATAATTAGGTTTGTCACATGATGGTGCTTTGGCAATATTAGAGGATGTTTTGCATCATGTGGCAATGTGGAGTACTGCAATCTACCTCCAATTCTTATCGTGCCATCCTCTGCCATAAGTGGTTGCAGCTGAAACAATTTACTTTGTTTCTTCACTGGTTTTGCGCCTTTTAGTTGTTCGTACTCCTGAGCAAAGGCTTGTCTTTGAACTAATTCAATAAGTTTTTTCCTTGCAACATTGATTTCTTGAGCTGACAGTTGCAAGGTACGTCTTTCCGTTAGTCGTCTGGCGTTGTGGACGAACCGGTAACAATATGCTATAACTCGTATTGTTTTTAAATACGATGAATAGTTCATCCACCACTCATTTTCGGTTAATTGCATAGTCAACGTAACTTGAGTGACATTCTTAGCTTGCATAGAAGTTTGGAAGTCGTCCGGGGGTTTATGCGGCCAATCTTCTTCTGGTTTCCGCATCCAGCTGGGTCCTTGCCACCATGCTGTTAATTCTTGGATTTTTGCCGGCATAACTCCCCTGGAAACTATGTCGGCTGGATTATCTTTTGTGTGTACGTATTGCCATTTTGTATCTCCCACATTCTCATTTATTTCCACAACGCGGTTGGCTACGAACGTCTTCCATCTATGTGGTAATCCTTTAATCCATGCTAGAACGACCTTTGAATCTGTCCAACATCGCGTTTCTATGTTGCTTAGATTCATGTCCTGCTTTACCTGTCGCATCAGTCTGCTTAACAGTACTGCTCCACATAATTCGAGTCGCGGCACTGACATCGGCTTAATAGGTGCTACCTTTGTTTTTGACATTAGTAATTTCGTGTCGATGGTGTTATCTTCCCTCGTTGTTCTGATGTAAATTACTGCTCCATATGCCCGGACAGAAGCATCACAGAAGCCCATCAGTTGGCACTTCGTAGTTGTGCTCAAGAGGTTAACCCATCGAGGTATTTTGATGTGTTGAATATGTGGCAACTGCTCCTGAAACAGGGTCCATTCGTCTTGAATGGTTTGATCCACCATCTCATCCCATCCATACCCAGCCATCCATATTTTCTGCATAATAATTTTTGCCAGAATGACGCATGGAGCGATCCATCCTAGTGGGTCGTAGAGTTTGGCCACTTCCGAAAGAATTTTTCGTTTAGTAGAAGCTGGTTTAAACTCTGCGCAATTTATTGCGTACGAAAAATAGTCTCCCACTGGATGCCAGTATATTCCTAATGCCTTAATTTGGTTATCTTCCCTTACTTGTAAGGGAAGCTGCAGTTCACGATCCTCGGCTGGGATGGAACTTAGGAGCGCTTCATGATTTGCGGCCCATTTCCGCAAATGAAATCCTCCTCCTTTCAAAAGTTTGATTAACTCTCCTTGTAATGTTTGTGCTTCTTGCACCGTATCTGCTCCTGTAAGCACATCGTCCACATAAAAATCCGTCATAGCGACCTTAGCTGCTTCAGGATACAAGGAGTTATCATCGACCGCTAACCTTTGCAATGTTTTGATTGCAAGGTAGGGTGCTGAAGTGGTTCCAAATGTTACTGTATTCATTTGGTATTCTTGTATAGGGCAGTTATCACTTGCCCTCCACAGGATGGTTTGATACCTTCTATCCAAGGGGTTGACAAGGATCATCCTATACATTTTCTCAATGTCCGCGGTCATTGCATATCGATACTTCCGCCATTTTAGGAGCGTAGCAAATAATTTCGGCTGCAATGTTGGCCCTGTCAGCATTTGCTCATTTAGACTTTTCCCATTTGTAGTCTTTGTTGAGGCATCAAAAACTATGCGGACCTTAGTTGTCGTGCTGTCTTTAATTACAGCATGATGTGGCATATAATACCTTTGGTCTGCGAATCCCTTTGCTGAACTCATATGGTTCAAGTCGATGTACTCTTGCAGACATTTTTGGTAGGAGTCCTTTAGCTCTGTCCTTTGGGCTAGCTTCTTCTCTGACTGCAATAGCCTGGACACGGCTTGTCTCCTAGATTCCCCTAAACTGGGTGGATTACCGTCTTTAAAGGGTATCCGAACTTCATACTGCCCGCTTGGCTTACGTATGGTAGTTTTATCGTAGAATTGTTCGCACTGCCTTTCTTCCCCGGTGAATTGTCTTTCTTTAGGAATTTCTTCACATTCCCAAAACCCTTTAATTTGTCGGCTCAATTCTTCCAACGTTACGTCATGCTGCGTCGTAAATGCAGATAGACTTATATTTTTAGAAGGTGTGTTTGCTGATTGTACGTCACCAAACACGATCCAACCTAGGGCTGTTTTCAATGCCACCGGAGCCCCTTTCATTCCCTTTCGCAGACCATTCCTAATGATATCCGCGTATACACTTACTCCAAGGAGAATGTCTATTCGTCCTGGATTCATAAATTTTGGGTCGGCTAACTCCAACCCATCTATATGCGGCCAGTGCTTTTTTATTGTGCGTTCTGGTGGAAATATCTTGGTGATACTCTTAATAACATACGCATCAATGGAATTCTTATAATCTTTTGTAGTTGACAACAACGTAAATCTTGCCACCTTATTTGCGGTAGCTACTTGTGTTTCTGCCACTCCGACAACACTTAAATTTGTAGGGAAGGTTTGCGCTCTTATTGATTGATACGCTGCTTCCGTAATGAATGAGTTTTGTGACCCGGGATCTATTAATGCCCGTAACGTCAACTCGCGGCCTATACGACCCTTCACCTTCACCAGGGCTGTTGCCAACATTGAATGTGTAACATCCTTAATGTGGTTACACTGAGTTACAGTCGTTTCGTTGACCGTGTTGTCCCTAGGTGAGTTTGCTGAATTTTCCTGATCCGTACGATCATGCAACAAACTATGGTGATTGTTGCCACACGTCATGCACGTGTATTTAGTGGTGCATTCAGCTGTACTATGATTTCGCAAGCATCTTTCGCATTGCTTATTTTCGGTCAGCCAATTTCTTCTGGCTGCAACCGATAGTTTTCTAAATTGTTGACATTGTGTCAACCAATGGTTTGATCTGCACATAGGGCAGTGATTTGTGAAGTTTACCTTCTCAGGGTGGCCTGACCTTGGTTTATAACCGTTCCTGTTCTGTCCTGTGGCTTTATAATACCTATAAGCCGTTTGGGACTTACCTTTATTGGTATTTTGATTATCTTGCTGGCTTGTGTAGTAGGTTGTAAGTCTACTATGATTCTTGCCAGCTTTGTGCGGATTGTTCCCTGCTTTATGCAGATGGATATCCTTAGTTGCCTCTAGGCTCCGATAACGTTGCTCCATGAACGTAATCAATTCCTTTAGTGATGGCAGCTCATCTGACTTCGCTATCAATTGTTCCCATAAATTCCGTGTCTTTTCTGGCAGTTTTTGAGCTGTTATGAACACGAAAATGGGATCCCAACTGGCTATGTCTACTTTAAGTGCCTTTAAATTGTGCTGTATACGCTGCAACTCGTCCAAAGTTGCTCGTATTTCCCGGTAGGATTCCGTCCTAATTTTTGGCTGATTAAATAGAAGCTTCAACTGTGCATATATTAACAACCTTTTCTTGTCGTACCGGTTGCACAAGACCTCCCATGCTGCTGTATAGTTTGCTGCGGTGGTGTCGAAGGAATCTAGATCCTTCTTAGCATCTCCCGTCAGACTACTCTTCAAGTAGTGCATCTTATCGACCGTTGATAGTCGATCTTCATGATGTATGAGCGACACAAATCGGTCGTGGAAGGCTCTCCACGACGCGTATTGCCCGTCGAACTTAGGGATTTCCAAGGTTGGTAATTGTAAAATTGCCTTGGGCGAATCTGCTTGTTCCCTTTCAGTTTGCGAACTGGCTATTTGATCATCCAATAATTCTCCAAGGAATTCGGAATAAATCTCTTCGACTTTGTGGAACAGATTGCCTTCAGCGTATGCCACTACCGCGGCTTGGACTTTCTCATCTTTGATACTTTCGGTATCTGTGGAAACTAGTTCTGCATGATTTTCTTTAAATTCTGCCCATGTTGATTTGATCAATTCTAACTTTCCAGAGATATAACCCTGGGTTTTCTTAGCCGCAGGTGTCTCTCTGTAGTTGAAAAATGATTGACTTAACTCTTTCTGTAGGGCTATCTGTCTTTTCAACGTACGTTTCATTTTGGATTTAGATTACTAATACTACGGGGTTAGACAATTAACAAATAATAAAATATTTGGACAATAAATAATTAAAGCAATAAACTCTTCTTAATTAGCAAGTTATCGTAGAGACTATACTTGTTTTGACCACGACCTATCCGGCTCGAAGGACCATGTTACGGCGCGAGACGCCGTAAATAAAAATTTATTTTTTAAATTGATTGATAGATAAACTGTAAAAAATCGGATAGGTCGCTAATTCACACACAGGAGTGGTTTAAAAACAAATATATTATCTCCTAAATGTTACAATGCTAATTAAATCTATTTAAATTCTAAATTTACGTTAATTTTTCGAATATAAAAAAAAATATAAATTCAATTTGACTGAAGGCCAATTCTACTTAAAATTATCTTATAGTAATCCGGATATCTGGAATAAAAATGTCAATTAATTGTCCAAATATTTTTTTTAACCTGTAAAAGCTCGGAGGTTCTATTCTGCTAATGGAAAAATTTCCCTTGAAGATACACCGGTCAAACCTGACGTGACTTCCAACACTTGGCACTTTAACACCGCAAATAGTGCCGTATAATGCTTGCTTCTTGCAAGAAACGTTAGCTCTTTGAGCTTAAATTTGGCCACTATCGCTAATATTAATGTGAGCCTTAACACCCACTTAACTTGCAGAAGAACCTTCAGCGAGCTTTACTTATAAGGTTCCACTCAAAGGTGATCTCAAATTCACCTGTGTTTGGACCCTTCAACAATTATTGTCGTATACTTTCTAGGGATGTTTGAGGTATATTTTCACCTTCAAAAATCCCTATTTTTAAATGTTTATTCGTTTAATCTGATTTGCTAGTGTCCCAGGAAGTTCAAGGTAATTACAACCTTTGAAATTCCTTGTTGAAACGTAAGAATATACAAATTCTTTTCTGTTGTGGAATTTAATTCCCTGGTCCGATGCCCAAACCAAACATATAATCTAAACTAACCCCCGAACCGATGGTGGAACCGATCGGTTATCTAAAGCCCTAATTTGGCGACTAATGCCAGCCAAATTTATTAAATGACGGTAACTACCTGTCTAAAACTCTGAAAACAAATAAATGATTAAATTATATTTTTTTTAGTAAAGACGGTCGATGCCTGTCTAAAAATATATTATATTTTTTTTTTGTTGGACGGTCTTTGCCTGTCGCTCTACTTGACGGTCGATGCCTGTCTGAATATTGAAATTTGTGTTGCAAAAATGCTTACTAAAACTGGACGGAATGAGAAGCTCTGTCCTGGTGCTTTGGACTTTATAGTCCAGGCACATTGATCGAAAGTTCAAAGCTTGGGGGGGAGAAAGCTGTTATACTTGTTTTCAAGTGTTATAATTTTTATTTTTAGACCAAAACAGCTTTCTCCGATCGTGCCCCAGCTTTGAGCTTTCGACGAAGTGACATTTCTACATGTCATAAAAATGGTAAGTAAATTTTGTTTATTTTTGAATGTTTTTAATATTTTCTTAATATTTTGATTATTTATTAATTTCATTTTATTTTAGGTATAAAGACCTGAATGCTGGGACCTTTGTGGATGTTGGCACTCTAATCAGGTGCCGTCCAGGTATATTTTCTAATATTTGTTTTAGTTATGACCTTAACCTTTTTTTCTTTTCAGGTATTTATTTGTGTTTTTTAGTTATAAGTTATGTTTTAAGTTATTTAAGTTAATGATTAGTTTATAGTTAGGTTTATATTTAGTTTTAGATTTATTGATAAATTATACAATGTTTTTTAATTAGTGTTTTTTTATTTTTCTCTGTTTATGTTTATGTGTTGTGTTGTTGTTGTTGTTTAGGGGCTTTAATGCCCATATTTAATTTTTTGGGGTCGACGACTTCTGTTACGCGCTGACGCGCCGTAACAATAAGCAATCTAAATTCGTCCACCAGAACCAGATCATTTGCAGTCTCATCGTGGCTATTGGAATCCTCATCATTATTAGAGTTTTCGGAATGCGAGCTCTTATCAGCTCCTCACAACGCTCAACACAAAAAAGCAACACACTGGCTCTTGTCCCGAATAAAGCCCATACTTGAGCCCATAACCGTTGGCGTCATTGGTCTGATGGTAGACATAGCTCTTTAAAACCCCAAATTTTTATTCTAAAAAAGTTGTTGGTTTGGAATATATCACGTGTCTTTTATTGGTACGTACCTCCGCGCACAGTGGGCCAAAACGACTTGTTGGCTATCAAAAATCTGTAACTTTTGTTCTGTTAAAGATATCATAATGAAACTTTGGGAAATAAATATTGACATTATTACCTTTTAATTGATAAAAAAAAGTTCAATTGGTTTACAGGGTGCCTCAAAATTAAATAAATCAACAAAATTTGAAGTAGTCAATAAATGAATTATTAATGTTATTTAAAAAGTTTTAACGTCATTTTTAACTTAATCTTTAATTATTTTATTATCTCCATAACAATATTTAATTAAAAAAAATTTTTACAAATATATACTTACAAAAAAATAAAAGTTATATTATATTCAAATACTAATCAGTTGGCACACTTTCAAACATATTACTATATTTTCATGTGTGTCTAGTAAATAGGCCATTTCCTCTGGATATTCCCTGCTTCTGAAAAGTTTGTCCCGTATTCTCCGAAATGATGAGATGTATGGATCTGATGATATAAGCAGCATATTCATGAGATCAACGTTTTGCTCTTGCCTTGAAGTTTTTCTGGTGTTGTGGTATCTGTAGCGCTTGTATTCTTTATTTTTGGCTTCCTAGGCTTCTTCCGACAGTTCGCCAATTGGCAAAAGACAGTGAAGTATTATATTTTTTCCATGCCTTAAAGCTTTGGGAACTGTTGCTGTTAATTTTTGCCATGCATATTTCTCATTTAGTAATATTTCTGTTTGTTCTGAATATATTCCGAATTTTTCAGCGTTTATAGGAAGCCCACAAGAAAGAATAATTTTATATGGTCCTAAATCTCTTTATAATTTCCACGGCCATTTTGGTGATATCCGCTGTTATGTCCGTGTATTCAAAAAACCTCCTCGCTGTGTTGCCTTCATTTGTGCTTCCAAATCCTTGCTTAAGTGTATCAATAATTAAACCAAGCTGTCGTCTGAAATCTTGTTGTATCCTGTATTTCTCCTCCAGTCTCTTTTGCTTATTATCAGGGTTGTTTCGTACACCCTCATCAGTGAAACTAAGTCGTAACTCATGTGCAATATAAGTAAATTCCATAAGGGAATGAAGAGGCGAAAGCCCGTATTGATAGTTTTCTTCAACATTGCATTCTTCTTCCGCATTTCGAAAATCTTTTGGATTTTTTTGGCAAATAGTACAAGTTGCTGATGATTTGGTGTCTGTTACGAATTGGGTTACTCTGCCATCACGCATTGTTAAGTGAAGCCTATGCATTACTTCTATTTCTTTGTCGTTAATGGGCACTAAAGTATTTATTTCTTATTTCACGAGGTCAACTTCACTTTGAAGCAATTCTTTTGTTCCCTTTACATATTTAAATTTAATAGGTCTACAAAAGTGTGCAGATGATGGACGAGGATTTCTCCAGTTTTCGGAAGTACTGCATTTTAAACGAAGAGGAACCAATGACATTACGAATAAATTGGGCTTTTCCCTGAATCTGTTCACTATAGCACACAAGCAAAAATCCAATAAGTCATAAAATCTTAAAAGTAATAAAATTCCTGCATTTTGTGCAATTCCTGGGAACATCCGGCTTCTTTAATCCCTCGGGTGACATAGGGCATAGGGAACATCTGGAAATACGCACGCGACAACAAGGTAGACTTTACTTCAAATACCATTTTCTCCGAAGACGCAGGTGATCGCAGCCAAACTTTTTTTTATCGATGCAGGAGGGTTTCTACTTTAATTTGATGCCAATTAGAACGTGGCCATCGCTGGCAATTTTTTTAAAAGTAAAAAATAAATACAAATTTGAACGAAAAATCGCCCTTTTTAATTAAAATGCTATCATTAAAAAAACTATTTGACTTTTATCATAAATTCTTCGCCTAATAATACCTCCTCCTGTATAGTAAGTGATTTCATTAATAACAATTCAACCTCCGCATACAAACATTTTCACAATAGATCTTTGAAATCATAGAAAATTCGAACATTTTTGAGCTGTTCAAATTCTCTGACTTGAGCCATTCCAAACACAAAGAGGGGGGTAAATATTAAAAATAAATTGTTGCCATAAAGTAATATATTTAGTTTACTATCGAATGGCATAAAAATTTTTAAAATCTATAGTTCAGTCAATCTGGCAGAGTGATGGTACAAAAAAAACAATTGGATGAAATATAGGTGAGTCGTTAGAGAATGATGTAAGGAAGCTTACTTGGGCATGGCCACCTGCTACCTGATCGGGTTTTTGAGAAAACTCAAAAAAATTTTGAAATGCATTTTTCTCGAAAACTATGCATGTTACAGAAAAATTTATTCAACAAAAAATGTAGAGGGCATTGTTATCTACAATTAATGTCATTGGTGCAATGTTGTAAAACAAAAAATGTGCCCAGTAGGTGGCGCTAAAGTGCCAAAAAAAGGGTTTTTCAACTTTTTTGCCCTTAAATTTTCATTTTTCAGCCACGATCCAAATGGAAAACTTGTTCCTTACAATTTTACATATAATTTTTATATAAACATTTCTTTCATACAACTTACCGTTTCAGAGCTGCAGCTTGTTAAAGTATGAAAATTCCAATATTACGCTTTTACAAAGTACATATAAAGACAGGGAAGGTGCAGATAAAAAATGTATTTTTATTCTTTCCTTTTGTTAAAACTATGCCAACACCGCCGGAGAAAGTCCCAATAGGACCGAGAAAATTACCGTTAGCACCACTGCGCTGTACATGCAGCGCTGTATTACACTAAACTTTCGAATGATAGGTTGTATGAAAAAATTTTTTGAATAAAAGTTGTTCGTACAATTATAAGGAATAATTTTTCCATTTAGATCGTAGCGGAAAAATGAAAATTTAAGGGCAAAAAAGTTGAAAAACCCTTTTTTTGGCACTTTAGCGCCACCTACTGCGCACATTTTTTGTTTTACAACATTGCACCAATGACATTAATTCTAGATAACAATGCCCTCTACATTTTTTGTTGAATAAATTTTTCTGTAACATGCATAGTTTTCGAGAAAAATGCATTTCAAAATTTTTTTGAGTTTTCTCAAAAACCCGATCAGGTAGCAGGTGGCCATGCCCAAGTAAGCTTCCTTACATCATTCTCTAACGACTCACCTATATTTCATCCAATTGTTTTTTTTATACCATTCCTATTTTTTTTCGCCAGATTGACTGAACTACTATGAAATGACGAAAAACGATTTTTGGTCACCCAAGAATCGTTTTGGCCCACTGTGAGGCGTACCGTGCCTGTTTCGAGTGCCATACAGGCGTTTTGTTGCTGTGGCTGCCAGCAAGCTAAGAACGGGCAAGTGAGATTTTTATTCGGGGTACCTCTGTTGGTGTGTTTGATTACCGTCGTGGTTTTCAAATCTGCTTGATACATAGCCGCCCAGCCAGTTATTGACTAAACCTTGGTTTTTCTTTAAGACTACGAGAGCTTCTCAAATAGGTTCAATACATTACATTCTGGAAGGCGCCTTATATATCTTCGAAGTCTGCCAGGGTATATTGCTTGTAGTGCATGGTCCTTTCGATTGTTTTCACCACCTAGTGCAGAGCTGTCTCATTGGATCTACTTCTCTGCCCTCTTCTTCCTGTTTTTGGGTTGAAGACGACTCCCGCCCCTCTCCAACTTACGGAGACGTAACTAAGCAACAATCAACTATTGAACACGACCACCAGCCATTGTATTACCAACATAGGTAATTTCTACAGTATGACTAGTAGTATGCCGTCTTTTAATCACCCAGTCAATTTTCTCCTTTATGAAACAGCGGAAATTTCCTCCCAGGAGTGTCTCTGCCCTTTCCCTGATGCTTCCACTTCATTTTTCTCCTTCCATTCGCGAAAATGTGTGTCTTGCGATTCTGTCTAAGCTCCATTCCCCTTTTCTGTCAACAACAGGCTGCAGTGTTCTTTGGAGAGGATCTAGTAGCTCTAGTAGCTCTCGATAAATTGACAATACCCAAGACTGGAAATAGTTCCATTATTTGGACAGAATCCCACAAGGCACAAAAGTGTAACTACATTGTTCAAAACCACGCACTTATGCTCATTACTAACAGCGTTATTTATTCTGCAATAGGTTCATTGACCTACCAAAGGAGAGTTCTTTTCCCCGCAGTACTAGGATTTTCCAGCTTGATCATTACCATTGACTACCACTCTCAGACTACAGTCAAAGAACCCGTTCATAAATAGAACAATTTTACTATGGAACAATCACTTGCTGTCTTACAGTATCCAAGCTTTCAAGCGGATTGGTTGTTCAGGATGTCTCTTCTACCTGGGGCACTCTAATCACCACCTTGACCTACCTACACATGGGAAGAGTATCCCAACTTTTCTGATGTTCCTAAGGGTCCTATTTCGAACCGAACCTTAACAGCCCTTTACCTATAAATGATTCTGAAGCACATAACTGCAAAGTCCATTTCTGCCTTGCCACGTTATCAGAGCACTCATTCGCGATACATGTATATCCTCTAACCCAAGGACTATCTTCATATTATTTTTATTACGACACCTGCAAGACCAATGGTGCAATAAACTCCGGCTTGATTCATACGTTTAATCACCGCCTGATTGTGCAGTGCTATGAAAATATCCTTTCCGTACACTTAATCCTCATTTAGGTGATCCAGTAAAATGTAGTAGAGCCAGGAGGTCCTCTTTGTGAACTCACATGTATTCCCCAGACTCAGCTAGGTTTAAGTCTTCTTAGGCTAGGTTTAAATCTTCTTAGAAGACTCCCGCGCCGTCTCTGCCGTTGATCATGGACGCGTCTTTGAAAATATGTAAGTCTCAGTTCAGGGAGCAATCCACCCGGTCATCCTTATTTTCAGGATTCATTCCATAGACGTGAACCAAGATCTTCGTCTACCCATATTGGGTTATTGTCGGATAGAAAGGCACCGCTAATACACACTCATCTCATTCTCTGCACCCTGCCCAAGTGTTCTCTGTATAATTTTAGTCCGTCAGGTCACTGAAGGATATGTTATAATGAGACTCACCATTTTTTTTTTTTTATGTGGAAGACTAGAGCTCAGGGATAGCCCTTTGTACTGTCGACAATCTATTTTCTTCGTATAGAGTGCAATGTCGAACAGCAAGCTCTAGTCGATAGATAGTGAAGGGGAAGAGAGAAGTAGGAAGGAACTGCCACAACCACCTAACCCCAACCATTTCTATCGCGACTCTGGCATCGGGGCAATGAGAAACAACTCGCTGGAGTGTTATGCCTCCTGAAACAAGTTGAATCCCATCAACCAACCGATGACATGCGCTTGGTGGAGCGGCGCAGTGCTAGCGGAAGGCTATGACAGGAGGGAAGGTGGGAAAGGCAAAGGACTGTGGGGCTCTGCCGGGACTCGAACCCGGGACCTCTGGGATAGTAGCCAGGCGCCTTACTCCCTAGACTACCGAGGCCCCCAAATGATGCGGCGCCGCCCTTCTTAAATCTTGCCCCACCTTGGTATCCTTACGTCTTGGATGCTGGGTAGCTGATTCCTAAACTGGATCCATTCCTGCTGAATTTCGGTATCTATTGGGGCATCCCAATGATATCCAGATATCCACAATTTTTGCATGATCAGCTTGGCTACTATGACGCATGGCGCTATCCACCATAGTAGTGTATATCAAGGATAGTGGTGTCGGCGAGACACTCCAGATGCATACACACACTTTTCAATACTAGTGAAGGGCAATTTTTTGATTCCTGATATCTGCTTTAAAGTGATGTTCCCTGGTCAGCCGCAAGTCTTGGTATACTCCCAGAAATTTGGCTGTCCCACTTACGTTGATCTCGATCTAGACTGACGTGAGAGGCTGAAATACCCGATCCCCTAGAGTCGTAATTTTTACAAACATCAGGATATTTCTCCGTCTTTACAGTCTTCTCTACACATTGGGGATTGCCCATTAGTTCAGGGCAACCCCGCGCACAACTGATTCTAAGTATCCCACCGCTGCCACCAAAATTTTTCAATTTTTATAAAAAGTTGCAGCTTCGCACAAACAGAATTTGAATTTTTCGGTTCATGCTCCTAAGTGTAATAATCCAGTTCACTAAGCCTATTCCAGTTGTCGAAATTGTAAGGCAGCTAATGTAGGGCCTTAAGCAGAGCCATTTTAAAAGCATGTAGGTTGATTACACCCATGTGGATGTCTCTGCCAATATCTCCACCTGCATGCCGCCACCTAATTGGGCCAACTTGACTCTCCCTTTCTCTTGCATTGGTTCTGTTTGTACCATTGAAACATAGAGGCTTTAATCTCTGAGAAGTGTTCCCACGTTGGTTTTACTAAGGATAATTCCGCCTAAAAAATTGTTGTTGGGCAATACCCTGGGCCGCCTGCCTTAAAAAACTTCCTCTAGACGTTAGGATTGGCTATTATTTCAAGACAATCCCGACAAACTGATTCTTCGTATCCCACCGCTGCCACCAAAATTTTATGTACCAACACCTTTAATTGTTGAATAACATCGTCAACTCGAGAGTCGTCTCTTTGTCAGAACCATAAATAGTAGTGCTAAATGTCATTCGTATATAGTCCAATACCGTTTTGAATAACACAAAAAGCATAATTCGAGCTGTAATAACATACTAACCTGACCTTTCTCTCGAACACAAAAAAAACTACACAGAAATATACATAAACCCTCATCCAAGGCCCCTGCAATTATTTTACACTTAGTTGACTACAGAACGAAAAAAAACTCTCATACGGGTTCCAAAAAGCAGCGTATATCAAATTTCCCTCATATCCTCCCCTCCCGCACTTCCGAAAGAACCGTACATCAACGGGGTAAACGAAGGAAAAAAATCACAGCCCCATCATTCTCATCCCCATTTACCACTCGACTGTAGTCAGCAATTAATGTCATAATTATATGCAGAGTCGTAGGGCGCCGTACCCTGACATTTTCTACTAATTACCGCTAGCATTTACCCAGATAAAATCCACCATGGCACGTCGCCATTTTTTTGGGGGTACAGCCATGCCCGACGACCCACATCTCATTTCATGGTCGGTACCATAAAATGCCCCCCCCCCTGACAAAACACACAAAAAAAATTTTTTTTTGTTAAGGGAGTGAGACCCCATCCATGGATTGCAATCGAGCTCCTTTGTCATATTTTCATTCCCCCATCTCCGTCCGGTTCAAACGCCGAGGAAGTTTTGTATCATTATTGTTGTTGTAATATAATTCATCCCTTGTCGTTCCCCTCAGCCAACCCCTGTTGATGATAGAAGTCCATTCATTAAGCTAGATCGTAAAAATTTGGCAGAAGGGTGGGCGGAGCAAAAAACACACAGAGAGAAGAGAAGAGTTTATGTCTGATGGTAGGAAAAAAGGGTTGCAGGTCTTCTGAAAATTGAATTTTCAACTTTTCTCCCCATATACACGCACCCCCTGTTTTAAGGTCTGAAAGAGCGTTGTAAATCTGACTAAAAATTAGGAGTCTAAAGTGAGTTTGGAAGTTGGGGGGGGGGACATTATGACAGCACACATCTAAAGGCAAATTACTGTCGCAGTAAATTGCTGGGGTAGAATAGAGTGGGGGGCTTTTTCAATGGTGATAGAAACCATCGAAAAAATGCACTGTGATTGATAAATCTGGGGGTGTTTTGTCCAGATTTGTATAGGGTGGAGGGGATGTAACAAAATAAAAACGTAATTCCATAATTTCTATTATACAAAAAAAAACAAATTGACTACCATTTAACCTTACAGTATCCTGTTGCCTGTGAAAATGTTGAACGGAAAGGAAAAGTTTGGCATAGGATGAAAGGTGGAGTCACTCCCTCCTGTAGCTCTGCCTTTTGTTAATATAGGGTGATTGTGAAAAGTGTGGGACCTGTAATTCTTTTTTTTTTTGTAAGGATATCTGAACACGTTTTAAGAATTTTTTTCGTTAAAGTCAATTGAGGGCAGAAATGGCATAAGGTAATTTTCGCAAAAAAAATATACATTCATACATAAATACAAAATTACAAAAATATGTTGAATACGTGTCTATTCGTGGCAGTCACTTTACAAAATTGTGTCACGTGTCCTATTTTTATCGGGATCTTAGATCAAAAGGGTAGATTACGACGGCCTACTCATTAAATGTTGTATTATATAGAAAATAGGTGTGCATGAAGAAGGAAATTTTGTTTTATTACATTTTCAAAATGGTTAAGTCATATAAGCCAAGTTATCTAGGTGAGTTTATTGACTTTGATGGATACAACAAAAAAACTACAGAGTAATGTAAGAAAATGTTTCAAGGTACCTAAATAAATGGTTGTTTAAGGAATATTACGACCTTTATCTTTAGTAATGCCATTCATAATAAAATAGAAAATATTATAAATAAAACTTGATGCCTTGAAGATATTTAAGAAAGTAATTTGTGAACTTTTATGTGTTTAGTATAGGATAGAAGATGAAGTGAAGTTGACATGGATGATGTGCAATACAAATTAAATTTATGATTTAACTTAATTCCTAAAAATAATTTAAATGAAGTTTGTTTATTGTTTTGTGCAAGATACAAGGTTATCAAAACTCACATAAACCTACTTATGCCTGATTTCTTGAACAGTAAATACCTCGAAGATATAATAATCCAAGAGTTTCGTAAAGGCTCATATTTATATAGGATACTAGCAAAACCCCGCGTGCGTTGCAACGCCTTTTAATAAAAAAACTAATGTGTGCACAGTCCGGGATAGGAAATAGGTATAATGAAAAAAATAACAAATTTGCAAAACATAATTTAGGGCACACTACTCGACTATAGAATAATCTCTCACAGTCAGTATTTCCGACCTCCTACAATATCCAAGAGTTCAAACGCAGGGTTAATCCGCACCTTCTTCAACAACCCCCCCGAACCCCCATAACCCTTAACCTATTCCCCCCTTACTAAGCTCCCTGATAGACATTGCGCCATGACGTGCAAACGACATAACGGACTGGTAGTACAAAAGGTGATTGCTGAGCTTGGCACTGCCACATAAAACAAATAAAAAAATTTAAAGTTACTTATAAAAAATGTGTTAGAACTTTTTTAAAATGCGGTGTTGAGCGCCACCTATCGGAAAAATTGTGTGCTACATGCACAACAATCACATTCAGAACACGTGCCTCACCCTGTGCGGAACTTGCCCAATAGCGTCCTCAACATTTTGTTCCCATTTGTTTATTGAGTTCGATATATTCTCTGTTTTAATTTTCATCAGACCTATCGATCATTTGCGGAGATGGCAAACCATAATCTTCACAGTATTTCCGCAAATTGAAAGAACAATATCTCGCCGTGACAGCATTTCATTCGCGTTCCTTCGATTATCGAGTCATGTTTTCGGTCTAACCCGACAGCCGGATAATAGTGAAAAGTATGCTAAACGCCTAAGAAGATTCTGAATCATCCCGTGAAAGTCCTAAAATCGGATTAACCGTTCCGAGCTTTGAGGTTTACAATTGGAATGATAAAAAAAGTTTCCACTGGCTTTTCTGCGACTATCGCATCAAGTTTTCCGCCTGAATCAATAGTCGGAACCGAGTGAAGCCTAGGACATGCCCAAGAAAATACTGAATCTTCCCGTGAAAATTCCATCGCAATCGGATTAGCCGTTGTTGGTACGTAGGTAGCTAGGTTGTTATTATATACTGGCTGGAGCAATAAAAACTTTACATTCAAAATTATTTTTTACTTTTTAGTTTATTTTAAAATAAAAGCGTATTTTTTAGTTTTTTTAGACTATATTTTTTATTTTCTACTTTTTAGTCTATTATATGTCTTCCACCATTTTGTAGTGACCGTCATATTATATTTAAAACTAGTTGGGACCCGGCGCGCCTATGCTGCTCCCATAAGCCAATAGTAGTAATCAGGTGATATGATTCAATTGAAATTGACATATGAAACAAATTTTTTATAGTTGGAAAATATTATTACATCCTGAAAGAAAAAAAAAATAAAAGGATTATATCTACTAATTTCAGATTTAGAAATGGACTTTTGACGGTGATGGACATTATATGCTTGCAGTCACGTACTGAGGGGGTGTGACTTCAGACGAATATTGTCCATTACCAGACAGGTAATAAAATGCAGAAAAATTACATGTCTTGCAATTGCTTGGCCCCTGGGTTCTCATCTGCAATGTCACTGACTCAGGTTTTATTTGTTTTCCCGTATTGCAGAATCCTAAACTTATACCTAAAAATTCAGAGGTGATGGGTTTCTTTCCTTCTTATCCGTTATACTTACATAAATCATCCCACATTTCCGTTTCTCCTTTCCATCTTTCCAAAAAAAACTTTGTTGATCAATTCTGAACCGATTGCTTAGAGAGCTTCAGGACGCACTATATTCAATGGTTTTCCATTTGTAGCTAAAATGTCAAGATTTTCCGATTTTCCAACTCTTGAACAACCTACATACAGCTAACCGGGAAATGTGACACTTATTTGGCAAAATTCTTCCGCCATATAGGCCCCACAATTTTGAATTTATAAGTTTTGATCATAAATTCGTTATTTACTACCTTAAAAACTCCCATATACCGATTTTAATTGGAATCGGAATACAATTCGCAAACTCGTCGGCCATATTGGTGCGGCCATTTTAAATTTAAATTTTGATCATAAAGTCGTTATTTGCTATCTTAAAAAACCCCAGATACCGATTTTAATTGGAATCGGAACACGATTTGCAAATTCGTCAGCCATTTTGAATTTATAAGTTTTGACCAGAAATTCGTTATTTGCGACCTTAAAAACTCATAGATACCCACTTTCATTGGAATCGGTACAAAAGTAACAAAACTCGTCCGCCATATTGACGCGGCCATTTTGAATTTATAAGTTCTGATCATAAATTCCTTATTTGCTACCTTAAAAAACCTCAGATACCGATTTTCATGGGAATCGGAACGCAATTTGCAAATTCGTCGGCCATATTGTCGCGGCCATTTTGAATTTATAAGTTTTGACCAAATATACGTTATTTGCGACCTTAAAAACCCCTAGATACACACTTTCATTGGAATCGGAATAAAATTGGCAAATTCAACCATATTTCTGCGGCAATTTTGAATTTTGGTCATATTTCGGCGGCCATTTTGAATTTCGAAAATCGGGCGTCGAGGTGCATCATAGGAGACCTCCACGGACCTTCATGCAAAAATTCAAATCTCTGCGATGATTTTCAACGAAGCTCTCCATGACAGCGCCATCTAGGAGTGACTTTAGAAAGTAATAAAATAGCCTATTTTCTAAGTTTGATTGTAAATAGCACATGGTTAAAATTTCATTAAGATCGGTTGCACGGTGTAGGAGCCTATAGCGAACATACATACATACACACATTCATTTTTATATATATAGATGACGACACACCGCTTACTGCACTATACTCGCTTTCATTTGATGCCCATACCGAAGAATAATCCGCCATTTTGTGCTGGCCACCATTTTGAATTTTGAATGACCACATAGCTTATTGTTATCTACTTGTCTTACCCTTTCATTTGATATCCATGTTGGGGGTCCGGGAACACAATTGCAAAATTCGGCCGCCATCTTGGAACCGCCATGTTGATTTTTTTCCAAAAATGGTTAAATTGCATTATCACGCGAACTTTACATATGTGCAAAATTTGAAGTTGATCGGTTATATGGAAGTGGGTAAAAATCAAGTTGCAAGGTTCAAGTTTTCGGTCTAATCTGGCAGTCGAACACGGTAATCGGGCCCGATAATCGGATCCGATAGTCGGATCCTAGTAAAAAAATAGCCTAAAACATGCCCAAGAAAATACTGAATCTTCCAGTGAAAGTCCCATCGCAATCGGATAAGCCGTTTCCGAGATTAGCCCGGACAAACAGACAGACAGACATACAGACATACAGACATACAGACAGACAAAAATTTTAAAAACTTGATTTCGTGTTAATATCGTGTAAATAACCATATGAACTTAGAAAATGACAATTATTTTGAAATCACAGACCGACACTCCAATTATATTTATATAGATAGTATTCAAGGTGTACATGAGTCAGCACCCACTGGCAAGGTCAGGTAGTGGAACACCTGGCGGGGGCGCACTTTGAAGTATGTTAAAAAATGACATGCATTATAACAGTTTCGTAATGGTTGAAAATTGGGGTAAAGCTTGATTGTAGCACAAAAAAACAATTTTTAATTACTTATTATATATCTGTGGTGCTAAGGCAAAACCCGATATGTCAAAAAAAAAATTTTCGTTTATGTTGCCAACAGTTGAAAGTTTATGAATAAAAATGTTCCCCAAAGCCAAAATTGTAGACTGTTTCTATAAAATAATTTAGATCAAAACTACAGAGTCCAATATGTCCATATGCTTACAATACTGCGACGGCACAATCCAATATTACTTGACCCAATATCGACAATTATCTATTTTGACATATCGGGTTCTGCCTTAGCACCACAGATATGATTGAAGAAAAAAACAGTCAGACCTCAATTTAATGGAACAGACGCAATCAGCAGTCCCTCGAAGTGCAGAGAGCAAGGGCGCGCGGATTCTCGGAGTTCGTATAGGGATATACATGCATTTTTTGGAATCCACCGAAGTATTCGCCGCGAATTCTCTTTTATGTTCTCTATAGACTGAAAACTGCTGCCTCGAAGTGGTAGTTTGAGTTTTGTAAAAAAAGTTCAGTCAATCTGTCAGAAAGTGGAGAAAATTCTGCCCTCGGGGTAAAAGTTGTTTTATTCGCTGAAGAATGATGTGACTTATCTTACTTTCTGATGCCCCAGTGCTACTTTGGGTTGTTTTTTGGAAAACGTAAAAAAAAATTTTTGAAATGCATTTTTCTCGAAATGTACGCATGTGACAGGAAAATTTGTCGAACAAAAAATATAGAGGACAATGCGATCTACAATTAATGTCATTGGTGCAATGCTGTACAACAAGAAATGCGCACAGTAGGTGGCGCTAAAGTCTCAAAAAAAGCGTTTTTCCACTTTTTTGCCGTGAAAATATTTTATTTCGGCAAAAATGTAAATGGAAAAGTTGTTCCTGTCAATGTTATTAACAACTTTTATTTGAACATTTTTTTTATACAACTTACCGATGATTTGCAGCATCACCTCTAATTATCGCCGCTTGTAGTAATGAAGCCCGACCTGTATCACCCACGTTACGACGGTCATCACCCAAAATTTTTTTATTACAAACAAAACACACAGGAACACTCATTTTCACAGAGCGAAGTTTTGCTGCCTTAACTCTCCGAAACTCACATGGCAACTGAAAAATGTACGTTCCTTAGTGAATAGGGCAAGTGACCGTAAAGGGCCCTTCTGTTAGAACTATGCCAACACCGCCGGAGAAAGTCACAATAGGACCGTGAAAATTACCGTTAGCAGCACTGTGCTGTTTACGCAGCGCTATATTGCACTATAACTTTGGAACGGTAGGTTGTATGAAAAAAATGTTCAAATAAAAGTTGTTAACAACATTGAAAGGAACAACTTTTCCATTTACATTTTTGCCGAAATAAAATATTTTCACGGCAAAAAAGGGAAAAAACGCTTTTTTTGAGACTCTAGCGCCATCTTGTTGTACAGCATTGCACCAATGACATTAATTGTAGATCGCATTGTCCTCTACATTTTTTGTTCAAAAATTTTTCCTGTCACATGCGTACATTTCGAGAAAAATGTATTTCAAAAATTTTTTTTTACGTTTTCCAAAAAACAACCCAAAGTAGCACTGGGGCATCAGAAAGTAAGATAAGTCACATCATTCTTCAGCGAATAAAACAACTTTTACCCCGAGGGCAGAATTTTCTAAAAATCGATCAATTTTACGACAGATTGACTGAACTAATACGGCGACTGTTCGATAAGATTTGTGCAGTTTTTGGCCAGAAATTCATTCACAATGCCTTGTGAGATTGTTCGCAAATCCATGAGAATTCTTTCCACAAATCTGGTGTTTTTCGACGAATTTGCTCTCTTAAACGCCACATAGCGCTCAAATAATATTTTTTATTTACTGTTTTACCTTCTGGCAAGAATTCCGAGTGCACAACACCGCGGTAATCGAAAAAAAACTGTCAAAATCCACCTTCACTTATGATCGAATTTGACGATCCTTGTTCGGTTTCGGCTCAGTTGGAAGGACTGGTTTCCTTGTTGAACTCGCAAGCCCATGTCTCATCAACGCGTTTTATGAATGTGTGGTCGGAATTGACGAATTTTGTGCAAAATAGTTGTCCATATATAGTCTTTATAAAGCGGCCTACAGACGATCAACTTGGGTTGTCAACCTGTTGTCAACAGAAAGTGTACACACACTTCAACTTGTTGTTAACCAGTTTGCAAACAACATTTTATTTTCAGTTTTTGATTGCAAAGCACGCTGGTGTTTACTGCTCAAGCTCACGATTTAAAATGATTTTGCCCACTACAGTTGTAAACGTCACTACAGACGCGCAAACTGGTTGGCAACCTGGAAGATCCGCCTACCAAAAATCTACAAATTTTGATTTTGCTTCAACTATTTATCAACGGTTGCTTCAACCATAAACACTACTACAGACGTGCAACTCATTGACAACTAGTGCAATTCATTAACAGCCTAGTTGACAACCGGTTGAAAACCCAAGTTGATCGTCTGTAGGCCGCTTAAATAAATAAGTATCAACCATATAAAAAGCGCCTAAATAGAAAATGTACCCTATAGCATATACCTAATCATAGTAGAATATTAAGTAAACGTAAGTGGCACTTAAATGAGATTTGTAAAACGCACATCTTAGTGAGTACTAAGTAAGTATAATAAGTACTAAATTGTCTTCAACACAAATTTCCCATAGTTTAAAACTAAAATTTAAAAAAAATTCCTAAAAGTATGCAAAACTAATTTAAGTAAGAAAAGTTCAACAACATTACCCTGAAAGTATGCTAAAAAAAAATAACCGGCACACAGAGACGCTACGTCGTTAATAAATTAAATTTTCTTAGTAAATGATAATTGAATTTCAAGGTCTTTACGATTTCAACACCACATAATTCGTTTTCTATGAATGAAAATTTCAACTTGAAAATCGATTAATATTATTACCGATTTCATTAGTTATAATGTGATTAAAAAGCTGATAAGAAAAATGACTAACCAAAAAATAAAGTCGCTCTCACAAAAATTCCACTCAATTTTCCTCTGTAATTCTCTAGACATTCACTAAATCACGTCCCTATGGTCAAATAATGCATTTTCTCTTATAGATGTTGAAAATGAACTTCAATTTTTTTTTTCATTCTTTATCGAATTTCATCCCCCTTTTCGCTCTTCCTTCATTCACTGTAAAAAATCCATGACCACTTTCTGTACCGAAGGTTCATTCCAACGCTCAACTTGCTACTTAACTTAGTTATATTTTTACTTCTCCATCGACTTAAGTATTATATATATGTAGTCGAAGATAGAAGAAGCCTTCTCCTTTTTTATCTATTTTAGTTTGGCGTAGTCGTCAACCAGCTCAAAGCTACTTATGTGCATCCTGGATGCTGCTGGATCCTATCCGGTCTATTTCCTTCAAGACATAACGAAAGCGACTTGTTGAAATTCCTTCATCGGGAAACGGGTAAAAAAAAACAACGAGTGAGTTGAGTTGAAAATCTTCTTTTCATTCTGCAAAGAAACTATCCACCTTGAGTATCTGCAACAGCCCTCAGCATATAGTATATTGAATCTCTTGCTACTAGAAGCTCGTATATAAAACGCATTTCTTAAATCTCTCTCTCTCTCTCTCTCTCGCTATGTAGAAGCATCATCGTAGATGCAGAGAGTTATGGATGATGGCATCAACAGGAAGAGAAATTAAATTCCTTACGAAATTGATGACCTCTTCCCTTTCCGTGTTCATCCACATCACTTTTCCTGAAGAAAAAAATAAAGAACCGGCAAGGAAGATATCTATCTGGCCGTTGGCTATCACCTCATTCTCTTCCTTTAAGGACCATATTACGTTATCCTGAAAAATCGGGTCAGTGAAAATTTTCTGTGAATTTTTTTTGTGCATTTTTATGGGATAATATCGCATAAATGATGGAAATATTTTCTTGAAAATGTTGTTGGATGAGAATGCTGGTAACTGGTGAAGATGAATATTTGGTTGAGCGGAGCGAAGGAGGTACGGTATTTGCCTTCAACAAAAAAAATTGTCTTGAAGAAACATTTCGCTTCGCTTACAATCTGATGTTTATAAGAGTTTTGACGAGAATATTTATTACACAAGGACGACAAGCGAGTCCAGGGGGAGAGAAGAAAACAAAATTGGATAATATCATGTTTATTGGATCGTGATATTTTTCGCCTTTAAATATCCAAAACGAAAAGAAAATCGGTTTTTTTTTAAATTTAAATGGTTAAGGGGATAAAATTTTATATTTATAAATTGTAATAAATTCAACGAGATACAGATGCAGATTTGGCGATGTTTACGCCTCCATTCATTCCAAAATTGTGCAGAGGTTGAAATTTATTCATTAAATCTCATCAAAATACGTAAGCTCTGATAAAAGGCATTCAATAAAAACTTGATCAATTAATTCAAATTGAATATTAACCCAAGCAGTTAAAAATGTAACCAACTCCATCCAGCTATGGTGTCATAGTCAACATCGGCATCAAGGCATCCATTGGGGGCTCCAGGATGAGATTTCTACCACATCTGTATAAATATCATATAATCCAAGGGAAGCATCCCTTTTCTTTCTTTCTATTGATGAAGGTTCCACGAGTACATCGGTTGCCACTTGGACGTAGTATACTGTTTCTTCACAGCTCCTTTGAAGGTCAGATCACTTGAATAAGTTCAAGATGTATTGGTGTAGATATATTGTTTAATCTTATCTGTTCGAGCAAAACCGCGCGACACAGCAATACCTTGCTCCTCGTTATCACCAAACAATAACAAAGAATGTGACTCATCATCCTCGAGACAAAGCCTTCAGTTTGAGACCTCCGTCCTTCTGATCCTGCATCGATAATCGAACCAATCAGTGTCCTGACATCCTCCCTACTTCACCTCAACAGCTCCCGGCCAGAGTTACGAACGAGCAGAAGAATAATTCACTTGGAGTAGCGCGTTCTTCAGAGCTCTCTGTTCTACACGCCGCCGGTGGATGTTCCAATACCCTGTTCCGGACCAATGAATACAGTGCCAGAGCCCCGCTTTTTCATTGTGCTGAGCCCTCGGGAGCCAAACAGTGATATCCCACTCATCAAAAGCGAGCTAGCCATTCCAAACTAATTTGGGGCTTTTCCTACTGACTTCCGTCGGTCGAAAAGGATCAAGTTGTGCTTACTAGCTTAGGTCCTTCTTAAGGTCTCGTCGATAATACCAGTGTATACCTCTCCTTGAAAGGCAATACCCAGAATGCCTAAGCTGAGAACACTGCTTAATACGTGGCGTTAACCGTAGATCCATGCACCCACTTCTGTCTCTGTCCTGGAGCCTCTCGGAGCACCGTACGAGGACACTTTGCGGTACCATAGGGAATACCTCAAATAGCCTATCTGTATGTTTATTCTATACCTAGAATTTGGCTGTAATATCAGATAGTGATTCTTACAGTTCTTCAGCACAATGGGGTAACTATTCAGCGCTGCTGAATTGTTCAAAAATTGTGCATGGTGTCCTTCTTGCTTGTATTTCACACATCTCGTGATCTGCAGTTCTTTTTCCGTTATTAAATTTCCTTTTTTGTCACAGATTCTAGTCTTAGTGCGTGTTTTATTAAGCTACTGGATCCACAGGCTCTAGGACAGGCCCAATGAGATCAATGAGTCTTGCTCATGAGATTGTGCCTGGGCTAGTTCCACTAGAGTTTAGTATCTTGTATCACCCCTAAATATTTGGCTACTTCTGATAAGCCTGAAACTTTGTTTGCAAGGACGAGTTCCTCCAATTTTGAGAGTGCTTATTTCCTGGGAAATGGTTGCATAACCGTTTTGTATATATGTTTATTTTTTATTGAACAACAATTCAGATATTGAACATGCCTTTTTTTATGTGAAAAACTAGAACTCCTTTATGCTGTCGAAGGTTTGATGTGGTTGAGTGGAATGTCAGACAGCAACTTCTGGCCTGACATATAGTAGGGGGAAAAGTGATTGAATTGACAAAGCCAGCATGCGGTTTTATTCCATCAGCTTCTCATCCAATACCACCGCGACAAAAAGATGATTTCGGTGATCGAACAGAAGGTAACTTCCTCCCGTATTATGCTTAAAGAAGATGGCAGGAGAAAGAGCTGGGAAGTTTTTGTAAAAAAGGTAGACAAGAAAGAAGGAAAGATATCTTGGTCGAAAAAATGGAAAGGCGAAGAATTAGAAAAACGAACATCTGTTATGGCAGTCGGGCGCTCCTAGGCTACCGAGGCTAGCCAATTCCTGGGCTAATTTGGAAGAAATTGGCTGAGTTTACTACTATTCAGCTAACACTAATAACCACGCAACTTCACTTCGATCGAAAGCTAGCTTGCTCATCTCTCAGCAAGGGATCTACTAGTGGCTGAATTCGGTCCAATAGAATTTATCCCACAATTTTATACACATATAGTTATTCCCCTTTCGCTCTTGGACAGTGATTGATATATTTTTTCGAACCCGTTTAATAATCCCGTTTCATTCTTTCCTATTCATGAAGTAGAATGGATTCCTCTTTTCCAGGACCGTTCAGATGAAAGATTCTACATTTTATTCTGTGAACTCCGGAAGAAATTTCAACAATTCTGCACAAATACCGTGTTCTCTACAAGTTTTATGATTCTCCAGCTTACTATTTCCTCTTGTTATTTCTTCTTTTCAAGCAAACTCGCAGAATGTTTCAGTTATGTTCGTATTCAGCTCCACTAGATTACTAATAATCACGTCTGTAATGTTTTTTGATATGTCCTGGTTGTTCGAAGAGCATTTTAGCACATCGGGTTTGCTATTCAGCGCTGCTGAATTCTCAAAAAATGGTGTACGGAGCGCACCTTGCTTGTTTTTCGCCAATATAAGGATCTGTCGTTCTTACACCGTTATTCAATTCCCATTTTTGTCACAGATTATTATCATGGCACATGTTTTATTAAGCTTACCACTAATATTCTTATATAGGCTCCTCTGAATTACTATTTAGCGCATCTGTAATGTTATTAGAAGTAGCCTGGTTGTTATTTACCATCGAAGAGCTTTTTAGAACATCGGATTTGCTATTTAGCACTGCTGAATTCTCCAAAAATGGTGTACGGAGCGCACCTTGCTTGTTTTTCACACATCTAAGGATCTGTCGTTCTTACACCGTTATTCAATTCCCATTTTCGTCACAGATTAATGTCATGTCGCATGTCTGGTTAAGCTTACCACTAATATTCTTATATAGGCTCAGCTGAAATTCTATTTAGCGCATCTGTAATGTTATTTGAAATGTCCCGGTTGTTATTTGCCACCGAAGAGTTTCTTAACACATTGGACTTGCTATTCAGCATTGCTAAATTCTCCAAAAATGATGTTCGGAGCGCACTTTGCTTGTTTTTCGCACATCTAATGATCTGCCGTTCTAACACCGTTATTTAATTTAAATTTTTTTCACAGATTAAGCATTTTATTAAGTTTATTACTAATATTCTTATTGAGGCTCCGATGAATTACTATCCTTCCTGATCCTTATTTACCATCGAAGAGTTTTTTTTAGCACGTTAGGGTTACTATTCAGCACTGCTGATATCTCCAAAAATGGTGTACGGAGCGCTCTTTCTTGTTTATCGCATATCAAAGGATCTGTTATGCAATTTCCTTTTTTTTTTACAGATTACTATCATAGCGAGTGTTTTATTAAGCTTACCACCCATATTCTTATATAGGCTCCGCTGAATCACTATTTGTTTGAATTACTATTATTTGAAGTGTCCGCTGAATCACAATTATTTGAAGTGTCCTGATTAATATTTGGCATCGAAGAGTTTTTTAGCCCACTGGGCTTGCTATTCAGCACTGCTGAATTCACCAAAAATTGTGTACGGAGTACTCCTTGCTCGTGTTTTACAGATCTCAGTATCTGTCTTTCTTCCTCCATTATTCAATTCCCTTTTTGTCACAGATTCTTGTCATGGCACGTGTTTTATTAAGCTTACCACTAATATTCTTATATGGGCTCCGCTGAATTTCTACTTATCACATCTGTAATGTTATTTGATGTGTCCTGATTGTTATTTGCCATCGAAGAGTTTTTTAGCGCATTGGGTTTGCTATTCAGCACTGCTGAATTCTCCAAAATGGTGTGTGGAAGGTTCCTTGCTTGTTTTTCGCCCACCTTAAGAACTGTGGTTCCGTTATTCAATTTCTTTTTTGTCACAGATTATTCTGATGGCACGTGTTTTATTAAGCTTACACCTATTTTTCTCAATAATTTTGAACAGTTATCTAATATCACTTGCTGTATGTCTCTTGCCAATCGTTCTTCTGATGTTGCCTCCTAACCTTAATACCTTTATAGGTCGATCATCTAAGAACAATTCCCAACTATCAACCACTAAAAATGAAATGAGAATTTTTTGATTGAAGCTAACATCCAACGTCATTCTTTTCTAAAGTTAAAATTTTATATTTATAAAGTGCTCACTCAGCAAATGTCTCGCCATAACGTTGAAAGAGTTAAAACTTTTCCTGTTTTTTAAGATCTCATAAACGAATTTTATGTGTGGGTACCAGCACTAAAACATCAGCCAAATGCCACACATACTCATACCTCATAAAACACAACATAACTTACATAACTATGAGAGAGCACATAACTTTATAGCATTTATTCGTTCATTCGTTCATTCAAAATAAAAAAAAACGGAAAATGAGAAATTCCAAAAAAAGAAAAATACAAAATTTCCAGGTCATTCGCAAACTTGCACGATTTCACACTGGGATACCTTTTTGGCAGAAATTCAAGTTTCACAACAACCCATTTACGGTCATAATGGGTGGCAATGCTGCCGCCTCTGTCCCTTCTTGGTTCCATCGTTCGGTTTTTTTCGCATAATTCTTAAAGGTTGCAAAATGTCATAGATGGCTTGCCAACAGAATTTCAGATCTTGCAAAAGGAGATTTATATACAGAAGAGGGCGACCTTTTGGCCTTTTCTAATTCAAGAAAAGAGCAGAACGAGAGAAAGAAAAAAATGGATAGCAATATTGAATATTGGACGAAACGACACTTTATACTATAAATTTCAGCTATCATAAGTCACGTATTCAATAAGTTCACGTATGTAACTTATTCAACCAAACATGGTGGCCCATTGACTCGCACAAGGATTCCATCCAGATTATTCCCAAATGTGGCAAGTCTCCAGTGATGTCGTTATTGAATAATCCGATCAAGGATGGACGACTGAAACCATCAGTTTGTAGCAGAAGAGCTCTGAAGGCACAGGAGCAGGCGGCCGTACGATGAGGTTTTTGTTGAATGCAGCATATAC